>CAJVRN010000054.1:430000-1702500 GCA_911728415.1 Lagocephalus sceleratus | reverse complement strand
GCAGGTATGTGTTTTAAATGGACTATTATTATTTTCCCCCTTCAAAGGACCTCAGAATTGTTGAGTTTTCTGTGGCCGTGATTGAGAATGTGTGAGCTGAACTGATACGCCTGGATGAGTCACTCAGACTGCAAGTTTGCAGAAGAGTGCCAAAGGGGAGGGGGAGATAAAAGGTTTCAGTGGAAAACAGTCCTGCAGTGCCGCTGCGCCTCCCCGATGCATTCTTTCATTCATACATGACCAGTGTCAACAGCTCCAACGCTGTTTATTACCGTACCTCGTGTGATTACTTTTCCCAAAGTTTGCCCGGTTACAGGCAGCGGTGTTTACCCACAGCAATTTTTCAGAGTGCTGTGTCCTGTTAAGGACTCCCAGTCCCCAGCACTGATTTTTATAATACAAACCACTGTTCTGTAGTGTTCCTTGAATTGTGACAAAACACCTTGAAACAGGTTTTAGTTCAGATTTACCATTCTAATGTCTGAGAGTGCTAATGCGCATCAGCCAGAAAACATCCCTTTTGTGCGTCTCGGTATCGCAGTGTTGAGCCTGCTGCTTTTGACAATCGCGGCAATCACCAGCGTTCAGCTGTAGCACCAAGTGACAAGTATTGACTGAAGCAGACAATGGACGATAATGGGCTGCTATGAGCCACTGTTCCACGCACAAAACTTAAACACTTGTGCTCCAGCATTTCTTCACGTACACCCACAATCATGCAGTCAATCACATCACAGAGAGCATTCTGATCACCCTGTTGTGGCAAATGTTTTCTTTATCAGCAAAATTTTGTGAGATGATTGATTTACATAGCCTGAATGTAAAGGATACGTGCTTTCATCCTGGGAGAATTCCATGTCTGAGCAACACAATAAACTACAATTGCCGAGCATCTTGTTAACAAAATGTAACACAACGTGAGCAAGCATTTTTTGTGTGTGTGTGTGTGTGTGTGTGTGTGTGTGTGTGTGTGTGTGTGTGTGGAGCACAGATGATAATGGATACTCATCATGTGCAGCACACACAGAAACAAAAAACAGATGCGGGTGCTTAATTCGTTAGGTCGGTGTGTGATTAATGCAGTCTGGTGCTGATGACTCATTCAGATTAACTCTTGCTCTACTAGTAGGAGCAATCAAAACAATCAACAACCACGGGCTGTGAATACCCCTGACTATTATTACTATTATTACCTCTGTCAAGGGAGGAGGTCATGTGACAGACAGCATTTTATTTGTTTGTCTGTTTGATATTTTTGGCACAATATCTGGAAAAGTTAAGAACAGATTTTAATAACATTTTCAGGACACGTTGACAACGAGCCAAGGAAAGGCTCATTACATTTTGGTGATGTTCCGGATTCCGGAGGGACTTTGTTGTTCCAGTGATCAAAGGTCAAACGAACCTACTATCTTATGTAAGCTGCTATTAGAGACCACCCATGTTCAACGTCACTTAAATGGCCTTTCTTCCACATCCTGATGCACGGTTTGAACTTCAGCAGGCCATCTTGACCACATCCACATCCATAAGTGCTTTGAGTTGCATCCACATGATTGGCTGATTAACTATTTGTGTTAAAAGCAATGGAACAGTATACCAAATAAAGTGGTGGTGTGTGTGTTGTGTGTCCTATACTACTGATACTGGAGGACTTGTGCAGTTATTTTTAAGTTGAACCACATCCAAGGAAGAGGAGGACAAGGTTGTTTGGGGGGGGGAATTGAGCTGCTTGTCTAGGCGGACCATTTCCATGTTAAGTTGTGTTTGCTTGTTTTGATTTGAGCAGAGGGAGAATGTTTAAGCAGACCTCCATGTGGGTCTTTTCCATGTGCTGCCTTGTCAACACAGCAGTTACAGTAGCCTGTGGAAAAGCTGTCAGCCAAGCTGTGACTTGCAGACAGCCGACTGGTGGGGGCGGCACATGTGAGTGTGAATGTGCGTGAGATAGATAAAGGGAGAGTGTCATAAACAGAATTTTGTCAGAGGCTGTAACAAACCGCCATTGTTGTCCTCTGTCCCCGCTCTTAGGACAGCGGCATGTCTGAGACCAAACCCAAGTCCAGCCAGCGGTTCCACAGTCTAAACACCGAGCAAGTGGAAGTCCTCCATCAGGTTTTGTCAGAGGTGGTGCCGATCCACGGCCGTGGGAACTTTCCCACCCTGGAGCTCCGTCCCCGAGACATCATCATTGCCGTGCGGGCCAGGCTGCAGAAGCAGGGCATCACTGTGAGGGACGTTCGTCTGAACGGCTCCACTGCCAGCCACGTGCTGGTCCGGGACAATGGAACCACCTATAAAGATCTGGACATCATCTTTGGAGTGGAGCTGCCCAGTCAGGAGGAGTTCCAGGTTTGATTCATTGTGTAGATTTTTGATGAGAATAAAGTAATTTATTGAAATGATGAATCAATAGATGATGCGAGGAATTTATTATACTTTTGATCTGTTCTTCTCCCAGGTGATTAAGGAGTCAGTGCTGGGCTGCCTGCTCGACTGCCTACCTGCTGGGGTCAACAGGGAGCGGATCAGCAGTGCTACAATGAAGGAGGCTTATGTACAGAAAATGGTCAAGGTCTTTAATGAGTATGACCGCTGGAGCCTCATTTCACTCTCCAACAACAGTGGCAAAAACCTGGAGCTTAAGTTCGTGAGTGTGTTGAGGCGACAGTTTGAGTTCAGTGTCGATTCCTTCCAAATCATTCTGGATCGTCTTCTAGAATCCTACATGCAGCAGGACTCGCAGAGCCGAATTAACACTGCTCATCTAAAGGACCGGTCTGGGGAAAATCACAGTCGAAGCTCCCAATCTCTGCCCAAACAGCCCAACACTCCAGAGAAGTCTGCTGGAGAGGCTCCCAGTCAAGAGGCTGCTCTAGGAGGCCAAAAACAACAGCTTGAAAAAACACAACACTCACACTCAGACCTGTCAAAGCAGACCACACAGGCCAACATGGAAGGACATGACGGGGAGAATACACCCGCAGAGCTGGAGGAAGAATCCACAAAGCCTGAAAGTGTCAGTGACCAGGCAGGAAGCCCTTTATCGGAAAAACAAGAAGCCTCAGAGAAAACCGAACCGTCGACTCAAACTGAACTTAAAGAGGAAGAGTCCTCGGAAACACCTAAATGCTCGACACAGATAGAACATTCAGAGCAAAGCCAGCCCTGTGATGGCCGTCGACCACCACCAAAGCCCCCATCTCATTCAGAACACGCCAAACCTCCAACTGTACACGGAGACCTCGCAGAGCAAGCGGAAGAGTCCAAGGAGCCGCAAACCTCAAAAGAAACGCAGCCAGAGTCTCCAGAGCTGGCAGGGGAACATGTCGCAGATACGTCCACATCCTTCCACAAAGGTCAAAGAGGCGCTGAGGAAACCGAGACGCAGAGCGAGCACGCTCCGGATGAAAACATTTCTTCACAGGCTAAGACAGACACACAACTAGCAGATGTAACAAAAGCAGGAGATGTGGGGCGAGCAGGGAGGAAAAATACAGTGGAAATAAATGAGGAGACAGGAGAGATTTTAGGATCAGGGGCAAAAAACATAGAAGACAGAGAGAGTATTGATTTTTCTTGCTCCACCTCTTCCACATCTCTTACAATTTACAACCCGCAACCTACAGGCGCACCGGATACACAGGAGATTCCCAGCTTGTTGCACACCTCAGATAAAACATCTAACACGGTTGATGGCGTCAGCCCCCCAGATACTCAGGATAACTTATCGGCACCTCCCTGCCTTTCTTCTGACAAAAAGACCTCCTCCTCTAAGGCCTCAGAAAGACTATCTCACATGGTGGTGCTCAAACACTCCTCCCCTAAACCACCCAGGAGGATGTGCAAGAAAGTTGTCCAAGCTTGTCAAACTCCATTGTCTGAAAACGAGTCGGTCACAGCGCCGTGCCTCGACGCAGATCTCAGCCCTAACCTTGAACCTCAGTTATCTTCTGACCCAAAGCAAACAGCTTTGAGTTCAGCCCCGACGCCTACACCAACACCCAGTGTCTCTGCCCCGCCAAATCCAGGGGCTGAAGCCCCCGTGTCCGGTACCCTGGCTGCAAACCTAGACCTTACCTCAGCTCCTGGCCCTGCCCCTGACACCACCTCTGCTGTAGATACTCTATCTGAACACCCTTTATCGCCACCAAACACAGACATCTCATGTGAAGTGAGTAGCTTAAACCTGGAGGAGACCCAGTCCGCACACGCGGACCAGCTTGAGAAATCCCAGCTGTCCTGTCAAGAAACCCTTCCTGCCTCTGAGCAGAGAGAGACTCCTGATCCGGCGGAGACGGCGGTTTCGCGTGCAGACACGGCTGTCCCGAGGGCCCCGACGCCCGGACAGACCCAAGTTGAGGTCAGTGGTGAGGAGGAAAAAAGAGGATTGTGTAAAAAGCTGGAGCCGTCTCAGCCAAGCGAGCAAGACAGCACTCCCTCCACCTCTCACTGTCCCACCGCCCCCGTATCGTGTGTTACCCCTCCTCTACTGAGTCTTCCCCCTCCTTGTTTCAGCCCGTCACCGCCCAGCCTTAGCCCTCCCCCATGTCTGACCCCTCCGCCCCTCTGCCTGTCATCTCCACTTGTGAGTAATGCAAGCCCCGCCACCAGCCTAAATTCTCCACCTCTGAGTTTCAGCCCTACCTCTTCCTGCCTCGGCTCACCGTACTTGACCCCACCTATGCTTAGCCTCAGCCCTCCTCCCCTCTGTCTCAGTCCTCCTCTTCTCTGTCTGACTCCGCCGGTGGAGTCACACAGCGATGTACCTCAGGTATCTTTAGACACGGAGCCTTTGATACTGAATGCAGACAATGAGGAGCGTTTTGAGTCCGCCCCTCAGCCAGAAATCCCGGACCTGCAGCTGGAAGGTATAAACGGACCAGATTACATGTCCTCGTTGCCTCAGGGGGTCCAGCCTGTTTCTTTTCCAATCACGATCCCAAGTTCCACCACACATTTGCTGCCTCCGTCTCCGAGCGGAGGCCCAGGGGAATCTACCCCTCCAAAAGCCGATGAAGCATCCAGCGCCGTGCCTGAGAATAAAGACGTCCCTAAGGTAACCCCAGACACGCCTGAACAGAACAACACTCCTCAGGCATCTGACTCAGTCCCAGCTGTGGAGGTGCTGGCAGAGAGCATGTATGGTGATTTTGAAGCGGCCATGGACCACTTACGCTACCGCCTAATTGCGACCAGGAATCCCGAGGAGATCCGAGGCGGGGGTTTGTTAAAGTACAGCAACCTGTTGGTCAGAGACTACCGACCAGCCAGCGAGACCCAGATAAAGACGCTGGAGCGGTACATGTGCTCGCGCTTCTTCATCGATTTCCCCGACGTGCAGGAGCAACAGAGGAAGATCTTATCCTATCTGAAGAACCACTTCATTGGCGAGGAGAGAAGCAAGTACCAGTATCTGATGACGCTGCGACGCGTAGTCGACGACAGCACGGTCTGCCTGATGGGGCACGAGAGGCGCCAGACGCTCAACATGATAACGGTGCTGGCGCTGAAGGTTCTGGGAGAGCAGAACATTATCCCCAACACAGACCACGTGACGTGCTTCTACCAGCCTGCCCCATACCTTGCAGAGCACAGCGCCCCCTACATAGCGGAACCGAGTTACTGCAACTACTTCATACCCCAAGGAGCATCAACTCTGCTGTACCAACCCTACCCCTTACACCTGCACACGCAGACGGGATTAGTGTAAAACCTAGAATTATACTGTACAAAATCAGCAGGAAAAGGTGCTTGCTACAAAAAAAAAGATAGATGGAGAATGGAAATACAACCCAGGGATAAACTGTGGGGTCTAGTCGACCTGTGGGCGTGGGTTTTTACACTAAAATATTAGAGCATTGTGCAAGGTTCTAACACGATCACGCTGATGTGAGCTGGGAAAATACTAATTCTTCCGATGTTAAAATGCGAGAAAATGCTGTATGCACTACATGAGTCATAGCCTTTTGGTCTCCTTGGGAAACCAAGAGCGCTGGTCAATAAACACACACACACACACACACACACACACACACACACTTACACACACACTTACACACACACACACATATCCAGGTTCTTGAATTCTTGTATATTATTTTCATGTTCTAAGTGTGTTGTTCTTAATAAGTTTGTTCAGTATGTAGACCTTGCCTGTGGTTGATATCGTGCATGGATAAATTAGGACTGTTCTTTCACTGCCAAATACTGTGTTACAACTATGCTACAGTTTATTGTCCTTTCAATCCTTTACTAAAGGGGATTTAGTCTGAAAAAAATATTTAGGGGCAAGTCCGACAGTGCATACAATATTTTTGACACATAGGTTTATGTATTTTTGGGCTTGTTGCAGTCACGCAACGCCCCCAAAAATACATCCAATATGCATGAGTAGCTAAATATATAATATATCACACCCTAGAGTCAAAGCAAATGCTTTTGATTTAAAAAATTAATAAATAGAAATGATCTATTTTTGCAAGACTTTCCAAGATAACATTCAGTGGTAAAGAGGCCGGTCAGTTCCTACAGAAAAAATACCAAGAGAATTGCCTTTGCAATAGACTGTACAGCATATTGATTACAATATATCGTGTGCAGATACACTACATTGTTTTCAGGTAAACTGTGTTAAGATGTAGTGCTTGAATCCCTTCTCTTGTGGAGTCTTTTCTGTAATCATGTGGCGTACTGTACCATCTAGTGTTGATTGATTTAATGCTAAAGTTTACTCTGTGGAGGTGGCCAGGTTATAACCATCTTTGGGTCATCTCTATACATGGCGGACAGATCTGGCTCAATTAAAGGAGGCACATTTAGACACACACGACTCCTTACAGCAAGAATCAGCATCCTCTTTATCCACGCAGTCGGAGCGGAGGTGAACGTGTGAATGCATCACCACCTCCGAACAATTCCAAACCGTGCAACAGCAACTATGACCAAAGATGGTTCGGGAAAATCAAGTGCCTAAATGTGAGACATCATTGGCATGTCTTTATCTCACTGCACTGGGGGGTAATAATGGGGTGGGCCTGAGGCATGGTTGGGTGTGTGTTCAGTTGTTGACCCCTGTTATTGCTGCCTGTTTTGATGTCTTCTTTAATGTAGTCCTTTGTTGTTTACTCATGTACATTTTGATAATAATAAAGGGAAATCTCAACCAACCCTTACTTGTAACAGAAGCTGAGTTCTTCCTCCTGAGTGTAGCTACAAGTGTCTGTCTGAAAGGAAAAACATTAGTTACTCACAGCTCCCTGCATACGTGCGCTCCCCATGATTGCACTGTGCAATGATCCACTTAAGCGTGGCCATGAAATCAAAGAGAGCAGCGCGATCCTCTGAAATGCTGCCTGTCCGCTCCTATTTGAAAATCAGCTGTCCTTCAGATGTGTTTGGACCTGAATGACGCACAAGTGACGCAACACGGCAGCCTCATCAATGTGGAAATGTAAGAATGGAATTTGTGAAGTACGCGGACGAAACTGGGAGAGGCGATCGGGCAAAGGGGGAGCTTGCGGCGGGGGGGGAGGTGTTGGCCCCACCGCGTCATCAGGTGGTCCCCATCTTCATTTGTTGATTGAAAAGAACAGCAGTGTAAAAGAAAACAACAAAGCTCCATCCCTCCCACCTTTTCACACCGCTGATGATCCTGTGATAATTGGTAGTGGCGCCATCACACGGGGTGTAGGCTCACACACGTGCACGCGGGGCTGCAAGCATGTGGCTCTCCTGGAGACAAAGTAAGTGTGTAAGCTATTAGGGTCTGTATCAGTGTCTCGCAGACCTCTTAGCCACTCCTGTCCACGCGGGGTTACCATAGAGACAGAGACAGTGCACAGTGGGTGAAGCGAGCCTAACGAAAGACAGGGAAGACCTGCACAGCAAGTGAGGGGGCTGGAGATAAAAGAAGCAAAGGAGGAAGGGGTGTAAAAGGGGCAAGATAGTGGATGGAAAGAGATGGATGTGTGTTAAAGGAGAGAAAGAGCTGATGGGAGCGAGAGTGAAGGGCGGGGAGCGGGGGGGGAGGGGGAGAGGTTAGAGGTAGCGTGAGGCGAGGGGAGCCAGGCGATTGATGGGAGGAGAGCGTGGGAGGTTGTCAGGCACCAGGGGAGTCACTGTGAGGTGGCTGCAGTGACGACAGCAGGAGCGCTCGAGCCGCAGCAAAAACACACGCGCGGGGAGCGCCCATCAATTTTCCTAATGGCCAGCCCACCAACAAACTCGCTAAAAAAAACAAAAAAAAAAAGGAATATCACCCACACATCAACGGTCCTGACAGAACATTGGCTTCAGCTACAGAATCCACATACAAAGATCTAATTGCTAAAGACAGTTTTTTCCATCTCTGAGATGTTTTAACTCATTGGAAGTAGGAATAAAACAGCTTGGCAGTATGAAAGGGTCCTCGGTGAATCAACATAAATATGGCCAATCATGCCCATCTTCGTCACTTGTTTTTCCAAATGAATTCCTCTGAATGTGATGAGAACAGTTTTGATTTTACCACCAAAATCGGCAGTGCACCTGCTATTTTAAAGCACTTAGAGGCTCCCCATTAATAGAAACCATAATCATTTTTGAGGGGTTTTAATGCTCCGTTTGCTGTGACTCATGAACACTGGATAATTAAATGGATCCAGAGTGTTCGCCATTCATAATTATGTTTCATTTACTACAACCTCAACCTCAGCCCGTTCCACCCACGCCCTCCACATCCCCTCCCTGTGTTCCCTCCCAGCACCCACCTGCTCTGCTGGCGGCTATGACTCAGTCCTCTCCTTGCTGAGGGTACAAGAGGATAAAAAGCTTAATGAAAAACAGCCAAAAAAGTGATTTTTTTTTCTCAATGGCGCACAATGAGACACACACCCGCTGAAGATGATACATTTTATCCACTAATTCAACCTTGACAGCAAAATGGTGAGACAGTGTGGAGTGCCTCAAAAATAGTTTTTTTTTTCATCGCTTTAGATGTCTGTGGCGTCACCACTGAGTGACACGGATGGATGATTTCCTAAGGGCGAATTTCTCAGGCACACGCCATACGTGGAATTGAATCAGCGGACCCCGAGGAGACAATGCTGTCGATCAGACGATGGGCTATTGTGTTAGTGCGCATGCAAAATCATCCCATCTGTACAAACTTCTGGCACAGAACCCATCCTCATTACTTTAATTCCTCTTGCATCGGCCCAAATTACGTAGTGATTCAGAACAAGTGGGAGACAATTTTCTTTCCCGACCCGAGTCTTCCCTCCGCAGATCGCTTACGTGTCAGCTCGAGTTGTGGAACCTGCGGGTCGTGGAGACCTGGCTTTATTAATTATGCAAACTAAATGCAGCATACCGGGTCGTAAATGCCGTGTGACGACGACACGAGCTTCTGTAACGTGACCGACCGGGCAGACGGAGCGACAGGCTCAGCTCCCAGCTCCACATGCTGCCTCCAAACCCGACATTATGGGGCTCCTGACTAGATTGTGACTCAAACTTGGACTCACACAATGATGACTTGACTCAGACTGTGTGTGTGTGTGTGTGTGTGTGTGTGTGTGTGTGTGTGTGTGTGTGTGTGTGTGTTTTGCTTTGGGGCTTTTAGCTCGAAGACAAAAAAGAAAAATTCCAACAGATGATGGTGGAGAGAACTAGAGACTCAGTAGTGAATACACTACAGTTGTGTTTTGCTGTTGTGTGGCAGAATGTTGTAACTACTGTATATTGTTTGAGAACGGACAGCGATGCAGCGGTTAGTGCTGTGGACGGTTCCTCGTCTGAATCCAGGGACGTTTCTGTGTGGGGTTTGCATGTTCTGCCTGTGTGTGTTCCCTCTGAGGACCCTGGCCTCCTTCCACTGTCAGAGACGTCTGGCCTTAGATGGGAGTTAGTCTGAGATGGAAGAGCGACTTGACCAGGACACAACTAGGATAGAACCCAACCCCATGGATGGATGGGTGGATGGGTGGATGGATGGATGGATGGATGGGTGGGTGGATAAATGAATGGATTGATAGATGGATGGGTGGGTGGATGAATGGATGATGGATAAGTGGATGGATGGATGAATGAGTGATGGTGGATGGATTGATAGATGGATGAGTGGTTGGATGAATGGTTGGATGATTGGATGAAATCCACAGGTTTCCTTGGCGACAGCCCAGACGTGCTTATCGTGCGCTCTGACCCTGATTCGCTCCTGAACCTGATCTTTCGGGTGACGATGACTCACCTCTGACTCAGTTTCAAGGTTTTTTGGGGCGACTCGTACCAAAGATTCAAACGCTGGGAACTCAGTGAGTCAAGAAACGCTGCTGAGAAAAATGAAATCAAGAGTTTGTGGCTGCTGACAGCACCTGGAAGTCAGAGAATAAGGTCCCAATACAACAATCAGGCAGAGGGAGGTGCTGTCAGTCTTCTTCCTACAGAGTCGTGGGAAGAGCGAGTACCTCTTCGGTGTCAGAGTTGTTGGTTAGCTCACTTCTGGGGCACCTCCAATTAATCTGAAAGAGAAAACAACAACCACTATCGCCCTTATGCTTCTTTCTAAAGCCAGTGGGGTGTTGAGTCGGGGGACAGATGTGGCGCGGAGGTCACCAGTAACCTGTCAACAGCAGCATGGACACATCGATCTCCGTACACCCTCGGTTAATCTGACCGCTGAGCCGTGACCTCGTTAGACTGGCTCGTGTCCGCCCTTCGACGCCGCTGCTTGTTTCTGTGCGTACGCCGTATGCTGGGAAACATCAGCAGGTCAAGTATTACACTTGGATATGTAGGGGTGTGTGTGTGCGTGTGTGTGTGTGTGTGTGTGTGTGTGTTGATGTTTGTGCCTTTGGTTCATGGCACTGCTGCTGTTTGCACTGAAGCATGTATTAGCATGGGACTGGAGGAGGGTGTGTGTGTGTGTGTGTGTGTGTGTGTGTTTGTGTGTGTGTTCTTGGTATCCACTGACTGACGTCACAGACGCCCACTCATTTCCATCTTGTCTGCGTGCGCCAGAGAATAGATCCCCATCTGCATTAGCTCCACATCCCCCCTCTCCCCCGTTCCTTTTCTTCCTCACCTCCCGTTACTTCTTCCTCTCCTCATGTCACTCCGCGCGCGCACACGCACGCACGCACACGCACGCACCGTCTACGGCAGCCCGGCAGGACCGCGTCAGCTTGAAGCCAAACATGTGTTCATTAGAGGAAGCATCGAGGTCCTGTCTGCAGGGGAGACATTTGACTCGGGCTCTCCTCACACCAAATGTCAGTGCGTACCTGTTGGCAACTTAGTGCGCGCCTCCCAGTGTGTGTGCGTGCGTGCGTGCGCGCGCACGTGCGAGCGTGTGACGTTGTTTCCACAACAAATGCTCATCCACATTTACACGCTGGTATCCCTGGTGACGACAGGACATCGTTTATAATCACTTCCTCGCTAAAGGTCATTCTCGTCTTTTACGCGCAGTATTTCCTCCCCCTCTTTATAGGATACTACACACACCAACGCACACGGGGATGGCGCGCACGCACGCACAGACACACGCACACGCCCATGCTGCGGGCGAGACGACGCGAGTGATGTGGACAGAGGCTGTGAATGGATGAGAGTGGGGCGGCGACATGACTGGAAACGCGTGGGATGACGGAAGATGATGGGATATGCGCATGAAACGGCTCTATTTTAGTCCACGATCAGAACCCGTCAGAGAGTTTAAGAGGACGCGCGGACACACTTGGGCTTGTTGCTGGTTGTCAGCCAGACGTCCAGAGGACCATTACGCCTAACTCGGCCGTCCGGGCGCGCACAGACGCAAACACAATCACACTAAAGTAAATTAGCCATCTGAAGGCAGAGGGCCCCTGAAAAGGGGAGTGCGCGTCTGCTGAGAGCGTCTTGGTATCAAAGACGGTAACGACTCAGAGGTCTGATCACAGGAGACAGGCCGAAGGGGGGATCAATGGAAGTGCTGGAGACGAGCAACATCACAAATAACGCCGATGAAAGGAAATTAAAAGAGGGAGAGAGAGGGAGGGAGGGAGAGAGCGAACACCGGGGTGGGATCAGAAAATGATTTTTGTCCGATCAATAACGCATTTCCTTTAGTGCGGTCATCATTAATACGTCTTCTACAAAAATGATGAATGCACGGAGCGTGGGCGGGGAGGGAGGCGTCCGAACAGCTGAGCTGACGCCGAAGGAGGCTGCAGGAACAAACAAGAAAAGGGGAGATTAGATAGTTTTTAAAGGCTGCGGGGATCGACTTCGGGCCGCCGCGGGTAGTTTTGGTGATGGACTGTGTGATCCGGCCGTCGCTGCTTCATCCTTCCAGCAGACTCACCCGTGGGGGAAGACAATAAAGTAGCGTGGTCGTAAAGGCAGCGCCGGAGCTGTGCGGGGCCGTCGGAGCCGCCGCGCGTAAAAGTCAGGGTGAGGCGATGGCGCCCTCCAGCGGCCGGGGCCCGCAATGACGCCCAGCGCGCACGGAGACCATCGACAAAATGGAGCCCGGCGCTCGGCCATGATATTGTAGGTCAGAGGGGCTGCAAATGCTGCACGAATACCGACGGGGGACGCACGCAGCCGGGACAGCGTGCCATTTAAGGGGGGATTCGGAGAGGACTGCAGGCTTAAACGTGAATTTACGACCGTTTTAGGCCAAATAAAGACACTGAATCTAATCACACAGGATACAAAAGTACATTTATAGGCTTTCACAGGCGACGTGGCATGACAAAGTGAGGCAAACAAACAGAGCGGTTGTACGTTTACATACATTGTCGGCGCTGGAAGCGCTGGAAGCAAATCCTCACACACCTACACACACACAGTCACACACTCAAGAGCCTCCCTGGTAAACCCTTTACGTGCCTGTATGCATTTGTGTAATGGACACAGCTCAGGTCAAGCACGGCGGTATCGCCCTCTGATGCTGCTGAATGAAAGGCTGATGTGTGTGTGTGTGTGTGTGTGTGTGGAGGTGAATGTGGGTCACACGCAGCACTCTTCCTGGAGTTCATGCAGAGTGGGGGCCCGGAAGAAGCCGGTCGGACATTGTCTGGCGCTTTCGGATTTAAGAGGCCTGCAGGCAGTAATGTAGAGAGACGTCGCCAGGTCTCTCCTCCCTCAGCAGAGGCCTTTAATTGAACTGCCTTTAATGCTGCGGACACAAGGCAAAGCCTTCCGTCAGGAATAAATGGCTCCGTGTGGAGACAACCATGGATGACCTCATGCAGAGCCCACTCCTCACTGACACGTAGCCATATATACATTGAATGGACTCAGAACACCACCAGAGCGACCGGTGTCAGATCTTGGTGGATTATACGCATCGCACAGGTCCTGTCGTCCCTTAAAGGCCTGAGCTCACCTCCCCCACGCTCCCAGAGATCCCCTCGGGGATTATTTCAGCCTTATTGAGGAGCATGTATGTCCCGATATTCCAATTATACATGGAATTGATTATGAGAATGGCCCCTGGCTTATCTGTAAACCTCTTCGGGTTACCAGAGTTTATGTCTGAGCTCCTCCACGTGGACCGTCTTGAAAATCAAACCAGGCTCGAGACACCGTTTCGAGGAAAATTCCCAGGACTTGTTTTTATTAAGAGAATTTCAGAACACAAGAGAGGGACCAGACACCTGCATTTGTCAGAGAAGGTTTCCAAATTCAATCCATTTAAAAAAAACACCTTTGTTTAGAAAAGCTGACATGACAGCGCGGATGGAGCAGCTGTTTTACACGCAGGGTCGTCGGAGAGAGACAAGTCGGAGGCAATCGCTGTTCCCGGAATGTTTCACATGTTCATCTTCCTCTTTCTTATGTGGACAACACACTTCAACACGCTGTTAAAACACAATTTAAAATGGAAAAAAAAAATAGACACAGAAGCAAAAAGGGGACTCACTGCACATTTAGAGGTCTAAAAGAATAACCCACATTAACATGGCTGAACCGTTAATAAAACATGGATAAAGGCTGTACAGGGGAAGGAGATCTAATCTGTGGAGGAAGAGGAGGCAAGGGGGGGGGGGGGGGGGGGGGCCAGGGGCGGGAAAACAGGTATACACAACTCACAACAGAGCCAATCCGGCAGGGACGCACTTTCTACACCACACAAGCCTTCAACAATCATGAAATGCCATTTAAAAAAGATTTTAGTGTGTTCATCTTGCTTGCAGACACTTGATATGACCACTGCAAATCTGCAAGGTGCTCCATAATCAGCTTTGCTTTTTGTGCTAAAAATCTGTACGGATACTTATAAAATCATTGATAAAAATATTCCTCTGTTAACAATACACCTTGGAGGGAAACCATGTGAGAGACTTGAGGGGGCTGGTTGGTTGGCCGGGGGGGGGTTCATGGGTGGGTGGGTGGGGGCTGTAGAGGGCGAGGAAGCTTGGGCAGTGGTGCTACTCGGACTTGGCCTCCTCCTTGGCCTCTTCTGGGGCTGCCTCCACCTGAGGGACGGAGGAAGCAGAGCAGGGTCAGACCTCCGCCACACACCCCTCAGCCTCCCGCCCGGGGTGGTGGTGGTGGGGGGGGGGGGTCCTCACCTCGTTGGTCTTGGCCTCGCCGTTCTCAGAGTGGTTCTCCTCGTTTGCCTCTGCCTCGGCGTTCTCCTTTGCCTTCTTGGTCTTCTTGTCCTCCTTCTTGTCGTTCACAGCCTTTTCTTTCTGCAGGGACGAGGAGGGGGGGGGGGGGCGTTGGCATCACCTTTGAGATGGAGAACAGTCACACTCGGGGCGGGGGTCTCTTACCTTTGCTGCCTTCTTGGCCTTTGGTTCAGCCTTGGGCTGGGGCGGTTTCTATGACAACGACAGAAAGGAGTCAAGCGAGTGCCTCCACGTAAACTTCCCTTTAATTATAAGTATCACCGCAATGGCTAACCCCTTTTAAATGAGTGACGATTAATTAGGAGCTTATTGCATTCCTTATATGAAATATTCTTTAATACAGACACTGAAAATGTATAATAATTGTCTTAAAGTCTAAAGCCAACTATATTGCAACACAAGTCCTTGTTGCATTTGCTTTTATTGGCCTTATTTTCCTTTTTTAAACACTTCTCTCTAGTTTATTGCTGAATAAATCCCCACTCAGGTTAACATTAGCACTGTTTGATCTTTCTGTTTTAAAATTTGCACTAATTGGGCGCTTGTATTCTTTTACGGGGGACATTTGCGCCTCCGTTCATCCTTGCTTCCATCCAGGCGAACCGCCGCCTCGTCTAATTATTTAAATGGGCAGAAACGCTCCAGTGTTGTGTTTTTCTTTGTGTTTTATTGTGTTGCTGTAAATGAACGGCTCAGGGCTTGTTTGCGTGGCCTCTTACCGCTGATAACCGGGCTGATCTCCTCTGAGGCTGAAACACAAAACAGGCGGTTATCTTTGATCATCACCACTGTATTCACTCCAAATTTATCACTTTGGCGTTTTCCCGCTGATAGTGACCCCCGGGTCACACTTAAACTTGTTAAAATGTAATTTTGGCTGCGTGGATGCCGCGTCCCGCCTTACCTCCTCCTTCTCTCCTTCTGTTGTGTGCGACTGGGGAAGACAAAGAGAAATGAGGTGAAACACAGACAAATAACTTTATTTTTAATTCAAACGCTGTTTCGAGCAGCGGGAAACATTCGCGGAACGCTCCGGGGCAGCGTCCTCGGTGAGCACGGATCCGCGCAAAAGTCTTTCGAGTTTGGCGCAAAAAAGCCTAATTGACTGAAAAGCGGGCCGGTTTCGGCGGATCCGGGCCCAGAAAAGGGAGTGGGGGTGGGCCGTGTGCGGGCTGGGGGCTGGGGGCTGCGCCATGCGGGCTGCCGGAGCCATGTTTGCAGGGCCCGGGCCCACCTTTCCCCCCTTCTCTCCCCCATCTCATTCTCCTGCTCAGTGCATGGAGCTCACATTTGAAAGCTGGCGCGGGAGTCTCGGAGAAGGGGGAGGGACCTGCCGCCGCCCGTGCGCGCCACCCGGCGGCAGCGCCACGCCACTGCAGCCATTTGGGACTATGAACAAAGAGGAAAAATATGCAATTTTATCGAAACGCGACGGCGAATGTTTATTTTCGCAACCAAAATGCAAAGTGTTGACATTCTGGCATTTTCTGGCGGCCCTTTTGGCCGGTTTGGTGGCGGAACGGCGATAAGTGAAGCGTTTGTTCTCGGTAGGTCGGCGACGAAGGTGGACAAGAGCTGCAAAGCATGGCTGCTGCTTGTGCTTTAACTGCATGGACACCGAGAGACTTCTGACTCTCCAAAGGACAGACGCTCTCGGAGGGAAACGCGCTTTCTAAACCCAATCGGAGCAGCAAAATATTCGTCGGAACACGAAAAAAATTGCACATTTTATCTAGAAAATAGGCAAAAATTACGAACGACATATAACGGTCACAGACTGCGTTATAATTAAGTAATTTCTTGGAGGGATGTCTTCACAATCGTTTGCATTGGATTAATAGCCGCTAGCCCCTTCAAAGTATTTTTGCTATTTAGAGAATACGTACCTTTCTCTTGGGCATGTTGATTTCTTGGAGGTTTTCTTACAAATACAACTAAAAACTGTTTTTCTTAGTGGCTTTAGTGCATGTGAAGACGAGCGTCTCCCTTATGCTCGGCAGTGTAGTAAACACACTGGAACAGAGAGGCGAGTGGTTGAATGGGGGGAGGGGTGCGGCTAAAGGTGTGATTGATAGGCTCTGGGCCAATCAGATGACGCCATTCGGGGCCGCAGAGCACTTGGAATTTTGGAGCCGGCGACGATCTGAGGTCTGCGCGAATGGCTTCTTGCAGGGGAGGAATCCTGCAAGAACGACGAGGGTTGCAATCGTGGACAGACCCCCCCCTCCACCACCACCACCACCACCTCCTCCTCCACCACCGCCGCCGCCGCTACCACCAACACCCCCCCCCCAAGAGTGTGTTCGCTCGGAGGAGGGAAGGGGGCCCCGGCGCCGTGCGTGTGCACCGACGCGGGGGCCCCGGCAACAGGCAACACGCCTCGGTGTGGAGCCACGCATCCTCGTTGGCTCGACTATTAAAAAAAAAAAAAAAAAAAAAAAAGCCACGGTTCACATCTGCAGCAGCCGCCGTGAAGGGGGGGGGTCGCCTTAAATTCACTTGGTGTCTCGGTCCAATATGGCGCCCACTCCTCTCCGACACATTTTTTTTTTGTTTGTCAGTCGGCTTACCTAAATTCATTTCGGGGGGGGGGCCTCGCGTCGTATGCCCCAGACGCCTGCAGGGGGCCCACGAAGCACGGGGAATACAGAGGCGGCACGGGACGGCGCGCAACGCTCTGTGGCGTGTTGGGGGGGGGGGGGGGGCGCAGGAGAGGCCGTGGTGCTTTTACTGGTCCCGCGACCGTGGCCCCCCCGCACGGGAGCGGAAAAGGAAAACACCTGCGACGATGCATACGCGCCGGTGCAGGGGTCTGACGCGGACAATGGAGCCGTAATGATCTGATATCATAGTGCCGCCGCTCCCATAGGCCAGCGCGGCTTTGTGCGTGCCGTGCGTGGACGTGTCTCCAAGTACGTCGCTCGGCGGAGAGAGGGAGCGGGAGGGAGGGAGAGAGAGAGAGAGAGAGAGAGGGGAGGGGGAGAGAGAATGGGTGGAGAGGAGGCAGAAGAGAGGCGGAGGATGAAGATCGCAAAGCTCCATCCAGACGCGGGCGCTTTTACGCAGATCGCCTGACGCACAGTCGGACCTGCAGCTGACCGGGGAAGCTCTCTCGCTCCTGCCTCGTCCTCGCCGACGCAAACGGACCGCCGCTGATCCCAGCCTGCACCGGGGCTTCCACCATGGTCATCAAAGTGTACATAGCATCGTCGTCCGGGTCCACTTCGGTAAGGATCGAGCGACACACACGGACGCGTTCGCCCCAGCCGGAGGCGTGATTCCGCAGCATCCGAGCGGCACACACGGGGCTGAACTTTGACTGAACTCGGTCGGTGGTGCTCAGCGTGTCCGTCCGGACGGGTCTGACTCAGCAGACGCGCCGCCCCGCGGCAGGGCTCGCCCGGGCGTCCTCCATCTTCACCATTTTGCAACTTTGTGTCACAGAGAAGGAGCCGGGGAGGAAGTTTGAGGCCGAGTTTGAGCCGCGGTTCGTCACGCCGCCTCCCGGTGTGACAGTTGGCTGTTGCTGCGAGCAGAGCAGGCAGACCCGGGGAGCACAGGCGCCCTCGGAACCGGTGCACCGACACCAGGGCCCGGTTCGAGGCGGCCCATGCTGCCCCTGTGCAGGTCCAGCTTCAGCCTCCCCTGTGTGTTGGGGCGTGGGGGTGGGGGGGGTGGAATGTCGGTGATGCAACTCTCCAGGGCCCCAGCTGCAGCCCTGGAACTGGTGCTCTGGTTTGTGGATCAGATGGCACCCTGGTTCTGGTGGAGCTCTGCAGAGCCGGCGCCCGACGCGCCCCTGCACGCCACATACCGCCGACGTACCGCCTGGGCACCGCAGCTGTTTGGGGCGTTTGCCGTCAATAGCGCAGACTCCGCCTCCGCACACACCGATTCCCCCCTGACCTTCGGCGAGGGTGCTGGTCCTCCAGCGGCGGGGCCCCGAGGCCTCTCTTGGCCCCCGCACACGTTGACATTTGCCCAGGCTCAGTCTCCGTCTGCCACCCCCCCCCCCACACACACACACACCCACTGTGCTCCTGGAACCTCGGAGTGCACAAGTTCTCCGCTCCAAGTGGACGTTCACGTGCTCTTCTGCTTACGCAAGCAGATGATCACCTCAACGTTTTATTTTAGTCGGGAGAAAAGCAGCGTAACCACCAGCAGTTTGGACCCAGGAGGTTTAGGGTCCGACTCAGATGGGAAGAGGCTTTGCAGGTCAGAATAAATAGACACAAGAGTGAGAGACATGGTCTCAGGATGAGGACAAAGGGCCCTCGGTCACCACGTGAGGGTTCCATCCTCCACCATTGTGGTGTTGTGGGGTGTTTCTTTGTGTTGCTGCTCTTGGTTCTTTCGTGTGGTGGCACAGTTCACGAGTCAAAGCAGTTTGGGCTCATCCTCCCAAATCTGCTGAGAGGCCCAGAGCCTTCAGTCACCTGAAGGAATGTTGCTGTGTCCTCCCACACCTTAGTTTCTGACCAACGTTGGGCAGAAGGGAGCTTTTTTTTACTTAAAATTTCCATAGCACTTAAATGGAGGCCGGATTTGAATCCCAAACGAGGGTTTACTTCGGTGGACTCGCTCATGGAAACGCACACGCTCACCTAGCTGCTCCATGAAGGGCCCCATTATACGCTGGTGCCACACTATTGTGTGTAATTTCCTGACTGCAGCCACAGTTCTAATCATAATAACTCTCCTCTGGGGGACGGTTTTGCCCCGCAGGCAGGCCTTTTCGGTTGTCCTCTTGCTTTTTTGCGAGGCCGCGGCGCTGTGTTGTAACAGCGTGGGAATGCCCACTGGGCTCGGGACTGGGCGGAGGCTGTTGTTGCTGTCGGTGAGCACCGGCGAGACGTGATCTAACGGCCACAAAACCTTTATCCTCTCCAAACACGCTGGGCCGGGGTTGATTTGTGCCCGCGTTAATCCTCACTCTGGAGGTTCCTGCTCTCAGTTCTCTGACGGATGAGCTGCTAGATCAGCCCAGACTTCCCCGGATGAAATATTTTCCGTTTTATTTCAAGTAAATAGCATAAATAAACCCAGAGGCCTCACTGGAGTGATCCAATCAGCTGTACCAATAGTCAGCGTTGCCTATGCTGAGGATAAGGCCTGTGATCAATACCTTCATATCTGACTGTGGGTCGTGCCCTCTTCATTGATCGTGTCTGGAGTCAATCGCAGCTTTCACGCGATGAGAGTATGGTGCTGAAGGTCGAACGCGTTCAACTGATTAATCTTTACTTTACTAGCTTCTCTGAAAAGCTAACAAGGCCATAGTTTCTTCGATTCTTTCAGGAGCCCAAAGTTTCAGTCAAAGCTCTTTGTGTGCTTTCTCTGTCAAGCCCTGAGGGGAACCGATGTTGTCGGCCTGTTTAGTGTAAATACTGTTGATGTCAGAGGGAGTAGGCCGCTGTGAGCTTTTGGGGTTTAGCGCCACACTTCAGAAATGTCCCGGCGTGTCTCCTGATCCGATCTTATCCAGAAAAACGAATGTAAAAGAGATGAGGCCCCAGCGAGATTTGAACTCGCGACCCCTGGTTTACAAGACCAGTGCTCTAACCCCTGAGCTATGGAGCCTTTGATGTCTTTGATCCGTTCCAGTCCGCTCTAGTAGTGGCGCAGCCCTGCACACTGGGTCTGCTGGAGGTCCTCTTCCAACAGTTCCGGAGTGCGTGACAGTAAAATGACCACATGGGACCGCACCAACGTGCACCCCCACCACACCGACACCGTTTTTCAATAAAAGCTTACAAATTGGGGGAAAGTTCACTAATTTTGGCCGTCACGGGTTCCGGTAAGCAAACACAAGTCATTGTTTGTTGTTTGTGAAGGAGTGGAGCTGTTAGCCAGCAGGGCAAGCAAGACATTTGCATAGATTATGGAAATCTGCCTGTTGAACGCCTGCAAGTCCGACGCTGTCTGATCCTAATATATTCCCTCTGAGGAAAACTGATCTTGTGTTCAGAGGAGATAAATGCATTTAAAAAACCCGTCTATATTTATTAGCGCTTAATGCCAGTTGCCTGTTTTGTTCTCTGGGCTCTAAACAGCGAAGGGAATGCAGGAGGCCTCAGCAGAGAAAGCCGGGCACTGTCGCTGCAATTAGAGTTGAGGGGCAGATGGCAGCGGACCAGTTCGCCCCACAAATTAATTTCACTTGGCAACAGAACAATGCACGCTCGCTGGAGGAATGACGTCCATGCACACGAAGACCTGAGGGGAAATATCGGATCTGTGTTTGAGTGAATTGCCCTAAGTGTATTTCCCCTTATTTTAAGGTAGAAGAAGCAGACTGAGGAGTGTAGCCTGCTAATTTAGAGTGTAGCATGCTAATTTAAGCCTCAGATGACAGACGCAGGATCAGCATAATGAGATGGACTTGGTTTAAGCTCACGGCACTCTGCCCCAGTGGTTTACTGCTTTTCAGAGCAGGTAGGCAGAGGGCTGGTTTTAGGACTTTGGCCCTGAGAGTGTAACTTCCTCCAAGCGATTCAGAGTGTGACACCGTTAATCTGCCACCGCTGCTGTCAGCCTCATTTCCATATTCAACCGCCCCAGCAGATGGCGGCTGAACGCTCCACCTGTCTGGGAGGCGCCGTCACGTAACTGACAATAAACTGATTAGTATCCAGAACACGGGCATTGTTTATCTATTATTTGACCCGCTTGATTTTAGACGTGTGCATGTGCGTGTGTGTGTGTGTGTGCGCGCGTGCGCTGCTGAGGCAGCATGTGAGTGTGTCTCCTTGCAGCACGCCTTATTTGGCTCGTGCTTGACCAGTTACCTCCTCTTCAGTCCCAGAGAAGCTTGTGTTTCCGTCAGGCCTTGTAGGGCCATCCTCCCTCTTACGCACGCCTACTGAGACCTCATTGGTCGCTGCTTTGTTGTCCTTAATCACACTTGCCCTTATAGATCGGAACAGAACAGGAACAACACACTCTAGCGTCTGCGTTAGTGTCTAGACGTTTCTTCTTCCTCCTGTGCTGTTATTTGTGTCCTCTAAGATTCAAGTTGGTTTTTTTTTGGTCAGCGTGCTATATCAAGTGTTAGAAAAGCCTCTTTATTATTGACGTTGCTGACGGTGAGAAAGATGTGTGAAGATCGTCAACACACTCTTTGGTGTAGAAACACACCACCAACTCAGCTCAGCTTCAAGATAAGCACAGTATCAACAGAATAAGGTCAAATATATGGAACCTGTAAGTGGGATTTTCTACTGCACGGCACCCTAATCTGTCCCTGCTTAGCCTTGTCTATCAGCTCGCCTCTGTGGGGTAAAAATAAAAATGCTTTTGCCCCCGATTAATCATAGGTGGCAGAAGAATTGCTTCCGTGTTGCACGGCTGAACGTCGGCACATGTCCAACTGACGGCTTCCCCTCTGTCTCCGTTCGTCTTTGCAACCCCGCAGATTAAAAAGCAGCAGCAGGACGTGATGGGCTTCCTGGCGGCCAACAAGATCGAATTCGAGGAGTGCGACATTGCCGCCAACGAGGCCAACAGGAAGTGGATGAGAGAGAACGTTCCGGAGGAGTCCAGGCCAGCCACGGGGAATCCTCTCCCGCCGCAGATATTCAATGAAAGCCAGTACTGTGGGGTGAGGATCGCCGTGTTCAGGGCTGCTGGTCCTACCCGTGGAGGTGTTGTGATGGGAGCGCACAGCGCTGGGCACGTGTGCGTTACACACACGGACCCGTGCATGCAGGGGCAGCGGGAGGCTGCAAGTGGACGGGGCTGCCCCAGAGTCCGGTCCGAGTCCCAGTTGGAGACGAAATGTTGAAAAAGTGCACTTCTGAGGTGCCCTTGAGCAAGGCAGCAATGCCCCAACCGCTCAGAGGGCCTGTCCAGGGCAGCCTCCTTACACCTCGCCCGCAGTGACTCCACATGCATGTGATCTCGTCTGCAAAACCTGTAAATTCTCTCTCTTTTCTTCTTCTTTTTCTTCTTCTTCTTCTCCTTTTTCCCTTCTTCTTCCAAATCCAGTCACCACATGCTGTCTGTTGCGTCTACACTCGCAGCACAAGTGCCACCGATGACCTGCCACCGTGTCGTGCATGGTGCGCCAGCCTAAATGGGCTCTATTGTTCTGTCTCACACTTCCCACAGCTTTAGATGTGACCAGCAAGAATGTGGAACTGTCACACTCAGTGATCACATGCAAACGTTAATGTGTAAATGACACGTTCACCAGGGAAACTGCACATCGGGAGCGGATTATGTGGCGTTTCCGCTCAGATTAGATTGTACACAAGGGAAGAAAACTTAGCAGTGGGTGTGGGCAACAGTGATAGTTTCACTAGAAATGTTTGTTTAGTGTAGGGTAGCGCTCCAGAAAAGCAGAGGGGGCCGTCTTGAGATTTCACATGGGTGCTCATTCTCTCGCAGTCAAAGTTAAATAAGTGGTACACTCACTGAGGTTTACATATGAAAATAAAGTAACGCAAATTGATAAGGTTTGTGATTAGATTTGTGAATCACGTGATGGTGTTGAACACAGCAGATGGTGCCCTGAGCCCCGCTTCTCATCCCAGATTATATTACATTCCTTAAATCCAGATCAGTCTCATTCTCAAACTGCGCAGCACCGCACATGATACATATTCAAATATCTCTCTAGTGAAACAGATTTAATTTCCTTGTAATTGATTGTAAACCTCGCCGACCCTGCCTTGTGTTGGTGGCTGTGAGGCCACGACCGGAGCAGATGGAGGGAGAATCTAACCTCATTTCTAGCTGCTCTAATATCACAAAGGAACTCTGATGGAACAGGCTTAGCATCGCAGGCAGCAGGAGGAACATCTGGGCACATCCCTACCAATTATCCCTCCTGCGCCACCACACAGACAAACTGGTGATTGGAAATAAAACAGCACAGTCAGGGTGGGCCGGACCGCCACCAGGAGCAGGACCACATTCCCCAGCATGCAGCTGCCTGCATGAGCACTGGTATGTGTGTGGGAGAGAAAGCAGAGAAAACAAAGCAGAATGGGAGAAAAACGAGAGTGGCCAGAGGAAACGGCCCGACGCGCCGCGCTCCCAAAGGCAACACCCTCCCCTCCGGGCGGGCTCTCCCGATATATCTGTCCCCCCTCTCACAAAGGCCGCTCTGTGCGGGGCTGCCGCGGTGATTGTTGCCCTTGGGCGCCGGTTCGAAGTCTGTTTCACATTATCATTCCTCAAATTCGGACGAGGACATCAAAATTCAGCTTTGGACAAACGTTCTCTGTGTGTGTTTCTCAGAACTACGAGGCCTTCTTCGATGCCAGAGAGGACAATGCTGTTTATGCTTTTCTAGGGCTGACTGCTCCCCCGGGCTCAAAGGTATACACACACACACACACACACACACACACACACACACACACACACACACAGAAACCAGCAGAGCTGTAACACTACCTTATGTGCCTTAACACATATTTATTTTTGCTGTGTGATTTCCCTCCAGACAACACACACATTACATAATGCATGTGCTCATAATAAAGGCCTGTTCCCTCCCCTGTGCTACCGGGGCTCTGGCACCCCCCCTCGGCCGCAATAAAAAGAGCAGGGAGTTTTGCCAGTTCCCATAGAAACAGAGGGGCTTTCCTTTGCTCGCTTTCAGATGATACACGAGCTGAGATCTTCTATTTTAACCCGCGCGCTCCCTCATGGTCTCCCCTCACCTGTTGCGCGTCCTCTCCGCAGGAGGCCGAGGCGCTGTTGAAGAAGTCCCAGCAGTAGCGGCCCCGCCCCCCTTCCTCCCTGAGACCTCGGGCCCGTCTCCGCTCCTGGACCCAGACTGACCTGAGACTGATCCAGGAAAGCAAAAGCAACGTTTCATTTGTCACATGCGTCTGGTTTCTCAGTTTTGATTATTATTTTTTTTAAACAACGCGTTCGGCTGTGCCTTGTCCGCTGCGGTGAAGGGAGGCGCCAAAGTGAAGCATTCTGGGTGTTTCCAAACAGCTCTGCTCGCTCTCTTTCGCCTCGGCCCCGTTAGCCCTTCGGCTGGAAGACATCTCAGTCATTCCTTATGCGTGAACGTGTGTTCAAGGGTGTCTCATCAGTCATGCACGCTGATGGAAACTCTCACGCGGGCTCCTTATGTGGCCGACAGAACAACCACTTCGACACTCTTTCCTAAAAAAAAAAAAGAAAAGTGGTCCTCATTTACGCAACGTATTCAAATAAGTCTTAATCTGCTCAATCCTGGAAATTTCGTTGGTCTCGTCATTGCCAAAACTGCAGCACCTTCTGTCAGAGTTTAAATGTAACCAGTCCTGCTCGTTGTGTCCGTTTTCTATTGTCTCGATGCTGTTTTATTAGGAAGTGTTTTTCTATGAGATGATTTATGTTTAGTACGGATAATAAATGCCAAAATTACATCTTCTAAAGATGTTCTTTTCGCTTGTTTTGCTTTTCGGGGGAGTGCGACAGATAGATTTCATTTCCCTGAAAAGATCCTGTTTGATATTCTGCTGTTAATTCCTGTCTTACGCAAACTATCCATATCTTCCCCAAAATAAAAAAACAATAAATATGTTTGCAAGTCCTTGTGAGTTTTGTGCCACAGGTATGTTTGCACCTCCGGCTCGTTCTAATAACACTTCTAGTCCTGCTGTGAGAGTGATAATAACAACAATACTGACAACGGTCCGAGCTCAGGGGCCCATCCCTGCTGGTACCAGCTCACCTCATGCTCCCGTTCACACCCAAGGCCCCCCCTGCCACATGCATGTCTGTTACCATGGAGGAAGCCAAAGTACCAGGAGAGAAGCCGCACAGGCGCAGGAAGAGCATGCAAACTCCACAGAGAGGAGGTTAAAACCCCAAACCGTCCTGCTGCTGACCCCTGCACCACCGTGCTGCCCATAACGATGCCTCCTAACACATCACATAAACCACCTTGATCCTCTGACCATGATAACACATAATCACAAATATCTGCTGTACTTGAATTTCGACCAAAATTCCAGGTGAAATTCCGCCCGAGGACAAATGTATCAGCTGGAGGGTTAGTGGGGTCCATGTGATGGACGGCATGACGTCTGCAAACCGTTGCTTTTCTATTTTATTTCAGCTGTGATTTTAATAGGCGAGTACAGGAAGTGCACAGTGGGGAAACTGCCAGTTGCAGAAGTGAAACAGATGGGCCGTCTCTTTCCCTTGCATTTGGTTACAGTTGGTCTTTAGGCAGCGCTTAAGGTAGGCTAAGAAGAGTCAGGGAACAGGGCAGAGTCCATGTTGGCCGAAGGTTTTCTCAGGCTACTCCTGTACAGGGAGGAGAGGAAGGCAGCCTCTGCATCCAGGAGACCACAGAAGCACGCTAAAGACGCACGTGACCATGACCTCCCCACGACCGATCCGCCTGAATCAGGTAGGGAGACTACGGACACGCATGCCAGTCCTGTTAAATGTTAAAACCGTCTTGTAGAGGCAGTGAACTGTTCAGTCTGTCACCGTGGTTTCTCAGACTCTGTTGTGTCCTGTTCATTAAATGTGCCTCCTTTGGTCGACGTCATCTTGTAGGGCCTGAATGCTAACAAGTTTATTTTCGTGCTCAGTTCCCGGCCAAGAGTCGGGCATTGCCCCCCTCCAGGGACCAAAGCTGGAGCTCCTAAACCCCAGAAGTCCTTCCATCCCCGCATGTTTGCCCGACCTCAACCCGGACGGCAACTTTGCAAACGTCCTGGAAAGCTGCAGCCTCCTGGAGAAGTATCCAGACCTTCAGATGACCGGCTCGGAGCAGACGCCCCCGAGCCCCCTGTGCTTTGAGTCTGACGTCTGCGGTCCGGCCGAGTGGTCGGCTCAGGCACAGCCTCGGCGCTCCCCTGCAGCTCTGGTGCCAGACCAGGAGTACCTGGCCATGGGCGCCAGTCGGAGCATCAGCCAGGACCTGCCCGGGCAGGAAGCAGGGCTGGAGCCCATGTCTAACTCCCTGCTGAATGGGCTGCTGGACAAACAGCTGGATGAGGTGTACATGCTGCTTCTGAACGACAACCTGGCCAGATGTAACTCCAACATGGGCAACAGCCTCCTGGACGGCCTGGTGCCTCCACCGCAGCCCAGCTGCCAGCTGCAGGGGACAGACTCTCTGGATCCCATTCTGGACGAGCCACAGGGAGAGGGCAGTGCCAATAAAGTTAGCTATTTGAGCGCCAATAACTTAGTTCCCTACTCGTCTCACTTCAGCACCCCTGTGCTGAGGATTTCAGGGGTGGAAGGCACTAATCTGAAGTAACTACCCCAGCGCGTAATCTTCTGCCTGCATGTTGCATGTTATGTAACTAAACGTTTAGCACTTATTTGTTTTCATGTTTGTATATACTTAAAAAACATTGAAAAGCACATTTAATGCACCAGATAGGTTTTTTTTCCCCATCCGGTTCTTTCAAAGTTCTTTCGGCCCATTTCTGCTCCAATGCGCCACCTGCTGTCAGACTAAGGTATTACACAGCAGTCAGTCCATCTGACAAAAGAAGAGGAAGCGTCTCTGATCCTCTCTGTCTCCAACCCAAAATGTTTGTAAAGTTTGCAATTACGCCGGATCTAAACAAGCATGTTGTTGTTTTTGTTGTCTACGTTGGAATGAGTGAAAAAAAATAAAATAAGCACACCTGAATTCGATGGAGGTATTGGATTATTTTAGATTACAATCATATATCTAATCTGTCTATTGTGGTGCAAAGAACATCTCATTTTTACATTTCAACGTCACAACAACTAGAATAATTTCTCCATCCATCTATAGATTTCTTGTATCTGAGACGAGAGACATGCAGGGAAGTGGTTAAACACATAAAATTAATGCTTTATATCAAAAATCACACGTGAAGGAAAAAATATTTTATATAATTGCTACTTGCATTTTTCCATTTGAACAAAATCTATGATATGATCATGATAACGTGATAACTGTGTGTGTGTGTGTGTGTGTGTGAGTGTGTGTGTGTGTGTGTGTGTGTGTGTGTGTGTGTGTGTGTGTGTGAGGGAGAGAGACTCTGTCCTGATCGTTGGATGCTAGCTCAGGGATTCTTTTGCACATTAGTGAATGCATGAGTTGTGTTCAGGTTCCCATGTGTGTATCTGTATGTGCATGTTCGCTGCGTGTGTGTGTGTGTGTGTGTGTGTGTGTGTGTGTGTGTGTGTGTGTGTGTGTGTGCGGTGCTAGCCCTGATCTCCCTAACCCCTGCCTCATTCTCTGCCTGTCAGTCCCTCTCTTTGTCGTCCCACCATGGCTACAGGATGGTCACCCTGTGGACTCCCTCTCTGCTGGCGGCGCTCCTCTCGGGGCCCGTGTGCCTGGCCCGCACCCGCCCTGCTGGCGGCCCTCCTCTCGGGGCCCGTGTGCCTGGCCCTCACCCGCCCCGCCGGCCTCTCGCAGCCCCACAACCCTCCACCCTTGCCGGGCGTTAACGGCAGCGACGGGAGCCCATCCGTGGATCTCCCCGCAGCTTTGAGGATCTTCAGCATGGACTACCACCATGTGCAGGCTCCCTTTGAGATCGTGCTCTGGATCATGCTGGCCTCACTGGCCAAACTGGGTAAGCACCACAGTCCCATACTGGTTAAACAGGAAACACCAAGATGGTTGGAACAATATGAAGAAACAATATAGGCTTTTATTTTCTTGATTGCACCATTGTACCACAGTTCTTTACGTTCTATGTGGACTCTAAATCTCGAAAACCTGATATTCACATATGTGTGTGTGTGTGTGTGTGTGTGTGTGTGTGTGTGTGTGTGTGTGTGTGTGTGTGTAAGTGGATGGTGTGTGTCCTGTGTTGGACTGTTGACCTGCTCAGGGTCAAACACACCCGTCAGTCTCCCCGTGGGCCTGTTAACTGACTGGCACCTTGCGTCTGACCCCCCCTTCAGGCTTCCACTGGTCTGGTCGCGTTCCGGCCGTGGTCCCGGAGAGCTGCCTCCTCATCATGGTGGGCCTCCTCGTCGGAGGGGTGATCTACGGCGTCCGTCACTCCGCCCCCCCGACTCTCAGCGCCGACGCGTTCTTCCTGTTCCTGCTCCCGCCCATCGTCTTGGACGCAGGTTACTTCCTGCCGGGGAGGCTGTTCTTTGAAAACCTGGGCACCATCCTCTGGTCGGAGCATCACCATCTAACTGACTCTCTGTGTCAGGGACACACTGCCAAGACCCCCCCCCCACACACACACACACACACACACACCATAAACATATCTGTGTGTTTTCAGTCCATACGTGCACCGCTGCTCCATGAAGCTGGTGCCAGACAGCCCATCAGTATCTCCTCAGGTCCTGAGGGAGCCCGCCCCCCGCCCCCCCTCACCTGTGTCCTGTGTCTCCAGGTACGCGGTGCTGGGGACCCTGTGGAACGTGCTGGGCATCGGCCTGTCCCTGTACGGCGTGTGCCTGCTGGCCCAGAGCTCTCTGGGGGCGGTCCCCCTGCTCCACTGCCTGCTCTTCGGCTCGCTCATCGCGGCCGTGGACCCCGTGGCCGTGCTCTCCGTCTTCCAGGAGATGCACGTGAACGAGCAGCTCCACATCCTGGTGTTCGGGGAGTCGCTGCTCAACGACGCCGTCACTGTGGTAAGAGGACAACGGCAGGAGGACGGGGAGGCTACGCTTACACTCCTCCTCTCTTCCTCCTCCTCTTCTTCCTCTCCCTCATCCTTCTCCTCTCCCTCCTCCTCTCCCTATCCTTCCTCCTCTCCTCCTCCTTCTCTCCTCTCCCTCCTCTCCTTTTCTCTTCTCCTCCTCTCTTCCTCCTCCTCTTCTTCCTCTCCCTCATCCTTCTCCTCTCCCTCCTCCTCTCCCTATCCTTCCTCCTCTCCTCCTCCTTCTCTCCTCTCCCTCCTCTCCTTTTCTCTTCTCCTCCTCTCTTCCTCCTCCTCTCCTTCTTCTTCCTTCTCCTCTCCCTCCTCCTCTGCTGCTCCTCCTCCTCTTGTCCTGCTCCCTCCTCCTCCTCTCCCTCTTCCTCCTCTCTTCTTCCTCCTTCTCCTATTCTCCTGCTCTCCTCTCCCTCCTCCTCTCCTCCTCCTCATCTCTTCTTCCTCCTCCTCTCCCCCCTCCCCTCCTCCTCCTCTCCTCCCTCCTCTCCTCCTCTCCTTTCCCTCCTCTCCTCCTCCCCCCCCTCCTCATCTCCTCTCCCTCCTCCTCCTCTCCTCCCCCTCTCCCTCCTCCTCCTCATCTCCTCTCCCTCCTCCCCTCCTCCTCCTCCTCCTCTCCTCCCTCCTCTCCTCCTCTCCTTTCCCTCCCCCCTCCTCCTCCTCCCTCCCCCCCTCCTCCTCATCTCCTCTCCCTCCTCCTCTTCTACTCCCCCTCTCCCTCCTCCTCTCCTCCTCCCAGGCCTTGTACAAGCTCTTTGAGTCCTTCCTGCGCCTGCCCTCAGTGTCGGGGGCTGATGTTCTGCTGGGGGGCTGCAGGGTGGTGGTGGTGGGGCTGGGTGGTCTGTGCGTGGGCCTCTTCTTCGGCCTCCTGGCCGCCCTGACCTCGCGCTTCGCCATCAGAGCTCAGGTCATCGCTGCGCTCTTCGTCTTCCTTTACTCCTACTTGTCCTACTTGACCTCAGAGATGCTTCATCTCTCTGGAATCATGGCGTGAGTGCACCTGAGCTCAGTAAAACAGGTTTTTGTTAAGTCCCCGTTGCTATGGCGGCGTTCATGTGACCCCGTCTTGCAGCATCGTGACCTGCGCCGTGACCATGAAGCAGTATGTGGAGGCCAACGTGTCTGAGCGCAGCAACACCAGCATCCAGTACTTCCTGAAGATGTGGAGCAGCGTGAGCGAAACCCTCATCTTCATCTTCCTGGGCGTGTCCACCATCCAGGACGTGCACATGTGGAGCTGGACCTTCGTCTGCTCCACGCTGCTGCTCTGCCTCGTCTGGAGGGCCACAGGTAGCCGGCGAGCCGCCACGCGGCCCCCTCGCCGTGCTCCCTCGGTGACCGCTCACACTCCTCCCAAGGTGTTCTCCTGCTGACCGCTGTGGTGAACAAGCTCAGGAGGAACGTCGTGACCTTTCGAGACCAGTTCATCATCGCCTACGGCGGCCTGAGAGGAGCGATCTGCTTCTCTTTAGTGTTCCTGATCGACGATTTCCCGAAAAAAAGACTCTTCATCACGACTACCATAGTGCTCATTCTATTTACTGTCTTTGTCCAGGTGAGCCGAGACGCGCTGCTGCTCGGCTCTCGCTGGGAGGAACTAGAGCTTTTATGTGTTGGTCTTTCTGCAGGGGATGACCATCAAGCCTCTGGTGGAGCTGCTGGAGGTGAAGAGGAAGAAGAGGGCCCTGCCCACCGTCAGTGAGGAGATTCACGGCAAAGTGAGGAGTCACACGCCTCTTTCAGGAACACACTGTTCCCACCATCACCTGGTGGTGTCCTGGACTGGTTACCAGTGACAGTTGAAATCAGTCCTAGCACTATGATGATGATGATGATGATGATGATGATGATGATTATGATTATGATTATGAATATTAGTAGTAGTAGTAGTTGTTGTAGTAATAGTACAGCAGTTGTAGTAGTAGTAGTAGTATTCTGAGTACATGTGTTTTAAGTTACAGCTCACTTTGGACCACAATCAAGAGAGTATCAAATTAAAATAGTCTTGTTTTAGTGTAAACATTGCAGTTCTGCTATAAGGTATTGGTATCAATAGAAGTAATCACTAGTTGCAGCTCTGGCCTCAAAGTGTTTAGGACAGGGGTCACCAACCATATCTGCCAGAATTCACCTTGGGGGCTGAACCCTCAAATAAAAATGGAATAAAAATCAAATTTTGGCATAAGGTTATTCATTGAGCCCAGATTTGTATCAATTGTAGCCTAAATGGAGTCATAGATGGAGGGGATTACTGATAGTTAAGAGTCTCAGTTGTTGCTGTTTTCAGTTGTTTTAATAGTGTTGACCACATGATATTTTTCAGGCCAGACTGGATGGTTCTGTGGGCCGGATTAGGCCCGCGGGCCCCCAGTTGATTATCACTGGTTCAGGATGTGGCAGCACATATTAAAGGTTGTTCTTTGTGTCGCGGCTCAGGTCATCGATCAACTGGTGGCGGGGATTGAAGATGTGGTCGGCTACTGGGGGCAGCATTACTGGAAGGACAAGTGAGTTTTCCAGCAGCAGGAAGCAGCAAGCGCGGGACCTGGTTCTCTGCACATCGTGTTTATTCTCCTGCGTTTGTGTCTGCGAGGTTTGAGTACTTCAACAGGAAGTACCTTCGTCGTTTTCTGATCCGGAAGGATCGGCAGGGTGGCTCCAGCATCCTCAGAGTTTATCAGGAGCTGGAGAGAAGGGAGCAGAGGGGGGAACGAGGAGGCCCCCCTCCACCACTGTGAGGAAACCCCTGTTTAGTATAAGCCACAGTCCCAAGGCTCAAGGACCGACGCACTAGTTAACCATGGTGTAACACTCTGACTGTATCCAAACTTCACACGCAGAGCAGAGGCTCGCTCTCAAGGTCGTCCCCTGCTACCAGAGGAGATGGACAGCATCAGGCAGATTCTGTCCAGAAACCTCCAGAACTTCCACAACAAGGTAAAACACATGGGCGAAGGCTGCCCACACCAACTGGATTAACGCGAGCGTTACCTTTGCAGCAGACCCCGGCCTACAGCAGACACACTCTGCACCAGGAGGCGGGCGTGGGCAGGACGGGGAGGCCCCTCCAGAGACACCACAGCCTCGGAAACACTCAGAGCAGCAGCGCACACTGGCCACAGGTACAGGAGCAGCAGCGCTCTGCTTTATGTCTGCCTTAAAGCGTCTTCTTTTATGTTGCAATGTGCCCTTGAACTGTGACAGGGGGAGTTTGGAGACTTAAGTGCTTCACGCAGACTGAGGTCAGGGCTCAGCAGATCTCACACAGGTACTGTGACACACACACACACTGTGTCAGGGCCACCTTCTCCACGGGCCTCACCGGTGTGTGTGAGTCGGTCTCGCTCATGTAAATTCCACTTTTAGAGTTTCTTGGAGTTGTGTGATGGTCCTTTGGCTCCACCCTTCCGTCCTTGTGTCTCTTGCTAGTGTGCTCCATGAGTCTGAGGCCCGTCCCCCAGGAGCCGGCGGCCCCGGCGCTCTCGCCTCAGAGAGGGCCGACGGAGCCTTCGGCCCGAGAGGAAGAGTGTGAGAGTGTGGGGCGAGCGCCAAAGAAACACATCAGCTTCTTTTTGGAAAATGAGAAACAGTAAATAGTCCAGTGTGTTCAGTCATTTCCAGCCTGATAAATAAATAATAAATTAATTAATTTATGCTTCTGAATTCTGTCTGCCATCGTGTTTTACCTGGAGACCTTCGAGGGTTGAGGGTCTTTTACATCTCTGGTCTAATTTGTCCTATAAGCAGCACTTGTGTAGCACCCAACTCAGGAATACCTTTGAGTAATAAACACTCACACGCACTGTCAACACACACACACACACACACACACACACACACACACACACACACACACACACACACACACACACACACACACACACACACACACACACATACACACACACTTGACCCTCAAACAGTCTGTTTGAAGTCATGAGGACCAGACAGAATGTCCTCACTTCTCAAAAATGTTCTCACTTTGATAGTAGAATGAAAGAGTATTTTGGTACTAAGTACAAGGACACACACACAAGCACACACAAACACACACACACACACGAGACAAACCGAAGAGTAATTTGACAAGGACATGGCGTCTGCATCCTAAAAATACCCCCGTCACCCCCCCCACCCCGCCTGACAGTCCCAGTTACTGAACCTGCTTCCCCACCACTCCCTGGCATGCTGGGAGTGGTGGGGAATGCCGGGAGTGCTTCGGGGCTGGACAGATAGCCGCAGAGCGGGCACCAAACGACAGGGCTGAGAAGTGAGGAGGAAGAGGTGAGGCCCGTCTTTCAGTGGGAGCCATGAGGGTAGGAGCGGCGGCCCTGGCCGGGGGCATGCTGGGGGCAGTGGGGACGCTGTGTTTCTTCCTGGCCTTTGCTTCAGACTACTGGCTGGTGGCCAGTGACAACTGTGGACCTTACACATGGCCAACAAAAACAACACCGGCGGGAGAAAAAGATGCCAATGGGACGGAGGTAGGAGCCACCAGACCCGCTCCCACAAGAGAGGGAACAGAGGTGGGACAGGGGGAGGGACGGGCAGTTAGAAAGAGGATTCAAAAGGCTGCACGCGGCTCACAAAAGAGGATAACCAGGGAACGCGTTCCCTGAATTGTTATTGTGTCCTGCAAATAGACAGTTTATGTTCCTCCTCCTGTCAGATGGTTGGTAGTTCTAAATGCTAACGCGCACGTAGCCTCAGACTGAAGTGTCCTTTGAGCAGACGTGGGGGAAATAGAGGAGCGTCTCTTCTGAGACAAGTAGGGTTGGTGCAGGGTTGTTCCCCCTAAGCACGCTCATCATTTGTGTCCTGATGTGAGTACTCAGGAGCTAGTCGAGGGCGTCTTCCCCGTCGTGGTTTTATTTATTCTGCACCACTTCGGTCCGCTGCAGGAGTAAACGTGGGTTGGATCATCACTGTTAGATGAAGATGATTATCATGAAGATGATTCCAGGGGTGTGGCTGACAGCAGCATCAGTCCTGGTTTTTTGGCCCGTGTGTGTCTGATCTCAGACCCTCACAGAAGCGCGGGTCCACAATCTGGACCCCCGAGGTCCAACCAGGGGGCGTGTCTCACCGCTGCTACTGCTACTGTCGTCTCTTCTCCCGTCCAGATCCACTCGGTTGAAGCTGTCACTGGACCTCCTCCCTTCCTCACCCTGCACCACGAAGGCTTCTTCTGGAGATGTGTGTTTCAGGTGGAGCCCACTGCCCACGCCGTCCTCGCCACTCTCTTCAGTACGGGCGGGCCTTCAACTGTGTTCAAAAAACAACAGCCCCCCCGTGTGACGTCTCTCATTCACGTTCTCCTTTTCTTCCTCCAGCGAACCAGCCTGAATCCAAGGTCTGTGTCCATGGCTACCTCTTCCCTCTGCCTGTGGCGCTGGGACCAGTGCCTCATCCCAGTTATGATGCTACAGCAGGTACTGACCCCCCCCCCACACACACACACACTCAGCTCAAAGGCTGTCTCCACCCTGACTGGAGGACCGTACAGGTCATGATGTTGTCCATATTTGTGCCAGTGTTTCGGGGCTTCTGGACCTTGCTGATCATCCTGGGCCTCGCCGCGGCCCTGGCTGGGGGCTTCCTGCTGGTCTGCGGGGTCCCCTTCATCAGCCACAAGCTGTGCAGGCTGGGGGGCGCCCTCCTCATCGCCGCTGGTAAAATATTTGCGTAGTTCCCCCGCGTGTGCAAACACAAGCCCGTGTCATAGAAGCTGCCTTCAGCTGCTCGTGGCCGTCACTCTCCATACGGTCGCCATAGCGACAGCAGGTTTAAGCCCTGCTAGGACCTGCATTCCTCTGGTGTTACTCACAGCCGCTCTCTGCATCTCCGTCTGCCCCCCTCCAGCCTGCCTGTTCCTCCTTGTGCTGCTGCTCTTCGTGCTGTGGATGGAGGCGGTGGAGGTGAGGCGCTACGTCCTCCAGGAGAGGGGCGAGGCCTGTGGCGGCGCGGAGGTCACCGTGCTATACGGCCTGTCCTTCATGGTGGCGGCCGCCGGGGTCCCTCTGCAACTCGTCTCCGGTTCCATCTTCCTGCTGGTGGGCCGCGCCTTTGGGGCCAGCAAGTGAAGTGGACGGGGATCAACAGAACCTCAGATTTGGGTGTAATTAACGGCCGCAAGTGTGCTGGGAAAACACCACTACAGAGACTCTGACTGCGCTATTTCCTTTGATATGCTTTTTTAAACACTGTGTTAGTATCAATATCGATATCTTTTTTTTACGAGGTCACTCAACTTAGTAAATATTTTGAATTCATGGACTTCCCAGCATGCAGTAGGCCTATTTGAACCAAAAGTCCTCATCACTTTTTTCTTTGGTACGTTTTAAAGTTAACATAAAGGTGTTACACTACGATAACAGGGAAGGTTATAATAAAAGGGCAAAAAATGACACAAAGTAAAGAGCTTCTTTATGGATGTTTTCCCGTATTTTCTTTTTTCTTTATCAACAAATTGATACGATCAATCAATCGGCACACACACACAAGCTGACGGGGGACACCACCAACACAGAAAATACCCCCAAATACAACCCACATTTCACTTAAAGCACAGCAGAAAACAAGATAGTACACCCCCAAATAACATAATCAAACATGTACCATGAACCTTATTCCATCCCTTACCAGCCAGCAGACCAAAGCCAATCTGGACTAAACGGTCCACCAGCCACTGCCACGAGGAGACGGACTATGAATTATTAGGTCATTAAGAAATATTGATGTTTTTTTTTACCTCATTGACTGCTTCTGTGCTGCTGGCTGTATTGACAAGGAAAAATATATTTTTAAATGAGATGAATATAAATGCATCTTTCCGACTGATCGCTCTTTAAGGTTGCAGATGCAGAGGGAGGGATGAAGAGTGGGCAGTGAACCCGCTCTGTAGGATGCTCTGAGCGAGGAGGGACAGGTCTGGATGTGTCAAACACCTGCTTTGTTTACTGCTCGGTAAAGATGGACATAAGAAGACATAAGATAACGAGAGAGGGGTGGACGGGAGGGCAGTTAGTGGGTTATTTGAGTTACCAGTGTACACCACAAGGGGGCGCTAAAAGAACGTAATGCACCTCAGTGGAACCAGTTTCCTCTGTTCACCTTCGCTGTGCCACTTATCAAGATGACGGGAAATTTCAATTAAGATAATGTCTAATAGATAATCTATCAATGTAAACCCACGGCCTACATTGGCCCAGGTTTTATTTTTCACTGTGCTGTCCTGATAGGAAGCTCATTCAAATGACACAGACTTGCTTTGTGAACAGCACAAACTATCAGAAATACCACCGATATGAATCTTTCAGTCTTTATCCTGCCAGCAATACAAATCTTTTAAATGAGGATGAGGAGAACACCTCTCTGAATTCACCAGAGCACGCTTTAGTGATGGGGTGTAAGACACACACTTGCTTATATCTAAATCTGAGTGTTATTGTGCAGCTATGACTGCAGCACAGGCAGAGGACTGGACCTGCAGCAGTCGCCTGGGTTACACTCAGAGTCCATGTCTGCCACATCCACAACATCAGCTCTTTAATTATGACCTTCACATGAAATTTTATTGCTGAAAGGCGTTGTGTGAAACGCTCCAGCTGCTGTGCAGCATAAATAAACGATGAGGGTCACAGTTGATGCAGTGAAGGAGCAGCTCCTGTCTTGTCTCCGTTGTTCATGTTCACCCATCATCCTCCTCCTGATCAGGTGTTGTTGTTCTGACGGGCAGACCCAGATCTGTGTTTCGGTAGATTCGTGGGTGTTGGGCGTCAGCAGGAGGAGGCTGGAGAAGCAGACAGGCCTGTGTGTTTGCTGTCAGGTTCTGAACAATGACACACACACACACACACACACACACACACACACACACACACACACACACACACACACAAACTGCTGGAGATTTTGGGCAGAACGAGAGGAGAGTGAGGAGCCTCCCCAAAGATCACTTTACTATCTTTACAACAAGACAATAGATAAGCTGACAATTTTATCACCATTTTATGGTCAGATATTCAGTTTTATTGAGTCAAATTTTTTCCTCTTGCATTATTACTATGCTTGCGTCACTTTCTCAAAAAAACAAGAAAACCATTTAACTGTGAAATTTTATTTTTTTGATCAACATGGATTTTGTGATTGGGTGAATCATTTCTTTCCCCAGCACATTTGCACGCTTGTGTGGGATCGTATCGCCCTCATCTGGTCACTGCGTGTCGTTACTTCTGGCTCCGGGAAAGACAACCCTGTCACTGATTTCATAATTACAACAGGGTGAAGCTTAATGAGCGGCGGTGTCATCTGCAAACACTCAGCAGTGAGTACTTCAAAATGTTTATGATTTCAATCAAATTTCCAGCACATCAATTTGAATTTTCTAAAGGTCACTTTTGTTGAATGAGAAACAATTTTTTATTGTTTATTGTTTGTTTGTTTTTAGGCTCTGTACGTTCAAGATACACCACAGAAGTCACAGACCACATGGACGCCCACTCCCACTCTGCATAAACAAGTTGATTATGTAACCAATCATACTTTTAGTCCCTCTTGATCACAATCAGTTCACTGGGGTTACAGCTGCACATTCCAGTTGTTAGGATTCACAAGCATTGGTTTAGAATGAAGGCATGAACCTGTTTCAAGACGCTGACGCCTCCTGGAGACATCACATAAGTCCTGCTCATCACCCGCAGTAAAGTGACAGGCCGGCGTTCCCTGTCCACACCCTGACCTGCTGATTCAACAGCAGCGCTGGGCTTCACAGGCCCACTCGGCTGGAATGCACAACAGACGCTGGTCAAACATTACCAGCTGCACGGCCCTCTGTCCCTCCTCCGATGTGGAGTTGGAGCCAAGGACAGGACAATATAGCTTTTATCAAGTCCACGCGTGTGGTTGCGCAACAATACGGTAAGTGGGAGAGACCTGCCACTGAAGGTGAGGAAGATCGAGCTCAGTCATCAGCTGAGACGTTTCCCCTGTTAGCCCCCCCCCCCCCCCGTGTTTACACACATGGACAAAGTCCAAACCTCCTTTATTCTGATTTATGGGTTTTGAAGACTTCAGCATTAGTGGAGCAGAAGTCCTCGCTGGCGCTGGGCGGCTGAGGCAGAGGAAGCAGATTCTATCAGCTGACCCTCAGAAACGAGACCGATATAGCCCACATGTGACGAGAACTACCGAGTGTGTGCGGCCCTCAAATACAGCCGCACTCGTTTCAGACTACGACCATCAAAACAGCAAAACACAAGATTTGACATTAGTGGAAGAGCTGCTGTTACAACAGAAGCCTTTTTAGACTTAAAGGGACTGGAAAGAGACGAGGCTTCATACCCAACACTCACTCGTGCTTTCTGGGAAGCCCTCGTCTTCAGCTTGTCTCGCTCGTCTCGCAGGACTTTTACCCCTGCACCTCAGAGCGTCAAGCATCTGCCACACCAGTCACCAAAGGTTCCCAGTGCACCCAGCACAGCGGATGGCATCCGGTAGACGCGGCGTGCGTTAATCACAATCTGTTATGTAGTAGGGCAGATTAATGAACTAACAAAAGCCCAGCACTCTGTGGCTCCACAGAGGTCTCAGTCTGCTCTGATTAATTGGCTGATCTGCATACACCAAATACACTTCAGAGGCTTTGGGGATTCCTACATTTACCTGCTGTCCTTAACGCATGAATACTGTGGTAATTAGGCCCCCGGTGATCTAATATTTAGACTGGTATTGCTTAAACCTCCACTCACGTCATCCAGAGTCAGTGAATAAAACATATGTAAGACTATTTTCTCTGGAATGTGTTATCTCCACCACCCGTGTGCCATTTCCATCGACGCCCATGGAGACACATTCTGATTTATCACACCTCATCTTGGAATGAAACGCATAAAGACTTCTTCAGATTGAGGATATTTCCCACTGTTCCACATCCATTTTCAAACGTATGTGCCCTGATGACGTTACCTCTGAGTTAATGTCCCTTTCTTTTTTAGAAAGTGACATGGTGACACATGAAACATTGATCCTCCGGCCACTGATCCAGTCTGAGCTCTGCCCTGGGAGGAGATAGTGAACGATACGGCAGAAGGAGGAGAGGAGAGAGAGAGAGAAAGAGAGAGAGAGAGAGGAGGCTCGGGCTCTTACCACCAGACACCCACACACAACTTCTTTCCAGCGACACACAGACGGTCCTACGCACGCTGCGGATCTGCGCCTCGCTCCCGAGCGGCTCCTCCTGTAGTTCCGAGATGCCTCCGTGTGGCTGGCTCCTGCTTCTGCCCCTGGCAGCACTGACAGGTACAGCACTTCTCCTCCTCTGCTCCTCCAGCACCCCAACCCCGAGGGATCATCAGTGTTTGTAGAGACAAAACCTTTTACATTAGAAAATGTTAAATACAGTCCTTACGGCTGGTTGGATTTGTTGTGGGTCTTTATCTGTTTAATTGGGGACGTGACTGAAGTGCTGATGTGGAGTAAGTAACATGTAACAATGGGACCGACGTCACCTTGAGTTCTGATCCTTCACCGGCAACAAAATTTCCACTTCACATGGTCTGAAGTGCAGCTCTGCTCTGTGCCCTGTTGATTTCAGGAAACTCCTTTTGTGCCGTTACTACACCACAAACCGAAAGGAACTGTTCTGTGGACCCGCCGGTGAGTGGAACACACACAAACCAACACACACGAACGTCCTGATCCTGGAACATGCAAACAGCTACAGGTGATGATTACTGAGCCTCTAAAGTTAATGATTACGGTGGGAGAGATACGGGAGAGATGGCTCAGCACTTCTGCAGGATTTTAATTAAATTTGACTCTCCACACTCGGTGTGTGTGTGTGTGTGTGTGTGTGTGTGTGTGTGTGTGTGTGTGTGTGTGTGTGTGTGTGTGTTACAGTACCTTCCCAACACGGTGGTACTCACCACCGTCCAGCTGCAGGAGCTGAGAAAGCTGATGGTTCCCCTGAATATCTCAGCCTACATCATCCCTGGCACCGATGCTCACCTGGTAGATGTGCTGTCAAAACAATGCATTTGGATCCGTGTGTGTGTGTGTGTGTGTGTGTGTGTGTGTGTGTGTGTGTGTGTTAATATACTGTGTTTCTCTGTCAGAGCGAGTACATCGCACCACGTGACGCCAGGCTGGCCTTCATGACCGGCTTTACAGGCTCAGCAGGTATCATCCATTTATTCCTCCTCCTGTCCCCCTCCTCTCCTCTTCCTCCTCTCCTCTCCTCCTCTTCTCTTCCTCCTCTCCTGTCCTCTCCTCCTCTCCTCTCTCCTTTCTCTCCTCCTCTCCTCTCCTCCTCTCATCCTCCTCCTCTCTTCCACCTCCTCTCCTCTCCTCTTCCAACTCTCCTCTCCTCTTCCTCCTCCTCTCCCTCTTCCTCCTCCTCCTCTTCTTCCTCTCCTCCTCCTCTCCTCTTCTTCCTCATTGTCCTCCCCCTCCTCAACTCCTCCTCCTCTCCCTCTTCCTCCTATCTTCCCCCTCCTCAACTCCTCTTTTTCCTCCTCCTCCTCTCCCTCTTATTCCTCCTCCTCCTTCTCCTCCTCCTCCCCCTCCCCCTCCCCCTCCTCCTCTTCCACTCCATGACTCAACTCCAGCTCCTTTACTTTCAGCCCACATCGTCACCACAGCACAAGCATCTCTTTTCATTTACTTCCATTCAGTCTGGGAGCAACAGTGATAAATATAACTGATGATTGTGTTTATATCGGGATTCAGCTGTTGCGGGGGGCAGAAGTATTCCAGGGAAAGGCTGGGAACCCAACCAAAATTCCAAAAGAAAGACTTCATTTTCTGGTCCTGCATCAGGAGTAGATGCGATGCCTCAGGCTGATTGGTCTAACCTGCCTTTAGGTGTTAGAGCAGCACAGCAATGACCTCACCTCACATCCGCTCATCCATCCGGATTAACCGGACCACCGCGCATTGTTTCAGGTCAACTCTGACATTTGCTAATAACCCAGTGAGGCCACAGTAACGCAGCTGCTCTCCCGTCTCCTCCGTGCAGGCACCGCTGTGGTCACTCGGACCAGGGCCGCCCTGTGGACAGACAGCCGCTACTGGGTTCAAGCTGAGAGACAAATGGACTGCAACTGGGAGCTGGAGAAGGAGGGTACGCACGATCACGCTGGGATTATTCTGTTATGACGACCCCCTCCAGCGAGACGCTCCCGTTTAAGTCACGTAACGACGTGGAACCAACTGCTGCGCTTTATTGCAGGATTTAAACGATAAAAATAGATGCGGGCCTACGATGTTGTGGCTCACCGCTGGTCGCGGTACTCATCACGGAGCAGCGAGGATCACGGAGTTCCTAAAACAGGAATGCACAGAGAGCGGGGCCAGATCGCTGCTGCTGCACAAACAACCCCCAAGACGGGGGGGTCAGTGTTTTGACCCCGTGAGCCTGAGCTGCTCGTACCAGCAGACAGACTCAAGTCAGCGTCAGCAGCTGTTTGTTGAAGCATCAGGTATCTGCTGAGGCCGTGCAATCAGGGCCTTATCAAAGACCTGCCAGCGGTTGTTATCCGCTGCTGCCACACGACCACGATGAAGCTCCCAGAGCTTCTGAGATCCACTGATTGGTGTTCATCGCCTTGTAAAGGGGCCAAAACACAAATCTAGGCAGCAAGCGGGAGGCTCCGCGGAGGATCTGGATGATCTGGAGAGCTCCGGCGGCTGCTTCGATTTGTCTACATTTTGTCCAAAGGGACATTTTTGTTCATTTCATGACGCACCGGTCCTGAACACGAGGCCCTTCACAGTTCTCAGGTTTTATTGCATCGTGCTCGTGGAGCCGTGATTCCCTCTGAGTTCCTCGTGTGCTGCGACCCACTCCATCGCTCCTCCACTAAAGCACTCTGTGAACCGAGAGGCAGCGCCAACATTAAAAGCACTCATTCATATTTCATATCTTGCAACATAATGGAGCGGAGGGTAATCCACCTGCTGGTTTATGGGGTCATGTTTCTAGATGCACTTTGAGAGAATCACGTTCCACAAACACGAGTTGTGATTGAATGTTTTCCTACAGTCCTCCCCACTTTTAATTTGATTTTCATTTTATTCTACTTCCCTCCGGTGCAAAAACGTTATTGTTGATGATGATGTAGACAGATTAGTGGTCATTTACTTAAGCATACTATCATTCATTGATCCTTCAAAGACGATTTAACTTGACGTTAGTCCACCACCTGTGATCTTCTTCAGTGTCCATCAGCAGCATAGCGGAGTGGCTCATCTCCGAGGTTCCTTCAGGAGGCCAGATCGGCTTCGATCCCTTCCTCTTCTCCATCGGTGAGTTTTCTGTTCTCGCCGCTCACCATCAATAAAGTGCTTCGCCCAGTCGAGGGGAAAGTATTGATGCAGCGCACGGGCGCCACGAGGGCTGTTTACTCGCAATCGATTCGCATCATTGCGTGTAATCATCCGCAATTTCCTCCATTAGAAACGTACGAGAACTACGACATGGGCCTGGGCTCCAGTAATCGCAGTCTCAAGTCCATCCCTGACAACCTGGTGGACCAAGTGTGGAAGGACAGACCGCCCATCCCGGCCGAGGGCCTCATCCGCCTGCCTGACAGGATCATACGTGGGTCTCCACACACAAACACAAACTGGATTCACCTGATGGTGCTTATCTATATGCTGATAAATACCTGCAAACAGTCCGATGTAATAAGCCCCATAAACCCTGATAAACAGGCTGTTTATGAGTTTACGAGCGGAGGATCAGATCCTGACTTTGAATGGAAAAGCCTCAAGAAAACAAGGTTGTCTGGGCACTTGTGTGTCTTATTAGACTTTATGGTTAAATTGGCCAAATGAGCAAACACAGCTTCATAAAGCTAATGGTCTGTGTGTGTATTATCTGTGTGTATATGTCTGGACTGGAGCCGCTTCTTTGGCTCTGCGATTGAGGGATGTGCAATTTGCTGATGAGAAAAACGGGGACAAGCTTCACTGAAAATGAAGCAGGCAGCATTTATGATGCCACAATAAATGTTTTATAGGATCGATTGGTCAAATGTTGAATGTCAGAACAATTTCACATAAAGATACACTGTTTTGTCTTATTCTTAGCGTCTGTTTAATTAAAATCATTCCAGTGACTGATAGATTCTGTCCTTGGGTGCATAATATTTCACTCAAATGTTACCATTTACATCACAGAGCTAAAAGGAAAGTCACAAATGCATTCATGTTCTTCAACCTGACACAAAAATGAACCCACCATTAATAATATTTCAAGTGGAAACACTTAATAACATCCATAATTTTAAGTGTGCTGTACTGCCCCCTAACGGCCAGAATATGAGTGGCAAATCGTGCGCAGAATACTGTGGAGAGCACATTCAGGATTAAGAGAGTTTAGTGTGGTGAACATGTTAATAGAGGCCAACAACAAGAACATGAATGTGTCTGCAGAGAGGACCTGGCAGATGAAGGTGGAGCAAATGCGGAAGAAGATGGAGGACAGCGCCTACAAACCAACGGCCCTCCTCCTCTCAGCCCTGGATGAAACAGCCTGTAAGTGGCTTAAATGTACTTTAGGAAACCTCTTCATCTGGTAGAATATTGCCGCTGCCGTAGTAGCGGGTGAGCAAAGTAAATGTGAAGCGATTATAAACCTGAATTATTCATTGCACCCTGATAAAATGCACTTTGTTGGAGCTCTTCCAAACCAGAGAGAAATTGAGAATTTCTGATTTTAGGAGACCTACAAATGAGTGAGCCATGTCTGTACAATTTAAAGGAGGCTGGGACGTCTTACATATTTAATTACCACATCAGGGTGTAGTCTTTCTGAGTTAGAACCCCACGAATGAATGGCTTCTGATTCCCGGCTGGTGTGAGAGTCTCTTCTTAGGAAGAAGCGTCTCAGCGACAACTGACAGACTAACAGGAGAAGCTGTTTGAATACTTATTATAAAGTTACTGTGTCCACAGTCCCTCTCAGAAAGGTTTGAACATTCAGCTCGGGGTGTTGCAAATGACCGAATCAGTATTCAGCGTCTGGATGAGATAACCTGCACGCCAGGAGGGGACGCCGGGAAACCAAATTAATCTGCTGCCAAAGGATGTAAACAGAGCACCTCGGTCTGTGTTATTTAATTCTAGGGCTCTTCAATATGCGCGGCGATGACATTCCATACAATCCCTTCTTCTATTCCTACACGCTGCTCACCATGGATGAGATCTGGTAAGGCCCCGCCCTCTTGTTTCTACGTACGTCAGGCGTCGCTCCTCTTGACCCCCCCCAGGCTCTTCATCCACACTGACAGGCTGACGGCCGAGCTGAGGGACTACCTGAACGCCTCCTGCTCCGGGCCCCTGTGCGTGCAGCTGCAGAGCTACGACAGCGTGCGGGGCCTCCTGCAGAGCTACGTGGCCAGGCCCGGGGTCAAAGTGTGGATCGGCACAGAATACACCAACTACGCGCTTTACGAGCTCATCACACCGCTGGTACGCTCCTGCCTTACCCGTCGTGAGCCCCCGACGGGACACATCAGCAGTCATTCTGAATCTGTGCAGATTAGGAGTGAAGGTCCGCTTGTTCCTCTGGATTAAGGTCTGAGGTGAACACACTCTCACCCTCTCTCGCTCTCCGTTGGCGTCCTGCAGGACAAGTTAATGACGAGCTCCTACTCGCCTGTGCTGACGACCAAAGCGGTGAAGGACGAGACGGAGCAGCGGATCCTGCGGGAGGCGCACGTACGTTCATGCACTCCGTCGCCACGGCGGCGTGCAGCTCCGAGCTGACGTCACCCCCCCCCCCCCACCCCGACCCCGTGTGACCGATTCCCCCCTGTAGGTGAGAGACGCCGTCGCCGTCATCCAGCTGCTGATGTGGCTGGAGAAAGTGGTCCCGCAGGGGACGGAGACCGAGCTGACGGCCGCAGAATACGTCAACACGTGTCGCAGGTGAGCGCACGGGCGGGTGTGTACATCGGGGTGGGGGGCACCCGAGGGCCAAGCCGATCTGGAGTAGAGGAAGGAAAGCTGATGTTGGGCAGACTCAGTGTCTTCACAGCTGATGGAAATGTTCTCCCAGCAAACAGAACGACAGCAGAGAGCCCAGCTTTGAGACCATCTCCGCGAGTGGGCCCAACGCTGCTCTCGCCCACTACAGGTGACCTTTGACCTTCACCCCTCCATCAAACATCTGTCCATCAAACATCTATCAATCTGTCCATCCATCCAACTATTTACTTTATTTTACAGGGTTACAAGGAAATTTAATCACTTTGATTTTCAAAGAAATGATGACTTTTAGCTTTATGAATAAGAAATATAGAAAGAAAGAGACATAGAAAGAGGGAGAGAGAGACATAGAAAGAGGGAGAGAGACATAAAAAGAGGGAGAGAGAGACATAAAAAGAGGGAGAGAGACATATAGAAAGAGAGAGAGCGTGTGTGTGTGAGAGGGCATGCATCAGTCCAACAAACACCTCCACTGTTATAAAACTTGAACCATTTACATGAACTCAAATTCAATCACATTTAGGGAATTGAGGGAGATTTATTTTTGTTAAACTGCATTCTAAGACTTGTTTGTACACTATAGTGGCTAAATGTAGTTACTTATTAGTAATACATATTACTTATATAATAACTAAAATCTAACACATGGGTCTGTATTATATATGCATGAATCGGTATGATAATTGTCAAGGATCAGCAAGGTTCAGGTATTTTTAAGTGTTTTTCACTCATTCATTCACACACCTGCATTTAGAAACTAGTTGCAGTGCTTCCTGTTTTTCATTTTCAGCCCAACCAAAGAGTCGAGCCGTAAGCTGACGGTTGATGAAATGTACCTGGTGGACTCCGGCGGTCAGTACCTGTGAGTAACAGCGCGCTTCTGCTGGCAGACGCTCTGCAGTTTCACCTCCGCTCAGTTGCGTTTCTGATGACTCATCTTGCCTCTCGCCACACTCAGAGATGGAACCACCGACATCACTCGAACGGTTCACTGGGGAACCCCCACCGAGATGCAAAAGGTAAAAATCTGGGTCTGATGTCTGATCTAGCCCGGTTCTTTTAAAGGGTTGGGGTGAGGGGTTTGTATTTTGTTGCGAAAGACTGCAGCATCAAACATTTTAGGCCTCAACATCCGTCTGAATTTGCATGTCTGGTCCCACAGGAGGCCTTCACCAGGGTGCTCAAGGGAAACATAGAAATATCTCAAACCATATTTCCTTCAGGGACCAGAGGTGATGTTCAAATGAAACTTCATTATCTTCCCCAAATATCTCCACGGCTCTGCCTCCTCGTGTCTTTGCACCAGTTGTATTAATCCCTGCTGTCTGATGTGTGTTTTTCTGTGCAGGGGCCAACATGGAGATGCTGGCTCGCCGGGCGTTGTGGGAGGTAGGCCTGAACTACGGCCACGGCACAGGTCACGGCGTCGGCAACTACTTCGGAGTCCATGAGTGTACGTTCACGCTTGATGTGTCATCGCTCTTTCAACAGGGAGAAATTACAGAGATAATTCAGAGCACAATCATGAGGCGGTTTAATCGACACGAGACATTAAAAACACGTTTCTGTGAGCAATTATGTGTGAAATTACCATGATCATGATTCAAAAGAGGCTGCTCCCGTGAACCTGAACTTCGTCCCGCTGTGGTAATAACAGTCCATTGACAACTGGAATTTGTTTCTCAGTCAAATGTCGCAGTCTATTTTCCAGTTTGATTCCCCGACAGCTGCCGTAGCTTCAATGTGCCGCTAGATGTCGCTGTTTCAATACACTGGCGCAATCAGTGATTATTCAACTGATACGTTTAATTACCGAGAAATTCTTGGTTATTTGATTACTTGAGAGATCACAGACTCTCTCTCTCTCTCTCTCTCACACACACACACACACATACATACATACATACACACACATACATAAACACACACACACATAATATATATATATATATAATTATATTATATATATATAATAAAAAATATAATAAAAAATAAATAGATTGATTATATATATAGTCAATTTAATTTTTTTATAATCAATCAATTTAATTTTTTGGGGGGGCAGGGCTCATGACTAATAATATATATTTATCTATATAAACTTCTCCAGGGCCTGTGGGTTTTCAGACCAACAACATTCCCTTCACATCAGGAATGTTCACATCTATAGGTAAGATTTATATTTTTTTTTTTCAGTTATTTTTGAGGATAAAAAGGAATGACTGGTTGTGATTTTCTTTTTTAAGAACCAGGATATTACAAAGACAATGACTTTGGGATCCGCATCGAAGATGTTGCTGTAATTGTGCCCGTACAAACAAAGGTAGAAACAGTGCGGCTGCTGACAGTGGTGTCTCGTTTATAATCTTTTGGATGTCCAGGATGTCGATGTAAGTGTTTTATTTCTCTCCTCAGTACGGTAACAGCTACCTGACCTTTGACACTGTGTCCCTGGTCCCATATGACAGAAAGTTGATCGACACGTCTCTCCTCAGCACGCAGCAGGTAATGAAACATGCACGGACTTCTAAATGAAAAAAGTCGTAGCTTTCCTTTTTAGATTTCAGAGTAGTGTAAAATTGCTGCTCGACATGATTACCACAACACCATAAAATGAAAGGCGACTTCCTCAAAGATACAATCACTTTCCTGTTTTGTCAGAGTTTTCAGAAAATCTACGTCATCTACATCAGGGAAACTTTGTATTTTCATGAGTTATCATTACATGGACTGCAAATTTTACACAACAGGTTTGAAATTAAAGGTTAGATCATTGGTGGTATTTTCAAAGAGACTCACAGGAACCTTCGGTAATGAATGTAAATACTACACAGAACAACCCTGGTGATTTACTCCAGGTAGATACCAAGTCAAAACAAGGAAACTTGCAATTTTCAAGACATTTTTCTTTGGAATTTGGAATTCCAAGAAATTAAGCAATAATTCCGTGTAGATAAATCCAGTGTGTATCTTTGTACTTTCTCCCTCTAGATTCAGTGGTTGGATAAATACTACGAGACCATCCGGAGGTTGGTGGGTCCAGAGCTGGACAGACAGGGGTTACAGGAAGAGAAGGACTGGATGATGAGAAACACGGAGCCCTTCACGGCCTCTGGAAGCTCTGGGGCCACGGCCGCCTCCTCCGCTCTGGCCTTCTCCGCCCTGGCCGTCTCCCTCCTCCACAACGTGGTGTGATGACGGCGAGGCTGGAGCCGCCGGCAGCAGACTTGCACATCCACGTCGGCCCCCGCGCCGTCGAGATCGCGCAGCTAAACCCCAGGGATGCACTGCAATTTAGCGTTTTGTAATTCAAGTGTGTGTTTCTTTCATGATTGAAGAATTGAATATCGAGGTGTTTGAACTAAGAATAAACCTTTTATTTCTAATCTGGACATTTGTTGAATCAGCTGATGTTCCTTATTACAGTAACTGTTAAAATAAGGTTGTGGACATTGCAGGTTGGAGTGCAAAGAATAAGTCCATATTTTCTTTTTTTTTTTTTACCCACCTGAAGAAATATTCAGATCCAGCTCTACTCCACCCGTCTCTCAGATGTCCTGGTTGACCTTCATGACCTTTTGACAGACAATGTTGGCCATAAAGTTGGAATAAAAAAGTTCTCATAAAAAGGCTGTGACCATGTGATAGATAAAGTTAAAGATAAAGTGTCTTTATTGACCAATCTGTTCAAAGTCAACCGATGTGTATAAATAGAATCAAAAGAGGAAGAGAAAATCCTTCCAATGTATGGGCAACAGTGTAGAGCACATTCAACGTCTAACGTACGCTTCTGCGTTACAGGTGTTGATATAACTGAGCATAGTAGTATACAGTCTTATCCAGTCTTTGTTTATTGAGTTTATTGAGTTACCATCTTTAAAACAATACTTTTGTTATTATAATCCCATTTTCCTGCTCCAATCTTAAATCATATGAATTTACAAGTTTTTGTTGCACTTTCAGAGCATCCCACACATGGGTGCTCGGAAATATGCGTCACACTTTTACAGCTTGAAAGGTGTGAGCATGCCATCTTCACACCACTCCCTGTACACACACACATCCTGGTACTTCTATCTTTGTGAGGACCTTCGTAGACATAATGTATTACCCAGTTCCTTCCCCTAAACCATTCTACCTAACCCCCTGACCCAGACCTATCCTACCTAACCCCCTGACCCAGACCCATCCTACCTAACCCCACCCAGACCTATCCACTCCCCCCCCCCCCCCCCACCCCCCCCCTACCCCCTGACCCAGACCCATCCTACCTAACCCCCTGACCCAGACCCATCCTACCTAACCCCCTGACCCAGACCTATCCCACCTAACCCCCTGACCCAGACCCATCCTACCTAACCCCCTGACCCAGACTCAACCCAAACCCAGTTCTAACCTCAACCTTAAACCAGGTCTGGACCCTCAAGTTGTGAGGACCAGCCATAATGTCCTCAATTTTGATAGTAGAATGAGCACACACACACAGAGACACACAGAGACACACAAACACACACACACACATGCATGCATGCACACCAACACACACACACAAATGCACACACACACATTGCTGGGCCTGTGTGGTCAGTACTGTTTTGGTTGTGTTGGCAGTAGTGAAATGACCTATTACAACGCTGCTGTCCTTTAGAGAACACCACCAGCCCAAAGCTTTGAGGTGAGCGGCAGCTGAACTGCGACGGGGCAACAAACCGTCTCGACTGCACCTCCCGACTTCCTGTTCAGCCTGCAGACGGCAAGGCGGCAGCCTCGGCTGTGTGAGCCCACCGCCGCCCCTCAGGAGGAAACAACAGAAGAGGAGGACCTGTTGCGTGGCGCTGCAAACAGCATTTAGCACTTTATCACATCACGTGCAGACGGCGGTGGTCACATAACAGTTCCATTCGAGTTCTTCTTCTACTACTTCTTCTTTTCTTTCTTCTCTTCTTCTTCTTCTTCTTTTATTACTAGTGTTTACGGGCCCATCTGTAACTTTAGTTCTCCATCCCGCTCCAGCGTGTAACAAAGACTCAGTTACGGGGTCACAGGGTTTAGTTCTGGGTTGTTTCGGTGCATTTTCTGTGGTTACATTGATGTTAATCAGCACAAGTCCTACAGAAATCTACAGAACCTGAAAGCAGGTTACTTCATTCCAGGCAGCCTTCAGTGAAGTCACATGACAGGAAGCCGAAAACGAGGCATCGTTCTATTATGTGGCTTTTTGCTGCACAACCAAAATAACAAGCTCGCCTCGCACGCACTTGGTTCGCTGACATTCAGCATCCTGGAGGGTGTTTTTTCGATCGTAAACGCACGCTCGTCTTTGGTCATTCCTTCACTTTGCTCTGCTCTCACGTCTGCCCGGCGTCCACGGTTACAGCTCTTTCGCTGCGTTGCTTAATTTTAGTAAAAGTAAAAAAAGTAAAAAGTGAGAAACTCCTGCAGCTGCAGAACATCCTTACAAGTTTCTAAATTAGTCAACGTCTTTCACTTCCACACACAAGAGTTGCCGGGTTGAAAAACATTTGAAGTGAAGAAAAAAGGGGAAAATAAATGTCTGACGGCAATCACTTTGCCTCATGACACAAAAAAAAAATCTCCTGTGCCAGCAAGTTTGCTTCTTCGGTAGCCGCACCGATGACATCAGTGAGTTTTCCTGAAATGTTGTAATGCGGTGATTGCGATACATTCGTGTTTAGAGCCCGATGGGCGTGTTTTGGGTTGTGGGCTAAAACCTGCACACACAGGGAGGTCAAGCCCGGGACATTCCTGCTATTCCCACGAAAACTGGACACGGACCCTGAGATTAGGGCCGCTTAGATCGCTTCGGCCCATTAAACCAGATTAGAATTAGGAGAAAACTGTTTAATCCCTCTTTAACATTACTTTAACCTTAATGACATTTCAGGCCAGGGTCCGTGGTTCACCTGATCCCAGCCCTCTGCGAGGAAGGGCAGACCCTCACGGCCCGCTCATGGGGACCGAGGACCCGACGGTCAACGACGTGAACTTCATTTATGGGAAGCGTCATTTATCGCAACATCAGAAAACCTAGAAACCATCTTTGGTTACCACCCCAGTCACCCCCTTCACACCTCTGCTGGATACTGACAGAGTGGAGTCACAACAAAACAAGAGAAAGAAAGAACTGGTTAGTGTGTGTTGGGAGTTCCTTGAAGAATCTCTTGAATCATAGTTTTAGTCCTTTGAAGAAACCCACCAACAGTGAGGAGCGAGGTGACCACACAGAACTGAATAATGGGGCTTTATTGTTTTTAACGAGCCTTCACATAATCGGCAGGACCTCATTGGTTTACGTTTGCACCATTTTGGTTTCAGCGAGGCCACGTGACTTCCTTTTGCTTTACTTTCCTTCCTGTTTGCTCTGCTGAAGCCGAGTGCAGCTGTGCCTTCCTCTAAGCATGCTTAACCGAGCTGACAGTTCCCCCTGTGACAACAAGCCTCGCTCTTCTGAGCCAGTGTAGGTCTGTTTTTCTTTTGGCCAGGCGAGATCTGAGAACCACCGAGGGAGAAGATGTTGAGGCGAAGGCCTTCAAACGCCTCGGAGAAGGAGCAGGTGCAGAAAAAGAAGGTAAGATGATGTTATTTTGCTATTATGATGTTTTTAGACATTTTTCTGTTGTTCAAACATTATCAGTTGTGTTTGTGCTTTAAGTCTAAATGTAAATATTTTACCAGCCTGCAGGGTTCTTGATGAATTTAGTGCAAACATCAGCAAACCCACACGCCCAAAAAAACATGTAAAGCTTGTTTGGACCTTTTCTGGTGTTATATCTTCATGAACCATCTCAGCATCTGCTACAGAATCAGAGTCAAAGTATCAGGGTGATTCATTCCCAGAGCTTGAATCACCACATTTGCTTTGTGGGTGGTTGGTTTTTTTTTTTTTTTGCTCTGTCCTCAGACGCCACCATAGTTTTGGTGCTCCTTCAATAAGTGCGCTCTTTTTTAATTTCCACCGCTGCTGACAAGGAGCAGAGAAAACCGCAGAGGTTTCGTTGCACATCTTGTTGTGTTACTTCTCAGCAGATGAGCCCTATAACCAAGAACTACCAAGAACTGTCACCAGCCACTTTTTTGTGGTTCTCATACGGTTTTATCCTGACAGATTGCAAGCTGAAATTGAGCATCTGTTGATGCAGACAAAAGGGCCCATTTTTAACAGAGAGTTTGAGAAAAATCAATTCAATTCAAATCAAAAAGTGAATTAATTAGATACAGCTCAAAACAATAAAACAAGCATTGCATGGAACAAGTGATTGTTCTAAGAGGCAGATCTCCCCAGCACGTTGTTCTCCTGGTTACCACAGTCGTTACTGGGGGATCAACCACACACCAGATGCAAAGAGCGATAACCAGCCGTCCCCGTCTGGATGTCTGCAATGATTAGACGTCAGCAGTTGCTCAAGTTGTACCCATTTCCTTTGCTTTTGAAACAGCAGCGCAAGGAGCGCAGCCAAATGTAACGCGCAGAATCAGATGAAGAGTTTCCAGCAGGGGGAATTACCACACTTTAAGATTTGGAAATGATGCAAACTTGAAATTAACTGATGCAAGGGAAGAGGCCCGATGACGCGTGTGGGATTTGGCACCATCTGGTGGTTTGGCTGTAAAAACGTAAATGATGTTCCCTCGTTTGACTTTTGGCAAAAACTAGAGAGGTGGTCCTATGTTCTGGGCTTTCCATCCATCCATCCATCCATCCATCTGGTGTATAATTCTGCTCATACCTAATCTGGGTTAGAGGGGCATCCCTATTCCAGCATTTTCCCCGTGGACTCGATACTTTTCTCACCCTGGGCCGATGTATTCTGTGTGTTTACAGCTCACTCTGCAAAGATCCAGCAGCTTTAAAGATTTCATGAAGAACAAACCCACCTCTCCCGTGTTGGAAAAGGAGATAACGCTGGAGGAGAATGTAAGGCTGCTCGCAAACACGCGCTTAAAAACACACAAGCGCGTCTGTTTCAGAGAGTGGAAGTAGACCTGTAATATCAACAATTGATTAATAAGTTCCCAAATATGAGTTCCTCCATATATGTGATCCAATTGTTCTACATTCATCATTCTGTGCACAAAGGTCAAGCCGAGCGTAACTCTAGTCAGGACTGGTAGTCTGCAGGACTGTTTCACACCTGAAGTGTCAACACTTTGAGGTGCATTGTGTTTAATTTGTTCGCTGCAGTTGAGGGACATGCAAGTTGAGAATAGCGGAAGTAAGACCAAAAAGTGTTGCACAAAGCTCAGATGACAGCCGCTCGCAGACAGGATGTTCTTAAAACCGGTCAGGCGAAGAGCCTCTGAGTCAGACAGTGGAAACAGCAAATGTTTCCACTCTTTTACAGCGATGTTTAACTTCGGAGGTATTACAGGTCACCGGAGTCTTCAGGCTCACGAAATGAGGGTGACCGTTGCCTCTGTCGCAGGTGGAGGGGGCCGGGACGCCAGAGGACATGATGAAAAGTGGGAGCAAACTGGGAAAGAAATGGCGCAACGTCATCTCACGCACAATGACCCGCAAAACTTCCAAGATGGCGCAGAAGGCTCTTGCTGAAGAAGGGGTAAGTCCTGTTGACCTCTGAGCTCACGGGAGCTTGATCACCCTTGGGTATAAACAGACGTATTTCAGACCCCTCAGCTGACTCCGCCTACAGGTTTGTGCTCACCTGTCCTCCCTGTCTGCAGAGCGACAGTGGCGACGACCTGTCTCCGGTCTCCTCAGACTTGATTCCAGATCTGAGTTCAGGGCAGAGGACGTCCATGTGCTCCATAGGATCCGAGGACGCCACGCCCAGCCTCATCACCCGCCAGCTCTCAGGCAGTAAGTCCGAAGACTCTGACATTCTGGGAGCCTTAACAGATCCATCGTGACAGACTTTAGCACAGAGAAAAAGTATTCTAGCCTTATGAAGTAGGATTGTTGTGGGTGTACGTGTAGACAGACAGAAAATGAAAAAGATGTTGTTGCGTGATGCTGCAGGTAGTGACAGACAGAGTCTGGACAGCGGCTACAGCCAGAGGGACAGCATGAGGCTGGAGGAGAACTCTTACAGTGGGCCTTTCTGCGGTCGCGCTCTGGTCCACACCGACTTCACTCCAAGCCCTTATGACGTGGAGTCGCTCAAGCTTCAAGTAGGTCCTTCCCCCGGCTCGTCAGAATTCGTGCCGCATCCTGTCTTTCCTCCACACAACATAATGAAACACAACGAGCCATGCTGGCTAATATTGTCCAGGCTAGAGTTTGACACATACGAACCATTAGTAACTTCGTGTTTGTGTCATCACTGAAGAGGAACCGCCATTTCATATCAAATGGTTTTCGCAATATTTCTGCTTTTTGGAGGAATTAAAACGCATAAAATGTGCTTATTTAGTAGCCTGTAATATTAGTTTTAACCAAAGGGAGACGTGAACATAAGAAACCCCAAGAGTAAGCTTTAAGTATCTAATTTATCATTTGCTGATAAAAATGTTTTGTTTTCATGCTTGTTGAAGCGTTTGTGCTGATCAGTTAGGATTCAACTGGTTATTTACTGATTATTTGACCATTTAAATACATTAAAAAACATAATGGGAGTGGGGCAGGTGGCTGCAATCCCCGACACCACCACGAGGTGGCAGCAGTCCTCGGGGCTTCAGCAGCGTCACGTTATTCACGTTCAGTGTGATGACGCATCGACCATTTTTGGCTGCATGAGCGAGACTCACACATCATCTTTCTTACAGAAAGGTGACATCATCTACATAATCGAGAAGCCCCCTGTGGGGACATGGACTGGGAAGCTTAACAACAAAGTGGGCTCCTTCAAGTTCATCTACGTCAACCTGCTGCCGGACGAGAGCCCCCCAGCCAGGAGGAGACATCGCAATAGCAGGAGCTGCCAGGACAAGTCCAAGCCCAAGACCCTGGAGGAGGTGCTGGACACCATGGGCCTCAGCGTGAGTCTATTAAGCTTCTGCAGGATGTGAGGTCACTGGTGGTTTCAGGGTAGATATTCATGCTCTTTTGTGTTTCAGGAGCTGAGTTCTTTGCTCTTCATGCATGGTTTCCAAAACCTGGAGGACTTTGCAGGACTGAAGGAGTCTCACCTCAACGAGCTAAACATCACCGACCCAGAGCAACGCTCCAAGATCCTGAATGCTTCTGAGCTGCTCAGAGACTGTAGGTTCATACAAGCATATGAATTTGGTTGAAACTGGTGTTTTTTTAATTCTTCATTTATATAAATATTGATTTAATTTCCTTTGTTTTGTAGCTGATGAAGAGTCCGAGCCAGAAAAAGAGGACGAATCCGGAGACTCCAAGCACCCACGAGATTCAGGCTGTTTTGAGAGTTCAGAGAACCTGGAGAGCGGCCGTGAGGAGGCGAACAAAGAGGAGGAGCAGGAAAAAGAGGAGCATGTGGAGGAAAGACAGGAGGTAGAGCAAGAGGTGGAGGAGAGGCCACAGCTGGATGCTGTGCAGGAGCAGCTGGAGGAGCTGACGCTGGATGAAGGATGCTGAGGAGCGGTGAGGGACCCTCTCTGGACTCGTGTGGTTGGAAGTTTCACACCATTACAACAGCAAAACTGTCTTCATCAGGTTTAAATGAACTTTAATCTGGGTCATTGTCAGGACGATGGACCAGAATGTTATAGAACCGTTATCTTGAATCTTCTGCATGCCAGAGAATGATGCAGATATGAATGTATAAATACTATTTGTATATGGGCTTTTTTATATAACTTATGTTGAACAGGTGACAGGTTCTCTCATTTACTGTGTTTTAAAGTGTTGACTTATGACACGGTTTCACAACAAAGTTGTTAACTGGACTGTAAATACAAAATGAATAAACCTTTTTTTGGTGAGAGCTTGATGTTAACAAAACAATAATTACAATAAGTGATTATTAGGTAAAGAGGAAAAATACGTTGAAGCATGCCATTTTCTGTCAAGCTTCCTACGTGGAAAAAAGTTCAACTCTCAAGGTTGAATAATAAGACGATACTGTTTATTTACCAGACACAATGATCATGTAAAAAGAAGTGAAGTAAACGGAATAAAATACATATTTTCACAGTGTTGATACTAAACAAAGTGAAGACAAATCAGGAGTTCCATCAATGGTACGGTATATTACTATCTCTATACATAATGCGATTATGTAATCAATTTATCGGAGCATTCACTGACCTCAGCGTGGCATTTTAACACAGGAATCACACATACAAGAGTTCAGCTTGGCTGCAAATAACCAGGAGAAAAATCAAAAATCCAAACGACAGCTTTCAACGCAAGCATCCCTTCTCTTGTGGAACACCAGCCGCGTACATTCTTGCTTCTCGGTGACAGAGATTTAAATACAACACAATACTTTCCACCAACAAAGTCCACAATGTTCAGCTTCAACTTCAAAGACCGGCTGAAACAGAGTTTCAGAATCATATATATATAAAAAAAGAAAATACTTCATCAGTTATGCTTCATGGAAACAACATTGCACGTTACGGCTTCCTCCTGTGGTGTCTTGTTTGTTTTCAGGTAAAGATTCAACATTTACCTGAATAACTTGTTAGATTATTATGAGGAGTATCCTGTAATGAGCTGAAAATGCTCAAAATGCCCTTTTCCAATTGTTTAAAGCTAAACCAGAGGTGATTTCCTGACATGGTAACTTGATAAATTGGGGAATAACTCAGTTTTCTGAACAAAAGTCACAAATACCAGTTAAAGAAATGGTTGGAGCTTCTGTACGGCATCGGAATTCTGCTTCAGAACGAATGAATGCAGCAGAAAAAGTGAAGAAAAGATTCTTTTGGTCAGAGAAATGCTGTTGAAATAGAATAATATGCTTCTAAACAAGTGTGATTCACAAACACCAACTCTTGTCTCGCGTACAACACAATCACTGTTACAAACTCTCGCTATCAGCTAACTTCGTTTAACTACCAAGAACGAGCTTGTGTGGATGCTGCCCCCCCCCCCAACAGGTAAAAACACACAGAGTATCCCAATGCACAGACGTGTCAACATAAAGGGTCAGCCACAATGAGTCTGGGACCCACAGCCGCCGGAGAACGGGAGCCCATCTGCAGGAAGAACGGGTGCAGTGCAGGAGGAGGAGACAGGCCTCCGAGGAAGAGGGGCTCGGCTCTGACCTGCAGGAAGCTCGCAGCGGAACAAGCCAACCAAGCGGATCAGCGGTCAACAATGGCTTCAATCTTTGTTTCACCTGCCGATAAACACATCCTCCCGCGAGGATTTCCCTTTTAAACACTACATCGTGTTTTCAAAAACACAGTTTCTCTAGAATTTAATAGATTTAGTTTCCCTTTGACATCCTTTTAAAAGGGACATCGTTCATTTAAAGTCCCATCCTACAGTTACTACGATCATTAGTAGTTACTTTATTCAAATACAACCAAATGATGATTTTTTTTTGTGCACAATAATCAGATATTAATATCAGCGCTCACATTGTGAGCTTCACTGGTACCTGAGGGAAAACCTTTGGAGTCAGGCGAGCTGTTTCCTACGTGTTCAGTCTTCGTCTTAAAGCTCAACTATCCCGTTTTTCTCAGTGACTGCAAATTCATCACACGCACGTGCGCGCGCAAAACGCACACACAAACAACCGTGACGTCAATCTGCAAAGATGCGAGGGAGCTGTAAGCCAAAACGTGACCTTCCAGACTGGTTCCAGATGTCCCTGTTTCGGATTGGGATGGATGTCCTCAGTGTTTCTGTTGGTGGACTTCAGCTGCATCCGATAGTGCAACTGCTATGATAAGGCACTGTGTCTCTAGTGTCTACTATCATCAGAAGTCAGACTTTTTCCCCCACACACAGACACACACTGGCACTCTGGAAAAGCATCTGTATGCAGGATTGTGGCTGTAAATAAACTCCATTCACCTAAGAGCACCAACGTCACACAACACCTTTGAGTATAATATAAAAAAAATGGAAGGACAGGCAAGGATGCGTTTCGGAGCGACAGTGCTGAATGGAGCAATACGAGTACAGGGTAGATTTCGACCTGCCTGGAGGGACTTTTGGGCATCGGGTGTGCACACCCCCCCCCCCAGCCCAGGCCTAGCATGTACTCGCAGGCCCGTCACCCTTCTCCCAACCCCCGCCCAAGAAGTTGCTCATCCAGCCTTCTCACCGTTTGCATAGGGCATATAATGTGCACGGAACACTCAATTTATACATATTCACAAATGATATGGCCTCGGCCAAACGCTTGCAAGGAGCATATTTAAACCGGCCCACGACAAATGTCAACTTTAAATAAAGGACGAATACATTACCGACAATCAAGAGTAGCCGACAAGTGCAGGGATGCGCACACTTGAATTGAGTGTTTTTCTTTTTTTGTTTTTTTTTGTGTCTCTGCAGCCCCCGCCCCCCCGTCTGAATTTTCCATGCGGTGTTCGGGAGACTGAAAACTGCTGACATTTCCGTTAAATGACTGCAGGGGTGAGTGTCAGTCAAGCAGCTCTGCAGCTACTGATGGAGCCCGCACGTCTGCTGGGGGGGCAGGGGGTGGGGGTAGGGGGTGGGGGGGTGGGGGCGTGGGGGTAATCGAGTCGCCCGTGCAGGAACCAGACGACCATTATTCTTGTCTCAGTCCCCCCCCCCCCCTCCCCGGATGGGGCAGGGTGCTGTGGGTGGGGCTTCGATGGGAGCCGCCCCAGCATGCAGCTAATGGGCCTTGTCCTTGGCGAGAGACGCGTCTGCATCCGTCTCCGGAGAAGCCAGAGGCGGGACCTTGGAGGTGGGTGAGCGCTCCTCCCTGGGGGAGGGGCTGTCCTCTGCTGATGCAGCGATGCTCTTGTTGGTGTCGTCGGGCGTGTGCTCGTTGGGTATGAGAGGAGCTGTGGTTTTCTGCGGACAGAGGAGAGCAGGCTGAGACAGGGAACCCCGACGAGAGGCGGGGCTCGGCCCCTCATTCACTCACAGGGTGATTTCTGTGGCTTTAAGTTAAAAACAAGGAGGTTTAATTATTCACATCCCACGTCCAAAGGCGTTAAGCTTTTAGGGCTAAATATATCAGCCCTTCACAAATCCAACTCACACGTCGGAGAACAGACAGGTTCATGAACGTGACACAAAAACTAGAGTTGTGATTTTGTTGTGACTCGTATCATCAGTAGGGGGTCAAAGGGAAATGTTTAAATGTGGACATAAATGTTATTTCATCTTGTAATCTGGCAGCATGATCACATCAAACCATGATGTTGAATTTGGTTCAGATCTGCTTTAGTGGCTTTAGATCTTTCTCACCGGAAAGGAACGATTTGTAATTAAGTGAATTATTAAAAGCAAGGGCCGGTCCCCGAGGCCTTCAGATCGATGATTTATCAAACTAGACCCCAAAAGAGGAATGGATGAAACAATAATTAAGACAAAAGGGATGCATGCTTGCACCGCCGTAAACTCCCCCCAGAACATTTAAGCATTACTAGATAATGACACGAATAAAGAACTAAATGGGTGTTTCCATGTATCGTGAAATATATTAGAGATTAAAAAAGCTACAAACGTAGACATTTTTCTTCCGACACTCTCTTTAATTGCTTTAGTCTGTTTCACAGCTGCTACATCCCAATTTATTATTTCTCAGTCCACTTAGTGGAATTGTGTGTTTGAGAGAGCGAGCGTGTGTGTGTGTGTGTGTGTGTGTGTGTGTGTGTGTGTGTGTGCGCGTGAAAATAACTGTAATTGTATGCAGAGTCTCCAAAATGGGTGGTCTGCTGTGCGCTCACTGTGGTTTGTGGCGTTGGGTTGCTGCTGCTGGGTGCAGCAGGTGCTAGAGAGGGAGAGATCTCCTCCTGCATGAGTCCTCTTCTGTCCAGGACACTGGGGGGGGCAGACGAGTCAAACGGTGACTAACCACACCCCGCTCCCGAGTCAGCGCGAGGCGGCTCCGGGAGCGGGACAGAAGCGTTACCTGGGGTACGTCGGGCCACAGAGCACCTCGCAGCAGTTTTTGATGATGTTCTTGTGGCTGTACGGATTCTGGACTCTGTTCTTTCCGGACCAGGAACCTTTAATCTGAGTAAAACAAACCAAAAAAAAGGTCTAATGAGTGACTTAACAAACTTTCCAAAAACAAACAGCATCCGTCTGTACGAGGTTGTGTCTTTGCTCCGCTTATTCAAACGCAGACTTCTATTTTTAGACGTTATTCCCACAGGATTGCTGTGACCTACTAACAGATCCTGTTCAGTGATTCCTGGTTTGCCTCAGACTCTCAGGTCCTAATGAATGAGGATGAAAACAGCGTTTTATTCCCATCTTGATAATTGGGTTTAAGGACAAACAAAAATGCATCTGCAGGATTTACGCAGCAGCACAACGCTCCTGCTGCAGACCAGCGGATGTGAAGGAAAAGCCACACCTTACATTTTGATTTTCCCTTTCTTCTTCAAATCAAAGCAGCCATGATGACTTCTTCTGAAGCCTGCATCGCATTAATACATCTTCAAACCAAACCTTTTTATTAATATGTTAAATGCAAAAAACCTGCTAGGTATAAATAATAACCTTAACTATCTCCTTTTTTTACATTTATAAAGGTTTAAAGTCACGTTTATCTAAAAATAACTGACCTCTTAACTAAACTTTACAACCACGGGCAGTAGATGTAGGTCAGCAGTCTACCCATAAGGCATTTCACTTCTGTAGCCTGACATGCTCCGCGTGTGCGTACGTGTGTGTGTGTATGTGTGTGTGAGTGACACAGTTTATGGACTAGCACTGAAATTTAAGGTGTCTTCCCCTGTTTGTCCCTCTTCCCCCATCTCTCTCTCCTGGACCCCGCCCCTCCCCAGCCATATTTGTGGCAGCGTGCCCGGCCCCCGCAGGTATTGATGCATCTATTATTACTCCGATAACGGATCCGGAAACATCCGGGCCCCCGGCCACGGCTTCAGCTCCTGAAGCAGCGTTCCAGTGTAGGTGCGGAGCTTCATCACTCATGAAATGGGAAAAATGAGGCCAGGCATCCCACAGGATGGAAAAAGGGGGAATTATAAATTAATCATTACAACAAAGCAGGAGCACACACACTCTTGCTCTCAGCGCTTTAGAGCCTCCCACCGCCACCGCAGCTCCTGATGCTGCTCTCTGCTTCCCAGATCTGGACTAACGAGGCCTCCGATACATCCACCAACACCGCCAGGCTTTAGACCAGCCTGACGCCATCACATTTGTTTCATCTGTCCTGGATTTAAACACACACGTGGACCGAGTGTGAGGACAAGGTCTGGTGTGAAACGTGACAAATGACAGATTCACATGCCAGCAGGTAACATTGTGAACAGGTTACAGATTAATGGCTCTCTGTCTTTGTAGCTGTGCGAGGGAGTGCTGTTGTCAAGGAAACGGCTCTGTAGTTTACAGTTCTGAGGTGCGTTTCATCCCGTCAGAACACTGGAAGCCTTAAACACATTCCACCACCCATCGAAAACGCTCGCACATGTGGGCACGTGTTGGGATTTTCTTGCTCCTAATCTTATCTGTAACTAATCCAGGTGGAAGGACTTCGCTCTGTGAGACCTTTATGGTGGACCCAAGAGGTGTTTCCACCAGGTTCCCAAAGAAAACAATACTCCTGAGGGAGGGCCTCACTTACGTCCTCGTTGGTGGTCTGGTTGAGAGAGATCAGGTAGGTGTGGAAACCAGTGAGACCCACCACCGACCAGAGGGTGAAGAAGCAAACCAGGAGCTCCAGCACCGTGATGAGGAGTTAAGGAAGCCGCGGCAGATGTTCTGTGTGTGCGGGGCGGACGGTCATGGGATTGGACAGCAGTTGATGGAACAGGAAATTGTGCAACTTTACCAGAAAAAAAATCCAGAACCCATTTCAACCATGACCCTTCTTTACTGTACATTTGAAGAGGTACTGAAAGAAAGACTGGCTCAGACAGGCTAAAAAAGGAACTCACTTAACAAGAAATCAAATCCAGGCTGAATGCTAAGCTATAATTAGAAAAAAAAATCATTTTTGGAGGGCCGAAAGTGTCAGACTTGAATCTATAAAACACCATGTTTGCTTTCTATTCTGGGAATAACTGAAAATAGAGCAGAGATTTGTTGTTTTTTTGAGTTTTAAAGGATATGTTCCAGGCGTTTCCTTTAAAGTGTTCAGGAAGCCATTATCAACGGAACCTGTGAAATGAGCACAACACACACACACACACACACACACACACACACACACACACACACACACACACACACACACACACACACACACACACACACACACACACACACACTTTATTAGTTTTGGAGTAATTGTAAAAACCCAATGTTATAGCTAAGAAGTCACAGGAGACTAATAAGTGACACTACACTACAAGAAGGCCGTCCTCCGCCTGGGTTTTCTTTTTAATTATAAACCTTTGGCACCATTTTCCTTTTATTAAACTGTCTTTGCACCTGCTGAGCAGAACCATCACACGGAAATAAAGCTTTATGAGTGTTATCAGGTTTAAGACTGCAAAATAGATATAAATCAGAAAATGTAACAATCGTCACATGCAGCACGCACGAGGTTCCATCCCTAATTGTCTGGAACGTCTGTGCGGATGTGGGGGCCGATGGGTTAATTAGTCTGTCGGGGGAACTCACGCATGACCACGTGGACGATGTCAAAGGTGAAGATATAAATGGTGAGCAGGGACAGGGCCATGGTGAACAGGTAGAAGTAGCGGTAGTTCCTCTTGCCCACACAGTTGCCCACCCAGGGACAGTGGTGGTCAAAGCGATCTGGGGAAGAAGGACAAAGGGTTCAAGAGACAAACAGAAGGTCATAGGTGAGCGCCTCCTCTGCTTTAACGAGGCTGTCTGCTTGTGTGCCAGCTGGAGACAGCACAAGGGTGAAGATGACTCATTTGAGTTGTAAAAGAAAATGAAAATGGAGACTTCTAACTGGAATTGTGCAAACACCTCAAACAGTCACACAGCGTGACCTTGTATGACCTTGACAAAGTGAGCAGACAGGAAACGGGAGCCCAAAACACCTTAGATGACGACTCCTGTGCTGGTAATTCCTTATTGCTGTTCGTTAGCACAGTTGAGGACTTTCAGAGGGCAATTTCCAGGAAATGGTAGGTTTGGTGCAGAGATGCTTCCAAAGAATGAAATATTATGAATGTGATCAATATTCTGCATAATAGATTAGTACAGCGATCAATAGAGAGTGAGAGCTTAGAGCTTTAAACAAGCTGCATGGTCTGTGTTTTCAAATGCTGCAAACATGGTCTGGGGTGTGTGTGTGTGTGTGTGTGTGTGTGTGTGTGTGTGTGTGTGTGTGTGTGTGTGTGTGTGTGTGAATGCATGCAGCTGTGTAGGTATGCAAGCATGCAACAGGTGAGCACAGATAAGCCAGTGTTCACCGTGACGGGGCATTTTTTCTCTCACTGGGCCTCCACTGTCTACTTACACACTCAAATTCTTTCCCTCAGCCCACACACACACACACACACACACACACACACACACAAACACACTTCAAACAAACTGCAAAATGAACATCCCTCTGAAGTTGCGGGCCTATTTGTTCTCAGGTAAACAGCGCTGGGGCAGGTAAACACATTCCTCCTCTCCTCAAAACTCTCCGATTGTCTTCTCGGCTCCTAAAGCGACGGTGGGCCGAGCGAGGGAGCTCTCACCGACACAGTTGTCGCAGATGCTGCAGTGCGAGGCTCGCGGGGGGCGGAAGATTTTGCAGGTGTAGCAGTACTTCAGCTTGACGATCTGGTTGTTGATCTGAACGTTGCGGATGCGGGGAGGGGGCCTCTGGCCGGCCAGGACGTTCACGTTGGCCGCCTCTGTGAACACAGTACAAGACACGAGTCAAGACTCATCTGTTATCATGTAATAGGCACATCTCACAACATCGGGGGGGTCCGCGTTTGGGAGCCACGTTGAGGCAGAAGCAGCCTGCTTTAATGGGAGTTTGGACCTTTGGCCGCTTGGCGACGGATTTGTTTGTGTGATCTGGGCCAGCCGCCGCCGCGCATCAACTGAAATCCCCGTGATTTGTATAAAACTGTAACTGATCTCTTCCACGTAGAAACGTGTATAATCTGGGAGCGTTTTACGATCTACAGGGTGGAGGATTAGAGGCTTCGGGATAAACCATCAGAGAACAAATTAATGAGTAACCGGTGTGGAACCGCTGCCCCCCCCCGGGGCAGAGAGGCCCTCCGTTAGTGGCATTATATATTCCAAGAGGATTCCTCTCCTTGTGTTAGTATTCCCTCCTGGGACCAGGCACTAACAGGCCTGGGCAGTGACAGCATCATCTTCATGCCTGCCACCGCCTCAGAATCAGGGGGAAAAAAATCCTCCTCTTCCTCCTCCTCTTCCTCCTCCTCTCTGATATCTACAGCGACCGTGTAGAAAAGCTACTCTAGCTACCACTGTCAGCATTTAAACTTAACATCTTGTTGCTACAGGAGAATCACTGGCCCGTGGACTCGAAATATACGGAGGTGCTGAAAATAGACAACGACTGCCTGGATCGTTGCTAAGATACAAATGTCACCTTAAAAAATCAAAAATAAACTGTTTAATTCACGTGTATTCTCTGGAAGAGAAACATGTCACGTACACATGGTGGAAAGCTTTAAGAAAAAAGCTTGTGGGAATAAATGAGAAAGAATTTCTGGGAAATGTAGAAGACCAACATTCCGCTGTGCGTTTGAGTTTGTCGTCAAGTTTGGGGGGCGAGCGGACAGCAGGACCCTCACAGCAGACCGAGCTGACACACCCAGACCAGCGCCAACAACGCACACACCAGCAACGAGGACGCTTTCTCTACTTTGGGATAAAAGTACGTAACTGAAATATTTATCAATCCAAAAATAATCGCTGGTACTGTATATACAAGAGAGATGGTTTAAAGGTGCACAAACCAGATCAACACAATAAAAAGGACAGATGAGATAAAGGCTCTATTACTTGACTTTGATTCAACGCTGTAATTAAAAAAAACATGTAAACAGACTGAAAGACCTGATTATTTTTGCAAAGATTGATAATACATAAAGTATTCTTTGCAAAAGAGCAGGGAAATGTTAATTTCTTCCCATTGCTGCGCAGCTGGAGTGGAGCCTCCCCGCTGAATCAGCCACGAAGGACACAACGTTATCAGGGTGTGCAAAGACCGAAGAGCAAAGTCAGCGGTGGAGGAGACGGCATGAGAAAGAAACCATTAGGCCCCAAAATAAAACACCTCACACTGAAGGTCTCCCAGCTGGAGAGAATACTGTGCCACGCTGAGCAGAGCACCGACTCTCCTCTGAACGCTTCTGGAACTCACCGATTTCCATCTCAATGAAGGAGGCCTCCTCCGGCAGGGCCCGCGGCAGCACCCCGGGGTCGCTGAAGCTCGTCCTCAGGAGCATGGCCATGACGAAGAGGAAGAGGAGGGCGGCGAAGACCGGGATGGCGGGGGACAGGTGGACGGCCAGGTACGGGCATCTGAGAGATGAGGAAAGAAAGAAAGAGGGTAAGCTGCAGTCTCAGATGGAAGGAAAGCGCTTAAAGGCTTGTTTAATGATGCTGATTTTATCTGCAGGAATAAACCTTCAAGGGAAAACATGTTTGAGAATTAGAACCACAGGAAAAAACTCTAAACACTGCAAAGATCCCAGGTTAGGAGTATGAATATGAGCAGTGAGGGCTGCCTTCAGCCTGTTCATAAATAAGGGACTATGTCCTCACGTCCGTGGACACACTCTCTAATGACTCTTTCCTCTGCCACGCTCAGAAAAATGATTCCAAGAGGCTTCCTCTGTTTGTCGGGAGGAAGGAAGAGGAGGAAATGACCGAGGCTGGGATTCACATTCTTCACTGTCTCTTGTTTTGTGCTTTAATGGCGTCAGGACACCCTTTAAAACGTGACACAACGTCCGCCACACCCAGCCCGTCCCATCACACCACCCTGGGCGGATCAGCGCGCCGGAGACCCCGGACTAGAACACTGCTGGAAAAACAAGAATGACAGGTGGATATTACAAGAGGGACAGAACAGAATGTTTGTGCTGACTAAGCAAACCTGATTTTCCAGTTCAGGTTGGAGTCGACAAATGGACTCTTTGTGTTTCAGCTCACGCTGTAGTTAAGAAGCCTGAGAGAATAACAATACGATGTCTCTGTAATTCAAGGTTAAAAAAGCACCTCAGAATAATCAGCATTTATTTTACCAGGTAAAATTCATAGAACTCTCTTATTTTCTATGTTCATAAGGGAAATCATCCAAAATAAAAGAGGGATCAGCATGAAACATAAAATAATGTGAAATAATTCAGATTTTAACCTCCTATGATCTGCCGTCCACATGACATCACATTTTAGGTCACCAATAACATAATATTTTATTTAAAAGTCCAGGGTCAAATGTCCACACTGAGGACACTTACATTTTATATCAGTGTTCCCATATCTGGACACCATTTTTCTCAAAAAAAACACATCACGCCAAAAGCTGATACTCGGTTTTAAACATATCAGGTCCCGATAATCCCAAATGACAAAGAGATTAAAATGTAGCTCCGGTTTTAGGAGGTTAATCCAGACGCCCGATCATAACCTGCCGTCAGGCTCGATTGAGCAAGTTTAGTGATCTTTTGTTGATCTTAACCTGTTAACCTGCCCAGAGCCGCTAACCTGCCTTCACCAGCTGGTCCTGTTTTATTTTTAACAATAAGACGTGACGTCGCTGCGGAGGTGCACGTGCACGTGCACGAGGATGGCAACACGGAAGCAGGAGGAGAATCAGGACCGCAGCGTTAATCACCAAAAATACCTGATCAGGCCTGGTTCTCTCCCTCTCTGTCCGTCTGTCTCCCTCCCTCTCTCTCTCCCCATCTCTCCCCCTCTCCCTCCATCTCTCCCTCCCTATCTCTCCCCCTTTCTCTGTCCCTCTTAATCTCCCTCTCTCTCTCTAACCCCCGCTCTCTCCCTTTTTCCCTCTCCCCCATCTCTCTCCCTCTCCCCTCTCTCCCTCCCTCCCCCATCTCTCTCCCTCTCTCCCTTTCTCTCCTCTCTCTAACCCCCGCTCTCTCCCTTTTTCCCTCTCCCCCATCTCTCTCCCTCTCCCCCTCCATCTCCCTCCCCCCTCCCTTTCATCCAGTCCGCTGTGATGGGGACCAGCAGGACCAGTGCACCAAACGGGCCTGCTGCTGGGAGCGATAGCAGATGTTAGCAGCTGCAGCAGCAGAGGCGGGGGAGGCTGCTCTGCTCGCTCTCATCTCAACCACAGCTTCACTCCCGTCTGAGGAGATCGCGTGTCCGTAATGCCGCAATCTGAAGGAAGCAGCTCCTGCTCCTCAGAACACGATACCCAGGACTTTAACCCCTTCAACCCCGGCTGACGTCGTGTTCCCTGAGAATATGACAGGGCTGTAAATGATTGAGCAGCTGTTTGTACATTTGCCCAGATGTGCGATTGAGGACTTGGCATGACTCGTATTCATGGTGTTTTACCAAAAACACACAACCCTGTCCACATTACCGCTGTTGGACTGATTTAACTGAGATCATTTCCTCTCAGTGGTACCAGTGAAATAAAGAGCAAATTAAAATAACAACAACAACAATCATCATCATCATCATCATAAATAATAATAATCACAATCATAATAGAAAACACTAGAAAGCACTTGGAGAGCACAGACCTCTGCCAAGTTTATATAAATTGCAATAAAATCCGTCTTCTGGATCAGATCCGGATCAGCCTTTGGAATATGATAGAGGACCCCATTGTCCATCCTTGAGGCACATCTCATGGGGTTTGGTCAATAATTAACCCAGATATTGAGAAACAACATTTTTGGCCCCATTTACCACAATGTTAATGAAAATTTCAAAGTGATCCAGAATCCAGGATTTCTTCTGGATCACCCCCAAAATGAAATCAGTTCTTCCTTTGCACATTTACAACAAATCCTGAAATTTTCATCAAAATCGGTCCATAACTTTTTGAGTTATGTTGCTAACAGACAGACAGACAGGCAGGCAGGCAGGCAGGCAGGCAGGCAGGCAGGCAGGCAGATGCCGGCAAAAACATGACCTCCTGGCAGAGGTAACAACAATAACAATAATAATAATGCAGTATGCATTATTAAATGATTCCATCCCATAATAACTCGTTCTGGACAAACGAGCCCATGTGTCTGACTCAAAGTTGTGTGTGCCCATAATGGTACCAGTCAGCACTGGTGACAGAGCACAAAGTCTGCTGGTCAGAGGATGTAAATGAAGCCGTGACGTCCACATACCACAGCGCTGACAGCAGCGGCACAGAGAACCGGCCCGACCGGCGCGGGCCGCTCCTCTGCACGACCTTTGGCCCGCTAATGGAGAGATCAGATCAATACAAGCTTCCACTGGACCGGGCCTTTCCGAGGCGGATTGGGACGCGGCGCGGGGCCGGTCCAGCCCATCAAGTCTGATTCCTGTAACGACAACCGGGAGCCAGCCGAGGCGCGCTCTATCACCGCTTCCCATCAAGCCACCGCCACCGCCGGGTCCAGGAAGGACGCCTCATCCGCTGTCGAGGAGCAGGATGATGACGGATGTCTGCACGGGACAAATCTGGGGCGTGAGCCGGCCCTGCGTCCGCGTGGGAGAGACGCCTTCATCAACGAGGCCATCGATCAGGCCTCCGACACCCCCCCCTCCTTATTTACTCCATTTCCCCCCCCTCATATCTGCCCCAGGCATCAACGATCAGCAGCTTCACGCAGGTGAAGCAGCGGAAACACGACTTCAGACTTCAGCCAGTAACAACTACCAGCATAACCTGCTTCAATCCAAACTAGAATAAAAGTGTAGCTAAATCCATATTAGATGTATTCTGTGTGTAACTGTAATAGAAACAGATGAACTGTGTTCTTGTCACAACAGTTTAGGCAGCTGGAAAAGCAGCAATGATCAGATTAAAGGGATTAGAGACGAACAGATGAGGAGGAACTTTCTGCAGAACTCAATGGAAAGTCTGCGCAAAAGGTAACGTGTGTGTATTAAGACTACACCACAGGATTTCCCTTCTTAGCTGGCTAACACACACACACAAACACAAACACACACAAACACACACACACACACAAAACACACACACACATAAACACACACACACACACACACAGGATGAGTCGGATTTTATTGAATTAAAAATCACAACTGTGCAAATACACAAAACCGGTGGATTTTCATACCTCAGTGAGTCACGACATTTTACCTTTGTGGAGCACTTTACGCCTTTGAGGAGGTACTTAAAAACACACCATCTGCTGCAGATGTGCATTAGTCACACCATAACTAGATTACGGGGGCTTCACTAACGTCCACATCGACGCAGATTATTCCGCAGTACGTGACTGCAGCGCGTTAAAAATATTACCCAAACGTCAATCGCTTGGGTGTGAAACGCTGCAAATGACCGAGAGAGTTTCGTCTTTTTCCTGATCTCTGATGTCGGAGGTGGTGGGAATAAACCCTTCCTCCTGGGATTGTGGAGCACATCTGATCTGACAGATTACCACACCGGCCCATTGGGAGAAGCTGGACCGCTTTCAAGAATTGATGCACTTAAAAGTTCGACAAAAAAGGGAGAAAAATAAGAGTCCAAGCTCATAAATATCAAAGTTGGCCTGACAGTAAAAGGTCTGGAAATACACCTCAGGAACGGGAACTTGTGGTACGTCCATCAAAACTTCAAAACTTTTATATTTGTTATGAGTCCAAACTTAATCCAGGTGGGTGGGCAGGTTTGATGCTGCTCTAAATGAGACCACACACACACACACACGCCATATCAGACCCTGAACCTCCTCTGGGATTACACAAACAAATACACAAGAGGAAACTTCAGAGAGCATAATCTCTCATTTGGGTCAATCAGCCTCCTTTGTTACGCAATACTGAAATACCATATGATAGAGGCGGGACACACAGACCATTTTCCTGGGATTAAAGTTAGGATTATATCTGTTACATCACAGGTGGCCTTAGAGAATAGTGATGACATTTGTCCGACAAGCAAATATTTAAAATAAGCAGATGAGGGGAGGAAAGCTGAAGGCCATCGCCCCCAACCCCCCCCCATGCGAGGGCAGCGTCCGCTGAACAAAGCCTGTGGAGTCCTCTTACAGCCGGAGCAGCAGACGCCGCCATCAGGGCATAAATCACGCCGATGCTCCTTTAGCCTGGCCTGGCAGCCGCGCCCTGATTGGCTCCCGCGCCCACGGGGGGGGGGCGGGACCTCAGGCTGCAGCCGCTCCGTCTCAGAGCGCCGCATCGCCTTCGTACGTCTACAGCGTGCATGAGAAAGACTGCACCATAACCCGATCCCTTGGCCCCCCACACACACACACACACACACACACACACACACACACACACACACACACACCCTGGGTGGACACACAGATGACACACTGGCCTTCTGTTCCACTTTCTGCGCTTGCCCAACCTCCACATGCGCTTCCCCATCCAGACGTGCATGAATCCACATGAGGGGCAGACCCACTCAATCACACCTCCTGCTCCACGCGTTCGCTGCTCAGGGGCACAACCGCCCCGACCTGGCTCCAGACCAACTCCCTTCGCCACCCCTGACTCCTCTGCCGGTTCAGAATTCATCGACGGCAGTGCCCGCGCACGTGGACGCGACCCACAGGCTAGCGCGCAGCGACCCGAGCCTTCGCTCTGCCGAGACCGCATTTCCATTTTGGTTCTAGGAGAGTCGTGAAACCCTGTTTCTGGAAGGAGGAGGGTGTGAGAGGGTCCACCCTGATCACCTGAGAGCGTCGCCTCACGTGCAGCTCCGTGCTCGCCTGAGCCAGAGCAAACCGATGACGCGGACCTGGCGGACAGCGCTCATTTCGGCGGCGTTGTCCCCACAACCACCGTGATCCGTCCAGACCTCTATTTGATTTCTCCGGAGACCACTCCCTTGATAAAAAAGGTTGGGTGTTTGTTCCCGAGCATTCCAGAGGCGACAGGCGCGGTCGCACGGAGACGGCGCGTCGGCGCAGCCGCTGTGAAGGAACACAGAAACTGACCGCACGAGACGAGAGAAATGCGACATCGCCGTTAAGGGACAAGCGAACGCCGGCTCTGTAGTGGCTCAAAGCCACTTAGAACACCAGCGTTTACATTTCAAACACTAGTTGTTGTTTTCTTTATGGTCAGGCCAGAAACTGGGTCAGCCTCATTTCCCAACGTTCCCACTGTAAACAGGAGGAACCCACAAACGTGACGGTGTTGCCCAACACAACCTGTGCGCTTCACTGGAGGAGAGGGGGGATTGTTATTCCCGCCCTCAAAGCCAAGTTAGTTCCTCAAAGACGAACTTCTCTTTCTTGATAAAGTGAATAGAGAGTGTGAGAACACGTGCTGACGGATGGGCCTCACCCACCCACAGCCACGCGCACTCCCTCCTGACGCCCTGCTACTCTCCACTACTCATCAACGCAGGCATTATTGCTTTAATCACACCTTCTGTGGGCCTGTGAGGCCCCAGAGCCGTGGGTGGAACCTCCTCCTTTACATCCCAACATCCCCAACACGACCCCCCCGCTGTCTGCGTCTAATCTCCGTGTTAATAACCCCCACCGGGGCCCCCGGGGACGCAATTACGCTCCACTCTGATACGACGGCAGCGCGCTGAAAGCCTCCGCTCGGCCTCTGGACGGACATCGGAGCCTTCTGGCCTCCTCTGGCTCCGGGCAGGACCCCCCCCCCCGTCCAGGCTGGAGACCAGGAGGCCGCTCCCAGGCTGCAGTGCAGAGCAGCATCCGGGGGGGGAGCATCCCCGTCCTCAGGTCCTCGGGCGGCGTGGGAAGAAGAGACAAAGGCTACGAGGACGGGACAGAGGGGGGGGGGCGAGGCGCGAGCAGCACGGTTTGAGGTTAAACGGCGAGCGGCGGCCGCACTAACGAGGCCGGGCAGGGCCGGCATTAAATATTCAGGGCGCTCGCATGCAGTCGATCTTTGCTCCGGCTGAGGCCGAAGTCTGAGCCAAGGGGGGGGGCACATCTGGATGGTAAACACACAGAACGAGGTGGAACCAGGCAGGCTGGAGCCACATCTGTATTCTCTTAGTTGAGATGAAAGACATCAAAGACCTGCCCCTACGAGCCCCTTTGATGCACAGTGGACCTTTGCTAGTGTCCACTTAAGGCACAAGGGAGGCTTCTAGTGATGCCTGTCCCTCTAAGCCCGACGTAGAGGCGTCCTGTGGTGAGGGATGAGGCCGTTAGTGCGTCCTATCAACTGTTGAGTTAACTTGTGAATTCTGACGGGGGGCGGGGGGCCTTACTCGAAAGCGAAGAAGAGCGAGCAGGTCCCGATGATGAGGAAGAGGGTCAGGTAGAAGACTCCTTTCTGCCGGGCCATCATCACCCGTCCGTCGCAGCAGAACGTGTTTTTCCCCGGCAGCTTCTCCCATTTTCGCACCTTTCTCGCTATCATCACCGCCGACATGTTGTCTCAATGTGTCACTCTTTTAGGATTCTGGGAGGCAGACGCTCGTATATCCCGGCACAAGAGCGGGTGCCATCTAACATTTCTGAAGCATTGTTTGGAAAAGTGTCGCAGTCACATCATCGTTGTTTGTTAATCCATACTTTGGGCTGTGCGCCGCAGCGCGCCGCTCCTGATCTCAGTCCCAGGTCGGGCTCTGTTTGGGGGGCCTGAAGACAGCCGGCCGCCGGAGGCAGATGTTCCCTGCGGTCGTCCAGCCGCGGTGGTGGTTGCATCCACAGATCGGACCTTGACCGACTGACATTCATATCATCTCGGCGGATCCCGGACGGACGCGCGGGCCGGCCGCTCCGTGTGCGCGCACTCGCCGCGGCGCTCGCTCCGTGCACATGGATGGAAAAATAAAAGAGCAAAATAGCCGAAAACAGCCCGTTTGGGCCGAAACGCGTGGAGCTTAGGGTGTGCTCGTTTTTTCCAGCCAAAGTATCGCAGCTCCGTTTTGGTCAATGGCAGCAGGAAACACGCCTAGATTGAAATATCCAATCTTAAAGGGGCAGGACAGGTAAAAGGAAAAAGGAACAAAAGGGAGGTTTTCAGTTTCCATTTTCACCTCAGAGACACAATTAATATAAATCATGAGATTAACAGTTTATGCAGACTGCTACATTTCAGTAATTGCTATTTAAATATGTTTGTGCAAATCCAGATGCACGACTCTGGGTCCATTTCCATCAGGAGATGTGTAACCAGATTAGACCCATTTGCACCATTTTTGTTCTATCACATCTTTAATGAAGCCATTATCAGTGTATATATTTATGCCATAATAAACAAGGGAATGGATACATGGACCGTCAGCCCTTCTCTGTGTAGTCAACATATTTAACATATTTATGTATGTTTTATATTTTCACTCTGCAGAAATGTTTGAAACAAATCCTAATTAATTCAAATCAGAAGTCAGTACAGCCTCTTCCCCCATTTTTATTTTCAAATGTTGAGTCAGTGATTTTAAGTGATAAAAACAGGTGCAGACAAAAATTAATTTCCTTTGCTGATTAATACTTCCAGGATGTAATTCAGTAAATATTGGACAGAGGGATGTTCTCCTTTATGATGTTTGTTCGTGTTAGAAATGCTGTGCTGTTATGAGTCCACAGCTGGTGGAGACGGTGATACCGTGCTTCTACGGGCCCATGCGTCGCCTCTGTGTAAAGACAGAGGTGATGGCGGAGGCCGAGTGTTGGCTCAACCGCGTCACTCAGGCTTTATGGCCTCCCTGTTGCTACAGAGATGTCGCTTCATTGGAGGCACAGGGGCAGAGTTAAGCCACAGTTAAACCATAAAAACGTCCCCAGCTCTGTCCGTCTGTCCTGGATTTATAGAGCAGAGGTGGATACTTTGCTGTAGGTCATATATGATGTTTTGTTCAATCTAAACTGCATTTCAAATGATCTGTAACTGTATAAGACACATGGGAAGGTACATTAGTTTAAAGACACAAAAAGGTCTTCTTTCACTACACTGACCACCTATAATTATTTTTAATAAATGAAGATTAAAGAAAAAGGGTGCCGCAATAATTTTTATAATAATAAAGCTTTTAAAATAATAACATTTAATAAGGTTTATTTAACCCAATAGAACCCCGTTGAGATCAGGGTCTCTTTCAGAAGGGTGACCTGCCCAAGAGGTCATAAAAAACAGTTATCTCGAGGTGATAGCGTTAAATAGAACATGCAAATTCAGAGGAGCAGAAGCATTTTCAAATGCGGGCGCTGTGACACAACAACATACACTTTAGGACTTCAACCACAGACACCGTGTCTGTCCCTCGGGATAGATCAGGAGGCTGTAGAGTGTTCCACACAGAGGGGACAGCAAATTCTGTTTATAGAAGAGAAGAATTAAAAGAGTTCAACCCTCGGAGCAGATAAAACTAGTGAAGTGCAAGAACACGAGGCTGAAGGAGCTGTTGGTTTTCCTCAATAAAGTGCTCAAGTGTGGAGGAATCAAGCCTCAAAGAGCCTCTTAGATAAGGGTCAGCCGATCTGTGAGCACTCAGAGGAGAAGTTTGACGTCTCAGTTCAGGATGGTGGGGGAGCCGACCACAGCCAGAGACAGATCTGAGCACTGGAGGACAGACGGCGTCCAAGGCCTGGAGACATTTGGACTGTGGACTCAAACAGAGCGTCCCCCCACAGAGAACAGCTACAAGAGCTGCTGACGCTCATTAACGACATCTCAATGTTGCAGGCATTTGTCAAAACCTCTTTGGCTTATTTAAACGGAATTAAAGTCCTTAGTGGGATTTTCATCCCCAGTTTGCTGGTTTTCCTCCTGTTTCTTTACTCTTATTCCAGTTAACAAATGCTCCATTTAACTTAATAAACTGATAGAGGTGTCTCTATATAACAATCTAACGGTGAACTCGTGTCATTTCTTCTGCTATCCCCCTGATAAAATATAAATAATGTTTAATTTTCACTAAAAAACATTTATTTCCAGCCCAGGAAAAAAATGATGGATTTTGTCAATAAAGTTTCACGAATTGAAATGTCCGTCTTTTGTCATGCACCGGGTGGAAACAAGCGCGACGTCTTTCGTTCCCGAGTGATCGCTGCTGACTTGTTAGCCTCCGCAGAGGTTTAAATATTGTGTGTTTTAGTTTATTTTCTCCACAAATGGACGATGTGCCTTGTCTCCGTGTGCCTCAGCGTTATGCACAACACTTCAGGTAACCGTATATTCTGTGAGGGAGCCCTGCAGTAGCTCGTAGCTCGGAGTTAGCTGGGCGCATGAAGTTGTTGTTCAGCTTTGTCCGCTTCAGTCAACAATGTTTGACACGTTTGTCCTCGCAGGAGACACCTGCAGTCGAGAAAGAGCCTTGATCTGAGCCTGTGCCTGCTGAGAGAGTCCTCTGGGACCGTCCTGCTGCCCGTCGTATCCTCGCTTCTTCCTCAGCTGGAGCTTCCATCTCTCACGTCTTTGGGGTCTCCTGAAGGTCTTTGTGAAGTCGTTTGGAGTCCGGTAATCACAACCCGTTCACGTCTGTCTTCACACTCTTCCACCACTAGTTTGTTCACTGATGTCCCTGTTTTTTCCCCCTTATTTCAGTCTCGTCTTCATTTGAAGAAGAAGAAGGGTCAGGCGCCTCTTGGGGGCCTGGAGGAGACGCTCCAGGACCTGGTGGAGGATGCTGGTGCCCGGTGGACAGACGAGATGAGGAGGGACCTTCCTCGCAGCTTCCAGAGGCACGGGGACCTCGTCCTGCTCGGGGACAACTGTTTCACCCTTCCAGAGTGGACTAGATGTGGTACAGGCCTCAAGCCCGCTCAGCCCTCCTCCTCCTCCTCCTCCTCCTCCTCCTCCTCCTCGTCCTCCTCCGGCGCCGAGCGTGAGCGTCTGTGAACGACTCTGTTTCAGGTGGCGACCGGCTCTGGACGACGGTGGCCAAAGCGGTGGGTGCGAAGCGCCTGGCAAAGACGAGTCGGATATCCAGAGACGGATTTAGGTCTCCGGTGGTGACGATGCTGTTGGGAGACCACAGCTGGGTGACACACGTGGACAACGGGATCAGGTGACTCTTGACTCATGGACACAGCCGGAGGTCTACACCAGGGGTCTCACACCCCCCCCCCAAAGGGCCGTGTGGCTGCAGGTTCTGGTCCAACCCAGCAGCAGCAGCACCAGACTGGACTCACTTCATCAACTCATCTGAGTCTTCAACAGCTGACTGGTCAAACTGGGTGAGCTGGACTGGTGGAACCAGAACCTGCAGCCTCACGGCCCCATGGGGGAGGACCTGGAGACCCCTGGTCTACGGGATATTCAGGATGTGTTCTGGATTCCCTCAGGTTTAATCTCTAATTAATGACTGAATGTTTCCCTCAGGTACCAGTTTGATGTAACCAAATGCATGTTTTCAGCCGGAAATATAACGGAGAAACTGCGCGTCTCCCAGTTTGACTGCAGAGGGGAAACGGTGGTAGATTTGTATGCAGGTGAGACTATTGTATGTTTTCCTGTTGTTTTTATTTAAACACCAACAAGTAATAAATAGTACAAGTGTGAGATCATGCAGCATTCTGCAGCAAGCTTGGTGTAACGGTGAATTGGATGTTGGTGCGCACCTGTCCTGACTGTGCCTTTGGCAGGGATCGGATACTTCACTCTTCCGTATCTGCTGCACGCTCAGGCCCGGCATGTCCACGCGTGCGAGTGGAACCCCGACGCCCTCGGGGCGTTGCAGAAGAACCTGGAGAGCAACGGGGTGTCCGAGTGCTGCACCGTTCACCCCGGAGACAACACACAGGTGATAACACACAGGTGGAAACACACAGGTGATAACACACCGGTGATAACACACCGGTGATGTGACGTTCAGGAGCAGCTCCGCAGCTCTGAATTGAGCCGCTGCGCCCCCTAGTGGTCGTCAACATAATGAGATTTAAATTAGGACAAATAATAATATCGATTTCCTTCTTGTATTTCGATCACTAATGTATTTTTGTGCATACATTTATAAAACACAGTATTCCTGTGTATCCTGTTTGTTTTATGGTATCTTGTGTGTGATCACAACTATATGTAACTGTAAATCCTCATTTCCAGCTTCAGCTCCAGGACGTTGCCGACCGCGTCAATCTGGGTCTCATCCCGAGCTCGGAGGACGGGTGGCCCGTCGCCTGTCGCCTGCTGAAGAGGACGACGGGGGGCTTTTTACACATTCACCAGAACGTCACCTCCCCGCTCCCGGACGCAGTCGCCGTCCCGGAACACGATGACGTCACTCCGAAAGGGAAGGCGGCCGACCGCGAAGGCCTGGCGGGCCTGGGCCCGAGACACAGCAAGTCGCATTTCCTGCATGCTGAGGGACGTCAGCGGCGCGCAGTGGGCGACGCGCATCGGGCACATCGAGCACGTGAAGTCGTACGCGCCGCACGTCCACCACATCGTGTTAGACCTGGAATGCCGCCCAAGAGACGGTGATCTGATGCTTTAAAACTTTCCACCGCAAACACGCGCAGTGTTATTTAAAGCTTTATTTATCCAGGGCCGGGCCCGTGACCTCAGTTCCTGCTGCAAACCCCATCTCAAATGTGTTCAAATATAATCCTCAATAAAAGACACAGCCTTTCTGGAGCCAACACACTAAATAACGACATGGTAAACTATTATTGTTGTCGTTCAAACTCTGAGAACACGGTTCAATATTCAAAGTGTAGCACAGGTTTTTCTCTTTCAATTTAGATTAAACATTAAGGGGGCAAACTTATAAGACATGCGTCCATACAAGGCTCAGACCGAATGTTTTCATCGCTGGTGTGGAAGTAATGTGACTCATATGAAATACTCTTTACACTCAGTGGGTCAGAAAGTAATTGAGCAGCTTTGTGGAAATTGTACACCCGAGTATGGGATGTGCTCTGGATAATCTGTCATTCCAGCAGACAGATCTGCTCCAATCAGCACCGCAACTGACCTGAGATGAACGCTGGAGCACACCCTCTCTGGGGCATCTGCTGCACATAAGGCAGGAAAGGTGGAAAGACGTGTAAATTATGGATGATGCTCATTAAAAAAAATAAAGTCCGCCCTCCCACTGACCATACAGATGGACGGCATATGGCCTCTTCCTCCTCGAGCCTGTTCTCCAGGCTCCGTTGACATGAGAAGGCGGGTCACCGTGGTCGTCACTAATGCAGTTTAATGTGGTTTTAATCCAAAGAGTGGGCGAGCACAAAAGCAGTGCTTTGACTTTAATTGAACAGTAATGACATTAGCACCAACAGAACCCTGCGTCTGCCCTCAGCCTCCCCTTCAAGTGTCATCAGGGTTCCTGCGCTGGAGCCGAAGCACCGGCGCTGCCACCCTGAGATAATGTGATTGACAGCTGGAGTCTGAGCCAGACCTGGAATGTTCGGAATGCATCGGGGTGAAAGCGGAAGCTACAAGACTCACTTTACCCACCTGGGTGTTTATCCCGCTGCAAACCTTTCACCGGCCTCCACCCGAACCCAAAAAAGAAAGATGAAAATGGTGTTTATTTTATTTCGTGATCGTTTTCTACACGGCTTGTTTTACTGCAACCTGCCAGCAGAGGGCGCGCAACAGCTTGGCATTGATACTTTTGCACCGTCTCGTGCACTCTTAAATAAATAACGCTTTGTTTATAAATGAGCGGGTTTTCTTATTACCATACACGTGGATAATAAACACAAAATCAACATCATGTCCCATTCGGGTTTAGATTATTCTTTTTTTTCCTCTTCCAGGGAGGGGGGAGTGGGAGGGCGCTGTGTTTGAGTTGTCACGCGCAGCCACGCACGCGTAAACACGCTGGATTCACCTGTCATGGAAAACGCGGAGCTCCGGCCGGCTGCCGCAAACTCCCCTCATCTTCCGGTAGTTGTGCTCACAACCCGTCCGACGCCACCGCGGGGCAAGGCAGCGCTCCGGGGGTCGACAGGGGAGCGGCGGGGGAGAGCGGGGATGTGCTCATAGTCCGGGGGGGGGGCGGCGACGGCGAGAAGTCCGCTTTAAAGGCGCACGGAGGCGGTGGCGAGCGCGCCTGCGGCTGTGCGTCCAAGCCGCTCTGTCGCGTCTTCTGTCGGGAGTATCCGCCTGCGACGCCTCGGGACGGGGACAAGTGGACATTTGACACCAGGTGTGCGCTTTCCCTCCTTCCTCCCTGCGTTGTGTCCTTCAGGACCTCTCACTCCACCGTCGTCCCCTAATTCCCTTTAAAAACTCTTCTGCTGGGAAAAGCGCCGCGGCGCGTTTACGGAGCCATGTTTGCGCACTTTTGTTGGCCAGACTTAATTGACTTTTTAGTACCGAGCTCTGATGCTCGTCTCGACAGTGTTTATTGGATATCCGGTGATATCGTTCCGCTTCTATCGTTAATGGTAATAAAGTTGAGCTCCAGCCTTTGTTTGCACATGGCTGCGTGTGCCGGTGCCACGCTGGTGCAGATTCCCTGCTCTTCCCCATAATTACCATAGTTATTTGCTTAGTTTCTGTAAAGTAAAACACTGTTCTGCTTCGTGCGTTATCTCCTCGTCATCTGGCGCGGACGCATGCGCCATTTCCCCAAAAGCTTATTTTGGCTGCACCTCGACCCGGACCTGTGGAAACTTGGCTGCAGGCATTCAGACAATGAGGAAAAAGGCTCTTTAAAATGTTTCAGCCTCCTCCCGCGGTATAAAACGACGTGCTTTGTTGTACCTTTACATTTATGGAAAATTCGCTCTAAGCTGAAGCTGAGGGTCGAGAAGGGGGGCCGTGTTTGGTTTAAAGCCGTCATAGGCTGCCTATCTCCACCCAGTTGTCTTAGAGGGTGGGAACGCTGTGATAGCCAAGTTCATGTTTTTCTTTTCTTTTTTTTTAATTCCTTTCAAACACAACCTTTCACCCGTCCGCAGGCTCTCTCCGTGGGACCTCAGACTCCTGTAACATCCTGGTCTCCATTACTCATTTTTCTCGTCATCACCGGCCGAGCTTAAAGGTCGTTGGGGTTTCAGGTTAATCCCCGTCTCCTCGCGATGGCCTAGTTTCGTGTTTGCATCTGGATTCTGGTGGGATCACCGCGCAAACACAGCAGGGATGGAAGTTTGAACTGGCCACACGCAAAGTTACAAAAGGAGGTCTGAACTTCAGTTCATTAGCTGAGATCACCACCAGCAGGAATACAAGGATCGCTTGTAGGTTGGTCAATATTTAATCAAAGTATATGTAGCTCATCCTCACCGTACTGCCTGAACCCACCAGGCCTCCTGGTCCCAGGCACCATGCCTCAGGCTGCGGAGGCCATCAACCTGGGCTTCCTGTCCGAGTACGAGCGGGAGCTGATCCTGGAGGTGCTGCGGCGGGACGAGGAGCTGAGGCAGGCCGAGGAGATGCGCGTGAGGTGAGAGGGGAGCGCCGCGTCAGGGCGGGCTCAGCCACGGTTGGGGGGGGTCCAGGTCCCGCGTGGACGGCCCGGTTAACGTGCGCCCGCTGGCAGGAGGTTGAAGACGGAGCTGCTGGACGTGAAGCGCAAGGGCGCCAAGCGCGGCAGCGGCAAGTACAGCCAGCGCAGCTGCGGCCGGTGCCTGGAGCCCATGAGCATCCTGAGCGTCTTCTCCAGCCAGTGTAAGACGTGCAACCACCACGTGTGTCACAGCTGCCGGACCACCGACCCCAGCGGCGCCTGGCTGTGCAGCGTCTGCTCCAAAGAGTCGTAAGACGCCCTTTCCTCCGTCTGTAGGCTGTGTGTGTGTGTGTGTGTTTGTGTGTGTGTGTGTGTCGGGGGGGTTGAGTAATGTTGGGCCTCTCAATGGTGTTGCATTGGAACTGTAATTATCATCTCGTGTGTGTGTGTGTGTGTGTGTGTGTGTGTGTGTGTAAATACCGTGTGTGGTAACTCCAGATTCCAGGTGATCCTATCGCTTCTCTTAAATGGAGTTTAACTCTGTGGTCTGGAAGAACCCCGGGCCATGAATCAGGCTCGGCGTGCCGCGGCTCTCCTGCAATTAACGTTTCCCAACATCGACTAATGAGTGAATGAAATTTACGGTCACTCTTTAACCACCCCCCCCCTCGGTCGCAGGGACATGAAGAAAAGGACGGGCGACTGGTTCTACGACCAGAGGGTGAACCGATTCTCCGCCGTGCCGGGACACGACTTGGTGAAGGTCTCGCTGAAAAAGAAGGTCCAGTGTGAGTACGGGAAGAGGAAGCCAGGAACACCGGGGAATGTGCGCTCCTGAGTGTTGATGGGAGCCGCTGGGCCCAGTTCCAGTGTGCAGTAACAGGACTCGGAGTGTTTGTGTGAGAGTGTCCGTGTACGTGCCTCTGAATGCGTCACATGGCGTTTATGTGCTTCCAGTGAAGCGTGAGACGGCTGGGGAGGTGCTTTTGAGAGGCTCTGAAGGAAATCCCGGCCTTCCCATTCCTCGGCCCCGGAGTAAAGCCAGGGACCCGATCGCTGGCAAAGGGTGGGGCGTCACCGTGGCGATACTGGTGGAGCGTTGATATGCGGGTTTTAAGCTTCTCCTTCCGACAGCGATCCCAAAGAAAATTCGGGATCCCTCGCTTCACGGGAGTCTTTCGATTCGAAGGAGAACGGGGCCAAGCCGATGCGCAGCGACACGGAGTCTGCAGACAACAGCAGCGTCGTGAGCTCCAAAACGGGGACGGAGTCGGGCCTCGCCACCCCCGAGCAGCCGCGGTAAACGCCCCGTTCACAGCAGATGAAATGATAATTCCCCAAGGAAACAGGAAACACCCACCAGACTGTCTCTGCTGCAGCGGAACATTCTGTGATCAATCATCAGTCGGCTTAGCTCAAGAACCTTCCACCCAAAGCGTGGCTGGACAGATGGACGGTTGGACACACGGACAACTTAAAAGACAAAACACTTATTTTCCAAATATTTTAGCTGTTTTCTTTGGCTGTGGTCCACAAAGGGCTCCACGTCCACGCTGGTGTAGTTGTTTCCACCACTAAAGACTCCAGGGTGCCTTTAAATGTTTGTCTGTCCTTTAAAAACCTCAGAAGCTTCAGGTTAAACGTCGTTTTATTTGTGTCTGCGCAGGAGGGAGAACCGCGCGGGTCCCGTCAGCCCACCACGCTCCGCCGCCACCGCCACGCCCAGACAGGCTTCCCCGGTACGCCGGCTTTGACTCGCCCTTATCTGCCCCCGCCCCCCCCCTTCCTCACCCCTCCCCCTCTTCCCCGTCCTGACAGGAAGCTGCGGCGGTCAGTCCGAACCCGGAGCTGGACGTGGACAGGCTCTTCAAGAAGAGCATCAAACGTGACCCCAGAGCCAGCGGTCGGTCGCCGCGTCGCTCTGCTCGCCTTCGAGAGGCGTCGGCCCCCGTTAATCTGTGTCGGTGCTTCTTTTTAGAGTATTTATCGACCTTCGACCTGCGCGATGGACCAGACCGGACGGGGGCCGCGATGGGGGCGAGGAGCCGCTCGGTCCCGGGGCTGGACACACAGGTCCGTAAGCCTTTAGCCCCCTTCAGCCCCCCCTCACCCTCCTCACCCCCCCCCCCCTCAACCATCCGCTGTCCTGTCTCTGTAGGAAGACGGCGAGGAGGAGGAGGAGGAGGACATCGACAAACTGGTCAGCTTCCACAAAAGATCGATGGCGTTCAGCTCGTCCACCCTGTACTCGAAGGTAGACGCTCGCCGACCTGGCCCCGCCCCCCCCAGTCTCTCTGAACAGGGGCAGATCATGGTTTCACAACGGAATTTGTAATCTGATCTATCGAGCGTGACCTCATCGCTGAAGGAAGTGCACAACTGGTGTGTGCAGTCCAACAAACGTTTCCATGGTTACAGAAACCTTCGAGGAGGCAGATCTTCGCTAACTTGTCTGACCTTCGCTTGAGTCTTCCCTTTGACGTAAGGGCGGCTGCGCGTGTCGTGTCCGCAGAGCACGCTGGGCAGCCTCACGAGCATCTACAGCGAGGCGGGCGACTTCGACAGCGCGGAGGTGAGCGGCGACATCGTCTTCTCCGTCGGCTACGACCAAGTCGCCGGCAGCCTGCAGGTCTTCATCAGGGAGTGCCGCGGGCTGGCGTACGGCGACGCCCCCCGAAGCCTGTCCAACCCGTGAGTGCGCAGACACCCGAGCACGTCAGAAGTTTGTCTCACACACGCACACACACACACACACACACACACACACACACACACTCTTTGATGTGAGTGCAGCTTTGATCAGACATATCTGTTAGCAGTCAGGGTCATCACGTCCCAGAGGCCGTAGACAGAATTTTCACAGGAAACCGACTGCCGGTGGACTCTCGTGGCTTTTTAGACTGAAAGCTCAGCGACCCCCCCCCCTTTGACGCCCCCCCAGACCCCCTCCCTCCCCCCGAATGGTGTGGGAGGAGCTCTGCCTGACGTGTTTCTGTGTCTTTCAGCTACGTCAAATGTTACCTGCTGCCCGACAAGACGCGCCAGAGCAAACGGAAGACGGTCATCAAGAGGAACACGGTGGACCCCGTCTACAACGAGACCCTGAAGGTGACGCCCGCTTACCGCCACCGCCGCGTGGGCGGTTGTCCTGTGGCCGCGCCTGTGGCAAACACAGGCCACACCCACGGAGACCTCAGGATTGATATTTGCGCAGCAGATTAGCCTAGCTCCCTCAAATATTGGCTTTAGTCACAGCGCCGGGCTGAAACGCGGCGGCGGCCTGCTGCAGAGGAAATGAGCTCTCTGGATGAAGGGGGGGGGCTTTCTCCTCATTCGCTTCAAGGCCGAGTGTGAAATCGCGGCGCTTTGATCCCTCGCCTCCCGTAGTACTCCGTCCAGCGCTCCCAGCTGCTCGGCCGCTCCGTCCTCCTCTCGGTGTGGCACCACGGTCGCCTCAGCCGCAACACCTTCCTGGGGGAGGTGGAGGTTCCCCTGGACAGCCGCGACCTGGACTCCTCTCACCTGGAACGCATGGCGCTCGCGCCGAAGGTGGGGCGGCGCACACGCACAGATCAAAGGTCACGCTTTGGTCCCGTTAGGTTCGGGGGTGGCGCTCAAGGCCTCGTGCTGCTCTGTTCCAGCAGCAGGTGGCGGCCGACCCCTCTTCGGTCTTCACGCACTACAAAGGAGAGCTGGTCGTCTCTTTGAAGTTCATCCCGCCGAAGAAGTCCACGTCTCCCCCAGCTAAAGGTGAAGCTCTGCGGCTTCGGCCGGCGTGAGGCGCGGCGGCTCTGACCCCCCGTGTGTCCCTGGACTCCCCCTCAGGAAAAGGGCCGGCGCAGGAGGTGGGAGGGGAGCTGCACGTCCTCGTCAAAGAGGCCAAGAACCTGATCGGGGTGAAGCTGGGGGCCACGCTGGACACCTTTGTCAAAGGGTGGGTCGGCGGTTCTCCTCAGGGCCCGCTTGACTCGGGGAACTAACAGGAGGTGTGTTTGTGGCCCGGCAGCTACCTGTTCCCCGTCAGGGAGAAGAGCACGAAGAGGAAGACCAGGCTGGTGAAGAAGAACCTGAACCCTCACTACGACTACATATTCGTGTACAAGGAGCTCAGCCTGGAGGAGCTGCAGCAGATGTGTCTGGAGCTGACCGTGTGGGATAAGGAGACGCTGGTGAGCAACCACTTCCTGGGAGGAGTCCGCCTGAGCTCCAACAAAGGTATTCTACTGGAATATTGCTGACCTCCACTTAGACACCAGACTCCTAAAGTTCTTCAAATCAGTCGACCAGGCTGTGATTTGTTCTCACCTCTGCACATCCGGCCTGAGGGCAAAGGTCAAACACAAATATGTGAGAGATTGGTGTCCAAACAGTGGGACATGATTTCAGTGTAGAGCTGTTTCCCTTTAATGGAGAAAAGGCTGCTGCTGTGACTGTTTGAGCAATGTGGATGCACACACACACGTTGGGGACTGTTTGTGTGTTTAGTGTGTGTGTTTAAGATGTCAGCTCTGACTCTGAGCCCCCTCTTTAATACGTACCCCACAGGCAGAGTGTTAATAGGAAAAGAGGAGGTGGAGATGGACTCGGTGGGGGAGGAAGTGAGTCTGTGGGAGAAGATGATGCAGTATCCGGACTCGTGGGCAGAGGGCACCCTTCCGCTGCGCTCCTCCATGAAGAAGGCCAACTGAGGACAGGACGGGCCCGCGTCCTCTCGCCACCCAGGAGCCCGGGGAGACCAGACTGTGGATTAATTTGACTCTGAGCCGCTCGGACTGGACGCTTGTCTCGAGAGGCTCGGCGGAGACGCTGTCGACGGGTCTGCCGCACGTTCCTGCGGGCTCCAGACGGCTGCTCTTGGCTCGCGAAGGAGGAAGGGACGCAGGACTGCAGCAGTACTGCCCCCTCACAGCGGGTCCAATCATGCACATCTTATTTCTCTATCATTAAACAATTAATTCAACACTTTAGCCTCCGTACTCAAATGAATGACATCACAATAAAACTTACACCTTCCTAACCTTGATTCACCTCATCCACCCGTCTAGCTACACCCCCACCCTCCTGGACTCAAATCAGAACAACTTGCGGTCCACCGTTGGGGCCGTCCGCTCTTTATTGCAATTTAAATTTGTGCGCAGCAGCTTTGGAATCGTTCCTTTATTACCGTTCCTTTTTTTTAATATATATCTGCATAAAAAAAAAAGATCAGACTGCAACGCTGATGCTGACCCCGCCCTCCGCTGCAACGGTCGCTCGCCGTGCAGAGATTTCACCTTGTAAATAAGATTTGTTTAAAAATGACAGATGTTTCTATTCTTGCATGACTTCAACTCAGGTGAACTGGAGTTACATTTACAGGCAATAAAAAGCGGTCGAACAAAAGAAACACTGGTTGGTTTTCATTCTGTGATCGTCAAGGGTTGTTCATGTGTTCCTGTTAAACTAAACCGAAGGGACAAACGATGACCTTCACGGTGTAAGGTGTGTGTGGCGTGAAAATGTGTGAGTAAGGTGTGTGTGGCGTGAAAATGTGTGAGTAGTAACTCAAGCGTGATAACGTAATCAGGTGATAATTCTGTCCTACTAAACAGTGCCAGCACTTCAGTGTTGCGTTAATCACGTTTGAGCGCGTCCACTCCCCCGTCCCCGTCCCCTCACGCCGCGCCCGATTGTCCTCTGTCCCGCTGGAGTAATGCTGATGCGTTTGTCGCCACGGCAACCGCCGGAGGTCCGTCCGGCTAGTCACAGAGGTCTCTGTCGAGCTCGAGCCTCTCCCGCTCCTCCTCGTCCAGCAGCATGTCGTCGGTGTAGGCGAAGAGCTCCTCCGGCGACACCGGCGTGATGAAGCGCTCGCGGTCGGACCCGCGCTCGTCCAGCAGCACCATGCTGAAGTAGGACCTGGAGATCCTGTACAGCTGCCTGCGGACAGAACGCTTTGCGGGTGAGGCAGGCTGCAAGGGGGAACGCCACAGCTCGTGCATCACGAGCGGCGGAAGGGAAAAGCGGCGCGTGGAAAAACCAGAGGGTCGGTGAGGAAGACCTCAAACCTCCTCAGACCTGCTCACAACGACCCACGTGTTCAGAGGGAGCAACATCAGGCTTCTAACCCAGCATGGAGACTTTAGCTGCTCTCATTCTGCACAAGTGGGTGGGAGTCGTGTCTGCTTATTTGTCTGCATGCACATTTGTGAGCCAGCCTCAGGCTTTATTGTTTGGCACTATTGGTTTCATTTTAATTACGCTCAGATGATCCAGGGATTAAAGAATACTGGGAGAAAAACACCGAGCAGATTAAAGCAATAAAAGACAGGAGGAGTCTGAAGAGACCAGGAGAAGCGCGTTTCGTGTGCAGTCAAGCGGGCTGTGAGGGGGCGCTGGACCTACCTGAGGCCATCGATGACGTCAGACTCCAGCGGGCTCTCTTTAATGCGCCCCGTCTCCTGGGGCGGCGTGCCCAGCAGCTCGATCACCGTGATGCGCCGCAGGTCCAACCCGCAGTCCGCCTTCTGAGCGGGAGGAAGAGGGAGGTGTGAGGGGGTCCACGTGGTCGGGGGAGGGGGGGGCTGCCTTACTTGGATCATGAGGTTCTGCAGCCGGTAGTCCGGGTCGGACGTGTTGGGCGCCGACAGGATGAGCAGCCTCCTCTTCTCGTAGAACTGCTCCAGCAGCGCGCCCAGCGTCTTCACGTTGGCTTTGAACTGCAGCGCTTCGCACCGGGCGGGCCCCCTGTCCCAGTCGCCGCCGTACTGGCAGACGCGGGCGGACTGCCCGCTGAGCTCAAAGCCCCCGTCACAGCGGTACTCACACGTGGCCCCGTAGTTGTTTCCATCCGACGTGCAGGTGACGTAACCGTGCAGCGGCGCCAAGAGGGTCGGGCATCTCCTCACTGGGCGGGACGAGGGACACTAGTGGGATTGTTGCGGACCGCTGCCTCACCAAGTGCGTTTTTAGATGTTTTTAGACTTTTCGCCAGTTTTCTGAACCCGAATCTCAGAAATCTGAAACAAAACTATGATTGGACTGAAGTGACAGTCTGAAGCAGGGCGTCAGAACACGGAAAGAAAAGAGCCCAAAGCCTTTGAAGTAAGAAAAACACATGAATCTGATCATCAGAGGATTAAACTTGCCCTCGATTCTCACGATGAACTTGCAGCCCGCTCTGTTCCCGGCCTGATCGTACACCTTGTATCGGATTATGTTCGGTCCCTCTTTGAACTCCGTTCCCGACTCCTGGCCGACGAGGATCACTCTGCAGAGACACTGACGGTAAACCAGGAGCCCCCCCCCCCGGGGGAGAGAACCGAGGGACGTACTGCAGCGATCTGTCGGCGGTATCCGACGCCACCGGCGGGTCCCACTTCACCACGGCGGTGAGTTTTCCGGGGTCAGCGGCCTTCAGCCTGGACTGGGGGCACTTGATCCTGGGAGGGTCCATGTCTGGAATGAACCGGAGGACACTCACAACGAGGGACGAGGGGAAGAAGCCCGCGAGTGGCGTCCCGGTTGGGCCCCTCCTCACGCACCTGAGCACACGGGCTGTGCGCCGCTCCACGACCCCCCGGGCAGGCAGGTGCGCGAGTGCTCCCCCTCGAAGCGATACCCGGGCCTGCAGGTGAAGTCGCACCTGGAGTCCACCTCGAAGCCCCGCGTGCACGTGTACCTGCCGTGCGGGATCAGGTGGAGCACGTGGCAGCGCATCTCTGAAACGGCACGAGGACACCGTCACGCTCTGAGGCCGCGGGGGGGTCAGAGGTCACGTACTGCGGCAGAGGGCCGTCCCGGACCACATGCGGTTGGGGAGGCACCGGATGGAGCTGCGGCCCAGCAGCTTGTATCCCCTGTCGCACTTCATCTCGCAGCGGGTGCCCAGGGTGCTCCTGTAGTGGCCCCCCCGGGGGGAGTAGCAGGTGGCCTCCCCGTTGGTCAGCCTCACCGAGTGACACCAGAAAGGGTCTGCGCACCAAGAGAAGAGGTCGTCTGCATTACACTGTGATGGAAGCTCTGGGCCAAGGACATAGTTCCTGATTTGTGGCGGTGTCTGTACTCTTGTAGTCCAGCTGGGGAGTCTGGTCTTCCTCAGGAACCTCGCTGTAGACTTCTTCTTCCACTTCCATGGTCCCCGTGGCAACTAAAACAAACAGAAACCACCGCGTTAGAATCGGGTTTCTCTTGATGGTTAAACCGGGTACGGATCACACACGGGCGGACCCCCACGCACGTGAAGCAGCCCCCAGAATGTCTCGTGCACAGCCTCCCTTCAGGTTTCAAACAGACCCCCGCCCCCACAAGTCAGAGACATCGTGGAGGGAGCAGCTCTGACGGCCTGAAATCTGGCTGCTTCCTGGATGGATGGGACTCGGTCTCGGTTGCTTTGCCACAGATTAGAGTAAACCGAGACGAGCGCCCCACTCAGGCGTGTTTGCAGCTCCACTCTCCTCGTTTGTGTCCGTGAATCCCTCCTATCACACAAGACGTCCCCTCCCTCGCCACCCCCTGCTCTCTGCATTTGCGGTTGAGGCGCTTCGAAATCCTGAAAATGTCTCCAGGAGTGGAGCTGAGCGGAAACTTTCCAGTGTGTCAGCCCCCCCACCCCCACCCCCCTGACCCCCCCTATCAAAGTCTGCCTGATCGTGAGTGGTGCAGGAGATTCACACTTTGGTAGACACTGCTGAAGAACCGCTGCGTCAGCATCTCTCATATAATGAGCCAGATGTTCCACTCAGCAGATCCTCACCAGAACCCCCCCATCACCACCACCACCACCACCACCGCCCCCCAGCCCACAGAGAACATTAAAGTCATCAGTCTGGCGGTCTCCAGTGTTTGACTTAACTCAATTTCAATAATTATAGTTAGTTACATCCACAAACGTCCCTTGACTCGGCCTAAAGGAGGTTTCCCCTGAGTTAGCAGAGTCAATATGTGATCCAAATGATCACCCTGAGAGTTGAGAAGGTCTTGAAGTCGATAAACTCTTCACTTCCCACACAGATCTACTAGTTATGACAAGATTCTGAATAATTACATGCTGGGAAAACGTTGCGAAATAGTTTAAAAACGCAGCACATCTGCGTCCAATACAGCTGTTCCTGCTGCTGGGAAGAAGATCATCATGTCAGTAGACATTTGAGAGTTTAAGACGATTCTAAGTGTGTTTTACCAGGACGAACCCGTTCAGCCTGAGATTTAATACACATTAAATCAAGTCTAATTTAAAGAAACGTATCAAATGGACACGGGGTGTCGGGCATTCTTTTGTTCTGCTATTAAACCACTTCCACTGCTTGATACTTTATTGGATTCGCACACGTACCTGTGGAGAATAAGAGCAGCGCCGCCGCAAAGCGTGTGATGTGCATGTCAAACCCCTCCGATCCACCCCTAAAGCTGGGGAAAAGGGCTTCTTTAACGCGGATCCACCCGATAAAAGACGACGATGGAATATAATCCTGTGAGAGAGCTCACAGAAGGCTTTATATTCCCTGACCGAAGGCAGAAGAAGACGGAGAAGAACCGAACCGAACTTTTAAAGTTGTGATCCGTCTACCTCGGTTACGGCCACCAGGTGGCGCTGTTCCCGCTTCCTCCAGCATAAAACACAGAACCAAGGAAACGCGTAAGCATCTTACGGTACCAAAGCGCGTTAAAAATTGATGTTGCCTGGGACATAAAGTAAGTTATGTTATATATAAATCAGATTTCTCAAGCGTCACGTCAACTCAGACGACATCGTTGTAAAGCTGGAAAGTGCCCGACCGGAAGCGACGCGGCTGCCTCCCAAAATAAAAGCATGACCTACATTTTGGTCAAAGTTCTTCTTCTGGAAGCATGCACTGATCTGAGATCTGCATCTGACGCGAGTGCTGTCGGTCTCCGTGCATAATACATCGTTTTTTTTAACGTGACGCTCTGGATTCAGTGCTCAAATTAAGGTTCCAATCCGGTGCAGGGGGGGTGTTTTATTTTGGACCTCCCATATTATTCCAGAGTTAGTGCAGGGCTGCGACAATTTCAGATTATTTTCAGTCCTCGTTTCAGTTTAAGGCGCACAAAAACCACCATTTAGCGCGCAGCCGTGTCTTGAGGGATCCAAACGGAGGTTTTTCCTCCCGTGCGGGGGGACAGCGACGCCACTTCCGCCTCCTTTTTGGAATTTGACCCAGAGCTTTTTTTCCCCTCTCGGCTGCAGGAGCGAAGAGGACCGAGTTTTGTCCCCCCGCTTCTTTTATTCTTGGGTTTAAAGTTTCGGACCCGGTCTCCAGCATGTCGCCCCCGTCCCGCCGGCTGCAGACGAAGCCGGTGATCACCTGCCTGAAGACCTTCCTCATCTCCTACAGCCTGATCTTCTGGGTGAGTTTCGACGCGAAATGGGGGAGGACGGAGCTGCAGGGCAACAATGGGCCCCGGAGCCTCACATCTCCTCTTTAAAGCCGCAGCTGGATCCAAAGCTGCTCACGCACACAGCTGGACGCCGATCCGTGCGGGTTCGGCCTTAATCTAAAGCCACTTGTTGAAAGTCCCCCAACTTGGCCAGATCTTTAAAATCTTTATTCATCTTTTTTTTTTTTTAACCGAAGAAGCAGCTGCGGGGTTTTTCTGGGGCGAATAGACAAAAACGACACTTTTCACAGATGAATGTTTGATTTAAGAAATCTGTGCTGCTCTTCGTCAGCACTTAATCTGTGTAAAGTGGTATTGTTTTAAGTGTTTGCTGAAGAAAGCGTTTGGTGTGTCGTGATTCACACTTTAGTTTTCTTTTTACAAAAGTGCGAGTTTTTAATTTTAGTAGATGAAAGTTCCAAAGGCTGCATAAATGTGTTAATTGGTAGGACGCGTTATTTTCCCTTAATATAATTACACGTTTTATGCAAAACGCTTAAAGTTAGAGGTTTATTTGTTATTACTGTGATTGAAATCCCCACAGATTACTGGATTAATCTCACTTGAGTGAGTTATAAATCTGTTCAATCCCGGCATCTGAAATAATGCTTTTGGGTGAAAGGCCGACCCCTCAGAGGATGTTGGTCTGATCATGAACTCCTGAAGGCTCAAAGGGGCTTTTATGCTGAGCTCGGACTCCCCCTCCGACTTCAGAGTCATTTTAGAGGGAATGCCCTTTAATCCTGACAAACGTCTGTTTATCACCTGATTGAAGCGGCGCTCGTCCTCAGACTGGTGACGTTTGAATCTTTAATTGTTGTTAATCGGTTTAATAGTTGCACCGTTTATTCAGTTATTACAAATTCCTCCTCAATTCTCACATTTTCCCGCCGATTTTGAATAAAACGTCCAAGAAGGTCGTGTTGAAGCCGTGTGGACGCAGCACGTCCAGGACTGTCAGGAGGACGTTGGACGGACATGGACACCCCCTCGGTGCTCACGAGCGCTTTGTGTGTGTGTGTGTGTGTGTGGGGGGGGGGTGGTGGTGACAGATGAGGGCTGATGTCTCTAACCGGGGTGATGATGATGCCCCCCCCCCTTGACCTCCAGTTCACAGGCGTGATCCTGCTGGCCGTGGGCGTGTGGGGGAAGGTCAGTCTGGAGTCCTACTTCTCTCTGGCGTCGGAGGAGAGCACCAACGCGCCGTACGTCCTCATCGGGACCGGGGCCGCCATCATCATCTTCGGCCTGTTCGGCTGCTTCGCCACGTGCCGCGGCAACCCGTGGATGCTCAAGCTGGTCAGTGAAGACACGCCCTTTGAGGGCCCCCCCCAGCTGAAGACTCATGCCTGTGTGTGTGTGTGTGTGTGTGTGTGTGTGTGTTTCCCACAGTACGCCATGTTTTTGACCTTGATGTTCCTGGCTGAGCTCGTGGCCGGTATCTCAGGTTTCATCTTCCGACACGAGGTGAGCGGGTGGTCCCGACCCTGCGGGTCCACGGCGGAGCGGTGCGGGTTTCAGCCGCGAGGCCTCCGCGGTTCAGACACTTACACCCCGTTCGCTTCCCTCTGATGTTTGCCTTCTTTCCGGATTGCGGCAGGAATGCCAACAACCATGAGGTCACTTCCCGCCCGCGTCAGCGCCCTCGTGTCTTGTTGCAGCTCCTCCGACGGCGGGCTGGACGCGACCCCTCTAGCGCCTCGTCTGTGTAGAGAGGCCTTCCCGTGTTCCGCTTTCACCTGTCTTCTCTCTCCAGATCAAGGCCAAGTTAAAGGTTGCCTTCGAGCACGACGTGAGGTTCTACAACAGCAGCGACAGCGGCAGCTCGGTGGTGGACACCATCCAGCAGTCTGTGAGTGGGCGGAGCTCCGGGGGCGCTGCTCTTATCTGTGTGACCGTAGCCAACGCGCCGCGCAGCGCCTGTTTGCACAAGGACGTTTTAAAAGCATAAACAGCGGCGCTGCAGCACTTATCGAGCCCCCCCGTCACTGCACTAATGTTCCCATTAGCTGGTCCCGGTCATCTGCAGCGCTGCTTCCTGGAAACAAACAAGCGCGCCCTGACGTCTTGACTCTGTCTCGCGTAGCTGCATTGCTGCGGGGTGAGGAACTTCACCGACTGGGGGGAGACCCAGTACTTTAGAGAGAACGGCATCCCCACCAGCTGCTGCAAGGACCCCACCAAGTGTTCAGCGGACGTGCTGAAGGACCTGGGCAAGGCGGCCTCGGAGGTGTTCAGCACGGTGAGTTCAGGGCCCCGACCCCGACCCCGGCATGACCCTGGTCTGCGAGGGGCTGCGACCTCTGCTCCAACGCCGGCTTTGTGTGCCTTCAGGGCTGCTTCACGCTGGTGACCAACGTCATGGAAGCCAACCTCGGGATCATCGCAGGCATCTCATTCGGAATTGCGTTCTTCCAGGTACCTCCGCTTTGTGTTTGGTGCAACTGGTCCTGTGGATCAGGGGTCCCCAACCTTTTTATCATCGCAGACCGCTCAATGCTTGACCATTTTACCGGGGGAGGGGTGCACATAGCAAATCTAAATCTGGGCCTTTTCCCCTTCGAAATAAACTTTCACGTCTGTTTTTTACTCATTTTGGTGCTTTTGGCGCTCAAGTGACTGAGATGTAACCGAGAGAATCCGGTCGTTTTCAAAATAAAAGATTGTTCAGGCTTAGATAATAATCGCAACAGAATTAACAAATTATTTCTTGGCGGCCCGGTACCAAGCGATCCACGGTCCGGTACCGGTCCGCAGCCCGGGGGTTGGAGACCGCTGCTGTAGAGTTTAAGTGAAGCGCAGCAGCTTTTGTACCTGACAGAACCCCCCCTCCCTCATAACCCTCATCAGAAAACCCCTCGTCAGTTGTGCCCCCCCCAACCTTCCCCCACGTCTTCCGTTCTGGAACGCCGACTTTATCGCTCCTCGCTGTCACCCGTGTCCTTGTGCACAAATATGAAGCTGCAGCCCGGCTGACTCACTTTTACGTTCTTATTAGCCACAAACACCAGATAAGCTGCAGAAATGCTGCATAAATGACACCCCCACCCTTGAGTAGCTGTGTTTCATGCACAGTGGGACACGTCCGCAGTCTGTGGCGTCCCCGTGATATTCAGCTGTTTACTGCGCTCCGATGGGCCCTTAGGCTGCCCGTGTGGAGATAACCAACAATATAAAGCCCAGATAAAGACGCTCAAGATAAACTTGACCCAAAAAACATGTTGATTTGCTCGGCTGTCGCATTGTAAAACCAGGTTTAACGCAATCAGGGAATCCGACTTAAGCCGTGCATTTATGGCTGGAGCGTGTTATTTTGTCCCGTTATCAACATCTGGGGGCGACAACATCTGCACGATGCATTGTTGATTAAGAAGGAGCAAAAGGTGCAGGGAGCAGGTCACCAAGGACCGCTTGTGCTCGCCTTGATCTCTCCCTCTCTCTCTCAGCTCATTGGCATCTTCCTGTCCTGCTGCTTGTCTCGATACATCACCAACAACCAGTATGAGATGGTCTAACTCATCTCACCTTTCCCAGGTGAGCTTCATAGACTTTATTTTTTCGGGTGTGCACGCGTGCTTTTATCCACCCAAACGTTCTAAATGCATCCGGGCTTCGCGCTGCTCTCTAAACACGTCTCCAACGTGCGTCTGGTGTCTCTGCAGGTTCCCGAGGGGCAGCTCTTGATGTGAAACGAACCGAAAGGCTCTCCTGTGATTACCTTTTAAATAAACTATCTTAGCTGACGTCATTTTAGCGAAGGGAAACGCGCCCGCGGCTGCTTTTATTCTGCACAACCGATGAGACAACGAGCAGAAACACGTTTAAAGGGACACCATCTGCAGTTTAGTGTGACCACAAGTATAAAAGGGACCTGGACATTTCAGGGGGTTGTCACGCCTGGACATTATTCCGTCATTAACCCTTTTCTTTTCATTGGTATTGTATTTCTTTGTAAAATGTAGACGGCTTATTTTGTTGTTTCTAACCTTTAGCCTGTAGCCAAGCAAACGGAAAGTAGCTAATGTTAACCTTTTCTGCAACACTATGTGGAACTCTGTGGAAGTGACGCCGGCCTAATCGGAGACACTGACCAGGTCTCCACCCTGAAATCAAACGTTATAGTGGCAGGACGTCATCCTGTAGGTCAGTATTGAAGGTGCATAATGTCACTCAGCGTATCTTTTTTTTTTTCTGTGAATGCATGTGAAATATTTGGGAGGTAAAAAATAAAGATGTAAGTATCTGAACAGTGGTGTCCGTACGTATATGTTTGTGTTTGTCACATCGATCTGAGAAGACCTGGTTGTCCCACAAGGACGCGGAGCAACAGAGGCCTTGAGGATCTGAGGAGAGTAACTCCAGGAAGAACGGGTTTAAATGTAACATAGTCTGGCCATCATGTTTAGTTTATGTGGCCGTGCTGATAGGGTTCTGGATTAAATCACTTTTACTTGCAAGTAGCGTTATGTGACTGAATAGCCTTTACTTAATAATCCTACTGTACCCGTGGCACCTTCAGGGAGCTACTTGATAACAGTGTCTTTTCACTCAGTGTCCAGAATGTATTTTTTTTATCTCAGCAGTTGTCAAGCGGTCCAGTGTGTGATTAAAAGATCTCTAATCACCTCAGCTTGGGTTCATCACGTCCACATGCGTGAACAGGTGTCTCTGACCATGCAGGTGAATCACATCTGGATCAGGGAGGCATTTCCCAATAGGGGATCAATAAAGTAACCATCCATCTATCCGACACATCACGGCGAAATAAATAAACTAAATAATCAATCAAATAAATAAATAAGATAGATAAAGGGTGGTGTTGCCGTGTTCGACCAGCAGGAGGCGCTGCGGCGCAATTAATATTTAAGGCGTCGATTAAGACAAAATGAGGGAAAACAGCGACTGTTTGATATAAATTAAAAGTGTCGAATTACACGATCGAAGAAGCGCAAACTCATCGCTGTTGCCTTAAGGCACAATAACTGACTAAAAAATAAATAAAAGAAGTGAGAAAGTTAAGAGATGAAGATGACGGACCGCTCACAAACACGTATATTTAACGACCAGCCGTGTTCTCGGCTCCCATTGGTCGTCGCAGGATCAGATCAGTCCGAGCACCGCCCACTTTCCGTTCGCCGACCAATCAGATCGACGAACAGAGCGTAATTGGGCGGGGCCTTTGGCGGACGCGTCCGACCCCGACCGGCGTCCGCGGTATAAAAGCGGGGCTCTGCAGCCCGGCCGTCGGGGGAAATTCTGAGTTTTCTTCCCGGTTGGACGCGTGGAACCATCTAAATCTGGTAAAAGAAGGCAGGAGGCGAAGGAAGGCCGCCCCACGCTTCACCTAAGGTCAGTGCTTTGTTTCAGGAGGCGTTCAAGGTCGCATTAATTTGATCCGAGCGGTGCAGCGTATGGAGGTCTAGATTAGGGTTATTAATCTGGCCATGCTGTTACCACGACGCATGTACGCTGACTGCTCGTCTGTCTGGTGCAGATTATCCGGCTCCGCCTGTAACAGCACCCACCTGTCAGCCGTAACGACACCAAACCTCAAAGCCTTCAGAATGATGCAGATCACAGGAGACTCGGCCAGCAACAAGCACTCCCTCATCAACGTCATGCACCGCTTCATGGCAGCCGCCAACAACATGGACGAGACCATCATGGTGCCCAGCCTCCTGAGGGACCTGCCCCTGGAGGAGCAGGCGGCGGGCGAGGTGGAGGCCAACAACAACAACGACGACGAGCCGCAGTGTCCCATCAAGCAGAGGGACATGTACGAGCACTACCTGCTGCTCAAGTCCATCAAGAACGACATGGAGTGGGGCCTGCTGAAGAGGGAGATGAGCAGCGGCGCCAGCTTCTTGGAGATGGCCGTGAAGCAGGAGGAGCGCGAGAACGTCACCGGGGACGCGCCCCAGGACGACAACTCGGACCTGGAGCACCAGTTTCACTTCCACCTCAGAGGACTGTTTGGAGTTCTGTCCAAGCTCACGCTGCAGGCCGACCACCTCACCAACCGATACAAGAGGGAGATCGGAGGTGGGAACTTCCTCAGATAGAGGTCGGCCTTGATCTGCCCCCCCCAACTTTTTTTTTTTTTGGTCTTCTGTCCCTCTACAATGCTCAACTTGCACAATAGGGGTTTGTGGAAGGAGAAAGCGACTTCGGCCAGCAGAATAGGCGCTTTGTGACTTCACTCTCCCCCGCAGAGACACTCCCAACACCCCCCCCCAAAGCAAACATCAGCGAAACCAGTGACACCTGCACGCGTCCCCTCTGCCTGTGTCGGGTCCTGGACGTCCCCCAGTGCCCGGTGGAGGTTCCTTACAGTCCAAATGAAGCACAGCTCTGGTTCAAGCAGAGACCTGCACTCTGTCCTTCTCATTTTCAAGTTTGGTTCTGAATTTGGCACCAGAATAAAAGCTGACGGTAGGAGAAAGTGAATACTGGCTATTCTGTCCCTCCCCCTTTTTTTTTAAAGTGGTTTTAATGCTGAGCTGAAGGGCTCTTATCTGCAGAAGTTTTAAACAGTTCCACTTTATTACTGCAACATGGCGTGCCTTGACTCTTTTATAGCCTCATGCCCTGTTCGGTTTCGTCGCCTGTCCGCTTAAACATTTCAAGTCCAGAGTTAAGACATGTCCTTGTATTCAAATGCCAATTTTATATTCAAGCGAAAATGTAAACCTGAAATAAATAATTGGGAAATTTTACGTTTGCTTCTGTGACTGTGTGCAGGAAGCGGTGCCTTCCGCTTACTTGGTGCAAGAATGTGTTGCTGAAAGTGTCGGAGCGTGCACGGACGCGCTGCGCTCGCCTCGGTTATGTCAGACCTGGCGACGTGAGGGAAACAAAACAGGAAAAACCTCAAGCGCCGTTTAGGCCCGATGCGTCTTGTGCAAACAGACGCCTGTGCAGGCAAATCACCTGTGAGGTTGGAACACCCTGCAGCTGCCCCCCCCTGTGTGTGTGTGTGTGTGGGGGGGGGGGCTCGTTACTGTGACCTTCATGCGGAAGCTTCCATACGTTACGAGCTGTCGTCACGTAGGACGTGGCAGATGTGCAGCCTGGAGACGGTTAGTGAAAACCTCCATAGCAACAGTTCCACCATGTCCAGCCAATGTGGCAGTGACACCCCCCCCCACAGACACACACGCACACACCCACCCCCCAGGCACTCCAGTGATTAAGATCGGCCCGCCGTGAAGGGCGTTTACGAGGCAAGCTCGTGGTCGGACAGCACGGAGGGCGCCAGCGATGAGTTTGCGTGGAAAAGTGCTGCGTGAGCCTCACAGCGATGTGCGCCCCCCCCACACACACACACACACACACTCGCACACAATGAGCTGATACAGATGACTGCAAATCAAAATGGCTGTGCTGGTCAGACAGCACCAGGCTTCCTGCAAGTCTGCACATTCTAGATGTGAGGTCTGACCTGTTGAAGGGTCAGGTAGCCTGACCACACAGGTGTGACTGGGTCAGCCGTGGAAACGCGTACGGAGGGCCTCAAGCCTCAACCTGCTTCTGGAGGTTGAGGCCCTCCGCCCGCGGCCTGGCGGTGCTTGTGGGTTCAAGTCCCTTCGCCCAGCCCGGACGCTCACACTGGGCCCCCGCGGAGGCTTCAGAGTCCGCCCATCGAAATGTGACATTTCGTGTGCGGCAGCGGCGGGCGATTACGCAATCGGCTCTTGTGACTTCTGAAGAGCGGAGCGTGACGGCAGCGTGGGTCCTCCGGGGGCCGTGGGTGGTCCGGGAGGCCGAGGCCGCGTGACCGGCGGGCCCCCCGGCCCCCCCCCACCTGTCGGAGCTGCAGGGCGGGGGCTGAGGGCCCGTCTGCCGCCCTGACGGTATCTGCTCTTTATGGCCGGGCCCAGACGGAGCGCCGGGATTATTGCTTTACGACGGGGGGGCGGCGGACCTGACCCAGGCGCTGGGAGGTTTGGCGAGGGAGGGTCATGTGACTCATGAAGACTGCGAACAGGAGCAGAGTAAACTACGCCGGGGAAGTGTTTGATCTTCATCTGGTTGTTCAGGACTGCTGTTCCCATGAGCAAACACCCCCCCCCCCGCCACAATCACGTTCTCTTAATTTCCGACCTTGGAAGCTGGGGCGCACAAAGCTGCTCCTCTGGACCGATGACAGAGCTTTTTGCGCCTTTAAAGATAAAGCCTTTGGCGCGTTCCCACGGTAACCGATGCTTGTGATTAACACGGGGGGGCCCTCGTTGCGTAACGTGGCCTACGCACGGCCCTCGTGTGTCGCCGGGCAGCATCTCATGCTGCACCAGTAATGACGGGCAGCGCGCTCCCTAATGTCATTAAGGTGTTTTCAGCCTCTCCGGGAAACGGCAAGCAAGCAAAGTTCCCGGGATTACGCGACTCCAACCCTTCAGGCCACAGCAGATCGCCGCTTCCGACACGTTTGTGATTCTGGTGTGTGCAGCACGTCAAGGGGGGCAGCGTTTTATGGATAGGTTCCAACGCCCTCTCAAATATTCCGACATCCTCTCAAATATTCCGACATCCTCTCAAATATTCCGACATCCTCTCTTCCCTGCAGAGACACTTTAGATCCAACTCCAGCCGAGGTGTTTCTGAAAAGACTTTTTTCACTGTACGTTATTCTTTTAAGTCTCCATGGCAACCCCTGCTGAGGTGTTGGTGAGCAGCGACAGGTTTACCGGAGCCCTCAAACAAAGGTCATGTTCATGCAGAGTTAAAGACCTGGTTGGTGTGATTGATAAAGGTGGGGTTAGAGCTCCTGCGCTCCTTCTTAGGTCTGATCCTGCTACACCTTCAACTCTCCAGCTCCGTCTTCCAGCTTGCTCCCAGTTCCTCCTCCAGTAAGCAGAGGCCGAGCTGAAGACATCAGACCAGAGGCCGAGACGTGAGAACGGGAACACCGTGTTCTCTCGAAGACAGAGGCGTTCCCCCCTCGCCCCCCCCCTCACCCCCCACCCCCACAGATGAGATGTATGTCAGTGTGGCTCCGCGGGCCGGAGGCGGCGACGCAGAGTCACTCGTTCCATCATCATTCCCGGGGGAGGGGGAAAGGGGGGGGGGCAAAATCCTCAATCCGTGCCACCAAATGAGCGGCGAGGCGCGTCGTATCATATCTGGCCGTGCGCGCTCGCCGCGGGAGGAGGGGCGCACGGGGTTACGTAAGAGGGCGGGTGTGGAGGCCGGCTGGAGCGGCTTACAGCCTGACACGGGCTGTCCCCGGGGGAGAACAATCCCCTCGGCCTGCCCTTCGAACGCCACTCGGCCCCCTTTAAGTTATGCGGGTCAACAGGCGCCTGCACGGCTTCGTTTTTGCTGATTTTTCGAGCCGTTCGCAGCCGCCCCCCCCCCCGGGCGTTGGTGCTGGAGACTCCAGCTAAAGTTCTGAGTCTTTCCTGTCCGTGAAATGAGTTCTTCTTGTAGGTAATGAGGCTCGTGAGACGACCCAGCCTGATTTATCCGTGTGTGTTTTACTTCCCGACCCCGTTTCACGCTGATTGGCAGGTCATTATCAGCAGCTTTAATCTCAGAGAGATAAGGGGGGGGGGGGGCGGCTCCCCTCCCCAGGTCAGTGACTGTGTCCAGCTCCAGCCCGGCCCTGGTTCCACCCCAACGCGCGGAGACAACGACCCGCCTGTGCGCCTGTGCCGTGAGGGCAGACGCGCACACGCTCACCGGGGGTCCCGGCCCAGGCCGCCAGAGAGCAGGACCCCCCCCCCTCCCCTCAGTTTAACCTCTGCACCTCCGGGCAGCCTGAAGGTCACGGCCGCTGCCGGGCGCGGTTATATTTAGAGTAACCGAACACCTCGGGGGGGGGGGCACGGGTGGGCTCACGAATGGGACGGGGGCTGGAGACGTCTGCGGGGGGGGGGCGTAGATATACCGCGATGAGGGAGGTTTTTGTGGGGGGTCGTGGGTAAAAGCGAGCCCGGTCTTTCCCGTGCGTTGGCACATTCCCCGAACACGCGGGGGGCCGTTCAGCCCGGGTTCGTTTGTCCTCGGGCGATTAGGATTCTGGTCAGAGCTCTGAGAGAAGGAAGCGCCTGGGCTGATCTTTAGATTTAAGCGAGCGGGACTTCCTGCTTTCAGAGAGCTCTTATGTAACCTTGGTGGTGTGTGTGCGTGTGTGTGTGTGTGTGGGGGGGGGCGCAGCTCGAACAAGAGGTATTCAGCAGGACCCCAGAGGCTTCAAAAAACACCGAGACGAACAATCATTAACATCCTGGACAGGCTTTTTACGCGCGCGCGCGCACGCACGCTACGCGCAAAAGTTTAGCTTCGCATCCGTTTGTGGATAAAACCACGGGTCCCCCCGGCAGGCCCGGCTCCCTGCGCCCCGCACGTCGGTCCGTCGGGGGTCTCCGGGCCTGGCCCTCTCCTCAGCCAACCGGAGGACGCGGCCCGGCGGCCCGGGGGCCAATCAGCGGCCCGGGAGCGCGGGGGCTCGTAGCCGGGCAGGACGAGAACTTTGATTTACGCCGCGTTTTCCTTTGAAACACGGTTCTGCGAAAATGTTGTGGTCGGCTGAAGTCAATGATGCAAAGCCAAAGCGACGGCCGGCCTGTGGCGGCCGCGCTGCGCCGCCGCGTCCACATGACCTGGAGTAACCTCACGGTGGCCGAGCCCGTCCGTAGCTGCCAGGAGAGCCCGCCCTGGCGCGCACACGCCTGCTTAGAACAATTTTAAAAAATCACATGGGCATCAGACGACATCAGAGTCGTCCCTGGACATCTACAGATCATAATTTGGCGATAAGAGGAGGGTGGGCGGGGGTTCACCGAGCTGTCAGATCGCTTTGACGAGTCCAACTGGCGCTTTTAGGAGACATTATTTTGCTGTGTTGTTTTGGATTATTGTCTGAATTTCATTTGTCTAATGGTTTTAGCAAAACAACACGTTTAAAGTTGGCGCACGGGTCCCTCTGGCTCCCCCTAGTGGTCAAAGGTCGACAGCGTGCATCCCGAAAGCGCATGGAGAGAAACCTTTTCCTTCCTTATTCTTCACTCCAATTTTTTTCCCCGAGCAGCTTCACTTAAATCAATGTACATATTTACTGTGCAAAACAGAAAATAAAGGCAGACAGCACTGAGCACTAAAAGAGACACAAACCGCAACAGCTCATCTTACTAAAGTGACGTGATGCAACAATCGGTAAAAATGACACAGAATTCACCATTCGAGACCGAAAAAAGGCCGCAAAACCTTGAAATAGTATGAAATGTGCAGTCATTAGTTCTCTTTTCTGCTGCGTCATTTCTTTGTCCCTCTGGTGATAAATAAACATGAACCCACTTAAAACGATCGTTCTTCCTATAATAAACTTGGTTCCTGGAGATTCTGCATCAAGAAAGAGAGAGACCTGAAAACATCAGTCGACTGTGGTGAGAGCTTCCAAATTATTTCAGTAAAATATATAAGCCTAGTTGACAGTGAAAGTGACTTTTGCAATTAAAAATAGTGTTTATTCTCCCAAGTGTGTAGTAGAAGTTGTGGCTTTTCACATACAAGAACAACATCGATAATAATAATAATTATAATAATAATAATAATGGACAGTGGTAAAACTGATTACAATCATGCTTTATTCTTCTTGTTCTCCTCTAAAAGAATCAACTTAAAGGCTCTCTCATATCTCACACACGTCTTCCACTCAGTGTTGTTGTCTCCCAGTTTCTTTCACTATTCTTTCCACGTTTTCATCTTAAATAGTTTTTTATTAGTTTGTGACTTCAAACCAAGACATCATTGATTGTCAACACAAAATCTGTTGTAGCACCAGTACAATAAAACTGTACTTTAGCTTTTCTGAAACACTGTTTTTAAACGAGGGAGGAAAAAAAAAAAACTCATAATAAAGGGATAATCCGTACATTTTCTAAATGAAGCACCAACCTTACAAAGGATTTTTTTTTTTTATATATAAGCTTCAGATACACAAGAGATCAAATATATTAAATGAGTATTAAATTAAGCACAACAAACAGTGTGAATGAAACACTGCAACACAAAGCACTCTGGGGTCTGGACGTGGGGGTCAGTCGTGACTGCAGTTAAGAGGGCGACTCAGAGATGGTTCAGAGCTTCTATCCAGATTTCTGGATGTTTCGTTAGGAGTGGGGAGCACTGCTTCAGTCCAGTCATGTAAACTCTTCAACCTGGAGGTCCAGAAACGTGATCAAGTGAAGAAACTGTCGCTATTAGGTCCATCCTGTGGTGAAAAAGGCCGGAAAGCTGCAGGAAAAATATATAGAAACTAGATTCTGTTGTCAGTGGACGACTGTTTGAGCGTTATGTGCCGTGAGCTCCTCTCTGCGGGTCTCCGCGTCTCTCAGATTGACAGAGAAACCATCTGGGCCAATGGCATCCCTGACTTAAGCCTCTTAGCTTTACGCAAGAGTTCACCAAGATAAAAGCCTTGGATTATCTCCCATCACAAAAAAAAAAAATTATATCGCTTTCCCTCAGGAACAAACTCAAACAAAAACTCCTGAACATAATCTGTCCTTTGCCACGAGAATACAATTATACAACCCTGATGGCAAGATATACATATACACTACCATGTACATACATAATCAATAAAAAAGTTTGCTCAATAGTTCTGATTTATTCAAATATACCTATAGATAGGAACCTGAAAGCTGCTTTCCAGCGCTGAATGCGTCTGTGTGCGCGTCTCTGCGGTCGCCAGCGCCACCTTGAACCTGAGGCGAAGGTGGCGGCGCAGCGGCGGCGGCGGCGGCGTGGCTGGAGCTGGAAATCAAGCCCACGGCCTCGTCCCGGTGGACGGAGCGGCTTCCTCTCGGCTCCGCTGTCGGAGCGCGGAGCTGCAGAGGAGAGGCTATCGGCTGCGGGCTCTCCCCATGTTCCTCTGTGCGGCCTCCTCCTCCTCCCTCTCCTCCTCTTCCTCCTCCTCTTCCTCCTCCAGGATGTGAATGGTGGATCCCAGCAGTCTCTGGAGCTCCGGCACGCATCGCACCAGTTCTACCAGCTCCTGCAGCTCCTCCTCCTCCTCCTCTTCCTCCACCCCCTCCTCTTCCTCCTCCTTCTTGCCTTTGGGAGGGGAAGCCAAAGCGGTGCTGACCTGGCTGACCGACACCTGCTCCCAGAGCTCGGTGCGCAGCAGGCTCACCACCTCCAAGTGCGGGTAGCGAGCCCGGAAGATGCGGGCGGACATCTTGAGCCGCTTCAGGACGTCTGTCAGCAGGAACCAGTTGCAAAAGCTGCAGGAAAAAGATGTCAGAGATCAGCCATGGGTTTCCTGCCCCTGCGTCTTGAAGAGCACGCGCTCAACCTCACAGATGTACACCAAAGTGGATCAGGAATGGTTCAGCAAATGTGCATCGCCTCTGCCAAGGGTGTGAAGCGCTCTATAAGCCAATACCAGAGGCATAAATAAGGACAAATAAAGACTAAAAATAGCACAGATCCCATGTTTAAAGGCTTGTGATTGTGTCTGAGATTAGAGAGGCCGAAGGCCTGATTGGGGCGACGTCTGAAGTTGAGCTGATGTGTAGATGTGGGTAGTGGGAGGTGACATCATGATCAAAGCGTCTGAGGAATCAGGATGTTATCATCAGCAGCATCGGAACAGGAACAATGAAGTGACATGGAGACTAATAAGTCAGCCGCTATAGCATGGAAATCGCTCCAGAATTCACAGATTAATCTTGCTTTTGCTGAACAGAGCCACGATTAACATGCACAGCGCTGGTATCCTTCACCGTGTCTGTCTCCCAGACCTCATTTCATCAGGTCCTGTTTGGATAAAACTCACCCCTGGCTTAAAGACACCTGGACGTGATAGCAGGGTAAAAGAGGCTCTGACGACAACTCAAAGACGAGACAGTCTTTATCCGCGTCCTCAGCCTTCCCCGTGTCATTCTCCTCCATCTCCTGACTCTCATCAGTCAGCAGGAAGTCCCAGCAGGCGTCCTGGTCGGTCTCTGCGGAGACAAGGAGACCATCCGTCAGTGACGGGGCCGTGGCGCCCTCTAGCGGACAACACGCACACGGCCGCTGCAGCGCGTCTGACGGGAACCCGTCACTCCAAGAAATGAACTTTAGCATGTAAATCACGGCCCAAGTTTAATTTCAGAAATAATTGACTCTCTCTGTTTAACCACTACGTAAAAAACTAACAAAGCCTCTTAAAGAGAGAAACAAGATAACAGTGTGGCTATATCCTTATAAAATGTTCTATACGTGTTGAGGTAGAATAGGGAACGTCACACTTTTTTAGATGAAATGTATGGTAATATTCTGGAGTAAAGTTCTGAAACCTAGCACAAAGCCAGTTTAACTGAGGATAGACTGGAGAGCAAAGCAAATTAATAGATCCAAAAGACAATAAATCTCATGTTTTCTTTCTTATTACTACCAAATACTTCGAGCTATTTTGATGATAATATACTACTTGGTGAATTATGAGTAAAATAAATTAAATCATTATTGCAGCGAGACATAATTAAGTGCCTTCCATCATTTCATTGATTCTTTATGAGCTTCATTTCTTTTCTCCTTCCATCAAGTATAATTCACTCATTTTCCCACTGGATAATTAACTCTTTCACACCACAAAAGTTCACAAACTGCAGTACAAGATGTGGTTGAGGAGCAGCCTAGAGGTTTCCCGGGCAAGAAGGACTCTTACCGAAAAGAGAGCTGCTGTAGAAATCCCAGTGTAAACTGGGATCCTGCTCCTTGCGCCCTTCCAGGTCTGTAAAATATTCTAGGACAGAGAACAGCCAGCGTTAGAGTTCCAGCAGACACGGTTAGGGGAGACGCAGCCGCTTCTGACTTGCACGCGACTAAAAACTGTGTAAAGACCGAAGCCAGATCTGATTATCAACGTTGAGGGGACGCTCAAGATGAGAGCTGAAGGCACCCCGGTCCTTGCCCGGCGTCCCTCTGCTCCACAGTGATAAGCAGGAGGGAGCTGTTCACGTCCCGAGTTTCTCACAAAGCTACAGAGGACGTGCAATTTATCACGTCTCCTGACTCCTGAGCAAGCTGGACCTTCCACCTTCAGGGCACTTTCCTGTAAACAGGACTGTTTTTAGTGACCACCTGCTCCAATATTTGTTAATGTAAACTCTTTTTTTTTTTTTTTTTTTGTAAAGGCTGCAGAGGGGAAAAAAAAAGGAAAGCAGAGAAGCTTTCTTCAGTTGAGCAACTCCAAACACACCGCGGTGGGCTTCATCTTTCACCGCGCTGCTGTCATTTAGGGAAGCACCTGAAGGAGCTCAGCCATGTGGAGCCGGAGCTCCGGTCCAGGTAAATCCTCCCGGTGCGCTGAAATGACAAATTAGGCAATCTGGGAAAGGCTCCTGAAAACGGGCCCCTCGACCCCGCGTGGATCGGACTGTGTTCTTTCTCACTCTGCGCATATTCCTCGCGTCACACTTAAAGCTCACGTCCTCTGGTTTAATGTTGAGTCTAATCAGCGCGGGCTGCCCGTGGCGTGGAGCGCTGACGTGACCCTCGTTAATCTGCCAGCGTTAATAAGCCCTGTATTCCGTTTATTACTTATTTTCTGGCCTCATTTCACTGAGATTTGTGCTGAATATTTAATTGCACGTGAAGCATTTGGTAATGTTCCCGATCCGGGTCCGGCGTGTCCCGCGTGTACCTGTGAGGAAGGTCTTCATGGTGGCGCTCTGAGCCAGCTTGACCGGCGTCTGCCCCGAGTAGGTGGCCAGAGTGGGGTCTGCGCCGTGGTTCAGGAGCAGCCACACGATCGGGAGGTTGTCGCTCGCGACGGCGTCGTGCAGGGGCCTGAAGAAAGAGACGAGGAAGACTCAGGCTGGAATCAGCTGAAGGTGTGAACAGTGACGTGATTCTGCTGAGCTCAGACCTCCTCCATTGTCACGTGAACGACTGCTGCTTAGAAGACAACCTCGTACAACCTTCTTCCTCTAAAGTGCCGGTTTGAAACTCTTTGGCACGTTTTTCCAGATTCCCTGGAATTCTGGGGGAGGGGCTGAAGACCCCTGACTGGTAGAACGCCGTTGGAGCCTTCTACAAGCTCCACTTGGTTTGTGTTTTGATCATTCAGAAGATGGAGCAGAAGCTAAGAGATGCGGAGGAAGAAGTTCGATGCGACTTCAAACCAAAGCGAACGCCTCAGTGGAAGAAACGCTGACAGGCGGTCGGACGCACGCTGAAGCGAAAAGTGTAACGTGTGGCTGCTTCACACCTCTGAATCCCGGGAACATCTGAAGCTGCATAAACATGCTTTACACACGCAACCACATTTGGTTCCACAGGAACACTTCAGCTCCTTTTTGACCAAAACATGTAACCAACCCCTCCCTCAGCCGCGGAGGATGTTCAAGGACATGTGTTAACTCTGAATAATGCCCCCCCTCCCCCCACACTAACAGCTCTGACTACAAATGTGAAACACTGTTCTCCGTACGACTGTTCACACGAGTCCAGATCCTCCTCAGCTCAGTAAATCTGGAGCTCAGGAACAGACTCAGCACCGAACGGCCCCGTCATGAAGGCTGAGGCCTGAGCAGCAGCAGCAGGGGGAAGGGGGGGGGGGGACTGACCGCGTTCCGTCCTGGGCGCTGCAGTTGACGTCCGCCCCGTGCTTGAGCAGCATCTGGACGATCTGGGTCCAGCCCCGGGAGGACGCCTCGTGGAGGGCCGTGTAGCCGGCGTTATCACGCCGATTGACCTCCCTGACATCCTTCTCCAGACAGTACAGGACCACGTCCTGCGGGGACGGGGGAGAGGGAGGGGAGGGGGGGTCAAGGTCAGACAGGCGTGACCTCTCCCGCTCCGCGGGGGTCGGACTAACGATGACGGGCGTGACGGCGTGGATACCTGATAGCCCAGCCGCGCCGCCCGCTGCAGCAGCGTCTCCCCGGCGTTCTTATTGACGATGAGCCGCCGGACCTCGGGGGGGATGGGCTTCTTGGGCGGAGACTCCGCGGCACCGCCCCTCCCCGACGAGGCTTTCTTAGCGGACGGGGACGACGGCGAACCTTTTGGAGCGGGCAGAGGCGGGGCCGCCCGCTTCCCGTCGGCGTCGTCCTCCAGAGCGACCGAGGCGCCGCGCTTCCCCAAACTGCTGCGTTTGCTCGTCTGAAACACGGACGCACCCATCAGAGGCGGGAAACTCGCGTGGAATAAAAATAGAATCTGCGCAGATATAACATCTCTCCAGCCACAGGGGGGCACAGTAGGTCAATAAACCGTACAGTAAGGCGGGCGTGGAGACGGTCCTACCTTCTGGTCGCTGGCGTCGCTCAGGTGCTTGCTTTTGAACTTTCTCTTCCCCGACGGTTTGTCGGCGCTCTCCGGGGAGACCTCGCTGTCGTGGTAGCGGGCCGACCCCGAGCGGGTGAACGAGGGACGCCGGGGAGAGGGATCGGACCCTGGAGCCGTGGGACTCGGACACTGGCCCGTCTGTCGCTCTGTAACAGCGGGATGGGCGGGGTCACGGGTTATATGACACCAATCACACATCAGGAACACTTAGAGACAGAAGGCTGGTAAAATGTCCCTGAAACTCTAATATAGGAGGTTTTTGACTCCTCAAGCAGCTGTTATCGCCCATGCAGGTTTCCATGGGATATGCTATAGATATTTTTAACAGGATAGACAATCACGGATGAATTACAATCAAACAGGCCCGACTGCCCAACCTTCTGAGCCTGATTATGTCATTGTGAATCATGGGTCAGTCGGAGACACGACAGCCACGTTGAGATCTGCAGTGGGAAAGTCGGAGCCTTCTCTTTACGCACGCTGAGAAAATACAGAGAAGCAATAAAATCACCCCAACACTAATCGGTTTTAAATTCGGAGCTCAATGTTTGAACAGTCAAATGTTTGCTGGGAAAATTCCCCTAAAGTAAACAATTTATTATCTAATCCTTATCGTTTGTCCTTCGTAGATGTTTGTAGATCTTACGCTTTAACTCCTGCATACCGCCTGAATATTTGCTCCAATCCATCCAAATAACTGAAATGGGCCAATCGACAATGCAAAATGAATTTAAACTTCACAGTAAACTGTGTAATATTGATGGAGCAATAAGGGAGAAAGAACACAGCCAGCCCAGGCTCACGCTGATATTCTTCACAAGAGCAGAAGCTGAAAGTTCCAGATTTATTTTAATTGATTGTTAGCCGGCATGTAAATGAAATGCCGTATATTTTAGCGCTGCGGTTGTAATCCAGGATAATAAAGTAACAGGGGACTGATGAGTGAAAACAAACAGCAGCCGACCGACCCGAGGACGGTGGGAGCCTTCGTCTGTGCGTTCAACACTCCCGCTTTTAAACTAAATGTGCCAGTTAAACAGAATTCAGGAGTGGGAGTAAATAGTTGATTAGTTCTCTTCACCGGGGCCCGATGAGGACTTTCATCTTTCTCAACCAAACACCGTGATTAACTTCAGGTCAAACTTCCTTCTTGCCCGGCCCTCACGCTGCATACTTGAGCAGCGTGTATGTCTGGAGCCAGGGCGAGCGGGGGGGCTCCGCTCAGACAGGCGTTCTCTCAGTTCCCGGCGCTCAAAAGGCCAGATGCCTCACTTCTGCTCCGTTAGCAGCTGTTGCTAGCTGTTAGCCAATTTTTTTTTCTCCCTCCCCCCCCTCTCCCCTTAGCTGCTGGTGCTAACTGGTGATGTCAGCACAATACGCACACACGCACGGAGCCGAGCGCTCACCACTTCTGATGCAAGCGTGATCTAAGATAATGTATGCAAGAGGGTGGGCCCGAGCTGCAGCTACTGCAACGGCCGGATCAAACAGACGCAATCGCCTTGTTTTTCTTTTAAAAGTGAACCCCGACGCGCTCGGACTCGCAACTCCCAGAGATGATCCGAAAGTCACACGGATTGACTGAGATTCCAGAGCAGGGGGGCCGGGAGGGAACAGACGGAAGCCAGAGCTCCCTACGGGGCCCTCGCCGAGCCTGCGGGTCGGGGAGCCTTCTAACGGAGAACGGGTTAAAGCCGGCAGGTGACCGGGCGCAGGACACAAAGCTGACATGGCTTAGCGGCTCCAGGGGGAGCGGAGGGGGCCAGATGGCTGCTGGGCCGGGGTGTGAAGGCCTTTAGACGCTTCCACACACACCGGCCGGGATTGAGTTTCAATTTCCCCCCAACGTCTTTGAACTCGGTTCGCGTGTCGCCTCAGCTCCGTTTACACCATCAGATCGTCCCAGTTAGGGGGGCGGAGCTACGGCGTGTCAATCGGAGCACCAGGGCAGCGTGCAACTGTAATCTGGATTAAATCCTGACTGGAAAAACGGGAGGAAATCTGCCCACCTGCTGGTGTCTCACTGTGCTGCCGGAGGGGGTCCGATCCCTCCAGGTGCTCTCCGTCCTCCAGCTTCACTTTCTCCGTGATGTACTCCCCCGTCTGGTACTTTCTGCTGCGGCACCTCTGACGCTTCACGTGGGCGGGCGCCTCCGAGGCCGTCCTGTCCTTCCCCCGGGACGCCCGCTCCGCCAGCGGGGTGGACCGGGGCCTCCCTCTGGGACGGCGGGCAGGCTGGGCGGAGTTGGCGGAGGGCGGCGGCGAGGACGGCGGAGCGGGCGGCGGCGGGGGGGACGGCGTGGCGAAGCCCCAGAGGTCCAGGCGGGCCTCGTCCGCCCGCCGCCGCCCCCTCCGCAGCCTCGGGAAGGAGCCGTCGGGAGCGTGGTCGCCCTCCCCGCAGCTGCGGAACGCCGGGGCCTCGGCGCTCTGCTGACGTCCGCCGTCATCTGGAAGAGGTTTCATCCAACAGCGTCAAAATCAGAGCGTCATAAAAGCTAACATCTTGCACCGCTTGGGTCCAGATGGGGCGCCGCGGGGCCGTGGGAAGCAGCCTTTACCTGGCCTGCTGCGGCTCTGCTCCATTCTGGCGGGGCCGATCCGGTCCCCGGGGCCGAGGCCGTGCTGCCGCGCGTGTTGCTTCCTCTGCTCAAACACAGTAAAGGCGCCTTTTGATTGACTTTCAGAATTAGCCGCCGACCGCCGCTGCAAGGGGGGGGGGGGGGTTCCTCGCGGGTAATCGAGGTTTTTCTCAGATCAAAGCAAAGACAAAATCAAAGGTAGCCTACAGAAAAACGTGATTTACCTCCTTCTGGCAGGACCCTCTGAGCGGAGTTTTCTCCGCGTGGCCCTTTCTCGCCGCCGCCTTCTTCAACGGGCCCGTGGGCGATTTCTCCTTCGGCGGCTTGGGGGCGCCCCTCCTTTGTTTGGCGGCGGCAGCTCTTGCTTTGGTCGGGGACTCTTCTTTGGTACCGTTTGTTTGCTTCTCAAACCTGTCACTTCCCCTGGTGCACTGGCCCGTCAGGATAGACGCGACCACGCCTTCCAGTTTGTGGGTGGGGGGGCCGTCGGACGCCCCGCTGTCCCTCCTCGGCGGTTCCCCCTCCAACACCTGGGCCAGCTTGCTCTCCTTCCTGCTGCCGTTGGTGGACCCGCCGCTCGTGAAGAGCTGACAGTGGCCCGGGGGTTTGGAGGAGCACTGTTTGGTCTGTAATCCCACGTGTTCCCTCTGAAGCGCCTTTAAATCGGCGCTGTTCTCCGCCGCCTCGCCGTGGTTGGCCTTCTCCGGCCTCTTCGCCGCCTGAGCGGAGTCTCCCTGGGAAGGCGCGCTGCCCCACTTGTCCACAGACCAGTACGGCGGGCGTTTGAACTGCTTGGACTGGGGGTCTTGGCCCCCCGTGAGCGGGTTGGGGACCTCGTCTTTCGGGGTCAGAGGCGAGGCCTGGGCGTTGACCTCGCCGGTCTCGACGGCCTGCTGCTTCACAATGGACGCCAGGTTCGAGAGCGGGGACTTGACCCGGTCCCACTTGTCGTCCTCGGGCTTGGACGGAGCGTGGCGGGCGAGCTTGGAGCCTTCGGTGGCGGCGGTGGTGCACTTGTTGTTGGGGGACGCAGGCGCGTTTCTCCCCGCTTGGTGAGGAAGATGAGATAGCTGCTGCCAGGCTGGGCTGACGTGGGCGACCCTGCCAGGTCCAGATTTGTGAATCTGAGCCGTGGCTCCTTTGGAGGGGCAGTTCTTGCTCAGGCTGGTGTTTTTCACATGCTTATTGCTGTGAGCATGCTGGCTGCCCTTCATCAGACAAGATGGCTTCTTCCCCCCCGAGGCCAGATGTTCTCCTTGGTCAATTATGGATATAAATTCCTGCTTCGCAAAACTCTGGAATTCATCCACGAATGTCCCTTTTCCATCTTTGCCCCGCAGAGTAGAAGCCAGTATGGGGCTGGCGACGCCCACGTAGGTCCCCGGGATGCTTTTTATCGGATCTTGCGGCGAGCCTTTGCCCCAGGTCGCCTTGGGGTCTGAGACCTGGTGGTTCTGCGGCCTCACGGAGGGCTTTTGAGCTCCGTTTCTGTGGGTGTTGGGCAGCACGGGGTACTGCCCCGCCGAGCTGTACGCTATAGTCCTTTTAGAGTTGGGGAACTCCCTCTGACCCGGCTCGCTGTTGACCGCCGGCTCGCCGGCGCACTTGGGACGTTTGGACTTGGCGGACAAATCGAGGGGCACGTCCCTGGGCTCGGCGGAGCCCCCTTTGTGGTCCTCGGCGGCAGACGGGGGCGCTTTGAAGGAGCTCGCGGGCGTCTTTTCCACGCCGTTGCCCTTCTCCGCATGGTTTAGCAGTCTGTTCTGGGACGTGATGCTGGCCAGCGCCGAGCCGCAACAAATGGCAGCAGTTGGAGACAGGGTGTAACAGGTGGGCGCCGCAGACGTTAACGCGGGGTGCTGCGGCGGCAGAGCGATCGCTGGAGCCGCTGGCACCGGCGCCAGAGACTTGTGCTGTTCCGCCGACTTGCCGTTCTTACTCGACGAGTGGTTCGACTTGAGCTTGGAGGCGGACACGCCGGTTTTCTTCTCGGCGGACGGGGTGCGGCCCACGGAGAAGGGGTAGGGGTAGGTGCGCATCAGATGGGCCCCCCTGGCGCCCGAGCTCTGGGGCTGCAGCTCCTTCTGGCACTGATTGGCCACGACGTCCCTCAACGCCGCGATGTCGCCCAATGCTGGTGGGAGAGTGATTTTGCAGAGCGAGGAGGAGAAGTTGGCAGAAGGCAAAAAGGCAACAGGCTGGACGGGTTTGAAGACGGCGGCGCACTGGAACCCCGACGGGACGCCCTGCGCGCCCTGCGGCTGCTTGCCCGGCGCCACGTTGCTGTGGCAGGGCTTGAGCGGCTCGTCCCGGGCGACCTTGGCGCCGCCCGACCACTGGGGTGCGGGGAAGACCCCGGCGCCTTCGGACTTGAGCTTGGGCAGCTCGGCCCTCTTGTCCGCCCTCTTGTCCGAGCCGGCGACGGCGGGGCCGGACGCGGCGGCGCTGCCGAGCGGCTGGGCTGGGGGCAGGTCGGGGGTGGTGTTGCCGTTGCTGGAGTCCAGACAGGCTTTCATGGTCTTACAGTCCTTCGCTTGGGCCGTCTTGTTTTGCTGACTGAGGGTAACATCTCCTCTGAACTCGGGGGGTAGCGTTTGGGGGGGGTTTCCCACCATGCTAGCGGATGTTTTACTCGGAGCACAGATCTCTCTCTTCACCGTGCCTCCATCCGCTACATTCATTAGTGTAGGATCCACCTGCGGAGTGAGACAGGTTAGGTGCAGGAAACGACGGCGCCCTCCTGTAATAAGCGGTGCTCTGGCGACAGCTGCGCGTGGAATTACCTGCATAGGTGTTTCTTGACTACAACATGCCTTAGGAGCGGATGAGGCCTTCAGGTGATGGTCTCCTGTGAAAGGCAGCGATGTGCTGGGGGACACAAGAGGAAGAGCAGCTTTAATGCGGTCTCATTCGCTCTCTAATGAAAGAGCAAAAGCGCCTCTGCCGAGTGATTCAGAGCCAGCAATGTTGGGAAACTGAAAACTTCCTGTGTTTGAGACGGGCTCGAAGCGAAGCTGTGTTACAATTTCCTCAGAGCTGGGAGGCGATTCGGAGCGCTGAGACAACAACTGTAAACTGTCATGGCTGTCACGTTGTTGGTTTACACACGCGGCATCCCGTCTCGGACGCTCTTAGACAGAGAGCGTTTTCTTCTGCTGAAATGGGAAATTCTGCAAACACGGAGGGACCGCGAGGCCCGCGCGATCCCTTTCAAACCCTCGGACAGATGATGCCTCCCCTTCGCGAGCCAAGCGACGACAACGCGTTCAAACATATTCCGGGGGGGGGGGAGAGAGCGAGACGGGCAGCGGGACAGGCTCTCTTTCATCATTACATTTAATTTGCCTGCTATTTTTGTTGTGGCACGCTCCCCGTGACTGGAGAAACGAGGAGAAAAAGAGCGATGCCATACGGTGTGACACCCACTGAGCCACAGGTTCTGCGATTCCACTTCCACAAACTAGGAGAAAATTGGCTGTGACGGCTTAAACGATCTATTATTAGTAAGCGGCAGCCCCAATGTGCTGCACGTCGGCGGAGGAGCCACAGCACAGGATCAATGCGGGCTTCATTAATATAATTAATAACAATAAAAAAATAAAGACTCGGCGTCTGTCAGCGCGAGGAGGTTTCACCTTGGGTTCGACGCACATAGCGCCGGACACGCACGATCTCCGCCGGGATCCGCGGGGCTGAAAGGACGCACGCTGCGCTCGGTGCAAGGAGGGTCTGGGTCCATGACGGCACGACGGCCGCTCGCAGCCGCGGCTCGTCTTTGTGCCGCGGTCGTTACGCGCTCCGCTCCGCGACCGCGTCTGAATCCATCCGCTCCCGATGTAGGCCAGCGGATGCGTGCGCGCAGGCCGTGGGCACCGCTCCACGGACGAAACAAAGTCGGGCTCGGCGGTACCTTTTGAGCAGAAGAGGGAAGGACGAGGAGGAAGGGGCGCGATCGTCCTCCCGCAGCCCGCTCGGACCCGCTCCGTCGAGCGTCCAGCCGGGGGCACAAAAGAACAGGCGTCCCGAAAAGTGCACCGGCGGGATCACACGCACGCCGTGCCATTGTGTGTCCCCGCACAACAACGTGGGCTCTCGGATGTAAATATCGACATGGGGGGGGGGGGGGGACTCCGGAGAGCCCCGGGTCGCTGTTGCCGAGGGAGGCGAGCACCGAGAGGACGAAGACGAACCGGCGATCTCTCAGGTGAGATCCAACCGGGGGGGGGGCTGCGTCCTGCTGCTGGAGGGACCGCGTTCGGACGCACGGCAGCAAGTGACAAGGAAGATGTACCCCCCCCCCACACACACACACACACCACCCTCCGGGTGCGCCGTACGGCCACGATGTGTCACATCTCCGCCCGATAAGTAAACAAGCCACCGACAGACCCCCCCCCACCACGACAAACTCCTGCGAGCACAAACACCCCCACAAAGTCGCGCCGCCCCGTCACTTCTATTTATTCCTGACGCTCAAATCATCAATTGCCTCCGCCGATCGCGCGCAACTGAGCCGCAGCGACTGACCCCGACTACTACAGACGAAGACAGAAAAGTGGTCGTCTACGGGGGGGGGGGGGGTGACAACTTGATCCACAGGACTGCGCTGCTGGACCGGCCCCGAAAAAGGAGGGCAAACAATGTGTTTAACTCCGCTGACCAGCACCGCGGGCGGGCGCCCCGGACCCCCCCCACCCCCACCACGGCGAACCCCCGGCCCTGCTCCCGGGGCCGGGGGACGTCTGAGGCGGGCCACTGCTACCCAGCCCCGGCCGACCCGGCTCCCCCGTCGGCCCTCCGCCGGACCGACCCATCGGCGCTCCGCTCCGCGCTGAAACGCCTCCGCCGACCCGCCGCGTCTCCTCCGTCACCACCCCCTCCCGAGGACTCCCTCGTCCCTCAAATATTCAATAATTCCCGAGCTAATGAGCGAAGGAGGAGGAGGAGGAGGAGGGGGGGGGATGTCTAATGACACAAACAGTTACGAACCCGCTCGTCCAGATGGCATGGGGACGACGCGCAGGCACGACGCGGCGACGGTCGCGTCCAGCCGCTCGCCTCGGCCGTCCGCGGCTGCTCACCCGCCTCGACGGCTTTCGCTTCTAAAAAGTGTCGGTGGGGGGGAGGAGGGAGGGAGGGGGAGGGAGGGGAGGGGAGGGAGGCTGGGGAGAGAGGAGGAGGAGGAGGAGGAGGGGAGGAGGGGAGGAGGGGGAGGAGGAGGGCAGGGGGGGTGGTCAAGACAGCCCGTTGCGTTCGCCACTCTGGAGGGAGAGAGAGGAGAGAGAGAGGGGGGAGGAGGGGGGAGAGGGTGCGCGGCGACAGCCTGGGAGATGTAGTGCTCGGCTATCCACGCCCAGGATCACACGCCGGAGAGCCTGGGAGGGGTGCGGACTGCAGGTACCGGCATGCAACGCGGCGCTCCAGCCGCTCAAGGGGGAATGGTCGACCGCGACCGGAGCGGAGCGGTGCGCCGGACCGGGGGAGGCTCGGCGGAGTAACGGGGTAACGAAGTAACGAGGGGCGTTACTCAGCCGCGAGCACCCGGGGGGTAGGGGGGGGGGCGTCCGAACGCGACCAGGTCAGTGACTTTGGAGGGGGGGGCTTAATTGAAGTGTCAAATTCTTTAAAAAATACAAATAAAAAAGAGGAGAGGGAGATGTTTGGGGCTGTTGCACAAAACGAGGAACAAGAGTCCGGGGCCAGAGGCGCTCCGGTTCAGGCTGATGCAGCTCGGAGGGGATGTGAGGGGGCACGCACACACACGCACACGCACGCACACACACGCACACGCTGAGTCTTTTCCTGCTCCTTTTGTGCATTCTTTTGAAATATGCCAGACACGTTATCTTTCACTTTTTGGTAACTTGCGCTGATGTCGTGCGGCTGGAGCTGCCAAGGTTAAAAACCCGAGGAGGAGGAGGAGGAACCGAAGAAAATAAAGAAATAAATACATTTAAAAAAAAAAAAAAAGTTGTGCAAACGCGAAGAGAGTCTCACTAAAGTCCACCTCGGACGTGCGACGACGAAGGCGCACATTTCTGCAGCCTCCCGCAAACAAGAGGCACCAATCAATCACAAAACGTAGACAAATGAAAAAGCCCAGGGAAACACACATCACCCAACTTCCCTCCTCGGGTCCAGATCTTTCCAGAACACCCCCCGATGGGCCGCTGATAATTACCAGCCGTGATTAGGAGCGCCACAGTCAAAATGTCAAAATCATATTTCCTGTCATGGTCAGTGCAGGCCAGCCTCCACACACACACACACACACACACACACACACACACACACACACACACACACACACACACACACACACACACACACACACACACACACACACACACACACACACACACACACACACACACACACACACACACAAGTGGACTGGCGCTGAGCCTCCATCAAAAGCTCATGAATGACCCGAACCTTCAGCCCCTCTAACAGAAGCACCTGAACCGGGGACCGGCGGGCCGTGAGGGCCGCGGCCGCCGGCGAGGCGTCACTTATCCCGGCCACAGCCGCGGGTCTTCCGCGGCCCGGCCCTCCTGGGTGGAGGTGCCCCCCCCACATGAGGACACTTGTCCTACCTGGAGCCCCCGGGCCTGCTGCTCACACACACACACACACACACACACACACACACACACACACACACACACACACACACACACACACACACAAACTAAAACACACTTTCCTCAACGTTTGCGTGATGAGGAAATGACTCCCCCGTGCGCGCGCTCTCTCTCTTTCTCACACACACACACACACACACACATACGCACACGCGCGCCTCAGCGTGACCCCGAGGTGCTCGCACGCGGGACAACGCGGGGTCAAACCGACCCGCCCGTCCGCGAGCTCCGACCCTCCGGGTCTCGCGGAGCGTGCGAACGCCCCTGGACCCTCGCGCCGTAATGGCTGCGCGCGGAGCGTGGAGGAGGTGAGAGGGGGGGGGGGGGACACCCTCCCGGTAGAGACCCACAAATAGTTGTCTGAGTCCGGACGTACAAAGACGGGGGGGTCAACCATCCCCAATACAAACTTATCAGCCCCCCCCCGCGGTGATACACGCACGCTCCGCTTCCACCAACACGCCGCGGCTGCTGTGGTGTGTTCACGTGTCGGGCCTTAATGATCTCTTTTCTGGAGGAAGGCGCCTCCGGAGGGGCCCCCCCACCGGACCCCCCCACCGGACCCCCCCCGCGGTCCGTCCATCTGAGTCACATCGGGGATGATCGACCCCGCTTAGGCCGCCATGGCCGCGCCGCCGAGGATGTCCCGTTCAAGTTGGGGCTTCACCTGACGGACGTGGGGGGGGGTGATCCTGCCGTCTCCCCCAAACTGAGGGACTATTCCCCCGCGGGGGGGGTCGATCCCACAAACTGTGCAGGGTGATGTTCGTGTTCGTCAGGTTAATGGTTGCCCCCCCCCACACACACACACACACCACCCCCCACGGTCGCTCCCCGACATTTAAACGCATCACTTAGTTACCGTGTCGGATGCGGCTCCCGCATCCGGCCGCGCACGCACGCACGCACGCACGGCGGACCCCGGTCCCGTGTCACCGCATACCCAACTTGACCGTCCGTCTCCGCGGGTCGACACGGCGTCGCGGGGGGGGAGGGAGAGGAACCCGGCGAGCCGCCGCCGCCGCCGCCACCAGGCTCCCCCCCCCGCAAGACGCCGACGGCGTGAAAAAGCCCGATATCCAGGTCAAAGTTTGACAGAGTTTTGACGCGCCCTGCATGGCGCCTCCGTGCCCCCTTTAATGCCCCCCGCTCGCCCGTAACGCCTTTGTTATTAGTAATCTCGGGCGACTGCGCCGTCTTACCTTGGCGCTCCGAGCCGCCCCCCAGCCACGAAGCCTGCGCGCGGCGCAACAAGCTATTGTTGTGTGCGCGAGGCGTCCGCGCGGGGCCACAGATGTGGTTCCGAAGTACAATGAATACAGTCTGCAATTTCGGCTCGTCCTCGCGATCTTCCCTTATTGCCAGTTTTCGGTCTGCAGCAGCTGGAGATGAGAATCGCGCACCCTGGGTCCTAGCGCCGGGACAAGCCCTACAGGTGAACCACACGCTGCTGCTCGCCACGTTCGAAGCTCTAATTGCAGGAGTGTGTGTGTGTGTGTGTGTGTGTTCGCGCGAAATCCACGCACACACACTCCCTCAGACGCCTCTGCCCCCCCGACATGCGAGGCCCGATACGTGGGCGCGCGCCGAGAGAGGGGCAGAGGTCCGCTCCATCTCTCGGGGCGCGCTAATGACCGACGCGCCGCCACGCTGGAAATGGCTATTTGCCCCAACGCCACAGAGCCAGAAGCGCTTGTTTGCCATTAAAGCTTCGGCCAAAGACGCCGCGTATCAGGGCTCCGTCGTCCGCCCACGGGGCAGGGGTGGACGCAGACCGGGCCCGGGGAGCCTGATGGCGCCGGTCACCTGTGTCCCTGCCTCAGGTTTGACCTCCACAGCTCCAGTCACACACACAGCCTCCACCTTCAGCCTGAGCGAAGACGGTACGAGGACCCACGCCGACCCGCGGGCAGGCTTCTGCACCGATGTGGGGGGGTTCAGTGTTCCCCTCAAAGAGGAGGCAGCGGGTGGCGGGTTTGTTCCAAAACCCCAAAACATCGAGAGAACGCAGCGCGCGCAGCCGCCGTGCTCTCACTCCCCTGATCAGAGGCGCAGGTGAGACACAACCAGCTTCACGCCGTCCCTCACGGGAAACGCTGAACCGGTACACCAAACGGGATCGATGGCGACTGGCGATACGGCGACGGGATCTCCTGATCGATGGCGGTTTGTACTTCAAACGTGCTCAAAAGTGACCTAAAAACCCGCTTTGAGCGTCATCACGTGCACAAATAAACACTAGAGTTTCATAAACAGGAAGTAAAGCTGGCTCAGAGTAGACTGTCCTATTTCACTCCTACTGTAGCTGCAGTTACGTTTTGAATGAAACAGCGCGGTGGTCGTGTGCATCTGGGGGGGCTAGCTCAAATCTGCATGTAATTGTGATAGCGGACGTACTTAATGAGGTAAACAAGTGTTAAACGTGGCGAGTGAGAGTGAAGCGATGCCACGGCGGACTACCCGGATACGTGTTTATGATGGAAGCGTGACCAGACCCAGTGGAGGCACCGGTACAGAAAACATTCCCCTCTCCAGAAAAATTCCCAACCGCCGAGCGTCGTTCCTTCACCGACGCCGACGACTCGAGCAGGCGCACGAAAGGCCCAAGACTATGGGGTCGTGAGCGCTCTCAAACGGATCAAGCAGAAGCCCGTAAAGCCCCAAAGTCCGCCCTCAGTGTTCATCCTTCACAGGACATGTGGGCACCAGTGTTGTGAGAGGATGAGTATTTTATCCACCAGCAAAATGTAATTATCATTAATTATATTAGGACATCGGTCTACATGGGCCCTCTTATTCTCCTATGGATATTTTCCATGTGACGTTACAGAGTTTGTCAGCAATTATTGTGGACTGCCTCCCGCGTCTCTTTTTTTATTTTTTTTTATTTTTATATTCTACTACAGTTACGTCGTTGTGGTCCAGTGGGTTACGCATAATAAAGATTACCTAAACGTCCATAGATCTAATTCTATCTACCTCAGGCTACTGAATTAAATAAAACCTTTCATTAAAGCCTGACTTCATTCTTACACAAGATAAATGAAATAGTAAAAAAAGAAGCCCCCTCGCTGTATTCTGCTCAAATTAAATCCTCGTTTTACAGTGAAATGTGAACAGCTTGTTGCAGCGACTGGTTTTCTCTTCCCTCCCAGTCCCGTGCTTGCGGCGTCCCTCCGTCCCTGAAGTCATAATGCTAGACACCAGTGCTGTTTAAAATCACCCCTGCAACACCCCCCCCCCCACTGGAGAACGGCTTCCGCTGGTCTCAGAGCTTCTGAGGACCCCCTCCAGCTGGGGTATGTCAGGCAACAAATGAACATTTTGTTGTCAGAAAGACAAAAAAGGGGGATTTGTATGCAGATTTGAACGAGTTTGATCAGAGGCCAAATTGAGAAGGGCTAGGCGACCGAATCTGCAGCCCTTGTGGGGTCTTCTCAGTCTGGGGGGGGTCAGCGTCTGTCAGGGGCGGTCCAAGGAAGAGACAGCGGTGAACCGAGGGCTCATTGATGCACACGGGGAGATCCGGGGCTCAAACCTCCAGAGAAGAAGAAGCTGCTTCTCATAGATAACAGTCAGGGTCATTTGTTGGGTCTGGGGCTGAACACCTGGAGACCAGTCTGGAGACCAGTCTGGAGACCAGTTAGAAGACCGGTCTGGAGACCGGTCAGGTCCATGTTGACTCCTGTCCTCATCCAAAAGTCTCAGCGATGGGTGACATAATGGAGCATCCGTGGGACGTGGTGGTCAAACCTTTCTCCTCAGAGCTTGATGACACTGCAGCACACCTCCACCACGCCCCCCCCCCGGAGCTCTGTGGGGCCAACAGCTCAGACATCCTCATGCCTGGTCTGTGCCTCTACCACAATAGTGACAGATTTGTTCTCAGCTCCAGTCCCGAGCAAACACGCACGTTTAATTGTCTACTTTGCGGTGGATGCTGGTGTTCCCATGTAAATTTTTCAGAGGATGGAGACAAACACACTCCCTTTTTCCACTCGACAGGAGGTGAAGTGATTTCTCAATGTGACTCAGACGGAGACGCTAGAATCAGACTCCAGATTTTCCCTACGATCCAACACCGATACATCCAGTACACCAAATGTCCCTCCAAACAGCCTCCTCTGGTTCTGAGGAGGCCTTCGCCGGGTCAGTCTCCGGATAATATAAAGCAGCTACCCCTCAGACGGAACCCATTCCTCATGATTTGAACATAAGAGGGAATTACAGCAGTTTCCACTGAAGAAAGTGACCTCAAAAAACAAACTCTTCATTCAGAATGCTTTAAGCATTGCAGATAAAAACGTATCACCATAATTTTGCTGCTGCGGTGAAGAAAGTATTGAAAACAAGTACCTGCAAGAACAGGCAACCCTGGAAGTGTTAGCTAAAATGCTTCACACACAGTAAGACAATCATTCATTTTGTACATATTTTCAAACAAAAAGAAGGATCAGGAGTTGCTTCTAATAAGATTTTATATTGTGTGTGGTTGACACCTAGGTAGACATTTGTCTCAGGTTTGACTGAGATTGATAGTGCAGACTCTGCAGCACCTGCAGAATTATTGAAATCACAAGCGTGAGCAAGAACAGACACTTGAAAACACCCATGGGCATGTACCAGCAAATAGTGCGCCTTGTTAAACTGACATCAACTTTGGTTTTGAAAGCCACACCGTTAAACTATAATTTAGTCACAATGGGTGACTGCAGAGAGTCAGAACTGAAGTTACCGCTGAGAGGGACCTGATCTTTCAGTGGCGATAACGGGGAGAAAAACAAGTACCTCCCACTTACTGCTCCTCCAAACACAATCAACTCAAGATTACAGCTGACTGTGTGAAAGGGAGTTCTGAAACACTTCTTTTGAAATGTGCGATGTCTTCTGTTTCCTCCTAACTCCAGCAAAGGTTCCAACTGAGGGTTCACACAAGAGGCATGATGGGTACGCTAACTAGTAGGGAGCTCCTCAACAAATATTGATGCCATTAGCAACACATCTGTTAGGGTTAGGGTAAAGGTTAGATGTGGATCCTCAAACAAACATACAGGATCTGTCTCCTGATGCAGTCAGAGTCAAATCGATGCTTTTATTACCAGTCTCAAAGTTTAGTAATGCTCTCTATTCTAATCATCACCGATGTGTTATTCTCTCCCCAACTATCATTGTTTGATTATTTGGACGTGGAAATAGACTCAGTTTTAAATGATCACAATACTGTTTATGTTGATTAGACGTCACTCCTTATATATTTAGTTAAAGGTTTATTATTAACAGAGATAAGGAAAAAAAACCCACTTTCAATTCACAGTCAATTAATTTTTCAGTCAATCAAACTACAATCATGAAAATGAATGCAATTTGGGTTATTGTATTCAGCATACGATCCTTTTTATTGTCCTATAAGAACTTTAGTATTTGTTAATATTACACGTCGATTATAATTGACTTTTGCTGTATAAAAATCAAATTTCAGATTACGGTGTTAATTTCTAAATTCCAAACACATCTACATCAGCAAGCCTCTGGACTGCAAATATATGTTTTGTTCCCTGTCAGGGAGGGGGATGAGGACAGGTATTCAGCTTTTCATATCTGTACGCTCGCTGCAAGCTCTTGGCAAATTTTACAGAATTTTATCTGCATTTGCAATACTGAATGTGCAGCCTGACGTGGGTGTGCTGCGCTTTCAGTAAATTGCTCATTTTATAGTCCAACTACCATCAGCACGGTGGATTAATATTTCTTGCTATCACATGCATAGATATTAATATGACTGGAAACATCGGAGCCAGGATTAATGAGAATAGACGGTCATCATGCCTCAAAATGTGTGCCTTAGAACCAAAGAACTACACGTATTCTTGCTATTAAGTACAATGTTTATCAATCCATCCCTCTATCCATCCATCTATCTATCTATGCATCTATCCATCTATCTATCAAGATAGAAATCACACAGAGTCACATGCACTTTTCACAAAGTCCAGTCTCAAATTAAAAGGGATATGATGTTCAAGGTGCTTATCTCAACACCATCTCCAGTGACCTGCTCCTCCTGTCTTAACATGGGTGTCAAGTGGTTGCAGCCAGCTTTTCATCTGGGAAAAGAAAGTTTAGATCCGTCCACGACTTTGAGAAGCTGCACTTTAGTCATTGTGTTGCACATCACAAATGTAAATATGCCCCCTCAGACCCCAAACACTTGATTATAGCTGCGAGTTTGCAGCCCGCTGTCACGTACGAGGCGGATGCTACAGAAGGACACACACGCACATTTACTCTGAAAATCAAGTTTCTGAGTTCACATACTTGGTTCCCTGCGAGCTGGGTCCTCCACGTAGCGAAAGCACTCCGCTCCTCGGCGTGCAGGTCTTGCGAAGAGGCGTCTCTCCCAGCGTGGTCAGTTCATTCGGAATGTTTCGGGATGATCTATCATGGCTAACTACCGCTCCTCTCAGCGGCCTCGATGCACGAACGTCCCGGGAGAGATCCACTCAGACCGGCGCCGATGACGCGGCTCGCGTCGCCGCCGTCGAGCGATGCGACACAACCCCGAACGAGGGGGAGCACTGGAAGCTCCGGAGCTGACAATCGTCTGCGTTCGATACACAGAAACATATGACCGCTGAATGTCAGGGAGTTCACCGCCCGGGTTACGGCCGGGGATATAAGCCCCGGGGAGGGGCTCCGCATCATCCGGTTTCATAGTGTAGCGGTTATCACGTCTGCTTTACACGCAGAAGGTCCTGGGTTCGAGCCCCAGTGGAACCAGCATCTTTTCTTCCTCCAACACGTCATTTTACTTCAAAACATGCATATAATAAATGTTTTATATATAAAATATATCTATTTATACATAATCCATCTATCTATCTACCCATCTATCTATCTATATCTAGAGAGAGAGATAGAGATAGGGATAATAGATTATATATAAATATATATATATATATGTGCACAACCCTCTCCAAACGTCAGCATGTCTCATCCAGAGGATCACTGCTTTATGTTAATTTGTGTAAATGTGAATTAATCAAGAATCTCTGCAACATCTCGTCCCTCCAGTTCTGCTGTGCTGTACGCTGTCTGCTCTTTGCTCCAGTGGTCTTTTGTAAGTTGTGTTTAGTTTGGTTTAAACCTTTATTTATAACTCAGGACTGGGTAATGTAAAATTGTGTATCGCTCCTAATTTAATTTAATTTTTTTTTTCAATATAGCATTTGGCTGATCATACAACATCAGGGACAATGTTTATATATTTTTATTGAATGGAATTTGGGTGTTCTATGGAATGCTTATTTTAAAATAATGTAACATTTTATCTGAGCCAAATATAAATGTGAGGTCACTGAGTCTGATTTTTATAAAAAGTAAAGAGACAAATTACTACAATTAAAATATTTTGGAATAGTTTATGGATTTAATGCAACTCTTACACCAATCTAAATTTGGGGATATCGATTCGCAGCTCCCTTCCTGGTATTCTAAGTTCAAACAGATAAATTAACCAACTCTGGCACGGATTCTTCCCATTTAGTGGCAGAGTATTTTCGGATGATCCTGTTAGTTGTTAGTCTCTAATGCCATTATATCAATTAAATTATTACATCCTTACTCTCACTTCACTACTGACGTGTGTCTTGGTGAAGCTTTTGCTTTAAAATGTTTCCAGCAACAAGAAGCACGATTTGAGGAAATTTAAAGGCTTATAATAACATAAAAACATAAAGACATAAGAGCTCGCCCCCTCTCTGTACTACATCTGCTGAGTATTTCCCCACATAACCTCTGGCCCAGACGCTGCTTGATTACTGCATTTTATTTTAAATTATCTTATTTTGATTATATTCTCGCATGCTGAATAAATGAACCAGACATGAACGTGTCTCAACGGTAAACAGCGCCATCTGTTCCCCCGCGTTAATGTGTCTTATAGTGTTAATATTTCTGATTTCATCGGTGATAAAGGTGGTTTTAATCGAGCGTGTTTCTTTATTTTTTTAATCTCGTCGGGGTCAAACATTGACCCTCGCGGGTCGAGGCCGGAAGTCGCTGCCTCCTCACTTCCTGGCGCCGCCGTCATTTGCGTCCCCAGACATGTCGAGCGCGTCGGTGGCCGCCGCCGCCGCGGCCGCGGCCGCCGCAGCCGCCAACAGGGACCCGGCCGTCGACCGCTCCCTCAGATCGGTGTTCGGTGAGTCCGCGGCCCGGTTCCGACCCGGCTCGGTCCTCGGGAATGCGCGTTTGGGAGACGAGCTCGCGGGGAGCTAAAGGATGCTAACGCCGAGCGGGCTAATAAAGCCTCAAAACGACCCACCAGAACCACAAATACACCCTGCTGTTTCTCACTTAATGCTGTTTGTTACCTTCTCGTTGTAACCAGTGGGGAATATCCCGTACGAGGCCACAGAAGAACAGCTGAAGGACATCTTTTCAGAAGTCGGACTTGTTGTCAGTTTCCGGTGAGTTTGACGCTGCTGATGTTTACGGCGTCCCAAACCCGCTTTTTTCTGCTCCCCTCTGCCTCTTTCTACCTCCACATTCACTTTGACAGGTTGTGGTGGTGCACTAGAAGGTGCCGAGTGCACCTGGGCTTGGATGAGTGCTTTTCTTTTCGCGTGGTTTTCAGGTTGGTGTACGACAGAGAGACGGGGAAGCCCAAAGGTTACGGCTTCTGCGAGTACCAGGACCAGGAGACGGCCCTGAGCGCCATGAGGAACCTGAACGGGAGGGAGTTCAGCGGCCGGGCCCTCCGCGTCGACAACGCCGCCAGCGAGAAGAATAAAGAAGAGCTGAAGAGTGAGGCCTTGACTCAAGCCGTGCAGGGAGGAGGGTGTGAAGGGTTTTGTGTGGCGCTAAATCCCCTGCTGGGCTTTTGCTTGCTGTGGTGCAGGTTTGGGAACGGGAAGCCCCATCATAGAGTCTCCGTACGGCGACAGCGTCCAGCCCCAGGAGGCCCCAGAGTCCATCAGCAGGGCTGTGGCCAGTCTACCACCCGAGCAGATGTTTGAGCTCATGAAACAGATGAAGGTGACCCCCCCCCCCGTCCCCCCGTCCCCCCCCTCCAGCGGGTGCACACTCTTTTCTCAACCTTCCTCGTTGTTCCGTGCAGCTCTGCGTGCAGAACAGCCCCCAGGAGGCCAGGAACATGCTGCTGCAGAACCCGCAGCTGGCCTACGCCCTGCTGCAGGCCCAGGTGGTCATGCGCATTGTGGACCCGGAGATCGCCCTGGTAATGGACGCTGACGACCTCAGGGCCGTCGCCTTGTTAAGTCGGGGTTGCGCGGCCGATGACATGAACCCTCTGCTCGTGTGGTCCGCCTTCAGAAAATGCTCCACCGCCAAACTTCGGTCCAGCCTCTGATTTCCAGCGGGCCGGCGGGGGGAGGCCCGGCGGTCAACCCGTCCCCGGCGCAGACCAGCGTCCCTCCATCGCAGCCGCAGCCTGTCGTGAGTTGGCCCCGAGAGGCTTTTCCCTTTGCTCCGCCACGGTGGACCCAGATGTGAAACGGTGGTGGTGGTGCTGGGCTAACGCTGGGCTTGGATTCGCTTTTAGCCCGGGATGCACATCAACGGCGCTGCTCAAATGATGCAGGCAGCAAGCATGGGCGTTGTCCCCGGAGCCATGCCCGTGCAAGGACCAGGTCAGGGACCCGTGTCGGTGGGACAGGGACCGGTGCCGGTGGGACCCCCAGGTAACCCCCAAACTGCGCGTTCGCCAAAATCTGTTGTATTAGTCGAAATCAGGACTGAGAAGGCGCTGGGATGTTTCTGTTGTTTCGCCTGACTCGTCAGTGGTCGTGCTGCTTCATACCGGACTCGTCCACTAGATGTCACCAGAGCATCTGTCACGGTCCACCGTGTCTAACAAGAACTGCAGCAAAATCGGCTCTTGTTGATGGTTTCTTTCAAACTTGATGTGTCCTGTTTGCTCTGTGGTGTCCCTCATGCGTGTGCAGCCTGCTCATACCTGACTTTGGCATGCGCTTCTTCCTCGTGTCTCAAGTGACGCCTTGTAATTGAACCCCTCTTCTCCGTGTCAAACGCACGTGTAGCAGATGTTTGTATGTAACTAAACTTAAAAAAAAAAAAAAAGTTGCAAAACTGACAACTGAAACCTGACTGGAGCAGTTCATCAATGAGCTGTCAAGGCTTTTGTCCCTCTCCAAAAAAAAAAAAAAAAAAAAGACTAAACCTTAACTGGGTGTGTAACACTGACAACGTTTCTGAGGAGGACTGATGAATGGTCACAAGTTGTTTCTTTCACCGTTGAAGATTGTGCATCCAGCGATGTGATGTAAGTGCCTCTAAATCACAGCGTCTCACATCCGTCACTTTTATCAAAAAGTCGGCATTCCGACCATAGGCAAGAAAGTGGCAGCACGTTGGTATATTCATCACCTCGCATACGCGTACGATATAAAATAGACTTGTCAGCATCATCCACCTCCAGTTGTCTGTACAATCACTCTGTAGTGCGTCTCAATGAAGCCAGGGTGCATGCTAAAACCAGCCACGGGCCTCCAGAGGTGTTCTGTAACGTGATGAGCACCCTTGAAAATGATCTTGTGTTGCTGTGCACTCTTGAGTCTGTGTCTCCTGTTCTCTTTTCCTACTTTAATGCTGACTCAGGAAACCTTCAGCATTCTCCCACAGGAGCATCTGGGCAAGCTGCTCTGGAGCGGCCTCAAGGTATCCTCACTGCACTCCTTCGGTTGTCGGGTCACGTGACTGGCGGGGAGGCCACAGGCGCTCGGCGACGGGCACGAGCTTCGCTTTGTAGCTAGAATAAGCTGTCCTAACTGGCCCGAGTGAAGAGTAGCACAGTCCTCCCCTCAGCGCACAACTTGAGAGGCTGTTTGAGGGAGTCAGGCTTTCAGTGGATTAGCTGGTTATTGTTGACTTGAATTCCTCAGACCTGTCTTACATGTGACCTCCTACCATTCCACACAGGCACGTGCTCTCATTTCCTTAGCAGTGAGGTGAAATTACTTTCCCCTCACACTTTTCCTCTATCCCTAAAACCCCCAACTCCGTGTGTGTGTGTGTATGTGTGTGTGTGTGTAGTTTATTGGCCTGAATGTTCTGGTTGATTCTGCTGGGATACGCTGTGTTTCCTGAGCCGTTCTACTCTCCTGTAACTTGAACTATATCGAGAGGTGTAACCTTTGTGGTGACCCAGTTTCCTGCTTGGTGACTAAACTGTGGGTTTTCAACCCGTTGACCGGTTTTCCCTTTCTCTTCTCCGCACCAGGACCTGGAGGCATCCCCCCCAGGGGCCTCCTGGGCGATGGTCCGAACGATCCCAGGGGAGGAACGCTGCTGTCGGTGACTGGAGAGGTCATAGACCCAAAGTAAGATGTTCACCAGGATCACGTCCCCCCCACACACACGTTCTCTCTCACACACACACACACACACACACACACACACACGATCAAAGTAGTGTTACAATAAATATCTGTGAGTTGAATTGAAATGTTTCTATGTGTAGCCGCGGTTACATGGGCGCCCCACCACAGCACCAAGCCCCCGTACACATGTCCCAAATGGCAGGCGGACCCCCACCAGACATGAGGGGACCTCCAATGGACATGAGAGGCCCACCCATGGCGGATCAGCGCAATATGATGGGGGATCCCAGAGGGCCCATAATGATGGAAACCCGAGGGCCCCCCATGGAAACCCGAGGTAACTCCATCACGATCTGCCCCGCAAAAACCTCCAAGTGTGTAATAACGTTGTGACAGTGTACATATTAACAGTCTTTGTTCAATAGTTAATGGCTCCGTAATTAGATGATTATGTAACCGATCTATTTTTGGAAGCAGCAGCGGTTCGGAGCCGACACTTTCGCTGGTTTTTAGCTTCCTCGCTGCACTCAAACTCGCTTCCAGACCAGATTTCCCAGCTTCCGAGCAGAAACCATCACGCGTCTGTCCCCCCGCAGGTCGGGACCCGAGGGCCATGGACACGCGGGGTCCGGTGACGGCTCAGAGGGTTCCCATGGCTCCGGGAATGCCGGGCGCCGTTCCTCACGGCATGGGTCCTAACGCCCCCCCACCTGGAAGACCGGTAAAACAACAGCTACATATGTGGACTGGCTGCTCCCTCTGGCATCTAGTCATTAAGCTTCCAGTCTATATATTTCTATAAATAGTCCTGTTCATGTTGAATGGGACTGCACGTAAAACTGAAACGTAAACGTATTTCTACATTTATTTAAGATGACTTTTTTTGTCCTGTTTGAGCTGTGAATGCTTTGATCCTGATAGACACCAGCCCCTGTCCCACACCATCTGATGATCACCCTGTCATCTTCGGTACAGTCTGACTTTGCGTTTCAGGGTCCGGGCATCCCTTCGGTTGCTGCCTCAGGAGGAGGCTTCAGTCCGGGCCAGAGCCAGGTCTCGTCCCAGGATCAGGAGAAGGTGCGTGCGAGCTCTCGGGGAATCGCAAGCAGAACGGCTCCTCCTTTCTGTCCCGTCACCGACTGCAAAGTCATCGTGCGTGGCATCGGCTGTGAGAGAGACGGAGCAGGAGGAACAGGCCTGTTTAAGAGACAATAGCTGCTGTGACAGCTCGTCTCTTAAACAGGGACAGTCCTAAAGAGCCTTTGTTTCCTTTATTGTGCAACCAACTGAATAAAGGTGACCAGAGAAGCACACCTCAGCTTTTAGAGCTTAATCCTCCTCCTCTGTCTGTCTGTGTGTGTGTTTGTGCGTGTGTGTGTGTGTGTCTCTCTCTCTCTCTCTAGGCTGCTCTCATCATGCAGGTCCTGCAGCTGACCCCAGAACAGATCGCCATGCTCCCTCCAGAGCAGCGGCAGAGCATCCTCATCCTCAAAGAGCAGATCCAGAAGACGGCAGGAGCGCCGTGACTCTGGCCAAACTGGTTCCAGGTAGGCTCCATCCAGCTCCGCCGCCGACTCACGCATAATTGTGGGGTTTTGTTCCTTGTAACACGTCGCTGCTCCCTGCAGGGCTCCGCCTCCTGGCTCTGCTCCCACACGTCTGAAGGAGTCTCGTTCATCAGGACTTATTTTGTCTTCTCGTGTCGTCTTCGCCCTCTTTTGTCTGAATCTTATGTTTTGCCAATAAAAGTGACCCGAACAGAAGCGCCGTCCCTTCCTTGACGTGTCAGGATGCGTGAGGGGCTGATGCTTTGTGAGGGGGGAGCCACGAGCTCGTGTGAGGAAAGCGTTTTACACGTGTCCCCTGACCTGCAGAAACAGGTGTCACATCTGGCAGATGTTTTGCTACAGAAGTGAGTCAGGTATACGGGGGCAGGACCGCATCAGTGGGGCTTTCTTTCTGCTCCTTTCTGTATTTTACTGGCAAAATTCATGTGGAACTACTTCTTTCGTATTCAATCTCTCAAATTTATTGAATATTTATTTACATTACAAAGTCCAAGATAGATGCAATCAATACATTTATTCTGTAGTTAACGTAAACGATACATCCGATTTGTTATTTTCTTTTTTACAATACATTTGCTGAAGTACCAAAAAAAGTAGTTTATTGTATTTAACATGTTTGTTTTTTTTATTTTTTTTTAACAAAATTCAGTTAAAACATTAAAGAAAAAAGCTTAATAAAATCAGAATAGCAGTTATCTACAAAAACTGATTTCAATATTGCACATCAGGGTGTTTGACAGAGTTGTTGGGTTGTCCTTAACGAGTCACGTCCGCCTGCTTTTGTCCCAGAGTGACGCTCAAGTGGACAGAAACCAGATAAGGATTGATAGCGGGAGCAGGAAGTGGGGCCGGTCATTAACGGTGACCTCTGGCACCGCTGCAGTGATCCGGTGGAGCACGGCGTTCCCGCTGCACACGCGCGCAGCGACCTTTGAACTCTAACAGCTAAACGTTTCTCGTAATTGATGGGAAGTGTGACGGCGCCAGAACAGTGGCGTGATGTTGACGCTCCGGTTTTTTGGGTGGGCGGAGCTTTCAAAAGTTCTCCTTGTTGAAGTAAAACTTGGTCTTACGAGGATCGACGTCGGAGTATTTGGCGCACTTCTTGGCCAGGACTTCGCCCAGAGCTTCAGGGCCGCACAGGAATGTTCCCACCACGGACCTGGGAACGTCGGAAGAACGTTGGTTCAGCAACATTTGGAAAAACCCACCTGATGTATGTGACAGATGTTCTACAGAGGATTCATCACGCACTCGTGGAATTTATGTAGAAAACAGCTTTTTTTAAATGAACCCACACACACACACACACACACACACACAGAGGTCCTGCAGCTTGAGACTAAATTATGGTGCTGCAGAGCTAATGCAGCTCCTGGCTCATCCTCCGGGACCATAAATAACTGTAGAGGAGGCGAAGACTCGCCGGGAACGCGCTGATTTACGAGAAGACACGAGATCTTACGTGGGGTTCTCCTTGCGCACTTGTTCAAACTCCTTGTCCCAGGCGGGCCTGCCATAGTACGTCTTCTGCCTGAGCCCGGTGACCACGTCTATGTCCTCATCCGAGTGGACCATGACGTGGTCGGCCTGCGGAGGAGGCGCGGGTGAGGGAGCGAAACTCTAAAACCAGCGAAACCGGCCGCGTTTGCCTGGACTTTGGACACCTACGTGATTCTGGTCCCACTTGGTCAGGTAGAGCTTGTAGGTGAGGAAGTCCCCCATCCCTCTCTCGTCCATCTCTTTCTCCAGCACCTGCAGGAGGTCGGCAAACCACTCGAAGGCGTGCGTTTCCCGGCAGAGCCAGTAGAAATAGATCTGGGACCGGGAGCAGACGCGGGTTAAGGAGGGATCCTCGCCGGCGAGAGGACCTCCTCCTCATCTACGACGGGCCCCACTACCTTTCTGGTGCGCAGTTTAGGGTTGGACTCCTTGAACTTGTACCAGATGGACTTGAGGATGGAGGCAAAGGGAGTGACTCCGATCCCGGCCCCGACGAGCATGCTGACCTCATAGTCAAAGACGTCCTCGCTGGCCGTGCCAAAGGGCCCGTCCACGCCCATTCTGAGGGGAACAAAGAGGCGACTGTTTCACCTGGGAAACAACACGGCGGGTTTCACAATCTTCATCAGCGGCGAAAAAAAAACCACTGGCTTGAAGTCGATGTAATCCGATACGTTCTCTTTGGCTTGTTTTTGTATTTATTTCAAGCCGAAGCTGCTGAGAAATGGCTTCAGGTTACACTTCCTTTTGCTGCTGAAGGCGTCTGATCATCTGTGACAAACTCAGAACACCTTGTGCTTCTCCTTTAAGACAGCCCAGATTTGTATCTCAGCAAAATGCAGATTACTCAGAGATCAAAGCTGGCGTCACATCTACATTAGAGATTTACAACATAACTGCTCTGGTTTATAGAGGCTTCGCTGGAAGTCTCCAATTAAACTTTCTTGGGTAACGATAAAGGTGTGGGGTTTTAAAGCGTGGTGTTGGTGCAGGTGCTTTTAGAGCGGCGCTCACTTGGGGCCCTGAGCGCCCTCGGGCAGCTGCTGCATGATCTCGATCAGCTTGTCGGTCCAGTCTCCGGCCGAGCGGATGTGGACGCTGAAGAAGTCCTCCTCCGGGGCCGAGGTCATGGTGAACGGGTGCCACTCCAGCTGGGAGATGGCCGGGCAGTTGAGGAAGACGTACTGGCCCACCTCCATTTTGAAGCCGTTCTTCACCAGCTGCAGCTCAAGCACCTTGGAGGGCCGCATCACGATCTGAAGGTGGGGGGAGGAGGGTCACGCTCGCTGGGAAGACCCCACCCACCCCACCCACCCCGGAGGGTGGCGCCGGGCGATGAACCAAACTCACCCTCCTGTACCTGACCGTCTGCATGTAGCGGATGAAGCGGACCACGCGCTCGCAGAGGTAGAGGAACATCGGGCCGATCACGTACATCCAGGTCTGCAGGGGTGGAGACACTTCTGAGTTCTGCTGCCGCGGGAGATGGGACGGTTCATCCCGGGAGGAGAATCAGGAGACAAACCTGCGGGAATCCTCCTGCAAACTGAGGGAGGGGACACTGAGGGTCCACTCCCCACTCCTCAGGGCGATCTTTACAGTAGCTGGTGTTGTGGGGCGGTTTTGTGGTCTGTTGACTCCTCACAATGCGTCTGGGAAAAAAAACAAAAAACCCACACATGTGAAACCAGTTTGTACTCGGAGAGGCAGCATTCCAACCGGGCCGAGGCGAGCCGACCACGTTCCCTCACCCAGCTCCGTGGAAGACGAGGCCCGCAAAGAAAATGATGAAGAGGTGGTGGGTGTACCAGAAGACCTCGAAGTAGCTGCGCCGGATGACCTCCATGGACGAGGTGATGATGAGGATGAGGGCCAGGGTGATGACGACGCCCGTCAGGCCCGCGATGGTGGTGAAGACGAAGTAGGTGGGGATCTGCTGCGGGTCCTGGAGAGCAGGGCGAGGTCAACCACGTCAGACCCACGATGTCTGACGGGTCGCTGTTGATCTGCTCTAAATAGATCTATGGTCCAGACTTCTGACTCTAAATCCTCCCAGGACTCCCGCCTGGCCCCCAAGGAGCTCCGCCCACTCACCAGGTCGGTGGTCCGGATGGGGTTGAGGTAGGTGGTGTTGTGGGTGTCCTCCAGCTTGGACAGGGCGGTGCTGAGGCTGTCGTAGACCTCTTGGCGGCTGTTGTTGTACCACTCCACGTTGAGCAGGTGGGCGACCGTGTGCACGGCTGTGGGGACACCAGGAAAAGTCGTGAAAAAAGGCGGGTTAAAGAATTCTCCTCGTCTGACGAGATAAGTGGGAAAAAGGCCTTTAGCTAATATTTGCTCTGGTTTATCATCGCTTTGGTGTGGAAACCTTGTGGCAGCAAAGTGAGGGAAACTTTAAAGGTGCTAGAAATTCTGGTTCAGGGATTTATGGCATATTTGACATACTTTTATTATTTTAGAAAGAAATATATATTTACAAACCTTGAGAAATGCCATGAAAAGGATTAAAGAATTGAAATCAGTTACAATCTCGTAGTTTTTTGGCAATCAGTCTTAAATTTGTCAAAATGTTGTAATAAATATCAGTACTATGGTACAACTAAAGAATAATAATCAAAGCGTCGATCTGAATTTAAAGAAAAGGAGTTTCACCTGTCATCAGAGCGATCATGTAGGCCACCAACTTGTGGAAACTCAAGTTTTTATCCAGTTGTTTCCTCATTGATCTCCCACAACACTGGCAAGACGATAAAAATCAAATGATATGGTGATGATATGATGTCAGAACACGAGCCGACTGACCTGGATGTGTCCACACCAGGGCAATTAAAAGAGAAAATCATGACATCATGTAAAGACAGTCACGACACGTTTATAAGGCACCAGAAGACCCAGCTCACTAAATGTGACAGAAGAGGGGCCAAGGAGGACGTCTCACCACAAACGAGCCTCGGATGAGCGACAGCAGGTTCCTGCACACCGGCAGGAGGATCAGCATGCAGTTGAAGTTGAGCACGGCGGCGGGGGCCCGGGCCCAGGCCAGGGCAGCCTGGGGGGAGGACAGCTCTCAGCACACGCGTTCAGAGCGGCTCCAGGCCGGAGGACGCCTGCACTCACCCCCAGGAGATGACGCGTGTAGAAGAACTGCTCCCCCAAGTCATAAAATAAGTAAAACCACACGAAGAGGAATATGTTGATGCCCATCCAGACCACCTGCAAGACCACCACACATCAGTCCATACGGGTTTGAAGGTTTCTTATAAAGATGTACCACATGCGTAAAGCTGCGCGCCCCCCCGCCACGACTTTGAAAGGAGTTCCCCCCATCTGTGACGAGCAGGAGCTGACCAGGATGAAGGACGTGAGTCCGTGGTTGATGATCCAGTTGCCCATCGTGATTCACCTCCGCAGACAGCAGCAGCAGCTCCGCATCCTCAGCCCGGACCTGGGCTTTTATACCGGGTTACACCTGCTCGGGCCTCCTCCCTCCGCCCTCCCCTCCCACAGGTACCCCCCCACACACACACACACGGAAACTCGGACAGACGTGATGAAATGGAGCCGATAAGGAAGTCCAGAGACTTTTCCGACTGCAGCAACATTCCATTTGCTGGAAGAGTATGAATAAACTGTAAGAACGAGGAAGCTTCAATCAATCATTGTTTATGTGACAAACTAGAGTTTGTGAACACTAAATAAACACGGATAATCAGATCTGTCGCACACAAGGAAGGGACACGTGTTTGTGATGGTCATTTATTGAAAGTTCAAGTAAAACAGCAGTAAAGGCACAAAACATGAAACAAGCGAACAGTGAAACAGGTCTGAGGCTCTTCCAGTGTTGAAGCAGGCGTTCACCTACAGTAGTGTTCGTTTTCTAACAGATTGTCTCGAAAGTCCATTTTCACTAACCCCCCCCCCCCAACAATTCCGTGTTCCTTTACATATTTTTGAATTAAGGCAACCAAACAAAGTGGCTCAAACAATGAACGAGGCTGAACGAGGCTCTGGTCTGACCCCTGCTCCAGGGCGCAGGGGTCAGAGAGGAGATGAGGCGGGGATGCTGCAGCTCCACCTGCCGCCCTTTGCCCCCCCCCCACGCACACACCTGGCGCCCTGCAGGCCGCCTCAACGCGGCCTTTGTGCAGCGGCGGCTCCGCTCCTGCTGCATTCCTGGGTAGCGCGGACATCCGTCCAGCAGGAGCTCACCTCAACGCCTCTCAGCTCTGCGGACAAATCCAGCTTTTGTGCCCCTGGAGGGGGTCAGACCCGCTGCGCTCTGAGCTGGACAAGGCAAAAAAATAAAAAAAAACAACCACTAAACCGCTGCGGGGCGTCGAGCGCCCCCTGCTGCCCGGGATCTGCGTCAGCGTCTCCTGCCTCAGTCCCCTCAATCCGACTCGGTCAAATCTTCGACGATGGCCGTCTCGCGCTCGCCCAGCTGACCGGTGAGGTCGGGGGGCTCGGCGGGGCGGGGGTTGAGCGGCTCCTCGGCCCCCAGCACCATGGTGGCGGCGGTGGAGTACGAGGGCTTGTGAACCGGCCCGCCGCCGCTCGCCGCGTGGCAGCAGACGCAGTGCAGGCAGTCGTGGATGTTGTGCTGGAAGAGGCTCCTGCAGGGGTGGCAGAACTGGTAGAAGAGCAGCATGAAGAGCACCGACAGGCTGTAGGTGACCAGCAGCTGCACCACCAGCAGCGGCGCGCACACGTACTCGTAGAAGTCGGACTTGTAGAAGTACCAGAGCGTGATGAGGAGCAGGTTCTCCAGGAAGCGTCCGCAGTAGTACAGAGCCAGGCGGCCCCAGCCCTGCTTCCTCTGGATGAGCTCCCGGTGGGTGAAGTCCAGCTGCACGGCCGACCAGCAGAACACGTTGATGCAGGCGTACAGCAGCGTGAACAGGCTCAGCACCACCACCGTGCCGAAGCTGGAGAAGTTGCGCTCCACGCCCTGCGTCAGCGAGCCTTTCTTGGCCCAGAACTCCGTCCAGGGCAGGAAGAAGAAGAAGAGCAGGTTGGCCAGGCCCACCAGGATGACCCAGTGCGTGAGCGCCGAGGTGAACAGGACCAGGACCGTGACCCTGGTGGCGATCTCCAGGCCTCGCCACACGATCATGCACAGGTAGGCCGCGGGCCGGATGTGCACCTTGTAGTCGTCGTATCTGATGTGGATGGCCAGGACGCTGCACACCAGAGCCCCGTACGTGATGGAGATCAGGTTGATGACCATCAGAACCACTGGAAAGGACAGAAGACACCTCTGACACAATGAGCCCACCTTTAACGTTCTCACCAGTTCAGTGATTTGAGGCTGTAAAAACAGTGAAAGAGTTAAACCAGCCAGCATCCTCATACATCGGAGCCCAAATCTCTCCTGTAAAACTGGAATTTCTGATGTTTAATCCCCCAAACAAGTTTGTTACGAAGCCACCGTTGTTAAACCGTTACCAGTAATTAACGCTGCAGTGGCCAAAAGGCCCGAGCACCTCCACAGTGTGACCTCTAACCCTGCGGCATTCTTACATCTTGCAGGCAGGAAGTACTTCTCCTGGATGGTGGCGTACATCTGCAGTGTCAGCTGAGGCACGGAGCCCAGAAAGGCCTGGATGACCGCCGTGCGTTTGAAAGCGTTGCGGTGAGCGGCCAGCGTGCGCTCGCTCTGGCCTATTTCCCACTCCATGGGGATCTTGTGCCCCTTCTTCAGACTGATCTTCCTGGAAAGGGTCACGTACGTCTCCTCCTTTTTACCCGCCTTGAAATAGACGATTAACGCCTCGAAACACCTGAAAAAGCCCAGAAGAGAGCGGACGTGAGTGAGGTAACACTTTCACACCACAAGAGGGCGGTGTCGCGCTGGGGTCAGACGCCCTAATTAGAGACGACGATGGTGCTCTTCAATTACAACTACTTCAATTATAATATGTTTAAAGTCTTTAAATATGGTAATATGCGCAGTAAGACACGAGTACAGCAAATATCAGAGCATGAATATGAGCCTGCTCTGCATCCAAGTTAATGATCCCGTGAGAACAAGCCTTCCATTGTGAACCGCAGCTACACAAGCACGCAGGTGATGGAGGAACCGCCAGGGGGCGGTGTGGAGTCAGCCGCCCCCGCCCCGAGGTCAAAGCACAGCCGCTGAAACTATCTGGGTGTGGCTGCTCCCAAGGTAAATGCACCGTTGTTCAGTCAGTGAGTGCAAACTGACACCATTCACGAAGAGCCTTCTTCTCTGACGGGGCGTTCTGCGCAGACTAATCACCTAAAAAGCACATTTGGACGCTCGGAGCTGCACAAACAAACCCACCGCAGCGCCCAGTCTCGTGTTACGCTGCAGAAATGTTATATTTAGCTCTAAATCTGCAAGAATTCCCACGGGGAAAATATTCCTCTGTGGTTCAAACCTGTGTAGCAGACACTGTTTTGAGACACCGGGATCAGCACACAGATGTTATTGTGGACTTTTATGGAAACTGTGGCCTGTATTTGGACTGCCAGGCTTCAATGCCCAGACCCTGAACTGTGCTGAACACAAATATTAGTGTCTCTGGGCAGGCTGTTATCTGAAGACACACACACTCCCAGAGTCTACAGTCTCTCAGCAGCAGACAGACGCAGTGCAGCTTTAATGTGCAAGGCCTGTGAGAGAGGAGCAAGCCTTGATTTACTGGCATACTCAAGCTGGAAGTGCGGGGACCAGAATACAGAGAGCGTGAGCCAATGCACACTCAGGATTCTGCAAAGGAACTGAGAGGCGGACTGAATTTCACTTAGAGGAAAAAGAAACAGCATTACTGGTGAACGCATTAGCCGACAGAATCGATAGCGGTCTAGTGTCTTGTGGATCTCTGAAAGCAAGGCTCGGCCTGGCTGTGTGGAGCGTGGTGCACCAGAGAAGAGGAACTGCTCTGGGAAGGAGCTGTAACGCTGATGTCTTCTGACCGGGGCCTGTCAGATGATTCAGGAAATTCTTTGGGCAGCTCCTCCAGCCTGATTCAGTCACCAGGGGTTACACCATCAGGCTCAGCAGACCGTGAGGACGCACATGCACACAGGACCTGACGTGCCCAGACTGGTCGGACCTCACATGGGAGCTGCCTGACCATAGCACCAGTCAGAGCAAGCCCTGGATACCCCGACTCCTGTAGAAACAGCAGTGGAACAAACCCTGATCCTCGGTGGTTGAAGCGAGCGGGAGGACAGGAAAACCGTCATGGGAGTCTGTTTACATCAGAGCAGTGGGAGGGCTGGGGGGCCGGTGGGCTGCTTTTCCTCTGTTTGAGGAACTCTGATTTACTGCTGCATTTACAAGTTTCCATCTGAGGTTAACGTTCTGTACCGCAGACGGAAAGAAGGGTTGAAACGGTCACGCTCCAAATGATGCACAGCTGATTTGGTAAAAAGCGTGACAAACCAAGGCTCATTGAGGCCCGGGGAGACGAGCGAGGCTACAACACACCCCTGGACAATCATCCTGATTCATAGTCTCATCATTAATACTGAACCAGTCGGTCCAGTCTGGTGACAACCAGATAAGGAACTCTGATATCTGGGTGAGAAAAGACACCAGAACTGTGAACACAAGCTGCCACTCTTGTAAACGGGTGTGGCCACGTCGTGTTTGCCACAGATCTCGACGCCGCTTAACGTAGCTTGTCCCTGGCGAGGTGAACACACCCCGCCAGGGTGGCCAAAGAACCAGCCGATAAGGGAATCCCCTCGCCCACGGTCAAATTCAAGCACGCTTGAAATCAGACCGGCTGCAGATCCAGGTAGGTTACCCGCAGACGTGGGCGTGTCTTTTTCACCCGTGTGTCAATAAACGGTTGTGTCCTGGCCTGGATTCACGTGCACTCTCCTCAGGTGTAAAGTCTTTTACTTTGAAGCCTGAAAATAACAAACCCCGCCAACGTCAACGCGGCGAGAGCAACAGCGCGGGGCTGGGAAACAGGCCTGCATGTCTCACCTTGTCCAGAAAACACGCCCTTCGGTTCACAGCAACACACACAGATCCCGGCGCTGCGCTCGGATCCTGGATGCTTCCTTACTCTAACCACCCACGACGCTTTGCTGCGCAGTAATTCGCCAAACAGGTCTCTGCCGCGTCGCCAACCAACACTGGCTGTAGTCAAACATCACTCCTGGTTAGAACAACGGCAGCATTCCAAACATGTGTTTCTGTGGAAGTACCAACGAAACCGGTGCTTTGTGTCCTTCACGCTAGAGGACGGGCCCCCGCCTCTCAACTGTTTTGATTTCTAAGATTAGAGCGGCCATCGAGGACCCCGCTCAGCGTCTGCTCTGCAGCTACGAGGCCTCATAATCCTGTGATGAGGTCATACAACAGAGATGCGTCCGTGGGGGGGCAAGTGCAACTGTGCAGAGTCATCTGACACACCGATATTTACACGGGGTTCAACAGAGGACGGGATCAACAACAAGGACGGCTTCAAACGAGGGGACGGACCTCCTGTGGGAGGCTCCGGTCTTCTCTCCTTCACCCTCGCTGGGCTTCCCATCTGGGCTGTGATTTTATTTATGACTGAAATGTCTGCAGTCTGCTGCTCAGCCATTCTGGCGACGTCCAACCACCGGCCCTTTGGTGGAAGCGAGCTCGAAAAACCGACCGATTTCCGACATTATTACGTTGTTTCAGACTGACGTGTAGCGGCAGGAGCCAACGTCCGTCAAGACAAAAGAAGTCAGGAACCCCAAGAACCCCTGATGGGATTAAAATGAATAAAAAGAAAACAAACAAAGGAACTATTTAGACTTGGGATACACTTTACAGTTCAGTATGCACCGTTTCCCGCACACTTTTCTCAAAATATAGTCCCTCCGCCCCGTTTACTCATCTTTGGAGGAGCAAATCTACTCTTAAAACTACTATTTAAGTGAATCAGACTCTGGTGTGACAGTAGATAACTAGGATTCACAGCCCTGGGGTGAAGGCACCCACCTGATGACGGGCCCCAGCAGCAGCAGGTGCAGCAGGAGGACCAGGGGCCGGTCCCGACCCACGTCCCTGTGGAAGAAGGTGAGGGCCAGCTGGATGAGCACGGCCGGCACCAGCGAGAAGGTGAGGGTGAAGCCCATCCAGATGTCGTCCTTGGTCTGGTGGTACATGCTGCTCAGCACGGCCGCCGACACCAGCTCGGCGCAGTACAGCCCGGCGGCCAGGACGATGCTGAGGGGGCCCGGCCCCGGCGCCGGCTCACCACCAGCATGACGCCGTCCTCCGGCCCCGGGGGGTCCTCCGGCGGACCCACGTCCGAGATCTCCCGCTCCTGCTCCTCCATGGTCACCTCACACATTATATCGGCGTCCCGAATCCCATCGTCCCGAGTTATCGACCCCGCGGCGCGTCCGTCTGGTTCAAAAGTTTGAGGAGGTCCACGCACCGGAGGCTCCTCCGGGCGGCGCCAGCGGAGGGATCCCGGCGAGCGCACCTCAGCGCCCGCGGAGGCACCGGCTGCCCCCCTCCGGGAAAGTTCACCCGGCCCCGAACAAAGGGCCCCTTGTACACACCGGCAAGTTCAGCGCAGCCCGAATTCGCATTAGGTCGCCGTGTCGGGGTGTAAAAGTGTCGTCCCGCGGCCCCGCGGTGCGACAGCGGGCGGCGGCGTCGACACCCAGGGTGCGCTGGCCGCCTTCTGATGCGCTGTCACCGCCGCGGACGAGACAAGCCCGCGGCACCCAGGCGGGCCCGCACCGGAACCTTTCACAATAAGACGCAGGAAGGTCCTCCAGTCAGGGCGGCTGGAAACGCGCAGACAGACGAATACCGAGGACTTTCACTTGTGAGCGGCCAGAGAGGACACGACTTTAATAAACAAGTCATGTTTACCAAAGATAAGGAGTAGGGCTGTAATCATTCAGCCTGAGCCGTGATGATATGTCAAGGTAAAAATACCACTACTACTACTATTACTACTACCACTACTACTGCTACTATTACTACTACCACTATTACTACTACTACTGCTACTATTACTACCACCACTATTACTACTACTACTGCTACAATTACTACCACCACTATTACTACTACTACCACTACTACTACTACCACTATTACTACTACTACTGCTACTATTATTACTACCACTACTGTTACTATTACTACTACTACTGCTACTATTACTACTACCACTACTGCTACTATTACTACTACAACTACTAAGTACTACTGCTACAACAACAACAACTAATAATAATAATAACAGTAATCGTAATAATAAATTGAAAATATGTTTTTTTAAGGAAATTAAATATCATTTTGAAATGATAGCCATTTTATTCACAGTGTATCCATTTGTAGATTTAACATTTTAAGAAAAAGAAAAAAAAAACCTTTATTGCTAAAAAAGCTCTTTGCTAAGCAAAGACAGAAGTAGCATTTAGTAGCAACGTAAGAGAAGTTGCACTATCAATATGAGGAAATACACTGTCAGTATCAAAGTGAGGACAGAAATCAATGGGCTGATGACACTGGGAGAGCAAGTGAAAATAGGGCTGTTGAGTGTGAAATGGCTTATATTCCTATATGGCAGATACTTCATGTTAATAATTGATTCAAAGGTGAGTGGCTATGTTAGCGTCAAAGCTGGTTGATGTTTCACTGGAAAATTATGACTTCATATATCTGACTGGGTTGTTTCAGGACACAATCACAAACATTGTTGCAGCGGTTCCTTCTGTGTTCACTCGTCTCAGGCTGTATGAAATGAAGGCACAAGGACACATGGCTGCAGCAGTCACTCTGTGGCTGTTAACACTAGACCTCACTCCTAAAACCCTGAATAACAGAAATTATGAAACAGATACAACAGAAATGTGTCTTGAAACTGACTGGAAAGTGATAGAATGCAGCCTCTCAGATGAAAGAACTGCAGCGCAGCTCTACAGATCAGTTTCTCTGCACTTCCATTTTTAGTTTGCACCAACAGGATAGACTTGTCATATTGACCTACGGCACAGCGAGTAAACAGGTGCGCCACACACACACACACACACACACACACACACACACACACACACACACACACACACTCACACATGCATACCTTGTACTTCTATATTTGTGAGGACTTTTTTTGACACGTTACATTCCCCAGCTCCTTCCCTAACCCTTCAAACGTGACTAAATACCCTAACTCTAAGGCCAAACCCTCAAACCCTTAACATTGTTGGGACCGGCCAAAATGTCCTTACTTTGTTAGTGAAGTGTATATTTTGGTCCCTAATATATAATACTTAATAAATTTCAATTTGATTGTGTTCAACAGCTGTTCTGTGTTCTGTGTGGATGTTTGCCAAACTGCAGCGTGTTTTATCAGTTTAAATGGTGCATAACTGGAAACTCAAAAAAGACCCGGTAGAGCAGCTTTAAATAGTTTTATGTGGAAGTCGTCCGGCGCTTTTATCTCGGCCCTTGACCGACTGACCCCTCCTTGTATTTGTGCAGCTCTTCCTGACGGTGACGTCATCGCAGCCCTGTGAGAGGGGTCGACACTGCACAGTGAAGGCCGTCATTACTAATGCATGTTTGGTGAAACATGGGTGTGGGCCATTGATTTGAGGCCGCGCTGCAGCTGAGGGGAAGTGGGGGACAGGATCCTAATTAGAGAGCTGCGCTCATGTCCTACACAGCATTATCAGCCGATGAGGTCAGCAAAAGGGTATGCTGCTCATCTATTTAAAATTCTTCGCGACACGCTGGGCTGAGCGGAGCCTCCGTCCTGCCTTTGTAAATTCTGAAACCGTGCCTTCGCTTTCCTGCCAGCAGTTAGTGGTGCAGCTCCAGTGTCCAGGCAGTATTTATACAGTACAGACAGTCCCCCACTGCTGAATCAGCATTCCTGACCATACGGTACGACATATGAACCATTAAACTGTCATACTGTGCTTCTTTTTATGTAATAAGAGTTTTGGTATTTTGGGAGTTGTCCAGTGTTATGAAGCGAACATCTTCTTACGTAAACAAGACATGAAAATGACTGTATTTAAAAAAACACACAACAGTAGTCCTCATTTTTGGTTGTCCTTTGCAGAAGTGTGTGCAGAAGTTTGAGATTTCTGCTGTTGCTAAAAATGTGTTAATCACACACCTCATACATCACATTTTTTGAACCAGACAAACAGGCTTTATGGTTTTGGTTTTCCAGGTTTTCAAGTATTTAGATCATCATAATGACTATTCTAGTCTAATATATTCTTCTAGTCTTAGTTCTATTTTTACAGTAAAGTGGATGACTACATATATATACATACATATTATGTATATACATACATACACATACACACATATCTATCTATCTATCTATCTATCTATCTATCTATCTATCTATCTATCTATCTATCTATCTATATGTATATATGTATATGTGTGTATATATATACTGTAAGCCAAACTGTAAAGTCATAACCAGACACATATGTGCAATGTGTGGAACAGAAGCAGATGAAGGTGTGGTCTGACTGCTGCTGCCCCCCCCTCTCTCTAGGGTCTGTCTGGGATGAGTGTACCACCAGTATACCCAAAGGCTGATTGGCTGTTGGCCTAATGACATAATGAGATCAGGGCTGCACACGAGGGTGCAGCTCTCTGGAGGCCGTCATCAACACTCATTTACATTGAATATGATCCGTTATCGCTGGAGAAGCCCTACGCTCTCTTGTATACAATGCTTTTAAACAATTAAGGCTGGACATCCACCATGATATCATCAAGGAACAGATAAAACAGCGTTCAATCAACTGCCCAGATGTTAATAAACAGCAGCCTTGGCCCGTCAGTATACCGTCTGTCAGCAGGACGCCCCCTAGCGGCAGAAGCTGCATTAACGATAATGCTGGACCGGTGTAATAACATAATCACCTCCACCAAGGGAGGAGGTGTAACAGCTAGCATTTATCTGTTTGTGAACAAAAACCTTTATCTGTCCGATTGTGACAAAAATAACCTGAAAAGTTCTGCACAGTTTCCAAAGAAATGTTCAGGAAATGAACAAGGTCAAGGACCAGATGATTACATGGTGGTGATGATGGTGATTCTTGTTAAATGTATTTGTGTTTGAAAGACTTCCAGCTCTCATGTTGCCAATCACAATCTCAATGTTTACTTGTCTTCTCTGCCAGCCTTGTGTTTTAATGTAATGTTAAAGAAAACATTTTGAAACGACAGGTTGGTGCAAATAGCTGTTAAGAAACAACTACGTTGCTAACGCCACTGACTGTGCAATGAAGGTGACCGCTGGGAACGTGCTGAAACTCCCAGCAAAGAAATCATTACGAATTCAAACAAGAATGTAGATTGATTTAGACTCTTTTCACCAGAGGTGTCTTCCCTGATGTTTGAGGGCCAGAGAACATCTCCAGAACCACTCTCCAGAAGAGACAGGAGAGAGGAATGAAAGCTCACAGAAACAACAGGAACCATGTGTTGAAGGACAGACAGTCTGAAGCGTCCAATACGTCAAAGGAACTGACAGTCAGTGAGATGAATCAAAGTCCCCAGAGTGGCCAGGCCACTCAACGGAAGTAGTATCCACTCGTATGGCTTCACCCTTCAGCTAGAAAAATAGAGTTAGTCACGTTCTCAGTGACACATTAAAACATTCGGACAAAGATTTATTAGTTTTCACGATTGCTGCTTTTAACAAAGCTACACTAACTGTCATTACAGTCTTCATCACAATCAATACGTCACAGCTTCAACTAGATCTTATGATTTATTACCAGCATTACAAAAACAATTTAATCTCTTGGGTTATGACAACAGAATCTCCTCCAGGTAAATGTAAAAGTAAAGGTGCCTTTTCATGTATCAGTCTGGAAGTCTTAGAAATGGGATTTCCCACAGAACAGAAGGACCTGCAGGTCAGGCTTTTCTTTTTTCTCTGCATGAACAGCTTCTGTTAATACTGGATCTTCCCGCATGATTAAAAGCACAACCTTTCCTGCTGAACCAACACGCTGTACAGCTTCTCCAGTCTTTTCTCTAGGTTGTTAAAGACTTGAGAGTCTGTAAAACCGCTGATCTTCAACTTTATCCCACGCTGTTCCTGTCAGCCTCTTGATTAAATCATTGTTTGTCAGAGACAGCAGCGTTAATTATTATTGCAGTGAAAAATGTCACGTTCAGCCTGGTCTCAGATCGCTGGGCCTCCTGCTGGGCTTGGTCTTCATCACTATTCATGAAGCTCTCATTGTCTTTTTTTTTGTATTTCATTTGACAAATCAAAGCACAGAGGCTCAAAGCAAGTTCAAGCGACTTCACTCATCTAAACCAGAGCTTGTTGTGGAAGGTTCAACGCTGGAGCTCTGTTCAAGCGATCATCAGGTTCTCGGTCACTTCACTGACTTGTGCCGCATCTCCACTGACAGTATCGTGTCTACTCTAATCTACTGTACTCTAATCTACTGTACTCTAATCTACTGTACTCTACTCTAATCTACTGTACTCTACTCTAATCTACTGTACTCTAATCTACTGTATTCTACTCCAATCTACTGTACTCTACTGTACTCTACTCTAATCTACTGTACTCTACTCTAATCTACTGTACTCTAATCTACTGTACTCTACTCTAATCTACTGTACTCTAATCTACTGTACTCTACTGTACTCTACTCTAATCTGCCCCACTCTACCCGGATGTTTGTGCATTTCCACTGAGGTAAAGTCCTTGGTGTTACTTTTGTTGGTCCCTACTCCTTCAGGGCTCCAAAAGAAGCAGCCTGGTTCTTTCAGGTACTACAATGTGACGTAGACAGGTTGCAGAGAGACGAGTTCCACTCGTAACGAGTCAGTACGGAAACGTTATTTTGTCTTGAGCCCCGTTGACATTTCAGTGATAAACCAATACACAATATATCCATAATAACAAGCATTCTTTGAAAGTCAACTCAGGGATGGGGGGATTGTCCGAGTCTCAGAGTTGGAAATCCAACCTTAGAGTCTCTCCCTCTCTCTCTCACACCCACACCCACACCCACCCACCCACACATACACACACACACACACACACACCCACACCCACACACACACACACACACACACACAATGATCAGAGAAGTCAATGGCAGATAGTGATGGTCGGGGCCTCAGATGGACACCATGAAGGATGGACATGCTGAAGATGGCGGTTCTGATCCGAAGGCCTTGTTGAACTCAAAGTTAATTCACGTTCCTTCATCAGGAAACAGGACATGAGGAACAAGAGCAGAAGGGAAGAGGGTGTGTGAAGCAGAGCCCCCCTATGGGTCACCTCCAGTCGTGGAGCATGTGTGAATACGCCGTCCTGCTCAGGGGAGCTGGCGGAGCCGCAGCATTGGGGGCGCTTGTTAATCACAGGAGTGGCGGCTCGATGGGGGATGGCGGATCTCAGAAAGGTCAAAGAAATCATTCAGCTGCCGTTAATGACTCAGACGCCGTCCGCACCGCCAGCGCCGTGGCTGCCGCCTGCTTCACGCCGTCTGAGGCTCAACGTTAGCATCAGTGTGAAACGGGACCAGAACTTTTAACCACTGTGTCACAGCTCAGATTATAATTCTGACGCCCTGTTTGATTATGAACCAGCCTGTTAATCCACCCATAAACCCTCACACACGACCAGAAAGTGTTTAACTCTGTCAACAGACCCTGGCGATCACGGTGGTTAGTGTGATGTGTCGTCAAGGTGAAGCCTCCGAGGCTGATCAAGGCAGAGCCACGCTTCCTGTTTTTGATCAGTCACAACAGCTTAATGAGGCGGCGGTATGTCATGGAAACATGTGCGTGCGTGCGTGTGTGGTTTTGTGTATTTGAATGTGTGTGTTTATGTGTGTGTATCTCAGATCTGCTGCTGATCAAAGTTACTCATCTCCTTTCGGTGGAAGCTGACCTTTATCTTCTGTTTGTCTGCGTGTTCAGCAATAAAGGTTTAGGTGAAGATGTTGTTTAGCACTAAAATGTCTTATTAATGAACGAATTGGACCGGTTGGACCATTTCATCATCAGCTCATCACATTATCAGGTGTTTTGGGGACGGGGGGGTCACAGCATTTGGGGTTTTAGTGGAACTGTCCTCCTGAAATAGAATATGGACTAAATGTGTTCAGGTCAGCTCGTTTGGGAGGCTTTTACTGGGATTACACCAGCTGAGGGTCACGGGAGCATCATCAGATCGAAACCACAAAAGGATCTGAAGGGAACCGACCGAGGCCGGGCTGGGCGGCCCCCGATGGCCGGTGGTGGCATAACACCCCGAGTATTATCGTCGTTCTTCTGCCACCTGTAGGCTTTACACCAGGGGTGTCCAAACTGTTCCACAAAGGGCCGTGTGGCTGCAGGTTTTTGTTCCAACCAGTCAAGCACACCCAGTTTGACCAATCAGCTGTCTGAAGACTCAGATGAGTTGATTAAGTGAGTCAAGTCTGGTGTGCTGCTGCTGGGATGGAGCGAAAACCTGCAGCCACACGGCCCTTTGTGGAACAGTTTGGACACCCCTGCTTTACACCAACCTGAACTAGACGTCTGTGTCATCCTCTCCAAGACAGGGAGGAGGCCCAGTTGGGGTCCCAGGCTGTGCATCAGGCCATAGACCCCCCTCGGGGTCGTGGATCTGGACCCACTGAGGGCCGGGGAGTGTCTGGTACCCCCCGGAGGGCGTAGACGGTGCAGGGGAAGCAGCAGTTCCCGTCCCAGCGTCAGGAGGGTGGGGGACTGTGACGTGGCTCTGCTGCCGAGCAGGATGAGCAGAGCCAGGATCCTTATTGGGTTTAACTATTACAGAGAAACGCATGGTCTGGAGCGCTTCACAAGGACGTGGACCTGTGGAGGCGTCCAAGGGATCAGCTGGTCTCGTCTATTAGTGCACATTACTAATTCATGTTTTTATCTACCTTTTAGTGTGTGGATACAAAATGATGTGAAGAACAGCCTTAATGAAGATGCTTTGCCCCTCCCCTCTCTGTCTGTGGTCAGGGTCTGCCTGGGATGAGTATACCACCAGTACACCCAGCAGATCACGGCTGTTTGTGGGTCTAATGACATAATGAGATAAGGGCTGCACACGAGCCCAGGCTGCAGCTCTCTGGAGGCCGTCATCAACACTGTGCTATTGCTGGAAAGGAAACCGCCCTTTTACATAGTTTCGTTTCCCCTTTTCAGTAAGGTTCTTCGGCCCGTTGCACAGAAAGGTGACACGTGAATGTAGTTATGAAATCCAGCATGACAAACCATGGATGAGATAGTCCAGCATTTACCTGCTCATATCCCAATACAGAATTATTGTACGTGATATGGGTGTGAGGTAAACTATTGGAGAAGTACCTGAAGTGCTGTATCTAATGTGATCTGTGAAAGCCCGGTGGCAGATATCACTACCTTTCTGATTCAATTTCTGTTCGAGGAATAGCTGATCTAAAGTTGCCTTTTATCCATTGTGACTAAAAGCGGCCAATCTAAATCTGTCACAAACACAGCGTGTTGTCACAGCGCGTCACAGATCACACCACGCCACATTTAGGACCGTGTGGGACAGATACTCACACACCTTAAAATACTGTAGTTCTTGGGAAGAGCCGCTCCGTCCAATGGGGCTGGTGATTATCTCGGGGGGAGCTGGGATTGGTTCAAAGACCCAGAGACCAGTTCCCAGGTTGGACCTCCCACATGGGGTGACTGCGGGCTTAGTGTGAGCCTGATTAGTTTTGTTGGTGTTCTGTGCAACATGTTATTGCAGCGTGGCGAGGCAAACGCATGGACATAGACGTACTTCTGTGAGTATCCTTGTGTTCTGACGGTCTCTCACTGGCTGCAGTAATTGAAAATTTAATATGTATCTCTATCTCAGTGGCCTTTTTCTGAATATCAAATAATTGATGTGTCCTTCAAGTTCAAGATGATGCTATTACGTAATTGTTTTCATCATAATCTGCTGCACATCTGCTCTTTATTAATATAGAATTCATTGGGATTTTAATATTTAATCTTCTATTAACATTTATGATGCTGCAATTCTAAAAGCACCTCAGATGAGGAGGTGGAAGAGGCGGCCACGCTGCCTTGTTCTGCAGCGCAGACAGATATGGGTCAGCCTGTTTACAGCGCTGGAGAAGCAGGCTGTTCCAAACCGGCCTGAGCAGATTAGGACGCCCCAGCAGATGCGTCGGACAAAAGCGCTGACGTTTTTAGCACATGTTCTGAGCACACCTGCTGCAGGAATAATACAGAACCTGAGAGGAGCGATCACCGCCCCCCCCTTAAGATGCAGCAGCGTTTTCTCGGTTGTCTTGGTTTGCTGACAAGCGCTCTGCTGTGCGTGTGTGAGTCACCCTGACGCTGACCATCTGCTGGTAGGTACCAGTTCCAGAGAAGATGGTGGCCACTGTGCACACCTTTCTCACCTCAAGGAAACATGTTCAACCTGATGAGCAACTGCTGCAGCTGGGTCTCCAAAATTCAAGAGCCGTTCAGGTATGAAGGGGGTTGTTTTTATTTACACAGGTGTATGCAGAAATGATTTAGGGGAAAAGATAAGAGAGAATCAATTATAAATTGATTGTATAGGAGAGAGCTCTCCAACAGTGAGTAAATTCATTTTTGTTTCAGATGTGTTGATTTATGTAGTATGAAAAAAACCTTAGAATGATGCAGTGTTTTAACAAGATGACAGTCTGTCAACACTAAATTAAGTACATGACATCCGACAGGTTTGGAGAAACAAAAATCCAAATAGTTCTAAAAATGTCTGCTCTTTCACTCTCAGAGGGGTGTTCAGTCTGTGGGGAGTGGCAATTAGAACAATTAGAACAATAACCACAGTCAACGGTTGACTTTTAAAATGTCAAAAATATCTTTTCATTTGAAATACCATGCTTCCTCCATTACAGGAAGGTAACCATTCTGGTGGTTGGTCTTGACAAAGCAGGGAAAACATGTGCCATCAGAGGGATGTCAAAAGGTAAAAATCAAACAGATTTTTTTCCTAAAGGTCAGACTTAAATGGTCAACCTAACTGCATTCACTGTTTGCCTTACCGCAGCTGCTCACAGTGGGGAGACTCGACCCACCCAGGAGTGCATCCGTAGTGAAGTGAGGCTGGACAACTACCTTGTCACCTTGCTGGATGTTGGAGGATCAGCAGAGCTGAGGGGAACCTGGAGGGATCTGTATGGAGAGGCCCACGGGATCATCTTTGTGCTGGACTCTAGTGACAAGCAGAGGATCAAGGAGGTCAAGGAGGTCCTTGTGGATCTACTGAAGGAACCAAGAGTGTCAGGAAAACCACTACTGGTGTAAGTTCTTTCAAATTCATTCATTAGAATTGTCTCTGATAAATACTGACATCTAGTGGTCAAACTGGGGAACTACTACAATGGATATGTGACTCATTGAATGTATGACTAAATTCTTTTCTCTTAGGTTGGCAAACAAACAGGACAAAATGAATGCGTTACTAGGAAACGAGCTGATAGAGATTCTATCACTGGAGAAGCTGGTCAACGAGAGTCGCTCCCTTTGCCATATTGTGAGTATTCTAATACAAAACATAAATGTTCTTGGTGATATTGGGACAGAACCAAAGAAGATGGGTTTCTTTTTTATTCCCTCTCAGGAGCCGTGTTCAGCCTTAATGGACCTGCGTCGCTGGCCAGACAGGAGGACTCAGAGAGGCCTCCGATGGTTACTACGCGCCGTTTACATGGATTACCCTGAGCTGTGTGCTCGAGTAGCTCAGGACAGGAAAAGGCCGGTGGAAGCAAGAGAGCAAAGAAAGAGCTGGAGAACTGGGAAAATGAGCAGGAAACACAAATCAGAACGGTAATCTGGGCTTCACACCTCCACTGTTCATCACATGAAGACGCTCCAGATGTTACGTGAAGCTGTTTCTCTCCTCAGAATGAGATCCAGCAAATCAGATTTCCGCCAGGGTCATCGGCGAGAAGACAAGGAGAAAAGGGTGAAGGGTGAAGGGAAGCTGCAGCCCATCAGGAACATGTTGTCAAAGGTTAGGAAATCATGTTGTTTAAAAAGCACAAAAGCTACAAAAACAAAGTCCTGAGCAGGAATTAAACTTAAACAATTCTTTTTTTTGTTTCCTTAATTTAAATGTGAAAAGTTGGTATCATGTCAACGTGTCCATTTATGTTGAATTTCTAACTCCACGATGTTGTTACAACTTTTACAGGATGAAGGACAAGTAGCCTTCTAACGGCTGGTCTGTATTCATCGTCTTTGCTTTACAGGAAAACTCCCTGAAAAAGAAACTGAAGAAAAAAAGGAAGAAAAAGAGGCCAGCTACCGACAAGGAAGAGGAAAAGAGCGAACAAGAGGCCAACACTCAGGAGGAGGAAGAAGAGGGTGAGGGCAATGAGGGAGACCAAGAGCATTCTGGTCAGAGAGAGCGCGCCAGCAGCGCCCTGATCCCCCAGAGGAAGACCAAACTCAAACGCAAAAAAACAAAGGTGAAAGAGGAGAGTCTGGATCAGCTGAAGGGACCTGACACCAACCAGAACCCCCTCAAAGGTCAAGACTCAGTCCATTCACCCCCATTTCCAGCGCTAATTGGCTTTATGAACGCAACAATGTAACGTTTTCCTCGATTTTTTCCCCAAAGAACAAACAATGAAGAGGAAGAAGGTCGTGAAAGTAAACAGGAAGAACAAGATCAACGCGGAGCTGTCGGGGGGTTCCTCCCAGCCCGTGGACCTGTCTGCCACCCTCGGTGAGCCTCTCCTCTCCTCCCCCGTCAGACACCTCCACCCTTTGATGCTGCATTTCATTTTCACATGTTGATCTTGCCTCCTGCTATAGATCTTTACCGGAAGGCAATCCTGGCTCTGAAGGAACGTCAGGATCAGGGAGAAACTTCCTGACGAGGCTGGACTGCTGCAGCCTCCTGTGGTCATAGACCCCTGCCCTGAACAGAAACTGGGACTTCCAGTGTGTGGTGAAGGGCTCGTCTGCATCAAATAACATCAACATTGCTCATTATACATTTTTGTTCACTTGGCCAAAGTTTTCTATATTTTAAGTACGAGCTGATTTTTAAAAAAATGTCCAGTAGGAAGCTTCAGTGGGAGCGCTGGGAAGAGTATACATATGTAAAAGAACATAATAAACCTTTCTGTCTCCACTTGTATGATTCTTCATCACATCAATGTTTAAGCCTTAAATACAAAACAGAACCAACATTTTCTGAAGATTTTCTCTTGTGAACCCTTGAAACGGCCCATCACTCATCAGCTCTTCTTAATCATGAAGAAATATCAATTACTAATCCAATATTAATTTTATTTGCGCTTCCTCTCTTTTCTGATACACATCGGATGCGTTCATCCCCACCTGACCGTGTTACAGTCAAGTGCATGGTTGCACATTGATGGAGGTTCACTGTATTCAGCTCTATTCTGCACCCGTCTGCTGTCATCTCAGAAACACAATGACATGTTTGTGTTAGATTTATTTGGGAATCACGTGTAACATTTAATAAACGAACACGTCCATGTAGATCTTTTTTCCCCTCAGTAGATGGACTGAGTGTGGTGAGACCATAAGAACCCCCCCTGAATAGCGGGGTGATGCTGCGGGCATGGCAGCGGGCGACGGGAGAAAGCGTGTGTCTGCTGAAGCCCCCGTGCATGTGCGTCCTGCAGCAGCAGCAGGCTGCAGGTCTGCTGAAGCCCCTGTGCATGTGCGTCCTGCAGCAGCAGCAGGCTGCAGGTCTGCACCGGCGCGTCGCCATGTTGGCCTGCACAAGCCCAGCCCCCTGATGCATCCACCCGGGGAAGCCCTCCGACTCCCAGCCGCTTCATTCCGAGTCGCTCGGTGGCTGTGAGAGCAGAGAGAGAGAGAGAGAGAGATGGCGTCTCCCCGGACCATCACCCTCGTCGCCCTGTCCTTCGCGCTGGGTCTGTTCTTCGTCTTCATGGGCACCATCAAACTGACCCCCCGCCTCAGCAAAGACGCCTACAGTGAGATGGTGAGTCCCGTCTTAGCCATCATTGTTGTTCGGGGCCATTGTTCTGCACGATGCCGACGCCGGAGCCTCTCAGGCTTGAATAATGTGAGGACTCGATGACCTAAATTAGGAAAGAGACGAGAGAAGCGACGTTTAAAACCTCCTGGAATCTGCCTGCAGCGAATCCAGGATTAATTTACCAGAGCGGCTCCCATAGAAATACATGCTCCAGCGCGCAAACATGCTAATCACATGCGTGTGTTTTCTTAAAAAAAAGGTTCATTCATTAGAATAACGTGTACTAACGCGTCGGTTAGTTTCACCCCATGTGTGTCAATGGTGGCCCTTTTTTAATTAAAAAAAAAAAATCGTAACATCTGGAGCTGCAGCTGGAGCGCATCGTCTCCGCATTCGAGCAAATTCTGAGGCGCACCTGACGGTTCTGTCCCGTGTGGAGGACCAGAGCCGACGATCCCCTAGAATTCAGTCGAGCTCGGACCACCACGGGGCTCCTGGTGGGATTCCCAAGTCCTGCTGCAGCCACGGCGACAAAGAGGATGTGAGCTGTCCCTTAATGACCCACCAGAAAGGTGCAATTTTCATCGGATTAAAGATGAACCAGTTCGCTTTAGGAGCTTCCTGACACTGGGGGTCCGGCCCCAGGACCCAGTGTGGGGCCCGTGACAGCCTGGTTCAGCAGATGGAGGCATTGCAGGAGCCCAAGCCCCAACTGGACCCCCCCCGACCCCGTAGGAACAGAGTAGTACGTGTTCGCCCTCGTCTGTGGACGCGCACGTGCTGACTCGGCACGCCCTCGTCAGTCACGGCGAGAGCGATGCGCTGACCTGACGGTTGGGAGCGTGCCGGGGGAGGTCTGCTGGTCATGGAGGGCGGCGTGGGGGGGACCGTGTGGCTCTCATGTTCGGTCTTCTCTTTCAGAAACGGGCGTACAAGAGCTACGCGAAGGCGCTACCGGGCTTGAAGAAGATCGGCGTGAGCTCGGTGCTGCTGCGCAAGGTCATCGGGTCGGTGGAGGTGGGCTGTGGCGTGGTGCTGACCCTGGTGCCGGGCAGGCCCAAGGACGTGGCCAACTTCCTGCTGCTGCTGGTCATGCTGGCCGTGCTCTTCTTCCACCAGCTGGTGGGCGACCCCCTGAAGCGCTACGCCCACGCGCTGGTCTTCGGCATCCTCCTCACCTGCCGGCTGCTCATCGCCCGGCAGAGCGACGACCGGCCCGAGAGCGAGGACAGCCGGGAGGAGCAGCACGTCAACGACCAGGAGAGGAACAAGGTCAAGCAGTCGTAAGAGCCTGGCCAAGGGAGGCCGGGGGCCCCCCCCCACCGCTGGGCCCCTGACCCCCCCCTGCTCCAGTGTTAAATACCGTCCACACACACACGCTCCGTCCAGCCCGGCTGACCGAGCGTCACCTGCTCCTCCGCACAAGACGAAACTACCGATACATACGCCCTCGTGTAGCCATGAGCCTGTGACAGCTGACCAGCTCGCTTTGTCAACTTTACATATTTATTATTTCAGTCGTGCACTGTGATCATCTTTCTGTTTCCCCTCTTGGATTTTTTTTATTTGTTTTGATTTGGTTGGTTTGAAGATGCCGTTTTGTTTTTGTAGTTTTATACTGTAGGCGGGAGACATCGATCATTGACCGTGGTTGAGCATGTTTCAGTCTGACAACACCTCATGGAAGTCATTTTATACTCCGTGTGCGTCGGCTCCTCTTACATATCCATTGGCGCGGCGTTGCTGAAGTGCAGTTTGAAGATGTGCATGCAGTTCCTAATTGTGGAGCATAAATAAGCTGATCATCCTCATCGTCATGTCTCCTTCTAGTTCTCTTTTCACACTTAAGGTGTTTTGCTAAAAAAAGCAGTTGTTGCCTCAGGTGTCCTCTTCTCACTTGCCAGTTTAAGATAGAATTTTTCCCTTTTGCAATTTCTTTTTAGTGTGATTAAGCTTTTGTTCTTCTGTATTTTCTTTGAAGGCAGCCACTGGTCCCAAAAAAGTTTTACGGAACAAAATCTTCAGGTGAAAATTTTGTAAGTTTTGAGATTCATGATATTTCTGTAAAAGATATACAGAAAATGAATAAATGGAGGCATGACTGGCTAAATGTTGCGTATCGATTCATTCTCAGGTGTAATTTTTTTGTACGTTTGTCCTAAAGTTGCTAACAACATTGATTGTGAGTGAAAATGTTGCAATTTTCGTTTTTGTTGTCAATCAAATACATGCCTATTTAGAGAAATGCAAATTACTGCTGAAGTAACCTTAATAAGTCATGTTTTAATTTAATCTATCTCACAAAGATGATTTCTGACTGCACAAGATGACATTTTTAGGTCATACGCTGCAACTTCTCTTTATTCTTGAGCTCTTTAATACAGAAGCATCTTAAATAGGGTTATTTTTGGTACTTGTTTGTTGGTTCCAGTCTTAAATTTATTCATACTCTTTGCTCATTTAAACCTCTCTGTGATATTTTACCTCTAAAAGAAGTTGCATAAGAGATGTACAATAACAAGTGCATAACAAAAGCATCATCTAGTGGTTTCAGCCACACGTCTGTGCTGGTCTGTGGTATAAGTTAGTCACTAGTGTTGTGGTATGGTTAACTACCTTATAACCGTCTAATCAGGGGCTGTGAAACAATGCCATCTAGTGGTCACCGGATGCAATAGAATTATTCAAAAACAACTGTAAAAAAACGATGATGTATAATGAGCGACAATGAGCGCATAAATGTGAAATCGTGAGTCAAAAATGAGGCATTTCACATTTAAACAACGACTGCGGCGTCAAGAGTGCGAATGACGGCTGCGACCGAGGCCGTGGGACAAAAGAAGACTCCATGTCCCAGGGTGCAGCGGGGCGGGTGGAGCGCACCGCGCATGTGCAGACCAAACGGTCGCGCGAGTTTTGAATCGTGCGGCAGCAGCGGAAGACCCAAAGTTTGTGTTTTTAAAGTTTAAGGCCCAGAAATGTGGAGATGACGACAAACACCAGCGCGTCGGAGCCCTCGGAGCCAGGACAGCCGTCTGTGAACGACGTGACTCTGTCGAGCCGGAGCAGTAATGGAAGCGTAAGGGTCGCGGAGCAGCAGCGGAGGAAGAGCGAGGCGGGGCCGCCGGGCCTGGGCCTGGGCCCGGCCCTGAAGTACTTCAGCCTCGGTGGGAGTCGAACCAGCAGCCCGCTGCACACACTGCGCACCGCACAGCCTTAACACCGCACAAAAACACCGCGCAGCACACCGTTATTGCTCCTTCCTGCTCGGTTTTGTTGTTCTGGGCTCCTTCATCAGGCCCCAGTTCAAACGGGATTCTGTGTTTTTGTTTTGTTTTAAATAGTGTGACACACACACTTACACACACACACACACACACACACACACACACACACACTGCTGTTGATCCTTATTTTATTCATGCAAACATAGAAACATGGCGTTCCTGTTGTGTAGTTATGAAGAGGAAGGGTCAACCCTAGAAAAGGGCTTTGTTCTGCAGCTTTATCCATTTGACGTGGCACAATATATATGTATTTTTGATGATCAGAGGAGGAGAAATGTGGATTTAATAGGTATTCTTGCTTCTGTTGGACCTGGATTTGTCTGTCCTCATATTTACATGTTTATAGAGGTGCTCCTAGTTAAGAATCATTTTGCACCATATCTCCAGAATTAGAGGGAATATAGTAAATCACTGAATCTGTCAATAATATCAATAATTTTAAAACTCAGACGCTCTCTGAGCCTCATACAGGTGTTTGCGTACATATGTGTGTGTGTGTGTGTGAAGTGAAGCTTTGTGAGTATCTGGAACGTATATCAGCCTCTCTCTCTCTCCTGTAGTGGAAGCAGGCACCCCTTTTTATGGGAACGATGAGGTGGAGAGGAACCTGGTGTTGGTGGAGACGGTGGCGAACGATCAAGGACTTCCCCCCGAGGCCGTATCGGTTATGCTGGAGTTTGCCATGAGCCTTCGTATGGGTAAGACCATGAATAATCCTCCCTACTGTAGTGGTTTATTATGATAATATTGACAATATACTTTAAAAAGGTAAATGCGCGAGCACCGATGTGAATGGTGTCAGTTCTCAGTGTTTGTCACAGCCTGCGGAAAGCGTCCGTCTCTGGCGGCTGGTTTTGTGAGCAGTGCTCTGTAGCGTCTGCCCGAGGGCAGAAGCTTTTGTCCAGGCTCTGAGGGGTCTGCGGGGATGTTTGCTGCTCCTTCCCTCACCCTGGATCTGTACAAGTCGTGCATCCAGGGAAGATCGGCGCCGATGATCTTCTCTGCAGACCCGTCTGCTTCAGCCTGCGGGTGGTGGTGCGCTGCAGACCTCTCCAAACCCATGCAGGATTGTTGGTGGAGAAGCTGGTGTTCAGCCTCCCGCTGTAGCTCCTCTTGGCCTCAGCCTCGGCCTCAGATTGCTCCTGGTCTGCGTGCCCAGGGCCCGGTCCCCCGCTGCCTCCATCTGGTTTGCTGTTGTCTTGGTCTGCACACGCATGTGCTCACAACCACCTGATCTAGGATGTCAGAGTGGGTTCGTTCAGGTCGGTGCCTGCAGATTCAAAAAGGCTCCAATTGGTCCAGTCGGAGCAGGGATGTAACTCCCCCTTGGTCCACTTGTACACCATCCTTACCACAGCCGGCCTCTTTTAGGGCAGTCCAACAGTGTTCCAGTGGTCCGTGTCCCTGGTGGGACACTTAATATGCTGTTTAAAATTTGGAAATTGGTGGGTTAGTTTTGCTCTCTGAAAATCCCCAGAATGATGACGTGGGAGTCTGGGTGTTTTTCCTACGTTGTGGTCAGTGAGCAGTTTCTGGGCCTCGGGACGATTGCTGTATTTGGCTGTAACGTGCACGGGTCTGTTGTGTTACGCGCCTGGCACAGGACGCTTTGCCAGTTTATCACAGTGCTAACAACTGCCACGCCTCCACATTAAATAAAACAATGAAATGACCCATTAGATTGAAAGTGTTGGTGGTAATGACTGAAGCACTTTGACCTTCTGGTGTTGGATCTCGGGCACCTTAAATGTCCAGAGCTGCATCGTCCAGTCGTACGAGGGTGACCTCGGCGTGATGCGAGCGCGCGTGTTTCACACACTTAAAGCCCCTCCTGAGTGTTGGTTGCTGGTTGCGCTCAGGCAGCTGGTGTTTTTACACTCGCCTCCTAACAGATTGTCTGAATTCTGGATGCAGGGACGACTGTGTGCGCACGGGTGCTCAAGTGTTTGATCCCGGCCTCGGTGGTGCCACAGGAGGCCGTTGTTCGAGCGGTGGTTTGGCTGAGTGTTGGGAAAATACCCGTCAGCACACAAGTAAGTGCAGAAAAATTCATTTAACTGGGGAATACAACCGAGAACCCTTTGATCGTTTACAGAACATGAATATCTTGTACTGTATTTGAACTGAGAGCTGTACTCGTTTGAGTCCCACCTGATCTCTTCGTCCGTTATTTACAGGTTCTTTTTCTAAAGTGGGTGTTGACCATGTTTGACATGATCGATGCCAAGGATCAGCTCCGAGCGATCTATGGCTTCATCTTCAGCTTCATCACTGATGAGAATCTGGTATTTCTACTCATGGTCTTTATCTTGTTGTCACATTTTTTTTTAGCTTAAACCACCGTGGTCGGTCACATGATAACAGTCGGCTGCTTCCAGCCCCAGTGGCAGCAGTTTAATGTGATTTTGGACTAAAGCAATTACCTGTTGTGTTTCAGTGTCCGTTCATCTGCCACTTGCTGTACCTTTTGACCAGAAAGGAAAGCGGTAAAACAGACGTTCCCAGATATAAACCTGATATAAACCACCGCCAGTTTTTCTTTCGTGGTTTCTTCGAGCGTTGTTGACTTTCACTTTGTTTTTCAGTTCGAGTCTTCAGAGTCAGGAAGCTACTGGAGCTGCAGTCTAAACTGGTAAACACGTCCTGGACTCTCATCTTATTTTTACCAACGTCATCATCTTACGTCTCACTAGTTTTATGTCAAATTGGCTGCTCAAGAACTCGTGTCACATTGATTGAACATGGATTTGTTCTTTTTCAGGGGAGGCAGCCGTTTCTCCTGCATCTCCTCTCCCTTTACAAAGTCTTCTGTCCTGAATTGGTGACTCTTTCCGTTCCATCCCGAATGAAGGTTTGTATGAGGAACCTCCACTGAATGCACATTCAGCTGTCAGCTTATAGAACGAAGAACCAGTCGTGTGTTTTTTCCCTCCAGAGTGGATTTAGGAACCACAATTCGCCGTGGAAATTGACACTGATCCGGGTGCACAAAAGGAATGGTTCTCAGGTTGCCTCCAGCATCAGTCTGGCTTTAACCGTTAAAGAGAAGGCCAGCTCCAGGAAAAGGGTATGAATCACTTTTAGATTAAATGCTGTTGTAAGGGACATTGGTGTGGCTGTTTGCAGTCCTTTTTTATGACTAACAATTCAATAATAATAATAATAATAATTCAAAATTCACGGACCAGCCCAGATCTTAATAGCATCTAAATGAGACTTTGACTTTTGTCTCGACCTGTTTTGCCCCCAGAAACACGCTCATCTTCAAATTCCAGCGTTGGGCTCCATGGTTAACAAGCAGGCTCCTGCTGACCCAGCCTCCATCAGAAAAGTGGTGCCACTGCTGCAGCTCGACTCCTTCTCGCAGCTGCTGGAAAATATGCACCGCGTCGAGGTAATTTCTCCCCGGACAAATCTCTGGAGTTCATCATCAGCGGTGCGTCGACATTAAAGCTGCTCCCGCCTCGTCACTCCGCCTCTAAGTATCTGTGCCTGTCTGTTCTCATCAGCTCTCCAGTCCCACTGTTGGTCTCGTAGCCTCGTGCGCCTGGACTGGAAACAGATGGAATATAATTTAAGCATTAAGCTTGAAGATTATTAAACATTTACCCAGCAGATGAAACGTGTGGATGTTTTTCATGTCGGTAGAATATATTTATGATGTAATATATCTGTAGCCACATGGCGGCGCTCTTTCACTTTCAGACGCGTCAGCCTTCAGCTCCTCTACCTGCTGAGGTGTCAGTTTTGAACAGATTCATCTAGTGATCTTACAAAACACAGGGGTGTAAATGAACAAGCCTGATCTAAAATGGTTCCTCAGTTAGCGTCAAGGGGAAAAGCCCTGACACTCGGCACATGTCTCACTCTTTAACACGCGTCGCGTAGACGCCGATCCTGTCGTGTAACCATGTCACTCCTCCACTTCCGTCCCCCAGCTTCCTGCTCAGATGGGCTCGCTGCTGGGCTCCAGTCTGGCTCTGCAGTACCTTGACTGCGTGCAGGATGAGTCGGCCCTGCTGCGCCTCAACTTCTGGTTGGGTTACGTGCTTCACGAAGGTAGGTGGGTGGGAGGGGGCTGCTGCTGTAGCGCCGTCTGTCAGGTGGAGCGGTGCAGAGCGCAGACCTCGGCTTGAACCCTGACACCTGACATTACTGCGCGGGCATATCAAAGCCACGCTTTCACAGAGTTTAAGAGGTGTAATCTGAAAGGCTCGCTGTTATTTTTCTCCTCTTGATGCTTTTCCATCCCCTGAATCTTTCATCTTTTTTTTTTCTTTTTTTTTTTAAAAGAATTTTTGTTCTGTGATGGAGGAGCCCAGAATTCAGAAGAAGCTGTGCAGTTTTTGAAGAAGTTGCTGTCAACCCAGCAGTTTCTCCAGGCGAGTGTCTCTTTTCAAATTTAGCACAGATTTTCACTTTGGCTTGAAAACAAAATGATTTTAAATGTATGTTTTCGCAGCAGCATCTGTGTTTGAAGCAGCTCTAACCGTTGAGACCGACTCATTTCTGTTATTGGTGGCCGCACAGACGTATTTGCAGACTGCATCTGGACTGGGCGGAGCTGACGGCTGCACAGACTCTAATCCCACATCTCTTGTCACATTTTGTCACAGGAGGGTTTCTCCAGCACCGAAGTTTTCCTCTTCAAATTCCTCAACGTCTGGGATGGCTCCTTCCTCCGCCCACAGATTCTCGGCTTGCTGAGCAACATTCCTGTTGTCCCAAGTTCCCGTGAGTGTCCTCTGTGCTCCTTGGTCCGTCTGGGCTGGGGGACATGCGTGCTGATGTCTCCACCGTGGAGTCAGAACCTGAGCGCGGTTGCCTCTACAACTTTAACCTTCTGTCTCTGTTCTTTCAGAAATCGGGCAGCTTCTCTTTCAGCCACTGATGCAGCTCTTCTTCACCTCCTCCATTTTTTTCAAGGTAGTCTTTCCTGTCAGCCGCCCCTAAAAGTTTTAGCTGCACTATAACTATACTTTCAGCTTAAAAGCTCTTCAACCTTTGGCCCGTTTCTAAATTGCTTAAAGTATTCATGCTTGTGGTCACAAAAATTTACACCGTTTTAATGAAACTCTCAGTTTTTATTGGGGTACAAGTCCAAACTTTAGGGTCCTGGGATCATAAATTACATTTTAATTTCCACATCTCCTCCAGCTAACTGGAGAATTTCCATTGTAAATGGACTTCTGTGAGGTTATTGAGGTACCTGATTATGCTGCGCGTCTACATAATTTTCCACATATTAAAATGATTTGAACACAACAGTAGTCAGTCTGAACTGTTGTGATAGGTTCTGTTTGTTATATTAGAACGGCCTCCTGCCTCACATGGCTTGGGATCGGCCTTGGTGAGGAGTAGGTGACTCATGCTGGCTTCTCTGGAGTTTACCGTGTTCTCATTGGCTTCTGTCGTCTTCTGCAGTGTGGACTGATAGATTGTCTGAACAACATGCTCTTCAAGTGGCTGACCTGGCACTCGGTGTACGCTCTGGAGGATGATTTGGACATCAGCCTGAACAGCCACACCTCCATGTGAGTGGAATCTGAGGGCTGAATGCTTTCACCAGTCAAGTTCATGCTGAAACTCTGCCTGTTTTCCTCTGAATCTCTACTGCTCGATATTTGCTGAAGACGTGAAGGTTACAGACGTTTTACTGGGAAAAATAGTCCCACACTCCATCTTTAAACCATCTGCTTTCCACTGAGTAACCAAAGCAATTAAGACCCAAGTGTTTATTGATGTGTTTTCCCTTTTGACTTTGAGCTCATTTATCAATTACATACTTTAATTGGCATTTATTTGGAGGAAGAGGCAGTCCTGCCACATGGATCTTCAGCTTAGAGAGGGGCAGGAGTGTGTCGGCGATGTTTTGAGACCTGGGCTGTAACGGTATTCAGTCCTCACCTGCGTAATTATGATGAAAGTCCAGCGAGCACAGAGATCCATATTCAGAGGCAGCATTGTTGTATTTTGCTGCAGGCTTGGTCTGTGTCCCTGTTCAAAGCGTTGCTGGGGCTGTGTTTGGGCGGATGCAGCAGCGTTGGGGCTCATCCCCAGTGCTGGTGTTTGTCTGACGCTCTGCCCTCTGTCCCAGAAACATGACCCTATCTGGATTCAAGGACTCTGTGATCGAGCTGATTCACTTCGTGGGTCGGCTGGCGTCGGTGGGCCTGCAGCTGGAAGGCTGCCACACTCTGCTCCTCAGCTTCGTCCTGGACTTCTACGAGACGGTATGTGACGCCCTGGGGCGCCCCAGACAGCCCCTCCTGTCCTCTGCATCGGCACGGCCCACGGTTCCTTACCTGCTTCTGCTCCTGCAGGTGTGCGACACCTTTGTGAAGTACGGGCTGCCCCTGGTGGTGCTGCCCCCAGCCGGAGTCTTTTATCCCGCCCTGCTGGCCTCCGACCCCGTCAGTGTGGACAGGCTGGCCTACATCATATACAGGTTACAATACTTTTTACTCTTGTAGTCAAACTTCACCACACAAATGAGCTACGTAAAGAAATAATCGCATTAGCGTGTTCTTAGTGGTGGATGGTGCATCGGTCTTATTTCACCATTTTCTCTCTCAGTTCTTGTTCCAGAAGCTTTAACTGTTTGAGCAGACCTCTTTATGACCCGGGCTTAAACACACACACTCTCATCTTTTTGATTAGACAGTTAATTGCAAGGAATGCGTCTTGTGATTGGGGTTTTTGGAGATTTGTGATCTCATTTCTGCGTTCTGTTTTTGTTCAGGTACAAGGTGAACCTGACATCAGCCAAGAGTCAAGAAACGACCACGGAGGTAAAAGCCACCAGTTCAGTCTCACTTTTACTGGAAATTCAGAGAAACTCCCCAAATGGAGTCGTTTAGACAAGGCCTATAATAAAAAGTTAAATCCAGCCAAAGTGTAAAATGTAAATATCCTTGATTCACATATGGTATTTTGATAAAAGTTCAGTCCTTTGGGAAACTCCAAACAGCCACATGCAGTTGATAACATTTATTATAGCTTTAACTCCACTCTTAAAGGTTGATATTTTAACAAACCCAACAGTGCAGGATGGGATTTTGATTTTATTTAACTACATATCAGGTGGCCAGTATTCTGCCCCTGTAAATGTCAGTGGCACTTCTAATGAAGAAGAACAAAGCCGGTAAATGGCATCTGAATGAATGTGCTCAGCAGAATGTTAAGAATGTCACCATAGATTGCTATTGGCTCTTACTGAAGTTGGACAAATGACTTTCTATATACACCATTTTTTCATTTCCCCCAGCAGCCTCAAGGTCCGGTGTGTACAATTTATAACGAAATGTTGTGACAAATAGCTATAGATATGTTTTATATGGTGTATAATAAAAATAGAATGCCAATCAATTTGCTTTTATTCATTTAGGGGAAAGATATTTATGTAGGTACTGAAGCTGCCTCCCTCCATACATGCTGAGATGTTTCTCCATCAGGCCTCTAGAGAAGACAGACATACTTGAATACAAAGTTAAATATTGCACATCAACGTTAATCTATCACTTTTCTTCAAATAAATAAAATTAGTAAAAAAAGTGTAACTTCAGGGCAGGTTTATGGTGCTGTCATTCTGCGTTTCCGCCACATGGTGTCGCCAAACGACACATTTGTCTATAATTTAAACGGGAGAAAAGACAAAACGGTAAAAGTTCAGATTTTTGTGAATGATTTATTGGCAGTAATTTTAAATGTTTGGTGATGTATTCTGCACACCTGCAGTGTTGTTCAGTGTTTAAAGTTGTCCTCCCGTTCTGCTCGCTCTTCCCAGCAGGCCTTTCACATCAGCCGACAGACCGTCCGCGAGTTCAACCACTACATCACCATCATGGTCAACTGCCTGTGGAACTTCAGGATGTTTCACACCAGCAACCTGGGCGTGAAGGTGGACGAAGAGCTGCTGCTCAGGAGCAAAGTGCCACAGTGCGGGGCACGCTTCAGCTTCATCCATCACCCCGCCTTCATGAGCTACGCCATCGACTTTCACCGCAGGGTGGGTGGTCCTCTCTTAGGCTGCAGCAAAAACCTCCCTCCTGGGTTCCTTAATAAAAGTCCGACTTTTGCTTATTACCCGGCTGCGAGAGAGCAGTGAGGGGTGTGTTTACAGTGAGTTTGGTTATAAATCAAGGAGACAAATGTGGTATTAATGTATCTTTCATAGGAGACACATTAATACAGAAGAGCATTTTATTATTAATGGCTCCTGCTGAAATGTGGTTTTCATTATGTTTAATAATATACGTGCCTTTTTTTGGGTTGGTCCGGCTACAACATCCAGCAGCGGCCCTGCGAGATTTAGCAGTGTGCACTGACAATGAATTTTAATGATCTCTCTTTATCAGTGCTGGCCAGGAAGAAAGGACGTGGACCTGGATTCCATAAAGGTACAGCGGCGGCCCTCTGGTTCCTGCGTCACCCGTCGTTATCAAACGCACTCGGTCACCAACAGCCGCGTCCCAAAGAGCTCTGACGTCCACCTTTTTAACGACCCGCCTGTGTTTCAGGAGTCCAAGCCCTGGAACTGGTACATGGAGTATCTGTTGACGCAGGGCTACGACGGCTTCCAGAGGTTAATTCAGAGCAGCGTCGGCTCGAAGACGGCGAAGACGGCGGCGGCGGCGGGCCAGCAGCCGAGCGACGTCCCGCCACCACAGAAGAGTTAGCTGCTCAGCTCAGTGGAGAGGAAAAGCACCCACTTGAATCTGGACTCCCCCCTCTCTCCCCCTTTTTTTTTGTTTTTAAAAGACTTTGTACATATTTCATCTCCTCACGTCTTAAAAGTGAATCAGAACTGTTTTTTTTTTTTTTTTTATTTTTTTTGGCCTTTTAGGGCAGTGAGGGTCATTTTTACTCCACGAATGAGCAGTGTGAGGCGGTCGGGTGGAACAGAAGTTGTTTTGTACATAGGTATTAGTCTCTTCAGCGTCATTAGCCTGTAACCATGGTGTTGTGTACGTGTTTATATCCTTGGACAGCTCGCCTTCTGAAAAAAACAGACTCTTCACTTTAGCAAGCCCAAGTGTATCAATTTTACTCCTGTAGAAAATAAAGTCAGTCCTTTTGCGTTGGTCTCACACCAGTCGCATTGTCAGCCTCACCCCCCCACCCCCCAGACAGTGGGGGTGTGATGGAAATGAGCCCGTCCATCAGTCAGATGTGCTTTCCAGCTCAGAGAGCACAAAACCGAGCATCACTGTCACCAAACATGTCCCCAAAATGTCAGATATCCTCGTGTGTGTCTTATTAAAACTTCAAAACCATCACAGTGTGACCCCCCCCCCTCCCGTGGGTGTTTAATAAATGTAAATGTATATAAAACCCATAAACGTGCATTAAAGTCATGAATGAGAACCAGACCAGTCGAGGCTGATGGCTGCTCCTCTAGACCCCGGGTCTGTCCGAGGTTTCTCCCTTCTCCTACCACAGTTGTCCCCCCCTTCCCAGACTGAAATCTCTTGACCTGAGCAACAATAAAACCGGCCCAAACCACCTGCGCACGTTCCCAGGTGAAACTTTGGGTTTGGCGCAAAAGCCCCTCCGCTCTGCTCCAGACGCGCCCCTGAACTTCCGTCCACGGGGGTTAATCGATGGCGCCTCATTGGACTGTGGAGGCGGCGGGGCTCGCTCCATCACGCTGCGTGTGCGTGTTGTGGGAGCGGAGCCACCTTAAAGGAAAGCCCCCCTGCTGATGTCAGACAGTCAGCGCCGCCGGTTCAGAGCCGCCGCCGCGCCGCGCCGCGCCGCTCCGAGCGTCCGTACGCGCCGCCGCGCACTCTCCTCCACCTGCTGTCGCGACCGGATCAGTGGAGTAGCTCCTGCCGAAGCCCCTCCACAACACCTCCAACTGTCCTACCCCGAGCCGCAGCTCCCCCCCCCCCCCGGAACGAGACGAAGGTAAGATCCGCGGCTTTTCTTTCTTTTTTTATTCCATCATGTCGAAGTGTTTGTGCGGGGACGCTGGAGCGGTCGAAGCCGACCGAGCTCGCATTCAGTCCGGCAAACAATCACTGTTTAAAAAGAAAGAAAGAAAATCCCCTTCACGTCTCTTCGGCGCTTTTTGAGGAGCCCAGCAGCTCCGTTCGTGGACCTTCCTCCTCTGGATGCTGATGGATGGGGGCTCTGCTCGGTTGCGCAAAGACGATGCAGAAGTGGCGAGTTTAGGGCAGAATTGACACTTCAGTCCAGATTCTCGGGGAGGGGAAGTGGTCTGTGATGTGCAGAAGCCGCTTTTTAAGTTTTGTAGAAAGTCTTTTTTTTTTTTTTTTTTTACGTTATTTTATTTTTTTAATTGTGTGTTTTTTTGCGGGTTTGTTTGAAAGTCTGACAGCCCCGAACAGTTGCGGTTCTAGCGGAACCTCCTTCTCTGTCTCTAATGACGCCTCAGACTAAATCATCAACACCCTCGGAGGCTGGAATAAAGTTTCCGATCATGATTATTGATACGCCGACGTGAGGAAGAGCCCGGGCCAGCCTGAGATTTGTCAGCGCCGCTGTAGTGAGTCAGTATTCTGACTCATCTGGAGCGTTCATCATTCCAAAAACTAAAAAGTCTCTTTTCTGAGCATCACAGGCAGACGTCTCTCTCTTTGCATCATCTGGTTCCCTTTCAGAAAGAATCCCCCCCCCCTCTTCTCTGGGGGGGTGGAACGTCCTCTGAATCTGGCTCCAGCCTCTCCTCCTGCAGACATTTAAAGATGCTCCAGGACTCCCACACACACTCTGAGGAAACCAGTTTGATGCAATGGTGACTGGGAGCCGTCTTCCCGGTGGCTCAAATATAATCGGGAGAGACGCTAAAGGGATTACGAGCGTGCTCCGGTCTCCCTCCATCTGCCCCCCCCGGTGGTGTTTCACAGCTTTCCCCCCCGCGGCCGTCTTTCACAGAGTGATGGGATGGCACCAGCACCGCCCCAGTTTGACGCCTCTGGGAGCGAGGCCGCGGCCTTCGACCCGTCTGGCCGGGCTGGTCTAACTGGTGGAGGAACTGGCCGACCTGTGGGTCGCCTACCACGCCACGTTTGCGCCTCTTCGCCATCCACCTCTGACCCCAGCCGGTCGTCACGCCGCGCCGTTGACAGACGAGGCGCGACTGTTCCCGCTTGAGTTTTCGTCCCTGGGCGCGGGGGGGTCTCAGGAGGCAGCTGGAGCACCGGTGACGGCGGATCTGCTGGGAAACGACGTCATTAGGGAATGCCGCTCGCTAACGAACGGCTCGCCTGCGTCTGCGGGATCGCTATTAAGCCGGGCGGCATAAATAACGGGCTTTTGTGTGAGCGGCGAGACTTTCGGCGTGGTCCCCGCCTGTTTTGAATTCGAAGCAGCCTCAAAAGTCGAGTGAAACTTCTGGCTCCTCGTTTGATGTGCGTCCACAGATGTGCGCCGTCGGGACGAGTTACCGCTGTTTGTGTTGTTGAATCCAAACATCATGAATCATTTAGGCCTCCCACCACGCCCCCCCATTCTGCCGTAATCCCCTCAGACTCACGAGGTTCTGGGTTCAATTCCAGGCTATCTTTGGATGTTTGCGCGTTCTTTCTCTGTCGTTTCACCGTCCAAACAGAAGCGCGCTGGGTTGGAGGCTCTAGTTACCCCTGTGTGTTAAGGACTTGGGGTCTGTCCGGGGTTTACCCCTGCCGTGACTCATCCTTTCATGGCGTTCACAGAGCTGTTGCCGCCCGAAGTCGAAGGTATTCTCCAGCTTGCTGCTCAGCTGAAGTGCGTTTGGGGCCACTGGGCCCAGCTTCATCCTTGGATGTGTGATGGGGTCTTGGTGCTGAGAGGGAGTAAAAAATAAAAGAATGCAAAAATTCCGAGCGGCAACTGTGAGAGTGGAGAAAGCCGACACAAGGACAGATTTGCTCTCGACTCAAAGCATTTCCTGGGTCCTCCCCCTTCAGGGCATCCCAGTTTGTAGCCACCACAGCCAGCAGGAGTGACCAGCAAACACACCAGAGCTTTAAAGGACGTCTCCTCGCGCTCGCTCGCCGCGCATGGCTGGAAACGAAAACTCAAACGAGGTGACAGCAGATTAAACAGAGATTTTAGCTAAGCGTAATTAGCACTTCAGATACCCAGTTGGTGGATTATCGCACATCGAAGGGGGCCGTGAGCGTTGGAACAAACGATTGAGCGTTGAGGGGAAATAAATGAGCCTAATTGACCCGGACTGCGTCGGAGCGGACTCCTCCGGGAGGACAGGTACGGCGAGGCGAGGATCAGGGCCGGCTTCCGCAAATGTAGCGGACGGCGAAAAATGGAACCGCTGAGTCACGGAAACCTGTTTCGCTGCAAATATTTAGCAAGAAAGCATTATGGAAATAAGGATCGTTAAGGTCGTCGCCTGCCCCGGCGGAGGCATCAATACGCTCAATGATAAAGGCAGGAGTAATTAAATCACCGGTTAACCTGTTTGACACCTGAGGTCAACACCCCCCCCCCGAAAGAAAGCAAGCTCGCCGCCATTTTTATCCTCGGCGACCGGATGTGATTTACGTAACCGCGGCGACCACGCGGGCTCCAAGCGAGTGGCCGACGATCGTCTTTCCTTTGTAAACATGACCGAGCTTTTCAGCAAGAATACGCAGTGTCGCCCCAGCAGTCGGTAGGTTGCTAATTCTTTACGCCTCGCTGGAGTTACTCAAGGCCCCGGGCAGATTATAACAGAGGATGACATTTTCAGATCACTCCGCTGAGTCTAGAAAAAAAAAGAGAAGAGATGCCCGTGACAATCTTCAACGCAGCTTACACCTCGCAAATCAGCGCCGTCCCGAAATACAGGATTCACCGGCAGAGATGGAAACAAATCAGCGGAGATGGCGCCTCGTCGTGCAGCCGGGATGAAGCTTCCACCCTCCGGGGGGTGGGGGGGGCACGAGTCAGGTGATAGGTGTACATACGCGAGGAGGACCGGAGCAGGACGGAGGGATGGGTTTCAGAGGACGCCTGACCCTAGATCAGCCCTCTGCTTCACCCTCAACGAAGGAATAATAATAAAAAAGATTTTCCTGTTAATTTAACGCGCCACAATTATGCGCGAGCTCTTGAACAAAGCGGCAGAAACATTGATCTGACGTGCTAAAAGCCATCAAGTAGCAATCGAAAGGCACATAAAACAAACAATTTTCACACGTGCGCTGGGAGAAGTGGTAATGGAATTAACTGGTGATTTAACAGGTGAAATTAATATTAATTATAAAACACATTGTAGCCCAATACAGGTGGAAAGTAATATGAATGGTTCAGTTAATGTTAACTGAGGAGGTGCAACAGTATTTTTATTATTTCAGTCTTGTAAACAGTGATCGCAGTGCCCTTGCAACCTTTTCATTAATCATTAAATCAGGCAATTAGTAACACTCAAAAATATAAAAATAAGGAGAATGCCAAAAGAAGTTACGAGTCATTTGGCAGCTGATGAATGGAAGTGCTGATAGATCCACATGCTGACACGTCATTTTTTAGATTTTAAAGGTCAGAGGATGTAAAATAAAAATTTCTGTCACATTAGAATGTCGAATCAGGCTGAGAAAAGAATAAGACAAACTCTTAACACGTGCAGGGACGGTTAAGGCTGTCTTGAGAAGGGTTTGGGAAGTATGTGTTGGGGTTTGCATTCAAAGTTAAAAGATGAAGGGAGGCGGGGCTTAAGCGTTTACCTCATCCTACCACCAGGGGGTGCCAGACATGCCTTGGCCAGGAAAGGGATCGTTTCTGCCTCGCCGAGTGGGTGGAATCTGAATTCAGTCCGTGTTTCCATGTGACACAAACGATGTGTAAGGATCAAAGTGTGTGTGTTCAAACAGCACAAAACTTTCAGAGCCCAGGCTGAAAGAGAAATGCATATTTAAACTCTAAACGAACTCAATTATCTACAAAAACGGCTTTTGAGTTTTCAAAATGGCAACGCGTGTCTTTGAATACCAACGGGCTCCCCGTGGCGCCGGCCCCCGCCAGGACCGACGCGCCGTCGCTCGCAGCCAAACATCTCCGGCGATCCCGCGACAGAAAGGTCTTGACGGCCCGCCGGGCGCCAGAGACCCAGACGGGTGCAGGTGAGCAGCACCTCGGAGGACTTCAGCGGACGGCCTCGCTCGGTCACGCGGGGCGTGGCCCTGCCGCCCCTCTCCATAACTGACAGGGAGACGGACAAATGAGCGGGAAATGGCCCGGGAAAAGTGATTTGTGGAACCCATAACTTCCTTAGCCGGTGGTTCCCATCCTGTTTCCTATTTAGGATCCTCCAGGTGTCTCCTTCATCCTGGTCACTTGTTGCTCGTAGGACGTCGTGGTCAGATGTTTCTGATTAAAGGTTAAAGGTCACCCTTTAGGTCTCCACTTCTCCAAGTCGGTTCCCTCTCCGTACTTTTTCGATCCTTTTTGGCGGTCCAGCCTGGCTGCACATGAAAGCGCGTCATCGGAATGCAATGCCACACCTAATCACATCCCGCCGACTTTCATTTCTGCCACCTTCACGCAGATCTGAAGCTGGAGGAAAACAGCGCGGTCGATACCGCGGCGTTGGCGGGCCTCACTCAAATTGGAGCTAATGGTCGGACGTACGCTACATCTGTCCCGAAGAGTGTTTTGGGAGCGGCGGGCTCCCGCGGAGCGAGGGCGGCGAGTCGAGCGCGTCGGGTCAGGTTAGGATGAGGCGCCGACCCCCCCCCCCGCCACTGGTCACACTCCATCCCTCGCACATGTGCTAACGCGCTCCAATTAAAGCGGACGTGTTCCGATCGGCGCTACGTCACGTCTGCTGGCGACCTTGCTGGAACTTTGTGTGGATGTGTTCGTGGAGGTGTGCGGCGAGGGTCAGACAGATCACAGACTTGCTCAAGAGGGCTTGTATCATTCCGGGCCCGTATCAGAACAGTCCGTCTTGGGGGGGATGATAAGCTCATCAGGAGTCATTGTCCGTCTTCCCAAACAAAAGTGGCGGCAGATGGGAGTCTTCGCTCGTGCGCTCGCTGGTGGAGACGATTCTGTGATTCTGTGTTTGAGCATGACTGATGTAAGTCGACCTTGGCGCTACATTTTCATTTCTATTCATGAAATTACCCTTGATGATGATTGTTATAATTTTAGTTTTGTGAATACTCACAAGCAGAAGCAGCTGTATCCGAGGCTGCTTCTGCAGACCCCCCCCCCCTCAATCTTAGGTGCTCAGGCCAAACTGGAGTTGAGCTCTTTTATAGAAACAGAGTGAAACACTCCAATCATTGAACTCTCCTGCTCACTGGAGACCGAGCAGACCAGCCTGGGTAAAATTCAGGGATCTGCCTGTTAACTTTTGCACACTGCGAGAAATTACCAGAGGAATGTGAATCGTGTCCTTCGTTCCAGTTTACACATATAATTGTTCCTTATTGTTATTCCTTGACGTGGTCTATGTTATGTTGTGTAGATGTTAAGCAGTTTGTCGTTTAATGGCGGTTTTCTGATCAGAGAAATCAGTTGAACACACCTAAGGCTAACACTGTAGGCATCACCATGGCGACCAGATGGTTTGAAAATAGCAGGTCTTACAGCCAAGTCTTCCATCAGTCCAAGTCTTACGTATGTTCGTACTCCGATGAATGGACTGAAACACGTAAGCGGGGGTAAGAGGATCGCTCCTTGACTGTTCTCTGACTATTCCATTGTCTGAGCTTCATGGTCACATAATCGTGCTCACTGATGCACGGATTTCAGTTCCAAGATGGCTTTAAATAACAATCATGACAAACAAACAAACAAAACATGGCCAGCAGATGGGTCTGGATACCTGAGGAAGGGGCGGAGCCAGTCACGTACAGGGAGGAGCCATGAGGTCAGGTGTAAGCTAGGGTAAAGTGAGAGATTCTTCTGGGAGAAACCAACAGGGGCGAGGCTGAACAGAGAGATACTCTAACTGGCTCTGACACACTCATCAGTTCACGCCGTGTTGATTTATTACAATGACACTGACAAAAATTCCTCAATTTTCTGGAATTTATGCTGCTGATCATTTTTAATAAAGTTCTGAATTCAGAGTAAAAGGCAAAACTGCAGGAATAATAACCAACCAGCAGGCTTTATCAGACCGATCCGCTCTGCCTTTCACCTCATCAGTAATTACTTTTCTCCAAATTTGTGACGACTTCATTGGTTCTGAGGGTCAATTCTTCATTAAAGGCTCTCAGACATATTGCGAATAAGAACGTATCAACATCAGCCCTCTGGTCCAATCACAGAACCACTGAAATGTGCTCTTTAAATTAAAAAAGAACTTAATGACAGTACATAATTCACAGTTCAGGGACCAGTGTAGCTTCTCCTGTTAAAAGCCTAATTGACTATCTTGGGAACGCTCCTTTCTGCTAAGTGAGGAAATAGGAATTTGACTTTTCCTCAGAAAATACAAGCTTGGAGCACCTCCGTCCCATTTTAAGTGGAATGGCTCAGATTATGCATTCCCGTGTGTCTCTCTGCGTGTCTGCGTCTGTGTGTTTGTGCTCCAAGCACAAACCGGCCAGGTCAATACAGCTCCAAGATGCTGAGATCATTTCTCAAAGCTGCGTATTTCCCATCTCGGAGGCTAAAGGCGGTCTCTCAGGCTTTATGATTTATCAAACAGCAAAGGTCACAACGCAGAGTGCAATTAATTCTGTCTGCTTTTATTTGCTGCTTCACGGCGTATCTGCTCCGTTAGTGACATTTGTCTTTCCTTGACGTGGGACGGAAATGCGGGAGAGGGTGGTATTTATATGAAATACTGCAGCTCTGCTCAGTGTTCCTCTGTTTCCGCAAGAATATGTATGTGGAATTTAAAAATGGACGATAAACAAGAGGCTGCAAAGCCGTCCTTTATGGAACAGAAACCAATTAAAACATTCCAAGCAGTTTTTTGTGAGGGCAGGGGCGGACACCACAACGACGAGGCGCCACCCTCCACACAGCAGGGGGCGCTGCCCAGTCTGCTGCTGTTGCTGAATGTGGGATATTTAACGTCCCAATCCACACAAGTCACAAAAGTCTGATGCATGTTTGACAGAAGGGGCAGAGTCAACACGCAGAGACGGTTGGCCAACTCCAGGCTACGGAGGCACAGACTGACTGTAGCGTTTACTCACTCACATTAACTCAACTGAGAAGACTTCGTCAAACACAAGCAGAAAACCAAAGATGTGCCTGTCCATTTGTATTTAAAGTTTTATTCTGAATGGAAATATGTTCAGATGACACTGTACAGTGTGTGTGTGTGTGTGTGTGTGTGTGTGTGTGTGTGTGTGTGTGTGTGTGTGTGTGTGTGTGTGTGTGGTGAGGCTCTGCCAGCTGTGGCGAGTTTCCTGTAGGCGGCTGTTTGTCCGGTTTTTGCAGGTCTAAAGCAGCAATCGATATATATTTATATTTTAGATAAACCTATTTTCTCTTCCGTATTTCTCAACACTGGCAGCAGTTGCGATGCGAGGATGCAACTTTTTTTTGTAAATAAAATTTGAGGAGGAGCTAATGGAGGAGGTGAGAGCCCTGGCAAGAATCCCGGGCCTTATTTAAAAGGTGTTTTCTTTTGCTGGTGTAAAGCATGGCTGTCATTTTCCAGCTGTAATAAGCGCTTAAAGGGATTCAGTGTTGAACTTAAGGAAACGGGGAGCTAATTTAAAATGACTTTACTTGCATAAAGTAAAGAAGCGCATCATCAGGGACCCGAACTTGGCGCTTCTCCGTCCGCCCCACGCGCTCTGGGCGCCGTGGCCACGCCTCCGACAAGGTCACGTGACCCGGCTCAGGTGGGCTTAGTCTTTAGCTTGCTCGACGTCGAAAAGTATCGCTACTTTTGAACGGCGAATCGTAAAGAGCTTCTCCAGTGTCTTCCGTGCGTACGCAACTGTGTACACAACGACGAGAGGCAGAATCAATAATTCACATATGCTAATCAGAAGCAGTTATTATGTTTGCTTGCAGCAGCGGTCTTTTATTTTTAAAGAACCACTTGGCTCAAGTAAACGTTCACGGGGAAAAGAAGATTTGTGCGTTTCCCGCAACAGCAGACATCTGCTCCTGCCTTTTTTTTTTTTTTCCCTGATGAAAAAGCGTTTGCCATCTTTGATCAGGGACTTTGCTCTGGGCTGTGTTTATTTATTACGAAGCTCGTGCCACTGAAATAGATCGCACCATGAAAACTTATCAGTAGGTTTTTTTGTTCTTTTTTTCCCCGCAAAATCAGGTTACGATCTCTGCTAATTGATGTCAGGCCATTTTCTACACCTTGCAGCACTGTGTGTGTGTGTGTGTGTGTGTGTGTGTGTGTGTGTCTGTGTGTCTGTGCATGTGTGTGTTTTGCCCAGAAATAGTCCCTACATTTAAAGTAGCTCTTCAAAATGTCTTTTGAGCTGATATCTTCCTGCCTTAGTTCCTATGGAAACTGCAGTGTTAAGAGTTCAAACTTATTGATATGCAGACCATTTCAGTAGTTGGAGAATGTTATCAGACTGTTGCCCTGATAGACACGATTTCTTCATGATAATTCGTCTTTTTATTTATTTTTTTCCCACGAATCAGAAAGTCAGTGTTGTTGTGGCTGGAGGAGCCAGCCTGTTTAACTTCAGAGATATAGCAGCTGTCGAGAAAGCAGGAGTAATTCCGGCCCAGGATCGAATGTACTGGAGACGATTGGGCCCGTGTTGAGCTTTTACTGTCCTTAGAGAGTAGAGACGGGGCTCAGCATGACCTTTGACCCCCGTGCACTCTAGCACACTTCGGCTTTTCTCCGAGCTGACGAACCAGCGCAAGACGGAAGGAAGCACTGATGTTTGTCGAATGTGAGGGCAGGTGCTGCGGTTCAGAGAGGAGGCAGTGAGTCATCACACACACACACACACACACACACACACACACACACACACACACACACACACACACACTTACTCACATCAAAATGCATGACATACATACATGACTGAGGAGGCATCTGGACACCAGCTCCTGAAGCTGAGATAGGCAGCCGGACGACTGACAATACAACTGACTGTCCGACTTCCTCCAGATTCCACTGGGCTGATTTTAGTCCAGCTCAGGCATCATAGATTTGATGTAATCAAGCTAACACAATGATTCAGTAATTGCGTGCATTAAATGCTAGTGTATTGTGTTCAACATTTGATTGTTGTTGGATCATGGATTTGTAGTTTCTTCTGTATCACATTATCACAAACCAGTGAAAGTGATATTTAACACTGATTTCCTTGATTTGGAAAAAAAAAGGATTCAATGAAATGCAGATCAGAATCTGACAAACTGAAATCAATGTTTATGTTTCACAGCTGGGAAGACGCTCGCTATCGCAGCCGCGGCAGGGTCGAGTCGGCGCGTGCTCTGAATCAAGCGCCGTCTGTTCCGTTTTTACCTGTAAATGTGTGCCGAAGTTGGCACATTGCCCTTGAAACGTCGCCACGCATGCAGACGACACCGTGCTGTTCCGTTGTGAAGACACGGGGTGACGTCAGGGAGCGTCAACGCCGTGGCTCCACTAATACAACCAAGCGTGGACGTCAGCCATGGGTTTATTCTGGATTTGCACCTAAAAAGACGTGCGTGTGTGTGTGGGTGTGTGTGTGTGCGTGTGTGTTACCCCACAGAGGAAGATGATTTAATTCAGCACCGAGACTTTTAACTTCATTTCCCCCACCAGCTCCTTTTATGCACAGCTGCTGCTGTCGAAGCGTTTCCTGGAGCTGCTGAGGGCGGCCGAGCCGAGCCGTTGTTCCTCTCAGAGTTCGGGAAACCGAACGCGCACATTGGCGAGGGCGCGACATGCTCGGAATCCGGAGGCTCCTTCAGGCCCGAGCGAAACCTGAAAATCCCGAACGACCCAAACCTGTGAACTCTGAGGTGAATTTCTCATAATAAATATTTCAATCAACCGCAGCGGCACTCAGTGGAGCTGGAGTGATTAGCTTATTAATCAAAGTGAGTTAAGCATCAATTTGTCATCGTCGATTGAAATCACGTGTAGCAGTTGAGAATTACTTCACGGTAGCTTATTTTATAGTAATTATGAGGCCCCAACTGCCTTTAATGACAAAGTTGTGTTTGATTAAAACCTGACTCCTGATAAATTGCACCAGTTTTGTGGAACATGGTCACGTGCGTCTCCAGCTCCGGGTCATACGTCAGAGTTTGAGGCCTTAATTCCACCAGTTAGAACCTTCACTGATCCGAACCAACACCGTAATTCCCCCCGAGAGCCCATTTAAACTCACACCTCAGACTCTCAGGAAGTGAACTCGGGCTGATTCAGTTGATCTTCAGCCCATGGCCTCATGCTGTGACTCACCAGAGTGTATCCTTTGCGCACGTGCCTGTTCCGCTCCCTCCGACCTCGGGGCGCGCTCTTCCCGGGTGAGTCTGCAGATGGGGATCTGGGATCTCCTTACAGATGCACCTCCACCGCCGAAACCAAACAGTTAACATCCAGCCGGCGTTTCTCTGTGCAGAACAGCACCAGAGGAGTTCAGAGGCAAGAAGAAACAATTAGTTCTTAGTCTGGAAACAGCTGAAATCTCAGCGTTCTGCAACTTTCATCTGTTTGCAAACATATTTGATTAAACTGTCAGCTCCAAAAAAACTTTTTGCCTTCTTCCGCTCATCTAAAACCGCATGCTGGCAGCCTTGAGTGTCTTCCCCTGAAGGTAAAGCTTAAGTTAAAATAAATTAACAGGCAGACGCGCTCTCGCTATCCTGCTGCTTGACCTCACCTGACCCCGTACGCGTCCCCAAAGAGGTAGAAGTCGGAACCACCTCAGCACCCACCCCCTTCTCCTCAGCCTGGCTTTCCCCCCCGGCTTGTTACTGGGACTGGAGCGAGCTCCCCATGTCTGGTGGTTTGCTGATGCTAATAACTTGCCTTGTTAATTGAGAATATTCCAAAATTAATTACAGCTCAAGATCAGAGCGGGCAGAGACAGAGACTGTTTGACTTCGCTGTTCTGATCATTAACAAGTAGCTCAACTGTCATTTCTCTGAAATCATTACCAACAACAGAGATGGGGATCCTGTCGCTACAGACATCCATTCAACTCGATTTAGCTCTTCTGGCTGCAAAGATCCCAACGCCGATCACGGTGAAACCATCTGACCGCGTTGGACCATGTTTTTAAGTCTGATTCCTTCATGAACCCGGAGAGCTGCGAGTCATGAGCCCACGAGGGCAGAACTTTTAAGGATCATTGCATTAGTTGGCTGCTCTGGGCTTCATTATTTGTCCTGATTTCATTTTTGACGACCACTCAGACGCGAGGCTCCTTCCTTGTGGGAGGAACTGAAGCTGTCAGAGGAGATCCGGATGAGCTCCGGAGACAACCAGCGTCCTCCGTGCAGTCGTCTTTAATTGGGTCAAAAAGGGCCTGTGTGCTGCGAGGTGACACTGCTAACCAGCATGCAGAGATCACCGGTCACGATAAAATATTCAAGGTTACTGCGGTCCGCCTTTAATGGATTGGTAGAAGCAGGGCTGTGCTTCAAAGAGTAAATTGTTCTTAGATCTCGGTCTGTATGCAAATCAGAGTGACGTGAACTTTAGATGGCTGCACAGATCAATCAGTGACGTTTAATCAGTGGAGGACTTGGAGGGCTGCGGATAGATGGATGAGTGGCAGCTGGAAACAGGTGCTGAGCTAGAACGACGCTGACCCGGATCGCGGCTGTTTATCTAAACCTGTCATGGCGGCAGTTATTGTGAATGCCAGCCCCATCGTCGCCGAGCGCCGCCAACGACTGCGTCTCGCGCAGATACAGCCCTGACGTCAAAACTTATCTCCAGAATTCAGACTGACAGACGTTATCCCTGTACACTTTCACGCTTTTATTCAAAACCCGAGCGAGACTGCGAGGTTTGACTTATTCAGACTCTTTAATACAACCCTGGGAGGGGGAGGAAAACAGGCTGGCGACGCATTTTTTTCATCATTTTTGAGATACAAGTGTGTGCACCATCTAAAGCGGGAACAGAAGATAACCTAGAGATCTGAGTGTGTGTGTGTCTGCAGCCTTTCTGGGTAGATTCAAAATAGAGCCGTGAGCGCCGTGCGAGGACGCTCATCTTCATTACTGGGTAGCCGCGGGCGGATTCCTTCAGAGGTGAAGGATAACATTTTCAGATGAGGACATCCACCGGAAGAGAGGGTAAATAAGTTGCAAGGTCAAAGATGTTAGCTGTTAATACATACACACACACAGGCACACACATCACCCCCCTCCACAAACACACACACGTAGAGTTTAATTGCATTTGGATGACTTCCACACTTCAGAGAATACAGCTGAGAAACACAAAACCAATTCCCAGTTGATTTGGGTGCATATTTCACAGTCTAGTAACTCAACTAACACATTAAACTGAACCATTTTTTGCCTAATATTAAAAGAGTCACCTGCATGTAATAGTGTATTTTGGCTTAAACCTATTGTACTACCTATTGCCCTTGTTTGAATAGTTGAGAAACCCACGTTATTGACCACAGCTGACTAATTCCTTTGGTCATTAATGTTCTTTTGGCACATTAAATCGGGGCCAACACCATCCGTGGCGGTGAAACATATTCTAGGTGGGGCTGTGAATTTAGTATACGAGCTCAGGTTTGACAACAACTGAAAAACAACTGAACCAAACACAAATGACCGGAGACCAGTGTTCTGTGAAATGATCATTATTTGAATATTAAATTTAAAGCACAAATGTGCTTTATATAATTCATATTACATGGAGACACAAACACACTACACATTTGTAAAAATATATTTTACATTTTCCCCTCTCATCAGGGAAGGTGCTCTCCAGCGCCCCCTGTGGGCCGGCTGCTCCTGGTCGCCACACTGAATATACCATGAAGCGATGAGAATTATGGGCCCTCATGGATTCAGAAGCACCACAGTCAGACATCGCATCACGCCATGAAAACACACCTGAGACATGGCGATCAGGCCACTGACCATCAGGGGCCTTTATGCTAAAAGACAGTTTCCTTATTACTTCAGATCACAACGTGAAAAGTGGAAATCAGCTGGGCCGCTCAGGCTGCCCTTCATGTCTCTCCAGATCTGTTGCCATGGCCCTTTGGACCAGGGTCCAGAAATGTTAGACAAGGTTAGATTGTATCTCCCTGATTTATTTTAGGGTTATTGCTGTGCAAAATCCGCTTGACCTTTTCAACCATTAAAAACAGTAAATAAAACCCAGATCAGGGTCACGGGGGTCACCGACTGAGTCACTCACCCACTCGCTCACCACCCACCTGGACCTGACTTCAGTGTAGGTGGGCTGGAACCTGTGCACCATCAGCTCCTGGTCCACCAGCTAGCTGCAGCTGCATTTCGGTCAGTTTGGATTCTCTGAGGGGTGGCACGGTGGTGTGGTGGTTAGCACCGTCACCTCACAGCAAGATGGAGGCTGGGGTCTTTCTGTGTGGAGTCTCCATGTTCTCCCTGTGTGGGTTCTCTCCGGGTACTCCAGCTTCCTACCACAGTCCAAAGACACGAACAACTGGGGATGAGGTTGATTGGAGAGACTAAATTGTCCGTAGGTGTGAATATGAGAGTATGTACCCCGCCTTCGCCCAAGGTGCTGGGATAGGCTCCAGCACCCCCACGACCCTCTGTGGAGGACTAAGCGGAAGAAAGTGATGGATGGATGGATTCTCTGATAAAAAGAGCCCAGATGAATGAGTGAAAATGATAAAAAAAGTAATAAAAGGTCAAAATTAAACTTTCAGCATAAAAACCCACCTCCACATAGTAAAACAGTCATATTTTATGAGCAGTTGATAGAAATTCATCATGTTGACGCTTCCGCCCTGCTCGGTACTATATTATGCCTGCAAGGACTAAACAAAAACCTGCTGGATGGAGTTCAACAAAACTTGGAGTAGGTTGGGGAATGCACCAAGTAAGATCCCATTAAAGTTTGGGGGAGGATCCAAGAAATTAACTTCAGGTTGGATGTTTGTTGCAGTCAGAGAGTGTGGCTGTGCAGCAGATGTTTTCAAGGAGAATGTGTCGTAGAATCATTTGGAAGAGGGCGCTGATGGAGGGGGGAGGATGCAGCTGGAGGGAGGTGATTTCGGAGGCAGGCCGGGGGTCCCATGGAAGATCTGTGGAAGTGCTTGAAACAGGCATCAGCATAAACATTTAGAGGAAGGCAAAGTCTGTAAGACGGCAATGATAATGATCCAGAGGCCAAAACACAGAGCGGTCAGTCAATTATGGACAAATGCGAGCAGCCTGCTCCAGAGTGGATGCATGTTGGGCATTTTCCCTCTTTGAGGAATTCATGAGCAAAATATAAGAGCAGGGCTCTTTCATCTGAGAATGGCCTGGAGTGGCTGCAAATAAGCGTAGCGCCACAGACTCTTTATTCTTTCCAGGGTAGAATAAAAAACGTGATTTGTTTTCCCGTTGGAGTTCAGAGAGCCACCAGTGCTTTCAGTTCTTGCTTCTGGTTCAGATGTCGACGCTCCTGTTAGAACTGTTGTTCCAACGATGATTGACGTGACGATTATACCCTTCGGTCGGAGCGGGCCTACGCTCGCACACCCACCATTCTGAACGCCTTGGTCCATTAAAGTCTTATTTATGGGTGCTGTTCGTGAGAGGATGAGTACGAGGCCCCAAGAAAGACCTGTATTTACATTTGAGTCGAACGTGGTCAAGTACCTCCTCCCAGCCTCAGTACATGTGCAGTAGATGTTTTCTTCCATTTAACTCAAATTTATTTAAAACTTCAGGCTTTCAAACGAGGCGGGAGGAGGCTGCGTGAGGGTGGACGAGCAGGGCAGTGATTAGAAGTCTATAAGTGAGCCCGAACAGCCAGAATCAAAGTTCTGGAGCTAAAGGCATCAGATTGAAGCGGTAGGAAGTGCTCTCTCTCTCTCTGGCCTTTTCATTTGTCCCCCTCCTCTTCTGCATTCCTCTCTTCCCAGTGGTATCTGATTAATGAGCCTTAGGCAAAGCTGGCTAATTAGACCTGACATCACACCATAGCACGCACCTCTGGCCCTTCTTTGACCCATGTTGATATTTATAGAGACGGCACGTCGGACTGAAGATGGCGCTTTGAATCTCGCCTACTTCCTCACCTTCCTGCGCCTTCGCCGGCTCCTTAAAAGGTCAAAAATGTCAGATTGTTGCTTTTCAGAATTTCACAGGACTTGTTGGAGGCAACTTTTATGGTTTCAACATTGGTCACAAGGTCTTCAGACTGTAGTATTCTAAGTCTATCTATCCATCTATCTATCCATCTATCCATCCATCTATCTATCTGTCTTTATTGATCCATCCATCCATCATCCATGTTTTAATCTGTCTCGTCTGACACTGGTGGGTGTTTGTTGGCCCCTCCTCCAGGGCACCAACCCCCCCCCCCCATTTGACGAGCCTCAGCTAATCCTCTTCGATGTTTATCCGGTGTGAAATTTTAGTACCTTGAACTTTTCTTTAGCCCAACCTCGGGCCAGGTTCCAGGCGAGCCGGAGCGATGCTAAAATGATTCACCACGGCTGCAGCCCCTCCGCCTGACAGACCCTTAAACAAATGAGCAGCGACGGAGCCTGAACAAACCCTTTATTATCCCGCTCCCTCCGCGACCCCAATTAGCAATAAGGGTTTAGCAGGAGACGATTGGATGAGTAAAAATTGTATCAAGAAAACGGTTTGTGGAAAATGCCCTCAAGTTTCTTCCTATTGTGCTAACAGGAAGAAATCTGGTCATGTTAGATTTAAAATTTTAAAATTTTAGCTGCAGCAACGTACAAATAGAACCTTCTGAAGAGTAGATGTTAATGGTTTCCACAATTATTTCAGCCCGTTTGGGCAGTAGCATAATTACAGCTCAGGAAGAGTGACTTAACCTTTCTTTTTCCAGGGTTTTTTTTTAATAATATTTATTTGAAAGCTCTCCTGTGGTCGGTGGGAATTAAGAATGAATTAAACAGTGATTTTATGCCATTGTTCTGGCACCTTTAGGCATTATTGAAATCATCCACATTCTTCGCAGCTGGTGATGTTCGCTGTCGTCGTGTGACCTAAAGGCACCACTTGAATGAATGCAGAAAACACGACAATGTCAGTCTGTTGACCTAAACACCCTCAAATCCAACACCACTTATACAGGAAATGGTCCCTTGGATTGTATTAGAGGCTTGGATGATGATGGAGTTGGTTCAGGAGCATGGAACCTCATTATTGGACAAAGACCAAACAGTTATTAGGTTTGCTCAGATGAGACATGGCTCTGCTCTGCAGGTAGCATAAATTCTGCTTAATTAGACTTTAATGAGAGCCAATTAATCGTGAAGCTAATGGAAACCTTTGAGCATCCTTTGCAGCATTCTAAATCAGACCCTTTTGAGAAACAACATTTGAATTACGTGATAAAAGATCTTGGGAGGAGGGCGAGGGGATCGAAGGACACCCGGGCGACTTCTTTAAAACCTCCCAACGTTCCTGTAACAACAGTCGACTTGACAAAGGAGCGCCAAGCCACTAGGAAAAAGCTGCTAATACAGAGGAGGATAAAAACACCCCCAAGAGTGTGTTCGGCTCAGTCCCGCTGAAGGTTGCTGTTTATTTTTAGCCACAGACGATCCTGAAAGCATTTAAAAGCCAGTGTTGTAGCCTCTCCACTCGGGTTCAGCCGTCGTCGTATCGCTTATCCAGGAAGTTGCGGTGGAAGATCTGCAGCCGGCTGCAGCGCCGAGAGCTGCTGTGATTTTACATTACAAACGGTGCGTTATTAATTGGGCCTAAAAGTCCATAACACCCTCATCGTTGTTGTGCTTTGAACATTCCTCTTGCTTTTCTCCGCACGGTTGTGCTATTTTATCTTTGTCCTCTGAAACAGAGCAGTTTAATTTGAAACTCTGGGTCATACATATTTTACTTTACTTTGGATCAAGGAATGAATTATGAAGCCTCGTACAACTGTTTGAGTTGTGCGAAGTAGGTTTTTTTATTTTTTTCCCCAGCGCGTGGGGCTCGGAGCATCAAAGATGTGGCTGCTGGGTGAGGGCACAGCAGAATAAAACGGGCGTAACTAAAGTCAGCGCGAGAGCACTGCCAGGCATTACGCTCGGCAGAACCATCGCCCATGACAAACGCTCGCCTCTCTAACGCTGTGATGTTTGTTTCCTACAGGTCACCATTGACTCGGTTTCATAATTATTGATCAGCGGGGCCGAGTGAATCATTAATTCTGTGTGCGAGCAAGAGAAAAAAAAATGTTTGTGTCATGTCTCTCAAAAACAACGTGTGGGTGAACGTTACCCAGCCTGCTACAGCGGGTTATCGTTAATGGAGGGACGCGCAGACACGTGCGGGAACGAGCGTGCGTCTGATGAGACGGAGAATGAGGTCCATTCTTCCATCTGACAATGTAAAACCTGCCACAGCGGCCGTGGCTTCAACATCGATCAGTGCCGCCTCGGCCTCGGCCACGGGAGCGCCTGAAGACTCCAGGAGCTTCCAGCGGGGGTTGAGATGGGGGGGGGGATTCTGCATCTCCAGCCTCCTGAATCTGTGCGGGAGGCTGCCTGGACGGTGCCTGAGCTCCTATGTGGGAGTGTGCATGTGGCAGAAATGGAGATCCGCGTGTTTCTCTCCTTGCATTTGTTTGCATGTGCTTGTGTTTGGGAGCGCTGCTCAGGCTGCAGCGCATCACTGTGAAGGGCTTCCAAGCACAGTTTAGACCTGGTCATCGCTATAGCAACTCTGCTCCTACTGTAGCAGCACCGAGCAGATATGTTGAATTTAATTAAGCTGTTGCATGTAGCAGACTTAGGCATCCAAAGGTTGTTAAGTGAAAGTAAATGCTATAATTGCGTTTTTTTTTTTTTTTTTTTTTTTTTAAATTTTTTTAAAAATACAGCTGGAGGATTTAATTAGAGGAAAGAGCCATCCCACTTCTGCGGCGTCCGGCGGGAATGCTCTTTAGAACTTGAAAGCAACTTGTTCCTGTTCTTCTTTAACCAATAAATGGGTTGCAATAAAATTAGTGTTTGGAATAATCAGTGGTGGGATTAAAGAAAACCAACCCTCTCCACCTTCCCTGTCCAGCTGTGTTCTACGTGTGCCGACGCCCACCTCGCTTCCTGTGGCTCGCCTTCCTAAAAGCAACGGGGCGCCATTCAGCGTCTGTTTGGCCCGGGGTGAAGATGAGTTTGGAGCTGTGTTTTTAACCTGGTGCCAAACACCAAGGTCTCTCAGAGTTATAAATGAGCAACGGCGGCCTGTGGCTGCACATTCACACAGGGAGAGCCTCGACGTAGCGCCGCCAAGGCACGGGTTTAGCTCGTGCGCGTCAGCTCACTTGAAAGTCAGAAAACAGAAAACGGAGAGAGAGTGGATCTGACTTCAGATGACAGAACACATCAACACGTCACGTGTTTGTGGAGATGTTCAGTGCAGGTACACATCCGCTGCTCTTCCTCATTTCAGAGGATGATTACATGTTGTAACTGTGAATAACGACTTGGTAGTTGTCCACGCATTCAGGAAAACCTCACAAAATGTGATGTGATAACACATCCTTCTTCAATGTATTTTGTGCGAAAGGTGTTACTCTTCAGCAGAGAGCATCTGCACCAGCGGCTGATGTAGCGGCGCTGTCTGTGGACATAAATGGCGTTTGAAAAATACCAGCAAAAACATGATTATAGGCCTGATTGTGGCGCCGCCGCTTTGCGGCCAAGGCCATTATCTTTCCGTAATAATTCATGGCGGGATGGAGCCAGATATCTGAGCTGACATTTCTGGATGCTATTTTCACTTTTTTTTCCCATTTACTTTTATTACACTTCATTTGGACCCAACCACACGCAGGCCTGACAGGTTTGTCCTTGTTCCCGCTGTTTTTCTCTTCACAAGCGCGTGAACCTTGACCGCTCCAGCAAGCCACTACAATATTTGGTGTGGAGGGCTGTCTTTTGAGGCCATACGTTATTACTGTGTAAATAAGCCAGGCCTTCTTCCTAAAGAATCATGTTTTCCACGCGGTTGCAGGGATAGCCTGTGGCGCCGGCTAATTCATCATGTTCTAACTATGTTGACTAAATATGTTGCCTCAGCTGTCCTCGCCCCACTTTCCTCTTTTCATCATGTTATTGCACCAGAGCCTCAGCTAATGAGAAATGCTCTACTCCACACGCTGCGTTCACAAAACAGCAACTGTAATGGGTGGGTGGGGGTGGGGGGGGGTGACAAAATGGTGGCGCCTCAAGCTGTGAAAATGTAACCTAAGTGCTGACCTTGGTGGCCAAAATGGCCGTAAATAGCCTGTGAATGTCAGCGTGGTCCGGAGAATGCCAGCCCTGGCCCGCGGGGAACGGGTTAATGCACGCCTCTGAAGTTGTGAAAAGGGTGGATGAGACCCAAGGAGGGCACCTTATGGATGGACGCAGCTGCTGGTGGTGGTGCGGAGCCAGCGGGGGTGGTGCTAGAATGCCACTCTGGTCTTCCAGAAGAGGTGCTAAATGAACCACACAGACAGAAGCTGAGAACCAGCAGCGGTTGGGCCTGTTGTGGCACTGTGCTAAAGCCTTCTGACTCAGCAATGAAGTAATGTTTACATTTAAAATATATACTTTGCTGTTTCATATCAAAGCCTTCAATATAGGATAACAGTCACATTCTTAAAGGAGCTGATGTTGCCATTGGCTTCTGAACTTCAGGAGTACACACATGGAGGTCTGTAGACTTTGACTTACATATTTGAGGTGAGGTGAGATGCATTCCGGGACATCTAGCTGTCCCACCACCACTACCACACAAGTCACGTCTAATGCGTACTTGCAAGTACACATCTGGTACACTTGGAGCGTACTTGGTAGTTTGTGTACTTTGGAACCGTACTTGGACGGGGATTGACAGTTTCACAAGTAAATTAGAATGCAAATGAGTCAGTGTGAGCTGACTCCTGTTGGTAAAGCTTCATCACTTCCATGCACATTTTTTCTGAAAACCTAAAACAACAGGATCTTGTGCCAAACGTAACAGCGTAATAAACTTTATTTGGTGTCAATGTGACACCAATGGATGCAGTGACATTATAAAACAAGTCTGAAGATGGCCTTTTGACCAGAGAACAGCAGAAGAGAGCAGCTTAACCTGCTGATGCTGCTGTAGCAGGATTCACAAGTGTCTCCTGCACAGCGGGGAAACACTCCAGGATAGTTTTATGTGAACATTTTCTTATTTTTTTTTAATGAAGAAACCACACAAAGACCCTCCACTTTCAGCTCTGCTGCTCTCCTGGGTGCCGACTACTGCAGGGTAAATAGAGAACAGTACAGGTTGGTGCAGAATTCACAGAGTCTTTACCGAATGAAGGTGAAGTGTACGCTTTCGCTTTTGTGGTATTACTGTAGAGATCTTTGGAGGAAGAAAAGGAGGCTCGGCTATAAATTCTGATCCACCGAGACAAGTCAGAAGGGTCTACTCTCAGTTTCTGCAAGCTTCACAGATGCTGTGGCTTGAAAACACTTGATGACCTTTTATTGAGCACATTTTCTTATACGCTACCAAGAGGAAACAGGAAAATCTCTCAGGCACCAGAGTTTGTGAGCTGATTCTGTGCTTCACTGGCGTAGATGATGACACCCAATCTATTATGAGACTTCCAGATGCACGCTCTTAATCACGACGGAGACACTTCCGCACCGGATCAGTAAATTCCAATGTGCTCTGATGTGATTTTTTTGGAATTATGACCTAATAAACTGTCTAATTTTACCTCACAGGAGGCAGTTAAAGCAATCTTTTATTCAGCAGGCACATCTGTTTTTTTCTGTTTTTTTCTTTTTATGAATTAAGTGTGAGTAGGATTTGGAAAATGAGGTGAGCCGCATTCAGCGCCTGCACTCGGGAGGGCTGTTGAGGGGAGGGTGTGTGTCATGGATGTGCACTCCCCTCACGCACACCTAATAGGCCTGCTCACAAATAGCATATAGAGCAGAAATGCTCACGCAGTTTGAATCATTCACGGAACAAAACACAGTCAGCGTTTTTGGGATTGCTCCAGCCCTATGAGGAAGATGATTCTTTCAAAGTGTGCGTGCGGGCGCGTGTGCGTGTGTGTGTGTGCAGGAGTCAGTTTTTGTATCTTTCTCCGCCCCTCGGTTAGGCTCAGTTGTATTTAGGACATTGATGAAAGGGGACGGAGACAGAACATGGCTGTTTCCCGTCTGAAAGCCATTGTCTGTGTCATCGGGCTTTCAAAATGTTTTATCAGCGGGGAGCAAAGTGGTTGTGTGAAATTCGCCGCGCAGGCTTTCGTGAACTGGTGGAAGTCTATTCTTCTCATGATGTCTGGCTCAGGGGTGTGGAGTTTGCACCGTTTGTGCTCTTTCTACTGTAGAGTTAAATAAAAGAAGCCCATTGATGTGGTTCTGACTCTGCCTGCGGTCACAGAAGGCTTAGTCCACATTTACAGTATATCTTTTTCGCTCACATCAGTGGACTATGTTGTGTGTTTTCATGTAAACCAGATTCTGGGGCCTGATTACGACTGAAAGAATGCTAGATAGGATGGTGAATTAAAGATCACATCACTTAAATGAGTTTAAATGTTCATTCATTATTCAGTATTTTGGTAAAATACACAATCACTGTCGTAATATGCTTATTTATAAAACATGTCAGCTCAGCATTAGTGAAATCAGGCCCACTTGCTTACATACCACAATTAGTTTGCCTGTTAATAATTGTAATATCTGTTAAAAGGGCATATTAAAGACTTTATTAAACTTATAACTATTTATGATACATTATCATTTTTATTAAAAAAATCCAACCATAAGAGGATAATATTCTACAGTTTAGGGCTATTAAAAAAAACAGAAAATGGACTTGACTGCACTTCTGGATTCTTTTGGGATAAAAAGAAAGCAAAAGATGAATGAGATCTGAATGTCCTTGATGTGACATAAAAAGCGATGTTGTCACTGATGAACCACAGGAGCTGCCTTAGATGCTGCGAGGCTTTAAAGTAGGATCTGTAATAGGACTTTAATCTATGCTAAAAGACCCAGATAGTGAATGAATAAAAGGAATCATTACAGTTCTAGTCCCACACTGCTGGAGTCTTTATTTTTGATTAGTCGTTGCTTGTTTTTGCTCAACCAAATGTTTTAAACAAGGTGAAATCAATTTAAATTTATGTTGTTGAAATTGAGACATAGAACAGACTGTCATCAGCGTAGGTGTATACCCAATGCCTGAGAAAGTAAAGAACTAAACAATGATGAGATGTCAGAGACCTAACCACAATTTATTCTGCAACAGCTACTTTTAATCATCTAAAATGCTAATGTTTTTACCACATGAGCCCATCAGGGTGATGCAGTGGACACAAAGATGATAAATGACAGGTAGTCATTTTCCAGTGGTTGAGCTTGTGACAGGAGAATAGTGTTTCCCTGCATATCGGAATAATGTGATACAGTTTAGTGACGCTATACTGTCGGTCTTACTGTTGGTTCGTCTGTGGAAATTGGTCTGGGGAGGCTTCCTAATTGGCATCCGTCTTTGGCAGCATTCTGCAGAGTTTATCAATGGTTGCAAGTGCCTAATATTGTTTCATATGTAGCTAATTCTATCCCTCAAACTTCTACCGGATGCGTGTCTTCAGATTTATGGGGAAGCCAGGAGGCTGGGCTGAAGGCTGCAGTGGGGCTGGAGGCGCCACGCATCTGTCAACGGAACTCAGCTACATTTAGCTGGCATTTCAAGGACCAGAGCATCAAAGACAAAGCAGTGCTGGGCAGCATATGGGGGGGGGTGACTGTGATTTGTATGTGGAACAGTCTTCTACCAGCACAGGTTTACACACTCGTGGAGTTAGCTGGCATGTGTCTGTCGGCAGGTTTGGGTGGGATAAAGGTGCAGAGCTCTGATAAGAGTCAGTCCATTGTAAATTTTACCTGACAGCCGTGATTGGATGTAGACATTTGAAAGAAAACCTGCAGGAAAACCTGCAATAATATGTGCCCCAGAAACTAAAATATGAATGCTTTTAAAGGAAAATTGTTTTAGAACTCTACTTTTTTTTTTTTTTTTTACTGTGATGCATCGACAATTTCTGCAATAAAAAAACCCATCTCTTTTTTATCAGATTTGACTCCAACATTTACCAGTGAGCATCACCATGAACTTCTTGCTTGTAGGAAGGAGCCAGAATATCCAAGAGGGAAACTCCAAATCTGTTTGGCTCATACAGGTGCAAGTGTCCAAACACATGGCTCGCAGCCCAAATGTGGTCCTTCTTTAACTTATCTGTGGTCCACCACAAGTTTTATCTTTATCATTCTTAGTTATGGTTTGGTAAGTTGGTTTCCTTTGCAGTTAGTTTATACCATTTTTAATAAAATATGGCATGTTTAGAAGGTATTTGTTAGTAACAATAGTTCAAGCTGTATTAATAAAGTTCTCAGTCAAATCTTGTCCTTTGTAGTTGAACTTGAGTTTAAAATATGCGGCCTCATGCCAACTATGCGAGTAATGTGTCCCAGAGAGACCCTGCAGTTTAACATGCCTGCTCTAATGTCTCTTCTAAAGTTTTCGCTGGTATTTAGTTCATTATTTCATTAACGCAATCTTTCTCTTGGGTGTTTTGCCCAAAATGAATCAAACCCCTGCTGCATACGTGATGCCAATTTCTAAATTAAAGTGGAGGGAGTGAGGTGATTGAAGCAAACAAGCCCCTGGGCTTAAACGCCATTTGAGAGTACAAGTTGAAGTTTTTATCTTTTAAAGCCTAAATTCATCCACCTCACAGGCCAAGTCAGCTTGTTCCAGCTGTGCAAATACTGTCATGTCATTACCTTTTTCAGGGTGTGTTCTCTTCTGTACACTGATCACGCCTCTGGAATTAAAGATGAGGCTCAGTGGATGCTGAAGCGGCTGAAGATGCTGCAGCCTGTGTTTTTTTTATCCTCCCCATCAGTTGGCAACAGAAAAGTGATCTCAGATGGACACAGGCTGGTTTTTATGGTGGTTTATTTCCTAAAACCTGCTTCACTTACTCTTGATGGACCTTCTGCCCCGTCAGAACTCCAACACCTCACCAGCGCTGGATTTGTTAGCAGTCTTTGCGTTGCTTTCCCTCCCCCCTCTGTACCTTTGTCTGAAGAAGAGGAGGCTCGTTTCAATCCAGAGCTCTTCACGGATCTTGCTCTGTCATTCTATTACGTGTTATGTAGGAGGAAGATGACTGATATTTGGCAACCGACTTCCTGGAATCTGGACAAGAGCTTCACGCTGGCTTGTTTCCTCTGTCGAAGGGTGATGAGGCTGTCTGCGTGCGCAATAAATCAAGCGTTTGCTTTCTCATTGCAAACATGGGAATAAATTAGGAGGCCTCGCTGTTGTAGCAAATGAACAACAAACACTGGTGGGAAGTTTTCATTTACACGGGAAGCAAATTTCAGAGGGAGAGAAAAAAAATGGATTTAGCGACATATTTGTGCCGTTCATGTGGGGGATGAAGCTATTACTGTGGAGCAGTGCTTAAACTGGTGTGAACAAAATAAGGCGAGTGCAGATGGTTTGGCAGCAGTACTCATCACAATCCTACTTAACACTTAAACAGTCAGCGCTTCATGCTTCTACCTCCACACTCAGAATTTAATCCCTCATGTCCACATCGAGATGAGATTGCTCAATTTCTTTGACCTCTAACATCGCGTGATATTGGACAACAAAGCTCCAGTTGAAGCCAGCTACAGCCTGATCCCAGTTGAAAGAGTCACTTCCTCCTCCCCCACCTTCTGACAATGACGACGACGACGACAATGATGGCTATCAGCTCCAGCCTGCTAATAGAAACCTGTCTAATTTGCATTTCTTATTTTCTCCTTCTTTTTGAAGAGTTGCTTCAAACATACATTCAAACTTGGCTGGTAGTTTTTTTTTAACTAAATATTGCCACTTATCAGTTTCTATCGCGATAGCGGTGTCTATCAGGAGCCATAATTGGGCGCTGCTTTATAAAGTATGGAATAAGATGACAGTAGGAGTAATTTTTGTATGTTAGGTGAATTAATACTTTAGTTGAGGTGGGGGTGACTTTCACCCAGTTGAGGAGCAACATCCCTGTTGTGAACAACAAGGCCATTATCCTTCTACAGGCCTTATTGTTTAAGGTCAGGGAGGCCTGCTCCGCAAGGACAGAGTCACAGCACAGCCACTAAATAGAGTTCTAGATTAGAGAAATTACCTCGGGGATTTTATCGACAGGAGCCTTAGCTTAGCATTAGCATCTATTATTAACACAATCCATTTGCTTCTGTTTTTGTATCCGTTTTCATTTTCAGCTCTGTATTAATTAATGCTGCACTCCCCCCTAAGTAACTGCATTCATTTTCGTCAGCATTAAAGGTAATAAAGGTGAATATTAAAGTGCTTGAGCACCTATTAACACAGAGAAATGTGTGTATTCACAGGAGGCAGTGTGAAACCCAAGTGTGCCAGCGCTGTTTTTGCAAAACTAAAAGTTGATTCAGCAGCACCGAGGCCCGGATCTAATCCTCTTTAATACAGAATGGGATGCGTCTCCTGTGTTTTCCCTGCCTCCTGTGAGCCTGGACTTTGGTAGTAAACGGCTGTGATGTAGTGGTTCTGCACATTACAGCGCTTTTGTTTTGGGAGGCTCCCCGCCATCAAATATTTGCGGTGCAGTCACTGTAGTATGACTAAGATGTGGCTGACACCAAGGGCTGATTTGTTCTTCGCTGAAATGTCAGCCATTACTTAAATTGAATATGTCATACTTTTAACCTCCTTTCATTCTGGATTGCCTTTGAGAAAACGTAGCGCGTTGTTGCCCATCAACCTAAGTGAGGTATCCCGAGTCAACAGAAAACCCATTTGAGCAGCACCGTGGGTGATAATCAGAGCAGACGAGTGTCTGAGAGAACAGATTCCTCCTCCAGAATATCATTGTAGTCATCAGGGTGTGGTGTGATGCTGACCTGCTGGGTAATTGACTTAGTCAAGCCCTCGGGGAGGAATGCAAGGAGACCGCACATAAAGACTCTGACCTCTCCTAAAAGCGAAGGCCTTAGCATTGACAAACCGCTGCACGCAACTGTGAGCCTTCATAAAAAATGCAATTAGATATAATAGCTTTTACAGGTTCATTATGACTGAAGTTAATGTGAGGGCCATTTCTGTGTCATGACATGTAAAGTGTCGTTAGAGCTCTACTTTTAGCCATCGAAGGTACAGACCTCAGAATGGTGAATGAAGGTTGCACAAGATCTTAACAAGGAAGTTGTGCATCAGGAACTACACATATTCTGATTTTTCTGTTCAGGTCCTACATTTAAACCGACTTTCTTCCTGTAACAATTCCTTGTTGGAACACATGCCCGCTACCCACTGTACATCTTTTTTTTTTTTTTTTTGTAAATTAGCAGTTGGGCTGTGGGTGTGCTAATTGTAGTTCTAAAGAAACCGACTTGGTTTTATTATATTTGTCCAGGAGTGCTTGTTTACCTTGGCAAGAAAAAAAAGAGTGCCAGTATTGGAGGAAGTGCTCTCATTTCAAATTCAGGCATATTTTCGCTGCACCTACAGTCCAAAATACATGAGCACCAGTTTGAAGAGAGAGCCTGAATTGCCCATACCTCTTGCCCAGTGACTGCTAGGACAGACTCCAACGCACCCCTTTGTGCTTCTTCCAAGATCTGGGAACGCATCCTTGTGGGAAAAACTGATTCTCTGTAATTTTCTCTGCATGGTGCACAGCTCCCTCCACCATCACCATCCTCTGTAAACACATTCCTTTCAGAGATTTTCAAGTGTGCTGCTGCTAGAATTTGAACTGGATGTGTCATTTCCACAAACACAGCATAGAGGAACAGAGATACAGATGTGGAGAATATGGAGTCTAAAATAACAAAGATCTAAAAATGGATACGATGCCCCCCTGTAATTAGAGGAAAATATGAGGTTCCACCTGATGAGCACACGCTTGCTGCCAAATGAACTTGTTATTCAACAGCTTCTGCATCAGGGGTATTGTTAATGTGCATGAAAAACAGATTGAATATTCTGGTTTATTGACCTTGGTATAAAAGTTGTGCTGTCAGTGAGTGCAGCAACACAAGGTGTCACCATGATTATTCATAAGGAGCTGTAAAGTTCTGTGGTTATGGTCCCAGAGTGGGAAAATAGCTATTTAAGAGGTGCAATCTGATAGAGGAAGCTTTCCATGACCACTGTGGCCCCTCAGCTATGTCTCAGCATCCAGACAGGGATCATTACCACCGAAGATGGCCCGCAAATAATCTCAACACTTAACCCTCTGGAGAGCTCCAGTCATCACACACTCAGGGGCAGGAGCTGCACGTCTGGCTGCATACACGGCCAGCGTATAAAGCCCTCTCTCCTGGAAAGTGAAATCATTCGAAGTTCAGGGAACAAACTCCCAGAAGGATGCAGGTTTAGGACTGTAGCAGTGACTGCACCGGCGAGATCTCAGCACAACAGCATAACACGGCACAAATCACTTCAAGCAATGAGACCCAGAGTTTGGAATCCCTTTGATAGGTATGGGGCCTTTTGCGCTCCTGTTGGAAAGGTTTCAGGACACACTTGGTCCCCAAATACAGTCCCCACGTGCATGTGGCCGCAGTATGAGGAGCTGAATGATTTGATTTCCACTCACATCTGCTTCTGTGCTTTTATTTTACAAGCGTTTGTCTAGCTGCTCTATTTGTTTTTGCATGTTGAAATTCTGCCCATTGATTCTTAGCTACAATTTCAAATATAGCACTCACATCCATCCGAAACCACTCTACTAAATTAAGCGCTAAGGCTGTCCCACTGCAGTTATATGCACTGTTTGTTTAATGTGGTCTCTCTGTACTGTTTGAACATACATCAATGCTGCAGCCGCTTCTATAGTTCTTAGTGGGGGTTTTTCATGTTTCGAGGAAGGCTGCTGCAGGAATTTCTCACACGCTTCCGTAAGAACGTTTAGCTGCTCAAGCGTTGATGCTGGGTTTGAATTCAGTGAAAACACACTGATAAATTCTGACAAACTCAGAGGTCATGGATCGGTGCAGCCAGAGGTCAAATGCAGTTTTCCTTTGATTGTATATGTAGGAATTTTGAACCATTTACATTTCATGTTTGTCCATCTTATTTTCTTCCCGTCCCAAAGCAAACACAAAGAGATGCCAGAGAAGGTCCTGACTGATGTAAGCAACTGAAAGTGATGCTCAAACACACTCTGATGCATTCACTTTGAGTCTTTTACTTGAGTATCAGTATCAGGTGAGACAGTGATTAAGAGCACTTTGAAGAGAAGCAATGAAGTGTAATTAATGTAAACATACATTATACAAGCCTTGGGATTATGGCAGCCCACTCTGCCACACTGTATTGAATTCGAACCCCTGTCATTGTGTAATCGTTTCAGCTCCTCTACCTCCTCAGGGGCCCAAAGGGCACATGAAAATGAGAAATATATCCTTTTGACTCATTCAGTTTGATTCAGTGTTGATATTTGCTCGAACAATGTAATTTCAGTGGGAATAATTCAAGTAGGCCTTATGTCTTGGCTAAATTAAATTAATCTCCTTTATTGGGAAGGCACGGGCGGTGCGTGAACCTCATGTGGCGGCTGCGTGTGCTCAGGGGAAGGCTCAGTGTGCAAGCTGCTGTGGATGAGGGAAGGACAAATCTAATATGACAAAGGTTTATACTTTACATCTTCATGGAGCACATTTGGCTCCTTTCAGATGACTAATGTGTTTTGACCTCATTAACTTGATGTATGCATGCTCGTCCTTCAATTTTGTGCATATTTTCCATTCTCGTGCGTGCACCGCATCCATCAGATCATGGAAGCGCTTGTATGGTTGAACCAAACCCATCTGGCACAAACCTCCACTTTGCTTTGCTGTTGTGGCTCATTTAATTCCCCATCCAAACTCTATCGAGCTCTTCTGTTTCACCTGTCTGCCTCTGCATCCGAGTGCTCTAACAGCATGGATCTGTTTAGAATTTCGTTCCAGTTTGCACTAACATCCATGCACTTATCGGCTCGGTCACGGTGCTCAACACTGCCCCCCCGGGATGCTGGTGGAACTGCGGCTTTTGTTCCACATCACTCAGCTTTTGGAAAACACGCAGAAACACGACAAACTGAAGCCTCGTGTATCTCCGCACACCATTAAAGAGCATAGCATCCAGGTTGTTTCAAGGACTGATGAAAGTTTAACCGTCTGTGAAAGGTTTGAAAAACATTAAAGACAAATCTGCACTTCTGAACACATTCATGTTATTTAAAAATGATTTATTTATATTTGAATTGCAGAGGTGAGCTACTTGAATCTGCATAATACTACTGTTGGATTAAATTCTCATTCCATACACTGACTGCAGGGACTTATGGGCTGTTGCCGGCATACATTTGAAATGAGCCAGAATGACAGCAAGTCCTCCCTGCATTTCACTTCTCATTCACACAAGCCTTGGCTTAATGGGAAGTGTTGGACCAAGACGGCTGCCATGTTCCCGAAGTCTCTCGTGTTCAGCACTTCTCTGTTTCTTGTCCTCGGCCTCCCAGAATGCAGGATGTCCACCTATCCATCTGTCATTTTATCTCTGTATCCCTGTGACCTGTCAGGGATTTCTACTCCACCTCTCTCCTTGTTTTTCACCCACTTTTGAGGGTGCCCCAGTTATTCTATCAACTTTAGTGTGAAAAAGCTAATCTGCAACATAAATATCACATAAGGCAGCTTTCTGCCCATCCTCTTTGCCTCTGTCTATTCCCTTGTCTCTCATTGATTGGCTCTTTCTTTCCTCTCCAGGGAATACAACCTTTTAAACTCCCAGTGTAAACATATCTTGATTACTCTCTGTGTTTTGTACCCTGGGGTCGACTGTTGTCAGACAGCTTGATTTTAATCTCCCCTTCGTTCCAGCAAATTACATTAAATCAGACCAAACCAGCCTATATCACACCGCGGTCGTCAAACGTGCCCCTGCACCCTCTATGACTGAGTGTGCCGCCATTCCCACTGACACGATGCTTCATTATCCAGAGGCAGCATGAAAGTAGGAATGCTGGGGAAGGTTGTTAACACCTCGTGTGCTGATTGTCCGGAGTTGTTGAAGTTCTCTTGAGTGCGCCACCTTAAATTGACAAGTAGCCTCTGCAGCTATGTGACCAAACTCTTCCTTTCTCGTCGTGATGGGGGGAAAGCTGGCAGGAGGACGTGTGAGAATCGCTCGGGGCAATGAGTGCCCCTTATCCACCGTGAAGAGTGATACTTTGACAACCCGGTGTGCTGCGTGAAAGCCGCCGCAGATTGGATTTCCTTTTGAAATGTTGTTGTTTGAGGCCACGGGCTACGTGAGTCACATGACAAAGAAACAGACAGGGAACATTTGTATTCACTAATATATGCCAAGAATATGGTATAAAAGTTCCAGGTTTACTCCAGGTACTTGCCCTCCAGAGTATAACTACAAACACACGTGAAAATAATTCATGTAGAGATGTGTGTCAGGTGAACAGCAGGTGAAGGCACATCTACTGACAGCTGATCTGTGATCAGATCTCTCACAAACAGCCCCAAAGGGTTTATGTTGTTTTTTATTTTTTTATTTAAAGAGAACAAAATGTTTGTGAGCATGTGAGAAAACAGCACGTACAGGCACAACCTATAGCTGTTGGAAACATGTTTGTTGATGGAGAAGACCAAACTAGAACAGCCTTCATCCCCTTTCGTCTATAGTGGTGGTGACAGGACACGTTTTCCTGCATCTGGGACCGTGAATTCTAAATTCTACCTTAGAATTCTGTGCGACAGTGTCAGGACATCTGTGTGTGAAGTGGATCTCAAGAGAACGTGGGCTACGCAGCGAGACTAGAACTCACGTGATTCCACCAGAGAGCCATTGAAGAGAACAAAGAACAGAGTTAAACTCTGAGGATCAAAGTCAAAATCCTGACTTTTATTCAGAAGGTTAAGGCAAATACAAAAATGTAGAGTATTCCAAAAGGGTCAGAAGCTTTTATACACCACTACAGTAGAAGCAGAGTTTCAGAGTCAAACAGCTGGTAAATCCAGTCACGATTGATGTTCCACCCACGGTAAACTTGGTAGGAACTTGAGGGTACCCTCTACACTCTTTAAGCCAGTTATTCACACTCAAACTTTACTAGTGTCCCACTTCTCTACTTGATACTTTCTGACAGTGGAATAAAATGCACATTTAAACATTCCAGCACCCAAGTAGTTGGCATCATCTTCAAAACATCCTTTCACAGAATAAACAAGCACAATTATGTAAATATACATAGATTCCTATTCAGACATGTGTACTTTACTGACTGTGATAATAAAATAATGCACCAGGATGTGTTTGCATGCTGTTGAAAGTGTAAATGATGGGTGTTTTAAAATTGAATAAGCAAAGTGTTGCACCAGCAAACTTATCCAGGTTTTTAGGGCATAAATGACAATAGTATATCACTGAGGGTTGAGAGGAGGCTCACAGATGTAAGACAGCAACAAAAATAATGTAAATAATCTGAGCCTACTGAGAGCTGACATCGCTAGTGCTATGCACATTAAAGTTGAAATAACCTTAACATTCAGGGGCTTTTCTCCTCTGTTTATGTGTGCATTATATGTGTGCTTTAAAGTCTCCACTCTGCGTCACTGCACTATTGTGTCATGAAGGGTAAGAGAAACGGTTTCTCACCGTTTAGCAGACAATGCTAGCACCTTGGGAACAGTTTTTGCTTCAATTACTGTTTGTTACTTTGTTGTCATGTCTGGCAAGATGGTTTTGTGCTAGTGAAAGGAACAAAAAACACCATGGAGCTGATAAAAGGTGTTGATTTGAGTCTGGGTGTAACAGTTTAAACTACGTTTGGTTTTATTCTCTTAACGGGGATGTACTGCGCTTCTTTTCTGCAAGTTAACATGGTTCCTTGATGTCTGAATGAAATGTTATGCACTTTTGTGGAAAATAAGTGAGGGACTGAGCACAGTTGGACTCAGAAGCGTACGGAAACATACTCAGAAGGGCCGTTTTGACTACCGTTCCCTCTATATCCTAATGAGCTACTGTCAGCTCCACAGATAGGCGGAGTCCTTGCCCCGCCTATCTCTTATGCAGATAGAAGACATGAGGAGGGCTTTGTGTAGGTGGATCCTTGCACAGGTAGCTGTGGTTGTATGGGAGGACATAGCCAGCATGGGGGCGGGGTTATTCAAATCACCTCAACTGTTACTTAACAAAATCAACCGTCTCAAGACACATTTACAGACTATAGCTGTTTACTCAACATTGGAGTAGTTGTCCAATCTGACATTTACGTGGTGAGGAGGCACTGCAGAAGCACAAATATTTACTAAATTAACTAAAGCTCTGCAAGTGGATTTTGCACAAAACTCCCCTTTAAATCTTTTATTTGCCTCCAAATCTCTGAATTTTAACAACTGACTTCAGTCCGGGTCACGTCAACGACCGCCACGTTCCTCCTTGTGTCTCCAGCAGAGTGCTCTGAGATCTCCCGTGTTTTCGTTGTCTAATTCAATAAAGCCAACATTCATAATTCAGCGGCTGTCATTGCCACGGCGGTGCTAAAGGCCTGATGGTTTTCATCGGTTACAAACACATTTGTTTTGTTAGAGCAGCGCACTTATTTTCCAAGCTGTTTCCATCTACGGATCTATGACCACATGCTGTGTAGGGGCGGAAAATGAAGCCACTGGGCTGTTTAGATAATCATTATTAATGTTTTGCATCTTTTTGTGGGAGTGGAAGTGTACAGCGTTGCGTCTGTGACTGTTTAGGCTCCCTGCTGTTTCCTTCCTCCAGTTCGTCCTGATCTAATAACAGAGATCCTCTTCAGCAATCGACTTAAATCTGATTTAATTTTGTTGTTCTATATCTGCAGGAGACAGGGGGGTGCTCCTCATAGTGAGAATGTTCTTGGGTTTATTCCAGTTCAGGCCTTTCCGTTTGCACGGCCTCCCCGCACCCGGGATTCCTCCCACAGGCTCCGGTGACCCTGATTAGGAGTAAGCGGTGGTTAATGGAAAATGGAGGCATGAAAAGTCACCCGTGCGCTCACGGTGACGCGGCACAGCTGGAAGTCGACTCCGTTATTCTTGTTCTGACATGACAGGAGGTCACACACCGAGGGGAGGTGGGAGCAGCCTCGCTGGAAACGACACTGTCTGAATGAAATCCTCAAAAATACAGCCGAAAATCCATTTTTTTCCCCCACAGAGGAGTATGTCGAGATATAGAATGCTGTCTTTAGAGTGTTGCTCTTCAAGATGAAGGCACTTAATGAAGCCAGGGTTGTCTTTGCTCCATTTAAAGCAGGTATACAGCTCCTCATGGTCTGCATACTGAGCAGGAACAGCTGCTCAGCTAAAATGTATTTTTTATTACTCTACTAAATAAAAGTGTAACAGCATATAGCAAAGGTGCTTCCTATATATCATTTACAACATAACATCCATTATTAATTACTGCCATTAATGTCACAAGTCTGTTCATGTCCGCCCCACAGTCTAAAAAACAAACATCCATTGTGCTTATAATTTTCTTTCTATAAAAAGGAATAATAGAATCTATCCCTCCTTATGTTTGTTTCTCACTAACATAAATGGTGTCATGTTCAATGAATCTTATTTGTATCTCATGATTAAGTCCTTAACTGAACATTTCAATCAACGTTTATTGTGCGGGTGTTTTTTCACAGTTCAATCAATCAAGACAATTCACTTGTTTTTACTGTAAAAGAAAGTGCACATTAAAACTTTTTTGTCGAACATTGTTAGAATATGAAACACAATAGATTAAGATGACACTCAATAAAAAAAATCATCTTTTGGATTCATTTTAATTCAATACTGTGATGTAGATAAATGATTATGATACTCGTTTACTGTTCAAGGTCACATTTTTCACATTTCACAAAGGTCGTCCATCACACATTTCAGACTTTTGCTGTTATCAGATGCCCCCCCCCCCCACACCTCCACAGCAGCATCAGCAGCCTAAAAAGGATGATTAGTATCTTGTTGTTTTTTTCTCTGCTTCTCTCACACACATGCACACACATACATGCACCCAAAATGATCTCACAAAGACATGGTAACACACACACACTCACACACACACACACACACACACACACACACACACACACACACACACACACACACACACACACACACACACACACGGAACAGTAAAGGACCCTGTCACAACATGCACATCATGTCACTATTTAGTGTGTGTGTGTGTGTTTTTGTTAGAATTCTGACAGTTGAAATCAGTCAATTTGACCCACGACATAACAGGAAGGTTAGAAGGACATCAGATCACCAGTTATTTCACGTCTGTGATGAAACTTTTAAAAGCACTAGATTATTTCTTCAATATAAAGTGTCATAAAAATGAACAAAAACTATTTTTTTCCATCCATATTCAGCACTCCATGCTTTTAACTAATAATCCATGTCCGCCATTATCAGAGCAGATTCATTGGGCCATATATCCTCCGAGCACGCTTTGAAGCTTTTACTGTCATATGGTTCCCCATCTCAAAAATCAGCTCCAAAATCAATTAGATGTCATTCATCTGAGGGGACAGGAAATAAATGGGTCTATAAAAATAGCCCTGCACATTTCCCTTTTTTGACTTTAGCTAATTAGTGTTCCTTCCTGCAGTTTCTTGGTTTATTTAGAGTTTACTTTGTTTGTTTCCGTCCAAAGCTGTCATGGGCGGCTTATTTCTGTAGCTTTACTGGAGTCATTTCATTAGTAAATATGTCCTGCAGTTTACTGTCTCCAGCATGCTGAATACAGTCTTTTGACTTTTACTTCACTGCGTTTGTTGATAACAGTTTATCTGCCACCACTTACGGTGTGTGCATATCGAGTAATACTCACGGACATTTTCTCAGCCTTAACCTTTAAGCATCATTGCGTAATCGTATTTATCTAGCATCGGTTTTAGTTTAGCTGTAAGTAAGAGTTTTCTATTTTCCTGCCTTATTTATTATCCTCATAAAAACCTTCACTTCTCCTCCCGTCTGTGTGCCGTCTCCGGCGCAGCCTGCCCGGTTGGGCCGTATCGAAGCAGATTAATGCGGTTGTAAGCGTTGATTAATGACGGGGACGTGAGGCTCAGTGTCTGAGGAAAGGCTGCGTGTGCCGTTAACATTGGCGCCTGACCCCGGGCAGGGATGGAGTAGCTTTGTGGAGCTACAGTGGAGCTGGAGCACCGAATACAATCTCGGGGTGGAGAGGGGACGCTCATTGGCATTCCTCCTGCATCGCCACGCTCCCTGTTTCTTCCCAGCGGGCAGCACCCAGTGGCTCAGCGGTGCTATATTCCAGGTCTGAGTGTGCTGTCTGCTGATAATAAACAGCCCAGCGCTCGGGCCGGAGCCACAGAGGTGTGCTGAATTAGAGCCGCGCTGGCCTGCTCTGTCTGTCTCGTTCAAAGGTTGGGCCAAACCTTTGCTTTATGCTCGGTGTCGCCGCGCTTTAAAGCCCCGCCGTGGCGCTCCGCTCTGTCTGAATGTCATGGAGCTCGTGTGAAATGGGAATAAGGAGGGTCTGTCTCTGGCCTTTTCCAGTCGCCCTGAGCCCGCGGAAACTTTCAACCCCACGACGACGACTAATAAATTGCTGCTTGTCGCCTGCTCTTATCAAACATCCTTCTGTTTCTGATCTTCTCCCCTGCTCTGTAGGCACGCCCCCCCCCCACCCCCCACCCTGCCCTCCGCCTGTGTGAGGAGATCTCTGTTTGGCCTGCCGCCCCTCGCTCAACATTCAGGACTGCCGTCCCCCCCCCCGCCGGTACAGGGCGGCCACGGAAGCGTTGGCTCGACTCCAGGGAGGCTCTGATCCTGCAGCTACGTCAATCACGTCTTCACCGCTGGGTAACTATCCAGACTCACTGCAGACCCCCCCCCCCCCCGCTGTTCCAGGCCAGAGAAATTGTTTTTTTGTGTTTTTTTTTCCGGTGCTGTTTGTGTTGCATGAAGATGGTCTCCACCAGAGCGAGCGTTGATATTCGGAAACAAAGGGGGGTGGGGGTCTCAGAGCTGATGGGTCTTGTTTTCGTCGAGCTCGTTGACCTGTTTGATTGTGATTCCAGGTGTGGTTTACTGGCCTGTGTCAAACAACTGGATTTCAGAGGTGTGATTCAGCAGAGTGGATGAAAACGAGGGGGGGTGGTGGTGGTGGGTGGGTCTCTGCATGGAGTGCGAGTCGGGCGCAGGTACCGAAGGGATGCAGGCAAAAAGTTGTCAACGCCGCATTTATCAGCCTTGTTTTCAGTAAAATAAAGATACACATGAAAGCGGAGCATTCTTAGGATCAACAGCGGCTCCTCTCCCGTCTGCGGAGCGCTTTGCTGCCTTTCAGCGTCTTGCTTTTCTGGTCTCCAACTGGTTTGCTTCAGCATATCTGCTGCATCCAGCTCCTCTCCGAATAACTTATTCCTTGTACGAGAAGCAACTTTGAGTCAGTGTTGTGTTTATGGGCTGGATCTCGCCAGCCAAACCTCGCTTCCGAGGGCTTATTTATGCCAGTGCGGATGGTTTCCGTTTGCTGTCCCACCACAATACCGGGCCTCTGCGGTCTGAGAGGAAGGCAATTTTGGATTGAAATCGCCTCATTAGATGCCAATTTCCTGCCATTATGCTCCGCTACACCTGCAGACTGTCAAAGTTCCCAAAGAAATTCTTTTAAATTCAAAAAGAATTTGAAGAATATCCACAGGAGGAGATGTGAATTGGCAGCGTCCAGCACTGTTATCATCAGCAGTTTCACTTTATAAATATGATATTTTCCAGGCTGCAGTGACATTTAAATCACAGGCTTTGGATTTATTTGCCGAGACTATTTTTTATTAAACTTTTTTTTGTGGCTCTCCGCACTTGGGATAAACTTTGGTGTGGTGGCGGCAGTCCTCTGTCTACATTTTCAGCAGACTGCATTTATTTTTGATTTAAAGCTTTTTGATTTAAGAGTGTTTGTCATGGTGGACAAGGAAGCTGTGAATAGATGGACCAATAATAACGCGCTAGCTTTGTTCAGCCTACGAATTGTGAGTGATATTCATGGAAATGGAGTGTGGGGCTGGACTGAACATACATCACACCAGTAAACGTGTCTGAGGGAAGCTAAAACAACACTAAAAAACAAATGACCGTTTGACCAGTGGGATCAGCAAACGACACTCGGTCATTCTTCTAATAAACCAGGAAAGCACTGGGAGAGTGCTTGACTGCACCAAGCAGCTCATTTCCCCATGTACTGTGACTCACCCCATAGTATAGCATTATAGGCGCTTGTGACAGCACAAGATCAAAGGTCAAGTCCCTCTGGGATCCGGAACATCGACAAATGTAATTACCTTTTCCTTAGCCTATTGTCAACATTCCTTGTAAATTTTATTAAAAACCATTCATAACTTTTCAAGGTATTCTGTTCACAATCAGAGAGATAAACACCGGCTGTCACATGACCTTCTACCTCCTGGCCATGGTAACTATAGCAGAAAGGCAGAGACTAGAGGAACCTGATAAAGAATTTCTATTTTAAAGGTTTTCAATAATTGCTACTAAAAGCAGTAGCCTATTTTCCTTTTTATTTTTTCACATAATTTGTAATAACACCTCTTTTCATCATCCTGTCACTTTTAATTATTTCCTTTTTTCCTCTAAACTGCCTTGTCTCTCCTTCCTCCCTCGAGGAAACACTCAACTGAAACGAATGGAGTTATATTCAGGACTCGTTCTTGCACATAAATATTCACATGTTCACCAGGAGAGATGTATCTTTTAGTTTTCTGCCCTGCTTTTTCCTCCATATCTCCTTCATTTCATCATCCTGTTCACCTACAGTACAGCCAGTCTTCATTCCCAGCTAATGCCTGAGCTCCATAAATGGGCTCTGATTTTGGGTGACATTTAGGTGCTTTTGATCCTCTGGGCCAAATTCAAACAGCCAACAAATAATACTCTTTTTACTCCTTTATCCATGACCATAAATTATCAAAGCATCGGATCTGTTTGCCCTGCAGGCTACCGAAGAAGAGATCGGACAAAGTCGGACCTCAAAGGAGGTGATCCTTCGGTAGATGCTGCGTGATAGAGCTCCAGCACCCGGCAAGATCACGACTTTAACATTTAAGCCACGAGTTAGCACCCGTCACAGCAGTTTCTCAGCGTAAAACGCTGAGTCAAATGGACGGCTACATATGTGACAGAAGCACCTCACACTGAGGAAGATCAGTGATAAATATTGTAACGATGCTGTCCCTGGCTAAGTGTTCTGGAGAGGCACCCAAGACTCGGGGAGACCTAATTGTACTCTGTGTCCCACCCATCAGTCTGTGTATTTAGGGAAGTTAAAGGTAAAGCAAATGCCATTGGACTACTGTCCTTGTCTAAGTGTCCACAAACAGATGGCGCTTAATTAACCGATTGAGTTTTTCCTCACTCCACAACATGGCGGTCAGTACCGGAACATTCCATTTAACTGCATCTCCTTTTGTCACAAGCGTCCCCCTGTTCGACGTCTGTCCGTGACAGATCACCTGACAAGACCCAGTTTGGATGTGAGGAGACGCAGCTCTTGAGAACAGCGCAGTGGGGGTGGACACCCCGCGGTAGCGCTCCGTCCCCCTACGTGGACGTGCGAGCTTTCTGCCGAAGGTGCTGCTAAATTTCTGCAAACGCAGACAGGAAAAAAGATTCAGTGAAGCATTTTGGGTCACAACAGTCTTAAAAAAAAAAAAAAAGTCTATGAAATCCTGGAGGGACTCGGGTTTGGACAGGAGGCAGAAGCTTGTGTGAAGAGACACAATGAAGCTGCGGATATTTTTAGAAAGTACACACAGCTCCACGCCAGAGGTTGGCAGGGAAATTAGTGCTACGCCGCGTTCATTCAATCATCCAAGTGAGGTCATGAGGGAACGCGGCCTTGTTTCAACTGTTGCTCTGAGATGTCTGGTTAGTTACAGCCCGTTTAAACGTTTCGTATCATTTTAAAATGTATTTTTCATGTCGCATTTATCACCCTCTCTGCGCCATAACGGTGTATTAACACACCTAATCATTATTTTAGTTACCTTTTATGGCAAAAGACCAAAGCAGAAAGTTGCTGAGCATGAAGATTTGCATGGGCATCTACCAGCAATCCTGCTCTTATTCCTGTAATTTTATTCTATCAAGATAATTGTGCATCATTTGATGGCTAAGATGATACATAAATTATACTACATTTCGGTCCGACACTTTTCCATAACTGAGACGCAGCAACCATTTTAGTATTTTTGCTAAATCAATGTGAAATGATTTGTGTTCATTTAATATCTGTAATAAATATCTTTTAGTACCAGAGTTCTGTTAACTGCAGTGAGCGTGAAAACATAATTGAAAGTGATCTACAGCCACTGTGCCGTAATCATTCACGGCTCAGTCCAGTACGACGCATTACAGCGCGCCCTGAACTGGTTTCAGTTTCCATAGCACAGCATATAAAAAGTAATGACTTAAATATATCTACTGGATAAAGAAGAGGTTTTTCTTCAAAGGATTCCTTCTAACTAACCTCAACAAAAGCTTTTGGTAATCATGACCATTTAAAAAAGATGTCCTGTCTGGATGTACAGTTCATTACAGTACAGAAGTAGTACAAGTTAAAAATACTAATGAGGATTTGATTGAGACTCGTCTGAATGTTTTTTTTTTTTTTATCAGATTTCAATTCAGTTCTGTTAATTCTCATTCTCATTCTAATAAAAAAAATATCATGGAATTCCAGAGATCTTGGTTAGGACCCATGATTTTAGTTTTTTTTCATTTATTATATTGTTGTACTTTTTATTTAAAACAGGCAGTAAAAGCGATCCACTCCTGAGCAGACAGTTCTGAGCTTTACTAATCCATGATGCTGAATGAAACTAATAAACTCCAAGCGTGTGTTCCTGCAATGTCCCACTTCTACATAAAAAACTTAGGCAATTCTATTTGAGCTCCGTAGACATCCTCTGTCTCATCTTATAGTTACTCTGAATGGCATCAGCCTGACTTCCACCACCACCATGAGGAACTGTGTGGTCCGATCAGCAGATGTGCTTTGATTTATGCACAATGGAAGTTCCCATTTCGGTCTCCTTTCACGATAATAGTGTTAAAAAAGGAATGTTTTGTCTCAAGGTGATGTTCAGAGAATTCTCCATGCATTTGTTTCTTTCAAGGCTGGACTGTTGTAATTCACTAATTGCTTGTTCAACAGCTGCTTTAACCCTCCAGCTACACCAAAAATGCTGTAGTGAGAACACAAACTGGAAAATTAGCAGATCACGTCTCAACAGTTTTAGCTTCCCTTCATTGTCGGCCTCTAAATTCAACAATGGACTCTAAAATCTTTATTTACAAGGCCCTCATTGGCCAAGCTCCACTTCACTATAGACCTAGTACTAGCCAGATCGCTTTTCTCTCAGTGTTTAGGCTCACTGAAGGGTGAAGAGTGTCTCAAAGGGTAGAAGGTGAACTCATTCCACTACCTGCTCCCCAGTCTGAGGAACCAGCTTCCAGTTTGGATTCAAGGCTATTTTCAAGGCTAGGCTTAAAACATCCCCTTCTCACACAGCTTTAGAGTTGGTAGGTTGGCAGAAGGACTTCCCATGATGCACTGAGAACCTCTCCCCTACCCTCCTCACTGTGTCCTGCATTCTGGAGCCACTCGTGCGTGGCCCCATCATTAACCACGCAGGATGTTACACAAGGAAGCCTCCCAGGATTGTTTATTTAAATCACAACATGTACAGTGCTGAATGTATTTCACAAAGTCTGCTTTATCCTCTAATAAGACACTGTTGCCCAGAGGTCATGCTTATGCGCTGCCCATGCGTCTAGGTCCATCTGTATTTAGGACACATCTACTAAAAGTACGGTATCGGCCCAGTATGTCTTTTCCATGTTCTCATTACTAAATGGTACTGTGCTGCATATATAATATTCATAAAGGATAATGGATATATAATAATATGTATCCATTACTTATCTTGTGCTTGAGCCTGTCCCAGCTTAGAATGTGACCAGCGTATTAGTAATACTGCATCCAATTAGACTATTAATATGAATGAAAATGTCCCTGCCCGATCATTTACACTCGTACAGTCGTTCATCTTGTTTTCATCTATCAGCGATCTAAAAATTAACTACTTTAGTGACACTGCACTGTGACTCCAGGCACAACACACCTCAGAAACTCATTATTCCTCCTTTATGTGAAGCCCTTCTAATGTGTTGCTGCGCTCAGCTGCTGAAATTAGCCTCTCCTCGTGTTGCTGCGCTCGCTGTCAAAGAAAATCCCCAGCCAAGTGTGCGCCGTAATAAGCTAATGTGGCAGCACCCTAACCACTGTATTCATATGTTAATCGGCACCCAAGTAACATGAACAGTAATTTCTCCTCAAGGTTTATCCCCTTCAAAGCTTGCAGCCCAGCCATTATTTCTCTGCATATAACCTTTGCAGCATAATCTTCTGCCTTATACCATAATCCTTGTGTTAATAAAGCATAAAGCATATGATTACCCAGTACATCTAAACCTGGCTAAATATACCAACATCACCATCATGCTGTCTTTTTCTTTCTTTGAACACATAAACGTCCATGAATCTGTTGAGAAGAGGTCAGCGCTAATGGTGATCAGTCACTGTCGCTGCTGTGTCCCCGTATTCCAAAGACACTCGGCAGCTTCTTTCATATCCTCTCTTTGGACCCCCCCCACCACCCCCCCACTAATTCCTCGTCTCTTCTTTCATTTGAATCGTCCCGTTTTCAGTCTTCCCGTGTTGTTCTGCGTCTCCCAGCGAGCCACAGGCTGCCATTCATGTGCATTGTCTCCCCGCGGAATGGCTTTCAGCGAGAAGATGAACAAATGTGGCACTCCCGGATAATGTTTTCCTTTTTCTCACCAGTCTCCCTTGTCGTTGTCACATCTCTCACTTCTCCTCTTAAATTCTTTATTTCCCATTTCACTTTTCATGTAGCTCACTCTCATTGCCTGTCGCTGCTGAGAAGGATGGGTAGTGCTGGGGGAATATTGAGGTGGTAAAGGAAGCCGTATATAGCATCTGGACCTTTTAGTCTTCTTATTCCTGTGTGTGTGTGTGTGTGTGGGGGGGGGGTCATTGAAGGTATGTAAATGATGGATTCATTTTATGTTGCGTGGGAGGATGAAGGTGTGATATTTATATTTGCTGCCTCTCTGAAAACATACTAAATTCCGTGTGTGACTGTCAGACTAACAAAGCCGCGTACACACATTCACACCTCGACTGCAGGTGAGCCTGAGTGTGTGTGTGTGTGTGAATGTGTGTACATGTATATGCTACGCATGCCTTGGTTTTGAACATAAAATCAAATGACGTGAATGCGATACAGAAGAAGAATCCAAACAAAAGGAAATGGTGGTGACTGCTAGAGGGGAAGTGCATTTCCTCCTCAGTACTTCAGTCCTTTCTTTGGTCTTGATGTAATAACTGAACCGAGAAAATGCCCAGTATAAACAAGCTGAAAGAGAGTGTGATGCCACCTCTTGTAGCACCTCAGATATCCTTTGATGCATTCTATTGATTTCATTTTATTTGGGTGATAAAAGCAGAGCCATCAAATGATGTAATGTGCATATGTAAACATAAAAAACCCAATAAAATTAAGTGTTTAAAAATTCCATCAGCTTTAAATTTGTTCCTTGGGACTGATTATCATCCCAATCTGTGCAGAACGTTTTTAGTTATACTTGTAATAAAGTGTTCAAACTGACTTAGGTCCAAAATGCAGATCCAGATTTGGATCGCAACCAAAAGAAAATCAATTTGTCCTTGGCTCACTTAAAATCCCCAGTAGAGAGTTCCACAGGGTTCTGTGGTAGGACCCATGTCTTTTTACATAATGTGCGCTCCCTTTCAGCCATATTATTAGGCCCTATTATGATATGAAGCAAAAAAAAAAGAGAAAACATTTCTAAGCAGACCGCTATTTATCCACAATGCTAGAAGAATGTGTGTGTTCTTGCAACATCCTCCTGCTAATTTAAAAATTCAATGAATTCATTTAACTCTAAGCACCTTAGATACTCTGATCATCACCCAAATGCAGACACAACTTTTTTTTTTTGTTATTCTTGTAATAAAATATACAACCTGACTTTGGCCCAGAATACAGATCCAGATCTGGATCACAACCAGAAGGAAATCAATTCATCCTTGGCCCATGACCAGAGCAGACCAAAAATCGACATTTAAGTTGCTAAAATATGCTTATTCACGCTTGTACAGACTAAAGCTCAATTTTGTTAATGGAGGAAGCGATATTCCCCAAATCTGCAAAGTTGATTTGGTTCTCTGTTGCGACCTTTTTGATGTTATTTACCGTACGGTTTGTTTGTATGCCCCCCCCCTCTCTCCCCCTCTCTCGCTCCCTCCCTCTCTCTCTCTCTCCCTCTCTCTCTCCCTCTCTCTCTCCCTCCCTCTTTCTCCCTCCCTCTCTCTCTCCTTCTCTCTCTCTCTCATGCGATGCTTCCATGTGCATCTATTTCCATGTGTGTATCTTCTATCTCACTATTTAGCAGGCATGCACTTGTGTAATATTAAATCCATGTCAGCAGGCAGCCACTTACATAAGCCTAACAGGAGCTGACATCTCCTTCGCCAAAGACAGATGCTTGCGCTAGTTCCCTCAGAACCTTTCCCCTCTCACCCACCCCCTCGTATAAATTATATTTCATTTCGGTTTGCGATATTTCTCCCATCACTTTGTCAGCCTGCAGACAGCATGGCCCGTTATCGGCATTAATGTGATACCTGATATTGTTATTACATGCCAGCGTGATCAGCGGACTGCAAGTTACATTAATGGCTTGTTTCATGCATATTGAAGCTAATTAGCTCTGAACACACACGTTTGCATCAGCACACAAGTGACCATAAATGATATCACACACACAAGCATCTTACGGGTACCAAAAGTTGTTCTTGTGGAAGCGAAATGGAAATGCATAATGTAAGCACAATATTTTAGAGGAGAGAAGAAAAAAAACTTCTGCAGAGGTGGAAGAAGTTAAAAATTTATCTTGCTCATGTATGATTGATGTTGCAGGGACGCATGCTTTTTTTTTTTCTTCGCCAATTAAATCCTGAATTACAAGCTCAGACTTGCTTGAAGTATGTCAGTGATGACTTCATCTGAAGAAAAGTTTTTTTCCAAAATAGCAACAATGTGCAATTTATAAATAGAAACAAAAGTGCATTAAAGCAACAGTTGATGCACATTTGTGTGTAATGTGCTGTACAGTGAAAAACAGAGATTTCTCTGCACACCGCACGAGGCCGTAATGTAGACCAGCGAGTAATACTTTAAGAGACGTGGACATCATTTATACATAAGTACACTGGATGTTACAGCATGTTGCTGACGGCCAGAGTTAGGAAATGTGATTATCATTAATGTATAACTTCCATGCATGGTGCTGAAAGTAGAAACAGATTCACATCGGCGTTTGCAATAAAGATGAGTGATTTCTTTCTAAATGGAGTTTTAAAAACAAAACCTGCTTTCAAGTCAACACATTTCATGATAAAGTATTTATACTGATTGTACAATAGTTGAGTATCTAAAGCATAGACCAGTGGCACATTAATAAGTAATTATACATCTTTTTGTCCTACAGCACAGCATCACAGTTGTATTCTGACTTTAAACTAGTACCTTTTACATTGTGTGGAAATGAGTTGATGCTCCACGACCACAGAGGTGGGTCCTCACTTATAACTACTGGTTTGGTGGTTTGGGCTTTTGATCAGGATCAGAAGGTGTTCCAGGTATAAAAAGGCCTCTTTTGCGCAAGGAAATGGTAAAATTGTGTCACTCTTCGGTGGTCTGTGTACACTAATGTGGCATTCGCAGTCCCTGAAAGGTGCACGCATCAGAGTGGGTTTAAGGCCCGAGTCTATGGACATGCTTACGCCATATTGTTCTCAATCAGTGTGAGTAGAAGCGTCTGTGCACTTGTGCGCCTTGTTGCATCACCCAAAACACCAAATAGTGGCCTGGCCGGGAAACGATAGCGCTTTTAAAGTTTTGACAGTCCTCAAAGCATTTCCATCGGTACGTATTTCCTTCAGGAAACGAAAAGGGGCGAGGCCATTTCCAGCAGGCCGAGTCAGAACACGTGAAGTCCACCTTCAGGCAGATCTTCGAGGCTGATTTCTTGATGTATTCAGAGAAGTAAAAGGAAGAGGAAAGACGTGGCAAATGTACTTTCATTCTGAGGAATTTCTGCCAACTAAGAAATGAAATGTTTATCGTCCACTGCACATTCCTGCACCGATATGACTCATAAAGGAAATATCATTTACTGAACATATAGCGCTGTAATGGTGTTTTGATTCAGGGGAGAACTGAGTACCGTCGTCATGCGACGGTTTATGTGGAAAAACAGCTTTTGTAATCATTTGCTTTCTACAGTTCCTCGACTGAAAGGCACTTCCTCATCATTTACCAGTGAAGGAGTCGGGGAAACATTCAACACCTCTCCCTTCACGAAGGCGAGACCATTATCCCGAGTGCTGCGGGAAATAGCGTGGAGGTTACTGAGCTAGGTGGCGTGTTTAGGCGATGCTGTCGCTCTGATGTGTTATAAGCCATTAGTAGAGTCATCGAACGGGAGACGCGAGGGGGGAGAGGCCATTGATCTTTTTAGCCCGCGTGTGAGTGTTATGTTACGATTTTATATGTTTGCTAATAAAACCTCGAGGACGTTAGGTTACACGTTGGCTGAGGCTCGTGCGGCAGTGCTCGGTCCTTGCCGCGCCATAGATCAACCCGTGCTTAGCATTCTGCAGACACCTTCAGTGCTAATCCTTTAGCACAGTAATTGTTGGAGTGAAGGCCAGAGGGTCATTTCGGTGGTATCTATTGGTCCTGATATCAGAACTGAATTGCCCTTCATTAGGGAGAAGTTAATCCCTGCTTAAAGTGGTGGAGGCCGTCAACACATTCATTACTGCGCAGCCTCCACTGAAGGGAGGGCACCAATGAGGCGATAAAGACCAGTCCGCTGTTTTTAGCCACGGTTTATCCGCCGCACTTATCCGTTTCCTGCCTGTCACTAAATTCACAAAAAAAGGAGCTAAAGCAGCTACGTAGTGAAGTTATGTAACTGGTGTAGAGCTCAAGCATCTACTAATTCTATATTCTGGTTTTTAAATGTCTTTGGTCCTCAGTAAAAAGTCTTCTCTGATATGAATGGGCTTAACATGAACATGAAAGCAGATGGTTTCTTTTTATTATTAATTATTTAAATGATAAACAGTGTAATTAAAAGCGACTTATGTAAAAAAAAGAACAAATGTACCATTTGTAAGTGCTTAATCTAAGCTGATGGCCCCCGCCGAAAGATATAACTAGAAAAGCACTCAGAGAGCGCAGACCTTCGCCAAGCAGGCACTTGGGCAGAGATCTAAGTTGTCTTCTTTTTAGGTTGTTCGACTTAAAAACAATTGTACACATGTATAAAGTTAGAAGTAATACAATATTATATAACATAGTAGGTTGCTCTTTGGAAGATCACTGGTCAAAGTCCCTCTGGAATCCAGAACTTCCTGGAAAGTCCCTCTTCTTCCCATTATCAACATTTCCTGAAAGGTTCATTAAAGGTTAATTAAAGTTTAAAACTTTTCAAATCATTTTGCTGTCACGTGACCTCCTCCCTTGATGTAGATTATTGTTTTAAAATGATACTACAACAAGGCATTTAGATTTTATCTATATTTAATTGTGGTTATTTACTCAAACCTGAAAAGGCAATCTAACTAATACAAATGGAACTTGAGCCTTTCTTAAGCTCAAGCTACTTTAACTAGACTTTTTATTTTTGGCCTATTTATGAATTTATTAAAAAAATATATGTATTTTCTCAAGAAAATGTTCCCTTTTTGTCGGTCTGAGATGCAGATGTGATCACATTAAAGGTAAAGTAATTACAGGAGGCTTAGCTTCGTCTGCCCGGCCCTGGAAGCAGCTCTGGGTTCAACGCTCGCGGATTTAAATCGTATCTCGCTGTGACCGAATGCTGCTGATCTTGCAAACCTTTAGCCGCGTAATCAGCCAGGCGGCGTGTTAAATTGCAAAGCGGCAGGAAAATGACAGCTTACCGCCAATCCCTCCGACGTCTGATTGAATAGTGGAGGTGGGCTAGCGGGGCGGCCGTGAAACGTGTATCAATCAATTGCACTAATGTTAAGTAAACAGTCCCGCGGGAGACTTTGTCAGCGGGAAGACGCGCCACGAGATGAAAGCCGTCGGCATGAAAGATGACGGGAAGCATCGGAGTGACGGAGTGGAAACGCACGCCCGGCCTCACGCCGCGCACCGCGCTGACTTCTACACGTGCGGGCGGCGGGAGGAACGCGGCTCCGTGAAATTGCACAAACAGCTTAATAAAATTCCCGCGCTATCTGTTACCCCCGCTTGACAGGTGTGCGAGTGGCGGGGGGTCGTCAGTGGTGTGGAGGGCCCCCGGGGTCCGCCGGGTCGATGAGCCGCTCTTGACCGTTGCCCGCCGAGGACGAGCGGACAGCGCGTGATTGAGGACACCGCCGAAACACCTGTGGTCACGGGGCTCGGAGAACTCCTCCGGGAAGGACGGGGAGTGGGGGGGGGGGTTGGAAGGAGAGGGGGCATGAATAATGTACACAGTGGGCCTGACTGATGGGTAGTGTAATAAAGCCGGGCAGAATAGCGTGACCAGAAACCCCAGCGATGTCTGACGTCTTCACCAGCTCGCCAGACGACCCACAGACCATCTGGGGGGGGGGGGGGTGGCGGGGGAGTGGTCTTGGCCTTCTCTCAAGTTCTCAAGTTCTGCCTTTAAGAGCGAAACTTGCTTTTATTTAACATCTGAAGTTTTTCTGTAGACTTAGCAGCATGGGCGCGCTGCTCAGATGTGCGCGGTCTTCATGTTGTTTTATCTAATGAAGCGTGATGTAAACACGGCCTCTCGGGAGAGGTTCAGATAAGGAAGCCCCGCACGAACGTCGATCTGCCACGGCGCCGAGAGAAGACCAAAAAAAGACTAAAAAGGGGTCGGAATCATCAGAGGCGGACGTTAGTCAAGCCATCAGGCATTCAGGCGGAGGGTTGCGTAACGGGGGCTGCGGTACAATATGCTTCAAAACAAACTCAAACAAACATCGCCGCTTTGCCAAACGTCTCGCCGCATCTAACGGCGAACGTGTCCCAGATGTTCCGAACACTTTAGATCACGTTAGTCACGGACGCGGCGGGAAAAGAACGACGGCCGGGATAACGACGCGGACGCGGCCTGAGGAGACGCCCACGCCGCGACCAGAGTCCGTCCGGGTGAAGGAAGCCAGAAGCGAATCCGAACTAATTCCCCCTTTAACCGCGCTCGTTTGGCAGCTTTGCTTCCCCCGCTGCGCGCGGATCCTCCAGATTTACCTCCTTTCATTCATCACTCCCAGCAGGGTCAGCGGCCGCCGCCATTAGCGTCGGCGCTTCACGGGAGGATTTATGTCGCAGCTGCTCAGAGCGGAGCTGCGATCTCAGAACCCCCCAGTAGAGTTTGAGGAGAATCTGCATATCACTCATCCTCCGGAGCGGGCAGCACCTGGCCAGGTATCCCCTCACAAGGCCAACACTTTTAAGACCCAACTCAAACTTGTGTGATAATTCGTGCAAAATCAGTCGCTCTCATAGCAGGGGGGACATCAGATGGGGGCTCAGGTGCGCCGAGGAGATAGGATATGTTGTTTAATCTGCCCCTGCCTGCCGGCTCTGTCTTTGCAAGAGGAATTTCAAATTCGTCCCAGCTCTGTCTTTTCTTTCTGTCTGACTTGCTCTGATCATGTTTTTTCCTGTCCTCTATACACTGCCGCTGTTTGCTGGTTTGCTTATTACCTTTGCCTTTCAGGGGAGCGTCTACGCAAAAATAAAGTGACAAATATAAAGTTGCCTGAATAAAACCGCAGCGGTTTATTTACAGTGTCAATATTTGGATGGTTTGGGCTGAGACGGTCGGGAATATTCAGCCTTTTTCCTTCCTTCTTTCTCTCGTCGCTGGGTCTGAAACCCAAATACACCCAGGAAGTGATGAGAAGGGAGTAAATTGGCCATTTTGTCTTACTTTGGTGTCACTGACGCCCGTGGCTGGACCTGGGGTTGCGTCCGAGGGTACAGGTGGGGGGGTGGGAATTGAGTCAGGAACCAGGCTGTGCCTGTTTCCGCTGCTCTCGAGCCTTCCCTGGAATATTGGGCCTGCCTGTTGGGGCTACGGTTTTCTTCTCGACGAGTCTATGAGTCATCCTCCTGCAACTGTCGCCCGCTTCCCTTCAGAGAAGCGTCATCCTTCTGCGTGCCGTGCCCTCGCTCGTCCCATTCCCCGTCGCTCCCGCGTCTCATTAATGTATTTCCCTGTCGCTTTCATCGCTCTTTCCTCATTGACTCACCGTGTCCCTCGTTGCTACCCCTACCACTCGTCGCTCATTTTCCCTCTTCACTTCTGTCTTTTGCGCACGCTAAACTGTGTCGGGTTCATCGAGAACGTATTCCCTTCTCTTCTTTCCAGTGGGCTTGAGATAAAGAGATGGCGCTAACAAGGGAGAAGAAGAAAGGAAGTAGCACATATTACTGCGTGAGCGCATCTTTTTCTGGGCTGTTGACAGGGCACCAACCACCAGACTCCATGACAGCGCTGTGATGTTCAAAGCGCCCTCCCTGTCCTCACTTACTCTCCTGCTTCCATGATTCCTCACTCCAGAGACGGTATATATTGCTTAGCTCCGGGCATGACGCCACTGCAGCGTCAAAGTTTTGATCCTATCTCACAAAGTTGCCCAACAGCGTGGTGAACCCCCACACCAACAACACAGACCACACTCATTATTTCATGGCTCAATCATGTCTCCCAACAGCGGCCTTAAAAGGAAAAGTGGACCGGCTCGGCTTGTACCAGCTTCCTTTGTGACCTTCACATCAAAACTGGAAGATGACGCTCACATCTGAAGCAGAACCACTGCCTTGATTTTTGTCAGGGAAAAAAAAGCCAGAGTGGTCTGGCTTTCATGGCTATTTTTGTAGCCCTCAACTACCTTCACTGTCCCATTTTCTGTGCGGAAGTCACTCGTGTTCAGCCGGGCTGAGCAGGAAAACAAATGTAGCCTCTCTTGGCGAGGTGGTGGTCACTATTAATCAGGAAGAACGATTGTTCCTTGCAGGAATATAAATGTTAATTACACGCGGTGGTAATATCTTAATTCATGACATTGATGCAGCGATGGTATTGTTTACCCAACATGGTGCCTCAGGGAGAGCTTTCAGGGTGCTTTATGAGGTTTCCTCGGCTTGGTTCAGGATTGCTTCATCATAGCAACCTCTAGGCCTTTTCTTCATCATCTGCGTGGGCCGACTTTATGGCAAATGTTTACTATTTGCCTGTTACATAAAGTCTTCTTTAGGTCTTAAGTCAGAAACAAAGTAAACAAGATCAGCAGTGTGTTCAAACAGATGATCGTCGGCGGATAAAAACGCTCGGGCGCTCCGAAATCCATTACTCCTGTGGACTGGAAGAGTGTCGGCTCAGTGTTCCTCCATGTGGAGCAGCCTGCGTGTGAACAGTCGGCATGCTTCAGCCACGTCGGACAGGCTGAACCCGGTGGCCAGGATAGCTGGGGCTCCCAAAAGAGCCACAAATCAAAATCATTAACTTGATCCCAAGCGGTGGCTGCGGGACGTTGTTTTAAGTGACCGGGGCCACGGTGACAGGGATGTGACGTGGCTTTGCAGTAGTTCAGAGTGGTTTATGTGCAAAACTGTATTTAAGAGAATTTCATTAAGGAGTCATCAGCTTATTGACCTTGTTGATTAACTGCTGATTGACGTTGCCATTTTCCTGTATCTGTGTTTTATTCACTGCTACCAGTGACAATCAATTAAAAGACTTCTAATTTTTCTCTTCTGTCGCAACTGTCTCATCACACAGTTTTTCCAGAGTAATTATTTCTGTAAACTTGCTTTAATTATTCAAATATTTGCTCCCATGAGTCCCACACTTCCCAGACAGTCCTTGTTTTTGTTGCTTTCGCGTCAGAAGGCAACCAAACCTGGACTAAGAAAAGGTAAATAACCTCCACGCTAAAATACCACATAAATTTATTCGTCTGAGAAATGACAGCATAGTAACTCTTGGGACCTTGCCTTACCCAACCGGCGCTTTGTGGAGAGCAGAAAAGGTTTCCAGACATTTGACAACTGATTGATTCTTGAATGTCAGGCTGTAGATCACCTGGGAGGGGGGGGGGCACACGGCACCTTGACGGTATGTGGCCCCACGTGGATAGTGATGGGACTGAGAGAGACGTTGGTTCTCAGCTAATTTTCCAACTAATCTGATAACCTGTCTGGTTATATACTCACAAAACACCAGAATCCTTTGATTGTTAATCTGAGAAAGATGACACCATTTACCTGATTTGGCTCCCATTCCAAGGCTTTCAGGCCCTTGGGTTGATGTTGGACACTACCAGGCTGCAGATATTAGGACACCAAAACACCATGTTAAGGTGGAGACGCACCAAAGTAGAAGTGAAGAAGCCCTTTGAAGAAGAAGGGAAACGCCTTCAAGAACCCGACCAAGTCCAGTTGTTCACCATCAAGTGAACACCCTCGATGTTAAACCTACAATGGTGATCAGGCTTCATTGTTTAAAGCGCTGAGAGGTATATTGATCCACAATTTTTTAACCCCGACCAATAAATGATCTTAATGCAGATTAAATATAGTGTGATGTCCATACTAAGGCCTGGACGTCAGTGCCTGATCACATCGTGTCTCTAGCCAGTGTTTACCAATGAAATTGTTAGAAATTATGAACACATTCTAGCAATAAATGAGTCGTTATCTCAACAGGAAATGTTCCTAATACTTTTCCCTTTTTAGTCTTGAGTGGCTTGACTTGTGACAGATGTTAGAAAAATGTTTTCCCTCCAGGCTACAGCTGAAATCGCGATTTGCAGCTCTTGTTTATTATTCAACATCTTCAGCGCTTTTATCATCCGCTGCCGTTATCACGAGGTTTACCCGAGTATGTGGTGATTTGATCCAGAAGAGGGAAGAAACAGTTCTTCCAGGATTCTTTTTAAAGGCGACGGCGTATTTGATGCTCTTAAATGTCAGGTCAGTGCTTCCTGCCCGGCTGGAAGGACCGCTCCTTTGTTGTCAAGGCCTCCTCGGTTTGTGCTCCTCCAAACTGATTTATAGAAGCAATGTATGGAAGTAAATGTGTGCACCTAAAACTGGATTTATCGACCTTTCAGTAAAATCTATGGACTAATTAAGCGGAGCCTTCATGAACAGACCTTGCATTGAGGCCATAAAGAAGGTTACAAGACATGAGTATGCTAATGGAGATTCCAGGACTGCAAAGGAAATGGGCGTACCTTATATCTTTTAAATGGCCAAAACTGCCAAATGCTGAATGGAACTCCACCCAGTACATCTAATGGAATCCAATTATTCTCTGTTTTTGCACATTCAAGGTTTAAGGTTAGGCTTTTTTTCGTTTAATCCAGGCTGGGAGGTTTTCAGGTTCGATCGCAGGCCTTTCTCTCTGCACTTCTGTGCGTGTTCTCTCACTGCTTCGGTCCTAGGTCTTCCCTGATAAAAAAAAAAAAAAAAAAGATTTATGTCGAGTGAGAGTATAGCAGATATGATGATGTTTACACACAGAGCTGCTTTCAGGCTCCATTTGCTCCAGTCTCAGTTACATAGTTAGTCTGCTGCAGGATTTCAGGACACAGGAAAAGCATCTGTTTGTTATCCAGATGTCTCCTATGTGCTTTACGTCTGGGCAAAGTGCTGTGCAGCTCACACTGCAGGCTGCAGATATGCCGCAGAATTCATTGTCACCTTTTTTTTTTTTAATGAAAAGAAAGCTGTCAGCCCGATTTCAGTCAGCTGGTATCTTTACGGATCCCTCAGCAAATAGAAAGTGACAGGGTTGACAGCCAAGTGAGCGTGGACAGTTGAGCAGAGCCAAATGTCACACCATACTATGTCAAAAGCTTTTTCCCGCTGTTATAATGAGATTTGTGCTTTCAAATGAGCTTCAGCCAGAGTGTTGAATTCAATAAAGCTCTCACACTGTTGAGCAGTGTTTTCTGTTGCTTCTGTTATTGTAAATGCTCGCCATTAACAGGCTGATGTACGTGCACTTGAGATTTTAGTAATTATAACTTGTTTGTGCCTCTCTGAGGAATATTTATCCACTAACATTATTTTAATTTGAAACTGTCTGATTGTTTGGGGATGTCAATATAATGACAGATGTGCATTACAGAATATGGCATGAATATAATACAAAGAACCCACAAACACCATCAGCAAAGACAAGGAGGGCTGAAATGCTGTTTTAGAGAGGAATCGTGCCAGACATCAGCAGTGTGGTGTGAATCATGTCACCTCACAGCAAATTTTCTATTTTTTCGAGCTGCTGCCAGATGTGCTTTTGTGTGGGACGATGGGAGGATTAAGACGAGCAATTGATCTGCATTTGTAATGCAAGGATGGAAGGTGAAAACACTAATAAATGCAAGTAGCCCATAGAGCTTTTGTTAAATCAAAGAGTTTAGTTTTGGTTACCTCAGAGTTTTGATTGTTAATCAGAAAAGGAAAAACTTTAAAAAATGTGTAACTCGATATAACGCTGCTCCATCATCGCATGCTGACCTGACCCACTGGCCCACTCAGACCTCCTTCTGCATCTTCAGCAAAACAGATGATCTGCATCTGTGATGTACAGCATGTGTCTGTTCGTCTCTTCTTGCCGTCCTTCCCCCCGTCCTTTTTTCACTGCTGCTCCTCCTCCTGTGGTGCAGTAGTCGGTTGGCAGATGTTGGCGTACATTTTAGACTGTTGCTCTGAGGCCTCTCGTTTATGAACATTATGGTGTTGTCAGCATACCACAAAAAAAAAAAGACATGAAAAGTTTCTGTGTTTATATTTATGCCACCAGTTTTAGTGTTGGACCCTGGCTCCTTAAACAATACTTCCAAAACAGGAATTAAGGGTCATTTCTTGAGCTGCATCAAAGCATTTATCAAACAAAACAAAGAAAATCACTACTGCTAAAAGTTTGACAAGATCGGCAGGACTATGTAAATTGAAGTGTGTCTTTTATTTTCAATAATCTACATAGTTTTGTGTTGTGAATGTGCTCTTGGAGGATTAGACCCCCCCTTAGCTGCCTCTGTTTAAGTGAATGCCAGCTGTTTCATGCACTGTTAGTTCCAAATTCTACAGAAGGCTATAACAAAACTTTGGCTAATTTGCACGCCTTCTTTTTTATGTTGCGCTTGGCTGGCGCTGCTAAATGGACCCATGCTCATAATGGTGCAACTTTCCAAGGACCACACAAGATGCCACGCTCCATACTGGGATAGTATGGTCTCTGAACTAATAATTCCGGGTTGTTTGATGTGACTAAGTAGACGAGTTAAAAATCAGCTGAGAAGAAGAAAAAAAAAAGGAAAATAAAAGTTTGATTTTCAACTTCATTTGGCAACATGTGAATACATCCTCGCCCAACTGAGAATCTCCGCTCAGCAGTGGAAATAACAACATATTAATTAGCAGGCACTTCATTTGGGATCTGGTAAATTAGCTCATTTCTGAACCAGGCACTTCCTCTGCACGCACGAGTGCATGTTAGGCACCAACTGAGTCGGCGAGTGTTGCTCGCACAGTAAAGTGAAGGAAGCAGGTTCATTTCTTTGTCTTAATTTCCTTTAATTAAGTCTAACTACAGCAGACACATTTGCATAGCACTGTTTTAATATACCCATCATAGTTTAGTTTAATTTGCTTTGCACAACGCTATGAGGAACGTGTTCCACAGAGCGCTCTCTTCTCTGATGAATGCCTTTGACATGAAATCACTGACCATTTAAGATGAGAACTGATATCTTTTAAAACTTAAATGGCTCTGGCGGACATATCACACTGCACAGTCAGCAAGAATTCCCATGACATTTAGCCATCTTTATTATGAATTACTCTTTCATAATATAAAGCTGTCATTGATGCTCCGCGGGGTTTAATATCTGCACTTAAAACTCTATTATTGTTTTTATTATTATGTGACAATGGCAATGATTGAAAATATTTTATATGTCCATCCTTTTCCTGCCTTTTTTTTTCTTCTTCCTGGAGTCCCGGTGGTCACCCATCTAACTAATTTGCATGGTTTTGGTATGTGGAAGAAGACAGGGAACGTGAAGGAACTCCACAAAGAACCACTTCAGTATTCTGTAGCAGGGTCACACATGAGCATTCACACTGGAACACAAGACGCCTGATTGCACATGATGCTTTATATTGAAGGTAGGCTGTTGTGACTGTGAGAGAGGTTGAAGTAATGCCCCCCCCCCAAAAAAAAACAGCTTTCATAAGAACTAAATGAACGGTTTTCTTGCACTCCGCCTGCCAGTGACTGCAACGAGTGACACTCCTGTATGAAACGTTGCTGTTGAGGCTTTTCCTACATTGAAAGAAGCGGACGGGTGAGTTATTAACGCTGTCTCGAGCGATTCCAAAGCTTCAGCTTATAAAAACCCTGCACTTGCATATAATAAGTAAACATTTGGCTTTTTGAAAAATAAAACAGCAAAGACTCCGGGTCCTGCAGCGATGCACTAAATGAATGGAGATGAATCAACACGTTGATGTGTTCCTGCCTCGTTGATGCGGTTCTCATCATAATTCCCACTCCAACAATTCCAGCTTATTGTTTGTTTGTCAGTATGCAAACCGCCATGCTATTTTTATGTTTCGCCCGGCTGTCCTTGCAGCAGAAAACGCCTCACAATGAGCAGAGCCACCGTGAGGGTGCAGACGCAGACGGCTCCGTGACAGACCGTCACAGACTGCAGCGGCAGATGAAGGCACAGTCAGTCGGAATGCTGCGGTTGTTGTGACTCATTTTTGTAACTAATACGTTACTGTATTTATATCCCAATATTTTGACATCTTGGAACAAACTCAGATGATGACTCAGCGACTGAAGGTCTCCGCAGTCGCCCAGAAGGGACAAACAGACAAGCACGAGCTTCACAACTCATCAGTGTTACCTGTGAGGTGTCATTTATCAGGCAGACTTCTGTCATGGTTCGACTGTTCGCTTACACGGAGACGACGGTATCGGCCCCTGAGAACATCATCCAGAGTGGAGCCCCAGACCCGTGTCAGGGTTCGATATTTCTTTAGTTTCTCTGATATAGGAGGCATTTAGTTCCAACGAACATGCTTAACATTACATGCTCTGTTATGTTGCACCTTAAATCTGATGGTCATTGTTTATATCATAAATCATAAATCTGATGGTCATTCTTCAGATGCAAGTTCATTTCCAGGACAGGAAGAGACTGAGCTGTCCATCTGAACGTCAGTCAGAAGAAGGAATTCCCAGACTGTGGCTGTCCAAGTGGATGGCTGTAGACTCTAGAGTCACTTTAGAACATTTTGGTTTATTTCTCACAGTTTAGTTGTGTCTGAAAGTGATAAACCTTAAGGATAAGAGTAAGGGAGGATTTTAAACAAATAACGGGGCTTGCCGGAGATATCATCTGAAAGAATCACATATAGTGATATTCCCAAAGACTGTATAGGATGTATGGTGTGTATTCACACAGATAAACTACCTCACAACATTGTTTTGCTTCTGTTTTGAAAAACCGTCAGTGGCTGTGATGAAAAACCCCATCACTCAGCTGATGCTGAGCCTTCAGTAAAGCGCTCCGATAACACTTCCACCTCTATAAGGATCAGCTCTACTCTCATTTCAGCGCCGTGCTCTCACTTTAAAGCCGTCTCTGGAGAGAAAGACAGGAGCTGTGGCTGTGTGTGTGTGTGTGTGTGTGTGTGTGTGTATAGAATATGAACGTCATTAAAGAGACAAAGCTAGTATGAGGTTGGAGGACAAACCGCCACTGTGATGAGAGGTTGGTCTGCAGGAGGAGGAGCTTAAAATGCTTTGTTTACTCTCATGGTCCTCCACATTGCCAAGTTATCTCCACAACAACAGTAATCGTAATTTCCTGGATTCTTTCATGAAAACGAATCACTTCCTTTTCCGTTACAGCCTGTTGTCTTTGGGATATTTCACAGGAAAAAGTCTGAAGGCAAAGGGGATTGGACTGCTTCCTGGTTTCGTTTAACGATCCATCAAATCTAATACGAATACTTTTCCAAATATGGAATAACCTCAGTGTGCTAAAATAGATGCAGGAATGCCGCTCATACATATAAATTTGCACTTGAGTATTGATTACCTGCCGGCAATAATCAATAATCTTTTCTCAAGCAATGGATGGATGTGGGTGGGTGGACGAAGGCCCGGAAAAGTCCATTTTAGATATTTCAGTTGTCAAAAACTGACTGCGTGTATCCGGTTATAGGGATCTGCACTGTGAGAGAGAAGGGCAGGTTTGAGGTGAGCCTCAGCTTGACATGCTGTCAGAAGGTCCAGCCTCACTCAGATCCAGCCATTCCCGACTCAGCTGCACGCCTGTTTCCGCAACAGCTATTAATCATTCGCACGCACGGACGCAGCACCTGCCCTCCGTCTCTACAATAAACCCATTTTGTTTGTATTTGCTGCCTGTTAATGCGCTACTTTGAGTATCTAGAGTGCCTTTCATTTTACTCCAATGTGACTTTGGGTGGTTTTAATGGCCCCAGTGTGTACCATTACTGGAGCTCTGACAGTTCACACAGGGGACAGTTAGGGAATGTGTGTGTGTGTGTGTGTGTGTGTGTTTGTGTGTGTGTGTTTGTGTGTGTGTGTTCATTCTTGTACTTGCTACATAGAGTACTGAAATCCCCATTTATTTTACTAGCAAAGTGAGGACCCTTGGTGAGGACTGTTTGAGGGTCAAGACCTGGTTATAAGGTTGATGTCTATGAAAGTCCTCACAAAGATAGAAGTAGAAGGATGTGTGTTTGTGTGTGTTTGTGTGGATGTTGTGTGTGTGTGCGCTTGTGGGAAGTGTAAAGCTGGTGGGTGTTAAGGGGCTGTTAGACTGGGACAAAGTGCAGCAAAGAGGCAGTGGTCCAAATGCCACTAACCCCCATCTAACTCGATGCCAAGCTACTAAAACACACAGACACACACACACACGCACACATACACACACACTCTCTCTCTCTTCCTCTCTCTCTCCCTTTCTTCCATCCATTTCTTCTTTATGCTGATAAACTCTTATCCTACATTTAAGTCTACCATCATTTACGTCTATGTATGATCTAATAAAAATGCTTAAAAATTAACAATTCACCCTGAAATTTAATGACAAGTTAGTGGGGCCCAAATGAAAAACAAACACAGAGACACACTCCATTACCCAGCAGGTCCCCTGGGCGCCGAGTCACCGTTGAACTGGCTCGTTTTCCGTTCTTCTCTGTGAATTCAGCACATTCAGTGAAGCGCGCGCTCCGAAATCTGCTAGTCCACGTCCCTGCTCGCCAGTTCCATTGGACGGTACTTAACGGTTTTATCACTTCTGTTCATTTGTGTAATTGTGGGTGTAAAAGCATTACAAACTGTTGTTGGCTTTACCCCGCTGACAGAAGGACGAGTTCACAATTACTCCGCTGCATAGTTCCATTTAAGTACAATCCGTCCATCTGTCACAGCTGCTGTGTATTTTAATAGAAACGTCTCATCGCTGCAGAGGAGAAGTCCCCGGAGTGAACTCCAGACGTTTGACCACAGGCTCCGACTTACGATAACAAAATGGGCTTCCTTACTTTTTTATCCTTATTAAGCTTTAGATTGTGTCTCTCCTGATTCCGCTATCTTCACCCCCTGATGAAGAGCCCTGGAGAATAAGAGCTTTCATGTATTTCTAATTATCCAGCCTGCTGGTCCCAAGGCACAAAGAAGACAACAGGACCGTAAAAGTTGCCCCGTCTTAAACAAAGTTTCCAGTGTGGAAGAAAATGTCATCAAATTAATTAATACCGTCGTGTCACAAATCAGCTTTGGGTGTTGTTTGAAGACTGAAAGAGATCTTTGCACTGATATGAGATTTGGAGGGTTGTTATTATTTTTAACACAGTCGAGCGTTCATAAAATAAAGCAGCTTAAAGATGCACACGTATGTCCTCTGAGCCGCAGGGCCAGGAGGACGTTGTTCTCTTCTTCCTGTTTCTTGTGTTATCTTCTCTTTGACCTGTGCTGTGGCTTCGACCTTCCTACATTTTGAATTATCTTATAATTCCGACCTGCATGCTAGCCGTCAGACTGGCAGAACATGATTTTTTTTTCCCTTTATAAATCTGTATTTTCCATCCCTTTCTTGCTGCATTGGTCAAGTATGTTGGCTGAAGGACGTGACATTTTCTTCCCATTGGTCTTTTGGAGTGGAGGAGAAAGAATGCGCAAGGACAGACAAGTCTTTGACCAGAAAAGCCGGGGTGTTATTCACGCATTCCCTGCCCCCCCTTTGTCTTCCCCTCCACCAGCGTGCCTTTTCTCTCTCCACCTGCTCGATATTTGCCTTGCTGCCTTCTCGGAATTTAAACAGCTCAAATCAACGTATATGTAAGGTAGGTGGTGGAGGACTGCATTTCCCTGCAGGACTGAAGCGGTGCTGCACAGATACATTCTTGCCTGTAGAAAATCTTTTCAACCACCTGTAACTGCTGCTGTGATTGGTGTTATAACATGGAATGTGCTCCCTGGATTGTAATGGCATTTGCATGAAAAGAGGTTGCAATAATTTCTTTTGGCTACCGATTAGGGATTCAGGGGTTTTCATTTAAGGGGACTCTTTGGGTTGCTGCAGCTAGCTTTATCTTATTGTTGCCCAGGTAGTCTGATTGGAAACCACCGTTTAACCTTGTATGTCCCTTGAGGGTGTTTTGGTATGCACCCACGATTAATTAAAGGTAACAGTCAGGAAAAAACTAAATCAGATATAGATGGACTAAAAGTCTACCAAGGCAGAGACATATTTTTATTTTTCTGTAATTCAGAAAAATAAAAATAAAGGAACAATTGATGAAGAGCAATGAGGTCTCCGAAACTGCTCTTTGAAATGAATTGACCTTTCTTCTGGAAAATGTCATCCTGGCTTAGCTGCTGTGGTAAAAAAAAAAAAAAAAACAGGAACAGGAACAAAATGTATTCTGTGCGGCTCAAACAACATAACTGGGCATTTTTAAAATGGAGAAGCCAAAGCAGGATGTTTGAAGCAGCGGCGGGTTCACCGAGATCAGGGCGGCAGTCGTAGCAGCCAGATAAATGTTGTCAGTTTGTGGCATGTCAGGGAAATCTCTGCTGGTTTTTCAGCATCTTTGGAAAAACATGCTGCGCGCTCGCTTGACTGAGCTACACCACATCTCAGCGAGGCAGTAAATAATAGATGTTTAAAGCTTGACTCAAGTTTTTGAAGCTTAAAGCCGATGACAGACCACCTCACGTCTGCAGCTGTGGCCTGACACATGCCTGCGTGCAGCAGATGTGCGCCAGCCAGCCATTTGCATGGTGTCATTTAAAGACATTATCTTATTGTATTTCATTTATTTTGATCCGTTCTTGTGTTTGCCTCCTTGTCTTTCATTTAAATACCTTTCGGTGCACTTCCGTATGATTTCAGGCTGAAAGGAAAAGGGTAAGAGGAAGAAAAAGGACACCTCCTCTTTTCAAAGGGACTCTTTTTCTTTGGAGTTTTTCCACTGATGTGAGCGAAGGTGGGTCGTTGTTACTCATATTGTACACTTAACAAGGCAGCTTTTAAAGTGAAACAGGAAACTTTCCTCTCTAGCGTGGGTGCTAACGAGCCTTAAAGGAAACCCGTGAGTATGACAGTCGTTCCCGTCGTCCGTGGGCATCTCGTTGTGACATATATTCACTGTTGTCGTCCCGCTCTTGCGGGTAAACACAACTAGAGCGCCCCCATGTCGTTGCAGGTCAGTGGGACCTAGGGTGACCCATGTTCTGGGCACTTCCTCCTCCAGTGAGTTGGTCAGAGTGGGAAAGGGTCCCACCCTTCCTTGTAGAGCCTATTTCCACCAACATTTCCAGAAAATGTTATTACCTGGAATTTCTTCACTGGGCCACACAATTGTCAGTAAACTTAATCTAGATTCGTCACGTTTTCAAGCCTGTATGTTGGTGCGTGTCCTACGTGTAGCTCCTCTGGGACGTCACAGACAGTGACTCGAAATCCTGCTGAATTTCTTCAACCACAAAGAAACTCAAAAAGAGCCTCGAGTTTGCTGTCCGTCACACTTCTTGCAGCTCCTCTTCCGCGTTTTGAAGTGAAGTTTTCAGCCAGAGAACAGAAGTGCAGGATGCCGCGAGTGTGTTCTGCCAATCACCGTTCTTCAGCTCCACCCTTCAACAAGTCCAGGGGACGTGAAAGGCCCTCCACCCTGAGGTTGTTTTTCCAGGGATTTGAGGTTGGGTTTTGCTCTGGGGACGTCCAGGGGAACTGAGCTGGGTTTTCAAAAGCCTGGGTAAAGTCCCTGCAGTGGAAGAGCAGCTAAGGTGTATTTGAACAAGGACAGTGGTCCTGTTATGTTTAGCATTCCTTAATTGATAAAAGACAGTTTCAATAACATGCTGAGATCATCACCATCACCTCACATCTCATCCTTCTTTGTCCACTTAACTTAACCTGTATCTCCTGACAGGAGACCATGCCGAGTGTTAACAAACCCCCTCCTACAAACAGCCCCTCCAGCATGTTCTAGTCTCCAGCTTAAGCCCTCCAAATGGAGCAATCAGGAGGTCTCCTACTCATCTACCACTTCAAACTACCACATCGCTTCTTATATATTACTGTACTACTTACTACATAGATGTTCTATAATGGATATATTAAATACTGTATATGATGACGAGTGTTGAGAAAGGAGTCAGGATAAAGCAGGAGTGATGTGAACCAGGGGTCAGAATTGCCATCTCAATAAACACACATCAATTTCCAGTGAAGTGAAAGCGTGAGCAGCAGAAGGAGGCAGGCTTCTGCTGATTCATGCAACCCTCACCTACACAAACAGGGGCCATCTGAGCAGGCAGGGAGAGGCAAGAGACAGGATAACAGGAGACAGGAGAGCCCAGGACTCACGTGTGCCAGAGACGGAGGCAGAGACGAGGGAAATCCAAGGTCTGCCGAACAAAGAACACGACAGGCCAATCACGGCATTTAAGAAAGATGACGTGTCAGTGCGGCAGCTGAAACCATGTCTTATTCCACGGTTTACTCGGGCTCCGGCGTGTTTTAGTGACACCAGCTCAGCTGCATGAAGGAGAGGGTGTAAAGAAGTGGCTCACTTTTCAGTCAGAAGCAGCGTTTTTCTTTGAGGCGCGACCTTCAAACCAGCAGCGGATTAACTATTTTAATCAATATCAACAGACAGGAAGGTGCATACGCTCCTGTTTTACCCAACATGCAGCCAATATATTCAAATGACACGACTGTTTTTGCGTCTGTGTGTGCGGACGTGCGCGTCTGCGTGTGCGGACGTGCGCGTCTGCGTGTGTGGACGTGCGCGTCTGCGTGTGCGGACGTGCGCGCTTGTCTCCGGCCTGCTCGATGTTTCCCCATCAGCTCTATCTGGAGGATTGCACCTTTTCAAGTCTACCCTCACACACCCTTTCACTCTCACAGTCCAGGAGGAGAAGAGCCTTTTTTCTATTTGTTTTACTGGATGTAATGGATTGGAATAAAGGGGGGCGGTGTGTGTGTGTGTGCGGGGGGTGTGTGTGTGGGGGGGGTCTGTCTCTGGTTTCAAGTTCTTATATCCCACGCCATGAAGAAAGACGCCCCGTTTAGCTGGTTTACGTGTATTTCTCTGACTTTTCCCACAGGCTGGCATGTATGCTGTCGATCACTGTTTTAACCTGCCCCCCCCCCCCTCTCCTGTGTGTCGTAGCTGCGGGGCGGCCCTCGTGGCCGGGATGCCACTGTGTGCCGTGCCAGTCCGCGGTGGACGGTGACGGGCAGGAGGAGGGGACGGAGTGCAGGAGGCTGAAAGGAGGCGGCTCGCACCAGGGGGGAGACATGAACCTCTGCTGGAATGAGATCAAGCGCAAGTCCCACAACATCCGGTGAGAGGACGTTGGGCGGAAGGAGCGAACGCTTTCCGGGAAGCGTTCCGCCGGGGATTATCGGTGCGCGGCTGCGGCCGCAGAACGCATGTGTGCTGTCACAAGCCATGAGATAATGCTTCCATTTGTGTCTTTGCGAGGGTGGAGATAATGCGGCGCTATGGTCCGTCGTCTGGCGACACGCCGCAGTTCGCTGCTGCATATTTCAGCCCCCCCAGTCAACAGATTCATTATTGATATTACATGGTTAATATTGTCACAGCACAAGTTCTGTTTCCAGACGACCATTACGTGCTGTTGCTGTTGTTCTTTGATGCTTAATTGGAAAATATCCAGGCGTGCCTCATCATTACAGTCTGTCGAATTCAGCTGGCATCCCGTTTAAACAATTGGCCCCTTAATTGCTTACTTGACCCTGCTGTACTCAGGAAGTAAGAACAGGGGGTTGGGGGGTTATGGAAGGATAGTTGTGAAATTGGTTAAGACATTTTGCCCCGCAGTGCCGTGTAAATGAGATCACTATGGATGGCCTGCAGTGCCTCTTTACACCCGAGCTGCACTCGGGCTTCATCAGGATTGAGTGAGGAAGAAGAGAAAGTCATTGGAGGGATGGAAGAAGGGGTGGAGGAGTGTGTGTGTGTGTGTGTGTGTGGGGGGGGGCTGGTATTAAATCATCACAGAAGAGAGATGGGATTCTGGGAATATGGGGATGGAGGGAATGATGAATATAAGAATGAATGAATGAGAAGCAGCTTTAGAGAAGCTGTGAGAAGCTTCCTAATGTTGAGGGACGGAGGTGTGACGGAGAAACGTCTGACTGAGCTTAATTCCAGCGGCTGGAGAGGCGAAGCACGAGCGACGTTCTAAGAGCCTGTCTGGGAGTGATTGACAGGCCGGCGAGTCTCTGTTCCAATAAAAGTCACGACTGCTTCCCTTTATCCCTTAAACCCTTATAAAGTGCCTGCACGTCGGCTGAAACTCTTTTGTGCTTTACTTCTCATCGAGGCTAAAATGTTAATCTGGCTCTTTTTGTCTGCGGCTAACTCAGTGCTAATGTCATTATGCTAACTCACGGCAGCGTCCTGCTCAAGACGACAACGTTTATGAAACTTCAAGCGTTTGATTTAATGAATTATCACCTTGATATTTGCAAATCCATCCAGAAGCCCAGGAATAAAGGGGTAATTTGACCTATTGATCAACAATTAGAGCAGGTGAATTACATTATTACAATACTTTATTTCCTTTTTTTTAACTGCTATGAACATCTAAACATAAATGTGGGTAAGAGTGTCAAAGAATCTGTTCTTCTGCTTGTGTTTTCCAGGGAAGCTGCCCTAAACAAGTGCATCCAGAGAGATTATTAAAAAGATTTCATCTGTTTTCTCCTGTTATCTGTGTCACTGTCCATTATGTAGACCAAATGCAATCAAAGTTCATATACCAGGTGGCGGTGGATGAGATTTTTTCATTATGACAGTATAAACCAGAAGAATAGAGTGTGTGTGTGTGTGTGTGTGTGTGTTCTTATGCTTGTTACATACTAAGTACGATAATACCCATTTTACTATCAGAGATGATTTTGTCTGATCCTCACAGTTTTAAGACTGTTTGAGGGTCAAGACCGGGTGTGTGTGTGTGTGTGTGTGTGTGTGCGTGCGCATGTGCGTGTGCGTGTGTGTGGGGCTGGCCACTGTTATTTGACCGTGTTACCCGTATTCACACGCGTCCCTGGTGACCGTGTTGAGAGCTGTTTGCTGTTAGTCTGTCATTAGGTAGCCACCTGTGAATTCTGGCAACTGCAGCGATCAACGTTTGATTTTTTTTCAAATGATTTTTATTTTTTTTTCTCTGTCACAGTTTTGCGTGCCAGTTCAGACACCTGGACCCTTTGAAACCAACGCACCCCTTTTGAAATACACTACGACTGCTTTTAACCTTTTGACAGCAGTCAACACACTCGTGTGTCGAGGCGGTCGATCTCTCGCCACCTTCGTCCTGCGGCGGCGCGGCCTTAACCCACAGCGCGCCGACGCCCGTTTGCTCCGATGCTGACTACGACGTCAATCACGGCGGTGACAATATTTGGCATTGTTAAGGTGCCCGCTGTTCCGCGCTGCAGGGAATGCCCGCCGGGGTTAGTGTGGGTGTCTCTATGGTATGTTATGAATTTATTCGCCGCATGGCTGAGATAACTGAATAGCACTAGTGCCCACGCTCAGCGTCTGTCGGAGGGCAAGGACAGACCTATGAGGCGTTTTTGTGTCTGCTTTTTTTTTTACCCATCCCACAATTTTCGTATTAAACGGTGCAATTATACGCTGCTACTTTCACCGCGCCTTGTAGCCTCTCTGTTTTGTCGGCTGCTTCTCCTCGTCCCCGGCCACCCTCCACCTTTATTTATCTTTACACCTTTCACCCCTCGCAGGCACCTTCCACCTCCAGCTCCTGTTTCCCCTTTGGATGTCTTGCGGTTCGCTTTCCCTCATGTTACAATGCCTGCAGGATTTATGGAGTTCCAATTACACGTCAGGAATAGTTATTTTGTTCGAGGTCACAGGTGAAATGTGGTGCGTTGCTAGAGGCACTGACGATGGGGTGGCGCGCATATAAGGCACTATTTTGGCATTAATGATTCAGAGATTTGTGGGTTTATTTCAGGATAGAGGAGCAACATGTATTTAAATATTATGCTGATAGATGTGAGTGGAGGTGCCAAATATTGCAAATGAGACCCAGATTCTCAGTTTAACTAAAAGCCACATTTTGATCATATATTTAGTCATTTCCTCCTACTGTGGTTATTTAATAACTATTCAGAGGTTGTTATTGGAGCATTACATAATTAAAATTAATACATTTAAATGAATCTCTCAAAATTACAAAAGTAAAAGAGAAAGAGAAAACCTCAAGATTGGAAGTGTGTAGAGCTTGAAATTAAACTGAAGTGCTGACGAGAGCTGTGAACTGTTCCTTTTCATCCATCATCCTGCGAAGATGAGCCAGTTTTGAACTACAGCGTCTGTTTGACTAGCACAGAGAGATAATCGGGCTTTGTGCAGGCGCTGTTGACTGAATGGTTTAAATGGAACAAATCAAATTCCCAAAGGACTGAAAACACTGTGTGCTGCATCCACGAGAACAATAACAACTCCAGCGTTACATGCGCCGAACATTAGCGCTGTTTGCTTGGAGAGGACAGAATCCAATCCTGCACGGGGGTCAAAGGAGGATAAGTCAAACCTCATCTAACATTTATTATCTAGTTGCCTTGCTGCAGCACCACCAGTAGTCAAGAAAGACTTGAGGAACATCAAGCCCTAGATGAAAAAAGAAGGGAGGTCGGGCGCGCATGGGCAGTGTGACCGCCCGGGGTACCGGAGGACACTGCCAGAGGTCTTCAGTGTCAGGCTTTTTAATTGAAGAGCTGCATCTGTGTCTGCGCCTTTGTGCAGACCGACCTGCTCTGTATTCCATCACACAGACACTTCTGATCTGTGGAAATGTGTTTGAAAGGCCCAGAGGTCAGAAGGTCAGACTCTGACTTTATGCTGGAGGATGAAGCCTTGATGCCACTGACCGCCCTTCCCTTCACATCCAAGGCCAAGCACGACCCCGACTTGGACTCTGCTCCGGGTCTTGGAGGAGATCTTCTCAATCTCCATCTGCCAGGATATTGGGAGCTCTTCCAGACACGAGGGGACCTTGGGCTTGGCTCTGCCTCTTTTTTTGTTTGTTTTTTGTTTTGTTTCTTAAAGTAGTCCTCCTCACCTTCGTATCTCTGAAATTCTGGATGTATGTTTTCTAATTTGCATAAAAATGAGCATGAATGGCATGAATTAGAATTAGGTTTGTTTTTTTTAATTGCTGGCATGTCTGAACCTCCAAACAGATGCATTCTAAAGATGCATGAATGTGGAAACATCCCTCGCCAGCCTCTGGTGCTGCTGTTCATGTGTTTTGATGACATTAACATATAGGATCCAGATGGTCCTGTACTTTTACTAATTACCTGCTATTGGCCTAAATACTGCAGTACCCTGTGTATGTCTCTCGTTGTCACTCATTTACTGCATTTGTTTTGTATTTTCTCCATAATGCGGTCACATAGTGACACGACAAGGTATACGTTAGTCATTCCATGTGCTAATCGTTTTCAGTCTTTTTTTATAAGGAACTCCATGCAGAGTCTGCTGCTGGAATCTCGTAAAACATATTTACTTAGTTATTTAATAAGATGTGCTGATAAGTAATGCCAAATTGCACGGTCTGGTGAGTTTTTGTGCTTTTGGTTTGTTTTGTGGGTGATCTAGTGAAAAACAAAAAACAACTTATACTGATTTACTAAAAAATAGTGGAAAAATAGTGATTATGAGAATTTAAATGAGGAGTTTGTGCGCCGCTGCTTTTTCCACCGTGGGGAGAGTAGCACAAACACAAAATCAAATTAAATTAATTCGAATTGCTAAAAAACAACCAACAAAAAAAAGAGAAAGTGTTTGTAAAGGGGGCAAATAAAGACCTAATCTCCAAATGAGGAATCGAAACATCACAAAAAGAAATCTGATATGGGCCGCTATCTGTGCCAAAGTAAACGCCGTCAGTGAAAAATACTTTTCTTCCTTCGTTCCAAACATACTGATGCGAACTAGAAAAATCTGCTCTCTGCATCTGTGTTCGTTGTTCTTGTGTCTCCTCCTGGCGAAAGTGATGATTGTGCATAAAGCTGCCAGCCTGATTTGCACGTGCTTTTCAAACGATTTATATTTATATCATAATCACTGCAATTACTTCCAGGTTTGATAAATCGTCCTGCATGTGCTAATATGTCTTATCTGCATTTCCTCACAAGGACAGACGTGACTTGAAGTTTGTGTGTGTTTTAAACACTCAAACCATCAGACCTGTACATGGGAGGTGTCTGTGTTCCTCCTGGACAGGGGAGCCCATGGTAGTATGTGTGTGTGTGTGTGTGTGTGTGTGTGCGTGCGTGCATGTACACATGCAGTATGAATTATATAAACCCCATTTCCATCAACTGACATTCATTCACCAGTGAATTTCCAGACAGATGCAGCAGTGCACTGATTTAGTGATTTTTTTTTTGGCCAATCAGTGTTGCAAAATTTGAGGTCTTGGGGCGTTGAAAATATACAGAAAATGCTGTGAAAATGTTGCTTTAAAAAAAAAAAAAGCTTGTGCAGCCCAGTCAGTCAACAGAGGGACGTGACAGTGCAATATGCTTTAGATGTTTGGAAATATGAGTATATTAATGTGAATATTATTCAAATAATGATTATTTCACATAACACTGGTATCCACCTGTTTGTGTTTAATTGGCTTGGGTTATTAAACCTGAGCTCATGTGCTGAATTCACAGCCCCACCTCGAATATTCTTCATGGCCTTCCACTGCTGCTGAATGCACCACGTGCACTATTTTAGACCACAGTGCTGAAAATCAAGAAAGGAAAAACCAAAGAGCAGAAACACTGGAGTGCAAATGTGCAATGTTTATCTTCGGAGTCTCATCAGATAGAAGCTCCAAGTTAGATAAAATCTGCTGCTATTTAAATCCATCCAACAGTTTTTGCATAATCCTAAAACAACATGACCTATCTTCTCTGGTAGATGTAACACATTTAAAATATCTGTTTTTAGATGTTTTCAATATGAATTTGTGTTCAAAAACATAATATTTGTTGAGCTCTGAAATGTGAACTGCCTTTCTGGTCTTGGAAGTCGCAAACCCTCCAAACTCAGCTGACAGTCGCTGCTTAAATCAAAACAACAAAGAAAAACTTTCTAAGAACTTCTGAAAATGTCTGTTTGCAATGCAGTGCAACAGTAACTGAAGTCTGAGCACACTGCTAACGTCCTAAACTGAACCTAAATGTTAAAAAAGATGAATTATATTAGGTAGAGAAAGAAGAATCCAAGCACAAGTGGACTTCGAAATAAGTTTCTCTGGGCCAACAAAGCAACAGAACTCTAATCTCCTGCAGTGTTTAATATTTCAAGGAGTTCCACACTTCTTTATTTATTTTTACTTGCACTCACTTATACTTATATTTTTACTTGTTTGTGATAGTTCACTGACTGTTAGCTGAAATCTCTTTACAGACAGAACAATGTGAGTCTGATTGTTATCCAGAGAAAATGATACTGCTTTTCAAGGACATGGATGCTGAGTGAGTGACCTGTACTGCGGCACAAGTATCAGTCAGGTGCATCACTAGTGGATAATTGGCTTAAATCTAACCTTAAGTGTGTTAGCCTAGATTTTGTGATTACCAAGAATTGTTATCGTGTTTGTGACTAGAACGGCCTTCTGAAAATGTGCCCACAAATGAACGTTAAACATTAAACTACGAGCCAGCAAGAGTAAAGGTGTAAACAAAGCAGCTCTGACAACAGGACCTGTGTAGTGGACCCCTGTTAGGGCCCTGTGGTACCCCCCCTAACTCTTTCCCACTCTCCAGCATCAAAGTAAATTTTTTCTGTTACTCTAATTTTAAAAAAGAGCCACAGATCAAAAGGAAACCTTACTTGTCTTGATTTTTTTCCTTTTTGGTTTGACGGAGGAGGGGGTCATGTCTCTACTGTAGGTGTGGTAGCATCCGCCAGACAACTGTTCTGGCACACCGTTAGCCTGGCCTTCCCACGGTCGAGCAAATGTTTTTTGGCAGAATGAGGCGTATGACAGCTCAGCGTCTCACCTGCTGTGTGTGTAATGGAAACAGCCGCTGAGATGTCTGTGCAAGCTTGAGTTTGTTTTCTACTTTGACATTTCCATTGCCTCTAATCTGCTGGACACTTGTTTGTGTGCTGTGAGTCGTGTCACTATCGGTTTAACCGCACATGTTCGGGACAAAAAAAGTCTCTTCTTTAGGTGAGTCAGAAAACGTTTTCTCGCTGATTCAATTACCAAAAGAAAAGCTGAGCTGGAGGAACAACAAAAAGGCTGCTTTATGCAGACACAGGATTGAACAAAGAGATCCATAAAGTCTGAAAAGTGCACTTACAAGCTCCATTTCACCTTTCCCTCTTTTCGCCTCAAAGCTTTTCCCACATGCTGCCCCTCAGCCGACACCTCTGGAGGCACATCTAATCCCCGATGTGACACAATTCATCTGTCCCCAGTTCAGTTCGCAGCAGATTTTCGCAGCTTTATTTACGGCCACTTACACAACATTGCTGATGGAAGAGGTCAAAAGACAGAAAGCGTAGCGTGTTATTTGTGATTTACTATATTAATACCCACAGAGCTGCAGAGGCCCCTTTGCTGTCTCTTTTATCTTAATATAATAATGAAATATGAATGTTGAAATGTGCTGCTTCTTCCCTCTGACTCTTGCCTCCACTCATGATGTCTGCCGCGACACTGCTGGCAGATTCTGATGTTGTGGAATAATACCGCTGGAGTGCTAACTTCTGCTGCGTGATTGAAACACTGGGATGCTTTCAGCCCGACCCCACCCCCGAATTTGATGCCAGCCCTGCCACTGTTTCCCTCACACATCCCTCATGCGGCTGGCAGGTAGCGAGCGCGTAAATTCACTCATTTGTCATTTGTTGCTGATTCATTGCTCTGTATGTACTGCAACATTAACCCGCAAGCTGCTCAATTGAAATTTGCCTTGCGACTTAGCAGATAGACACAATTTTCACATAGATAGCTAGAAGGATAGATAGATAGATAGATAGATAGATAGATAGATAGATAGATAGATAGATAGATAGATAGATAGAGTTATTTGGTGCTTTGAATACATAATAAAGGCACTGGTACTCATTTAGAAAAAAAAAATTGCAAGGGCACCAGTCATTTTCTTTGCAGAAACCATGAATGTCAGTTAAAAAGAAAAATGTTGCAGTGCAGCTGAGATCTTGCAGTAGACACACAATGAAAACGTGTCCTGTGCAGCGTTTGACATTCACGCGGATGACAATTTTCTGTTGCAGTGATTCATGAGTGTGATGTGTTAAGGAAAAGAAAAGCATTTCATTCCCGATGAGGTCACAACGGGGTTGTATTGGGGTATTAATTTTGAATTGGAATCGCAGGTCATCATTGACTCCAAAGCACCTCTTCCCATTGCAAATATGACATTTAGATAAGCCTAAATAACCACAAAACTGCAAGGAAAGTTTATTTTTCAGGGTCAACGTGGATCCAAAAGCTGTGTTGACATTCTGGAGAGTAGCAGGCAGTGACCAAACATATTGTGCAGTATTTAGTGGACTTGTTGCTGTTTACTGAACTGATCTCTCTCTCCCTGGCAGAGTGCGGCTAGAGGCCTTCTCAGACAACAGCGGGAAGCTGCAGCTCTCTCTGCAGGAGATCATAGAATGGCTTACAGCCAAGGACGAAGAGCTGTCAGAGCAGCTGCCCATAGGAGGCGACGTGGGAGCCGTGCAGCACCAGAGAGAGTTCCATCAGGTAACGTGAGCAATAACGCAGAACCTCTGTGGAGCAAACCGCCTTTATTCTGCCTGAGCGGGAATAATTAATATGCACAGTGTGGCGCTACATCATACAGAGAGGATGCAGGCAGATACATGAATACATCCGTTTAGACATGGATGAGTTTGAAAAGCTGACAGCAGGTGAGCACAGGTTGTGCTCATCTGTTCATGGGTGGCCTCCTGCCAGGCTGGGGGAGGACGCAGGTTCAGAGTCAATGACGGACGAGTGAAATTGAAATCGTGCTGAACTGGAACATGATGAGAACACGTGGAAAAGGAGCTGCTATTGAGTCACAGGGAACAGGGTAGGGAGGGAATACAATTTACTGCACACTGCGCTTCCTTTGACTGGGTATATTTGCTTTGACCCCCACCCCCCTACCCACTTTAATGATGTGCGCTGATAGCGTCCTGCTCCATGTTTGGCTTTTGACAGCGAAAGTGCGCCGTCCTCATCTTCCATGGTTCATTGATTTGAACCAAAGACTCTTCAAGGGGAGGACGAGGACGGGGAGCACAATAACCGCTCTCCTTTAAGAGTAGGGGATCATAATTTACATATCTGGTTCTTAACTGAGACCTGGGATATTCATTCAAACACACATTTGCAACATAGACCTTATAAAGGAGTAATACAAAAAGTCAGAACAAAGCAAACACAAAAACTGTGGCAAAAGATTAAAACATACTTATGAACACTATTAACACTATTTAACACATCTACCAAGAAACTGGAATAAAAGCTGTGTTTCAGCTTTCAGAGGCTACTGTAGCACTCAGGAAAATGAGCCACCGGGAACTCTGGAGCTTAAGGCTCCACATCCCCAACCCATTCATCTCTGTTTGTAGCACAGCCCTCTGGTCTATGGTTTATGTCGACATGGCATGTCTGATCGATTTTAGTTTGGTTACACCTCATATAGCAGGACACAGGCCTGTAATGGCTCACGCAGGATGAATGTGAGCTCACCTGGCCAGGAGCAGCTGGTGTGGTTTCACAGCAGTGTTTTAGTCATGTAAACTCATCCATCTTGGTCAGATTTCATCTCAGGCCCTTCTCTAAACTACTGGCACCCGAAGATGCGACATATGAAAATGAGCTGTCCTAACTTGATGCACCAGCGTTACTTCTTTTTAAAGTTTTCTGCCGTTTTTGAAATGTAGCAGCTCCAACTGTGACTGAATCGTACACCCTTCGGTGCAAGATCTGAGCATTTCCCGTTCTGTATATTTCTGCAACAGTCTGCCTGTTATTCTCTCCACACACCATTTTGGATTTTTTTTTCCCTCCAGTATAATAAAATGCGGACACTCCTTGAATATAACATTTTTTCCTGCGATAAAACATGTAGAGTTATTCACAGTTTCTAAAATGAAAAATAACGAGAGAAAATTGAATTATGCCCAGCAAGAACCCCTAACAGTCATGAGGACGAATACCTGCTTGTTCCAGTTTTATTTGCTGTTTTTGCTGTCATGTTAGATGATTTTATGATGGAAACCAAAAACAGCTTCAACAGTAAATGTTGATTATGTGGATATTTAATCAATAGTAATGAGTTAAATCTCTAAAAACTGCGGCGACACACAAAGGTAGAGCACTGGGACCATGGTGCATCTACAGCGGTCTTTTTAGACCGTCCCTTGATGGTTCAGGTACATTTAGGTGGTCTCATCCTCAAGTTAACCCCATCCTCTTCCCTCGTCTCTCTGCTTCCCCAGATTGTTGTTTTCAACACGACTCGTCTTTATTTTCTGGGATGTCCCAGGTTCCAGAGCATTGATAATTCCCGGACAACATGGGGAGGGAGTGCATCTGAGAGATGTGAAGTATTGATCCTAAATGGGTTCATGATGATGATAAATTCCTCTGTGCACCCATGTTGGATTTGGCACATGCTTCCTCCGTGTGTTTGCATGCAGGAGTGTTTGTGTGTGCTCGCTGTGACGAGGAGAGCGGTTCCCCTCATTAATGTGATTTTACGTGTGTGTAACAGCTGAAGACTCGTCTCAGCCTCGTGTGAAATGGCATGAAAACGCATCCTGTTGTCAGCAGCGGCACATTAATGGAGACATCCCAAGAGGAGAGTTCAAGGAAAGCCATCAACATGCGGAGTCAATGAAGTCGCTCCCTCCCTCTGACTTTCTCTAACCCATGCATAATGTATCTTAATCTGATCTGAAGGCTTCACTCTTAAAGTTCCTTCAACCAAAGATGCAGCCTCTGAGTGTGAAATTTAGCCGGAATTAAAGTTTTAACATGACAGCTGGCTTGGAGAATCCGCGGCTCAGCTCCTCTTTGGGCAGCAAAGCAGCTAAAGCCAGGAAGAAAAGAATGGAGAGGATGAGACGAGCCTAATGGAAAAGGAAAGGAGGGAACGGGGAGGGAGGAACACGGGTGTGGAGGTGAAGTATTTGCTGGTGATTAGCAACAGACTGAGGGTGGAGGGGGAGGAAAAACATAACGCAGGTTTTCTCCATGGCTGTTGGGAATCTTATCTCGCACCACAGCTCCTTGTCACGATGCATTTTGCATGTTTGCTCAGCAGCTCCTGGTGCTTTTGGGCCTCCCCCCCATGCTCACTGTTTAACACGGCTGGTTAATGTGCTGTCAGACCTGCTGGGCTCAGGTCCAGTGAGCAGTTTTTAAAGCTGTGAAACACTGTCAGCGCTGCAGCACCCAACCCCACTAATTCCATCTGCTAATGTAGATTTTCGGCTGAAAGTGTAATCTCCTCATACTTTAAGAGGATTGAGTGCACCGGTTTCCCACAAATACATGACTTTCGAAGACAGCAGATATCTGTGGTGTCCATTGATGCATCTGAAGTGCGCTTTTGTGAGGAACACAGACATTTAATGTAAATGACTAATACACACTGTGCTGCATTTATTGTTTCTTTTTTTTGCTGCCCCACCACGATTTGATGAAATGTGAAATTTTTGGATTTTACTTCAAACGTGATGTTTTGAACATGCTCACATTCAGATAAAGTTGAGTTAACTCACCTAAAATTGTTTGACTTTATAGAGTTGAGTGTCATCAGCATAGTGATAGAAGCAGACGTTTCCTGATAATGTGGTTGAGCGGGAGCATGTATATGGAGAAGTGGATGGGGCCTAGAATTGACCCTTGGGGCACTCCACAGTTCAAGGGGAAAGGAGGGGATCTGGGGTCGCTGCTAGAAACAAAGAAAGAGCGGTTAGTCAGGTAGGAGGAAAACCACTGCAGGGCCATCCCAGATAGGCCACATCACTGCTGGAGCCTGCTGCCCTTCCTGATGCCCTCCTTTTTCTCTGGGAGATCTTTGAGGATCCTGTGCTCTTGGTCAGCTCTTCCTCCAGACTGGCTCCTACTGACCTCTGAAGCCCTTCCAGTCCTCTGCAGCTCCTGATGTCACAGAACTCCAGCTCACACGTGGTGATCTCATCTTTTTGGGGTTGGAGCCTCTGAAGAGAAACAATCATCTCTCCACTTCACTTCCTCTTGTACCATATCCAGTTGCCTCTTCGGGTCCAATTGGGACTGTTCAGCATTCAGATTCTTCTCCAAAACAGAGATTTGCTGTTGGCGGGACTCTATCCCTTCATCCTCTTCCTCATCAGCTCATTTGACTGCTGGTGGTGTTGGTTGTGGTGGTTGCTGCAGAACAGTTTCCTGGCCAGCTCATCATATTTCTTCTGCAGCTCTGATTCTTTCTCTAATCCCCAGATAAACAAGGAAGAAAACAAGAATGCATTGGTTTATGTGGATATCACTATCAATGTAGCTTTGCTAAATTTGGAGGAATGTCCCCAAATAATTAAACACCAAAAATGTTAAAATAAATAAATAATATCTCTGTTAAATTAAGAAGCAGAATCATCTAATCTGTGTTCATTGTTTTACTCCTTTTGGCATTTTGTTGTAAATTAGAATTCATTTTCCAGTTGTAGTAGCTGATAACAGACCTCTGCACCTTCTGTTGTACCACTGTAACTTTACAGTGTTCCTTTTATCTCCCTTCATCTTTGCCTCAATAGAAACTTTTTCAGCTTCATAGAAACTGTGACATCATCACAGATGTAGCCAGTATTCTTTGATGATGAAACGTGTAAAATGTGTCCGTGGTAACAAAAAAGAATGCACTTTGCACTATTAAGTTTCACTATTTTTGATATTGTATTCAAGAGCAAGATGTATTATTTATAAAGTTATTATTTTTTATTATTTGATTATCTCAGTTTTTTTAAACCATAATTATGCTAAAGCACCTTTAATAAATATTTGTAGACTGTGTGTGTGTGTGTGTGTGTGTGTGTGTGTGTTATATTACTTATATTTACATAAAGTCAAGTGGTGGAGCCAGGCTATCCACCTAATTGAGTCCCAGCAGAGGTGGGCCTCCATCACGGCCCACAGGCTCTCAGCAGAAGGAGGCAGCAATCCTGTGTAGAACTTTGTAACGGTGCTGCTCTGCATTATTCTTTAAGTCGACCGTGTAGTGAAGCAAACCCTTTCTTCTTATTAAACGATGTCTCCTGTTTCATATTTTAGCCACACTTTTCTTTTGATTCTAGATAAAGGAGACAACTTTGTTCTTTTTCCTTTTATTTACCTCATTTACCCCCATGATTGTGCAATTTTGGACTATTTCATACTAAATCAGACAGTACATCAAACATCAAACACCCACAGTGTACCAAGCTTTATGTACCATAACCAAACACTCACTTAGGTTCATCCTTTTGTGAACACACTGGACTATTTCATCATCAGCCGTCACTCACAAGAAGAGCATCTCCTGTTGTTCGTTCTTCATCGCTCTTTGGTGTTTGTATTCTTGCCACTCGCTTACATGCCCGCTTGCTGCTCTACTTCACACTCTCCACACTCCACTGCAGGCTGATCTGCTGGATTTAAACTTCAGGCTTACCTGGAACTGCCAGCCAGCGGTCTTACATGCAGAGATCTGTGCTCGCATCTAACAGACTTTGAGGGAAAATGAGAGAAATTCAGAATTACGCTGCATGAAAATGAACAATTAATCACCTTATTAAATCACTCGAACTTCCATGACGGTTAAAATAATATAATTTAGCACAGTTGAATTCAAACAAATGTCTTTTTTAACTCAACTTAAATATTGTTGTTCTGACAGTTTTAACTCACACCCCCACAGACACTCCCAGACTCATCATATGCCTTCTTTTTACACTTCACCTGTACAATAACATTGTAATGATGGGTTTCCATGTACAGCTGACAATTTGTTCTGAGGACAACATCATAATGTTGATGGTGAAATGTGAGCTTCCTGCTAATGAACAGGAAGGATTTTTCAGCTCTGCCATCAGTGTCAGTTGTTTTGTTTGTTTTAATGAGTGGGTGTATTGTAATGGAAAATCATTGCTGACAATAGTCTCTGAGCCTAGGACAAAAAAACAAAACAAAACAGCATGCAATTTATTCTTTGATAAACAATGTCCCAATTGTTCAGGTAGTTCTGATGTCAAATCAATGCCTCAGTGACTTTGTACAGGCCTTAAAGCTGCTCTGAATCAGTAACGGTAACTTTTGCTTCTAAATGTGTACCATTAGACATTATATAAAACGCTCCTTTTTCCAGCTCGTTTGAGGTAAACTGGTATTCGTCAGCATAAGAGGCCACTTAACTTTACATCTGTGGTTTGAATTGGGCTGTGGCATTTTTATGGTGATTGGTAAACCGCTTCCAGGTGCATAACAGCCACATTCGGAATTGGAGTGTGCATCAGAATGTCCTATTAGGTTTTTTCCCTCTAATTTCCGGAACCATCTATTGGCGCTTTAGTGTAATAAAAGCATTTAATGGCTCATTGCATTTAAATAATAAATGGCATTTTGTAGAACTGTTGTAGAAAAGCAATATCACGCTCAGGGTCGTGCTGTTTCACCGCATCGGCACGTTGTGATGATCTTCGGTACTCAGCCTTGCCCCCACAGCCGCCTCGCCGCCTCTCATGTTTGCGGCTGCGCTCCCTCTCCTGCCTTGTTTGTCTAAAAACATTCAGAGTTTGGAACGCGGTGCTGCATCGAGCCAACCTGGGCGTGAAACGAATCTCTCTCTCTCTCTCTCTCTCTCTCTCTCTCTCTCTCTCTCTCTCTATCTCCCTCTCTCTCTCCCTCTCCCTCTCTCTCTCTGTGCAGACGTTCATGGAGGACGTGAAGTCTCGGGGGCCGTTCATCTACTCGGTGTTGGAGTCTGCCCAGGCCTTTCTGGCTCAGCACCCCTTCCAGGAGCCGGAGGAGACCCTGACCGACGGAAAAGGTCCGCTCGCCTCACGCGTGGTGTGCCAGCCGCTACGCCGGCCAACGCCGCATTTGCGAGCTGCCCAGGGTGAACGCCAGGGTTCACGTGGCAGAATCCACGCGGGGAAACCTGGACATTCTGAGGCATTAGATACGGCTCCATCCGCTGCTGGCGCGCTTCGGGGACGCGTCTGTATCCCGGCTAATTACTGAGTGTCTCAGGACTCAGATCAATAAACAGCAGCATTGATTCTGTCCTCTATGATGTGTACTTTAGAAGACAGCGCACCACCAGGGAAATACTCTATCTATTGCTCACACCGATTTTTTATTTCATCTCCTTGGTGGAGTCAAGCGGTCCCCGTCCTGGTCTTTATCCCTTTGCCCCCCCCCCACCAGTCAGCCCTGCTTCTCTTATGCACCTTTGTTCACTGTTCCCACGTCTTACCCGGCCTCTGTGTGATTTCACTCTCTTTCTTTCTTTCTTTCTTTCTTTCTTTCTTTCTTTCTTTCTTTCTTTCTTTCTTTCTTTCTTTCTTTCTTTTTTTTTTTTTTTTTTTTTTTTTTTTTTTTTTTTTTTTTTTTTTTTTTTTTTTCTTTTTTTTTCCTTCCCCCCCGCAGACGTGTCTCCACGTCGGCGGATCCTAAACGTGAGCCGCTCTGTCTGGAAGCAGGCCAATGTGGCCAGTGACCTGTGGGAAAAGCTGACGGCCCGTTGCGTCGACCGCCACAGGTCAGCCTCTTTGATCGCACCGAGCTCTTGGACCTGAACCCGGTTGGGATCACGGCACTTGAACTGGATCGGGATTATGATATTGGTTTCCGGGTGTCGTATCGGATATGACTCTTATTGATTCTGCTGCAGCGGGAAAGCCTCGAAATTCCAGCTTTCATGTTAATAACATTGCGGGGACTGAAGTCCACTTTACGCTCATGCACTCTAGATTAAGTAACCCGTCTCTCTTTTTTCCCCTTTTCTAAACATTCAACAGAATATCAAAGTGGATTCTTTGAATGACACATTGTTTTTTCTTTCAAGCAGTATGTATTTGAAGAGAAATTAATAAGTCAGAGGCTGTTTTCAGTCATGCTGCAGAGTTGAACGTTACATCGATCCCTCGCAGGGAGACGCAGCACTACTCCGCACATAACCCAATTACTGTAGCCAGATTACAAACATTACAAATACAATCCATTATGTGAACAAAATGCATTTATCCACTGGCGGGGTGTTTAAAATTCAGAGCTTACATTTTGGAAAATTAAAAGTTCCCAATTAAAATAACCTGAATGCTTTTCCAAACAAAGGTATTTAAAATGTGAAAAGATGGATCCAAATTCATTTGGATCTCAGAAACGGAAGGCTCCACATTTGAACAAAGAACGCCTGCCTGCCTGCCTGCCTGCCTGCCGCATGGAATCTGGCTGCTTTTAATAGTGCACAGCTGCAAAACAATGCATTTTCATCTCAGACACATGGAGAGGACATTAGAACGGCTCCTTCAGATCCAGGCAGCCATGGAGGAGCTGGCAGTGGCGCTGGATCAGGCGGAGGGAGTGAGAGATGCCTGGGAGCCTGTTGGAGACCTTTTTATCGACTCTCTGCAGGACCACATCGATGCCACAAAGGTACGACGGACCACGCTGCCTTCCACACATAGCCGCGTTTCAAAGGCGCAAATAACAGATCTTAATCCTCAGGAGTGCATTTGATCTTACTGGAGTCGCTTAACTGTTGCCAATGTGCAGCTTATTGTTATCTTCATGCTCTGCAGGCTATATTATCATCAAAATGGCAGCATTTGCACAAATATACATTTGAGTATCACGACCAGGAAACCTCTAAGGCGCATGCAGAATTTAACGCAATGAAAGTGCGGCTGTGCAGGAACAACAAGGCCCATTGTGTTCACTAATGTTGGCTTCACATTTGTGATGAAGACATCGGGAACAATAGACGGCGCTAACATGTATGCTGTAAGCTGATGTTACGCACCTCGTTGATTTAACGCCATGGATGCAAAGTTGGAGCCACCAACAGCAGACAATTAAAAAAGCAATTATTTCCCCTTATCGAAAGTTGAGAAGAATACCAAAATAACCATCCCTCTTTGTGGCGCACTTTTATTGGAAGAAACTTCAGGGCGTTCCTGAAGAAACACACGGCTGATTCAGCACGATTTATTCAAATGTGTTTGCAAATATTATGAGTGCACTATATTATATATTGTATATATGTGATGAATTATTGACCAGCTTTACTGTGTCACACAGTTGTGTTTGAGGCCAGAGCTTTTATTAGACTAAATAATGAAGCAGCAGTGGACTGCAGAGAGGCTCTTCATCAATGCCTCTCCTTTCGGGGGGGTTTGTTTACTCACAGTGTATGAACACATGTATGTCTGCCTTGTCTCTCTGATCATGGAAATGTTCTGCATTAATAAAAGCGCCGCTACAAAAATAGCTGCGATTGTCTCTGCTGAGATGACAGCTACTGGCTAACGCCGAGAGGCAGGTAAACAAACATCAAAATGGTGACACCCGCCTTCAGACACCACGGCGAGCACGAGGGGCGCGCGTATTGGGGCCCGCCGCTCTCGTCCCGTCTCGCCCGGGACTCTGTCAGCACCCGAAGGCTGTTAGAAGTCAGGACGATTCTCAATGATCGGTCCGATGTTAACAGTCCTGCCGTGCTCAAACAGCGCTCATTTCCATTTAGACTGTAAGACACACTAAATAGCAGCGCGTTGTGGCAGCAGGGCGAGCAGCTCTACGGGGTTACACGAGCCGTCATCCAGGATTTGGCTGCTGAAGTCATGGTGTAGCTGGGATGGAGCACATTTATTTATTTAGGGCAGGGTCTGCTTCATCTTTTATCTGTCCTCCTGCATCCTTTTCACCGTCTTTCTCGCACCCCTGCAGTTGTTCAAGGAGGAGCTGACCCAGGTGAAGGAGGGCATGAAGCACATCAATGATCTGGCCCACCAGCTGGCCATCTCCGACGTCCATTTGTCCATGGAGAACGCCCGCTCCCTGGAGCACCTCAACAGCAGATGGAAAGTGCTCCAGGTAGAGTTCATGGCTGGGTCTGTGTCTTTGTCTCAGCGGAGACATTAGTGGCATTTCATGTGTAACATTCAGACCAATGCAACTGAAAGGTTTATGTCAAGCTTCAGTGGTCTGAATTCACTTAATGTTCTGTGTGCACGCGCGCGCGTGTGTGTGAGCCCGTGTGTGTGTGTTTCTACATGATTGAGTCATGTTGTAGGATCAGACCATGTTTGTTGAGGTCCCACAACTCAATTTTCTTTTTTTGCTGAGGACTTAAATTTCAGGAATAATGGATGAATTGACCAGGGTTAGGATTTGTTTGACTGTGCAGGGGAAAAAAAACTCCATTTAAAATAAAGGTAAAGCATACACCATATAAAATCGTTGTTTTTTTTTCATTTTCAAGCATCACAAATTAAAGATTGAAGAGAGAAAAGTGTCATAAAAAATTAATGTATCGTGAATATGAATGAGGAGCTGAACCTATGCACTTCCACATGATGGAGGTGTTTAGTCTGTAGATGTTAGGCAGCTACTTTTAAAGCCTCTTTAAAAAGTATATTTGACTCATTGAACCAGACCTGCCTCCCCCTTGATGTAGAGTTGAAAGTATGAAAGCATCCAGAGAGCCGTAGCTCCAGGCCGCGGGCTCCTTCACCAGCCTCTCTGCTGTACATCGATCCTCCATCATCCATCTGCGCGCCCCCTGTAAGAACACCTGCTTTTCATTAGATCACCTGGAACGTAAAGCCGTCCTGCCGTAATGGCCCCTTCACTCCGCTCTTTCTCCCTCGTCTGATGATGATTTTAACACCCCTTCCACCGTGGCGAGAGATTAACTTCCATTAGGCACTTCCACTCTGACACTACCTTTTTACAGTTTTCATGCTGCCTCTGGGGCGCCAATACGTCCCCCAGCAAATGAGGAGTGCATAATTAAAGTGAGCGGGTCAGCGCGGATGAGGAGCAGTGTGATTTTCCAGTATTTTTCCAGACTGAATGGATCACGGGAAGCCTGCTATTATAAACTCAACCCTCTGTCCTTCAGATGAAACCAACGCAGCTCCTCAGAGCTGGCAGCGGGGCCCGTCAATGTTATTATTTGGTGTATTTTTGTCTGTGCGTCTCGCTCTCTGTTTCAGTTCTGTCGTGATTAACGTGATTAATGCTATAATCCCAGAAACATCCTGTACCCTGTTGATTTTGGCTGTTCAGATGCTGTTCAACACTCAGGTCCAAATAGGATTTTGCTAATATTTGTCGATAAAGGACAATTTAATCATTTGTCTTCCTTATGCCAGCCCAAATGGCCTGTTCAGCAGCAGTAATGTTTCTGCAACAAATATTAACCATAATCACATTAAATTGTGGGGATATCTCGTTATGTAGGGAGAGCAACAATTTGTGAAACGCTTTCACACCGTGTTTAGACTTACACTGCCAGTTTTTGTGCGACGCTGACTTGGGGGTCTGACATTTTCCTTTTGATTTCTCACTTTATCTGTCTCCCTGCCACACCAGGAGTGGATTTATCACCCATTGTTTGTAGTTGACATGTTTCAAACATCCATTTGACAATGATTCATGGAGCCGATCCAATGGACTGAAAAGCAAACTAGGATTAGTCGGGCTAAATCCCATTTACGGGGACACATAACTGACATGCAATGCTTTTACAAAGGCAATGACAAACTTAACCCACCCTCCCCCAAACACACACACACACACACACACACACACACACACACACACACACACACACACACACACACAGTGAACAAGTAAGCGGTGTCCTCATTTTAAAATCTCTTTTTGAACCTGTTGTCTGTCATGAGGGGCAGCGCAGGAAACAAACAATTTTGCCTCCCGCGGTTGACTGATGGAGGGGAAGCAGGTGATTCGTGGTGCATGCATTTTTATTTGGCTTATTCTGCAGTGGTAGAGGTGAGAGCAGCGTGCCTTCCTTTGATTTACTTCTGCATGTGTGTGTGTGTCCTCAGGGTTCCATAGAGGAGCGGCTGAAGCAACTCCAGGATGCACACCGAGATTTTGGCCCCGGATCGCAGCATTTCCTCTCCAGTAAGAGCCCTCTTCTGCTTCACTATTTGAAGCTGTTGCCTCATCTTGCACAGTGTGTGTGTGTGTGTTTGTGGGTTAGAGGTGGAGCTGAAGGGCCTCTGTTCATCTGTCTTCATCAGTTCCAGCACACAGTTGCGATGAGTATCTCGGCTGACGCACTGTGCAGCCGTCACTGCTCTCATTTGAGCAGAGGTGCATATTTGTGAATTCTGTCTCTTCTTGTACCTGCTGTGCTTCAAAGGCTGCAGCGAGGAGGCAGCAGAGGAGGGTGTTGGGAGGGGGGGTTGGAAGATGTAATTTACTTTGCCTAGTTTAAGTCCAGTTTAAGCTGATGAAGGAATGGGAACGCTTCGCGGGGACGCAGGCTTTTCTCCCTCCCGGTTCTTTGGAGTCTGTCTGAAGTGGTGTGTGTGCTTGTGCGTCTCCAGCGCCACCACCAATCCCATCCAGTTTCACTAGTCACACTGGCTCAAGGATGCCACGCCAGGGCCGGTGTAGCATGACTCCACGGCCAGCTCAGCCCACTGCATCCTGCAAAAGCGTCGGGGTCGGCCTCGCTGGGCTCTTCTCTTATCGTACACCAGCACGTCTGGGTTTGAAATGACATTTGATGCACATGCTTTGGTGCATAGCTTACCCTAAAGACAAAAAAAAGAAAAAAAAAAAATCATGTGAGTGCATTCAGTCTTAGCTCCGGCATGTTTTTTTCATTTAGAAAAGGAATATTTTTACTTTTTGTAGTGTTGGCCAACAGCTACGAGCACTAATCGCTCTCACACATCTTTGATGGAGCTAATAACCCTGCAACACTGTCGGTGCCAGCTGAGGCAAAGCCCCGGCAGCGTTTCTGAAAGATAAGGATACTCCCACACAAGGAGCTAAGCTAACAGGAAATAACTGCATGTCTGTTGATCAGCGCCAGTCTCCCTTATCAACTGAGTCGCCTCTGTAAAAACGCACAGTCATAAAATGCTAAAATCTGCTAGTGTATCAGGAGTAAAGATCCGACCTCGGCTGGTTTGAACACAGACGAGCTGTTAGTGACATCAAATGCCATCCTCATAATAACAAACAATAAAAATCGGTAATGTAGTATTAGACGGTCATACCGGTGTGTGCTTTCTGCCTCTTGCTTCTTCTGCTGTGTCCTTTTTTTTTTCTTTTTTTTTTATCTGAGCTCCGCCGTCTTTTATGACTCCTTCACCTCCCACATTATTTACACTCTGCCAAGCAAGACCCAGTGGAAGCACAACTGATTTGTTGCTGGGCGCGCCGTACACACCAGAGCGGGTTCTGAATGTCAGGATGGTCCGGCTGTCAGATCCAGCCGTCGCATTTGGATTGAACCGCTGTGTTTCCACGCAGGTTCTGTGCAGATCCCGTGGGAGCGCGCCATCTCGCCTAACAAAGTGCCCTACTACATAAAGTAAGTGTGTCGGGGCTCTTTCTGGGGGCCCGTCGGGTTACAAAACAGGCTGCTTGCCCGGTCTCGGGCCAATATTCAGCTTTATAGAATAAAGCTGCAACATCAGATCCCAGAGGAGAGGGGATTTGCTTTTATTAAGATCTGAGTGCAACAAGTGTGATAAAACTGAGGGCCTCTATTGAACGACTGTAAGCTCCATTTGCCCGGGCGCTCCTGCATTTATCTCCTCACCATATCAAGTGATGATGGTATTGTGGTGGCTGCGTTCCTCTGCGTCTCTCTTCCTCCACAGGGTATTTACTTTACTTTAATAATTTGCTGCCAGCTCTGTCCAACTATTCTGCCTGCAATTAAATCACACGAGGGCTTTATCACTTTATTGCGAGGCCACGGCAAACGCCAAATTATGCGACAGCGTGTTATTGGATAGCCAACAATAGGCCCAGTGCTCACTGACTGAATGCCATTCTGAAAGGCCACTGGGTCCTGGCAGCCTTCCTGCCTTTGACTTCATTATGATTGTGTTCTGTACACCACGGACGACCTCATTAGGCAGAATAAATGTCTTCTCCCAAAAATATGTTGCCCAGCAGAGAAGCTGGATTTCTTGTGATGTACGCCGGCCGGAAATCTCATGAAAACAATAATGAAACAGTCCTTTATTTCTTTTCCTTTGAAGCTAAATTAGCTTTAGATCTCCGTCTAGCGTCACCTGGCTCCCTCAAAACGTCCGTGATTCTTGATTTCCTTCCTCCTCTTCCCGTGTCCCCGTCTCGCTCTCCTGTCTTCCCGCAGCCATCAAGCCCAGACGACATGCTGGGACCATCCAAAGATGACAGAGCTCTACCAAGCGCTGGGTGAGTGAGGAAACAATTAAAGCGCCCTGTGAGATGCGCGCGCTGGTCCTGAAGCCCCGCTGGGCCGCAGCGACGTGGCGCCGCCGCACATCCGCTTTGAAGGGCCTGTCACAGAGCTCATTAGGGGCCCTGTGTTCCACACACCTCAGGGACACCCATACCACTGTCATTAGCCTACAAGGTCCCAATTTGCCATCGCTGTGATTGTGCTTTGCTTAGCCTTTAATTAATTTTGATAATGACATAACGTGTTTATCTGTTCATCTAATCTGACTTGGTGGCGCTCGCCGGGGGGGTTAAGCAGCGTCACCGTTGCTTCCACCAGCCCAGCTACCCCTCACATGCGCAGACGCAAACGCGGAGGCGCCCGGGTTACCCACCGACTTGTGCGATAACCGCTGGGAGAGATAATGGCGCCTAATTCATAATGGAAAGGTTTTGCAGGAGGGGGTTTGTTTTTGCTTCATCTTTTAATTCGCTCTAATCTGCTTCGATCTCTCACTCTTCCTCCATTAGCGGACCTGAACAACATCAAGTTTTCTGCATACAGAACAGCTATGAAGCTGCGGCGGGTTCAGAAGGCCCTGAGACGTACGTACTGGTGCAGCCCTGGGGGGTGGAGACTTCCCGGTCCTCCATCTGTGTTTCAAGATGTCAGGCTGTTATTTGGAAGGAGAGCTAATGATGAGCTGTGGCACTTACTTTCTTTACTTAATAGTCAAAGGAGTCATCGCGCATCTCTACATTACTTGGAAATGCGTTTGAAATTGCTCTCTTTATTCAGCATTAATTACAGACTTGCAAATGCGGAAATCAAAAGTATTGATAAATGCCAACAAAGCCACTCAGCCACCTCGATTTCTTCTGCGTTTTCATCAAGGCACGCCAGATAATTACAGCCATTAGCTGGTCAATTTGGCTTACAGAAAAGGAGGGCAATTAGTTTTTTCTGCATGACTGAGGCTTGAATATGTGCCTCTCCAGGTCTGTTCTAACTTCCGCTTTCCAATGTTTCTGCTTAATACTAATTCCTCCAGCCCTTTTCCCTTTCAGGATGTTGTCTTTTGTTGCGCCATACATCTGCCCTCTGCTCCCCAGCACCATCACAAAGTCTGTCTTTCTTCCTCTTCATGGTTTCGGCAACTTAAGTATTACCCATCCTGCATCTCTGCAGTGTCTGGGCTCCCTCTGACTCTATATGAGCTCATATATTGCAATTTTACACTTTTCCTTCATTCATATCGACTGCGGCGACACCCACACTCGCACATACACACTAGCACACACACATGCGCACACACACACACGCACACACACACACACTCAGTTCCTTTGCGTTATACCTTCCTCTCTTTCTCTGTCCTCCATTAAACTCAGCATGTTCGCAGCACTGAAGGAAAAAAAAGTCACTCGACCTTTTTTCCTTTTTTCTTTCTTTCGCTCACGCTTTTATCTGAAGCTCTCCTCGTCCGCTCGTTCATATCGTTACAGGATTTAATTGCCAGGCTGCCTTGATAATAGCAGAACTCCCATTTTCTCTGCACCCTTCATGAATGATTGAGCAGTGCCGTATGAGAGCCCGCGCCGTTTTCAGGCGATTCCTCCCCAAACTCTGGGAAACATCTTCCCATCTCCTCTCTCTGTTCCACCTCGGCATCGTTCACACAACCTCTTAGTCGCGCTCCTCAGGAGAGACCATCAAATGAGTTTCGAGGAGTGAAATCAAATCTGTGTCACTGCTCTTGAAACAGATTGTGGGGAGAGTGGGTGAATAAACACTCCCTGAGGTGAGCATGAAGGTCCAGCCTTGTGTATAATTGCAGGGATTATGTGAATTAGATGCATTTTACATGACCACAATGTAATTAAATATGAAAGATAATTTAGATGCATGCAGTATCTTGTATTTAGCTCTGTTCTGAGAGCTTCCACTTGCCTGCGCACAACGGCCAGGACTAAAGAGATATGATCTAATGTATGGTAATGCTTCTTTCATACGAGAACACTCAAATGAAGTGGTGCACCATTGTTCAGGACTACATCCGTGTGTGTTTCCAGTGGATTTGGTAGCGCTGAGCAGCCTGGTGGAGGTGTTCCGGGAGCAGGAGCTGCAGCAGGGGGAGCACGTGATGGACGTGGTGGAGATGATCCACGGCCTGACGGCTCTGTACGAGCGGCTGGAGGAGGAGAGGTCCATCCTGGTCAACATCCCGCTCTGCGTCGACATGTGTCTCAACTGGCTGCTCAACGTGTATGACAGGTAGGCGGCAGCCGCTCATTTGAAAGCTGCAGGGATATTTCACAGGATAAGTCATTATTCTGTTGTTGCTCACCAGAAACGAGTTATTAAACTTCGTTCAGGGGATTGAATGTGCTCTGTTTTCTTACATCCACCCCAGTGATATTAAGTCTAATTGCGGTATCCTTTAAAGGTAATGATAATTGGACCCCTGTGAGTAAAACATATTGTTCCAATACCTTCGTAAAATGATGGAGAAAGAAGAAGATGTGTCTGCCATTAGCCAACACTCATCCCCCATCATGGAAAATAAATATGTGGATATTACTGCTGTGTTTACCTTTTAACTCAGCATAATGCTACGTCTGCCAATGTAGAAAAATGTCGGGATAGTGATGGATAATTGCTTGACTGTTGCACTTAATACATGCTTATACACCCAGGCGCTTCACGTAGGTTAAATGAATAAACACAAGTCCTCCTCTTTCTCCTGTTTCCTGAGCTGTTGGCAGCTGCTAATTAAGCAAAACAAGTATTTTCTTTGGCAACAGCATAAATGGACTGTGAATCTATTAAATTAGCCCATATAGGACAGCGCCTTGAAATTACCATTATAGAAATGTTGGAGGGAAGAAGCAGTTGCAGCATTTTTTTTTCTTATGTAACGGTGCCTCCCGACTCTTACCTTCCCCGCTGAATCTACTTCTGTAGACTTTCCGGTTTAAAATAAGAAGCACACAGTGCCCCAGGGTCATGTTAAGTGGTAGAACTGGGATTAAAAGCTATGGTGGTGAATGCCTCAGCCTCAGAAATGCTAAAGCGCTGGTTGGAATCCATAGGCGCACGCACTCTTTCAAACCTTTCAGCCAATATTGGCATCAGAGACACACAGGCTTGATATGCATATCCCAGGTAGACTTTAAACAAAACTCTCTGCTCCGCCCTCATAGTCGGCAGCTTTTCTGTTTGCAAATTATTGTAATTGGTTCAGTGGCTACAGACATCTTCATAATACCATTCAGGCTGAGGTCCAATCGATACCGGTGAGACACAGCTCAAATACGTCTTCATTTATCCTGGCCATTCACCTCATAATTGCTCTTGCTTTTTCAAGGAGAAATCATATAACACGGAAAGAGAATCACAAGAATGCTCCTCGTGGGTGCTCTAAATTCAGACGGTTGATCTGATAGATGTGTCAGTCAGGTTTCCAATAACACAGGTTAGCGAGTCTGAAGGAAGTCTGAGTGTTTGTTTGGAGCCTCGCTGAGCGTGTGTGTGGGTGTGTGTGTGTGTGCGCGCACGTGTGTGTCCTCCCGAGGCGTGTTGCGCTGTAGCGTGGCGTTCAGGAGTGACATGCCCCTCGAGGACCAACGCTGGGGAACATATTGAAGACGGCGTGCGAGTGTGTGTGAAAGGTGCTGACAGGAAGGCGTCCCCATGTGCTCTCTGGACCAGCTCCATCTGTCTAATTGGGAGAAAAGGCAGTCGCACTCCCCTGTCCTGCAGCTCGTGTTGCTGGCCTCACTCATCTGGCTGGGTCTATCAGCAGAGGGAACGCTCCTGAAAACACTCAAAGCAACACTTTAATTTTTCTCCTGTTTTGATTTTTTTTTCTTATGAGCTCTTCAGTGGCTGGTTTTCTGCGGCGAATGGGCCGTTCTTGACTTCTCTCTTAACAATTCAAATGCAAATTCAATAAAACCCATAATTTCCGACAGTACTGCTCAGCTTGGCTTCTAATTATTTTGCTTTCTTTTGGCAAATTGAAAAATCTGAGCAGTAGCGGCGCATCTGGCTCTCACGCCTGACATTCTCACTCAGAAGGATTGCACCTCCGTTTTTCAAGCAGAAAGCTACTACGACCCCTTTGGTGTCCGGGTCAGGACACATCAGCATGCACCTCAATGGGTGTGCATCGGTCTGAGATAGGATTGTGTATTTAGCTTAGAACGTATATCAGACCTGTTCAAAGGCTGGATGTGTATCGGTCATTCATGGGAGTGTAAATGTGTGCATTTAAGTGACATTATGATGAATGTGCACTTATTATCACCATTCCAGCCATGAAGCATCTTGGAGCATTTATCAGGGCCCTGTAATGACTTCAATTATTCAGGATGTGCTCAAATTCAATTTCACGTTGTTCCGCCGACCTTTATTGTACCTCTTTGACCCGTGAAATTTCCTCCCGAAAGGACTCCGCCGCGATCTGATCACGCAGTATCACTTTAGCACCAAGCACAGCCATTCCAGACGCATTAGTCTTAAGTATTACGCTTATTTTTATGTCTCTCTCCATTTCTTCCACCAGTGCTCGAAACGGCAAAATGCGGGTTCTCAGTTTCCAGATGGGTCTGGTGAGCCTGTGCAACGCAGACGTCCAGGAGAAGTACAAATGTGAGTCTGACGCTCGCTCCTTCACTGCAAACAAGGAGCCGGAGCACAAACAGCCCTGATTACCTCCATTCCATAAAGGCATTCACTTAGTGTAATGGAGGAAATGAGAGCGCTACCATTGTGAACAACGTTTTCTTGACTTCAACGCGGCGCACAAGGCTGCAGGGAGTGCTTGCCAAAGACACTGTTTATGCGCACACATTTCCCCACGTGTTCTCTTCCACGAATGTTTTATTCTCAAATGGTGAGGAGACTTTTTTCACTCATGGGTTTTACTGGGAGATTTTATCGCCGCGCTGTTTGCGTCTAATCCGCTTTTACTGTTGTGCCGTAACCCCGGTTTTATGAGTCAGCCTGTAAATGTAACTAAAGTGAAGAGCGAGCAGTTGGGTTTGGGTCTGGAAGTTGCGAGATGCCCGGGTTATTCCTGTCAGCACTGCACCCCTGTAGGTTTAGAGGGTGCTTCTGGTTCTGGAGACCCGCGGAGCACAGACACTTCTCTGATTGAGCAACGACCTCATCTTCTTCCTCTGATTGGATCGTCAAAAAGAAGTTCAGAGCTCAGGCAGGCTCAAGGTTAACGTTGAATTTTGATTCTCAATGCACAAAGACACGGGCTGTTTCATAGATGGAATAGACATCCATTGACATCTGTGCTTTGAAGTATACACTTTGCTGCTGCTCCTGAGGTGAAATGCATTGTGGGTTGTCCAGCTGTCCCAGGTCCTAGTCACGTTAAATGCGTGATAGAACGGGCAAGTACACTTCTGGTAGACTTGGAGTGGACTAGGCAGGTTGCAACTTTAAATTGGAGTGAGAAGTGTTCATATCAAACAGCCACAGCTCTTTGTAGCTCAAACAAGGTCATCAAACAACCATGGCCTTACTCTCCTAATAATTAGTTTCAGATTGTTTAGCTAATGAATGAAAGCAGGAAAGCTCTACTTGAGCTCCAGCCAAGGCTGCAAACCTGCCAATTGTGCCACTTTTAAAATGTCTAACTGCTGTTTTATGACTCTATGACGCGCACCTGGAGATTAAGTCCAGTTGGGGGTGAATGCAGCTCAAATACTGCTCTCCGCAGGCTGCATGTGTGGGACACACAAACATGCTTGGGTCTCTATAAAACGTCTCCCCAAACTCATCTCACCGCAACGGCCCGATGAAGAAATTTAAAATGTCAAATACACCTTGGCTCAGGTTACGAGAGTTGTAAAGAGGCTGCTGTTAAACATGCAGGTGTTGAATCCAGGTTTAGTCCCTGTGGGGTAGAGTGAGTACAGAGAGTGGATGCTTTTGCTGAAACTGAGCTGCACCCTCACACGCCTGTCAGCATTCATCTGCTCGCTGACAGGTCCCAGCCAGCTCCGTAAAGGCTTCATTCAAACCTGACAAGATGTGCTTTACACAACACTTTCATCTGGGAAGAGATCAGCGAGGCCACCCATGCCCATTCTCCTTCTATTTATGCCTTACTGAAGTTTTTATTCCCCAAAACTAACTTCAGCCTCTGGTTGGAGGCTCATCATTGTGAAACACAGGCATACTCCATCCGTACAGCTTTACAGAAGAAATGCTTTAATGATACACAACTAGTTTTATGGTATGAGTCTTAAACCTGAACATGTGCCTTTGAAGTTTACATTAACTCATTACTTTAATATTTATAACATTATTCTAGAATGTGTTGCTGTGGGTGGTAGGTGTGCTAAAGCGGCCTTGTTTCATTCCGTGGTGGTTTCAGACGTGTTCCGTCAGGTGTCGGGCCCCGGAGGGCTGACCGACCAGCGGCACCTCAGCCTGCTGCTGCACGAGGCCATCCAGATCCCCCGCCAGTTGGGCGAGGTGGCAGCTTTCGGCGGCAGCAACGTGGAGCCCAGCGTCCGCAGCTGCTTCCGTCTGGTGAGCCGATATTCGCTGTAAGAACGGAGCTCGCGCGTCTGGCAGCGCGCCTGTGGACACGTCGAGGCCTCGTTGTCACGGATTGAACCGACTCGGTCACCCCGACAGAACGTTTGAGCGAAGCGAGGATTTCCAGTCTTTCTCTGCCAAGATCTAAAAAGGCAAATACGCCCAAAAAACCCATCTAATTGCTGGAGGTAGAGAATTTGAACCTGAGATGCACTGACACCTCAAACACGTGTGTCTAAGGCGGTCGCTGTCGGATGCGTTTCCCCGACAAAAGAATTCATTTCCGATGCGTTTCACTGAAGTGAAAACCCGCCGTCTCCTGACAGGAAGCGCTCCTCCAGCGCCATAAGCATTACATCACATTAATATTGCATTGTGCTGCTTTTAAAGCAAAATCAGCCGCCCCGAAATGTTGCTTTTAAACTAATCTATCGGCATGATGAAGCGGGCCCCGGCCGGGCGCCGATCAATAGCTGAAGATGATAAATGTTCAAAACGGGAGTTTCCATTTATCTGTCCCTGCTCTGCTTCTTTTTCTGAAGAAACGTCACCTATAAAGTTCCGTTTCAGTCCATTAGCTAGTCATAATGGAGCGGCCCGCACTTTCTTTTGGTGCCATAAGTCTTACGTCCCACATTTATGATTATGACCCTCATTATGTACGTTGCAAGGTTGTCTGTGCTCATTAGCTGCAGCTGCTTAAAAACAATTATTTTCATAAGATGTAGTGATAAAGGGAATTAAGTGTATACATGGAGGCATCTATTTAAGACTCTGCTGTGCACATGAAACCCCGAAGCGCCTTCACACGTTCCTGTGTGATGTGTTTTATTCACAAAGAGGCCATTTTGGGGATGTCTGGTGCATGAAGTAGAAAATTTGATGGATGACTGAATGTTCATTACTCCAGTTTTGCGATGGCGTTTAGCAGATCCATCTGCTCGCTTTGCCTCTTTAAGATGCATCAGCACGCTCAGCAGAATCTGTGCCAGTTTCCAGGTGTTGGGTACGCTAACGGAAGTTATTCGCCCTCCCACACGTACTGAAGCGGGGGCTCCTGTGCTACACAGGAGCTCCTCCGTGCCCAGAAGAGTGCACCCCTGCACGCGCCCGCGTCTGATCGGCGCACAACCACACACATTCATAATGCTGCTTTGCTTGGGCGGTGGAGGAAGCTCCAGGGAAATCAGCCTCTTAATGCATCTGTGATGCAGACTTAATGAGAATTTAGCACATCATGGATTTTAAGCACTTGGCGGGTCATTCTTTTATTAGGCTCACTTCCTTTTCCCCAGATTTTAAACCAGGCTAGTCTCAACACGTGTACAGTAAATAAACAGAATCGTGTCAAATGCTCTTTGGCTTTTATCCCACAGTGCCTTGCATCTTTCACCCTATCCTGAGGATTCTCTTTGGTCCCGTCTATTTCTTATTTTACTTTATTAAACACGTCTCGCTGCTGCAGTTGTTTTTAGAAAGGAAGCACACGTGACGCGCCGCTCCGTCCCTGGTGCTGGTTTATATTTGGATTGTTTACCGTCTGTCCTCCCACCACCCGATTTTATTTCCCAGGCCCCGGGGAAACCTGCTATTGAGGTGTCTCACTTCCTGGAGTGGATGAGCCTGGAGCCCCAGTCGATGGTTTGGCTGCCCGTCCTCCACCGCGTGACGGCCGCAGAGTCCACAAAGCACCAGGCCAAATGCTACATCTGCAAGCAGTGTCCCATCAAGGGCTTCAGGTAGACTCCCGCTCCCCCTGCTGTAGCTAGGCTCTGTCATATGTCTTTGGAGGGGTCTTTTCTTGGTCACGTGCATCAGTAGAGTCATTGATATGATCGTTGTGGCGTCGTTGGCAGACAGTCTTTGATGAACTAACAGCTGTACTGGATTACAGATCTGTCTGGAAAATGATTTAACACAAGCATGGTCTGGTTCACACACACACATAAACACACACACACATACACACACACACACAGGCTGCCAAATTCTCCCTCAGCCATCCGTTCAGCCTCTCGTGCTGCATTGATCTTGACAGGTATCGCAGTCTGAAGCAGTTCAATGTGGACATCTGCCAGACGTGTTTTCTAACCGGCCGCTCCACAAAGGGGAAGAAGCTGCACTACCCCATCATGGAGTACTACACTCCGGTAAGACCAGCCCTTATCAAGCACTCTGGGACGTTACAAGCGCTCCGAGGCCTTTTCAGAGACTAAATATTTCCTAAAGGCTGATCTGAGCGTCCCTCCTGCTGTGAAACTGCCATGGAATTCCAGATGATTACAGTGTTTCATCTCAATCATGAGCATGTAGAATTTGAGTTGAGCAGCACTCATCTTTAACATGCGCCCCCACTCTGGGGACATGAGTGGACTAAACCCAGAGCAGCTGCCCCTCTTAAGAGACTGCAAAATTGACTTAATTCCAAAATACTGTGTGTAGCACTGTAGCTGGATTACACAGAGATGGTGGCAGGGTTAATGTCTAATCAATCCTGAGCTCTAATATATGGCAAGAGGCCACCCGAGCAAAGATTACTTCTCGCCCACCACCGGACCATATTTTATATTAAAGAGCAGCAACAGTTTTTCATCGCAGCGATGCAACAGAGATTTCAGTGAGGACAGAAGTCTAGGGAAAGAGCAACGTGAGGATGATGAAGCACGCGGAGGAATACGTTTGTCATCATAAGTTAAAGTGAGACAAACCTCCATTGACGCGCTGAGGAAATTGAGTGATGAGTGGAGAAACATTTTCAAGTATTGGTATCATTTGTCTCCTTTCAACTCCCCCGACCCCCCCCCCTCCTAAATCACCCTCCAGACGACATCAGGAGAGAAGATGAGGGACTTTGCGAAGACTCTGAAGAATAAGTTCAGGTCAAAGCAGTACTTCACCAAACACCCCCAGAGAGGCTACCTCCCGGTCCAGTCCGTGCTGGAAGCCGAGAGCTCGGAGACGTGAGTCACAGCGCTCTTCTTCTTCCTCACTCCGCGGCCGATTCTCCGTCTGGCTTCCAGCCGAACCGTTGCAGGCTAATTATCGAGCTGCGGCGTGGCTGAAATGCGGCGAAGTTCTGCGCCGCATTCAGAGTCATCACGGTGGATCAGATGTTCTGCTCACATGAGCAGAGAACCAGAGCAATAAGATCATAATCCACGAGATCATCAGGAACGAGCTGTGGCTCGCCGCTACCGCAGCACCCAGGAAGATTTGGTCTGGATACGGGCCCATGTGACCCATGCACTTCCTGTCAGGGACACCTTTTATCAGCTCAAAATGTCCTGTCGGCTGGAAGCTTATTGCAGAGGATTATTTCGGCCGGGGAGAAAATAAAGGCGTTTGTGAAGCTTCAGATTAAAGAAGAGCGCACACAGACACACTTGATCACACGCGGACGCCCCGCTGTGCTGCCAGCTCGTGCTACATCCATCAGCTCAGCGGACGGGTGACGTCGCATTGATCCAGACACGTACCGCAGCCTGTCACCTGTTGCATTTCTCAGTTTAGGAATAAAACATTCGTAACATTTTTATGCAGAACCTGAGTTGAAAATGTCAGAAGAAACTGATTTGTGGCCGTTCCCTTTATTGACATGAGATGAGACGGGGATGTATTCATCCCAACTGCACTATTTTAAGGTTAGAGCAAACATATGTGTGAGCGGCGCTCTGCGTTGCTGCACCGTCACGTTGCAGTGTGTTAACACCGCCCCGGTGTGATGTCAGCCTCTCTCCTTCACAGGCCGTGTTCGTCGCCCAAGCTGCCTCATGCGGACACGCACAGCAGGATCGAGCATTATGCCAGCAGGTACGTGAATTATATTGCGCCACACACCCAATCGTTGCAGCAAAGACTCCCACTCGTTCAATCTCTCTGCCTCCCCGCCTTCGCCCCCCTGCCTTCATCATTCCCTCACCCTTTATGCCTCCCCTCGCCCTGATTGAAGTATTGATTTGACTGTGCTGTGAACTGTAATGCTGAGATGTGTGTGTGAGTGTGTGTGTGTGAGTGTATGGGAGTGTGTGCGCTCGTGTGTGCGCTCCTGTGTGCGCTCCTGTGTCTGTGAAGGTGTGTATTTCTGTATACAGTACATGAGGTGAGAACATATGGAATTGACTGCAATGTGTCGGGGGCTGGAGTTCTGGACCTTTTAAGTTTAAATTGCAGGGTGAAGACTTACGTTTGACGTCACGGTATGAAGGGAAGTTAATGATGAAAGGGACGGGAGTGGCTCTAAAGTCCCCGCAAAGGCAGCTGAGCAATCCTGTGTGAGTGTGTGGAGGTCAGCGGGGTTCAGCACGCCCAGCGGTTTGTCACTTCCGAGGCAGTGAGCCCATTGGTCACCTGGGAGCTGTTGGAGTGGATTAGTGTCTGTTTGACAGGTTATAAACAGGGCAGAGGACCGGGCTCTCATGCCCCTGGCAGCTCTGCCCTGCAGAATAACAGAATAACAGAGCTGGACTCACGTCTCCCCTGACCCTGCAGTATGAGCGCGAGTGCCATTGTGTTTTATTTCCCTGAGGTCCTATATCCAACCCAAACAGAGGCAACATACAGAAAAAAGAGAGAATTGTCCTCTTTAGCTGGTTCTTTTATTCTCTCTCTCTCCTGTTTCCTTTTTTTCTATGTCTTCTTGTCTTTGATCTCCCTTTAATCTTCCCACCCACGTTTTCATTTTTTCCCTCTTTCTCTCTCATTTCTCCAATGTTATTAAATATGATATTTTTTATTCTCCGTTATTTAAACTTAACTTTCTGGGGGTTAATAACAGTACAGCAGAGCCTTGAGGCCATATCAGCCAACATAATATAAGGATGTAACTGCATACAGCCTTCGTGAAAATGAACTAAATCAAGATAAAATGGCTGCATATCTTTGAATCACAAGACAATCATTTCATTTGAACTGCTACTAATGGATGAAAACAAATTGAATGATGAATTTGATCCATATTCAGCTTATCATTATTATCTTATTATCTTATCTTTTTTTTTCTCAAATCTGCCTTTACATCCTAAATTGGGCCTCTTGGAACTTTCAGAGATTGCTGCAGTCATGGCTCTACCAGATTTGTTCGCATGTCCCAATATTTTTCCAGGGACGTCTGGCTCCTCCCAGAGCCCAAAGGCAGGAACAAAAGATAAGCAGCTGCTGACAACAATGGCTGAAAGGGTGCTTCCAGTTTACTGATGTGTCCTGACTTGACCTGTGTTGGATGGCTTTCCCTTCTCCAACCAAGTTAACTTTTCATTCAGGTTTGGTGAATGGTGAATCTGTGACTGCCCTCCTTTGCCCCGCCCCTTTTCATCAGAGGAACGGTCAGAATAACGGCGTAGCTCACATCTGACCTCAGACATGAACAGGTCCAGTGTTTTAATCATAAATGTCATCACTCCCAGGTCGGTCTGGTGCGGCTCACCGTGCCACGACACATTCTAAAGGTGTGTGTAGGAACGTGTGTGTCTGAGTACCCCTTAACTAACAGGGGATGCAAAGGCTCATCTTCAAAGTTGATGCAGTATAAAATTTTATGTATATTTGATCTCTGATGTCAGGAAAGATATGTAAATCTGTCAAAGATAAATAAATAAATGACAGCCCCTATCTTTTCTCATTCTGGACACCTATCCGCTCCTACCACTCTGATATCAGAAATAGAGTTCACAGCTTTGAGGTCTTAGGATGAACAAGGAGAAGATAATCACCCTGTTAGGATTGCTGCATCTTTTCTCTCCCTTGCCCTCACCCCCATTTCTCATTTCCTCGCTGGTCTATTTGCATTCATCCGAGAAGCCTAAAGCACATGCATGCTGGAGTGAGACACACACACACACACACACACCCTTCCCTGTTATTCCTTGCCCTTTCCTCCCTAATTTGCTGTTGTCCCTGGGAGTCCACGCCTGCAGAGACAAACTGATGAACAGTGTTGCACAATGAATTATGAGCAGTCTAGTTGAGAGGCCAGGCCCTCTGTAACAGGACACGGATAAAACCCACGTTTCTCTTTGCTGAGATGAGGACTGGACATGAGAGATAATTACAATATAACATGGATCTCCTACATCACGCGTCCTTCTCTTCCTCCTCCTCCTCATGCTCATGTCTGCAGCTCCCACGGCTGGCGACAGGCTGAGAAAAATGATGCAGCATGGTGCATATCGTGTGTGGCTACAGCATGTGTGATGAATGATTTCAGCTGGCATGTGTGTGTGTGTGTGTGCACGTGTGTGTGTGCGTGTATATGTGAGAGAGAGAGAGGGAGAGAGCACATTTGCATCAGTGAGGTGGTTTTCACTGCTGTTTATCAATTACTTAAACCCATATAGAGACAGATAATTCTGCAGTAAGTCTATTATATCATTAACGTGTGATATTGGTGGATTACACATTTCCCTGCATATATTAAGGGCATGTCTTCCATTTTCTTTCATGCCTTTAGACAAAAATGGAATAAATGGACACAAAAGTAAAAATAAAAAGTAAAAGTAATTGTGGAAATCCAATAACACAGAGGAATACCACATTTTAGGCAGAATATTCCATTCCCTTAATGGGGAAATGTGCCTTTTAAAGCTACAGCTTGTGGGATTTATTTGCTTTGACACGTGATTGCAGATTTGCCCTGACTGCCCCCTTGTCTTAACCTCATGGCAGTTAATAAATACAAAAGTGCAACTCTTAAGTGCCATTAGCCGCCATTTCGACATGAAATTGCATGTGTAATTAATTCAATCGATCGTGGTCTAACGTGGTAGAGCTGCAGCTATTCAGCAAGGACCTGTGACTTTTGATCTGAATAAAACAAAAGTTTAATTAGTTTCACTGGGACCAGCGTGTGTATTTAAGCTATTATTGGTGGTAGAAAGACTGCTGTGATGAAGTTCTATCGAATAATTATAAGGGCGGATGGTGTGAAAGATATTTTGTTTCCAAAGTATTGATAATTCAAAAGGCATTAGACTTGAATAATGATGAAGTCATTGAAAAATGGTAGCAGCTTTACTGCAGCCTACCACTGGGGGGGTGTCCTAGATGGCCTCATCTGTAGATATGTTGATATTTTCAGATGAGTAGACATTACTGGAAACACGCTATTACCATGTTCATTTCTCCTACTAATGTCCTCCATCTGGTACCTGACAGCCTGTTATGCTACATTAATTACTTGGGCAGCATGTAAGTGCAGTTATACTTTACTATGAATTGCATTTATGCAGCACCTTTATTGTTTCACCAAACTGCTTATAAAACATTCACACACACTTTCACACCGAATGGTGGCGGAATAAAGGTTCAGTATCTCGCTAAAGGTCACAACATTCAGAGGAAGACCTGTTCACCCGAGAGCCACAACATGCAAATGTTGCAACTTTTCCTTTATTTGCATTTTTATCAGCGGTTTCATTACGCCTGAGCTGGGACTTCCCGCCCGTTTACACACAGTCAACCCCTGATGCAACAAATCCTGTGTGTGATTTCATATTTATGGTCCTCAAACTTATCCTGGCATAAATCATTTAAACTACATTTTCCTACTGCAGCAGTTTCTCTTTGTGATGGCAGCGGCACAGCCGATGGAGCAGCATGCAGAGTGTAGGAGTCTGCTGATAGTCAGCAGGAACCAGAACCACTCTCTCTCAGCCTCAGTGCACATATCGTCTCCGTCTGTAGTCCTGCGCCGTCCTGAAAGACTGTTTTACTGCTCGCGTCCTGCAACTTTACAGCTTTTTTATCAAAGTTTTACTCTCTGCCTTCGTGGATGTGTTTACAAGTCCTGCTATGCCGCTTTCTGAAATGTTCCAGGGCGCCATGCTGTGTGGCTTACAGCCCGTAATACTAAAAGCTCTGAAAGTGTTCATCCGCCATGTCATGTGTGTTTCTCTTGTGTACACGTGCGTGTGTAGATTGGCCGAAATGGAGAGCCAGAACTGTTCATTCTTCACGGACAGCCTGTCCCCGGATGAAAGCCTGTGAGTATGCCGCCACCTCCTTCATTACCGCCGCAGCAGAGACGGCGTGCGTTTCCCCTCAGCGAGTGTGTGTTTGTGCGCACGCTCGGGGGGCCTCTGCATGCGCACCACTGCGGGTAAAGAAAGAGTACGTTGACACTTAAACTGCCAGCCGCATAATGGAAATGACCTGTAGCGACCGGCGTGCACGTGGCTCCCTCCTCCATTGTGTGCATCTGTGTTTGAAGTCCAAGGGAGGTACACACAGCCCTTCTGAGACACTCCTGTGTGTGTGTGTGTCTTCTTTGTGTTGCTCTTTTGCCCTTACATCTGGTTGTGCGTATGCGTACTCGCCATACACGTCTTTGTTCTGCCGCGCAGCTCTGATGGTTGTGCGCACGCCGCTGCTCTGTGTGCCTGCCGCTGGTGTTTGGCTCGTCTCACGCTAATGTGCCGCCCCGAATCGTGTCACCTGCACCGACGTTGTTCTCGGATCACCGTTTCTGCCACTTGTACCTCAAAAAAAAAAGAAGCTCCAAATCCTTAAACGCGCGCGTTCTCCGACAGAAGGCTCAATGACAGCTTCCTGCGGCTAGAGCGCTTTCCCAATGACATTTGGCGCCCCGTTAAAATAACAACCCTACAGTAAAGAGAGGCAGGATTTCTAATAAATGTTGATGCGTAATTTACCAGCGGAGGAAGTGCCATCTCCCATTGTTTACAAGTGTGGATTAGGACCCAAACCCTTCCAATTGTGGACAGTTCCCCTCCATCGGGCCCGGTTTCATGTCGTCGCGCCTCGTCCTGTGATGCCTGGCCTCGCTTGGCTTTGGCCCATCCCACGGCGCCCTTGGCTCGGCTTTGTGCGGCTGCGGCTGTGTGCTGGTGGCTTAGCGTTGTTGTCTCCTGTGTGGGGGACTCAGGGATGAAGATCAGTACCTCCTGCGTCACTCCAGCCCAGCTCTGGACCAGGACTCGCCCTGCGGACAGCACATGCTGCTGGCCCACCTGGAGCACCAGAACAAGGAGCAGCTCCAGTGCACCCTGGCCCGTCTGGAGAACGAGAACAGGTCTGCATCCAGGGCTGAACACGTGTACAGTGAGTGGGGGAGCCGCAGGTTTCTTTCTGTCTTATTTTCAGAAACACTTCTTTTCCTCAGGAACATGCAGTAATAACACGGGTTACACTGGTGTCTCACTGGTGGAATTTCCAGCGAGACTGTTGATGTTTGCACAACGGAACACTTTCAACCTCTAAATCCACCTGAACAGCCTTAAGAAAACAATATTGGCAATAAACCCTCTCAAATATGAGGTGGACCTGGAAACCGCTTTTTTTCTCCTGTGCAGAGATGGGAGAGACACTTATGGAATGACTGTCGTCATCAGCTGAAACCAGCGCGTAGTTGTCAGATCTGCTTATTTAACAGCTGAATTCTTCCTCCCGTTGGATGAGTCTGGATAGCTACGGCACTGGGGTGTTTTTACATTATAAAGCAAATTTGAGTCCCGTCCTTTTAATTGGTTACCAGAGGCAAGCTTTATGTGAGTGATTCATATGAATAATTTTCTCTCGTCTGTGCACTTTCACGTGGATGTGGGCCCTTCGGGTGTCTGAAACCTTGACCTAGTCCACAGAATGGCCCCATGGGACTGTAGCCAGTGCTCCGCTGCCCTTATTTTTGACCAGTTCCAGCTGGTTCTTGTTTTATAGCCTCTGCTGTGACTCTCATATCTATTGGTGCCATTTTTTTATATTGCCAGCGAATGTTCTTACAGCATATTTGTAAGAATATATCAGCTCCTGGTTCAGCTGTTTCCAACAGGGACTCTCCTTTTGAGAGAGTAAATGTTTGAGGTTTTGTGTGCATGTGTTATTGTGTGAGCTGCACCTCCCCACAGCGACGCGGGGGCCTCACAGCTCTTCCTTCCATCTGTCCACTTTGGGTCCGCAGGGTGCTTCAGGGTGAGTACAGGAGGCTCAAGTGGAAGCACGCGGAGGCAGCCTCGGTTCCCATGCTGACCGAGGCGGGAGAGCCAGGCGTGGGTTCAGCCGAGGGCCAGCAGGACGAGGAGCTCCTGGCCGAGGCGCGGGCCCTCCGACAACACAAGACTCGCCTGGAGACGCGGATGCAGATCCTGGAGGACCACAACAAACAGTTGGAGTCCCAGCTGCGCAGGCTCAGGGAGCTGCTGCTACAGGTAGAGCGCTGGGGCCGCTGGCGCGCTGCAGTCGTGTTATTGTGAGGATAGAGAGGACATGGAGCACAGGGTTGAACAGGACATGCAAACAACCAATTTATTGATGAGAGAAGTGTTCAATAGCCCTGTATTAGTAGAGATACCACCAATGAGTATTTGTTTAAATAAAATTGCTTTAGATGGCTGTCATGGGCCAAACTTTACCCTTTAAATACTGATGGATTTATTTATTTGGTGAATTTTCTGTTAATACATCCACTAAATACCAACTTATACTTATTGAAAAGTCAGAGATAAGGATTCGACTGCAGGTATGACTCTGCAGAGTTCAGACTTGAAAGGTTTTTAGTCTGATTTCTCCACATAAGATCTCTCTGTTATTTCACTGTTTTTTTTACATTGTGTATCTACTTCTGAAATGGAAAGATTTTTGCAAATGCAAATGGAAACAACTCAGACTGCAAGGCAAGAAAAATCTGGCAGTGCGAGAGAGAGAAGAGACAGAGGATAGGCTTTAATGGAATTCACTGTAGTCTGAAGGTGCGGGGACCAGAGAAGACGTATGAAACAAGGAAATATAAAGTGGAAGCAGCTGGAATGTAGATATCAAGTGTTCATACAGGTCACCAAATAGAGCGAAAGAGATAACTGAGAAAAAGAACAGGTCTGGAAACCTGTGACGGTAAAGATAGCAAAGCAGAAAAAGTGATGTAGAAAAATGTGGATTAAAATGACCTAAAAAAAACAAGTTTCACTGAAATGGCTAATTAACGTGTTAAAAATGGTGTCTGCTTTGGCTTAGAATGGCTGGAGGGATGGATGGAGGGATGGATGGAGGCATGCGTTTTTATTTCATTCAGTACCTTTGTTACAAATAATCAACGATGATTTAATTTCCTAACTCTGTAATTTTCTATATGTCGAAATCCATCTGAAGAATCTAAAATAATCTGCTTCTTGATGACGGCTTAGACAAACAGGTTTGATTGACGTGATTATAATAAGGAAGCATCGGTGAAAGGCTGCTCTTTTATATTTACGATGACGGGTTTCATCGCACTCCTTCCATTTCCTTTGCCAGCTGATGGAGAACGTGTCGTGTTGTCAATGTTGTGTCTTTTAAAACCTCCCAGCCCAAAGATGACTCGGAGGCCAACGGATCAGAACCATCAACCCTGTCTTCTCCCGTGTCTGGAGGGGGTCACCACGGGGAGGCCGCGAGCAGAGAGACCACCGACACCGAAGCAGCAGGTAAGCCTCGCGCGGGCCGGGATCGGATTTACGGGCGCGCACGCACGCGGAATGCGAAACAGTCCCGTAATAATCCGGTCAGCATTCACGGATGCGTTCTGTGTGACAGGCGATGATATGGAGCACGAGCAGGACACGGTGCTGCAGCTCCAGGAGGTCATCGAGCAGCTGAGAAACGTCTTCCCCTCAGAACCAGGTCAGCCCACCTGCGCGCCCAGCGGAGACGTCGGCGATGCCTGCCGACCGCTCTGCCCCCGCGTCGCCCACGTGACAGTCGGGAGTGCAGACACGAAGCGCTGCGGGTCAATAGCTGGGAGAGAGACGAGGAGATGAAATAGAAGGGAGGAGCGAGAGGCAGCTTCACCATGAAACATGTAAAGCCAGGTGTACGGGACCCCCCCAGCCTGGAATCAAACCTGAACTAAGAGGATTATCACAAAGATCGATGCTTTTACGTGTTTGCTAACCTCTTTTTTTGTTTTCCCACGTGCACTTGTGTATTACAGGCACAACCTCACACATCTAAACCACTGTGGGGGGCTGGACCAGCAGAATGCAGAGGTCAGGCCAAAACACGCCGGGCGGATCCCGCCACCACCGCAGCAGCAGCAGCAGCAGCAGCAGCTGTCAGGAAGCCGTCTCCCCGTTGGAACTGTGCTCACTAAAAGCCTCCCCACCCCCCAACCCCCAACCCCCCCCATCCCCAGAAAGGCTTGCGCCATCGTCCGTCTGACCAGGCTGTGCGTCGGCTGCAGTCTGACACCGCGTCAGCGAGGCGAAAGCAAAGTTAGCAGCGGGTCAGACGGAGGGCGCTCAGCCCCCCCCTCGTTCACCCCCACCCCTCCAGATGTGGGTCTGGGCACACATCTGCAGCACCGATTGGCTCCTCCTAAAAAACAAAAAAACCAGAAATCACCAGTGTGTTTTCTTTTCCTGTGTTGTAATCTTGTTTTGGAAGGGTTAATGTTGCTGGGGTAGAGGCATTGGTGGGGGGGGCCGGGCTGACTGCATTTCACGTGGCTATGTGCTGTCACCCACAGTAAGCTCATTTACTCTGAGAGCGACACATCATCAGTTAAATCCATGATTTATTTAAGACAGCCAGAGTGCCCCCCAGCACAACGCCTCTGTATGCAAACACTGTGTTCCTCTAATCCTCTCAAGTTCCTCGCCTCCCTCAAATGAGTCCTAACGCACATAGACCCCCTGACTCCCCACGCCGTGCACAAGGGCCCCCTCCCCGTCCATACGCGTCCAGATCACAGTTCCGCACCATTCACAGGTTACGAAGCGCTTTTGTTCCGGTCCGGAGTTTCTCGCTCCGAACAAATCTGCTGAGGAGAGACGGAAACGTGCTCACAGGTGTCCGCGCCGCAACAGTAGGAAGGAAGAGGCCCCAGGCATCAGCGCCGGGAGGGTAAACCCCCCCCCCGGCGCGTCGCCACCACGCAGCCCTGCGCCGGCTTCATCTTTATTAATCTCCGTGTTGAACAGTGCAGCAGCTCTCGACTCTACACGCCTGATTTTCTTATGCTAATGCGAACTTAATTGCTCTTAGCTTCAAAAAGACGAGCGGTTGCGGTGGCTCTGCCCTCACCCCGCCGGCGCCGTTCGGTCGCAAACACGGTCTACCAATGCCTTAACACCCAACTGAGGCTGTACATAAGATGTTCGTGGACGTGTTTTTATCCAACATTTCACATTCAGGGAAGTCGGCCCCACGTTCACTTCACAGCACAGCGCTCGAGCTTCTTTTTTTTTTTTTTTATATATAAAGGAAAGCGGTTAAACGGCGCCTTCACGGGCGATGGTGTGAGGCGTGGAGAGCCTGGAGACTTGAAACAGGAGAGGAAAGGTGGAGGGAGAAGCGCGTCCCCGCGGGGCTGGTGGGAGAGATCCTGTTTGATGTGCCTGCCGTTCCAACGGTCTCCGGGAGCGACACCAGAGACCGCCGGAGACGAATGCGCCGCGGCCCGGCGTTCCCGCCGCCGGCACGCGGCCCTCCTCGCAAATGGCGCGGCGGTCGTCTCCATCCTGGAACCGACGCGCCGACCTCACCCTGAAGCCGCATTCATTATCAGGTGCCCCCCCCCACCTGCAGGCGCCCGGTTGACGTGTTTTCACATCATCCTCCATTAGGCTCTCCGCCTAATAGTTTTGGTACTGTTGCTAGGGCAACCATCCCCAAGGATGCAGTGCCAACAGGTCATCGCATCGGGAGAAAAAAAGCGATGCGGTCCAAATGCTAATCGCCTTAAGGGAAGCGAGGAAGAGCACCCCCACCCCCCCCCAGGCTCCCAGATGCGTAGCTGCTGAAGATAATTATCATATCTGTTGGATCTGTCTCCGCAGCAGCACCGCTCAAGAAATTGTTTGAGTTAAGCTCTCACATGTCAGAACAAAGAGCAGCTCGGCTCGTGGGTGGAGAGGATAAAAAAAAAAAAAAAAAAAAAAAACCACAAAGCCGTGACAAGTTATGTTTATTCATAGACGTCTATTTATTGACATCCGTACATCTGATTACACAGCGATGATCACCCAGCAGCCCCCGTGCCTCCATGCGTTATCGCGGGGGAACACAAGCTGGTGGGGTATCGACAGCGCGTGGAAGCGCAGGCCGCGCCGGTACAGCCGTTCCTGGAAGAAAGAGGACGCAGGGCGGAAGGACGCCGACACAAGGAGGGCAGTGTGGGTGACGCCGAGCGAAGAACGTTGCAGCGCTGCTTCCTGCGACCCCCCCCACACACACACACACACACATGTGCACCCCCCCCCCCCTCGAAGGGCCTCGCCGATGCTGCCGACGCCCCCCAGTTCTGTGACTGCATGTAGCTCGCCCGCTTGGCCCTCGTCAGGGGAGGCGCACCCTCGTGCGTCGCCCCGGGGGGATGAGTCACCTAACCTCAACCACGGAAACACAACACTCATACCTTACTGACCCACTGAGGCTCCGTTTATTTGACTCACTATTAATATACCTCATCGCTCATTCCGGTCTTTATGGTTTAATGGGTTTGATATCGAGTTGTGGTCCGGCTCAAACACTCTGTGCTTTCTTTTCTGTGGAGTTTTTAAATCTATATAAAGACATTTTCTGAAGAAAAAAAAAAGCTTTTTATTGTAATAACAAGTGGGTTATGGCTGCTTTCTACTCTTTGTGTACAGAAATAAAAACTTTGTATTTGACTCCTTGTCTGACCTTTTGGGGTTTGGGCGGTTTTCCTGGTCGCTGAGCTAAAGGTTTGAGGGTGGAATTTTAATTGTGGAATTACTACAGTAGTTCTCAGGTATTTTCCAGTTAAAGGAATTATCCCCCTCGGAGACGCAGAGTTCCAGCACATCGTGTTATTCTGTTTGAGTGCCGCTGGTTCCTATTTTATCGCTGAAATGGCCTTTGACCTTTTCTGCGATTATCTCTGACCAATTTCAGGCTCATTACATTATCTCTGCCCGCGCTGGCTGATGGTTATCTTTATCTGTAACTAGATTAGCTGCTGGAGCTCAGCCTGTCTGCGTGAACCGCTGCATGATTTCAGCATCTAACACTTCTCCACTCATCATCCTCCCTCCTACTCTCTACTCTTTTATTACACTGCTCTTTCACTTTTCTCTATCTGTGTGATCTACATTGCCTCTCTGAGGCTTTTACATGGAACTATCCCTCTGCGCTGCTTCACTCTCTCCTGTCTTTTCATCCACTTCTGATTCCCTCTTCTCCACCTTTTTCTCAGCTTCAGGTTCACTCTTTTCCACCTTTTTGTTAGCTTCACATTCACTGTTTCCTGCCTTTTTCTCAGATTCATTCATTTCTACATTTTTATCACCTTCAGATTCACTCATTTGTACCTTCTTCTCAGCTTCAGATTCACTCACTTCTACCTTTATGTTCACCTCAGATTTGCTCTGTTGTACTTTTTTATCCTTTGTATCTAATTCACATTCATCCTTTTGTGTCTTTTTCTCAGCCTCAGATTCAATATTTTCTGCCTTTTTCTCAGCTTCAGGTTCATTCTCTTCTCCCTTTTGATTAACTTCAGATTCACTCTCTTCTACCTTTTTCTCAACTTCAGATTCACTCTCTTCTACCTTTTTCTCAGCCTCAGATTTATTCTCTTCTACCTTTTTCTCAGCCTTTTCACCCTTTTCCACCTTTTTATCAGCTTCAGCTTCACTCGTCTTCTGAACCTCTTCCCTTTCTTCCCTTGACCATTTCGTTTCCGTATCTGCACCCTTTCCTCCACTACCTCTGGCCCCCCACTTCTCCTGCGTTGTGTCCCAGTAAGTCTTATTCTGGTGGGTGTGCATGGCACGCATGCGCTCGCCCAGCTTCTTCAGTTCCTGTCGGATGAAAGGTTTGAACTTTGGGTCCAATTTCTCCACCAAGTCGAAATCCCTCCGCGCTTCATCCTGGTTGCACAGAGCGGCATGCGCTCTTGCCCGCTGGTAAACGGCTTTAAAGTTACCTGTGGACATTAAAACCCAGAAATGACTGGAGGGCAAGGTGTAAAAAGCACAGGAGGCAACAAGGAAACAAAGTGGGGTGAAAGTGAGCGGTAAAACAGGAAGTGAAAGGTAAGTAAGAAACGACTCTCATCAAAGAAGTGCATGGAAGGCCACTGAGGCTGGAGGCAATCTGCAAAAGTTAGAAAGACATGAAGGGGAAAGGAAGGGATGAGAACAGCCATTTCATCAGCCTCGGCTATGAATTATTCAGCCGTGGCAGAAACAAAAAGAAAACAGTGAATTCATTTTTGACTGCAGTGTCCATGGGCGGGTGTCTGGGGAGGCTCGCCGCCGCCGCCGCGATTGTCGGGTTCCTTCTTTCACTGGTAAACAGAGAGATCAAGGAATGGTGCAGTGGAGTGGAGGGGGGTGTCAGGCTGGGAGGGTGGGGGGCATTTATTCTAGCAAAACATTCTGATGCTTTTCAAGCTCCAAAATAAAGGTGCGCAGGAGGACTGCTGGGAAAACAAGTTTCTCGCCCTGCATGGCCACACAGCCAACACAGGCGCTACCTGGGTGTCAAACACCACAAAGTATACACAGAATTTCTTGAATAGAGAAATAACATCAGTCACCAACACACAATATGCTCTGGGAGAGTAATTCAGACTCTCTCTCAAAGAAAATGCTCCTTTTGTCCTGTTTTTGTTGATTGCTTTTGGCCTTTTGAGCAGTGAAACCTCAGAAAAGCCGAGGAGAACTACGCTAATCTCAGACGAGCAACATTTGTCAGAAGTAGACAGCAGGGGGCAAGGGGGAAAAGCATTCTTGCAACGCCACTCTTTGTTACCATTTCAGGAGCAGCCAAAAATAGTTCTAGCGCGAGCTTCTCTTGTTGTTATTTAGATTTGTGGACACTGTTAATGCACACTTCAGCGTTCAGCGTTCCTGTTCCTGTTCTCCTCTCCTCTCCCCTTTTCTCCTCTCCTCTCCTCTCCTCTCTCCTCCCCTCCTCTCCTCTCCTCTCCCCTCCTCTCCTCTCCTCTCCCCTCCCCTCCCGTCCTCTCCTCTCCTCTCCTCTCCTCTCCTCTCTCTCCCCTCCCCTCCTCTCCTCTCCTCTCCCCTCCTCTCCTCTCCTCTCCCCTCCCCTCCCGTCCTCTCCTCTCCTCTCCTCTCCTCTCCTCTCCTCTCCCCTCCCCTCCCATCCTCTCCTCTCCTCTCCTCTCCTCTCCTCTCCTCTCCTCTCCACTCCTCTCCTCTCCTCTCCTCTCCTCTTCTCTCCTCTCCTCTCCTCCTCTTCATTAATAGACTAGTGATGATTTTTCTTGTGTAGTCCCCCCCTTCTGTATTCATTTACAGGTATCACCACCTTTAGAGCTGCATAATGACCTCCGACCCCGTTGACCCACTCAACTTGCTGCTTATTTAATAAAATGTATTTCTGTGTGTAGTTCTATGCTCTGTGCCTCTCTTCTTCTCTCCCCTCCTCTTTTCCTCTCCCCTCTTCTCCACCTATTCTATCCTCTACCTCTTCTATCCTCTACCTCTTCTATCCTCTACCTGTCCTCCTCTCCTCCTCTCTCTCTACTATCTGTCCATCAGCAGGAGGGTCCCCCTACATGAGCCTGGTCCTGCTCAAGGTTTCTTCCTGTTAAAGGGGAGTTTTTCCTTGTTACTGTTGCTTGTCTGTGGTTAGGCCCTGGGATTCTGGAAAGCGCCTTGAAACTATTTTTGATTGTAAAAGACGCTATATGAATAAAGATTGATTTGATTTGATTTACCTCTATGTTTCTTCAGCAGCTGGTCGTTGAGCTCCACCACCCGCTGGTACTGCTGGAGCTCCAGCATGCACTGGCTCAGGTTGAGAGTCAGCGGAAGACACACTTTCTCCAGAGACTCCAAGTCCTCGGACCTTCTGTCCACCTGCGGGCGAGGGGATGCAAGGGCGTCGTTAGGGGACAGCTTTCTGAAAAGACGGGCGCTTTGTGGTGAAGCTGTGGGGCTGACACGAGAAACCGCGATGCAGAAGTGATGGGAAATCTGTGAGTAGCTGGGTATTTTTGGAACCTCTTTTCTCTGCTTTTCTTTTCACTGGCATACCTTCGATACCACAGCTGCTCTTCGGTCGAGAAGCAACAATGGGAGATGATTGCGGTGCGTGAGCGGCAATCTTTATTTCGCCCGCATGCTCAATCATCCCACTTGAGCAGCTGGGATTGTGCTGTCAATAACTGTTGACATTCTTCCATTTTTACAGGGGAGCAAATTTAGATTTTCTCCACCACCCCCTCCACAGAACACCACAATAATAATGAAAAAAACACAGCCTGCGATCACTGACCATATTCCGAAGGGCGTCCACGTATTCCAGGGCCTCGGTGAACTTTGCAGAAGCTTCTTCAAAGCGCTTTTCCTTGGTGAGAAAGTTCCCTTCGTCCTGCAGCAGCATGATCAGCCGCAACATCTGCTGCCAGTCCTTCCCCTCTGATCGACTGGAAGCACTGGGACTGATGGCGGTGGGACTGGATTCCTGTTGGTCACCTGTTGCCCCAGGTAAGAGCCCGCACCCCTCAGATGATTCTTGGTGTTTCTCTCCCCCCTGCTCGTCTTCTCTCCCTCCCTTGTCCCCCTCCTCTTCATCTTTGTCCTGCCTCTTCTCCAGCTTGTTCCAGTATGCCTCCTTCTCCTCCCAGTACTTCTCCTTCAAGCGCTCCGACATCGCCCGCAGCTCTCGGCCCACGAGTGGGGCCAGGGTGACGTCCAGGCTGGCCACCATGTTGAAGTCTCTGCGGGCTTCCTTCTCATTCCACACGGCGGCGTGGGCCTTGGCCCTCTTGTAGTAACCCTTCACACAATCTGAGGAAACAGAATAAAAGCCACAACCACCATGAATGAAACCAAACGGAATTATTAATGAAGACCCTAGAAATATTCAATGAAGGTCTGCTCTGTCTGCTGCAGCTGTGGTGGCAGTGTATTTGCATTTAGGTCAGTGGAGGACTCACGTTGGATCAAACAGACTTACGGCCTGCATCTTTATTGATCACTACGATATTGTGCAATATCGTGGTTGTGTGCTCACACTGGCTGAGGCTCATATCAATGTTTGTCCAGACTCAGGTGTTGAGATTGATCAACAGTATCCCCACAGATTCAAGGTCTCGTTGAGGATCTCCTTCAGCATCGACACGTGTTCACACACACACACACACACACACACACACACACACACACACACACACACACACACGCACACACACACTCTCACACACACACACACACACATACGCTTCACACTGCCCAGGAACAACTGATTTGAAGAAGGAAAATATTGCAGAGCGATACAAAACCCAAAGCACCATGCTCCTCAGTTACCCTTGTTACCCTTGTTGTATCCTTACCCTTGTTGTATTTAACAAGGCTAAGGGAACCTGCTCCCAGCTGTGTTCTTGTTATTGGTGCTAAAACCCCTCATCAAGGTCAAAGATGCAGATGCAGATCTTTCTGACCTGCTCTCTAACCCTAACCCACATACACCTTTACTTGTTTAAAAACTAAACTAAAACGCTCTTTGTCTTTGCAGATAAGATGATGCATGCTGGTGGTTCCATTTTATTATTTTCTTCTAGTGCAGTTAATTTTTTCACCCCACAAAAAAAAGAAAGAAAAAAAAAAGAAATCTTAATTCAGGCAGCATTTCCAAAAATATTTTGTTCTTGCCTCTGGCAAAAACCAACAACCATCAGCTGCTTTTAACAAAAGCGGGCCAAGTGGGATGCAGGAAACAGCAGGCTGGCTGGATGAAACCGACGCAGACAACACGAGGCCGATGATAGGACCCCAGGAAGGAGAAGGAGGAGAGGATTCAACTGAGAAAAGAGGGAAGTGATTAGATGGAATATGCAATGGTGCCCTGTGAGGTGGGCAGCTTGAAAGGAGCCCGTGGAGCTCTGAAAGCCCTGCCTGGCGTTTGCCACAACACAGCTGCAGCACCAGAGCGTGCACCCATCCTCCATCACACACGTCACATGTGCCGCAAACAAACAACAGATCCGCGTACACGCCGCCTCCTCCAAAGACAAATATGAAACTGGAAATCCAGGCTCGGGGACAGGGAGGACAATAGAAAGGCTGCCACCGTGGCATAATTCATGAGGCTGGGGAGCTGGGCGAGCGCCAGCGTGAGCGCTCCCAGGACTGTGTGAGTAGCCATGGGTCTGACGCTCCAGCTCCCCGGGCTGCTCCAGCTGTAAAACCCATGTTAGTGTCAAAGTCAGCTCTTCTACACACCGTCGCCGAGGACAACAAACAACAGCCGCGGCCACGAAGCCGGCAGAGGCATCAGACCCTGACCTGTCACAGTTTTACAACACTTTGAAATTACTGTTTGTCTCTGTGCTGATATCCTGGGGGGGGCTTTGCACAGACCTATTTTACTCTTCACTGAGCAGCTCTGCATGTACATTATTAAAATAAAAATTAAAAAAAAAAAACAACCTTCCAAAATGAGGTGAAATAGTGACATGATCTGCCTTGTTGAGGATAAGATGTCTTACTCTCGTCCTACCCGGGGGGCTCCTCATACGAGTCACCTAAGGGAGCTAACTTTGGGATTACACCTCCAAACTGCTGAGTAGCCGTATCAAAACCTTTCTCCTAGTTTAAAGTACACAGAATGTGGACCTGTTCTTTTGTTTCCTCGGGGCTCCTACAAGAATGGCTCTACGTGTTTTACATTTTGGAAAAACAAAACTGACAGTTAAAATGAGCTAATGCCTCCGGGTCCGTCCTGTAGCTTCAGCAAAACCTCCGCTTCCTCCAGAGCAACACAAAGACTCTCAACCGCTTGATGAGAGGAAATCATTCCGTTAATTCATTCCATTTCCTCTCCCTCTGTCTGCAGGCGGTTCGTGGCCCTGAGCAACTTTCATGAACGTAAAGACTAAATGGCACCTGCCCCCTGCTGGCAGGCTGCAGGGGATTCAGGAGTCCCACCTCCCACTGGGAGCTGGTGGTCTCCCTCAAGGACAGAGGGATGGAGGACAGAAGTGATGGTATTTTAAAACAAACAAACAAACAAACACAAAATCATGAAGTTTTTCTTCTCCCACTTATTGGAGAAAAGAAAAATGGAAGGATATTGAAGGGAATAATAAAGCTACAAGTGTGTCCATTATATATTCATGACTCAGTTTTGTTTATTTATGAATAAATGTGCTAAGCTGCTATCCTTCATACTCCACAGGTCTCGTCCACTCGTTCGGTGGTTTCCCTCCTGCCGAGGATCTATGACATCACGTATGACTTTGTTTTCAGGTATGAAATGTGTGGGACTTTGTAACAAGGCCTGAATGCAGCATGTTTAATATGAAGCAGCAGGGGCCAATGGTCCAAATCCGCCTTCACCTTTGTGTTTGTGGAGCAGCTCGTCGGTGTGCTCGATGACTTCGTAGTACTCCTCCAGCTCCAGCATGCACTGGCAGTAGTTCAGCTCCAGCGGGATGATCATTCGGCCCAGATTAATGTAGTCTATATCGCCCGGCATCTCCTACACGTGTGTGCACAGATGGGAGAAGAAGGAGCTATAAGCTGATGTGTTGGCTGGCATCTGCTGTGCACATTTCAATCATTCATGTGAATTCTGATGGACTTAAATATATTCATGCAAACACAACATGGCTTCAGGAAAGCGTCATTACCGCCTCTGACTAACAGAGCATTACAAGGAGTTTGCACACGGATAATCCGGGGAAAAATCCCCCAAATTAATTTTTGCTTGTCTGAACTGAACCTTGGCTCTCCTGCAGGATCGTTTACTTTCTGCTGTCAGATCTTTCCGCCTTGTTCTGCCTCCAGAGTCGCCTTGCGGTCCCCTAGAACCCTCTCACGTGGGAGCACATCTGCCCCCCTGTTCGGACTCACTCTGGACTGGACGGTTTTCAGCAGCAGGACGGCCTCTTTGTATTTGCTGGCAGCCTCTCGGAACTGCCGCTGCTTGACCAGCGCGTTGCCCTGCATGTGTAGCAGCGGCACCGTCTGCAGCTTCTCGTCTTTCTCCATCATCCAGGACTCACGGTGGTAGGACATGGGGTCTCCCACCTGGATGCAGCAAAGGCAGGGGGGAACACAATCACTGCACTGGGACCATTACCTCCATTCTCTTCCACTGGTTTGTCTCATCCGACGTCACATCTCTGTGGAGACATTTCATTCTGACTCATTTGTCTCTTTATCGCGTCCCTTTCTGACTTGATCGGACCAGTTTAAACCTGCCGTGACCTGTATCCCACCAGCCTTGGACCACGGTAGTCACCAGAGACCCAGACCCACCCTACACTCCTCTACTCCTCCTCACCAGCAGCTGTCTGAGCCGTAGCTGAGTGTGTTTCTGTTAAACCTTCATGTTGCCAGCTGAGTCCGAAAAAGCATCAGAAACAGATGGAGATGTTAATTTAGTTCTGCTGGACCCCCTGCTGGCTTCTGGGCTGATTATGGGCACGGCGTCACATCTGAGCTGAAAGCCACTTCCCTTTGTTTATATCAACTCTGTCTGTGGATCTTAGAGAGATGATGTGAGGCGATGAGACGGACTCGGAAGAGGATTAATGACGATTCATCTTCTCTCCAGCGTGACATTTCCCTTTTCTACTGTCCTTTACCTGCACCAGCTCCATGATGAATATGAGCGGCTGAGGGGTTTTCATCAGCTCATCAAGCTCTGGGAATCCGGTGGAGTGGTAGTGGAACAGATTTCCCATGCCACACATATGCTTCTGGCCTTCCAGGGGGTCTTTCCCTTGAGCGATGAGCCTCATTCCCTTAGAGACGATGGGGTACAAGCCTGTATGCTGCAAAAAAGACCAAGTGCACGTTCTTGAATCAAGTATTTCTACTGATTGTCTCAATTTTTCTAAAATAAATTTACATTTTGCTTATTTTCCTTGTATTGTTGGGACTTTATTAAAGTGCAAATTGCAACAATTTTCCTTTCCGTTGCTATTTGCACAAACGGTATTGCTCAGAGGATCCAGCTGATTCATGTGCATCATAATGAGAAGCATAAACAGTGATTAGGATGCGTCTAAGAGCTCTGTAATTCCTGTGCATGCATCAGACTGGGAGCGGTTACTCACCACAGCGTCACACCAGAACTCCGCCACCTCTCCGACCCTCATGGACGTCAGCAGGCTCTCCCAGACTTCCATTTTGAACAGCTTCCCTACGAAGATCTCGGCGGGCCTGCCGGCCAGTCGGCTGTCATCGATGACCGTTCGCTCAAAATTGTCCAGCAGCGTCTGGAAATGGAAAACCAGCTGGAGGTGGAGGTGGGAGAGGGGGCAGATTAATCCACTGGAGCACCAGCATAAAGCATCTACTCAAATGAACGATAATGGCATCCTGTTTTCCCCAGATTATCCCCACATGCAATCTTTTTGGAGGGTTTGTAGCATGAACAGTTCATTTGTCCTCTGGTCCAGCACCCATGGGCGCGGGTTCAAACCTGGACTGAGTAAATTGGAGGACATTGAGACTCCGGTTTGGACACAAATGACTCAAACTCGGACTAACGAGCACCGGAGGTGCACGCTCACGTTCGCTCGGTGCCCTGATTCACAGACCCGCCCAGGCGCCTTGAAACAGGAAGCCCCTTGTCTCACCCTCCTGAAGGTGAGGCGTGAGGCGTGAGCCCACGGTGAGCACAAAGGCAGCGCCGACACGGCAGGAACACGCAAACCTCCACACACCACGCCTGAGCGCCCTGCTCCGGGTTCGAGCAATGGTTGAGCGCGACATCCCACATTTGTGTGTGCGCGTGTCTCCGACCCTCCTGCCCTCAGCTCCGCCCCCACGAGCGAGCGTCTCCACCCGGGAAGGAGCACACGGCAGCAGAGCCTCAGGTGAACGGAGGTTCCTGCTGCCGCTGTCGTGGAAAGCGTTTGTCACGCCGCGCGGGCTCGTCGCCATGTGGCTGGATGCGACTCGGGATGGGGAGGTGGGGGGGTGGAATAAAACCCTGTGACCAGCAGATCAGGGGGATGAGCAGAACACACGCCAAAGCCATGTAGCAGCGCGGAACGACCAAATGTTTGCCGTGTGCGAGCGCCAGAACAGGTGACCTCAGCGGATGAATACTTCAGGAGACATCCGGCCCGCCCCACGTGGCGGCGTTACATAATTTAGAATCGCAAACGCATTCAAAGGAAGGGTCTCTTCTGATGGGGGGGCGGGTGCTGCGCCCAGCGCGGGTCATGCTGTCAGCCGTGACACACTACCTTTGTCCCAGGTGGGAAATGAGGCAGCGGTCCTGCGCCTCCAGCCAGAATCTTTTTCCTGACTCCTGGATAGTTAATCAGGTACGTCTCCTCCATTTCCCGACTTGGCGGCGAGTGGGTTTCCTTGCAGGTTTGTTTTGCCTGCGTCGAGCTGTTTGCTCCGGCGTTGATTAGCCTCCAGGAGGGAGACTCTTGGCTGCTCGGCTCCCACTTTGACAGATGGTTGGATTAGGCGGGGTTTGGAGGTGAACACTTCAATCTGAGAAGCTAATCTTTCGCCTGCCACCGCCAATGGTAGGTTAATCCCCGCAGGAAGGCACAGGACAGGCGGGGAGGGCCGCCATATTTAGGGATCATGTGGATGGAAAAGGCCCAGATCGTTCTAGACGGGGATCATTCCAGGGAAGGAGCAATCCCCTGGTGTCAGGTGACAGGAAAAGAGCAGGATCAGGATCAGGAATACTTTGCGGGGCTTTTGCCATAAACACGCCTTGCAGGAGGGAGAAAAATGCTTTTCTGCAGCCGTTTATTCGCTTCATAATCACATTTCTTTAACAGAAAGCACAAGTTGAACACTCCCTTTCATATGTTTGAATGTCATCTCCTCCCGTCTGCGGGGGAACGTATTTACAGTCTTTACATAAACCATGGACTCCACTTTCCAGTGGACCTTTCATTGAGTATGATTCATGGCCACTATATTAAATAAATCACTAAGTACTTACGACAAAGGCACATTCTACAGCTCTGTATGTGCTGACTTGATTTCAACCTAGTTTAAAGAGAGAGGAAATGAAAAATGGATCCTCCAAGTTCCAGTCCAATGTGGCTAAATTAATTATTCATTATTTTGTCACATATTAAATGTGCCTAAGAATTATATGAATTTCCAGAACTTTTATATTTTAATGCTGGTTTTGCCTCTGGGATATCCCGACATGACCACAGGGGCGGCAACAGAGAATCTAGGTGAATGGAAATGAGGTCAACTCTGGCACCAACGAGCCCCTCAGCGTGTGAGAGCACTTGTCTGTCAGCTGATGTGTGGAGCTTGCAGGGAAATGTAGTTAATGCGTTTGTGTATAGAATACAGATGATAAATCTGTGGCAAGTATCAATGTGGTTGAGGTCCATGCTTGCTCCATTAAACCCTTATCTTCATCAACACAGGTGAAAATAACATCAAAGCGTTTTTATTGGATATCTCTTGATGTGGAAGCCGATTTTCTTTTTACTTTAGCTTTGTTAATGTTCAAAGCCCAATTATCTTCCTGAAAATGTAATCGAAATAATTACAATTTATCCTTGATACAACTGTAAAGATTGTTGATAGTTTTAGGGATTCTTTTTACACTTAAGATGACAACACAAGATTCCACATTTTGGTAAGTTTTAATAAAAAGAATGACTAGCATTACTGCAGCCTTATAAAAACAAAGAGAAATGAATGTGTTTTTTTATTGTAATATACGGTAAAAACAAAGTGAATGGAATGACACAGCAGCTGAACGGAGCCTCCTGCGCCCTCGCTGCTGACGCTAGGCTGCCCCCTGCTGGTCACTTTTCCACGAGGGAGTCGAGCTGCTCCTGCAGGGAGGCCAGCTGATGGAGGAGAAAAATAAAAAGCGTGATTGATGGCCTGCAGCCCGGGGGTGTAATTGAGGGGGTAAGTGGATGATGATTAACATGTCTTTTCACATTAATCTGCTGCCTTGGTTCATCCGTACAAACAGTGGGCATAAGACCACTACTGGGTGGCCACCACGCCATCGTGGCAGAAACGATTCCACTTGCAGCCGCTGACAAATTGAAACGAACGTGACCGCATTTGCCATCAGTGCACGTCTCGAAATGAGGGAAAACAAGAAACCCATCTCGCGTCACTCCGCGATCCCGTCTTTCCGGTGAAAGGGTTTTTACCTGCTCCATCTCTCGCTCCTCCTGCTGAATAATCTCATCCAGCAAAGCTTGGAAGCGGTTCTGCGAATAGAGAGCGGCGAGAACAGGGTTAGTTCCACTCAAGGTGCAGGAGCGTCATTTAACGGCGTGTCTGCTCTGGCTTCTCCGTGTCCCCATCTCCTTTCTGACAGGCCTGACATGCCACTGAGACAGATGACCTTTCCACTGCGACCCTGACAATAAAGACTGGAGATGCTCCCAAAACGGGGCCGACCAGAGCTCCGTCTGTCACATCGACATGCACATTCGTCTGCAAACGTTTCCTTAGCCTTAATCCTGAGTAGTCAAGAACAAAGTGTGAGTGGGTCAAAGGGTGTGTTCCTACTTTGAGGGCCTGGTTCTCCACCTTCATGATCAGCTCCTCCTGTTGTTTCTTGCGAGCTCGTGTTTCCTGGAGCTTGGCCTTGATGCTGTTGATCTGCACCTGGTACTCCATCACTGCGGGGGGGTGAACAGGTTAAGAAGCTGTGACTGGCGTGGAACAAATAGAGTTCGTAGCTGACGGTGCAGGGAAGATGAACCGAACGGAGACCGGCGCACGAGGTCCGAGATCTGCTAAGCATCAGGTTACCTGTGTTGTCTTTGGCTTGGAAGCGTCTTCTGTGCACACAAGTGTAATCTACCTTCATCTAAACACCAATCATCCGTTTCCAACTATAACTTCCAGGCCCACAAGAACGCTTCAAGAACGCTTCAGCTACTCGACTCTCCCAGTGGAGTAGCTGGTGGAGCTCCATCCGAACGCTCTGCAGGCCCAGTTGGAAAGTGGACGAGTGACTCAGAGAGACTGACCCTTGACCCCAGTCAGACCGGGTGCCCCTCGCCTCAGTAATAACAAAGCCAGCAAGTGTGAAGTGAAACGGCCGTCGTGCTTCTGAAAACTGAGCTCTACTTAGAGGTCCGGACCGCTGACGTAAAATCTTTGTGACCTCTGCTTTGACGGGAATCTGAGTGGCTTTGATTTTATAAAATGTCAAGCTGTCTCTGGTCCACGGGACTCTGCCAGGTTCTTGGACACGACTGAGATGGATGAGAAAGGAGAGAATGATGACGCGCCGGTGAGACAGCTGAGGGAATCAGAATTCACCCCAAGGCTGCAGATGCAAAGTTGTAAGCACAAGTTCTAGCAGTTAGTGCTGCTCCAATTTCCCTCCCCTTCTCTCTCTCACACACACACACATGTGCGCGCACACACACACACACTCCTCTGGTTAAGACTCCGTTTACCTATTTGACTGTTTCTATCGCTCTCGTTCTGCGTGGAATCAGACTCGTTGAGTTTGTCTTGCAGCTGTCGGACCAGGTCGTCCTCCGTGTCCATGATGTTCAGGTCCTCGTCCTCGTGACGATCCCCTTCATCTTCCTCCTCCTCGCTGGAGCTGCTGATGTCGTTAAAGATCTCCCTCAGCTCATCACGCTGGGCTAGCCGTGCAAGAACAAAAGCAGACTGGGTGTTATGAAGAAGACGAAGATGAAAGCAAGAGGAGCTGCTTTGATCTCCTGATGCGGTGAAGAAGGATGAGAAGTCACTTTAATCCTGAGGACTGAATGCTTTCCCTCAGTGTCTCACCAGAAGATCCATGGCCTATCTTATGACTGGAGGTGCCAGGCGAGGAGTCCAGGTTGGCCAAGGAGCTGTGTGGATCCCCGTCCTTCGACTCATCTTCATTGATGATCTCCCACCCTGAGTGTTTCGGGTTAAAGTCATCTGCAGTCAGACGCCCTAGTGATTCTCCAAACTTCTCAACTGAGGAACGTCTTGAATCCATTCATCACGTGTGCGCCTGCTGCTGCATTCAAAATGCCACGGCTATAATTAGAATTTAGCTTTGCTGTGACCAACTAAGCAACGATAATGAACAGTCCGACTCAATTAATATACCGCCAGCGCCCACTCCCAGGCCCTGGTGTGCTCTTATTCTGTCAGACGTGTTTAGAAACTCATTACAGCTCTAACAACCTACGAAGAATTCATGTATTCATCACTGCATACTGGACAGAATGAAGTCAGGTGGGTCAGGATGGGCTGAGCATCGGGGTCAGGTAGGAGGGAGATTAAGGTTCCTGTCATTACACGCGGCCACAGCGCGGTGAAAAATGTTCTTTTAATGAAAATTTGTCTTTTGCAAAGTGGATCGCCGCCGCGGGTGTGTGAAAGGATACGAACAATGGCAGCCTCAGCATCTGTGCTCAGCAACCTCTTCACCTCCTTCTCCACATCAGGAGACTCAATATACTGAAAGAGAGACAGAGATAATAGGTTATGTAGCGTTAGCAGCACATCTCAGGCTCAGTTTCTCTCTCTCCTCTCACTCACACACACACACTCACACACACATATATACACGTACACACTAAAGTAGCAGCTGGTCACATGCCAAGAAGCACATTAGTGATTAAAACAGAAGGGAGCAAATCAATATGGCTCAGCTCTGAATCTTCAAGATTTATTCCAAAGACAAAGTAGAAGTGCAGTGTTGGAGCACACTCGCCTCCACTTTGATCAAAGTGAAAGTGAAATTGCTTTTTGTATGCATGCCTTCAAGGCAAACTAAGATGGAAATGCTTTATTTATATGTAAATTTAGTTTTCTCTTTCACTACAGTTTCCCATTTTATGAAATGTAAATGCATTGTTGGAACAGAGCCTCCAAGAGCGGCGGATGATCAGACGGGAAGCTAAACAGACAGGCGGGACGGGGCCTGAGATGTGCTGACGGGGGAGGCAGAACTGTCAAAACCTTCTTTTTTGCAGTCTTCCGGAATCTTCTCTTGCGCGTGTTTTTCAGTGGACAGGTGACTGGAGAGGGGGAAAACAAGAAACTCCATCAATGAAACCAAAACAACTGACTTATCTTTAGAGGTCAGAGAATGACTCGTGAATTGTTGAAATTCTTCAGGAGTGGCAGCCCAAAGAGGTGCTGAGTGTGTGTGTGTTTGTGTGTGTGTGTGTGTGTGTGTCTCTGTGCGTGTGTGTCTCTGTGCTCTGTCTACTGACTTCCATGGTTCCAAACGAATTTCTTGTCCTTGTCTTTGTCCTTCTTCTTGCCCTTGGGGTCGCTGCCAGTTGGTTCCTCCAAAGGAGGATAAAGGTTTCCATCTAGTGTACACACCAGCATCTAACAAAGACAAACAGTTTTGGACATTTAGAAGAGAATGAAACTACTTCATCTACATTGATTACACAAATTCTGCTATAGTTAAAAAAACAGATTTTTAGTCAGTCTTTTGCCAGCATCTTCAAATCAAGGCTCTGGCGGCGGTTTACCTGGCAGACATCAGCAGTCTTGTAAAATGTCTTCTTGTCCACTGTTTTCAGAGACTCGATCATACACGGCAGGTCCACCAGTTTGCAGGCCAAAGGAACGCGATCTACTCGTACAATACCATGACGGCCATCGGCTGCAGGAGAAAAGACGCGTGTTTGGGACATGTCGGTGAGGCAAGAGAGATAAAAATGCATCTGACGTTTCATTATTTGTACTTTGACATAAGTACAAACGTGAAATGATTGAATGCATTTAGAATTACATATCTGAAGAGACTGAACTGTTTTGTTTCTGTAGGGAAATGTTGTTGCAAACATGTAATATCTGGATGATCAGAGTTGCTGAACTGAGATGGAACAGATTAACCACCATGTGAACTGGTAATCAAAAGGCTTACGGTGCAACTCAATGGTCAGCCTGTCTTTCATGTTCATGCTGCTGGACTGAGCGATCTGTCGCACTGTTGAGGCGTATTCCTGAAAACAAAAAACAGAGAAAAGGAGAAATTAAAATATCAATTGCAGTCATCCTCTCACAAACTGGGATGTATCATCTCACCAGTGGGAGCCGCAGGATGAACTGGTTCTCCAGCTCATATGGGGCATCCTCCTTGTTCTTGGAGCTGGCCTTGCCAGCTACAAACAAACAAGTTCGATTAGCATCAAGAAATGGTAAAGCTGTGTGGCTCATTAAATAATTTTATGAGACACATCACAGCTGATATACCTATTATAATTACACTTAACATTTAAAAACACAACAGTACATACATTCGTATACCTTAAAAACATAGCATTACCTACATTTATATGTACATTTAAAAATATAGCATTACATATAAAAGAAATGTGGGTTATAAAGGACTTATGATGATCGGGTAGGTCAACATCAAAACAACGACCTGTCCATCTCTATTGATGTTTGTAACATGTGTATGTAATAAAAAGAGGGTGCGTAAAAGTGGATTTTCGCTTGTGGGTCAATAAAATATATCTTCTTCTCTCTTCTTTAGATCATCCAAACATTATATAGCAATCGCTGCTAAGTACAGTTTGGACGCTGACAAAGGAATTACCGTAGGAATTACAACATCTGATCGTCGCATACTGCAGAAAACTCACTGTTGCAACGTTGATAAGTGACTCATGAAGATGTTTAAAACTATTGTCATCGGTAGAATTAATGTGTTTACAAAACGCAAGGGAATGCTAGCTATCGTTAGCTCAGAGGTCTTACCTTTAATTTTAGACGTCATATCGTTTTAAGATTTGAACCTCACTGACGTATAGAGGTGTTTGAAATGTTAAATTAAGTGAATACTTGAGGAGGCAACGTGATCATGAGGCCATCGCTTCAATAAAGACGATTTAACATCAATCTAATCGAAGCACCGTTGCTAACACCGACCGCGTTGGATTTGTAACCAGCAACTGTGCTCGGAAATTGGAACATTCATTATCCGAGCACGTCTCACAAAAAGGCAAGTTAGAACGGATTTATTTATTAAATCTACCTGGATTGGTTTAATTTAATTTATATCTTTACCCATTTATATCTGAGTGATGTTTTATTATTCTTGTTGGAATTCTGTTTTTTTTTTAATTTTATTAGTTCAATGTAACTTTACAAATAGAGAATTACTTATCTATGTTATTGCATAGAAAGCATCAAAACATCAGTAGAACACAATATAAAGTGTCTTGGATGCCGACATTTCTGACTAATAACGATTGAACAAAAGTAAAACAAAAATTTACAGAAAATACAAAGTCATGGAACATCACATTTAGTCATCATAATCTCGCCCGCCACTAAACCTCGCGATAACATGCGCGAGAACTGTCAAGGTTTTCGAGAGGGGAGGCGGATCTGTTCCGTTAAAGTTCCAAAATAAGAGTCTGTAGTTCTAAATTCAGGACAACGCGTGCGAGATGCGACTTTAATTCATACCAACAACCAATCTCTCGACAGTTCATATACACCAGATATAAAAGTATCCGCACATTTTGTTTCGGGTTTTACAAAATAGTAGCATCGCGCCGCCCAGCTCTTACACTGAAATAAAGACTGAGCGTTTCTTGAGAGATAAGTTCAGTTCCGGGCCGGAGTCGCCTCCTCTGTCGTCCGTCTCGTCCGTCCGCCAGCCGCGGCTCCTTTCACCAACTTTGACCTCTTCTCGGGGGACGTCGTGGGCTTTTCCAGACCGCCAGCCCGCCCAAATGGCCCGCAGAGCGGCTGTCACCGGTGCCCGGAGGGCGGCGAGGGCGTCGTGGCTGCCGGTGGTGGTGAGCGTGTGCGTGTGCGCGTGTGCGTGCCGAGCATCGTCCCCGGAGGAGAGCAGTGCCATGGAGAACATCGTCACGGAGAAGAGGGCCGAGGAGAGCCACAGGCAGGACAGCGCCGACCTGCTCATCTTCATCATGCTGCTCACCCTCACCATCCTCACCATCTGGCTCTTCAAGCACCGCCGCTTCAGGTTCCTCCACGAAACCGGGCTGGCCATGATCTACGGTGAGAGGCTGCAGCACGCTGGACGCACGTCAGCACCCTCCTTTTCTTTACTATAACCCCCCCCCTAAATGTAATCAGCGTGGTCCCTCCTCTCACATCTGCCCATCTCGACATGCAAAGGGTGCTCCATCTGGAGCAGGCTGGGTGTCCTCAGGGGACGACAGTCTCTTGTCTGACCCAGCCTGCCATCGCTTCTGGGTGCTGAGAGAAAACCCTGAAAGACATGGTCGCCAGTGCACTTGGGTTTATTATCTACATCACCTTGAACCAATATTGGCCAATCCTCCAGCACATAACTTTGTATGAGTGGGTGTATGCTGGAATTTAACACAACATTGTTAACCTAACAATAACAATAATAGTAATAATATTAAGTAGTAGTGTGGTGGTTAGCACTATTGCCTCACAGCAGGGTTCAAATCCCTGTTGGGATGGAGGCTGGGTCTTTCTGTGTGGAGTCTCCATGTTCTCCCTGTGTGGGTTCTCTCCGGGTACTCCAGCTTCCTACCACAGTCCAAAGACACGAACAACTGGGGATGAGGTTGATTGGAGAGACTAAATTGTCCATAGGTGTGAGTGAGAGTGTGAATGTTCGTGTGTGTGTGTCAGCCCTGCGGCTGACTGGTGTGAAGTCCAGGGTGGACCCCGGCTTCACCCAGTGTCGGCTGGGACAGGCTCCAGTCCCCCCTGTGGAGGACCAGTGGTAGAAAATGATGGATGGATGGATGGATTTGCCTTGAAAGACAGCACTTTGCATGTCTTATCATACCATATCTTGTCAAAGTGCGTGTGGTAGATGATGTATCCAGCTGTGTTTTCCTCCTCTTCTCCCAGGGCTGCTTGTTGGGGTGGTCCTGCGCTATGGCATCCACGTCCCCCGGGACAAGAACAACGTCATGCTTAGCTGCCCCGTCAATGCCAGCCCCGCCACGCTGCTGATAAATGTCAGCGGTAAATTCTACGAGTATACCCTGAAAGGAGAGACGAGCGCCCCGGAGGTGGATGACGTCCCAGATAATGAGATGCTGCGGAAGGTACCGGGATCAGTGCATGTGTTTAAATATGTGACGCTCAGGATATCAAACCTGAAATGTGTGAGAAGTGTGACCTCATCCTTATACAAAAGGGAGTGTTGGGAAGTTTTCTAAGTCATCAGGTGAACTCTGTCTGGGGTCAGGCCTGAGTTACTGGTCATGTGATGGTGACAGCAGGTAAACAAGATGCCACAATTGAGAGGTCTGTAATGTTGCGACATCGTCTCTCATCAGTTATTGTCTTCTGCAACCCACTGATGCGAATCTGCTCGACTCTGTGTCACAATTCTCTCATTGTTGTGCACCGTTTTAGACGTCCCCCCAGCTGTAAGGTTGTGTGATAATCTGTTTCTTTACAGCGGCCCCCCCTTTGTTCTCCTCTCATTTTAATATTATTCCAGAAGCCGCTTTGTTCACGTGTTACTTTGAACCAACCTGTAAAGAACTGAACCGAAGGACCATCTTTCTCTCTAATTTCACCCTTCTGAGAATGTAACCTGATCCTTTTCTCTGTGTGACTCAGGTGACCTTTGACCCCGAGGTCTTCTTCAATATTCTCCTCCCGCCCATCATTTTTCACGCTGGCTACAGCTTGAAACGGGTACAGTAATGACTCACAGTTGCATAAGCGGTGGCGTTTCCTTTTAAAGCAAGTGAACGTCTCAGACTCCTGACCTTGTGTAAGTGCCTCGTGGTCTTTGAGGATCTGTGATAAACTTTATTTTGTCTTGCAGAGGCACTTTTTCCGTAACATGGGATCCATCCTGGCATATGCCTTTCTGGGCACAGTCATTTCCTGTTTTGTTATTGGGTAGGACCAACTGTGTAGCGCACGTTAATAACCCCCAGCAGCAGGTTTATATCACATATGGGTGTTTAATAAAATCCATCTTGTGTGTTTTTGTTTCAAGGTTATTGATGTACGGCTGCGTGATGCTGATGAAGCAGGTGCATCAGCTGAACGGGGAATTCTTCTTCACCGACTGCCTCTTTTTCGGAGCCATCGTCTCAGCCACAGACCCCGGTGCGTACACTTTCATTCTCTTTGCGAGGCGCTAAAAATACAAAAGACGGTCATCTGGAACCTCACCAAAATGTAATCATCTCTTCCGTGGTTCATTATCAACATTTCCTGGAAAGTTCATTCAAATCCCTCCTTAACTTTTGGGGTATCAAACAGATAAATGCCAGCTATCACACACACACACACACACACACACACACACACACACCCCCCACAGAGGTAATGATCTGATTAGTCATTCACAACATGACCGATTACAGCAGGAGCAAGTTTGGAAGTGACATCATCTTGCAATCCTGCGTCACATGAATCATGTTAACAGGATAATAAACACAAAGGTAGTCATCAAAACAACCAGAGGCCTTTGCCTAAAATTGGTCATTTTCTAACCCAGAAAATAAGACGTGTCCGTCTTTGTCCGCAGTGACGGTCCTGGCCATCTTCAACGAGCTGCAGGTAGACGTGGACCTGTACGCTTTGCTCTTCGGGGAGAGCGTCCTGAACGACGCGGTGGCCGTGGTCCTGTCCTCGTAAGCGCCCGTCCCAGTCTGTCTTTACGGTCTTTACAGCATGCAGAGGTCTGCTCAGTGCTGATAAATCCACCGCTTCCAAGCAGAGTGTGTAATCAAGCTTTGCAGAAACGAATATAACAATACAGCGTTTGTTCAGTCTTCAGCTTGTTGGGGACATTAGGAAGGCTTATTTGATCAAATCTCTGCTGATTTGTCTTAGGGTTGTGAGGACTAGTGAACTACACAGCCCTGAAAGTGCTTGTCACTCCAGGTTATTACAGTCGCAACAGCGCCTTTCACGAGCGTCTGTCTTTTTCAGATCTATCGTGGCCTACCAGCCCCAAGGAGACAACAGCCACACCTTTGAGGTCATGGCAATGCTCAAGTCTTTTGGAATGTTTCTGGGTGTTTTCAGCGGCTCCTTTGCTCTGGGCGTGGCCACAGGCGTCGTCACCGCCATCATATCTTTTCCTTGTTTGATTTTTTGTTTCGTTTTTAAATGGTTCAGTCAGCAAGTTGTGTTCTTTAACCGCCCATACGTGACAAAGTTCACCAAGCTGAGGGATTTCCAGCTGCTGGAGACGGCTCTGTTCTTCCTCATGTCCTGGAGCACCTTCCTGCTGGCAGAGGCCTGTGGATTCACAGGTAACACACACACAGTAAAGCATGCCAGGAATGGAGACATCCCCCCGACTAACCGTGTTCCCCCTGCTGCGTCTCAGGCGTGGTGGCCGTGCTCTTCTGCGGGATCACTCAGGCCCACTACACCTTCAACAACCTGTCTGCTGAGTCCCAGGACAGAACCAAGCAGGTCAGACGGGCTGAGACGAGATGAATAGAAGCCTCTTGGGGTTATCACAGTCAGAGTTTTAGGTTTGAAAACCAGTGATTCATCTGTTATTCCTACTGTGAGGAATGCAATAAAGGGGTGAAGGCAAAGTTGACTTTTTAAAAAAAAAATAATGAAAAGGCCTAGCTATTTAAAAATGGACTGAAGCCTAATGTGATGCATGTGTGTGGCATTAAGTCATTTTTTAAGATTTGATTGCCATCAGAGCTGTGCTGAGACTGTATTTAGCTGCTGATGTCATTTGATTTCTGTTTCCTTTGCAGCTGTTTGAACTTCTGAACTTCCTGGCAGAGAACTTCATCTTCTCCTACATGGGTCTGACCCTCTTCACCTTCCAGAATCACGTCTTTAACCCCATGTTCGTCGTCGGAGCTTTTGTATCTTTTAATCTGAAAAACACCCCGTGTGCACACTCTCACGTGCCAGTGTTGGCATGGCAACGTGGATTTTCCATTACTTCCTTATCACCATTAAACCCGGAGGTGGAAACTGGAACTAATTTAAATGATGTTTAAATGAAGCTTTGCATGTGAGGAGCCTTCAGGGTGCTCTTCTCTCTTGATGTTCCTCTCCTTAACCTGCATCCTCTCCAGATCGCGATGTTTCTGGGGCGAGCTGCTAACATCTACCCACTCTCGTTCCTTCTTAATCTTGGACGCCGCAACAAGATCAAGTCCAACTTCCAGCACATGATGATGTTTGCAGGTTAGCAGGACACAAATGTACTGTTAAACGCTCTGAAAATCCCAGATTCGAGTGATCCGTGTTCCTGTGTGTCTTTCCAAAACAAAAAGCTTGAAGATGAGCTGGACTTGGCCGGTGAGCAGGCCAATGACACACGCGACAGCCAGAACCTCTCAGGCCGTCACGCTTTCCACACTTGGCTTCTCTTTAGAATCTGTTTGGGCCGCGTGTGTTTCTAACTGAACAGATGGATTTTGTTCCATTCATTTTTCTTACGGCCCCATCTCAGATGTCTGTTGGCCATCACAGTTTTGAAATTCCTCCCTAACAGCTGAAAACATGTTTATCATGAGAAATGTGTCAATTTTCAGGTCTCCATGGAGACACCAGGACTGTCTGAGATCGCCCTGCGCGCATGTGTTGATCCCTCTCCTTGCTGTGTTCCTCAGGCCTGCGAGGCGCGATGACCTTTGCCCTGTCCATCAGGGACACGGCCACGTACGCCCGCCGGATGATGTTCTCCACCACCCTGCTCTTGGTCTTCTTCACCGTTTGGGTTTGCGGAGGCGGCACCACACAGATGCTGTCCTGCCAGCGCATACGGTAGGTCTGCCTGTGAGCTCTCACGCGCCTGGAGGTGGAAGCCGTTGCTGCTTTTGTTGGAACTCCTGAGGAAACTGAACTTACGTGCGTGTTTTTGCTCTTTCCGCAGAGTGGGAGTGGACTCTGACCAAGATAACTCTGTGAGTGTGCTCCTCGTGCTATGCGTTCACGTTACTGCTGTGGGGTTGAAACAGCTAAAATTGACCTTTTTCTGTTCAGGTGAGCATCGCTGAAGGGTCAGAGAGAAGGAGCACCAAACAAGAAAGTGCCTGGTTATTCAGGATTTGGTACAACTTTGACCACAAGTATCCTTCAACAGTTTCATCTTGCATTAGAATCATGGGCATGTTGTTTTTACATGAGAAGTGGTGATTTAAAACCCCAAAATTATACTAGTTATCAATTAGAATATTCTAATTGATAGAATTTGTCTAGTTAAAATTGAAGAATACAAACAAAAGAAGTAAGAATGGGTGAGAAGTCCCGTCGTATCGAATTGTGTAGTTCACCGTGTCAGCCACCAGGTGGAGCCACACGCGCATGTGCTTCGACATAGAAATACACAATCAGTAATAACACACATCTGGTTCGTTTTCTGTCCTTGACTTGAGCCCTCTCCAGCTACCTGAAGCCCATCCTGACTCACAGCGGCCCCCCGCTCACAGCGACGCTGCCTCCCTGCTGTGGCCCCCTCGCCCGCTTCCTCACCAGCCCGCAGGCCTATGAGGTCAGACTGGCGCTCGCTGGAGCTGTGTTTAGCCCGACTGTGTTTATTAACCTTCAAATGCCTTCGCCGATGGAAACGACGTTTTCCCGCGATGACACATAAGTGCAAAAGTTTCACCAGATTTTTACGCGCGGGGCGTGACACCCACCCCACCTGGAGTTCCGCCCTCTTATGCCCCTCTCTCTTCACGGCTCCTAGAACGAGTGTCAGCTGAAGGATGACGACTCCGACCTCATCCTGTCGGACGGCCACATCAACCTGACCTACGGCGACATCACCGTCAGCACCGACGCCAGCGGCGCCCACACCAGCGGCGGCCCGGCCTTCGCGGGCGCCGACGACCTGGACAGGGAGCTGGCGTACGGCGACCACGAGCTGGTGATGAGGGGCACGCGCCTGGTGCTGCCCATGGACGACTCGGAGCCGCCGTTCACGGACGCCCGCCGCCACCTGCAGATGTGAGGACGGGACCCCCGGGGGCCCCCCCCCAGTACCTGACAGACCCGTCTGCTACTACTTATCTCTTGGCACTGCCTCATTTCACCCTCATCTCCTGACTTCCTCTCACGGCGACTCACTCTCTCTACCTCATTGTCATCCACAACCCGTCCACGTGTGGAGAACCCGCCACACCTGTGAAGTCATCTTATTTATTAGCTGTTTGTTTTTGCTCGTTGTCACCACGCGCCACCGTAGCACCGCAGCGAGGTTTAGAAGCATGCGCGTCCCTGCGTAAACGCCACCCCCCCACCCCCCGCAGCCTCTCCCAGCTGAGCCGTGTGTTCGATGTGCGTGTGGAGGGCTGGCTGTGTGCGTGTGGATGGAGGGGGGGGGGGGGTAGGGGGGGTGCTTGTGCTTTGGGTCTGAGGATGAACGCCGCTGCCTTCTCTCTGTAGATCAGAGGCAGCGGACGACCCTACGCCACATTCTGTTCCAATCAAGTGCCTGTGAGCAGCCTGGGAGCGCTTCAGGAGGAGGGGTCACGGGCGTGGGCTTGTCTTTGCTTAGAAAAAGAAAAAAAAAAAAAGAAAAAGAGGAGGGACGGTGAGGAAAAGTTAAAAAAAACAACAAAAAAAGCTGCCCCTGTGACCAAAGGTAGCACTGTGGCTGGCTGTGGGCCCGTCAGGTGTGATCCCCCTGATGAAGGTGGTGGATGTCTCCCTCTGACCTCTGACTGTGACAGATGCTTTACGCTGTGTTTTCTTTCATTTGGAAGACGGATGTCCCCACGCAGCCCTCATCAGAGAGCCTCGCGCCCTGGACGATGATCGAAAAGGTCGCGGTCGTGGAGCGCCGCGGAGCCGCTTTCCCATCAGTTAGATTCCAGATGTGACCTCATCTGTTTGGGGTTGAATCTGAAAGTGAGTGATATATTGTGAACACGACCCTCGGGTGGGTGCTGCTGATCCCGCCAGAAGAATCTCTGCGTCTCTAGTGTCGTGTTAGGGTCGGGGTTAGTCCGGGGTTAGGGGCCACGTCTCGGCGCCTCTGGGCCTCAGTGCGGGCTCCTCGCCACGGCGGCTCCAAATACGACGAAGCCTGTGGTTTCATCTTTATATCAGCGTTTTTGAGTGTTTACTGCAGTTCGCTTCCTTCTTTATAGCCCTGATGACTATATTCTTTGGTACGGTTGCTGTCCGTCGTTGATGTTAACGACAGAAAAGAGCGGCGTCATAGAGGTAAGACGTGTGGAGAGGCTGGTCTATATTTGTGTCAGGTTGTCATCTGTTCATGTGGGTCTTTAACAGGAAGCTTAGACCGGATGTCACCATGGCAACCCTCTTTGTTGACATGGATACAGCCCCAGAAAACAGTCAACATTTTGCTCGCACACAACAGTTTCGGACCCAGCGCCTCGGTGAGGCAAAGCTAGAAAAATAAAGACGAGTGTGTGAAAGTGGTTTTAAAGTGAGGATGTGATAGAAGAGGGGGGGTTTGTTTTGATGTTTTGGGGACCTGGAAGAAAGAGCAGCTTTTTTTTATGTTGTTACCTTCTGCTGTGCAGGAAATCTATTTTTTTTTTTTAAATCATTTTCATTCCACCATTTTTATATTTCTCATTTGCTGTCAGTCGATGACATTTTGTATAGAAATATTCAAAAAGTATATCTGATTTGCACGCATTCATGATGATGTTTGTTTGATCTAACAACATTTTTAAAATATATAAACGAATATATGATTTAGCTTTCATGTTTCTGAAGGTTGTGGAGAAAAAAAAAATTGAATGTGAAATTCTCCATTTTTGAATATTGCATCCATGTTGAAGAGCAGTTAAACAATGTTACTTTGTTTAAAAAAAAAAAAAAAAGCATTGCACATCGCAACGGAATTTAAGATGGAGGCGTCCAGGAGTAGGAATCACGCTGTTGTTCCATGTAATTACCCTCAAACCTGGTGTGTGTTCGCAACAAGCTGCTGTCCGAATGATATTAAATGATATTATGGAGCATGACGCATCGATGGGGAAGAAAGTCTAAGCAGAAACCTGCAACTGCTGCTCAGATGACACAGTGATTCATGTGATATGTGCAGCAGCTGACAAACAGAAGTGTGTGTGTGTGTGTGTGTGTGTGTGTGTGTGTGTGTTTTCTCTCTATTCTCTGAATGCTGATAGGCTTTTAATCATTGGAAATCTGAAGTAGCTGACCAAAGAGGCCTGCTGTGCTTTGTGTTTTCAGACAGTCCATTCTATCTTTATACTATAAGTGTGTGTGTGCGCGTGTGTGTGTTTGTGAGAGAGAAAGAGGGTGACTTTTCCATCCTCTTCCCTCTTGTGTGCAGGTACTGACTGTTTACGTGTGTGTATATACGCTGTCGCCCGTCCATGTGCGTGCTAAGGTCAATAAACGAAGCCCGTGCTTTTCATTAAAGCGGTTGCGTCCTCGTTTGTCGTCCGTGTCCTCTCACACCACGTGTGATGTGAGGGAGAATGTGTGTGTGTGTGTGTGTGTGCGTGTGCGCAGCTGCAGAGCTCAACCCACCCGCGAGGACTATGAGACGAGATTAGTGCCAGGAGTCATTTTTATTTCAGTGGCATAAATCTGTAAAATTGGCTTATTCGGGCTTGGGAACAAATTCTAATCTCCATTATTTTTGAAATATGGCAGCTAGCCCGTCCCCACACGCTAAAGAGACGGATAATGTTGAGATTAGACTGGAGCTGCACTAAAACCTGGAAAAACTGTTCCCATGGTTCCCAGCGGGGACAAACCCCCCACCTGAAATTCAAACTCATCTTTATTTATGCAGCGTCTTTTACCATCAAATCCGTCTCCAGGCATTTTGCAGCAACCCCGAACCTGACCACCAACAAGCAGCGGGGGCGAGGACGACTGCCTTTAACAGGAGGAAACCTGACGCAGGACCAGGGGAGCCTCCTGCTGGGTCCAGAGGGAGAAGATACATCACAAGCATATGTGGTACTTGTACAGAGGAAAGGCTGGAGCTGAGTGGGTCAGTGGGGGGAAGGAGCACTAGGAGACTAAATGTTAGTATTTTTGTACTATTTACTGTTGACAGCAGTGTCGTTAATAACCAGGATGTGCTGACATCATATCAGGTTCCTGCACATCCATCCGCCCGTCCTGCCGCCAGCAGAGGTCAGCTGTCAGCGTCGGGGGTCTGAAGCCGATTGGACGTGATGGACGGCATCTGTGGGAAGAATTCATTAGAGGAGAAGTTTGGACTTCAGCCTCCGGGATGAACATTTTTGGGCACGGCGTGCTCTGCTCCGAGGCGTCTGTCTTCATGTAGAACCCGTCTGAAGGGAGGCGGCGCAGGCTTCTCTGAACACGGCGGCCAATTCCACAGCTCTTTCTCCCTCATTGACAGACCGAACACGAGGTTTTATTTTTGGACCTCGGGAGGAAGCTGTGGTACCTGGAGAACCATAACTCCTGAACCTGGAGTACAGCTCAACATGTTCTTGCTCTGAGGCAAATGTGCTCTCTGCATCAGCACCAACCGATGCCCACCGCACTCAAACGAACACGAGTGTTGTTGGCAACAATCTGGATTTGGTGAATGAATATACATGAAGAACGAGTGACCTCTGACCCTCAGAGGACCTGTTTTATTCATGAGAACGTGTTCATCGTTTGGCTTTAAAACACTGTTGGAGTTCAAATTAAATGTGAAATGTGGTTCTCAGCAATCTGCACACTCTGACATGATATACCACCCTTCGTTTTATTCATTACATCATGGATTTAAAGGCATCTCTGCACTTTTGATCCTAAAGTGAGTCATCTTCATGATGTTATTACCAAAGAAGGAAACAATGAGGCTGATTCACGAAAAAAAAAGTGAACTTGGGGCGGCTGCACCTTTTATTAAAATGAAAATGTTAAAAAGTAGTGAGGTAAATGTAATTATTTAAGCCAGGTAGGTCTATAATGTTGATGAACGATGAGCGGGCTGACGGCACACCTGACCGTGACGCAGGTCTCCTCGGAGAGCATCGCGGCCAATCGGAGCGAGAACCGCGGGAACTTGTGAATTCCTGGTTGAGGTCATTGTTTATGAGAGTGCGCAGAGGTTTGGCTCATGTCCTGCATTTTTTTCCCTCCGCTGCCTCCGTTTTAAAGCTCCCTCCGCGCATCTCGCCCCTCGGCCAAACCCGCTGGACGCGCTGCTGGTGTCGGCTGACACTGCTCACCCCGTGCGCTTTGGAGAGGTGAGTCCGAACCCACCGCTGGCTTCACCTCTGGGGAACATCACCCGGGGCGCGGAAGGAGGTCCTGTTTATGTATTCTGTATTTGCAGGGAGTTTTCAGTGTAGTTAATAACTGAAGATCCTCAGCTATATTAAAGACTCAATTTCCATAAACTCTCACGCACAGTTGCGCTGCGCAACAGGTAACGCGCTTCTGTGCGGACTTACTGCGTAAATATTCAGCTTAACTTTCTCATAAGAAAACATATCGAATTCTTATTAGTTCACAATGCAAATAGAGTAAATTAGTACATTAAAGAGAAATTATTTCAACTGAAATAATCTAGGGTATTTAAGTGTTGTGACTTATTGGTGCTAAAGTAAATTCCACCTTTAATCAAAGTGCACTGAATTGTATTTTTCCAAGAATTGATATAAATCTGTTTTAAATCTCTTGACTAAAGCTTTTGTAATGCGTCATTGCTGCTCATTATGGCTGCGGATGATCAGTCTGTCCCCATCACTGATCAACAGCTTCACTAATGGAACCGACAAAGTTTAAGAAGTGTTGAAGGTGTTGTGTAAATGGTGATCAACATCACCGTGTTCAACTGTTTGGCCTGGGTATACGGATAAATAACTGGCCATAAGATTCAAAGTAATTGAAGGAGTGAATAAAATCCTATATGTTGTCACTCGAAGGGGGGAAAGCTGCGTGTGAAGGGTGAGACTGTCCCCTCAGCTCAGCCTCCTCCCTGCTGCGCCCGCCAAAGTAGATGCAGGATGTCATTAAAAAAGGTTCAAAGAGTTCAAAGATTGAAAAGAGTCCTCCAGAACACTGGACCTCCTCGTGGCTCCGGTTCACCTTCATCCTTCAAAAGCTTAAAAAAAGAAAAAGAGCATATGACATGTGTGTGTCTGCAGACCAGTGTCAGCCTCCATTTGAATATCCTGTTTAAATGCTGATGCGGGATCGACCCACATTACACACTCAAAAGGCCGCTATGCTGCATGATTCACGCCACTCCTCAGGAGCGATTGTGTGTCCGAGCCTGACAGATACAGCGAGGGGAGGGCGTGCGAGTGAAGCCTGACCGATATGATGGAGCTCATGGAACGCTGCTCGCTCCTCGCTAGTCCTATTTAGGAAATTCTGAGTGTTTGTCCGCACGGGCAGCGTGACAGGCAAAACGATTCTCTTGTGGCCCTCCAAGCCTGGCAGCACTCTCCCTCAATGCCCTTTCCCTCTCAGTTGAGTTCTTGGTGAATAAAAGAGAAAGAATGGGGCTGAGAAGAGGAGAAGAAACAGGAATGACTGATCGAATCTGTTCCGTTGGAGAGGATGGCAGTGTTTCTATGTCCAAATAGTAAATGAAGTAAACCGTCCAGGGACACAAAGTTAGAACTCACGTCCGTCTCAAATTTGCATCTGAGGTGGAAATAATCTTGCAATATATTTAATCAGAGGTAACATACATGATAATGGATTTGCATGTTTGCTGTATGTTCCTCCCTCCTGATCCACTCTCCCCGTCCTCCTCCGCTACCCGTCCGTCCATCACCCCGTCTGTCTGTCCGTCTGTCCATCAACCCCCCTCCGTCCGTCCGTCACCCCCCCCCCGTCCATCACCCCCCCCTTTCTTCTTGTTAACGGGGAGTTGTTGCTGGTGCAGGTCAGGATTTAAGTTTGTGTAAAGGGCCGAGACGAAAGAGACGATCCTGACTGTAACAGGCACCATAACACTAACGATATAGTGAATAAAAGATACAGTAACAGTACAAACTACGTATAAACTCTTGTACACAGTGTTCAAGTGTTTTGAGAGATGTGAATTATAAAAAAAAATATTAAGAAGAAATGAAGAAATATTATTTAATATAAAATGAATAATAAAATGAATATTAAATGAATAAAATATTTATTGGTGAATTCTTACAGGACCGTTAGATAGAACTGGAATTATGTGACAACGACACATTAAGTGTTTACTTCTGTATGTGTGTGTGCGTGTGTGTGTGAGTGTGTGTGAGAGACAGAGACAGAGACAGTTAGTTTGACCTCAGTGTGCCCTGATTGTGAGAAAGGATCTTTGTGTAACAGCTTTGCATTGGTGTCTGTGTTGTTATGTTGGTATTTCACAACTCTGTGTGTGTGTGTGTGTGTGTGTGTGTGTGTGTGTGTGTGTGTGTGTGTGTGTGTCTCGGTGAAATTACCTTGTCCAACCTATTCCATTTGGGTTTCTGATGAGGGCAAAAGGTTAAGTTGAGAAACGAACCATGGACTTTTTTGTTGTTGTTGATGATGTTGTTAAGCACAAAAAAAGAAAGCAGAGCTGAGTGTTTATTGCCCTCCGTGTACTCAGGATTCTTGTGTTTCTATGTTGTTAGACACCAAATCCTGCAGTGATCCAGGCAGACATGGCATCTGAGCGCCCGGAGGACAGTTAATGTGGTCTGATTTACAGGAATGATGACAGGAAGAATGCCACTTTTGAAACCTATCTCCCCTGTAGTGATACAGTTATTGCTGGTGGGTTGTGATTCTATTATTGGATGAAGGTGGTGCTCATTCCAAAGTACTTCATGTACAGTAGCAGAGAGTTTAGCAAAAACACCAGTCCAAAGGCCGGAGTAGGCTGCGCCTTCCTCCCTGTTAATTATTTGTTGTGGTTTTTAATGAATGGACGCTGGAGTGGATCAGGACTCCATCCGGATGCGCTGTGGGCGAATGGAGCCCATCAAGGGTCTGATCGTGAGCAGCTGCTTCTGCTCACACTCGCAGACGTGCGCTGGTTACCGTCCATTTGTCCTGCGTCTGATGCTTGCAGATGTTGATTAAGTTAGTCTCGGCTCCTCCTGAGGCTGATGAACGAGCGTCTGCTGCCCTTCCTCCCTTTGTCTTCCTCCCACAGCCTTTCTCTCATTTCCATTGGGAGCTTTTATTCTTTACATCTGAACCCTAAAAAGTCCAGTTTAACCCGACTCACGGGCTGATCCCAATTGAAGATGAGGTTATTTAAGAGGCCAAAATGGTGGAATTCTAGATCTTATCAAGAAAAAAGAGCAGTTGTTCATATTTTTCTGCTGCTCTCAGGACTTTAATATATCAGGCTGAATAAATAAAGAGCAGTTTTGTGAGGATGACTCCACCGATGCACAGCAGATTTGCACAGCCTCGTTGCTCTTCTCCACAAAATGCCCAGAAAAATCCTGTTTGGGAAACGCAGTTGTCGGGAACGCTCCCTCAGCCCGACATCTTCATCCTCTGGCTCTTTTCTGGCACATGCATCACAGTAGCCTCACTTACAGTTTAGTGAGTCAGATGAGTCATCCGTCTGAGTTATAACACGGGCTGATCCGACATGTCATCTACACATGTTCCAGACCTCCATAAAACATGTATTGTCAGGCGGTGGGGGGTGTTTGTTGTCCCTGGTGGATGCTATTCACAAACCACCAGCGGTGGAATCCCGTCTCTAATCTGTACTTACTCACTCGCTATTCTCTAACACATGACCTTAAAAGGAGCGCAGGGCAGAAGGTTGGGTCTGGACCTGGAGTCAGGGGTGTGTGTGGGTCACGGCGGGGGTATATACACCCCCTCGGTCACCCAGAGAGGCGGGTGGCCTCTGGCTTTGACCCTGTGTGGATGCTACTCTCCTCCGCCGTCTCTCCTTCCTGCCTCCGCTGCAGCCATGGCCCACAGACACGCAGGTAAACCGCTGAGGGTGAGCAGGGTGAGCAGGGTGAGCAGGGTGAGGAGGGTGAGCAGGGTGAAAAGGGTGAAGAGGGTGAGCAGGGTGAGGAGCGTGAAAAGGGTGAGCAGGGTGAGGAGGGTGAAAAGGGTGAGCAGGGTGAGGAGGGTGAGCAGGGTGAGCAGGGTGAGGAGGGTGAGCAGGGTGAGGAGGGTGAAAAGGGTGAAAAGGGTGAAAAGGGTGAAAAGGGTGAGCAGGGTGAGCAGGGTGAGGAGTGTGAAAAGGGTGAAAAGGGTGAAAAGGGTGAGCAGGGTGAGCAGGGTGAGGAGGGTGAGCAGGGTGAGGAGGGTGAGCAGGGTGAGGAGGGTGAGGAGCCCAACTTTGAACTGTGTTTTCGACGTAGAATGATTTCTCTGCTCTCGATGTCCAAGACGTTGAGCTCTGCATGTTCAGAAGAGGCTAACCCAGATGATTCAGATTAAGAAGCTCATTCGGTTTTCTGCTGCATGTGAAGTCGCTCCTCAGGTCTACAAGGATCAGGGGAACATACGTTAGGTAGATATATTGGTCTTTTTCTTCTAAATAGCAAAATATTGAATTTTTTGGCCCTCTCACTCATCTATGACATGATCCAACCTTTCTAAGCAGGTTTAATGGGTAAACATCCTGAAGTATGCGCTGACTCAGTGATGCAGATTGAGAGTGAGATGGTTTAGAAGATGCAGATTATGTCATTGTGTAAGCAAAAGTCAACGTGTTGTGCTCTCAGCGTAGGGGAGGGCTGGGGGCTCCGCTGCACATTGTGATCCTCTCGAGCCCACAGAAATGTGTTTTGCTGCTCGGCGAGGTTGCTGGTTTCCACGGTTACATGCAGCAACACCACATAATTATAACAAGATGTCCTGATTACGCTCAAAGTCCGGTTTCCCGAGAACACGGTGTCGTTATCCGAGGGCGGGCCTTTGCCGCCGGCGGCCGCAGATTTGGCCGATCGATGGTGTGAGTCACCCCTCCTGAGCTGTGACTCAGCCCTCAAACTGGTCCGGCTTTGACCTTTCCTGTTTCCCACAGAGACCTCTGGGATGTAAGCACAGCTGAGAGTGTGTGACAGGAGGCAGCTGTCGGCCTGTGTGTGCGCAGAGATTAAAGCAGGCGCGCCTCCGCCATAGCCACAATAGCACTCGCCATCACTCCGCATCCCTGTGCATCAGCCCTGGAATGCCCGTGTGTGCTTTAAATAGAGAGCCAGGGTCCAAAATAGAGCTGTGGGCTCAGTCCGCAGGCCCGAGTATTGTGTCTGTAACCTGACAGGGTGGAATATGCTGGACCCGTCCAGCTTTTCCTTTTTTAGCCCCGTGACCGGCTAAAATCCTTCCAGGAGGTGAGCGGAGGAGGAGGGGATCAGATCGGTCTTTATCCCCGGAGCACAGCTGCTCCCCCCGTCCACGCATCCCACCTCACCGGGGACACATGCCGCCCTCCAGGAGGCTCAGATCGTTGCTTCTGTTTGCCACATCCCACTTGGCCTTATCTCCTTTCATAAATATTGTCCTTGTTCCCATGGTTACTAAAACAGAATGTCATACCTCTGTTTGTCCCAATCCATCCACCCATCCACTCATCCATCCATCCATCCATTCATTTATCCATCCACCTATCTATCTGTCTGTCTGTCTGTCTGTCTGTCTGTCTGTCTGTCTGTCTGTCTGTCTGTCTATCTATCTATCTATCTATCTATCTATCTATCTATCTATCTATCTATCTATCTATCTATCTATCTATCTATCTATCCATCCATCCATCCATCCATCCATCCATCTATCTATCTATCTATCTATCCACCCATCCAACCACCTATCTAAATATCTATCTATTTGTCTATCTGTCTATCTATGTATCTATCCATCCATCCAACCATCCATCCATCCATCCATCCATCCGGGCCTCTCCCTCTCTCCTGGAGTATGGAGTCTATAATAGTTATTATCTAATCTTAATCGGATAAATCCCTGTACTTGTGGTGGGCGTGAGGTTCAGCTGTTCCTCCACGTTGACCTCTGGGACAGACAGAAGCCGTAACGTGAACGTGCACAAGAACACAACACGTCCACATGCTCCATCCACAGCAGCAACTGCTCCAGCGGGGAGAAAAAAAAAGGGCCACTCCCAGGGGTCCCAGTCCGGAATGCTGATGAATGAGGCAGCGGTGCAACTGTTTACAACGTTTCCGCTGACAGCCAATAAAACGCTCCAGAAAAGAGAACAGACAAAATAGAGAGGCCGAGGAGAGATCCAAGAGTTGGAGGTGGGGGGAGGCAGGACTGAGTCATCCTATCTAAAAATACATGATTTGCAGGGAGAGCTTGATATAAAAGTCTGGAGACCAGACAATGTACGGCAATTTCCCCTCGCTCGCCTCTCTCACCACTTTGGTATGTAGCAGTGAAAAAACTGTGTAATTCCTGCAGAAGATTTTGATTTGTTCCTTAAATTGCAGAGGAGAGGAAGCTTATTTCTTCTTTTTATGGTTTTATACTTATTCTCCACGTCTATTAGCAGAAAACAAATATTTTAACCGACCATATTGGACTTTTTTTAAATTATTTCTTTCATTTTTGGGTCTCACGCTTGTTTCGGTGAGAATCGTGGGCTGTCGACGCCACACTGCCCCCCCGTGGCGCCTGAAGGACGCTGACCCTGTCTGTGCCCCCCCTCTGTGCCCCCCCAGGTCCCCGGAGCTACTTGACCTCCACCATGACTGACCGCTTCGACTGCTTCTACTGCCGCGACAACCTGCAGGGCAAGAAGTACGTCAAGAAGGACGAGAAGCCCATATGCCCCAAGTGCTTCGATAAGATCTGCGCCAACACCTGCGCAGAGTGCAAACGCCCCATCGGCGCCGACGCCAAGGTGACCGCATCAAAACATGATCGCTTGTATGATTGTTGATCTCTGACATTGATTGTGGATCGGCTCTGATCACTTTTGTGGAAGAGATTGTGGAGCAGACACATCGGTGCTGAGACACTCTCACACAGAGCTCCAGGTGATCTCTGAGACCGCATTCAGATATGATTAGATATGTGCACAGGTGTTTACACACACACACACACACACACACACACACACACACACACACACACACACACACACACACACACACACACACACACACACACACACAATTCCTTGTACTTCTATCTTTGTGGGGACTTTCATAGACATTACACAGCCTCTTACTTAGCTCTAACCATCCCAAGGAACCCTCTAACCTCAACCTCAAAACCATGTCTTAACACTGAAACAGCCCTTTGAAGTTGCTAGAACTAGACCACCCACCCACACACTCACACACATACACACACACACACACACACACAGTCACACACACACACACACACACACACACACAGATATTTGGCAGGTTATGAAGGTTATGATAATGCTGGAGGTCAGGAAAGAGCAGCTCAGGTATCTCAGTGTTGTGTTCATGGGCGAGAGGAAAACGGAAGCTTTGATCTCTCACTGGGAGCACTGGGAGGCGGCTCACTGCTCCCTCTGCGGTGGTGGATGAGGGCCAGCGTTCCCACCGTGGCCTGTGGTCACGATCTGTGGGCAGCGGCGCAAAGAATAGACTGTTGCGAGGCATCCTGGGGCAGATGTTTGGTCCTCACATCAGTGTGTTAGCGGCTCTCTGCTGATCCTGCAGCCACACTCTTCCTTCTGCTGACGTCAGCCTGGAAGGTCCTTGAACACACTCAAATGCCAAAAGAAACTAAACCTAAATCCCAAAACTGCAGGTGAGACTAAAGTGCTGAATGTGACCCAACTGCTCCTGGTGGGTCTGACCAGTGGACCCTGCATCCACACCGCCCTGTTAAATACACGCCATGTGGCGTGAAGCACTACTCATCAACCCGGTCCGACGAGGCTGAAAATCCAGCCGGGTGTTCTGTCTTACCGAGGAGCCCAGGCTGACTGAGGGCCAGGTGAGAGCAGGCGTCCTCCTGGTGGGACAGAAAACCCGGCTGGACTTTGGGCCTTGTAGGACTGGGTTGATGAGGCCTGGTTTAAGGGATGACCAGAGCATTCTTACCGGGTGAACCATCACGCCCAGCTTGTCGTCCCTCTCCCCCGGAGCCGCGGTCCGCGTGAGGAGCAACCGGGCGCCGCCGCCGCGGGAACGCCTGGGCTAAAGCGCCGCCTCTCCTCCGTGTGTCGCAGGAGTTGCACCACAAGAACCGCTACTGGCACGAGGGCTGCTTCCGCTGCGCCAAGTGCTACAAGGCCCTGGCCTCGGAGCCCTTCAACGCCCGCGACGACGGGAAGATCATGTGCGGCAAGTGCGGCGCCATACAGGACGGCAACCGTTGCCAGGGCTGCTACAAGGTGGTCATGCCAGGTGGGAGGCCGTCGTCCTCAAACTACGCGAGGGGGGGGGCGGAGCAGAAGGTGACTTCGGTGTGTGTTTCAGGGACTCAGAGCGTGGAGTACAAGAACAAGGTGTGGCACGAGGACTGCTTCAAGTGCTTCGACTGCAAGCAGCCCATCCGCACCAAAAGCTTCCTGACCAAGGGCGACGACGTCTACTGCACCGCCTGCCACGACACCAAGTTCGCCAAGAAGTGCTTCCACTGCAAGAAGGTAGGAGCCCCGGCCCCGTAGACCAGGGGTCTCCAACCTCCTCCCCAAAGGGCCGTGAGGCTGCAGGTTCTGGTTCCACCAGTCCAGCTCACCCAGTTTGACCAGTCAGCTGTTGAAGACTCAGATGAGTTGATGAAGTGAGTCCAGTCTGGTGCTGCTGCTGCTGGGTTGAACCAGAACCTGAAGCCTCACAGACCTTTGGGGGGGGGGGTGAGACCCCTGGTGTAGAGCGTAGGCGGCGCCGTGCGTGTGGGCTCAGTGTGCCCTGGCCTCTCCTCAGCCCATCAGCTCCGGGGGGATCACCTACCAGGACCACCCCTGGCACTCCGAGTGCTTCGTGTGCCACACCTGCCGTAAACCTCTGGCCGACACCCGCTTCACCTCCCACGAGAACAACGTTTACTGCGTGGACTGCTTCAAGACCGACGTGGCCAAGAAGTGCCACGGATGCAAGAACCCCATCACAGGTCCGCCGGGACACACACACGTTCATGTTCTTCTATCTTTGTGGGGACTTCCATAGGCACAGTGCCAGTCCCCAGCCCTAACCAGGCCAACTCACCCTTTAACCAGGTCTTAGTCAGTAGTCTCAAACGGTCCTTTGAGGAGGAGGTGAGGATCAACCAAAACATCCTCACGTCCCAAAACTGTCCTCACCTTGATAGTAAAAAGAGTATCAGGTGCTCAATATGTAATGAGTACAAGAACACACACACATATCTGCACTTCCATTTTTGTGAGGACTTTCATAGAAATAACGTATTACCCAGTTTGTTCCTAACATCAACTATCCTGCCTAACCCCCTGACCTAACCTCAACCAGGACTTGACCCTCAAATTTGTGAGGACCAGCCCAAATGTCCTCACTTTGATAGTAGAATGAGTGTGAGGGATCAATATTTAGCAAGTACAGATCAAAGTGTGCATTTGGCTTTTCTGTATGTAACCCCCAACGTGGCGCTCGCCCCCGCAGGGTTCGGCCAGGGCACCAACGTGGTGAACTACGAGGGCTACTCCTGGCACGAGTACTGCTTCCACTGCAAGAAGTGCTCCCTGACGCTGGCCAACAAGCGCTTCGTCATCAAGGCCGAGAACATCTACTGCCCCGACTGCGCCAAGAAGGTGTGAGCGGCGCCGCTTCAAGGGGAGCCGGGGGGGGGGTTAGGGTTAAGTCGGAACAGCCCTTTAAGCAGCAGGCACGTTCCAGCCACACGCTTGCACCATTTACCTGCATTTGCTCATTTCAGCGTTGACTAACACAAGCTGGTATCTTCTGAGGGGTTTGAAGGTCAGGCTTCTGAGAGACCTTTTAAACGCCTCCACGGGGAGATGTCAGCGAAGAAGCTTTTACATTTACGCTGCCACTCCTAATCATTAAAAAAAAAAAAAAAAAAAAAGAGTGAAGATTAGATTTAAAAAAAAAAAAGATTGAAGACTCACCTGAGATTGATGCTGACTCACAAGCTGTTCATGTAATCTGAGTGCAAATGGAAGGAAAATAAAACCGGTGGAAGTGGTCTGACTGGTCCTTTTCTTTCTCCCTCTCTCACCAAGAAAAGCCAAACACGCGGCGGGTGTAGTTCTGCCAGACTTTATTGGTTTAACAGTTTCTTTTAAAATCAAGTCAATACAGTTTTGATATATGTACAGTACAGATTTAGTGACGACCGGGCTCCGTTAGGTGTGTAAATCCTCCACAGACGTGCATATTCACAGAGTAGCCCTGGTTTGGGGTAGACCGATTGTCGAGGCCGAGGTAAGGACACGCTTTCTTAGAAAAACTGTGAAATAATAAAATCCTAAATCTCAATCTAAGGCACTGTACTACCCTAATATCTGAGACGACAGGGAGGACCGAGAGCAGCTGGTTTCTGTAGAAAACCCACCGAAGGTGCGGCGCGAGCTGGGGACAGCTCCGGCATCTTCAGCCGAGGGGATGCGAAAGGGAAACTGCGACCCGACGGAGCAGGGAAGCTCCTCAGTAACACTGACAGGCGAATAATGTATGGAGCCACACGCGCAGCCGTGGGCAGGTGTGGTCGATAAAGGGACGGTTTCTGGAGTGTGTTACATTCTTTTGAGCCTTTTAAATCAAAGCCGACACCCAAAAGCCACCGGGCGTTGACGCACAGGTCTGAAGCGAAGCAGATGCAGACGCAAAGGTCCGAGCCACTGGGCCATGGCGAGCGAAGGGAGCAGCGCTCACGCAGATCCGCCGCAACAATCCGACATCCCCACATCTTTAGATGGAATGGGAGCCATCCCGACGGCGCTCCCGTCACACCTCGAACATACCGCCGAAGGCTACAACATCGTAACACGCTCAACGGCGAGGCAATATTCAATCGTCAGATTTCAAACATGCCACCCTGACAGGGCCACACTCACCCGTGGTCTTAGAGGGTTTATGAGTGCTCCATGTAAATCTGTGCCCAACAGAAACCTAATATTTAGAGCAGTAACACAGACTTCAATAATCCACATCCACCCAAACATGGCTGAGTCCGCCTAATACTGATTATTTACACAATACAATAACACTTAAATACATGTAGAAATGTCTTCTTTTTAATGTTTAATTCGCCAAATCTCATGTTGTAAAAATAGCTGAAATGCATTTTGTCAGGAGTAGCGACTGGTATGCTGTAATCTTCAATAGTTAGTGGGAAATACATGGCAATAACGGCGCTGACAGATATGGTGTTAGTCTTAAAACCTGATGAACAGCAAGACATTCAAGTTTTAAACAGGAGTATTAAGAAGCTCCAAAGCAGTTATGAACGAAAGTGACTGACTTCCTCTTCTATATCTTAAAGATTTCAGTCTGCTTTTGATGTAAATTAAACTCGTTAGTAAACATAATGTCTATATACATATCCAAAATTTAACAGAACCTAAATGAACCCCCAAACCAGCAATCTGCTCAGACTTTACAGGAAAACCGAAATGCAACATGAAGTAAGGTATGGTCATCAGATGAACAGGTGGAGTTATACCGCCCTCTGGTGGACAGCGCGAGGAACAACGCACGAGAGGGACAAGATGATCAGAGAAATGAAGTCAGAATATGAAGGAACATGTCTGGTAAGTGCTGTTTATGAGCCCCAGCAGGAGCGGCTTTTCAACATCCACACTTGAAAGCTGAATTTTGTGGAAACGCAAACCTGATTTGAACACGCGCAAACCTCTAAGATGCTTAGTGAAGGTAACAGCTGAACCCACTCATCACGTCCAGCTCCTTTCTGTTAACGCGAGCACGCGTCCTGGAATAACGTCAAACAAAAAGAGACTAAACATGTGATGACAACAATTACAAAGAAGCCAAACTTAATAAATTACAACAACGCACCCCTGACAAAGTAAAAAAACAAACACAATATAGAAAAAAACTAAACAGGAAGAGAAACCTGAAGCAAGCACACTGAAGGAATATATGGAATTTCCCTGAAGCACAACATTTTTAACAATAACATCTATAATCACACGTCTTTTTGTGGTGCAAATAGAGCACTGGGGTGGTCTCTCTGCTTCACCTTGGGTGCCTCCCAACAGAAGCTGGTCTGCTGCAGGAATTTTGACGACAGGATCAGTGGGACAGGAAGTTCACGAGTGCAATGTTAGGAGGCTCCTCAGTGTCGGCTGTGGCGTCACATCTCTGGAGAGACAAAAGGAGGCAACGGTTACCCATGTGCGTGACGCCGTCCCACGGGGATCGGGGCCGTCCTCACCTGACAGGGCTTCTATGGGCTGGGAAGAGGGGTGCAGGGCGTTCTCCTCGAAGGTGGCCCTGGTCCCGTCTGAACTCCCGTCACAGTGAAGGGACACCTGGCTACAGTCCTCCGCCTCTATGAGAGGCCCGCTATTCGAATGACCGTTCATGTCAATCAGTCCCTCGAAGCTCCACTGGTTGGATTTACCGTTCAGACCTGAAACCAAGCCCAACTTGTTGGAGTCCTCGTTCTCCTTGAACTCCGACCCCTCCACGTGGCGGTCCTCAGGGCCTGGACTGGAACGGGGAGGAATACTTGAGAGAGAGCCGACAGGAAGGCCTGGTTCAGATATTAGGCTCATGCTGGAGAAGCGCCTGGTGGCTCTGGAGCTCACCTCCCTGCCTGGCCCTCGTCCGTGCTCTGGCCCTCGGTGCTCTCCTTGTCGTCCGTCTCCGGGTTTCCGTTCACGCTGCCCAGAGGCTCCTCGCGCTGCTCCGCCTGGTCGCCCGAGGACAGGCTGCACTCGTCCGCTTCGGCCTCGGCGGTGGCGTCGTCCACGCCCTCGTCTCCTTCGGCCTCCATGCTCACATCGTCCATTTGGTCTGACGTCATCAGAAGAACGGTTCATGAGCGATGAGTCACATGGGGAGTTAGGATTCATAAGAACAAACAAATGACAGAAAAGAGACCGCACGATTAGTCTGGACATTAAACCTGAGTGACTAAAACACTGACGTCACTGGTCTCTACCGGTCAGATTTTACACACATGAAAAAAATGTTTTATTATGAATTCCTTGATGACAAAAGCCACAAATGAAGCCCATTAAAGGATAAGGATCACATCACGTGGTCTGTAACGTCATCACAGACTCACTTGTCTCAGAGTTGGTTTGGCTCACTCTCTCCTCTTCACTCTCATGTGAGAATTTGTCTTCATCACCTGCGTCTCTCTGCGGGACACACAAACACCTTCATGTCCACGCTCGTCCCCAGAGGGGTCCCACTGGGGGAGCCACCCAGCTCAGGGTGAACACCAACCTTCAGGTCACTTTGGTCCCCTTTTCTGGTTCTCTTCATGATCTCTTCGATCCTCTGAAATGCACAAGTCCAGCAGATTCACTGGGTCTGTCTGAGGAGGGCGGGCTCACTCATGTGGTCCTACCTTCTTTCTCTCCATCCTCTCCTGCTGGTTCTGCTGCATGATGCGGTCCCGTTCCTGCCGGACTCTCTCCGCCTCCTCCTGGGCCTTCGCTTCAGCCTCCTCTCGCTCCTTCTGAAGCTCGGCCTGTCTCACCGCTTCTTCCTCCGCCTGTCTCACGCGCTCTTCCTCTGCTTTGCGAGCCTCCTCTTCTTCTTTGATTCTGCGCTCCTCTGCCAGCTTCTTTTCCTCTTCTAGGCGTATGAGTCGAGCCTCCTCCTCTAAACGCTTCTCCTCTTCTTTCCTCAGCCTGGGAGATGAGCTCAGTGTAAGTTTGAAACTAAATACTGACTTTTTGGGACATCATGACAAAGACAAAACCCATCCAGGCACTGACTTCTCTTCCTCCTCCCTCTGTATCCTGAGTTGCTCCTCTTTCTCCCTCTGCTCTCGCATCAGCCGACGGTTCTCTGCGAGGATCTTCGCTGCTTCTGCGGCCGAGTTGGTTCCAGTCGAGGCTGAAGTTGGGAAGATAAATAAATATATAAATAAAGTGTTGACGTGCGTTCATGTGATGCGGGTTAGCTACGATGCTGTGCAGCATCACATGAACAGCGTCTGCACATCCACAAAGACCAAACTAATCCTCAGATATTTCCTTTTTTTGTTACTTAAAGGTACTGAGGGTGAATTATTAATGTATTAATAAATAAGCAGGACTGGTTGTTAGCAGGGCCATGAGGATACCATCAGACCTGTATTAGACTCAGCTCTCCAATCAAACATGTTTTCCATAAATGTCTGACATCCAAATATCTGTCACCAAAAGACAAACTTTCTCAAATAAAAACCGGTGCAGATGGATGCAGGGCCTGACTCTCACCAGCAGGTGGCGACAACAACACTACAAAGCCAGATTAGGAACAGGAAGTAACTCCAACTGGTCTGAAACTAAGCACCAGCTGAGATACAGGTGTGGTACTGGCCAACACCACGTGACCATGTCCTCACTTTAAAAAGACAGTCAAACAATTAACAACAACCAACCTAGGAGGATGTAATATAGCTTCATTTCAATTTCGACGTCTAATCCACCTCAGCTAAACAGGAAACTAAAAGTAACTGGAATTCTAGCAAAATGGTAGAGCTTGTGTGTATTATTTAGGTATGTTCTTTAGGATTCCCTGCTCCTCTTGCAGGGTTAATGTGCCCATCTGTATCTGACAGTATCTTCAAGCACCCAAGTGGGCATCCTGGTTTCCAGAACAACAGTCCTGGCAAATATTGACCCAGGCTGAATAAAACCTGGCAGCTCATAAAACGATGGGAGCCAAATTACAGCTTTGAAGAGCTGTGATTCTATGAAAAGCAAAAATGGATATGAAAGATAAAATCTCATTAACGTGTGTTTGAGGGTGGGCTGCATTGTCCGGTTCTAAACTCACCATCTTTGTCTTTGCTCTCTTTGGACGGCTGTGGAGACACAGCCTGGACAGGACACAGGTCCTTGGATTTGGAATCCCTCTTTCGTAAGGTAGGGGGTCCTGTTGGAGTCAGCGCTGGCTTCTGTATAGGTGGGGGTTTGGTTGATGTGGACTGGGGGGATGCGGGACGCTGCTTCCCTGTAGAAGGTGATGGGGGGCGTGCTTTGGAATTTTGCCTGGAAGGAGAAATTAAAATTAGTGGGAGCTTGTTACTAGACCATACTTGAGTATACCTGAGACTTACTTCGATGCTGCAGGGGAGGGAGTCCGCTTTGGGGCAGGATTTGGGGCTGGGGAGGGAGAACGGTTGCGTCCAAGTGTAGAAGTTGGTGTAGATGGACTCTGTCCTCGAGGTGAGGTCAAGTGTTTTTCCTTCTGTAGTCGCAGAGCCATTAAAGAACAGTTATCAAATTAGTAGAGCCACTAATAACAAAAGGCCACACAGCCCTTTTCAGGTCAGTAGCACACAGCTAATGTAACACGAGTCAACGCTTCTAGTCGTATTTCCGGTAAGCTTCACAGACAAACCCAACCTTGAGTAACTAGCACGGGATTGCCAGTAACTAACAGTCTGTTCATTATTGAACAAACAGGCTTGTGTAGTTACGAAACAGTGGTAAAAGGTTCATTTCCTATTTCTGTTAGCACAATAATAAAAAAAAGAAAGAAAAGTCAATATGCAGCAGAGCTGACGTCAGCCATGTTAACACATTCTGAATCAGGCTGGCCCTTTAAATGGACTAATAATAGAAATGTCCTCACTCTAAACAGGTGAAACAATACTTTAGCACAACGTTCAAGCATATTAGCCGAAGCCTAAAAGAGGACGGAGCATGAAATAAAAGCATGTGACACGCACTTGATATTTGGCTGCCAGACCAGGGTTGGGTCTAATTTGCATGGACTTATCTCTCCATAATCTGATTGGATCTCTTATCTGCGCTATGACAAAGAGTGCTTTTCACAAACGCAGATGACAACAAAGCTTAATAGAGGCTCAGCAACTAGGAACAAGAACGGCTGAGAGCTGACAATGTTTGAATCTTATTTAAATTAAAGAACAGCAAAGGTCAGGGCTGGGAGATCATTTCCCTGTGGTTCAAATCTCACAGCGCTACTTTGACAGGCAAATGTGCTACAAATCAGGGACTTTGGAGCAGGACTGATGGTCACACAGTGAACTATTCTGAATAATCTGACCTCCATTAACTCATGTGTCAGTGTGCCACAACACCAGCAGTGGTGTTTAAGATCTAGAAGCATACAAACGGTACAATTTACCTTAATGACTCCAACAAATGATTTAATGATTAACAGGAAGGTAAATGGTTCTTGAGCTTAATTATGAGCACACTCTGTCCAGGTGCACACACAGGCAGTCAGCTTTGTGATCTGGGTGGAGTCGCCGTGTCAGCCGCCCTAACAGCAGCAGTTCTCACCAGAGAGGGGTCAAGGGCTCCGTCGGCCGACACGGATGTGGTCATCCCGCCTTTCTGCCGGTCGATGCTGCGGCTGCGCACGGGCCCACGCGGCGGATGCAGGGGAGTGGCGGAGGCTGAGCGAGGACACAGGTGACACTCTGATAAAGGACACAGTCATGGCAGGGGCCGGGGGAGCATAACCGATGGAGTGCGTCAGAAGCAGCCAATTTGAGAGTAAATGAGCAGGAGGCCACGGAGATGAAGCAGGGGAGCAGGAGAAGTGGAGAAGGAAGGGGAGATGATGGGCGACAGAGTTGCAGGAGAAAGATTTGAGGGGGGGGGGACAAAAGCACACAAAAAGCAATTGTTAGATATGGCATTTTAAGCAGGCAACAGCTTAATGTGTGAGGCTTAGATTGGGACGGAGATTACTGGACATGTGAGTGAGGACAGCAACGTTATCAAAACCCCAGAAAGTCCACAGGTGCAACACAAACATCAACACGATACCTTCAGTCAACACAGCACAACAACAACAGCAACACCACCGGTACTCACAACACACACGTGTTAGTAGAATAAATGAGAACGACACGATTGTTGACAGTGTTGCTCGTGATGAGACTACAATCCTGCCATCATGCAGCAAGTTTTCAGAATAAAGAATAAAGAACTACTGAAAACCTTTCTGTAGCTTCTCTTCTCCATATAGACAAACTCTAAAATAGGATCACCTATTTATTAACAAAGTTGGTTAATAGAATGAGTGCAGCCAATTTTTGGTAACTAATGTAAGTCGTGTTTTCCATGGGTCACGAGCTTGCTGTGTCAGATTGGGGGATTAGCCATGATAATCCCAGGCCTGGAGAACTCTCCCTGCCACAGCCTGCTCTCAAATGTGCCGTAATTCAATCTGACTGCGGCGAGTGCCGGCAGTGTGGCAACTGTGAACCCGACCCTTCCCTGAGCTCGGGTCATCGCTGCTACTGCAGATGTGTCATGTTTCCCCCCGCGATTATATTTAGAAAAAGATCAATTGGCACTAATGGGTGAGTAATGGACGGTCAATAAGCGTAACCTGAAACCAGCACAGGGAACACGTGCTCTGCTTCACACAGCCAGTGTCAGCCAGGATCTCTTTCTCTGTTAATAATATTAACGGGGTTATTACATTAACTTCTTCAGAGTTACTAGATTACAGATGTCATTTGTTGAATTTGAGTTGCGCAGTTTCGACAATGGCTACATCTTGGAAATGCTACCAATTATCATTTTGGCACCATGTTATCAGTCTCCTGCAATCTGGTCAAACTAGGGGGGACACATGCAACAGTCTGAAACAACAGGTAAGCAGCTTAGAGCAAATCTCTCAGCATGGACTCAAGCGCTCCTCAGATTCAGCTCACAGCCAAGTCAGTCTTATTCAGCTCAGCACACAACCTCCGATTGTGTCAGATGTGGGAGCGCATGTGAGCGGGCCTGTGTGCTTGTTCCTGTGAATATTTACCGTGGAACTATCCCTTCTCACATGACCGGGCTTTTGGAGCAAATAAACACTGCACATAATACGCAACACATACCGCTGATGGTTACTTATTGACTTTCCAGCACGGGGTGCTAAGGAGCTATTCTAGTTCTCTACTTCTGACGCTCGTAAAATTATGCTGCCAAAGGCGCGACGGTCTGCAGCGGAGCTCTGGGTGGTGCAGCTGCATGGCGAGCAATGAGGCTACATTTACAAATATGACAACGTCTAGTCTGTAAGGCTTGCTGCTATCCCTCCTGTCCGTCAGGCTCTCCTACACCAAGGTTACCTGGAGCATCTTTTCCGTCAGCTGACAGGGTGGCGGCACTCTTGCTCCTAGCTAGTGAGGCCTGGGTGGGGGTGAGCAGACGACTAAGGACCCCTCCATCCACAGTGCTGGACGGTGGCCTGCGAGCTACTCGGCCGAAATAAAATCACCCGAAAATAAGAGGACACAGAGAGCCAAGAAAAGAGGAAGAGGTGAGAATGGGGATGGAAGCAAAACAAAGGGGTGAGGGTGGATTAAACACAGAAAGATCACCATATGATTTAACCAACAGTAGAAAATCAACACCAAAAACCATAAATTAGGTCCCAATAGTCTCACCTTGACAGTTTAGCTGTCTTTATTGTGCTCATTTTGTCTGATTATTAATGAAATACTAATGATAAAAGGGTGTCAAGGAAAGAGTATTGAGACAACTTGAGGACTTTGAGCTACTGTTTGGTGAATAAACATTCATTTTAACAATAGTTTTTATGGAAACAGCCAAATCAATGGTTTCTTGGGGCAGAGAGAGGTGAGCTGGTGGGCAAAAACACACCATTAGTAAACTCCAGACAACAGAGGAATACTCTCAGGTGGGAAGATGTGAAATGAATAAAGCCCGAGACTAACAGTGACGGGGGAAGTGAGTGGAGCAGACAAGAGATCATTCACCTCTGCTGTGCATACCTTTCTGGGATTTAGAAGACGGAAAAGCCCAAATTGGAGTTAAGAACAATGGTCCACACAAGCCACATGAGCTCTTATGGTTTAGCTCACCTTGATTACACAGCAGAGGCCAATAAGCTCTTGCTACTATTCAATTGTCAAAGGACCAATTCTGCAATCAGGAGGCTGTTGTTACCAAAGCCTAAATTTAAAAAAAAAAAGAAATAATGACTGATGAATGGGTGGATTTGTTTTCATTAACCTCAACACCCCTGAATGCTACCTCTTGAGAAGCACAGCCCTACTTAGAGGCCATTACAGACATCTGTTGCAGACAGAGCTGTTATACAGCAGCACGACTGCTGCTCTGCACAAACACAATGACAATGTGCTTCCACTTCATCCCAAATGTGATTATAGCGGGAACATTTATGGTTACATTATAATAAAATTATATTTTTTTTATGTACACAGGACACATATACGTATACTAGAGACTCAGAACAAACATGTATACATGATCAACAAAGGGTTTGGCTGGAAGACAAACAGAAGCATTTTTGGTTAATTGTACACACAGACTACAGTAGGCCGCTGTGGTCATGTGTGTGGTGGGGCTACAGTGGGGTGACACTGACAAACACCACACTGAAGCACGATCCTAGCACCACAAATCCTGCTATGATGTCATCTAGGGGAAGAAAACAATTAACACTTGTTGAGAACAAAACAATACGCTATGTTAGCGCAGGCACGGCGTGCAGCGGAACCTGAAGGGACACTAGAAGAGAAGGCCACGAGGAACATGTTAATGAGGAACAGTACAGGCTCCAGAAGGTTAGGGCGGCAGCTGAGTAAATGAGACAAGAAGCTTCAGCGAGCGGTAGTGGATCTGTGTTGAAAAGGCCAGGGGTAACCCAGCAGCCTCGGCAAGAGTTCATCAAGAGAGGAGGCAGCCAAAGACACAGCAGATGAGACCGCGTTACTGCACTGGCCATCCTTAAAGATCTCCCTGGAAAGGCTTTGAAACCAAGCAAATGTAGAAAGAGCAGGCTGTTAGCACCACAGCAGCGTGCGTGTTATTCCAAAAGCCAGATGTATGCAGACCCTGGAGGGGGGGGAAAAAAACCAAGCTTATTGCCGATTGTTCATGCTAGCCACCTTGATCTTCTGTCGTGCCCTTCTCCGACTTGGTGGGGGTCTGGGCTCTGCCCACACTGACTCGTGTGAGAGAGGAACTCCTCTTCTTCATGGAATGGCCTGAGGGCATGGAAGTGGAGTTGCAGTACAATAAGGCACTGGTACATCTCAACAAGAATTCCCAAAGAGAGTTTACAAATCATGCGCACTTCATTTGGTGTTATGCAAGTCACCAGGTCTCAGCAGGGTGCAGATGATGTCCACAGTCCACACAACACTCAGGCAGACATTTAACTGCTCAGCTCTCACACTTGATCCCCTGAATGCAACTATTTGATATCAGCACTATAACACTAACCCTTTCATAGTACTAAAAAGCCTGCTTCAACTATCAGAGTGAACAAATTAAAACTGCTTTTGGCTGTTTGCGCACAATATTAGATGTTCAACAGTGAGTAGCACTGATATCGCTAGGCAACTGGTTATAAGAGGATCTTCTTAGTTTAACTCCTGAGAGACAATGACAATACACTAATTACTGAATTGATGCAGCGCTCACTTCATTTTTAAAAATATATGCAAAAAAAAAAAAACAATGGTCAAAAAATTACTTGGATATAGTAAAATATAGAAGCTCAGCCAATTTAATTGTTATTTAATAATGGAGAGAGAGATAGCGGCTTAAAAAAAACTGTGATCTAGTGTGCAAAAACCTTAATATAAATGACAGAGGTTAAGGTTTTCTGCTAGCATGGGACTTTGGAAAGAAAGTAAATTTATTCCAGACAAAAACTGAATAAATGTATAATCAAACCTGGCTGATAACTTGAACACAACGCAGATAACATACAAGAAAGGAGGCAGGAGGGAGGATAAGAGAGATCAGGTACTGAGGTGGTGTGAAGGAGGGGAGGGATACAGGTGACTTACTTTTGTCAGGAGACTTGATGAGGGTGGTAGAGGAGGATAGGCGTTTGCTGATGCAAGCCTCAGGTGGTTGTTTCAGGTTTGTGATGGATGTGGAGCGCTTGTCTACCAGGGAAGGGAGGACGAAAAACACACAAGGGAGGAAGGGTTTACACAGGAGGTGGGCCGAGGGGATGGGCATTCAGGTGTGAACGCAAACACAACACACACACACACACATGAGTTTGGAGGTGAAAATATTTACAGCGACAATTTACTTAAAAACATAAAAGATATGTTGTGAAGACAGAAACCAGAGAAAAAAAAAGATTAGTAAACCACTGATGCACTAAACACTCCACCACAGCATCACAGTGAGATGTAGTTTGTGTCACAAATCCAGAACTGACACTAGTCAGGTGCTTCGGCGTGGGCCTCCATGCAGAGGTGGCCACGTGTCCTCCAAGAGTTCCACTGTGCCAGTGAGTAAAAACCTAAAATTACAAATCCAGCTATCCACCCAGATCAGTGCACATTCACAACTCAACCTGTGAGGAACTGCCAGTTAGAATAGCAGGTGAGGGTCAGTAGGATGGGGAGACTGGGGGGGGGGGTGTAAAGCAGGTAACCAAGCCACGTGCCAGTGCCACTCCATGCTGTGCTGCTACCGCGAGCAAATTAAACACAAAACAAAACCTTGTTGGTTCCTTGGGGGCTTTTCTGGCGAGGCAGGGGAGACAACTATTACTACTGGAGATGAGGCAGTGGCATCTGACTCTCCTGTGGGGAAAGACAACCCTCAGAGAAAAGCAAAAACACAAGATGCTCAGGCACTTATCAAACAACAGAGGGAAGGGGCGTCTGATCAGGATTGGGATTTAATTTATGAATCCTTGCAAAGATTGGGAAAATACGGACTCAGCATGATGCTGAAAAGCTAGTCCGGCATTTGTTACCTCTAGGCTACATTATTAGAATTCATTATCAGGATATCTAAATAATTCTTTAAGAAGCCTCCAGTTAATACAAAATGCTGCAGCCACAGTTCTGACAGATCACATGACTCCTGTTCTGGCTTCGCTTCATTGGCTGCCCATTAAACCAAGAATCACTTTAAAAATACTCCTTCTGACCTATAAGGTCCTCCGAGGCCCAGCTCCATCCTACCTAGAGGAGCTCATACCAGCAGATCATCCCAACAGACCACTCTGCTCTCAGAATGCTGCTTTACTGCTGGTTCCCAGAACCTTTAAAGTAGGATGTGGAGCCGAGCGTTTATCCACCGGGCCCCCTGCTGTGGAACCCGTCCCTGTCTCGGTGCAGAAGGCTGACGCCATCTCTACTTGTAAGATTAGTCTTAAAACCTTCCTTAACACATTTTCTTGTGTAGAGTGTCTAGAGACAATTATTATTGTGACACACACCATCTAAATACCTAAAGCTGGAAATCCAACAATTTATATTCCCAGTTTCAAGAGCAGCTGAGCAAACAGTCATCAGCTGGCACCACAAAAGAGTCATAAGATTTAAAAAAGCAATACAACCCAGTCTTATGAGGGTATTTCTGAACTACAAGAGTTACAATTTAAATTCTAGCAAAGACTGATCATTATAAATGATTCCCTTTTCCTTAAACAAGCAACCCTATCTCAGGGGTTCAGAGACAAATCAAGTCGAGTTTCAAATCATTTTTGATGAAAGTTGGTATAAAGAGTCTCAGAGCAACAGTCAAGCCACAGAAAACGTCTCTCCAAAATGTCATGAGTGAATATTTACCACCAAAACCAAACAACTTCCACAGAAATGCCCTCGCTCTATAAAATGAAAAACTGCTGCTGCTTGGTCCCAGGCATCATTCTCATAACCTTATTTTACTGACCACATTTGCCTACAGCTGGAACTGATCAGGTGTCAACTTCAAACATGCTGAAAAAACAAAATGGAATGTACAGAGGTCTGTCACAACCCACGGTGTGCGTTTTCAGCATCGGGGCCAACAAAAAGCACATCTTTGTGCCGAGATGCGGCTGTATTCATTTGATTCTCTGAAAAGACGCAAAGGCCTACACCAGCCTGCACGCTTCACCTCCAAAAAGAAACTCTTGAACAGCAAAGGAAATGTACCTGTTCTTCCTTCGGAGTCTGTCAGGCCTCCCCATGACCATCTTTTCTGCCTCTGCTCTAGTCGCTGACTACGTTCCTGTGTCCGCCGCATTACTGCTTCAAAGTGCTCCTGCAGCATGAGGGGGGGGAAAAAAAAAAAAAAAGATATTTACATTCCTGTCCTCTTAATCACAAAGATTAAAACCAGATTATACGACATCGCGCACCAACAACATGCTACTGTGCTGCTTAATCTGTGTATGACAACAGTGATGTGAAACGAGCATCGATATCGACTGCTCTGCTCTCAGTGCCCCCACGTACCTTTTCCTCTTCCTGCTTCTGCTTCCTCTTCTCCTCGACAGCCAATCGCTTCTGCTCCTCCTTTCTCCGCTGTTCCTCAACTTTTTTCTGACGCTCCTCTATTTGGCGCTCCACTTGTAGCTTGGCTTTGCGCTCCCGTTCCATGATCTGAGACCCTCTCAAAGCTGACCAGAAATACAGCGTATACAGCGTGCGTGCATGGAGGGAGGGTGCATGCAGGTATAAAGCCAGTCAGTAGCGCACCGCGTTGTTACACATGCAAAAAAGCAGGAGCGGTACTACTGTCATTCTCAATCTCACACACATATTGTACACATATTGTACGTCAATCCAAGGCTGATGGTGACCTTCTTTTAGCTGCTAATGAGTAAGAACGTTTGCTACAGTGGTTTATTTATACACCCCGACATAGCAATTGGAGCTATGGATTAAAATAATCACACAAACACAGCAGAAGCCTGCTCTTACCCTGCTGTTTGTCTGCTTCCTCGCGTCTCTCTTTGGCCACTCGCAGACGGTCGTCTATTCGTAGAGAGGCGCCGTCAATGACTGAAAGAGCACATGGGGACACCATGAAAGGTGCGCATGGCAAAGTATATTCAGAGAAGAAATGAGAGGATTAAATTGCAGGATGGCGTTGCAGGTACTATTGTCATGTGACTGCCATTAATGAGCTTTGCCAACTGTTACGGTAATGAGATGATGACTAAGGTACACCTGCAGGAAACCGCATGTGAGGTGGGGGGAGGCAGGCTGAGGGCTGTAGCTCAGCTAAATGAGGACAGCAGAGCAGTGACTGTGGCGTGTGGGAGACTCTGTGCCAGGGCACGGTGTTGTTTACCTGGTTTACACCCCTGAGATTTAGCCGGTGCGTTGGTTGCAGGTCCTGGACTGTTCCCTGCGAGGCTACGCCGCTCCTCGGCCTGTGCCTGCGCAGCTGCAGCTGCGTGGAAGACAGCGCATATTTGACATACAGAACTGGTGCGCGCACGTGTGTGTGTGTGTGTGCATGTGTGACAGGGACAAAGCATATTAAATCATTCAAAATAACTCCTCCTTTTACTTTCTTTAACCAGTCAATGGAGAGTGACCATTTCTGTGCTGGTTTTTCTCCAGAGGAATGCTAGTTTGGGATCTGGAGCAACAGAACAATCTGTCTATTCACACCCCACTCACAGCAGCACTATAGTGAGCCCTGCACGGCTTTCTGTCACGGGCTGAGGGGCGCAGGCAGCTGAGGACGACATTCAAACCTTTGTCTGCTTCCTGGTGCACAATCACGACTGCGAGGTATTATACTGCAAATCCATTATATTTAAAGAAACAATTCCAAAGCAAACGTCATTGTTCAGGTCTAAAGGTCCACTAAAGCCACAGCGGACTGATGTCGGATCATGCTTATGACCACAATCAGCCACACTTTCTTCAGAGAATCCATGACTAAGAGAAACAGGGGCAGAAAGGAAGGAAAGTGAGGACATGATCAAGCTTTATGAGCATATCACAAGTATCCTCCTCTCTTTTCTCTCTGACTGCGTTACATTCAAACAGCCATAAGTAATTGATCAGACACACACTCAGCTCTGTACTTATTCCTACAATGACGATTTTCAAGTCTGCTTCCATGACCAGCCACAATGGAGGTTAAAGAGCATTTATGCAGCAACCTGCAGCTTTTCAGCATTTCAAATTCCTCCAAATAGGATTGTAAATAGGAACAACAAAAGGCTGAAAGACTATGGACTGTCCTAATAAAAACCCAGTCACATCCAGAAAACATGTATTCAATGTCAAGTGTATGTGACATTGAACCTTAAAGGCTCTGCCTCTCTGCTTTGGAAATAGAGTTGTCTGATGTCGGCGTCATGCAAGACATTTCAAGTACACGGCCTGATGAGATAAACGCGCACGTGTGCAGTAATCTGAGGGTCATTCAAAGATAGTCAGTTCAGTTCATTCAAAACATCCACAAGAAGGTTCCACAAAGTAGACCCACCAGCTCTGGACGTGAACAATGATCGGGGGACAAGGATGAAAGGTTCTCAACATCAATACTAATGAGAAAAGCTGTGACACATGTGGAAAGGAAGTTCAGGAAACGGCCATGTTGTGTTTAGTCTCCCGCGAGACAGCCCTCAAATATCAGCCCATCTGTGTTCGGTGTAGTCAACAGTGTAATGTTGTGGCACATCTCAGGCATACTTCCTTCATTTGCAGCATATTTCTGATGACAAAGCTGACACAAGGAAATAAAGACTTTGTAACAAATACAATCCAAAGGGTTCATTAACATACTAAATACACTAGTATTCTTATAACCTGGAGTAGGTTTCTGACTTTTAACAGCAGTAAAGTGGTAAAATAGCCACATTTATGCTGTGAATCAAATAATCCAGAGTAAACAGGAAGCCAGCCAGACACACGGAAGATTGTGGGGGACAGCAGGGCTTTACATTAGGGGAAATATTTAGATTGGATAAAATATTTAGAAGACAGCACCGATTTTAACTACGCAACAGGGTAACGGTTGCTATGTGACACAAGAGGGAACTCTGGGTGGGTGAGCTTCTCGTCCGTGTTTAGGCCTGTATCAATGAAGACGCTCACTCTGAAATGAGATGAGTCAGACCTCAATAAAGAGAACAAAGCTGAGGGCTGGATGATCTCTCCAGACGGAGAATGTGGTTACATCACAAGCAGAAACGCTCCACTTTAATGACAACGAATGTGGAATGAAGATAGGTGCAAATAAATGTTTATCTGAGTGTTGGTGGTTATTTCTTCAAACTGCAGCACATAAATAGTGACTGGCTCTGGTTCACACTTTAGGATCCAGTTACCACCATGACACGTTTCGGGTCTGGCTCTGGTTTGTCTGCGCTGCTCGATTATTAAAATGTTTCTGGTCTTTTCAGGAGCAGCTCGTTCTACAGCGATGGTTGTCCTCACAGCGCTGATGTCACACGTGGGACGGCCCTGCAGGCCTCAAACGCAGGCGATGACCAACCTTACACTTTTATTGCGGCTCAATAAGCCCTTAGGAGACAACTATAACTGAACAAGTGCGCTGCGTTAGCAGCTTCTCAAACCTATAGCCTATTTGCTTTTGCACAGCATCACGTGGCAACAGTTGAAGAGAAGCACAAATGTGCCAGCAAAAGTCATGTGGTGCTTTAAATAGACAGAAGTCTGAAGATTGGATGGTGAAGTTATTTTCCCTCCTTGGTTAGAGTGAATCAAGTGGTCTAGGAGGGTCACAATGTCGTACATTTTTGATGTTCCCTGTATTTTTTGGGGTCACCTGTAGTGTGGCTGCACAAATACAGACATAAGAGTGAACCAGACAACCAAATCAGGGAAATATGCGCTGTTTGACACGTCCTAAACGCGTGTGAATGGAGAGCATTCTGGAGGGTTGGGGCTGTGACACTGAAAACTCTGTCTCCTCAGGTTAGGGGAGGAGTGTGAGGGACAAAGGGCAGGCCGGTGTCGGAGAGATACCGAGGAGATGGGGTGGGGCGTCTGTAGGTGAGCGGGAGGACTGAGGGGTGGGTAGGTGATGCAGGACTCGACTGGAAGCCAGTGAAAGGAGACGGGGGGCGATATGTACAGGTGAGACCTCTGGAAGCAGAATTCTGGAGAATCTGGAGCCCATCGAGGGCTTTGGCGATCAAAAATGGGGTTTTCCCCTAAATGAAACTAGTACTGACCTCAGCGGCAGAAGGTTGAGTCTTTTGTCTCCAAATCCTCTGAGGGACTTTAACTTCTGGTGCATTTATGCTTGGATGTATGTAGAGTAGGACGGCAGGAGTGGATTAAGTCTCCTTTCTGATCTGCTGGCCTTCACTGTGCCCGACTGTGAGCAGGACAATTAAGGAGATTGTTGCACGCTGACAGGAAGTGTCTGCCCAGCTTAATGTAAAGGCTGACAACCATCTCCTCACTACGAAGAGTAAGAACGTTGAGGTCCAGCCAAAGGCCGATATATTGATGCACGATAGAGCCACTTGCTGTATTTCTAAGTGTGATATAAGCATGTCTTCCTCTAGTTAGAATGACTTAACAGTTTTTCTGTTACGTAACCAGAGGAAGGGTGGCAATAAAAACATCAACATTCTTTGTGGCCCAGATTTTCCAATCACTGTCTCAAGATCTCAGGTCATCAGATAGCACCGGGGAAGCATGCCCCCCCCACACACACACACACACACCCCGCAGTAACCCTCCCATGGGATTACTCCAGACCTGTTCATGCAATGGTAAGCCCCAGCTATTTGCAGTACTGGCAGGATAACGGTGACACATCCTTGCTTCCTCGGAAGTCCGTGCCATGCGAACTGCACCGTCATGAGCGGACAGGCCCCCCCGACAGCACCGGCAGAGAAACCCGGCAAACAGCACACGACTTGTACTCCACGCACGTTCGATCAGCCCGATAAAATTCCACTCTAATCAGTCTCTTGCCGCCTGCTTCTCTAAAACGAGGAAACATTCCTCGGCGCTCTCAAGCCCACCGTGAATATTTTCATGAAACCACAGAACTGGGTGGACGAAAATTCCTGATCGAAAGGACAGAATGGAAAAGGGAAGGGAAACAGGAAGACATTTGCTGCTGAGCATAGTCCGGCTGGTGCCAGGTGTAAAATACACCCCCCCACCCACACGGGGTATGCTGAAAATCCTAAAAAGAAAAACACACACACACACACACACACACACACTGAAATCTGTCAGCCCGAGTGATAACAAACTGTGCATTCATGCCCGCAGACGCCGCAAACATCCACGTCCGAGCGAGGCCGGGGTCAGCGGGGGCTCGGGGAGGCGCTGGTGGGGAGGGCGAGGAGGGGGGGGGTTCAGCTCCTGGGGGTGCAGCGTTTCCACGAATGCAGGGTTGAGACACAACCGTCCCCCGTGCAGCTGATGGGATGCAGCCCTGCATCAGTCTGAGCTCAGATTCAGGTCAGACATTGTTAGAGCCCCCCTCCCTGCACAGCTGTGTGTGTGTCTCTGGGGGGGGTCATGCCATATGTCAACACACTGGCATAAACGCTGTAAGGACAGTGAGATGGTTTAAGGGAGGAAGTTGAAAATGTGCTGATGTGAACCGGCTGAGCCCAGAAAGGGGCTGGGGGACGTCAATCGGGACCTTTCATACTGGTCTGAGCCTTATCTGACGTGAAGAGAGAAGCAGAAGTGAACTCTGACCGGACTCGGATCACTTTTGACACTTTTGTTAAGTTGGGCAGCGGCCAAAGGAGCCCCGGCGGCGCTAGCTCGGCTAGCACCGGGACCGGGCTTCAGGCACGGCACGTCGGCCACTTCCCGGGTCCCGAACCGCGGCCAAACCCGGCTAAATCCAGGCCAGCTGCGCAGCCGTCGGTCCAGAATGTGTCCCCGGGGGCTTCTGCGGAACCCACAGATCCGAACTTTAGCCGAGCAGGGACAAACCTAGCGGACTTCACGACGTAGTTAACTTCGCCTCCGCCCGCAAGAGGCTTTACTTTCGAGGGTTTCTCTGCACTTTCTAACCCCGATCGGCGGGAGAAAGCGCACACCGCCCGCTGTCGGCGGAGAACGGCGAGCTAGCGGCGGTAGCCCCCCCGAGGATGGCGGCACAAAGTGTCCGGGGGAAGCCGGGGGGAAGCCGGCACCGGCCCCGGAGGACCCGCCGCCCGCCCTCCGAGCGACGGCCGGGGCCGCCCGGGGGACGCGGCCGTCGGCGCTCTTTTCTTACCCATCTGGGCTCGCAAGCCTTTGAGAGTCGTGGCGCCCTCCGCCATTTCTATGAAGTTTGCCGTGCGTGTGTGTGCGGGGAGGGCAGGGGCGCCCAGCTCATGGTCGGCGGGTCGGAGCGAGAGACGAGCCCCGGCGGGGACGTGGACTCAAAGACGGCCCCGAGTGATCGCGACGTCTCACTCTGACCCGCACGTCGACGACTGAAATGCCGCCCGGCAGCGGGCATATTCAGGCTGTGTTGCCACTTAGGAATCATGCAGTTAAACGGGTGATCAGTCTGCCATGTGTATAAAATATAACACAACTTTCTTTGGCCAAAAAAATTTATAAATAAATCTCAATTCCACACAGTGCATGAATGCATTGTGGACCATAGCATATTAACAACTGAAATGAATAAAATACTCTGAAATAAATGTAAATAATAATCAATTTTAAAAAATCTAAGCACAGATAGCCAACATTTATGCACTGGTAATCATCGACAGCCCCCTTGCTCTGAGTTTGACAATGGTTTCGAGGTCAGATGCCCTCGAACTAAACTGAAAATGTTACACAATTGAGCACGGAATAATGGATAACAACATGAAAGAAACACGGACGTTACATTAAATACGCCTAACCCACAAACTTTAAAATTATTGTGAGTTTTGGGAGTGGATCATCGCTGCTATTGACGATCTCACAACGCGCTTGATAAACAGGCTGATGGCCGTAAGCGCGCCCCCTAGCGGCCTTGACGCTCACTGTTAAAATAATTAACGGTTCTGTCACAAGAATGTCTCTGAAGAAGCCCAATAAAAACACGAACGGTACTTTGATGTAATTCATTTATTTAAGCATAAATTCTTACAATTAACAGATGTATTCTCTTTAATTTCATCGCCCTACAAGAAAGAACGGGTCTCAAACAACACTGTAAACTTTATCTCCCTACAACTGTTGCTCTGTTTTTAAAATTACTTTGAGAAAGGCTGATATCTTACCAGATTTGATGAGATCTTGATCTGCGGGGCTAGCAAGGAAAAGTGTCAGTAGGCACACCAGCGAGAGAATAAATAATTTTCTCAGTGCACTATGTTCTCTCTCTTGCAGCGAACACTGCAGCCCCTGTCCTGGTGCATCTCACATGCTTTAGCCAGAGGGCCGCTCATCTATTTTACATGGTAAACAGGAAGTAGCACCACAGAGTTCAATTATGGCTCAGACTGAGACGCAGGTTGGGGATATAGCTTTACATTTTAAAAGATTAAAAGTGTGTCGTTGGGTAGTGACATTTAAGGCTGTGTTCTTTGTGCTGTCTGATATTAAGTGATATAGGTCTTTTCTAGTTGTGCGTACATCTCTCTCTCTTTTTTTTTTTCTTTTTTTTTTTTTTTTTACAGTTACTGCTCCTGTCTTCCCTGAGGATTCATGACTGTGTTCTGAGTTGTTTGTTTGTTCTTAGAGTTGCTTTTTCACCGTTCTCATCAATCTGTTATGGAAGATGTTTCTATTTATTCTGCTCTCTTCTTACTAACCAATTTGCATTGTCTGGAAACACATTTGCGCTTTTAAATATTCCTTTCCTCTCTTAAAGTTTTGCATTTGAGGGTTCTTCCTCCTGAAGCTACCATTGGTGTAAGGTAATTCAATATTTATGCGCCCAATGTTGAACTAAATCATGTGACAACCATAATCATTGATATTTCACATGAATCTTACAAACCAGGTGAAAATGTAACGTTCCTCTTAAATATCAATCTTTACTCCAATGTTAATTCCCACAAAATCAATTAAAGTCAGGAAGGTTTATATCTTAGTGTCCCCAACATTTAGTTGCTGCTGATCTGCAACAGCGTCATGGTGCAATGTGGGTCAGAAAGGTTGCATTACACTTGCAGCCATGACAACACACCCCACCATTTGTTCATGACAGTTCTGCGCATGCGAGCCACAACTACAGGGCAAGCTGCTGGGGCAGGAGCGTGTCAGTGGAGGAGCACAGGTCCTGGAACAGGTCCTGGAACAGGTCCTGAAGTCCTCCAGGTCAGCCAGGATCCGAGGCGGGACACCCATACATTGTCCCGGTCTCCTTAAGGACAGTTGAGCAGCAGGGACAAGTCCAGAGTCGTGGTGGAGTGTGTCTATGGTCCTTCTTGCAAGCAGTTGTTAAAATGGCAGAGAAACTGAGAATATACGCAAAGTTATAAATACAACCACACAGCTTGAGCCACTTCCTATATTTCTTGGAGTTTCTGCTCCATCTGTAAAATATTGAGTCTATCTATTATTACACATAAACACAGCTTATTTTAAACATATCTTGATATCTCTTACCTCCTCCGTGGAGCTGCTGCTGTCCTCCTCTTCCTGTGGGATGTTCTCTGCTTTCTGACTAGACGGCCTTATGTTGGCGGCGCCGCTGATCACCATTGAAGTAGGACGTGCCTCATTCTTGTGGACGCTGTGGAGAGATGAACATGCCTCATTACACAGCAGCCGATGAACATAAACTGGAGGCAATCAAGGAGTGTGGTATTTTCAAGCCAGCTGATGGGGTCTGGAGTCATGCCGGGGGGGCCTTGGAGGGGTCCGGCTGATTGGCCTCTCTCTCTGCAGGGTCATCAGCAGACCGTGGTCCTTCGGGATGAGGGGAGCTATCAGGCATCTGCTCTGGAAAAGTGTGTGCTCCGATTTAGGTCAGGCATACAAAAGTCTGATAGTAGGTGGAAATGTCAAACGTCATGTGTCTTGGCTCAGTGTGCCTCTCAGCTGTCAGAGGAAAAGCCCAGAGCAGAAGAGCAGCGAGGCGAATGGGAGAAGCCATAGCTGAGCCAATCAGGACATCTGTGAAGGTCTCCTCTGTTACTCCTCAAACGCACAGAGAGAGGGAGGCAGATCACAATCAGCACTTGAGCTGAAAAAAGATCCTTAATGAAAAGCAGTGAAGCTCCTCACTGTTCTCTCTGGGTCGTCTGACATGTCCAGTGTAATTGGTGACAAAGGTACGACTGGAAGATTACCAGCCTGTAAAAGAATTTATATCAACATATTAACAGTTTTGAATGAGTAATCAGTGAGTCCTAGGTTTTCCACTCTTTTCATGCCTAGACCCCAAAATCACTCCCACAGGACACAGGACAGCTCCACGTGTCCACTGATGCCTCATAAGAGCACCCCCCTCCCACTCAAAACTCTTGTTTTGTGTTTCGGTTCCCCACCATAGGCGCTTCCCTCCCTCTCTCCCTGGTGAGCGCTGACCACGCTGCACATCACCAACGGGTGAGCATGCTGCCCTCTTCAGGGGGTTCCAAAGCTTCAAGATGAAGAGGCCATTGAATTAGATAGAACCTCAAAGGAGTCACGACTGGAGAAGATCCTAGATATCCAGCTGACAAACTCTGCAGCAGACCAGCTGGGAAACCCACAACAGGTCCACCCAGAACAGGTCCACCCAGAACAGGTCCAACCAGAACAGGTCCAACAGGTCCAACAGGTCCAATTAGAACAGGTCCAACAGGTCCAACAGGTCAAACTAGAACAGGTCCAACCAGAACAGGTCCAACAGGTCCAACAGGTCCAACTAGAACAGGTCCAACAGGTCCAACAGGTCAAACTAGAACAGGTCCAACAGGTCCAACAGGTTAAACCAGAACAGGTCCAACAGGTCCAACCAGAACAGGTCCAACAGGTCCAACAGGTCCAATTAGAATAGGTCCAACAAGTCCAATCAGAACAGGTCCAAGTAGTGACAGCTGTCTCATAAACCCCGTGGAGGTCCAGCTAGACACCTCTGGAGAAGACCAGCTGAACATCACACATGAGGACCAGACAGAAGATAATCAGCATTTGTAACTGCTTCTGGAAATCTGGAGGATTTTCAGACATGGAGTGGGCTGCACCAGGGACTCTCTCTGTCTCTCTCTGTCTGTCTGTCTCTCTCTCTCTCCCCCTCTCTCTCTCTGCCCCCCCTCTCTCTCTGTCTCTCTCTCTTTCCCTCTCTCCCTCTCTCTCCATTCTGTGCCTTCCCTCTTTCTACCCGTCCAATACTGTTCATACCCCACACATGGTTTAGGTCCATAAAGCCTCTCATCTCACCTGGGGGACAGAAAGGCCAGTTCTGCTGCTGGTTGTGTATCGGCCCCTGCTGGTCCACGCTCAGAGTTTCTGTCTGAGTTCTCCAAGTTTCTGACTTGGTGCTCAGAACAGATAAAGTAATTATTGTAGTGGCTTTATTGAATTTGTTAAAGTTACTAATGACATTAGAGGCTAGAACATATCATTGGAAATCAGAACTGCTGATGGTGATGTAAAGACATCTAGAAATAAACCCTCTACACAGTGGATCACAGCAACAACACAATACTCCATGTTACCAATAAGCAGAGATGAACAATCATGTCTGTGAGCCTCTCTGCATGATCCTCCCTGGAGGAGCTACAATCAGGGGATCTCTGCTCCTCAATGGGAAACATCTTCAGGAATTCCCCCATTCAGTGAATCAGACTCCTGCTCTGGACCAGTGAATACTGGACTTCCAGGTCTCCCCACACCTCACACCTGGCACACCCTCCTCTGACACACACACACACACACACACACACACACACACACACACACACACACACACACACACACACACACCACCACCACCACTGGGAAGCCAAGGTTTTCTACACTATATGTAATTTGAGGAGGACGAGGCTGAGGAGGAGAACTTAAAGAGCATGAAGATCTTGTTAAAGAACATTACTCAAACATGGAATTATTTTGTTGAAAAACTGGCAAGGAAACAAAAAAAAACTCTTTCATTCCACAAATAAGGTCAGTATGGTCCCTTAGTGTCAAACTCCACTCATGATGAGCGACTTCCTCACTGAGGTGGAGGACATTAAACAGCTGTAATACATCATTTGGCCACATAATGGAAGTATAGAGCTGTTCAAAAGAGAAAAAAACAACAGCCCAATCTCAGTTCCTCACAGGATATTGTGACTATAAAAAGGAACAATTAATTGTTTCCACTTCAAATGAACCCAGCAATATATTTGCTTATGTATGTTACTGCACACAGGAGAGTTTGAGATACGGGAGTTTGACCAGTGGAAATTTTGTTTACCAGGAATTTTACAACCCAGCAATTCTGAAAAGTAGAGCCTACAGGCCAGCACAGATGTAAACATACACTCAGGAAAATGTCAGCCGTGGAAAAGAACGTTATATGGAACCTCACAAAGACTTAAGGCGACATTTTAAAGATAAGACCAACCAGTGCTGCAGAAGGTGATTGATTTTAAAGACAGAAAAGATGCCTACAAGATAGAGCATATATGTATATAAATGTATATATAGATATATTTATATACTATATATATAATTTTTTAAATTTTTTGATTTTATTTATCTATTTATTTTTGAGGTATTAATTCCCAGGACAAAACAGATCTTTGAATCTCTTTGAATGGGACATGGAACAGACCAGTTATTTTACACTGAAAAGCATTTAGCTGGTGAATTTTTAATTAGATATAACTTAATGAAAGTGCCTTTAAGTTTTGTGTTGTCCTGCTTACGTTTATTGCTGCTGATTAATGAGTAACTTGGTGGACCAGGGAGGAAGGGTGTGGAGGTACTTTGAGCAGAATGTCAGACCTTCTGTTCCAGGTGATTCTTGGACTGCTCCGCTTCTCCATGATCATTTGTTTGATTTCTCACTGAAAAGCGCTGCCTTCAGCCTAGACCCTTTCAAGATTGAGATTGTGCCAGGCGTGCAGATGCAGACTCAATAACAGCCTTTTCGTCGGGGTGACTATGACCGTCGTCTCACAGCTGAAGATCCCTTTGATGACATCATGAGCTCATTCAGAACATCTCTGGCCGTCCTGCTGTGTTCGCAGCTGTTAGTCTGCTGCCCCTTCTCAAGTAAGCTCAACAATTTTTAATTCAATACATTTTTAAACTCCTGGCTGTTTTTCTTTAGATCTAAACTATCAGGTCACATTGTTGGTCATATGAGTGCCTGTTTGTCCCAGGTGCCTCCATCAGCACCAGCCTGTGGGGTAAGAAGATCCAGTTTAGTGGTCACACATGCATGTGGCAGCTGCAGCCCGGGCTGGTCCCGGCCCTGGAGGAGCTGAGCGTCTGCACGCTGTTACGCCTCAACTTTGGAACTCCCTGGACTGGGTTTGTCTACAAGGCCCCAGGACAGAGAGGCATAGAACTGGGCCTTCAGGGCTCCAGTTCCCATCTGTCCGTATGGCTGTTTGGGAAAGAGCAGCGACTGAAGGCTGACCTGAAGCTGCATGAATGGTACTCTATCTGCCTGAGCTGGTGCAGCCAAGAACAGACTCTTCAGGTCCTGATTAACTCAACCAGCCAGGCTGGTGTGTCTCTAAATTCAGTCCATCCCAAGCGCCTGGCCCCGGGTGGGACCCTCACTCTGGGGGCGTCTCACTATGTAGATATGTCTGGAGAAGTGAAAGCTGAGAGTGGAAGCAATCTGCTCGGCGAGATCGGCCTCTTCAGGATGTGGGCGAACAAACGGATCGCTCATGAGCTGGGGGAACGGAGCTGTGTCGATGGAGACATGGTGAGCTGGGACGCCAAACAATGGAAGTACCGCTGCCCCCCTGTGAGCGACAGCACTTTAACCTGTGGTGAGTAACCTAAAGCCCGTTTGTCTGACACAGCACAAAATCAGGCATCACACCTACTTGTAAAATGTTGAGTCAGGGAAAAAAGAAAAAAAACAAACTCTGGTTCTTGCAGTTAAAAAGGCAAATTACTTGTTTGGAATGTTAAATGAAAACCATGTTTTCAGAATGGTCCTCTTACAAAATCAGAATGCAGACACTGGTGCATGAACCCTCAAGATCTGGGAAATGTTCAAAATCAATGGAAGCAGTCACAAAAAAATGGGTAAGTAAAGAGAAGTATCTCAACAGAATTTGAAAATGCAAGCCGCTATATATTGAAAATATGAATATAAATCCTCCTTAACTCTGTTATCACACTTTTTTAATCAGCTGGAGACCATTTTTCCAAATGAAATTTCTGTCTACCACGTCTCAGTGTCACCGCTAAGGTAAGCAATGCTGCTAAAATGCTCTAAAATCCCTAAAATCGCTAAAATCCCTTAGTGTTGTAATTCCTTAAATTTAAGGGAAAAACCTAAAAACAAAGAAGCTAAAAGACTCTGTATTGAACAATTATCTGACAGAGCAGATGTATTTAAGGTACTTAGATCAGGACTCAGTTAAAGTTAAGTTTATGTCTATTAAACATCCCCATTATTTGGTACCGTAGTAACCAACTAGTCTTTCTGAGGTCCACAGAAAACAAGGAAACTATAAAAAATACAGTACAATCAGTCACATCATACTGTATATCATACCTTTTGCAAATACAATTATAATATTCCTATATTATAATTATATAACCATGTTAAAAACAGCAAACATATCATTCATTTGCTCAACTTACAGCCACAGTTACACAATTACAATCAGTACCGGAGGGAATATAAAGTGATCAGTTATTGTCTGGTTACTCTTTAGATGATAACATATGTCTCAGTCGTAGGTGCCTCTTTTACAAGCCTCTGTTTGTCTTATCTATGTCCGCATACAGCCCTTCCTGCAATACAGTTAATAATTCTGCTGCTCTACAAGTTCAACAAACTCAGGTATGTCACCATACGTCAGTCTGAATGCTCTGCCCGACCCTGAGGCTTTTTCTGATGAAAGACACTAATTACAATAATTCTGTCATTTCAGTGGTCAGAGGCAATGTGGCAGTCCACATGTGACGCGTGGTGAGAGACATGACATGACAAACAGAATAGAAACCATACGAAAACTGTTTATTATTTATTTAAGTTGTGCCACCGTGCTTAATCCCTAGTTTCACCAGTGAAGTCTATTTGACGCTGGATCAGGATTCTGATGTCAGAATGTTTCAGTCAAAGCTGGGAGCATTACTGAGTTTAAATTACTCTTTCAACCATCTCAACCTGATGTCAGACCCTGATAGTATTGTCATCCGGCCTACAGGTATGTACAAAATAAAATCAAAATGTAAAAACACAGGTGTGGTTGCTTGGTAGTGGTACAAACACAGAGCCTGGTGGGATTCAACAATCCCCCATCCACTGAAGTCAGAGAGAACATTATTAGTAACCCCTGGCATCATGCCACTTCCTTTATTCATTAATTCTGCAATTTAGTAATTCATGACATGTTTCTTTCAGCGGTTCTTCCTGCAGGGACAGAATCAATGGTCAGCCTGGATAAAAGAGGTTAGCATTCCTGATCAAACCTAAAACAAGGCAGATAGCCTTTAATGATGAAGATGAATAATTCTAATTTTCACCTTGAAAATGTTAGTCTAAAAGCCTTTGTACTGTCTTGATTCCTCATATTTGAGTCATGGACATGGACATCAGCCCCCATCTATCACATCAGCCCCGCTTTTTGTCCACTTTGTGCTGTAAATGTTCCACGAGTGGCCAGATGATTGGCAAAATACTGACATGGGGATGCACCGCTGTGCTTCCACTCCTGCAGTTCTGTCTGATGTATTCTTCAGGGTCAATATAACCGTGAGCCTGACCGGCAGCCCCACAAACTCCCAGGAGACGATTGAGAGATGGGTATGGGTCTCACACAGCTGCATTTCAATGCCAACTTCATTTGAGGCAAATGAAAAAAAAGTAAATTAATTCCTATGTTTTGAAAGGTGGTGAGCCAGCTGGAGGTGAATAATACCATGGTGGTTATGAATTTCATTGTAACCGAGAAAAAGCGGAGGTGGGTGACATTGATTTGTTGCTTTAAATGTCTTGAGAACACTTATTTCTGTATATTTAAGGTTGTATACTGAATCTGCTGCTAATAAAGTATTTGATCTGCAGGTACAAGTGTTGTTTCCATGTTCAGGAATACAATATAAACAGTGTGCCGGAAACACAAGCGATGATCATATCAGCTTTGACATCCAAGTATGAAAATGGCTCCGTTTCTATTCAACCCACAAACCTGATCATCAGTCGCATCAGTAAGAATAATATACCTCAATAAATGTACAACGTGTGGAGCTGTTGCCTTTTTGAACATATTTAATCTCCTCCAGAGCCACAAAACTGTCTGGAGGATACCGTGTCGGGCATCTACGGGGTGTACATTTGGCCTGAAACGTTTCCCCAGATCATCCAAGAAATGGTCTGCAGGAAGCCGAGATCAGAGCGAGCCTACAGGCTGTGGTATGACCTCGCCCCCAATTCACTTTTATTTTGCAATTAGACTTTTATTTTGCAAAGAGAAAATGAAAGCATGGTCATTATCAGTCCAAACAATGAGCTAATGGAAAGGTTATAAAATACAGCTTGCTGTATGTGATTAAGAGCTCTAAATATTGATGAAGACCATGTTGATGTGCAGTCAGGGCTTTACTTTCCCCAACATCCATCTGGGACACTAGTATTGAGGGTGAGATTAGCTTTTCTCTGCACTTCCCTTGATTTAAAACTGACGCTGTCATTACTTCATCGATAGGTTACCATAGAGACAACCTGACTTGACAAATAATGCCCCTAAATTACAACGTCCTGTAATTATACCAGCAATTGTTGCACTGTCCCCTTATGACCTAAGGGATACCTGCCCGTCTGCTACTTATGCAAAAAACAAGTTCCTATATTGGGAATATTGATGAGGCCTGCGTTTGAGCTTTGCTTCTACTACCTCTGGTTCTATTACCTCTGGTGAGGCAATCCTTCCCAGACACCAGGGGATTGATCTGACGCAGTAACACAGCCATTTGAATTCCCAAGCGTGAAAGAATTCATGAAGGTACTAAATCCGCCACTCTTTTGAGTGTGGTAAATTAATCATGTATTTTACGACTGACCGCATCTCCAATACTGGCAACATGGCGGTTACTAATGTGAGTACAATGTCAGATTTCAGTGAGAAAAAGGAAGTTCTTCACAGCCATAGGGCTGTTTATGCAAAGATGAGGCAAAACTGTGGATTTTCTGGTGAATGTCATTGAGACTGGGCCTGAGTGAAGTTGCAGTAATGATGTTTATCTCATCATCTCAGTGTTGGAATAAAACAGGAAGTCAAGTCACTGTGATCTTCCAGACTGGGTGATACACAGATAACTCACTGGCCACAGAAAAAGGAGGCAAAGTGGCACAGTGAACGTCACATTCCAGATTATTTGCTTGGTGTTTCTTTTTTAGTAAGCTGCACATTGAAAATGATACGACCAGCTGGGCCCCCCCCGATATGACCGCCTGTAACGTGGTCGTGTCCATTCCTGATCTGGACAATGTCACGGTCACACCCGGTAAGTGGGAGTCTGAGTTTTTAGGATGTCCGCATTAGAAAAGAGAGATGAGCGAACAAGGCGGAGTGATTAAGACTAAAACAAGGCGGGTGCATTAACGACACGATGGTTTCCCAGAGAACGCGGCCGAGGTCGTGGACGCCGTTCAAGAGCTGGTGGATGAGAAGTTAGAGAGCAGCGGGGCGCTCTCCGCCACAGACCTGGACACAGTGGTGGAGAAGCTCGTAGAAGTGGTGAATATCGGCGCCATAAAACGCCGCGTTGGCGAGAACCTCGTCACCGTCGTTTCTGACATCCTGCTCTCCAGCACCGACGTCACCGCCGTGGCTGACACGTAAGTGGAAGGAAAACCACGCACACCACCCGGAAGCTCTCTAAAGGCCTGTTCTGTTTTTGTCCTGGGTGGAAAAGTGTCCTAAATCTGACAGAGGCGACAGGGAACAATATGAATTTTGAGGATGAATCAGCCAATATAACGGTGCCGCTGCTCGCCATGTCCATGATCGACACCGACCCTGACAAGTTCAGCGGCCTCACCTTCGGGGTGTCCGCCATTTCTGCAAATCTGACCCCACAGGTGGGACCAGTACCAGGAATATGAGGCTGTACATTTGCAGTAAAAGCACATTGAAGGTTTTCTTCTTCCCCCTGACTGTAAGACTAATGCTAATATCATCAGCAGCATGGATGAATATGCATTTGCTTTGAGCAGCCAATAATTTAATGACCCGGGAGAATAACTGGAATTGCTCCGCATGTTGCTTTGCTAGTGACTCATTGTTGCTTCTTTTCTTAGATTTTTCTTGACCAGAGCTTTGTGAGTGAACCACTTAACGGCACAGATGTGACGATATCTTTGCCCTCGGAACTTCAAGACTTCTTCGCTCCTGGACAAGGAAACAATACGCGAGTCCAATTTCATTTCTATGGAGGCCAAAAGCTCTTTCAGGTGCACCAGCGCTCTCTTGTGTTCAATATCAATGCCGTAGAACACAAAAGGAAGAAGACCAACTTTATGAATATAAGTCTACAGCTATTTCTTCGTTTTGTTTTTTGACAGGACCCTCTCCTAACAAACGTAACAGAGGGCGCTCTGATGTTAAATTCCTACATTGTCTCTGCCAGCATCAACGACACCAGCGTCAGTAACCTGGGGGAACGGGTGTTGGTGACGTTCACACACCTAACTCTGAAACACGTGAGAGACGGGAGCGTTTACATCAAAACGATGTACATCAAATTTGAATTTTGGCCCCAGAACCTGAGCATTTCTGTTGTCACAGGCAGAAGACCAAGTACACTGCGTGTTCTGGGATTTCCGTCAAAACAGTGAGTCGTTATTGTCTCATAATTATAACAGTTTAGGATATATTGTGTTGTGATTTGTTGGTATCAACAGAGGAATTAAAGAGGTCAGTGAAGGTCACACAGGAAGCTTGACTGATAAGCAGGTCTTCTCTTCCGTCTCTGTTAGGTGGTCGTGGTGGTTGGAACAGTGAAGGCTGTGAAACTCACAGTATCTCTCTGTTACAAACAAGCTGCCGCTGTAATCACCTGACGCATTTCGCCGTCCTCCTGGTGAGTTCCACAGAGTCTTAAAAGAGTTGAATTCTACTGCGAGATGACCGTTTTAAAGCTGCACTGAATAAATAAATGCAGCATCATCAGATATGACTGAACCCTCCTCTTTAGGCACAAACAGGAGGTAAAGAGCTTCTTTTCATTCTGTTCATCTATAATTTCAGGATGTATCCAGAGAAGAAATAAGTGATGCTGACAGTCGGATCTTGACTCTGCTCTCCTATCTTGGTTGTGGTATTTCCTCTGTCTTTCTGGGTATCACACTGCTCACATATCTTGTCTTTGAGTAAGTCACTTTCAGATGCACTTCTATATTTATCTCATTCTAACAGACTTCTGTTTGACGCCACCTACATTTATCTACGCCTCAATCAGCCACTACAGGATGCTGAGGGGAGGAACCGTACTGCCAACACAAACTTTAATTCAAATCTGTTGTATTTAAAACGGCTGACAGGACATTTTTTATTTGGAATTGTGTTTGGAAGACAGGACAGCTGAGCTCTTTCTGTCATAGTTTAGTACACTTTAGTACACTCTGATCCACTAAAGAGTTGAAATCTCAAGATAATAAAATAAGGGGGACCAAAACTTTTCCGTTTCTTCCCACACAGGAAAGTGCGTAAAGACTACCCATCGAAGATCCTCATCAACCTGTCGGTCGCCCTGCTGGGCTTGAGCATGATGTTCTTGCTCAACTCCTGGCTCTCGTCGTTCTCCGACTACGGCCTGTGCATCACCACGGCGGCCGTGCTCCACTACTTCTTGCTGGCCTCCTTCACCTGGATGGGCCTGGAGGCCCTCCACATGTACCTGGCGCTGGTCAAGGTCTTCAACGTCTACGTTTCCTTCTACATGCTCAAGCTATGTGCCGCAGGATGGGGTAAGAACTCTGAGGAACACTGGGGGGGTTCTCTCCAAGCCTGGATGAGCTCGTTGGTGTCCTTTTGGAGTCAATCTTATTTGAGAGACTTTGAATTTTTCTGTCCCAGGTATTCCGCTGCTCATAGTCTGCCTGGTCCTGGCTATAAATAAAGACGCCTATGGAAACGCTCTGCCTGCAGAGTTCACAGTAGGACGTAGTTTAACGGAACAGTTGTAAGTAAACAGACTCAAATTCTTTTGCAGTTGAAGACATTTGAATTGAAGCGGCCCACAAGGTCTTTCAATCTGTAACCCAACATCTGGTTCCCTCCAGCTGCTGGCTGCAGCACGATACCTTCTTCTACGTGACGGTGGTGGCCTTCATTGTCCTCGTCCTGCTGGGCAACATCTGCGTCTTCATCGTGGTCCTGATCCAGATCAGGAAGATGAAAGCGAACAAGCCGTCAGAGAACGGCCGCCTGTCGCTGAGGGACTTGAGGACGGTGGCCAGTCTCACCGTCCTGCTGGGCCTGACATGGACAACGGGCTTTTTCTCCTTCGGCCCAGGCAGAGTGGTTCTAATTTACCTGTTCACCATCTTCAACAGTTTGCAGGGTGAGGTGTTTCTGGGTGTTGGGGAGAGAACGTGCTTTTCCAAAGCAACTGTGAGTCTAATTTGTCCTCACACATCTTCTCTGTTCTGTCCCAGGCCTCTTTATTTTTGTGTTCCACTGCTTGATGAAGGAAAACGTGAGGCAGCAGTGGAGAGCCCACTTGTGCTGTGGACGCTCCAGACAAAGCGATTCCTCCGGCAAGTGTGACTAGAACGACGTGCCGCAGATGTTTTAAAAATCGCGTGTGTTTTAATGTTACTCTTCATTCTTCACCCCAGACCGGAGTCAAACCATGACAATAAGCGGGCCCAGCCAAAAGAGCCGTCGCGTTAACGCTGGCTCGGGGGCGTCACACGGCACCAGCCTCAGGAACCTCTCAGACAGCTGACATCTGGACGCGCTGCTCTCATCCCCGTGGTCCGATGTTCACTTGTGATGTTAGCATTTCCACAGGTGCCACACATGAACACTCCTGCACCTCCTTTAAAGGTGTGAAAAGGATTCAGACCCACGTTATGTATTTAAATAAGGTTGAAAAGGCGTCAGTCTCTTTGCCTTGATGATTTTATTTCAGTGTTAGGCTTAAAGATGATTTTTGTGAGTGGCGACAGTATTGTAACATTCACAAAAAGTAATAAGAAATACGTGAAAAGTGAGATAGTGAGGTATTTTTTCCATTGTAATCATGATCTTTAGTGTTCCTGCATTCCACTGAGAATAAATGATCTGAGTAACTATTACCAACTCCCTCTTATTTCATATGGGTGTTTTATCTCATTTTGAGTTCCAGATGTTTACTTTCTTGTTATAATGGAGCCAGGTTCTGTACTTGAACTGTGTTGCCAACAAGTGTTTCAATGGAGTGCCGCTGAGGTTCAGGAGGAACTGGCTGGATGACATTCTGCTCATAGCTGTTTGAGCCTGAAGTCTCACACACCCTCCCAGTCGAACACAGACAGCGGGTCTGGATGTTCGGAAATGGTTTAACCTTCTTCAAAGGATTGGAAAAAGGAAGGAAAGACTGATGATAGCACCGCTTCCAGCCGAAGCCCAAGTGATGCCTTTTTCCAGCGTTCTTGGCTGTTATTTGTGGAGGTGAACACGTCCGCTCTGGTTGATCGGTTGGTGCAAAGACAACGCACTCTGCTTTTCTTTCATCAAGTCTGGTAAGAAAGTAGAACGTTAAGGTGTGGAAGTTTAAAGCTGAGCTACTGGATCACTCTTTGTTCAGTCACTTTGATATTCTCCAACGACGTGTACTTATGTACTCAAACTATACCTGTGGAAGAGTGGCAGAAAATATGTCGAAATACTTAACAGGAAAGATCACAAATGAACATTTTTCAGGGCAGATTTCAATCAAATCAGGCAGCATCACATTCTTAGCATGACATTCTTACACGCTTTCTCAGTTCCAAGTTATGAAAAACACTGATGATAAATAAAAGGTGTCTTTGTGAGCGTCTGTATGCACTAATGAGGACAACCTTTAGTGTTGTTGCTCTGGATGAATTTTTAAAATACCTTCAGGTGTAACCAGAAAAGGGCACGCTTGGATATGTATAGTTATGTACCAGAAACTCTTCATGTCTCATTTATTTTCAGTCACAAGGGCCACATGGAGGACAGAACAGAAAGCCCCATGGCTGTGAAGGTGGAGAAGCATTCCCAGTACAGCCTCCTGACTTACTTCCACGGCGACATCAACAGCATGGTGGACGCCCACTTCAGCCGAGCTCTGGGCAGCGACTGCAGAGACAAGGGTCCGGCGGGAAAGACCAAGAGGCGCAAATCTATAAAATCAGGTAAGAACGTGACCTGTTGTCACGGCGACAACGGTGGGGGGCCCTGTCCGGTCACCTGACGGAGTCTCCGTCCGCAGAGAAATCCAACCACTGCCAGGAGCCCGCGGTGGACGCCTACCCCAGACCGCAGTTCCCTCCTGGGGGCCTCCTGGCCTTAAGCCCCACGGACGACGCCCCCGACTCGTGGCACCCGTTTACGACCAGAGCAGGCGAGGGCGTGGGGCTGCCGTCCATCGCGTACTCCCTGTCCCCGGAAGGACTGAGTCTCACCGGACAGCAGTACGCAACGTCCCTGCTCAACCTGCTGCACAACGAGCAGGCTGACATGGGAGCCGCCCTGCCGTCCACCTCCAAGCCAGAGGTGCATCACAGCTGGATGGTGCAGCCGGGACTCAGGGAGCCCGTGGACGCCGCCATGGTCTTCAAACCTGGTAAGAAGACACTGAGAGGAACTGTCTAGTGGGGTCAGCTCTCAGTGTGGTTGGGATCAGTGCATGATGGAATTAAATAAACTGCTAAAATAAACAGAGTAAAATAAACGCGTCATGGCTTCTGAAGAGCACGCTCCCATTACGCCTCAATTACTCCCTTGGAGGTGATATGCAGGCACCACTAGCTCTGAAACAGCGCAGTGACCATGACGGTTCAGTTAACCTGAACCTGAAACTGTAAAACCATGTGATTCATCATGGAGAGCGTGCGTGGCTTCAACTTTTACTTCCTGAAGCTCGCACTTTGTTTTGTGGTGACTTTACCCTACTATGCTGATCTCATAAAAGCGATACAGAACTGCTGCATTTTCACGTGTTTTCTCTGGCCCCTGGCAGGACGATGTCTGGACAAGAAGGATTTGTACTGGTACTGAGGGAGCACACAGAGCCGCTGCTGATCTCGCTGGTTAAGTCGTCCCAGCTTTCTCCCATCAACCATTTTCTCACCAGAAACCACCTCCACTGTCCCCAGTGCACACAAGGAAGATGTGACAGCGCTTCCTTAGCCGCTCGGCTTGTTCCAAACGTCAGAACCGGTGTCAGCAACTATCTGGAAAAATCTTTTCAGAGGGGAATATTCTCTGACAAACCTGTTCTTCAACTACGTGGTTGTTCCTGTAGATGTGACAGTACTCGCACAGGTCAAAATCTCTTTGCTCTCAACTTGGATCACCAGCCTTTTCTGAGTTATCTGCACCAGTAAATGGACCAGTATTAAGTTAACCTTGTCAGACTCTTAAATGTGTAAATGTTATTATTAATGTGGGTTTAAAGTGAAGAGTTTGGCCTATTTTGAGATTTTATATGACAAAAACAGATATTTGTGTAGTGTTATGTACATATCTTGTTTAAAAAAATGCACTGTAAAAAAATGAAGCTATCAAACTAAAACAGAAATGCCTGAACAAAAAAGTTAAAAAGACAAACAACAAAAAAAAAGTTTCATTATAATCTATGTATCAATCAATGCTGTACCTGTTAATGTACTTTGTCAAATGTTTACTATATTGATATCTAAATACAGCGGTGGAAAGGAAGTCAAAATAAAGTCAATTGATTATATTTTGGATATCATTGAATTTATATGTAGAGTAAATGTCAAACTAATTATTGCTTGCCATAGTCTGTCTGTATTTGCATGTTACCACCCCCCTAGTTACCACCCCCCAGTTACCACCCCCCCAGTTACCACCCCCTAGTTACCACCTCCGTTGCCATGGAAATCACAAACTCTTGGTCAATTAGTACGTCACGGTACCAACTCAACTCATAATGTCAGCGTATGCTTTCAAAAAGAGCATGAAATAATTTTCATGGATTTATGGAGACATTTGAAGAGTTAACACTTTGGTGTCCACTAGTGTCTCAAATCATGTACTTGTTCAATTTGATGTGCATATTTGGTAATAACTGAAAGACCATTTTGTAAGACCCTTTTGGTGAGACAAGGCATATTTTTAATATTATTAAACACAGATGTAAAATTGCAAATATAAAAACAGTTCTTGGAAAGAAAGGGGAAAAAATGATGCACTTTACAAACTATTCAAGTTTTATATGGGAAAACGAGCCGGTGTCGAGGCCACAGACTCATTACCCTTTCCTCAGCTTTGGACATGTTCATTCACCTCTACAAACATGTGACTCACATTGTTTCCATTCAGGAGCTCCAAAGTCTTTCACGGACACTGCATCATTAAAATGTCCTCACTTTGCTAGTAGAATGTGTGATTTGGTGCTCAGTATGTAGCGAGTACAGGAACACACTCACAGTGGTTCCTGATTTATCAGGAGATGACACGACAGCACTAAAAGCTGATAACAAACACCATGTCACATTTCAACCTTCAACACCTACATCGCGATTTATGACGCGTGAGTCATGTCAGACAATAGCTAATGGTGAACCATTTCCTTTCACAGCTGAAACTGTTAATTTGATATTAGAAGCGAAAATTCAATCTGATTCGAGACAGGGGTGAGAAGGGGGCGGTTAACCCTCAAATAAATGTCTTACCCCTGCTGAAATCAAAAGTTTCATTGAGAAAGCACATTTAAATATATATATATATATATATATATAATATAATATAATCACAAATTAACATATTACATTATAATGTATATAATAATGTATTATATGTATATAATATATATAATAAGTTGACAACATTATCTGCAGTAGAGAAATAAGTGGCACAAATGTGATTCCTCTCATCTCACACACACACACACACACACACACACATTGGACTCCACCTTTAATAAAAAGTACCCCAACCCCCCCCGTGCCAAGCTCAGTGGGGCTGATCTGGGGTCAGTACTCGGGGAGGGTCACAGTGATTATGGGACTGAGGGCTACTTCACATTCAGCTTTCCACAATCAATACTGATTGTGAAGAGATAAGTCATCGGTCAGACTATAATTGGTGCATTCGCAGGGATTGTGCAATTGTAAAGGGTCCAGAACGACATTCTAATAATGTCCATTCATCCAGATGTTGCACAGCTGCAGGGAGGTCAAATGGAGCTATAGAAGGACTGGTAGGCAGCTCACTGTCGTCTTTTGATTTTGATTCATTCCAATGACTTCAAACATATCAAACATATCTGCACCTCTGCTAATAATTTCTGGGATGATTTTTTTTTTTTTAAAGCTTTGTTTCCTTTGGACACAAGTCAACATTCAATTGATGATATAGAAGAAAAGGAATCAAATGGGAAAGGAGACAAAAAATGCTAAAAGCATAAATCCTGAAAAGGGGTCTTTATTGACATGCAACCAATGAATGGGTGGGGAAGAATGTACAAAGAGAGAGACAGAGAGAGAGAGCAAGAGAGAGAGAGATGGAGGGAGAGAGGGAGGGAGGGAGAATAAAAAGAGCAGTGAGTGTGGCGGTGGAGGTGATTTACATCTCGATCGCCCACAGGTGCTGCGACCTCTCCACCAGCGCCTGCAGATGGGTGCAGCGCTGCTGCTGCTGCGCTCTGACCCTCCCCCCCTCAGCCATGGTCACCCAGACCCGCGAGTGCAACCTCAGCGCCCCAGACAGCTCGTTCCCCGGCTTCAGCCTCGGCGCGGATGCCAGAGGACCCTGGGACCCCCAGAGCCCCGGCGGGATGAGCCGCACCGGCCACACGGTGGTGGCCGTGTTCCTCGGCGTCATCCTGGTGACGGGGGTCTTCAGCAACTCGGTCGCCCTCCTCGTCTTCTTCAAGTATCGCTCCCTGCGGACACCCATCAATCTCATCCTGCTGAACATCAGCCTGAGCGACATCCTGGTGTGCATGTTCGGAACGCCGTTCAGCTTCGCTGCCAGCCTGCAGGGGAGGTGGCTCATCGGGGAGGGGGGCTGCAAGTGGTATGGCTTCGCCAATTCACTCTTTGGTGAGTAACGGGTGTGAGGAACGTTATCAGAACTTTCCACTCCCCCCCACCCCCTCGTCTGCTGACTCTGCTGATGAAAACATTTACCTGAGGTTCATTCCCCAAGTCTGACAGGTCCACATGACCAATGAGGACAGAGACGTTAGATTAGACTCAGATAGCTGAAGCCGAGTTACAAGTTCAAAGGTTGACACTTTATTTAGTACAGACTGTTAAATGACTGAGAAAGACCCCCCCAAAAAAAAACAAGACAGTATCAGAGGACTTAAAGAGCACATTTCAAGGAAAAAGAAATGCTTTCTTGTGTATTGATGTGTCAAAGTGTAACACGGGGCCACTCTGGGGAGAGGAGGGGGGGCCCCAGTCAGTGTGTCCTCCTGTGTTGCTGCTTCAGGAATCGTGTCCTTGGTGTCCCTGTCTGTCCTCTCCCTCGAGCGCTGCGCCGCCGTGCTGCAGCCCTCGCAGGTGGACATCTCCGACTTCAGGAAGGCCTGGCTGTGCGTGGGGGGCTCCTGGCTCTACGCCCTCCTCTGGACCTCGCCCCCCTTGCTGGGCTGGAGCAGCTACGGGCCCGAGGGCCCCGGGACCACGTGCTCCGTCCAGTGGCACCTCCGCTCGCCGGCCAGCGTCTCCTATGTGCTGTGCCTGTTCATCTTCTGCCTGCTGCTGCCCTTCGTGGTCATGGTGTACTCCTACGGCCGCATCCTGCTGGCAGTCAGACGGGTGAGTTTGTGACCCACATGTACATCTACAGGCTCCTCCGTTAATACTGTCCATAGTCTGTTTCAATGACCGCGGTCATGTCTCTAATGAAGCCCTTGATAAGGGCCTGCGCATCATTATGTATCATTTTCTGGACCCGATCGTTCAGCGGTGCACTCAGAGTGCGTCATTGGCCTCCGTGCCTCGTTGAGGTGTTCTTGAGGGTGTAAAAGCACGGCTCAAACGTTGAGTGACGGCTTTCGCTAAACCCTAGCTGTAAAGATGATGCGAAATGAGCTCATAAGACGGCTCTGCTTCACAGCCCTGAAGTCACCTGGTGGTGGCCCCCCTTCTCACTTTCCTAATGACTCATCCTTACAGCGGTGGAGGTTATATAAACCTGCTGTTCACACCTAATTGATAATTAAGGGCTCAGGGCTGGATGGATGATGGATGCTGTTATGCACTTTTCTGTCTTCCGCTTCCATCGATGAATCATCCAGAAGGTATTTTTAGATCACAGAAGTCCACCCGTAACTATTGGATACGGTCCACAACTGTGTCGACCCCAGGACGGGTTTATTGCACAGATGAATGGGGACACAGCTGTGAGAGCCGGACTGTGGCGGGCTTTTCTTAGCAACACACAGTCGGCGGACCCCGCCAGGGCTCCTCGGTTATCTGACACATGTTAATGCACACGGACATCAGACGTTCGACGTGTCACAACAAAGGAAGCAGCGGCTCACGCGGGGTCATTAGTTTTCCTGCGTCACTGCACGACAATCCAATTGTGCAAAGGTAGCGAGAAGGTTCACGGTTGAGTGTGCACGCTCTAGTCATACTGGGATTAACACCAGTTAAAAATGGGTGAATATATGGCTGCCTCTAGTGTCAGGTATTGAACAAAGGTCAATCCCTGCAAAAATCAAATACATGGATCGATCGCATGTCTGGGAATATCAATGTAACTGCATGTGGAGCGAGACCAGTGAGACAGCTCATCTTAAGGACAGGACCCTCGTCTTTATTCATGAAGCCCCCCCGCGATGGCTCACGGTGGTAATCAGACCGAACCAGGGGACGTGAGTCACCACCGACGAGATTTATCGCGGGACGAGCTCATCACGGGAGGCCGGTTCTTTCAGTGAGTCACGCTGGATGTGTGTCAGTAATAACCTGTCTGACTCAGAATGGACTGGACCATTTACAAGACTAATTACTGCATCAATATCATCTCTCTGGGTCAGCGACACAAAGTCACAGTTTGCATTCCAGGGCACAAAATGCCTCAGTAGCATGGCCTTTCCCTCTGGGAGTCACTAAACTGAGTCTCAGTTGTAAGAGCTCATTTAATCACAGCTGGGTGCTGTTCTGGTGAGGCACTGCAGTTTATGTGAAACAAGGTTCCTCGGGCAGAGAGGGATCGGTGCATGAACTCAGGGGAACTTGAAAGAAAATTGCTTCACTGGAATTGCGGCGTAACTCTCCCGCGGCGTCCTCAGGTGGGCCGGATCAATCTGCTGACGGCCCAGCGCAGGGAGCAGCACATCTTGTTGATGGTGCTGTCCATGGTGTCCTGCTACCTGCTGTGCTGGATGCCCTATGGCATCATAGCACTGGTGGCCACCTTTGGCAAACTGGGGCTGGTCACTCCCGTGGTCAGCGTGGTGCCCTCCATCCTAGCCAAGTTCAGCACCGTGGTTAACCCGGTCATCTACATGTTCTTCAACAACCAGGTGAGAGCTCTGCTGATGTGTAATGTGATTGACACACGTGACTGTAAACGCATCCTGGAAGCTACAAAGCTGGAGATCCTAACTTGATTCAGCATTAACCTCCTCAGACCTGGCGTCCAGATATGTGGACATTAGATTTTGGGCCACCTATCATATAAAAGCTAATTATTCTTAGTACGGGGCCAAATGTCCACATCCATGGACCCATAAACATTATATTATTACACATTTAGATTGATTGTCCCTGGATGTGGACATCATTTTCCCCACAAACCACTTGTTTCAAAATATTGTTGAAACATGATTCTCAGTCTTCACACTTATCAGGTCCAATAATCCTAAATAGCAAAGACATCTTAAGAATGTATATCAAAAGAGAGCTTGGGTCTGAGCAGGTTAAAGTCAACTCTTGTTTGAGAAATAAAATCACTGTCTTTTCTTCAGTTTTATAGGTGTATTATGGCCTTTGTGACATGCAAAAAGGAACCTGAGCCTATTCAAGGGGAGTAGTTTCCAGTATTTTTTTCTACAAGCAAGTCTGCCCTCTCCTCTCTGGAGCAAGTTTAATCTTTACCACAAGATAAATGACAGATCAAATACAGACTTTTGATTGTTCATTAATGCTCTCAACACCCAAATGTTGATATTTTTTATATGTTAAATATTTTCAAGTAATGTTGTATATGTTTTTTAATAAAGACCACAAATGTGCATGCATGCTCATACATTCAGTGTTGCACTTTCATTTATTTATTTCATTTCATTTATATACCCACCAGGACTCACCTCACACAATAGTCCTTACAATAAAAAAAACCCTCATCAACTGTGCAATGGGTCAATCTGAAGTTCTCGGGTCTGAGTTCAAAAAAACGAAACAACAGAGTTGCATGTCGGAAGTTACATTATGCTGTGCTTTGCAACTTACTGTGGGGATCTGTCATTTCTCAGGCTCTGTGGGCACAGAAAAAAAAAGGTGATCCATCGAGGCAGTTTTGCATACAGGAAAAGATGAAGAAAATATAATTTAAAGGTTTCAGATATGTTATGTGGAACATAACCAAACATGCACACACACACATAGACACACACATACACACACATATACACACACGCACACACAGGGTAACATCGACAAATTTAAAGAGGGTTCTAGGAAGTAGATAAAAGGCAGCTGTCTGAGCGAGCGGCAGTTCAGAGGTGCATGGGATGTGACACACACGAGAGCGCTCTTTCATCACTCACCTCCATCATGATCAACACTTACCAGACCAGCCTGGCTCCTCCGCCGGTGCCTCCTCGCCACGGCAGGTCTCACCCGGTCCTCATCCCGGCGCCTCTTCCATCGCAGGGTCGCAGCAAGTCTTGCACCGGACTTTTGACCGCCCTGGTGCTGCTGCAGTTATTCACGGGCACAGTCGTTGTCTGCGGGTTCGTGTATTTTCATCACAAGGACGTCCAGGTAAATAATCTTAAAGATGAATAATCCACATAGTTTAAATATTAGGTGTGTTAGTATGTGTGCCTGGAGGCCTCAAGGTTCCACAAGTCAATATTTAAAATAGGAATTTAAAATAGGAAAGTTAAATTTTATTATTTAAAGGAAAAACTATTCTTTATTTATCATTTATTCCTTCAGACGGAATGTAAATATATATGAAGGAAGGATCCACTGTGCTTTCAACATATTGGACTGTAAATCATGCTCTACTCTTTTTATTGTTGCAGTGGAACTCGTCACCTGAAGGCAAAGGTACGGACACTTGTCCCATTCCCTTCTGAAAGATATGAAGTTCTCTCGTCTCTTAGTCGTTCTCAACGGTTCTCCTCTTCCGTCTCCTCCAGTGGCTTCTCTTCTGAACGAAAAAGGGACAACATCCCGAGGAATCCTGGCACGCATGGTGGTCGAGAAGACGACGCGCGCAGAAGGGAATCCCACATGTAAGAAATGAGAGCGTCTCAAAAGGCGCAGCGCGGAGAGGTTCAAGATAAAACCTCCCGGTTCACGTCGCTTCTGTTCCTCCGCAGCCAATTTCCTCCAGTGGGACATCAAGCACTCGTATCTCAGGGACGTCAGCTACTACCACAGGGTGTGGGTGACCATCCAGCAGCCTGGTGACTACTACGTCTACTCCAGGGTGACCTTCTCCAAAGGCAGCCCTCGCATCCCGCTGGCCAGCAAGGTCAAGATGAGGAAGAACGAGACGGTCAAGGAGGAAACTGTGATGCAGGCGTACTGCAGCCTGTCCGAGCACTTCGACGACAGCGGGGAGCCCATCCAGCACCTGTGCACCGCCACGCAGGGAGAGGTGCTCACGCTGAAAAGCGGGAACCAGCTGGGCGTCTGGGTGGCGGACCTCACGCTGGTCAACTATGAGGACGGGGCCACCACGTTTGGGATGTACAAACTGTAGGACTCTGACCAGAGGGCCTACACGGGGACACGAACCCAAGAACGGGTGATGAACACTCTCACAAAGACTGAATTCTGAATGTTTTCATGAATTTTTTTCCTTTGAACTATAATTTATTAAATCTTCATTTTAAGCTATTTCTTTAGCTTTATTGTGAATGGCTGTTTTATATTTATTACTGCATAGACAGAGAAGAATGGCTATTAATACTTAATATATAATAATATAAAAGTCCTCTTGTCTTATTCTATGTCCTCTCTGAGAACTAACGTGTAGCAGAGTAACACACATGCAGACAATTATTGACCATTTAAGAAGAAATTATGCACAAGAATTTGATTTAGGACTACGTTTCTAAGGCATCTTTTTGATTTTTAACATGTAACCTTTTTGCCAAGGGTGAAAGCCTGTTGTAGGTCATCCATCTTTGGCTCACAAAGAGTGGGCAGCATTGGCGAGGTTTGCCTTGTAAGTGTTTGAGAGGAAACGTTGCTTCCAAAAACAGAACAGCCACCTTAAAAAGACAAACTAGTGAGGGCGGCATTTCAAACTATAATTGGATATTGTTGACAGATTGTAGCGGGAACTTGCTAAACTCCCCAGGAAGGACCATCACCGAAACCCTCGTAAGAACGCACTAATGGACTTCAGATTAAGACTGGGACGCCCCGACTAGTGTCTTCTGATGCTTTAAGGCCTGGGAACCCCTCCAGGATCACCTCCCAAAGGGACTGGGACCATAGGACAGAATCAACAAGGACCATGTGCGATTGTTCTGCAGATACTTAGGAGGTGTTTAATGCAACTGTGCTGGTGATGCAACTTCTTATGCCATAGTTACAATTTTTTTTTAGTAAAATGTAACTTCACCCGCAACGTTGCCACCTCCCCAACCATGAATAGTAGGACCTGTCTTCATGAGAAACGAAAATCCCAACGTTCTTCATTCCTTCCACCACGTTCTTCAATGTCAGCAGGTCCTGCTCAAGTTCCATTATTAACCTAACTCTTTAATGTGTTTCTTTGGACATCTCATAAATGAGAGTTTCTGATTTGTTGACATGAATACGTGTTAATCAATGCCTCCTCTATCCTTCTGTCGGTCTGTTAAACTTTCTGTTGTTATCTCCGTAGAATCTTTGCTCTTTTACACTTTTGAATTTTCGTGTAGTACCATTAGAAGGCCTACTTCAATTTCATTCCAATTCAAACTACTGCCAAATTAGTGTCTCTTGGCAAACAAAATGTTTGATTCAGATCGCATGATCTGAATCGTACCTCATTTATCTTTACCCCACCCTGTATTAGTTAGCTTGTGTGTTAATAAATTTGTCATTTATCATCAGTTTTCAGTGCTTCCTTATGCTACAAAATAAAGTAGAAAAGTCAACTGCTGTTCCAGGTTAAACTAAATTTGATACCATTTTTATGGCAGATAAAACTGCTCAACTATGTATGCTGCACACGTGTTCTGTGTTGACCCTGACTTTTACATTTGTGTAAAAATCTACATGAAGCGCATCACAGAAAAAAGTGAAAGTGGGTAGTTTTACATTTTAAATATCACAGAAACCCTCGGCTGCACAATGTGGTAGAGCGACCCATCATGGAAAGTGTGAATCTCTATGGAGGTGTGTTCAGATGCAGAGGCAGTGCTTTCTCACAGGATGTCACCGGCTCTATTCACTCCTTCCGTTCAGTTGCATCTTTCTGCCGGATGAGCGGCCCATGCATTCCTGAACCGCACGTGCAGAGACAGAGAAGAGACGGACAGAGACGCCTTCAGGGGTGGATTTTCCAGCGCGTGGCGTTCCACTGGTGCAACTGATGTCAAAACCAAACACTTTATATGAAATCTTTAATAAAATAACGACCATACCAAACACAAATGACATAGTTGCCTAGAAAAACAAAGCATTACAATAATTGCATAGAACAGTCTGAAAACAGAAGTGGAAGTGCTCACCGAGGCCGGGCAACAAAACCTGCAGCATGTGGTCATAATGAGAAGATTTTAGAGTCCAGGAATAACAACAACGGCAACCAGGAAAGTGAAACTATTAGACAGAGTCCCATCTGCACAGGAAACCCAGCCTGACGAGAGTCATGATTAGAGATGAGCCCCAGCACCTGAGCAACGCTACTGCAGTGCCCTCGAGCAACGCACTGACACGGTGCTGCCTTTGTACCAGTGCCACGACCTCCCTGTGAGCGTGATACAGTATTACTGCAATCTTAGTCCATTTTGGTGGACAATTTCTGAAATGAGGACCTCTTTGCCAACAATAAGAGAAGTGAATACAGAAAAGTTCCATATAACATAAAAAAACAGCCTGATTATTGGGCTCTCTTTTTTTTGGTTAATTAATTGGGTTACTTCATTCATTATTACTGACATTACATATATGGCCTGCAGTGCTGGGTCTAACCCAGCCACAAAAGCAGTTGCTTATTGCATTAACACAGTACTCACAAGGAAAATGTACCGCTCTGGGTCGTGCATCTTAAGTAACAAACTCTATGGCTTTCAATACAAATGACATTTTAGTACCTCTTTGTCCTATATTCTCTAAAACATTTCAAATTCCTCTTCCAGAGGTGTATAAACAGCTCTTTTTTTATTAATTGTGTGTAAATATCTCATTTTTTTCCTCAGTCTTTCTCCGCTGGCTCTATAAGAACAAGCTGGACTGCAGAAAAAGGTTTTTAAAATCATGTTTCTCCCATTACGCATCAGTTTCTTTTTCCAAAACTCCAGATGAACGTAAAGGCAGCCAAACTATATAAGGCTAACACCAAAAGTGGCTTGGTGAACAATAAATAGACTATAGAATACTTTTTTTTAAATAAAAATAAAGCTAGGTTATTTAATTTGTATGTTATATAACACTAATGTATCTCAATAAGAAGAGTAAGGGTGGCATGTTTGTTACTATTTATGTAAATCTGTATAATAAATGATACAGTTAAGCCTTTTCTATTCTAATCTGCAGCTGCTTCCCTGATAGCTTTGGACTACATGTCTGAATAACTTGATTATCAGATTTCTGATGCAGAATTCATATTCTATAGTCATGCAGTCTTTTTTTAATAAACAGCGAGAGGCTGTTTACAAAACCGTAGCTCTATTTGTTTATTAAAATGCCTATGAAAGTGTAAAAGCTTATAGTTTTTTCCTCAAGAGTCCCTTGTGAGAAGTAAAACCACAACTGCAAAACAAAAAGCGAGGGAAAGGAAGTGGTCTCCTTGGTAACAGCAGCGCATGCAGGAGACGTGTGTTGGATTTAATGGCTTCGTAATTCCCGTCTGTATCCAAGTGAATGAAAGAAGTAGAGAAATTATCTGATATTGTTCCATTTTGCTGGCGAGTGTTCACAGTGAGAGCTGCCGACGGCCTTTTTTTTTTTTGTTTTTGCTTTGATCAATGTCCCATTCGATCGGTCCGCCTTCGGACTTGTCTGACGAGGCTGGTTCAGGAAGACGAGACTGTCGCATCGAGCGCCAGCGAACCAAAAGCGAGGGGAGCCCAACTCTGCTGTGGGGGAGTGAAATACGAAGACGCAACGCAAGACGGAAAACATGGATGGGCGCGCCCGGCTGTTCCTGTCCCACCACAGGCACGGCGCTTACATTAAGCGGGGCCACCCGCGGGATGGCGGTGGGTATAGGGATGTGTTCAGTAGCCGCTGTCCTCCCAAGTACAGTCGTTTTTCTGCTTGGATATCTTCCGAACAACCCTCTCCAGCTCTTTGCGAGACTTCTGCTCGTCCTCCAGAAACTGCTTCATCCACTTGTTCTCCTGCGAGAAAACAAAACGATAATGAAACAAGATCATATCAAGTTTTACCTTTTAATGTGGCGTCACAACATGGATGCATCTCTACAGTGTGTGTGTAATTCTACTGTGGGATAAATTTGCAAAATTAAAATACCATTGATTGTACAAGTGTATAATAATTTACCTTTTTCAGCTCAAGAACTTCATCCTTTAAAGCATACACGACATCAATCAGACTCCTGGAACACACATAAATAAAACGTGAAGGAGATGACCATGTGACAATTTCACCCCCATGTCAAAGAAAACCATCTGATGATGTGCTTCTACTCAAAAATGGATTCTTGGCTTCAAACTCAAGGCAGCGCCACTGAAGGTGAAGGGCGGCGTCCTTTTATCTGCCGACACCAGGGACCCCTCTGGGATGGTGGTGCTGGACCTTCCGGCAGCCTCTGATGCTGTGGACCCTTTAGTCCTCATTCTATGCCTCGCTGGGCACGTCGGCATGCACAGCATCATCCTTGATCGGTTTAATTTCGACTTCACTGAAAGGGGTTTTTCTTATTGGTGGCCTGCTGTCTCCACATTCATCTCCATTGTGGTGTGCCACAGGGTTCCATTCTTAGCCCTATCTTGTTTTTCTACACGTGCCCCTGTGGGTAATTGTCCCCACACATAACCTCTGATTCCATTTCTATGCAGATGAGCTGCAAATGTGTCTGCCTGTGATGCTGAACGTACCAGAGCAGAGCATTGTCTGACAAAAGAACTTTGCATTCATCAAGCCAAATATTCTCTCTGTGTTGGCTGCTCCCCAACTATTGAACATTTTACCCATTGTCTTTTGCGATATTGATAATCTTGGACTTCTTAAATCTGAGCTCAAGACTAGTCTTTTTAGAATGGTGAGTAGATGGTTCACATTGGTGTGTAAGCACAAAGCAAAGACACCGCAGGAGAGGCTTAGGGACAACTCTGAATGTCCTTGGGAGGCCCAGCCTCCAGAACGCTGACTGGAACCCAATCAAACACCTCTGGAGAGACCAGGAAAGGCCCCATCCAATCTGAAATAGCTTCAGAGGATCTGAGGACAATAATGTCAGACTATGCCTACTGCACTGTATGTGAAGAGTATATTGTATATACTGAATTTGATCAAAAATCAAATCAGTATGGAAATATAAACCCCATGTAATATTTACTGTTGTATCAGTAGATGAAAGCCTGTTTGGTGAGATACCAATGCACTTACTTTTCTTCAATGACTGTCTGTCCATTGCTCTTCATCTCCTCCACAATGATCTTTTCCTCTTCTGGAAGCAGGACTTGTGGGATGCACTCTTTCCGTACTGCTGCACACGGATCAACAGGAAGTTTGGATCTATGTCTCCATTAGCAGCTAAAGGTGGACGACCTGAAGAGACAACAGGCTAAACCAACCTGTGGTGTTCTGGTGCAGGCTGGCACCCGTGCAGTAAGCCTCGATCACCCTCAGTATCTGAGCATCTTCCTCCAGAGCAACTGTGCCTATGAAGACATAAATGACAGCTTATTAACGATCTAAAAATAAAGTTCTGATGTGCAGCACCCCTAAAGACAGTGTGTGTTTGAAATATTGATTTTAGGTTTCCTGTGATATGATTTCTAATTTAGTCACGTCCTTTTACCTACAAAAAAGGACATCACTTGTGGGTTGACATGGTCAAAATGTCAACTATTATAGTCAGACATCAGTACGCTGGCAACTGCATGAAGGTATTATATACATTATATATTATTATTATATTATTCAGGAAGGATATTGCAACAGGAAGTTCATAGTGCACATAATACTTATAAATGTATTATAGGTGTTTATTATTATTTAGGATGTAGGCACCTAACGAGGAATGGGTACTGATATTCGGCACCATGCTAACGATGCTGGTGCTGACGCAACAGGAAGTAACCTGAGCGAAAAGCAACGCAGATTTCGGTGCGACGGAATTTATAGTTACTGTCCCCTTGGCAGTGTTGCTGTCGCGATGCTACGAGCAGCATTGCCTCAGGTTTTCACCTGCACGGAAGTGATCCTCCAAAATGCCCAAGGCGGGCTTCACACCAACAGTGAGGGAATGGCCTGGGGCCGCTCTGCTCGCCCACCTCTGTGTGCTGAACGACACGGTGGGAGCCGCTTGACCGAGTCACAATGGTCGCTTTTGGTGTGAATACAGGTGTAAAAAAAAAAAAAAGTGCAACAAGTGCACAAACTGGATATTGTGCAAGGGACGCAACACCTCACACTTCTAGTGAAACATCTGATGACACATAGGATTCTTTTAAAGACGGAGAAATGTCGGCAAACACGTCATCTTTGTGCTGGAAAAACTGCTAAAAGTTTTAAGGTGTTTTCTGTTCTTGAAACACTTAAAAATTGAAGCTGATTTTTTTTTGCTTGTTGTCGGTGTTTTTTTATTGGTTTTTCTACACTTCTGTTATGTTAATTAAGACATTTTCATTTTAGATTCTGTATTTCTGAGTCTTTGTTTGGACCACTTTTTTTTGGAAGAAATTGGTTTGTTTTCCATTCCTTAAACACTGGCACCTTTTTCAAAAGTACCGGTTGGCACAGATATTGCATAAAATCTTAATGATACCCATCCCTACTGCTAATCTCTTCATTCCCATGACATCACAGCTAAAGCAGACCCACCTACATGCCCTATTAGACAAAAATCAAAGTCCTACTTTTCCTAATTTGAACCTCATCATCAGAGGGCTTCCGCTCTTTCTTCCTGTTGCCCGGCAGGAACTTCTTCATTGGCCGCGGACTCTTGCTGGAGTCCTGGAGGAGAGCAGCATAGCAGTTAATAGATGTGCTGTATTCATGCGTGGACACAGACACAAAGACAAGACAGACCAGACAGACGGACAGACAGACAGACAGCTACACAGGCCTGTAAAGCAAACACTCCAAACAGGATGCAAGCTTACATGGACTCGCTTCCCTTATGAACAACCTCAAACTACCCAGAAAAACACAGCAAGCATGAAATGGAGATTCTTATTAAATTCACCAGGCAATTATTATAATATGAAAACACAATAACACCTAATTATTATTTTCACAGTGATGAAAACAAAACAAAAAAGTTCAACATAACTGTTGGATTAAGCCTTTCTAACTCTAAATGTGTGCTTTCTTGAATGTGGTTTAATGTATAGGATCTGAAAATATGAGTTGTTAACTAAAAATAGCAGCTTAGTCACAAGATGATGTTTGTGCATGGAGCAACTTAGATGAGGCATCCTGAAATGTCCCTCAAAAGTATCAAAATGTGCTGAAAAGAAGAAATACGCCTCCTACACTGGAGCGGCGTGTGCCACAGGTCTCTGAATGAAGGATCGGCTAATGTTACAGAGGAAAAGTAAGGCAAGCTGCTGGGCTGAGGCAAGATCATAGGCTTTGGTCATCGTGCAGGGCTGTTTCCATCCTCTGCACACTGTAACCAAAGGAGATATGACGAGCTGACAAAACCCCGCGCATACGTGACAGCTTCACACAGCCACTATGGTCAAGAGTCGCAAACACGCGCACATCCAGTAGGCACAGGGGGGTGTCAGGTTTTATTTGAAATGGTGCTTAAAGTCATGGGTAAAAGGGAAACTCATACCAGATTTGTCAGAAGATGGAATCAATCACGGTGAATGTGTGAGTCAGTCAGACATGACTAGACTACTATGTGTGCTTTCGGAATTTCCAAAACTGCTGGAGAGAATATTTCTCGATGGATATTTAAAACAATTGTAACTGATACAATGCACGGTGTGAAATGTCTCGCTGCAGAAAAGCACAAAAAAAGGGAGAGGAAACAGGAAATCAACAGATGAGTGAGGGAGTAGTGGCGCACACAGAGCAAAGGCAGTTCAAGACAGGGGTAAAAACATGTATACACACAGGCAATCCCATCCTACCCCCTCCCCCACCTGAAAACCACATCCTTAACCCCCCCCCACATATACACACACACAGATCTACCTTACCTTCATGATATAAGACATCCTCTACAGAGGGAAGGATAGAGAGAACAGGAGAGAAAAAATAGAGAGATGTGCATGAAAAACACAATGAGTGGAAGACGTGATAGAGAGTTGATGGTTTGAACGGCACCTCTTCCATCCTCCTATTCTCTGTCTACGCAGAATAGGGTTAGACAAAAGAAATGGGGAGACTGACAAGAAGTTGGTAAGAGTACGACACATGCAACCTCTGCAGGGCAGAAACGACCCAGGCGAGCCTGTTTAGCCTTCCTCTAGAGAAGTATGTGTATTTAGGGTACAGAGGGACATTTTAAAGAATACGGTTTGCTGTAATGTGCTGAAATGTTCAGACAGTGCCTGAAAGACCTCCAATCAGACGGGCCACCACATGAATATCTCCCATCAAAATCAACTCTAAATTGTATCTTGTTTCCACAATAGTCCGGGGGACAGTGCCAAGCTTGTTAAACTGCATGTTGAAGGTTCAAACCAGACCGTGGGGACCTGTGGGCTAGCACAGGAAGTGGACACGCAGCTTGTGACTAGCGCAAATCAGAACAACCAAGCTGTGGGTTTTCCTGCTGCGAGCAAGAACGAGGTCTCCAACCTCCTACCTCTTTGTAGCCCAGGGCGGCGGAGGGTTTGAGGGGGGGCGCGGGGCGCAGGCAGCTCAGAGACCAGGGCTTGCTGATTTTGGGAGGCTCCAGGGGCCCCCGGCTGAGGGCGCTGAAGCTGCCCAGGTGAGACAGGTGGGTGGGGGCGCCGACCATGCTCAGGGGCTTGCCTTCCACGGTCTGCGTGGGACAGCAGGCGCAACACGGTGATGGAGTGCAAGTGAAATGTTTACCGTCAGATTTTTCACACTTCGCGCTTGCAGTTTCGCGTTTGCTGCTGTTTTCAGTTTTCTACGACGTGTGTTTGCAGGATAACCTTTGAGATTGTGCTGGCAGGGCTGCCTCCTTTGGTAAAAGGCTGAAGGACGTCTAGCCATTCCTGTAACTCCTGGGCACTACTACAGTATACCGTAATACGGTCAATCATGCTTCCTGTAACACAAACAAACACACACACACACACGGCCTTCAAGAATACTGCCTGAATATAAACCACCACCACTACAACCCAGTTAGACACAATAGGACTCAAATATATTTGATCCCAGTTATAATATATCGATCCCAGTTCTAATATATAATATGTACTACCTTACTGGTGTGACATACTACACAGACTGACACGCCAGACATCATTGTACATATAAATAAACTAGAAACTCCAGCATTTAATGAGAAGGAAACGGAAGGGCTAAACAGACAACTGTTTAAATTAACCCCCCAGTTTCTCTCACATAATTAATTATGAATCAATAATTATGTGCCTGATCAGTTGCTATGTTGTTTGACTGGCAAAAATATAAGGTTTTTGTATTTTCAGCGAAGCTAAGTAAGAAAATGTTTGTTTTTTTAAAACTGAAGTTCTGACGCAAACCTGCGATATCAAAGGCAAAGTGGCCAGAATCTGGGTCCTCGGCGTGCCTGGTTACCACGGTGCCGGTCAGGGGAAACCGTCCCTGAAAGCAGAAAACGTTACCCAAAGGTAAGCAAAGTGGACGCGCGTTTGTGGTGGTCTGGCGCGTTTCACCTGATAAATAAAGCCGCTCATCCTCGGACTGGCCGAGATCATCACCAACACGTTGGGGAAAAGCATGAGATACCGCTCCTCCCTCTCCTGCAGAGGACAGACGGAAATATTTCACATAGCATCCAATTAGCCTTAAAATGAACGCGCAATAACACAGATCATTTGTGAAGACATCAGTTTTATTTCATCTCAGACTTGACGATGGGAGGTAAAGCTGAGGAGCTGCTGACAGCACCAACAACACCCAGCTTGAGTCACAATGAAATTCCGTGGACCGACAACCCGAGAGGTGTGCGGTTTGATATAAGAAAAAATACTGCAGCTTCCTTTCAGCAAAATCAAAGAGGACTCTATCCACTGAAGCCACATGAGACAGAGCAGGCTGTTTAGGGGGCCAAGGAGCATTTCCAGCTTTAGAACAGAGGCTCTGAGCCAGATCATACGGAAAGAGGTGGCATGTGCGGGGTTACTGCTGGTGCTGTCAGCTAGTCTAACTAACAGCACACATGTGTGTGTCTGTGTAGTGACACATGCGTTTTGAATTCAGGTATCGACTAGGACCCAAGGTCCAGGTCTCCTTCCAGGTTACGGCCCTACTGATCAGCAGGGACCTCATAAAAATGCTAAATCCTAAAAAAGGAAAGGCACTCGTTCTTTCATTGATTCCCTGATTAAACCGACTTACATGGAGAGAGTGTGTTACAATATTGTAGTCCTGGGGTCTCCAAGGGTCCTGGAATATCTTGACCCTAATAAATAGGTGATGATATGTGTGTTTGCAGACTGATGTTCCTAATTATCGTCTCTGTCTGGAAGAAGATGATTTTGGTTTTGCTTTAATTTCTCTCCCCGGGGAATGTGTGTGTGTGTGTGTGTGTGTGTGTGTGTGTGTGTGTGTGTGTGTGTGTGTGTGTGTGTGTGTGTAGAGATGGTCTGAATGTGGCTAGTGGGTCTTGTATACTTCATTTTCAGACAAAGAAATTATAAAACAAAAAAACAGTTACAGAAAATGAGAACAAGCACAAGATTCTGTCTGTAACTAGATCATGGCACTCCTCCTCCATATCTCACCTCAGTGGACCCGTTTTTGATGTGGACCTGGGACATGTAGAGCATATTGCCCAGGCTTTTAATGCTGTCCCCCTCCCAGGCCCGAACTGGTTCTGACAAGATCTGGAGCTCCAGGTTCTTCCTCTTCCGCAGGTCCTGGCACTGTGTCTAAACAAGTATTTACAAAAAGAGAACCATGTAAATGGAGAACTGTGTAAATAGAGACAGGAGAAGAGTTTTCCACTGAATTTGAATTTTACTTGAAAAAGTAAAAAAAAAAAAAAAAGGAAAATTTGGGGTGAACCCTCTTGTCTTGTAGTGATACCAGAAAGTAGCAAGGGAAAAATAAAGCACACACGCTGTGGGTTTTACTTTGGTAAAGCAACGTGGAGTATTTCCAGGTGGTGACAGGGGCTCTACCTCATTTTCCGCTTCATGTTGGACAAAATGAGACTCTGTAGATGGAGCTCTGCGGATGAAATGTAACTGGCTTTTTGTTGGGCGCTTTCCCACCCAAGCAGCCTTTTAAGAATCATGCTGAGAAAGTGAGACTAGAAAATCGTCTCAAGCAGACGCATGAAGCATTCTGCTCTTTCCTGTTGTCTTAAAAAACCATGTGAGTCACCACATCTATTTTTACAGAGAGGGTTGAGCCATCATAGGGCAACTTATTTTCACTCAAGCACAACGTGGTTGCTTGGTTTCATAAATCCTACTTTATGTTAAAACACCATGCCCACTATAGGAAAGAAGTAATAACATGAGACAGTTCACACACTTGTGTTAGAGATGGACAAAATATATCTCAATGCAAATTTATGAAATTAAACACACTGATAACACACAAACAAAAGCAGTGGCTTTAAGATCATATCATACAGAGCGGGTACGTGTGGCTTTTATCCCCAGACTTACCACGAGGCTCTTGAAGGCAGCAGTTGCCTTTAAAATGTCAGCATAGTCTGGATGGGCTTCCTGAGATGGACAGAAACCGCAAAGATAAGATCTCAAGCCCTTGAAATACGCAAGAAGAATGAAACGTTTCATTTCCCCAGCACCTCCACATGTCTCTCCAGCTCCTGCAGCAGCGTGGGGTATTTGTCCAGTCTCATGAAGGGCTTGCTGAGGCTGGTGGTCAGGGTCAGGATACCTGGAGCACTGGCGCCCTGGCTCTCCATGAACTTATCCAGCTCCTCGCTAACAAAACAAATACAAAAGCACATCATCTACATTCCATTATCACATTCTCCTCATTATTTTTTTACTAGAGCGCACCATGATAAATGCAGACCAAGGTTTAGAACATTTTGAAATGTAAAATTAAAGTCACTTTTGAAAGATGTAGAAGTCAATCTGAGCACATGTTTTGCTGTTTCTCCATTGAATAAAATCATAAATGTACTTCTTGGACTTGTGAATTGCGTCAAACATTAATACAAATGTCAGCATGAGATTGGTCGGTCGTTTCTGCAAGACTGGTGCAGCATGTTCATTTGCAAAACTGAACATGTGGAAAGAGTTCTATGACAAGATATGTAGCAACAGCCCCTATGAACTTCAAGAGAGTGGCCTCTGAAACGGAAATGCAAATGTGCTTACTCTGAAAAACGTTTATATGTGGCAGGCAACATCACCACAACTGTATATATCCTGTCAACAGACAAGTTCCTGTGTTGTAATCTGTCTTAAATTCTGTTGCAGCGTCCACATCAACTACGAGCTGCTTGGGTCATTATCATGAACAAATGCATCACAGCTGGGTGCTCTATTGCTTCAACCCATAGAGTTGATCTTAGTCAGTGAAAAGTGGTTGTGTCAATGAGGAAGGAGAAGGAAAAGACACCGCTCAGAAGAGGACATGACAGAGTTGGTTCACGCTCAAGTTCTGTGAGCAGACAGGTCTGACACCTGTCGGTGGAGCAGGGAACTGCACCCCCGAGAGCGATCACCTGCTCCGAGCACCAGAGCAAACAGTGGAGAAAGCAGCACGGTTGATGTTCACACGCAGCTCTGCACAATTATGACACAATTATGCTCTCACAAAATCTGTTACACGCACTATTAAACTCCCCGAATAGACGCCATCACATTAATAATGCAAATAGCTGAAATGTAACACCTTTTATATCATAACACCCAACAAACAAACACACAAACAGGAGGAACAAGTGATAATGAGTGTGACTGTGATCCGGATGTCACGGGGGATTGTATTTGTTGGATGTATTGGTATGTGTATTCCAATTGAAATGGAAAAAAGTAAATAAAGTTAATCTCACTTGAGATTTCAATGATAAAACATCATATTAATACAAACTCTCCGTCTCAGTATCATTTTGACTTAAAAATTATTAAATGCAAAAGCTGTTGTGCAATGTTTTATAAATGTAAGGTTTTCAATTTGAGAGGTTAATAAAACAGATTGAAATCAGCAACCAACACTTATGTGAGTACATTGATCTTAAATGTCTGAATAACGTGTCCTTTTTATCACACAAGGCCTGACCTGTGATCAGTGAGGATGCTGACGGCCGATGGGTGGCTCGAACAGTAGGCCAAGTAGAGAGTCTTGATCTGACTCATCAGGTTTAAGTAGCATCCTGCCACTCTCTGCTGGCCCTCTGAGGCTCTGCAGGATCAGGGGAAAAACACAGAAAGTTTAGCTTGAAGAAAGACAAGGACATTTTTAATGAGTGAAAAATAAAATGTTAATAAAAGTGCTTTGAGAGACAAATGTGATGAATTTGAGGCTAAAAACATGATGCATCTGAAAAGGATCAAAGTAATTCCAAATAACTGAGGCGCACGTCGATTCTGTGTCTGTAACAAGATTACCATACATCTACGCTCATTTAACTGCTTGTTTGTTGGTGTTTAACAGAAGCTTTTGATCGTTTCAGACATGACTTACTTGGTACACTCCTCCAAAGCCACACAGAGCGCCTGCTGGAAGGTGAGGATCTCCTCCAATTTTCCACACAGCGTGGTGCAGTCTGAAGCGCTCAGCCTGACATTTCAAAACAAAAGGAAAAAATATGGAATGGAAAAAAAAATGTACAAACACGGGGCTCAGAGAAACGGTCTTCATGTCTGTTGCATCCTTCTGACTGACGGGTAGCTCGTGTTAACATTATATAACCCTGTCAAAACAACAACAACCTCGCTGCTCTTACTTGTCACTGGCCTGAAGCGGTCGAAGGTAACAGCTTAACACGGTCTGTAACTCTTTGACAAACTCCCGCTCGTGTTCCACAATGTCCTGCACCACCTGCAAACAAAGCAACAGGCGGCTGCTGAACGGCTTCAGAAAAAGTAGCTTTAGTTCACATCAAAAAGGTAATTATACAAGAAGATTACGACAACTTCTTTAAAGCTAAAATATCCTGACGCTGAACATGACCCCAAACTGATGTTTAAATCCAATAAACAAGAGCAACAGGGACAAACGCTGGTGTGGAGCCTGTAGCCAGAGCAACAGAAACTGTTTTTCACTTACGACACTGTAGTAGCTCTTGGTCAGCTGGGTTCCTTTTGGAGACACGGGCTTGTCTGTGGTCAGTAAACAACATGTGTGAGCGCTGCTGTAGCTGCACTGTCATCTGATGCAGAGGCCCCCCCCCCTCAAACGCGCAGCGCCCTCAGACCTCACGATTCACTCACCGCACGGCTTGATCTCGCGCACGTAATTGCTGGGAAACCAGCCCGTCTTCCCGTTGAGCATGCCCTCCCACCATCCTCCCTCCTCCTGCCGCGTCACAACGATCATGTCGCCCTTGCTGAACGACAGCTCGTCCTCGTTGTTCTGCTTGAAGTTGAAGCGAGCCTTCACCATCTGCTGCCCTGCTCCTCCGTTCTCGGACATCTCCTGCTGGACCAGCGAGGAGATCACTCGTGTTTGTGTGTAAACCCACATACCAAAAAATTACATATATATATATATATATATATATATATATATATATGGCTGCATATACGCACCACTGATTTAGATTGTCTTCTCAAAGAGCCTTTGGACTTGGAGAGCGAGTGTGAGGCTGCTGACTGACTAGGAGGTGAAGCACCAGACTGTGAACATGACCTCTCTGCAGCGCAGTCTGTGGAGCAAACATGCCGCAAATAAGCAATGTTGCTGAAAGGGGGAGAACATCAGCTGATGCGCCGAACACATCGACATCAGTATCGCATTTGACATGGATGCACACGCGCTAAAATTGGAAGAAGACTTGAGGAGTATCAATGCGATGACTATCAAATGATCTGCGAAGGCCCCAGGAAGCACATTTACACGGCCTGACGCCATCATCTGATTTCAGCAAACCTGCCCCAGAAGCATCCGCGATAAACAACACAGCTGCATTTCTCTGGTAATCAATAAAGGCTCTGTTTACACATGTTTATGCTCACCAACTGAAAACTCTCCAAGTCTGTCTCTTTAAATTCAAAATCGAGTCGGTGCTATCGATTCCCAAACTCTCTCCAGAGCGGTGGAGGAGCCACTGCGGCAGATGTAGGATGTCCTGCAGCCGCGCAGCGTGACCGAGCGCAGTCGGGGTAGATGTGGCCAAACGGGAGGCCTGCAGGACACCAGCCATTTCATTACTGCAGGTGCACAGCATCCACATTACAGAAGAGTGCCCGTTGCCGTTAGTAACCACCAACCCGTACTGCATTTGGGGGGGTTTGCTTAAATTTAGCTCAGAAACAACGCCGCGTCGGTCCCGGCATGTCTGCGTGCATGCACGTTTGCTCAAATGTGCTGCAATGAAGAGCGAGGACAGCAGGAGTGTCCACAGGTGCTGGAGGGGGGCTCATGGGTACCACATGCCACTCCTCCACACGCACACGGGAACACACAAAGTCCTTCTGTCGGCTCATCTCTCGGGAGTGTGTTCAAGCCAGGAATGTTCAGAATTTACTAATCCTACAACAATATCGCTCAAAATACTGACTAATTACTGCTGACTTTGATTGTGTCACAAAAAAAAACCAAAACAGAGTTTAGAGTTTATGGAGCTGTGGATGGGTAAACATGGCCAGCAGGACACACACTCGCACTGCTGGGCCACCTGCTCACAACAGAAGTGCACCGTGAAGGCTGCATGGACGGGTTACGGACGATGGCGGAGGATACATGGATACATGGATGGGGGGGGGGCAGTTAGTACAGTCAGTTAATATACACACACACTTTTATTTTATGTGCCGAGGAGGAGAATCGTTTTGATTAAGATCAGGATTAAATAAAATGTAAAAAGCATTATGCCTAAATAATGGTGTCCGTTCCAAATAACTGTGTTATTATATAATTGTGTGACCGATTTTTTACCTTGCGTGGCAAAATTGACAGCCAGCAACGTGGTCAGCACTTTTCCGAAATTCTCACCCGTGTACAGCCACTCTGGTTCGAACCCCTGGTTGGAAAAGAGAGAAGATGCCATCAGACCAAAGAACAAGCAAAGCCAGAACAAGGCATCAGCTAATACAGTACGACTCCAGACACACACACACACACACACACACACGCACACACACACGCACACGCACACACACACACACGCAAGCGGAGACACACAGCTTGCAGCCCTCAGCCAGGCACTATCCTCTTTCCTCCATCAGATTAGGTTTCACATTTTAAATAAAACATCATAAAGGCAGGATTTGAGCAGCGCAGCCTCGGTCAGGAGCTGCGTCAGAGACACTCAGAGTTGAAGCTAACGGGACAAATCACATCCGTCTACGCAAACATTCTTTACTCAGGCGGTTTGTTTCATCTGGTTATTATGGGCCCTCGGCCTGCCTCTTAACGCAGACGTTTCTGCCCTTTTACAATGCTCAGTTGCATTGATTATTAAAAGACACCGCGCACTGGAGGTCCCACAATAACAGCTTTCATGAATAATGAGTCGCACTGTTCAAAAAATACAGCGATCAATACAGTATTCAAGTGTACAGCGAAGCTTCTGCAGACTTCTGCAGTACAAGTCAGTCATGTGCAATGAGGAAAGAAAAGTAATAAATAATTGAATCCATTCCAGCGGCGCTAATTAGAACTTCTGCTTTCTGCATTTCAGGGCAGAAGTGAAAGTCTCAAAGAAAGAAACCCTGGGCTTGTTCAAAAGACACGTTTGACGTCGCCAACGGACACGTTTGACATCACTCATCCAAAAATGTCTTCCCTCTGAACTACCATCTCGCCACACACACAAAAAAAAGTGTAATTATGGGCTGAGGCAGGGCGGGCGGGTGGATGAAGGCGAGGGGGCCCTCCCAGACATGACAGGCCAGCCGGCCAGAGAGGAACCACTTGACTGCAACACGGGCACAATTAGCTTTTTACAGAAACCCAACCAACTGGGGGAAGACCAAAAAGGCTTATTTATAACCCCCGGAGGAGGCGTTGCTGCCTGGTGCGCCACTTAAAACCAGAAACCTCCCAAAACCTGCGTGAGCTCTGGCCCATTCAGGGTGATAACGTGAAGACACATGTGACAACATTCATGAAGACACACAGGTGGAGAACCAGAACCCAGGGGGCTCCGCAGGTCAACAATGGAGGAACGAGTACTTTAAAAAGGGGGCGCTGGACATAACATTTCCACGAACGCCTGGAGAATGAGTATCACAGACACAGCAGGATAACTTTGAAGTCTTTAAGTGAAGTGCTAAAGAGCTAAAGGAATGGAATCATTAAAGAGTGTGAGGCCATGTCACAACCCCAGAGCATTTCTACGACAAAGCTGCAGACCACACGAGCACTTACCTCCACTTTCAGGGACGAACATCCTCTTAAGAACTCCCTGATGTTGGAAAGGCAGTCGGACTCCGTCCTGGGATCCTGACAGTACTGAGAACACATGCCAGATAAACACACAGATCCAAACCTCCACACACACACTGTGAGGGGGGGGGGGGTTAAACACTTGCATAAAAGCCATACAGCTGACATTTCAGTCGCACGCAGAATCGCCGACACGGACGAGATTTATGAGAAAGACACGGTGGGTTACCTCCAGGCTCCAAAATCTCTGATTCCTCCTGCGTCTCCTTCATGCACACATGAGCACTAACACCCCAGGACCGTCAACACACACGCACACTTCAGCAAAACATCCGCTCACTTTCCGAACTTTCAAATTAAGATTCCGTCGCATCGAGTAATTCAGAAGCGGCCGCTGTTTGAGTCGTGTGTTTGGACTGATGAGTCAAATACATAGCGGTATATTTTTTGTTTTTAGCAATGTGATAGAAAAAACGGGAGCGCAGTGACTTAAAATGCGCGTACAACCCGCGCGGGTAGATTACACATCCGGTTTTATTTTGGCGAGCCGTTTCCGGTCCCGTTGGCGCATTGGTGGAACAGACGTCTAGACTTCACAAGAGGAAGTGACGACCTGCGTCCGCAACTGTTGTTTGTGCTCGCCAACTTTGTCGCTTTGCGAGAACAAAAGAACAAACGAAAAGAGCCAAAAGTTGTGGTCTGGACGCGCCGTGTGACGGCGGCGCGCCCTGGTGCTGCAGCGGTGTTTGACCCCCTTCAACATGGTGCCCCGGCCAGCTGTTCCGCCCCCCCTCCTCCCTCCTCCGCCTCCACTCCCCGGGTCGAAAATGTCCCGTTTTGGTGGTTGATCACACTAACCAAGTCCCGGGAAGAATGCGGAACATTTCTCCCCACTTTACGGGAAACTACACGATGAACTCCCACGTAGATTCCACCCGGCGGGACCGTAGTTTGACGGCTCCCGCAAACCTGCACCCGCAACTCGGCGTCCGTGATCGAGAAAAGTGGAAGGCCTGCTTCCGTTCCGGGGGAGATTCTTATCGTTGATCGGTCCGATCGAACCCCTCCTTTTCTTCCACAAACTCCCGGTGTTCGTTAGATGGTCGCGGCGGCTCACCTTGGGACTAAAGCCGGGCACCAGGCGCTCCGCCAGCTTGCACAGAACGACCCCATCCTTGAGGGAAGTTTTCAGAAAGTCCTCCGGGTCCGCGATGTTCTTCTTGGGCGAGCAGAGCACCCCCAGGGAGATGAGCCAGGTCACGGTCTGCTCCTCGGGATTCATGGCTCCGCCGAGCGACCATCGCCCGGACGCCACCCCGCTGAAAGACGCAGACACCCGCGGGCCTGTTCCGTGTCGGTATGCAACACATCCGCACTTCTGCTTCAAGTTCAAAAAAAAAAAAAAAAAGCGGCAGTGGGGGGGCAAGACGTCCTTCTATACGTGCAAGTGTCGATCAGAGCCGCCAGGAGAGCCGATGGGGCCGCATCGACCAACCTCAGCTTCACACCAGCGCTAACACCTGCTTACTCTGATGCTTTCCGCCCAAAGTCTGCCCTTTTTTTATTGCACTTGAAACGTGTGCGCCTTAAACGCAGAGATAATGTCGGTGAAGGCGCCAGTTTGAGTACAGACGGACACTGGAGCAACACAACGAGCTGTGTGTGAAGACCTGGGGTCCTTCACACACTTTCTCACACACACACACACACACTGATCTGACAGGATCCATGTGAAGAAGTCTGTTATGATCGAGTGACGCGACCAAGTGCACGACTCACGTTTTAAATCTTTATTAATAAAAGCAAAAAATAGATGTATATAGAAAATGTATCCGTGAAAATCCTCTCACTTTCAACAAAAACCACTACTGAAGGATTTCCCACCACCTGAAAGACCAAAGAAGAAAACAGTCATGCAACAACACTTTTTGGGGTCATTTACATTTCCATTTTTGTATTTTTTTTTTTTTTACCTGGGAAGTTAGTCAGGACCTGCGTGGGTGCACCAGGGTTTATTGGTCCAACATCTCAGGGACACCTTTCAGGAAAATAGCAAGGCCAGTTGCCTTAGATCGGTCATCCTGCAATTACAACATCATATCAACACTGTGCCGTTTTCTTAAGCATGTATACATTTGTAAATAAACAGCTGGAATTGGAGTCCGGGGTCCTGCTGCGTTTTTGCGTCAGTCTTTGCGTCCAGTTAGGCGGATAAGGTGTTGCTCCTGCGGGTCTCCGTTGATGGATTTGGCATGCTTGTAGTTCTTTTTTTTTTTTAGGACAATATTTTAATGGTTCTTAATTCAAACACACTTGTTAGAATGCGTAAGGTACAACTTAAAGTTCAGCTTTACTTGTCAAAGTGTACATGCCAATTTGTCTTACTGGTGTTTGGACTGGTTAGGAATAAGAGAGGATCACTTTGAGAGCTCAACTTGACAAACTGCTTGCTGAGGAAAGACGGAAGTTGTCGGGTTGTTGCTTCGCTTCAATTTTTGACGACGGAAACTGACAACGAATCGGGCACATTGAGTCGATTCTTTGCTGTTTTGTCCTCAGAGGCCAAAGTGGTGTTGGGTTTTACCCCTCATACTTGAGGGGGAGACTGCAATACAGCACAATGAGAAACTCATTTACAGGTGAGAAACAAAGAGGTTTGCTTTGCTTACCAGCTGTTGACTACCAGTCGAGTTGCATTTGGTTGCTGCCTTTGGTTTTGTCGTTGCATGCCATCATGTGGCTCTATGGTGATGGGTCCGTTTCCAAGGAAACTACATTGGAACATTTTGACAGTGACATTTGCCTAATTCTTGAAAGAATTCGGTCCTGTTGCGGCACACCTACGAATGAAGTCTTCTCAGCTACTCAAAAGTTCGGGTAGACTCAGTCAAGCTTTACAGAAAAACCACGTTCCTCGGCTTTTTGGGCGGAGATGGACGAGCAGTGACCAAGGTACAACTAAAAGCTTTATTTAGAGTAGGAAAAAGCCACACTTAAACGCCATGGTGAACTCCAACAGCATGGAAAAGTACAAAAACTAACACTCACTTGGTAACTGTACTGTTACATGAGCAAGAGAAATTAACGACTTAAAAAATGTACACATTAAAAAAACCGGGAGAGTTAAACTTCTATGCTAAGGTTTCTATTCCATAGACTTATTCATGGGTAGGTTGTTTTGTCTTCCAAAAAAAACCAAACCAAAAAGAAAAAAAAAGAAGAAACAATTGTGTACTGTGCACGAAAATCTAACTCAGGTTAATGTGATTTCCAAGTCCAGTTCAGTATCTGTTGCGACCCATTCCTCTATCAGGTCGGCCGCCACCGCGGCCACCTCGCGGCCCTCCGCGACTTGAGCCGTTGTATGAATCACGAGGAGGGTAACCCCTCTCCACGGGAGGAGCCGGGCCCCTGTCTTGCCTGCCCATGCGCTCACCACGGCTAGGTGGATATGGGTCACTCCGACTGCTGGGGTAACTGTCACGACTGCCATAGCCATCCCTGGAACTGCCACCATAGTCATCATAACGACTGCTTCCACTGCCCCCACCATAGGATGGTGGGGGGCCCCGTGAAGGAGGGGCGCTGCGTGAGTTACCTGCAGGGTCAACGGGTCAGGTAATTGGAAAGGTTCAATTTATACAATTTCTTGCACCGTTAAGTGCTCAGTTTTTTTTTTTGCCAATAGAATTTTATTCTGTCAGAAATTAATTGAAATGGCGGATACATTCAATGCCCAATCACATACTGAATCTAAGCCCTAGCTCCGAAATGTCCACGTACACGGAAGCCGTGCATCGTAGCAGATTTCAGCATGCCATTCATTTGAGTAGCCATTTTCCTTTTAGAGCTCCAAGAGTTAGAACTGCAGGTGAGGCCGAGGATTTTCAGAGTTGTCTTGACGGATTAAAAAAAATTGCTCCTTGAGGGAGTGTTTTCATAGGCAACATTGTCAGACTGGGTCAACGGGTGCGTCCAAGGATTTTTGTTGATGGTCAAACTGTTGATGGTCAAACTGTTGAATGCTACTTTTGCAGTGCCAGCACTGTTGTTTGTCTAAAGAAATGAGATTACCTTTTAAAGGTTTTTTTTTTGTGTGTCGGGGGCGATGCCAATTCAGAGTGAATACGTGAAACTATGAAACTTTGCCTGATTACGCAAACGTTAACTGGGCCATCTGAAGTATTTCCTCTGGATTGGGCAAAGAGCTGCAGCATCTTGTGACTGGAGATTGTAGGACTCAGTGCTGTGATTTCCATGTTTTTCTTTTAACAGCTCTTCTTTGTGGTACACTAATGCAATCACATCTTACCGTAACCATCGTATGAGTCTCGGTAGGAGCCACCACTGGGACGGTCCATATAGCCTCTGGGTTCCCGTCCTCCTCCGTAGCCATCGCGATCACTAGGCGATGTGAAAAATGACTTTAGTTGACCAGATTAAAATCAACATTTCATCTTCACATGGCCGTCCTCAAGTACCTGTATCCTCTTGACATTGACCCATAGTCATCTCGAGAGCCAGAATTGGGGTAATCTCTGTATGAATAATCTCTAGGTGGAGGCCCATAATCCCTGGAATCTCTGGAATTGAAGTCCCGACTGGAATAACTGCGAAAATTCACATAAAAAGGAAAATTGACTTAACAGTCATAAAAATGTACTTTCTGCATTTTAGGTGTTTTCTAATAAACTACAATCTGGATTTTAATCCCTAAATCCTACCTGTCCTTTGAGTTATAGTGGTCATCTCTTGGCGATGGGTAATCATCTCTCCTGGACATCATGGAGTCTCTGCGAGGAGGGGGTGGACCGTAGGAATCCCTCTCTCTTGACATTGGGGCTGGAATTCACAAAACAGTCACAGCCTAATTAATTAATTGTTACCAATTACAAATTAACTTAAGGACTTTTATCATGGTTACTCTTCACTGTCCCCTGCAAAATCTTGTTTTTTATACTCACGTCGACTCATGGGACCAGAAGGGGCGGGACGCTTGGGGGGAGGGCCCCCGTTGCGAACTGGGGGTCCTCTCTTCATTGGAGGGGGGCCTCGGGAAGACATCTTAAAGGAGTCTCCACTTCCTGAATCATAATAATCTATAACAGACAAGAAATATTACAAAAAAAAACCCCACACATGTTCTATTAATTTAAAAGGCCCCTTGATGTACCTCTTGGTGGTGGGCCCCTCATACCGCCCAGACCACGAGAACCTCGCATGCCTCTCGGCGCTCCCCGACTGCGGGAGTGCATGAGCGGGGGTCCCCGTCTGCCGCCACTCTCAAACTGAGGCTTTGTTGCTTGCTCCACTTTGATGTTTTTACCATCAAGGGACTATGACGAGAGAGGATAACAATCAGGACTTTAATCAGACCTCCACAGAGCTCCGGTTCGCCTGGACAGAGCTCTCTACCTTTCCGTTCATCTCGCGGGCTGCATCCTTTGCGTCACTCGGACTTTCGAATGTAACAAAAGCGAAGCCCCTTGACTTGTTCGTTTCACGGTCCTTCATCAATATCACTGGTAAAAGGAGGGAAAGGTTTGCATTTACAATCGCAGACAAACGCAAACATACATTTTAAGACAAAACTTAAAATTACTGAAAAAAAAAAAAGAAACTTCAAAAAAACATGCGTCCCCAAAGGCGTTGAAGGGTTGGAAGTGGAGGTGAGGGGCTTCATACCTTCTGCAATCCTCCCATACTTGCTGAAGTACTGCTCCAGGGCCTTCTCTGTAGTTTCAGTGTTCAGACCTCCGATAAAGAGCTTCCCTGGACGGTCTGCCTCTGCCATGCTGCAAAAAGACCCACCAAACACGTCACAGGCTGCATCGGACAAAACCCCCATCATCAAACACCTGAACCTGGGGCATGGATGCGGCGGTTTGGAGCAGAAAGCCTCCCGTGTTCTCACCTGACGGCTGGACGATCCGCGCTGTTCAATGAGCAAAATGGCGATAAACGTGCCGAAGGGTGTAGCTCCGCGGGCTCCCTACACGATGCTCATGCAACCAGCGGGCGGCTGGGACGGCTTTAAAACAACGACGACAACAACCACAGCAACGAACAAACCGACGGGGTTCGGATTGTGTCGCGGACGAAAGTCCAGAGTCACCACGACGCAGTTAGCTCGACGTTAGCATTAGCCGCCGCGGACAAACCAATGTTTCCTTTTCTCCTGCGCGTCTTCTTCTTCTTCGTCTTCTATTTCGGGTCGGAGCGACAGCCTCCTCACAGCGCCCCCTGCCGCCCCGTCTGTGAACCGCTCCACACACCCCCTATTCTCACCGCAGCGCAAATGGTTATTAAAGTCACAGATACTGTTGTTATTAGGCAGTGGTTTATGATTATGTTTATTACTGTACAAAGTTAATTTGTGTGATTTTTATTTATTTTGAAGTTTGCACTACTACTCCCAAACAGCAGGCTGTACACTTCCTTTACATAAGCAAACGTTTTTTTTTTATTCTGCGTAGCGTGACGTTCCTCTTGAGTCCTCCTCTTGTACTTTTAAAATCAGATTTGTTTTGAACAAGCTCAATAGAAGACGTAATAATCCGAATAGACGGAGAAGAATAACGACGTAAAACAAGAATAACTTGACACTCAAAGAAACCGTCAGGATATCGATTTTTTTGCTCTTTCAATATAAAACAATTCGTGTTCATTTATTATAAAAATACAATTATTATGATACATCTGACGCAAAATGATTCTACAAAAGCAACTATGGTGGGGATATAATTGTAATATAATCGTACAAACGCAACGGATCATATAAAACCAGGAGGAGCGTCGTGTATTGTGAAGGGCAGCAGACCGTTTCCGGTGCTGTGTGTATTGTTTCCGCCCCTGCCTGACAGCCTACGTCACGATAACTGGTTCCGCCGGACGGGTCTGTTTAGCTCGCGAGGCTCCGCGCGCTGCTGGCGTTAAAAGACTCTTCAGGGCTCCAGAAGGGACATTAAACCCCCTCAGAACACACTCCCGCGACCATGAAGAGGCGGACGTGCGTCGGTGTCGTGTGCCTGTATTCGTTACTCTCGTATTTCCAGTCGTGTGCCGCGTTTTATCTTCCGGGTTTGGCCCCGGTGAGCTTCTGCGAGGAGAGCACGGCCGGGGAGGACTGCCAGGTGAGGCTGAGCCGGGAGGGTTCGCCCCTACAGTCGCGTCCTGTGGGGCCTTTTAAAAGGGCTGTGCTCGTTTCCATGTATCCACTTCCCACATCTCGCTAGCTAGCGTCCCCGCGGGCGCCGGCTAATACCTGGAACACCAGCGCCGCCGCACTCCTCGAAACGTTCGCCGTGACAGGCCCTTCGTCTGTCTCTCCCTGAAATAGTTTCTCAATGAGTGGTGTAGCGACCTGCCCTTGGTGGTTGAAGGGTCGCGCAGATGTGTCGTGTGTGTGTGTGTGTGTGTGTGTGTGTTAAACGTGCCTCTTCTTGCAGGCGGAGATCGAGCTGTTCGTCAACCGTCTGGACTCTGTGGAGTCCGTCCTGCCTTACGAGTACGATGTGTAAGTGTCGCTTCCTCCTCGATTGATGCGTCTCATTCCCATGATATGTGCCTGGCGTTTTGCTGTCTCTTCCTCCTGGGCGTGACCACTTATAAACGTGTTGCAGGTTCGACTTTTGCCAAGACTCGAAGGAAAGAAGGCCTTCTGAAAACCTTGGACAAGTTCTGTTTGGGGAACGGATTGAGTCTTCTCCGTACAAGGTGGACAATCGGCCATGAAGCAGACCACATATACAGCACATGTGCTTTGATTGTTGAGTTGTGCTCATTGTGGGATTGGCTTTTTGTCACGCAGTTCAAGTTCAATGAAAATATCACCTGCAAGGCAGTGTGCACAAAATCCTACAAGAAAGGCGCCAGGCAGGATATGGCCAAACTGGATTTTCTCAAGATGGGAATGCAGCTCAATTACCAGCACCACTGGTCAGTACTTAATATCAGTTAATATCAGCTTCAACTGTTGAATGAGTTTAAACATGAGCTTAAATATGTGGTCTTTGTTAACGCCTGTAGTGTAGACCTGACTGGTTGAACACACAGAGCATTTCATTTATGTCTTTGCTACAGATCCCTTTTATTTACTTACAAGATTCAGTTTATTAACTTATACATGTAAAGATATTTGTTGTCTGTTACATTTTTGTAATCTTTTAAACAGTGCAGGATTTCTTTTAAAGGCAAAATAACAATTGAAGCAGCTTAATGTATTATTTCACTAAGTCAATTATCTTTTTTTCTTTATCTATTAGGATTGTCGACAATATGCCTGTGACTTGGTGCTATGAAGTGGAAGAGAATCAGCAATACTGTAACCCAGGTTTTCCCATCGGCTGTCTTGTTACCATGGACGGCAGAGCTAAAGATGCTTGTGTTATCAATGTCAGTTGCAATTCAAATTTAATTCTATTTTTATTTGTTCAATTCGCCTTGACTGCTTATCCGTCAGGCTAATGATATTTGTTACCATCTTGTTCACAGTCTGAATTCAACAAGAAGAACACATTCTATGTCTTCAACCACGTTGACATCACAATCACTTATCACAACGGAGAAAAGGAAGGATGGAGAGGAGCTCGGCTTGTCGGTGCCACTCTGGAACCAAAGAGGTAAACGTGATTGCAATGTGAGAGGGAAAGTGACCTCCTTATCAACAAAGAGCTGCATTTCTATTGAAATATATACACATAGGAAGTACTCTTAGGACTTACACCACCAGTAGCATCCGTGAGGTGAGGCTGTAACAGTAAATAATCATGTTTGCACTCTTTGTTTGATACAACAGCATCAGTACAGACGAAGCGAACCCAACCTGTAAAGGAGGCACACCAATGGAGGTCCCTGTCGATTTTGAGAACGATGTATCCATAGTTTACACCTACTCCATCACATTTAAAGTAAGACTCCAAACTATTAAAATATAATACACAAGGAAATCTATATCTATAATATACACTATATGGATAAAAGTATTTAGCTACACTCGTTTTTTTTTTATTCATTCAATCAATCCCCTTCCAAAGGTGGAAAAGTCAGACCGTCATTTGCACACATTTGTGATGCAAAATAGGCCGTCCAGTTTGAGGCTTTGCATTAGGACAGTTCATGATTTCATCCAAGATGTTTCACGGTCTGTGACTAGTCCAAGGATAGGCGTCAGACTGAAGCAGTGCAAACGCTCCTGCTTGGCATTCTGACAATAAATTCTGGGTGTGGTGAAATGATTACCTGCCTGTCTACATTGTGTCAGCTCTGAAGTTTTAACAAGGAGGGGGACAATGATATGAGGTTTTTTTTTTTTCCTAGTATATCTCTCCAGTAGAGGGCTTTGGTAGTACTACAACATACTGTTCAGGGAAGCCCCATTTCACTTCCAACACAACTGTGTCCCAGTACACAAAGCAGGGTCAATGAAGGCGTGTTTGAATACGTGTCTAGAAGAACTTGATCATCAAGCACCTTTGGGCTGTTCCAGAGCAGAGTTCATAAGCCAGCTCTCAGAATAAATGGGTCCATATTACCCCAGAAACACTCTACAAGAGTCCCAGGTGGTTTAATGGTTAGGCACATGGATACTTTTGTCCATATAGTCTTTAGAATGTATATTAGACACTTATATGTTCTGTACTGTCAGTATTAAAAAAAAAAAACAGTTAATGTGTCTTCATTTCTTTATAATAAATTTTTTTATTTACAGAATGAGGAAAAAGTCAAGTGGGCCTCCAGATGGGACTACATCCTGGTCTCCATGCCTCACACCAACATTCAGTGGTTTAGGTATGGACTTCCCCCCACACTTTAGTTGATGTTGTTGACTACATCTGTGACCTTTGCGTGTTCTGTCCAGCATCATGAACTCCCTGGTCATTGTTCTCTTCCTGTCTGGGATGGTGGCGATGATCATGCTGAGAACCTTGCACAAGGACATTGCCAGATACAACCAGGTTGACCAGGTAAGGCTTTTGTTTTTTGTTTTCCCAGGTGCAAAAAAAAAGGATCTCTATTCAGTTCATCTTTCAAACTGACCTCCATCTGACCACAATAATAAAAATATACATTTTCAGCTGGATACTTCACTAATAATATCTTTAGGGGATTTCACCTGGCCATGACGGTTAGGAACCAGCCAAAGTCACTGTAGAATGATTTGATTGTTATAAGCTACCTTTAACATTAGGCCCACAGCTACTCAAAATTATACATATTTTGTTACATTTCACAGGAAGACTTGATAAAGTTTTCACCGGCTGAGGGAAAATCGTTTCTGCCTTATGTAAGCTTGGTGAAAGCCATTTCCAAGAACTTTTATGATTAAATGGGGTGTTTGGGTGTGTAATTGCAGCAGAGAAGCACATTGGAAAAGAAGAGAAAAATCTGGTGTTGTTTTTAATAATGTGATCCTTTCAAGACATTTTAATATTTCCTCAAATTAGGAGACCCAAGCTATATCTTGCCACTTGTGCGCAAGTCTTCACCATATTTTTCTTTCCTGCAAAGCTTTAAGCGACTGTTTGTGGCTGGTGGTTGGTTTGTCTTTACCTCTGCAAACACACAGCACATTACTGATCACGCTGACCTTTTTTTTGTGTTTGTTCCTCCCCAGGAGGATGCACAGGAGGAGTCGGGGTGGAAACAAGTGCACGGAGATGTGTTCCGACCTCCCAGGAAGGGCATGCTGCTGTCTGTGTTCCTGGGGCAGGGCACCCAGATCTTCATCATGACATTCATCACACTCTGTGAGTGTCTCTTCACATTCACTTGATATGAAGCTCCTTATTCCCTGCAGCTACTGTCTGTATTTTCTTCACCCATATAGAATGTTAAACTTAAAGTTTTCCAGCCTGTTTTAGGATTTCAGTCTGCAGTAATAAGTGTACTGACAGGAGTCCTGTGAAGTACATGTTTACATTACCGGTGTAATGGAATGCGGTCTGTGTGAATACGTGCATTGATGATCTGTCTACTGTAGTCTTGGCCTGCCTGGGTTTCCTGTCACCGGCCAACAGAGGGGCTCTCATGACTTGCGCTGTGGTCCTCTGGGTTCTGCTGGGCACGCCTGCCGGCTACGTGTCCGCTCGCCTTTACAAAAGTAAGACGCATTTAAAAAGACGTACTCATTCATTGGAGGTCATTGGATTTGTTGCTGACAGTGTTGACGATTCTCTTCAGCGTTCGGGGGTGAAAAGTGGAAGATGAATGTGTTGCTGACGGCTCTATTGTGCCCCGGGTGAGTCCAGTTCCTGTTGTAACACCCTGGGTGAGAAGGGGTCACCTGTGCATATTCTTTTTATTGGCCTGCATTCATCCGGTAGGAGGCCGACGCCTCTCTGAAAACAAACCAGTGATGACGCTCACCTTAGTTCCTTATCTTTTCTTGCACAAATATTTGCATAAAGCTGTGGGATTTAAAATCATTTTTAAAAGCAGTTTCATTGAATTTATTTTAACAAATGAAAATTAAATCATGATTAGATAAAGTTTAAGAGCTTTCCTTGATCAAAAAAAACAAACATATATATTATGAAGAATAAATGGACTTAATTTAGGGATTGCGGGAAGCACTCTCCCCCTGTGGGTAGTGTAACTGAAACTAACACTTCTAACTGTGTCTTAAGTTTGACTTAGATTTGGTTGAATTTGAAGAAATGTGTGCTCTTTGTCAGGATACTCCCCCACAGGAAAGCCCAGGCGCTCACTCAGGCTAATATGATCTGCTCACTGTTTGTGCTTCCTGGGAGCAACACATGACACTCTTATGTTTTAATTGCCTCCCGGCCTTTAACCATCGGATGCGTATTGTTCTTCCTGTTTTGTTCCGTAGTATCGTTTTTGCGGATTTCTTCATGATGAACCTGATCCTCTGGGTGGAGGGTTCATCAGCAGCTATTCCCTTTGGCACTCTGGTGGCCATTTTAGCTCTGTGGTTTGGAATCTCGGTGCCACTCACCTTCGTTGGTGCCTACTTTGGATTCAAAAAAGCGGTATGTTGCATTGTTAAAAACCTGAAACTAAATATGGTGCATGTTAATATTTTAGCAATCCTTTTTAAGGTGTGTATTTTAAGGAGTGTCTATATCTTGAGCTACTTGGAACCTGAATTTCCCCGAGGGATCAATAAAGTAGCGATCCATCTGTCTCTGTCTATCATCTGTGTCCATTTGGATTATTTATAGGCAATTGAGCAACCAGTGAGGACAAACCAGATCCCTCGTCAAATTCCTGAGCAGTCTTTCTTCACAAAGCCCATTCCTGGAATAGTTATGGGTGGTATTCTACCTTTTGGCTGCATCTTCATCCAGCTCTTCTTTATTCTCAATAGTATATGGTAAGGAATGCTGTCCGTCTGGAGCGGTGTGTTGGTCCTGTTGTTGGGTGCCAGTGCTTCTCAAGAGTTGCTCTTTTGTATTACAGGTCTCACCAGATGTACTACATGTTTGGATTCCTCTTTTTGGTCTTCATTATTTTGGTCATCACTTGCTCTGAAGCAACAATTCTGCTCTGCTACTTCCACCTGTGTGCAGAGGTATTCCATTGTCCTTCCCATACCTATTCCAAAATTAGTTCATTTCCCCTTATTGTTCTTCCTTGATTATATGCTCTGCGAGTATGTCTGGTACATTTATTGGTCCATTTATTGCTCCAGTTTCAGTTTGCGTGTGTACTCTCTAACTCTTTGTCCAGGATTATCACTGGTGGTGGCGTTCCTTCCTGACCAGTGGCTTCACGGCCGTTTATCTGTTCATCTACGGCGTGCATTACTTCTTCTCTAAGTTGCAAATCGTCGGAGCTGCTAGCACCATCCTCTACTTTGGCTACACGATGATTATGGTCCTCATCTTTTTCCTTTTCACAGGTGAGATATTTTTTGACTCTTTTGATGATCTGCCACCATTTCTCACCTCGTTTCTTTCCAGCCGGCAGGCCTCCTGCCTGTGTACTCTTATGTTTGCATAGCATAGCATAGTGTGAGATGTGTGAATAAGCTGGGTGTGTTCCGCAATGTTTCCTTGGAGTACAAATACCCAACTGTCTACAGGATTCAAAACTTGTTCTCATTGACAATGACACCCGACCTTTTCATGTCAAGTCAACCCTTACAACACAGATGAGTCACATCAAATGCACTTGTACACCACTTACCTCCAATGCTGCTGTGGTGACGTACAAGAACATAATATAAATCAGAAATCCTTTAAGAAATGACTTTCAGTGTCTACAGGTGTGCGTGTGTGTTCTGGGAATTTTCTGTTTTTAGAATTTAGCTGTGTGCACTCACAGAAGACCAGGACTTGTAAACACTCTATCACCATGCTCGGATGAGAAAAATCTGGCTGCTGCCTCTTTTGTCTCTGTTAAGAGATTGACACATGTCGGCATGGTAACGGCACTCTGCTGCTTTGTCCTGCTCGGCCCCACACCCACTCGGATAGGAGAAGAGGAGTGTGCAGGGAAAAAGATAATACGCAATGCAAGATAGCAGACGAGTTCTACTGTGGCCCAGGAATATACTTCTCACCGTGATGTCAGAGGGTGACATGTTTGCTGGTGTTACGCTGCAGTTAGGCCAGATAAAAGTTAGCCTTGACACTATCTTAAGTCAGGGCTGTCACTAGCCGCAAAATGATAAAGATAATCCAAGAATTCAAGCAGAAGATGATCAGTTTCCCTCCTTGCTTCCACTGGTGATCTAAATAATCCTAATCTCTCATCCACCATTTCACAAACTCCCTTTTCTGTCTTTTTTTGCTTCGTCGCCACTTTTTTTTATCTCGGTTTAGTTCAGGATTTGGCTTTATGACCCCGGTGAAGCAGTTAGATAGGATCCGTATGAACTCATCCGGTCTGGCTTTTCAGCCTGGAGAATCACATTCTCTCAGTTTTGGCTGTCAAAGTCTATTTCCAAGCCGTTAGCATTAGGAGTGTTTGCTGCCAGTTGTGCTCTGCTCCCCCACTGCTCTCTATCACTAATCTGCCTTCTATTTCCAGGTACAATTGGATTTTTCGCCTGCTTCTGGTTTGTAAATAAAATCTACAGTGTGGTCAAGGTGGACTAGAGGCTCATGGGAAAGACTGACTCATTGCTGAAGCAGTACCGTCTTCCTCAGTGCTGGTGTGAGATTAACAGGTCTGAACTGCAAGCATCACTTGGCATTGAGAAGAGCTGAAGAGCAGAGCCCGTCCTCTTGTATGCTTTAAACCTACCTTGCTGTTTTGTTTCATTTTCCTTAAAAAAAAAATACAATGATTCTCTGTTCATCAATGACCAGTTTCCTGAATCAGCATGGGTTTCTATTATATGGGTACCATAGTGGGCAGTTTTGGTGACCTAGTAAGACCTGAAATGTTTTGGTTTTGTTTTTGTTTTTTTTTCTTAAAGCGGTTAAATGTTCTGCATTTTGCTTTTGTAATCATTTATGGTTTACTCATCACTTGTAATGACGGGGAGAAAATGTGTGTACATAATATGTATAGGAGCATGAGTGAGAGAGGGCAACATAAAGGCTGTCACAATTATGAAATGTATTGTAGGATGCTTCATTTACCCTGTCCGAGGTTACAATTGGTTATATAAGACCATAGATGTCACCTGTATTGTAGTCCAGGAAGTAGATACAATGCTGACATTATTAATAGCTTCCAGTTCTTCCATGCTTTTCTAGTTAGATTAAAAATAAGCATTGACCCGTCAGTAAAGAGGAGTGCAGTATGTTGCACATGAAGGATGACCCGTCTGATGAATGATGTATGTTCTATCTTAACAGTCTGTGAGCTTTCTTCTTAAAGATGTGTTTCCTCATATATCGTAATTATCAGTTATTGCTGACTGCATTAAACACTGCTGCATTGTGCCTCCAGCAGTGTGGAGTCATCGCCCAAGGTGATAACACTTTTTCAAATAAATGTTGTTAATTCAACACGAGGGGCTCCTGGTGACGTGACCGCGCGGGGAGATCGATGGTTTTCTGTGCCCAATGCCGCAGCAGGGTGAAATGGGGAGAAAAGAGACGCCGGGCACAGTTTACAGTACTTTATTTGACAGACGACCTGTAGCAGTTGAGCAGAAATAATATAAAATGTGTAGTTTAACACCTGGGGACGTTACTTCAGTGGTTCGATCACTTGGAGTCCCCACAGAGCACAAAAAACACAAAGTTGATTGTCTTCTCTAACACTGTACAACTGATCTGACTCTAGTCTTTTCCTCCAGCTGCTTCCTAAAATCCTACAGGTTGTGCACATCGCGTGCCAAAGACATCTCCATACATTCATTTAATTCACTTAGTCCTCTTTAAATATTTCAATCTGCATCTGCACAGCTTAATATTTACTCTCTTTTGTACAATTTTCCACATATTAAATACTTGATCTGCTCTATCACTATTATCTTACATAAAACATGGTTATGCAAGACTAGAATTAACACTTTTTTTTTAAAGGAGAATACTGTGCTTACTCAGCCTGACACTAGTCAACAAATACTGAATATACATTTCAGAGCAACGAAGGCCAAGTTCACTATGCAACTGTCAAACCTTTTGTTTTTTTTTTCTTCAGTTGTCTTCGTGCTATGAGGCCAGAATGGGACGTGAGCGTGTTCACCTCAGGAGCATCGGTCGGCACTATTATTTTTTTCTTTTTTCTTCCCCTTTGCGAGAGCGCCCTGAGTTCAGCGGGCGTGCGGTGAAGTTCGCCCGCGCCGACCGGAGCGCTGTGCCCGTGCCCCCTCTGGACTCAGGGCGGACCCCACAGGTCCCCGAGGGATTTGCAGATACTGCAGGAGGCCCAACGTGGCGGGTGTTGCTTTCACAGGACAGGAGCTAACGCCATGGCTGCACACATTTAAAAACGCATCTGACGCCATCTTTTCTGTACACCGGCTGCAAATGAGACATTGGGAGAGCCGCAGGTTTCTACAGGTTTTCACTGTCTGAGGGTAACTCGGGTAGTTTGACTCCAGATGGAGGTGGAAGCTCCTCCCCCACGGTCACGTGCTCTGCTTGCTGTGCACCGTGATCTCCCTCTCGGAGCTGATGCTGGTGGACGTGGTCTCCTTGCGGCTGTCCCTGGACTTCCTCTCGCAGGTGGGCGAGGAGGAGGTGGTGCACTCCTCCCAGGTGCGCAGGGGGAAGACCCTGGCGGCGGCGCTGGGCAGGTGGCAGTGGGCCCGCACGCGGCCCTCCGCCTTGGTGAAGCAGCTCTCCGCCGCCGAGCCCTGGCTGGGGCGGCCCTGCTTGCAGAAGAGGCCGCAGAGCAGGGCCAGGAACTCCTTCCTCACGCTGCGGTGCATGTAGCCGTAGATGTACGGGTGGAGGCAGCACTGCATGAAGAAGAGCACCAGAGCCAGGGAGCAGAGCCAGGGGGGCGCGGCCGCCCCGGCGCTCATGGACACGGTGTTGAGGATGCTGTAGGGCCCCATGCTGAGGATGTACGACGCCATGATGACGAAGACCACGCGCGCCGCCTTGCAGTGGTAGTGGAAGCGCCTGTGGCGGACCCTGACCGGGTACCCCGCCGCCGGGCAGGGGCCGTCGGGCGAGCTGACCTGCTGGGGCTGCGAGCTGCTCGCTCCCTGGAAGTCCTGCTGGGCGGGCTGGGAGTAGGACTGGGTCTGGACCGGGTGCACCAGGGCGTTCTGCCGCCGCGCCGCTCTGAAGACCATCCAGTAGCAGCCCAGCATGACCAGCACGGGCAGCCAGAAGGACAGGGCGGACACGGTGATGGAGTAGGACAGGCTGGACGACCACACCACCGAGCACACGTTGTAGCGCCGGTCGAAGTCGATGGCGCCCCAGCCGTAGAGGGGGGGCGTGCTCTGCAGCAGGCTGACCACCCAGGTGCAGGCGATCAGGTTGGTGCCCAGGTGAGGGGTCATGCGGGTGGGGTAGGACAGCGGGTGGATGATGGCCAGGTAGCGGTCCACGGAGACCACGATGATGGTGTTGACGCCGGCGAAGGCGAAGAGGTGCATGAGCACCACCAGGGCCTGGCACAGCCGGGGGTCCAGGGGCCACACGCCCGGCACGGCGGCCGCCAGGGCGAAGGGCATGACCAGCACGGTCTGGAGCAGGTCGGCCAGGAGGAGGTTGAGGACGAAGCGGTTGGCCACGTGGAGGAGCTGGGGCTTCCTCTGGAACACCAGCAGCACCACCACGTTCCCGAACAGGGACACGCAGAGGATGAGCGCTATGAGCACCATCTTCACCGCGCTGTCGGCGGCGGAGGGGGCCCAGGCGCCGCCGGTGCCGTTGGCGGCGGCGTGAGGGGGCTGCGCTGTGGCCATGGCTGCTCAGACGCTGACGATGGCGCAGGTGACCTCACATCCTGAACAAGGCTGCCCTGAAGTCAGGTCATGAGCAGACCCCCCCCCGCCCCCCCCTCCACTTATTTTCTCTCCAGATCGTAGCAGCCTTCTGCAGCCATTGTTGCTTTTTTTTTCACTGCAAACAACGAACCTGCGTGTCACATGTGCTGCTCCCGTGTTCATCTAAGGCGCTCGCGTCATTCATTCTGGGAGGAAAAGCGCTCGGAAGCCCCTGAACGTCTCACCTGGCTCTCATCTACAGGCCCGCTTCTCCGTGTAGCCCCCATCGGCGCGATGAAAATGGAAATTTCTCTATATTGTCAGCGGCTCTGTCGTTTCAACGTCGGCGGAAGGAGCAGGCGCGGGCAGACGCCGCCAAGGCTGGAACCGTCGTGCGCCTCCACGTCGTCAGCGACGCGCGTCGCCGCTTGAGGATGCTCGCTTCCCCGCGCTCGCTTTCCGTCGTTTTGCTCCCATTTTAGCCTCGGATCCAGTCAATGGCAGCAAGGCTTTCACGGCTCAGCTAACATACGCTGAGTGTCGGCGCCCAGCGGGGGTCTCTCATCCGCACGCCCGCGTCGCTCCTCCCGCCGCTCCCCGCGGCTCGCACGGCAGATCAGACATTTATTATTTCATCAGCTCGGATTCCTCCTCAACAGACTTAGGCTACTTACGACGGCTCTGGTCTCCGGGGAGAGGGGGGGACACCTGCGCTGAGATCTCCCCCCGCCGCTGGAGCCTGTCACCGAACCCCCCTCCCACCCGGTCCCATCCTCTTCACCGTGGATGCGCAAGTGCGCTTCACGATCCAACCTGACACTTTGTAGATTGTAGCCAGTGGAAGACAGGCACCCCCGCGTTATTTCCTCAACAGGACATGTCCTCAGATATGGGATTGAGCATAGATTATCACCCGTCTGCAACACGCGGCTCAGACCAACTCCAAACGCTCATCTCCACTTTAAGGGGAGAAATACTCCAAGTCACTTAAATCTGTTGTTATTACGGATGCTGAGAGAGTGTTACAACTCTGGGACTTGTTTATTAAAAGTCTGCATGGTTTTTCATTTGTTCTACGAGGTTTGATGGAGAAGGTGGATCTATTTTTGGTCACGATAAGACCACCTGATAACGGGCGGTGAAGCTGCTCTCTGAACGAGCTCCCTCTAAATAAACTGTTAAAGACTCGTAGCAGTAAGGAGAACTGTGCAGGCATCATCTTCAGTGGATATCAAATTAGGAGATTAAAAAAAAGATGATTCAATAAACGTTTATGGTCATTTCCACTGTAGAATGGTATGTGTCCTCTGCAAACTGATATATCACCCTCCTCTTATCAAACTGGATAAGAGGAGCAGATAAGAGCAGGCTGGAGGAGGTCCAGGAACAGAGCAGCATCGCCTGCATGTGCCACCTGCTCTGAACAGTCAGTAAGGTCAGTACAGTAGACGTGTTTATGGACTCCTGTCAGGTGTCTTTGCTTTTGTATTTATTGGTTTTAAAATAATACAACCATAAAACCTGTTTTACTACTTTCAGGAAGTTCACTCCTCAGGGTTCAGGAGGCGGTTCCGCATGGAAGCTGGCACGTTCTGCCCGTTTTGTCACACCCTGTCATAAATGCACGACAGGCTGAAGGTCTCCCCCCGCTCACAGGCCCAGACCTCTGCGCAGCCCCCGTTAGCGCGACCAAATGAATATTTATTGGTTTGAAAAGAAGAAAACCTGTTTTATTGCTTTCAGGAAGTTCCCGCCTCACACAGAGCTCCGTGCGGAGGTTTGCACGTGACGATGCGCTCCTCAGACGGGCCGGTGTAGAGCAGAGGACCTCTGTGACCTTTGGGTAAAGCACCTGAAGACTGAAAAAGAGGAATTCCCTGGTGAACACTCCCTTCTGTCAGATGCAGGGAGGGATAAATGGGCGGCGTCCGCTTTCCAGCAACAGCTTAATTACTATTTAGTGTGTGGGTGAATCACGCTTTAGATAAATATCAGACTGCACACATGAGGACGTTGATTCTCCAGGTTCCATCACAAAGCTCCTGGAAGAATCCTCACATTAATATAAGCCACCTCTTCTCCCCTTTTCTCATTCTTCCTGATGGAGACCCACACAGCCCCATCTCTGAGTCCAGCCTTTAAAGCAAATACGAGCCCATTTAATATGCACCAAAAACAAAAGCTTGACTACATTGTGCAATCCAATTAGTCTGTAGCTTACATGGCCTACTGATCAACTCTTGTAATTAGTCATTTTATTTCAAGTCTGTCCTCTATCTGAGCTATCAAAAAAGCCTTTGATGTGACTCTTGAGCGCCCTGTGATTCAGATTTAGATCGCAAGTGAAATGGAGGCGACTGCAAAGGCTGCGGAGAGACGCTGCCGTGTTCTGGTGTTGAATAGACTGTGGTTCAAAGGGAGACGCGGAGCCCGCTGCATGCCTTGTGGGTTTATTAGTCTGCTAAAGCAGCCTGGATGTCGCCCTCAGGCCCCCCCCCCCACATCTGGAGCCCCTCTCTCATTCACTGTCAGTCACTGACACCTACTGTAGGGCTCCAGAAAGTGAAGCCCCTGTGGACCGCCCTGTGGTTCACCCTCTCCACTGGTCCAAATGAGACATTACATTAGGACATCTCTGAATTTGGTGAAAAAAACAACTTTCAAGGTGAAACATTTCCACACTCAGGCCCAGTATTTCAGCTCAAGGAATGATGGGAATGATGGGCTGAATTACCGGACGTGGTGATTAGTTCCCACAAAATGTCGCCTTTTGTTTGATAAAGGCAGAATCAGGGAAAGTGCTGACAAATGTTTGACAGGACACTAAACGCTACCTAACGAGAGTCCTTAAGTACACAACTAGAGTTAAGGAGAGATCCACGTGACTCATGTGAATTCAAAAAGCAGTAAAGGCGTTGAAGTCCACTTGGCTCGGCAGCCGCTGTCAGATCTCCTCCAGCGTGACCGTGAGGAGATCTGACAGCGCAATAACACTGAGTAAATGTGTCTTTTACATTGGCCAGATGTGTCTCCTGATGAGGCCTGCAGATTGTGTCCATGAATTTATAATGAAGGTTTTTGGATTAAGGCTTTCATCAATTCACAAGCCCATCCACTTTATCAGGCTGCACAGATATTGAACACGAACAGACAAACTTTCTTATTAGAGTCAGCCACAACCGACTGGGCTGAGATCTGAGTATTGGTGCTCAATGTTCCAGAACAAATGAGGTTTCTGCTCAGTTTCCTTGTGTGTTTTTCTCCTACGGCCTACAGACGCAGTTCCTGCAGGAGGTGATGTCACCCTCCGCCACCCTTCGCCCTGTGTTGGCGGGTCTGAAGGTCACCGTGTTGCCTTTTCCCCAGTGGACACTGGGATATGTGCTCACTTGGGTGAACTCTGGTGGAGATCATCACAGGGCTGACTTTACAGAACTATTTGTCTTTGTGGCCTCGCTCGTTTGCTTGCTGCATTTTTAATAATGGATTTAATTAAACTCAGGGGAGCGTTCACTAACTTCTTTTCTTTGTATATTCACTCTTTGACTTGTGCTTTTCTCAGAGTTTAAGTCTTCTTTTGTCTTTCTGGTGTGTTTCTGTCAAGGAAACAGACGCCTTTGTCCTCTACCAAAATGACTTTTTCAACTCAGTCGTTTGAATTTGTAAAAAAAAAAAAAAAGTAAAAAAAAATATCCTTATGACTCAATTTGAAAAGAAGTTAAGGAGGAAAACATCCAAGTGAGTGAATACTTTTTTACAGCCACCAGGCCAATAAGATGAGGTTTGTCTAAAGTTACTGCATATTTTCTCAACGTTGAAGTAGATCCTACCGCCTTGATCACGTTTGAAATGTCATTTCTTGCCTGTAATAATTGATCATCTCTGTATCTCCCACACAGACTCAACGCGGACACACCGCAGCGTTTGAAGTGAACCCTGTTTGATATTTGCTATTAAAGACACAGCAAGAAAAATGAAATCTTAACGACATTAGAGCCATTTTCTTGTTGTCCTGCGACTTCAGAAATTAAAAAGAAAAAAAAAAAAAAAGGACATTCTGTCTCAGCGGCTGAGAGTATTCTTAATGAATTTCCCTCTTGTGTGGTGAAAAGATTGATTAGCAACAAATCTGATCATGTGGTGGCGAGGAACCCATCCACGGCGTTTGCAGAAAAGGCCAACGATTTACATTAAAGTCACCGCTATGATCAGATACTTTTAACTTGAAATGCCACAGAATATCAGTACTCAGACCATGAGAAAAGTCTGATATGACAGCGGCGGCTTAATGCGGTGTAAAAGTGTCAGCACGCATCGGAATAAACTTCTGAGAGGAGAACAGCCTAATCTTAATCCGTGAGTGAAATGCTAATTTCCAAACTTTGCGAGCGGAAAGTGCTCCACGCGCGCCCCGCCGATATGGAACGACTCTTAACAGTTCGATAAATCGTCGCGTCGATCGAGAAAAAGCATTCATCGATCACAAATAGAGGCACGTCTGTAGGGAAACAGACAGTGAAACACACACACACCAGCGCGCACACACACCCACACACACACACGCAGAGAGCGTGATGAACAATGGTTGCAGCATGTAGCTGCAATGAAAAAGCCCTGTAAACAAACAGATGACAAAAAGATTGAGAGAGACCATCACAGCATTGGCCTCTAAAAGAAGCCTTTCATTTCACTGCACAATGGCAGTTGTCTCCGAAGCCCAAACAGTTTAGAAGTAATTACTAGTGTTTTCCCCAAAAGGTGATTACTTTGCCACACTTGGCAGCCATTGTCACCGTCCGGGCACCACACTCATCAGCAGCACAAAGGGGAGAAGTGCTCGATTGATGATGAGCCCTCTGTGGCTTTGGGAAATTTAAAAGTACTTCTATGAGGCTCTTTCAGGAGATTAACTTGCAATAAGGGCTACCTGCCACATTCCCTGTATTCATGGTGGCGGCACAAAGAGTTTTTTAAGAGGCGCACAGCTGCATGAAAGCAAACGGCGAATGGGGATAATAGTCACAAAAGACAACAAACCCCAAGTGTAAAGAAATAAAGTGTTTTTTAAGATGGGAAGCTTCTATTCAGAGCCAGGCCATTCCTTCTTTTGACCATTGAGGATCCGTCCACTCCACCACCCAAGGCCTCAATCTAATTATTTTAGGACAAGACATGTTATGGTGCAAAGTGGCAGAGTGAGAGCACTCTGGAGCAAAGTGCACTTTAATTCAGTCATTCTATTGGAGAGATTCCTCCCTTCGAATGGACGTCACACATCAGTAGGCTGGCACAATCGGGAGGCTCCTGACGGAGCCCCGGGCCCTTTCTGCAGGGTTACTAAACACAAATCATATTAACTGATAAACATGTAGTTAAAATCGGAGCACATATTTTATGCGCTGCTGTATTTTGCACAGCTGCACAAGGAGGCTGTTTTTTTTTCCTTTTTTTTTTTTTTTTTTTTTTTTATATTGGGAATTTGTACAAATCTTCAAAGGCAGATTAGAGCGGAGCCACGGGGGCTCGGATCTGATTCCATTCATTAAGCAGAGAGAAAGAGATGGCGAGGGAGAGCGAGAGACTGCATGTGTCCTTGCCTGCCTAAATGTGAAAATTGCTCATGCCATTATTTCAGATGAGAAAGTGGGGACTGAATGGATTTGCTTTAATATAACAGACATGGAATACCACATACAGAGAGGCAGGAGGGGGGTAGACTTCTTTGCTTTTTGCTCACACAGTGGAAAGGCCCTGACAGGTGTGCTTTTGTATGCACAAGTCTGTGAGAGTGAGGCAGCTTGTGTTTGTCCGTATGTGTGTGTGTGTGTGTGTGTGTGTGTGCGTATACTTGAGGATGTGAATAAACACAGACAAGTGTGTGTGTGTGTGTGTGTGTGTGTGTGTGTGTGTGTGTGTGTGTGTGTGTGTGTGTGCGTCGGAGAGCGGGTCTAGCTTCGCCGTGTTCCGGTGCCACTCCCCGGTGGAGAGAGGGGCCTTCTCACTTCGCCTCGGTCTGGTCTTCCAGCAGGCCAGGACTCAGCACTGACCCTCATTAGACTCACTCACACTGATCCTGAGACGGAGAGAAAGAAGGAGCGTCAGCATGTGTGCAATGAAAAAAGAGGGGTGGATGATGAGGAAAAAGCAATTATAGCCCTTCCTACCCTGTCAAAGGGCTCTTCCGTCTGGATGTGTGTGTCACAGCACTCCCGCCTGCAGCACGGACATTTGGTAAGAACCTTTAAATTCTGCTTTTGTGTTTTATGTAGATTTCTGATATTGGTATTCTCCACACGAAAGAAGTTTTCCTTTCTTACCTGGGAACTCGCACCTCAGCAGAAACTTGGGTGTTGAGGTCAATCTATTTGAAGGACATTTAAAGTTCAAAGGTCACCTGACTATACATAGAAGCCTGGAATCAACCCCCAGGTTGAATCATTTATCCTTTTATTATTTATTCCATATTTGTAGAATTATTTCCTTTTTCAAAACAATTCTCTAGTTTTTCTTTGTATTTTCCTCAAGTAAAAATGTGGAGAAAACTATCAGTTCGTTTTCTTTTTATTTAGGCAGCTGCAGGATTGGTTTCGGCCACTAGATGTCAGGATTTGCCTAGTAACATGCGCTATCCCCCCACCCATCGCCAACACCTGAGGGGGAAACTTGTGAGTCGTCTACACATGGTGTGACAGCTTCCCCAGGAAGCTCGGGTGACATTTGCCTCACTTAATGACACAAGCTAATTAATCATTAGCTGTCCCAGAGGTATTGGTGTTTGAGAGGCTTTGTCGTGCCTCTCCCCAGTAGGGGGTCCCAGCTTCAACATGTTATGTATGCATAACTGCCTCATCCCACACTACAACATCTTAATTCTCACCCGTTTAGCTAGTTTGACTGAACTGCACAGGGCTTTTTTTTTTTTCTTCCAAGCCTTCATCTTGGATAAAGTATAATCTGGTGAGACATAGAATACCTTAATTTCCCTCAGCTTCCCAAAGCCTCGCGCACGATGCGAGGCGAGGCGAGGACAGCGTTGCTGCCTCCAAGAGGACAGGTTTTGTTGATGGGTGCCTGGGCACGCGAGGGATGGGCGGCTTTAATACCATCACTTTATCAAGGCCCGATGGCCCTGCTCGCACAGAATTAACAAATTAATTCAGGATTACAAGTAAAATTCCCTTTTTTTCTATAATAATCACCCTTTGTTCCTTTTCTCAGAGAGGGGGATGGCTATTAGTACCAAATTTAATTATTCTGTTATTTGTAAATTGGAAGGCTCTATTTGAGGAGTGTGGGCACACCATAGGCGTTCAAGGGTGTTCAAAATTCAAATGTGCACGTTGATGTATTCTCTGCAGAACATTCTCGATGATCAAAACCTCTCTGTGCTCACGGTGCTCTACTGCCCGCATCTATGTGGGGCTATGAACCCATAGGATGGGCTATCAGTAATTATCTCTCACAGGGTGAGACCCTTTCCAGTTAATGTTCCAGTCAAATAAAGGTCTCCTGAACTATATAGGAAATGAAGTCTGCTCCCTGGATGTATTTTCTGCTCCCTCTGCATTATTGCGGCCCCCCTCCTGAGTTTCGGACAAGCTGAGCGTGTTTGTCTCACACTAGGATCTCCAGGTGATGCACTCAGGTTCCCTCTTCACCCGCTGCAGAGGGCAGTGGGCAGCAGTTAGCGGCGCGGGGCCAGGGAGGGCGCGCACTGATGAGGCTCCGCGGCAGCAGGAGGCCTTTGAAATGTCTTAGAGGTTTTTGGAGGAGGCCGAGGGTGCCCTTGGGATCCCGTGACCCCCTGACACCCGTTCACTAGCCCCTGCGCTTTGTTCTGTGACCTGCAAGTGCTGCATATATGTGGAGTGGTACGGGCCTCTTTTTTTTTTTTTTCGCGATCTGGTTTATATATCTGGACACGGGTTAGAGTGAAGCCACCGAAGTATAGCGTGTCACAATATGATCCTTGATATTTTTTAGCGGCTCCTGCCATTAAAAAAACCCCCTCAAACTCATTTTCTGCTCCTATACTTATTTCTCATCGTCTGCAGAGGCTTTACTGCCTCTACATTTAATATGACTCGGATATCCATCAGATCCTTCATTTCCTCTCTAATCACAGCAAAGATTTCACTCCTCCGCGAGCAGCCATTGTAGCCAAAGTAAACTCAAGTTATCTGCAGTAGCGAGTAATAAGTCTGTAGAGCAAACATAGGTCCCTGATGAAATCACGGGGTGGGGATGAAAGCCATGGAGGCGCATTTATATGCCATTATTGTGCTCACACGATGTCACCTTGATGAAGCTCAATGGTCCAATTTTCTGTTATATTGAAAACAAAGTCTACTGAGGAAAATCTTTGTGAAAGAGATCTAAGCCTTGACCTTGGAGATACAGACGCCGCGGTTCCTCCATCGCTAGCAGGAGGCCTTTGGACCTGACGCACGGAGAGACGACAGGAACCTTCTGTTCTCCGATTATCTAAAGTAGCTGCGGAATCTTTGCCATGCAAAGCTGGATCTGCCGCCACATTTGCCCTCGACGCTGTCTGGGAAAAAAAAAAAATCGGGGCGTGTCCGTCCTGTGGGAACCCCATCTGCGGGCCCAAAGTGACGGCACCGCCCTTTCCTCCACCACCTCCATTCACTGTCACTGAGGCGGGGTTGTGGGTGGGGGGGCGTTGGCAGGACGGGGAAGAGGCTGTGCAAATTCACCTGACTGCGGCGGTGCCGTCAGTGCCCTGCAACGATGCGCTGCTCGGCACCTGTGCCGTCGCAGCGGGGGGCCACAGGAAACAGACGGGGACCAGTCAGGTCGACCCCAAACCTGCAGTCTGTCTCCACCGTGCTCCAGTCCCACTGACGACCTCGGGGCCTCGCGCGCAATAAATAAATATCATTTTCTGCGGAAAGAAGTGTTCAGACTTGAAAGAGTCTTTACCACGAAGCTGAAAAGGGAGGAGGCGGAGGGGGGAGCGGGGGGGGGGGGTCGCTTGTCATCTGCTACATTTTCTCTTTTCTAATGAGGGCAACCAATGCTCAAACTTGACGCGTGAAATTATCCTTTCTGGTACGGCGAGCCTGTGGAATATTTATGATCGCTTCTTTATTTGCATGTTTACTGCGCGTCAGGGCGAAGCTAACTTTTCTGCCCACCCAACACAGTCAAAGCAGCACAGGCCTCTCGTGGTGTTGGGGGTGGGGGTGGGGGGGGGGGGGGGGTGGGGCTAAGCATTGCGCGTGATTCCCTATCTTCAGGAACCCCGCAATTACATCTGGCACAACTCTACATGAAGTTACGCTTAATAATCCTTTGTGCATAGCAGCTTTGAAGAGCCGTGGCCCTCTCTAAGTTTGCTTTTTGTCCCCCCCCCGGCCTCCTCCTCCCCACCGCCATCACTTCTGTTGTACCCCCGATCCTCAATCCCCCCCATCCCCCAATTTGGGACAGAAGACAGAATGTGATGTGTCGTCTCCCTCCCCACACAAAGCCCCAGTGCATTGGACACACCTTGGACAGCACAAAGGATGAAAAGCGCGATGAGGCTTGGACACGCAGGACCACGCTGCCAAGCCCGATAAAGACGCTTCAAAAGTCGAGCGGCGAACAGTAGCCTTCTTCTCTTCTGCTCTTCACTTTTTCTTCCCAGGGCCAACCAGAAAGAGGGAGAGAGAGAGAGAGAAAGAAAGAAAAACATAAAGAGAACCTGACCGAGTCAAAAGATATTTTCGTCTTTGGTGTTTTTTTTTTTTTTTTTTTTACCCGCGTGAGACCTAAATGTACTTTTTTAGGTAATAGCACCTCAGGAAGGCGGGAGTGGATCCAAAACGCTTGATTAACATTTGTATGTCTGCTTTTGGTACGAGTACAGGATTAACTAGAAGCACCCCGGCTTTGAATCGGGCGGCCCATAAATAAACCCTCCTGCCCCATCTTCAATCCCCTGTCTGAGGACACTGCAAATGGATGCCATTTTCACCTCACGTCTAAAACAATGTCACACTTGGCCCACTCCTACTTTTTCTTTTTTTGAATCTAATAATAATTCTCATGAATTTACTTTATAGACTTTATTGCGCTGTAGGAAACCTGAGTTGAGAATTTCAGACAAGCGAGACAGCAGCAATTACCACTGTGTGTTACTTTTTCCTGCCTTTGCATTTTTATCATCTTGTTAGTACACAAATTTGCCCAGACGTCATAAAACCTGACTTTTTGCCGGTAGCTCCCTCCTGCTCTCCTCTCCATGCCTCTCTCTCTCTCTCCCTCTGTCTCTCTCTCTCTGCCTCATTGAAACAGATGGTGTTTTATGCTGGGCACAATCAGGACTATTCAGCATCAGGCAGGGCAGACCCTCCCCACCTGCGCTCAGTCCAATCACAACCTAATGATCACATTTGGAGCAGTCTGTTCCAAATTACTCCCAGTTGGAGCCAGGGCCACAGGTAACCACCCCCACTCCTCCCCTCGCCATCGCGCTTTGCCCCTTCCCCTCCGCCTCACCTCCATCGCAACAGTTTCCTTAACCGCCCGTCCCTATTGATATTGGCTCCAGCAGTTAGACCTTCGACTCTGGCTCTTAATCAAATCAAGATCCAAATCTGGGCTGCGAGCATTCCAACGCAGCCTCGCAGCAGCTGTGGCGAAAATATTAGCCGCATATGGGGGGGGTATGCATCCAGAGCTGAGGTGTTTACTGTATGCACTGGGACTTGAGGTGGCTCTCCTTCACGCGTGTCAGCACAACATTCCCCCGTGGGTGTGTGCAGATCTGTGCTCGCGCTGATAATTGTCGCTTCACCTGCGCGCGCACAGTGCAAACGCATACGGCGCGCATGCACCCCGGGAAGGACCTTCCTGGGGTCACCGTGACAGCGGTGCTCACCACATCAGGCTTATCTGAGTCTCTTATCAGCATGTTTGCGCTGCTTCAAAAGACATCATTTATGCGTCTTCTTCAGATAGTTTGTGGCTACTTCCATGCGTTGGGTGTTCTCAACATATGCGGCTGGTTCTACAGGACGATGTTTTATTCATGAATTAAGATGGGGAAACAAAATGGGAAATGACCTGCTTTTTCTCTTCTTTGCACCCCACTTGAATATCTTATTTCTTGTATGGGCAGGCATGGCGGGGTGGTTGTATATCTTTAGGCATGTGACACCAGAAGTGTGCTGTAGTCAAGACCCTATGACATTGTGATACACCCTCCGACATCCCTGGGGACAAAAGAGCAAGACCGAGGGGCCTGCCTTTTCGTGTCCCAGCAATGCCGTAGGACCTATATGGTCCTAGCACAAGTCCCCACATGGGTGTCCATCACGGGGTCTGACAGGAGCATTTGACAGCGGCGCTGCCCTGCTGACTGCCCTTCTTCACTGTCCTTCTGGTCAATCTGCACCTCAATTGCTTTCTGTGCTCACTGCATGTCAAAAAGAGCCAGAAGCCACAGAGGAAGTGCAAATATCCTCTAATGGCCTTGATCCAGATGGATGCGCCCATGACAATAGCCCCCCTGTGCCTGTGGTTTGGGTTTTTGTCAGTGAGAAACACGGAGGCCACCACAATAACACAGCAAAATTATGCATGCAGGACAAGTCCCATTGACGTGTTAAAGAGCACTGCCAGTTGCTATGATAATTGAGTTAGTTCATTCCAAGGCAGAGAACTTCTTTCTCTTAACGTCTCTGTAAAGACACTTTGGGGACATAAGGCAGACTTTAAGACAAAAGCTGTGGGGGGAGTAATAATTGATTCAGTGAGCCACCATTTCTCTGCCCATTTGCTTAACATAGGCCCATGCATCTGTTAGAGAATGGTGCTTGATGGGATTGCCTTTAATGGGGGTGCATCGTAGGTTTTTTTATTCTATCGCTCAAAAGATTGACACACGCGATCAAGTCCATATGGATGACTCAGATTAGATTAAAGGACAAATAACTGCTCTGCTCCAGCTGCAAACTTTGAAATCCACTGCCGAGACCACCAGGTTTTAACTGACTGTAACATCACACTCGCCTGGGGTGAACATTGACTTGTTTAAGCAAGCAATAACATCAATGGTATCTCTTCTGTTCAGGCTGCTCGTAACTGGAATGTTTGGCCACGGCACGGGGCGTCCGATCCCCCTCCGCCTCCACTGAGTGGTCACTTTGTGTATGGCTGCAGCGTGTTTGACTAGTAATGTAAAACCAGGAAACCTTTGAAACGTAACCAGGGTATCTAGAGGGAGAGGTTGAAAGTTCACTCCAAAACGTTCTTCTTGGACATGCTGGGGAGGCTCAGGGACAACAGAATCCATCCTTCATTCTTGTTCCTATTCCCAAAATGTTTGGAATAATCATAGCCCAGAACCTATTGCACACACTGGGCAATGGGACACTGGGTCTGTTTAATTTTTGGAACGCTGTTTGATTAGATTTCATTATGAGGCAGTGTTGAATTTGCCGTTGTTCGCTTCTTTTATCTATACTCTGTATGGATGCAAGAACCCTCATATTATCAGGCTCCTTTTGAAATCTTAATCACACACCTCCCAACAATCTCTTACACAATGAAATGTTCGTCAATATTTCATTATTTCACGGCTCCACTCTCTGAAAATCACCGTGAACGTACAATTATAATATTCAATCCATTTAATGTGTGTATCTTTAATGTGCACTACTATGAAATAGCACCGACTTACTGGCCCTCGTACGGAGGTCATTTCGCTCTAAGGTGATCAAAGTTACTTCCCTCAGCTTCTGTCTTGTTCCTGACATGTTTACACATTTTATATTTCCCCAAAACGGTGCCAGTTTGCCACAACAGACAGGATCTAAACGCGACCCCAGCACTTTTGAGGCAGGTAGTATCTGCGCTAACAAGATGGTAGTTAATGCTTTGTGTTTTTTTACGGTGGTTGTGGCGTGTTTAATTAGGCTGCTCTTGTATCTGTCATAAAAAACACCGGGGGTGCAGGAAATGTTGCAGGGGCAATTTTTTTTTTGGACTTTGAACAGTGGAAAATGAAACCAGTCAAACCTCAAAATGCTGTTTTGACATTACTCCGATGTTTATGGATTTCCTGTGCGCGCTTGAGGTTTCGGCATTAAAAAACGCGGCATCACCTTGCGCTTGTCGAGGGAACAAAGGTTGCAATGTTTGCACAAAGTACCGCAGTTTGTCGATTCTGGGAGGTCTCGCGCGTTGCGAGACCCAAATTGCGTGTCAGCCATTAAGGGATGACTGGTGGCTACCTGCATTATGCCTGAATCATACAGTTCATGCAACAATATGTGATCCTTTTGTGCTGCGACAATTCACGGCGCCATCATACCAGGGGATTTGCTTCACCAGCATGTTGGGGTATAATGCCAACCCAGCACTTTAAATGGGGAGGGCAATCCCTCTGGAACAGGTTTTTGCAAAGCGACTGATAACCTCTTACCCCAAATCTGACCACATCTCCACCAGATGTGAATTCATGCAGGCAAGCAACAAGGTCATCGATGCTGAACTTCCTGTTGCCATGCAGGGATTATCCCTACAGGACGCTGCCCGTTGAAGCTGCCGCCATACATTTTTCTTTTTCTAGAAACAATCGGTCCGACGATCTTGAATTTTAAAGTAGTATTTTGGGAGTTTTGGGGGAGCAACGAAAGCAGTATTAGAACTGTATCGCTTACAAGGATTACTGAAACTTAAAGTGTCAGCTTGTTGGCAGAATGTCATGCTCTACAGACATATCTCAGATAAGCCTGCCGTGTGACTTAACAGCGTGGCCCCGCTGATATCTATGGAGATGAGTTGAGGTGTCGCGGCCTCGCCGTCACCTCCGAAAAAACCGTATGCCTGCGATCCCGGTGACTGTATCTATGCTAATATGGGCTCATCTGGCTTGTGATGTTTTTCTTTATCTTATCTCTTCACTCTCCTGTTTCTTTGTGCACTTCTTCATGACGGGTCCTCACCAGCGTGCGTGAAAGGCGCCGAGGCTGCTCTCCTGCTCTTTCCTTCAGCTGCTGTCTAATTGCGCTTGGAATTTATTCTAAAGAGGCTCAACCGGATCCTTGATTTCACTTTAATTCTCAGCGTTTACAGAAATAAGTGCTTCTCAAGTTCATCTGTAAAAATGATCTGCATGTTAGTAACTATCTGACCTACAGTACAAAGTTTTCCTTTTTTGGCGTTCGGTGGTAAATTTTTGTCCAAAAATCTGTTGGTGTAGACAGTAAATCCTGTCTGACTTAACTAACCTCTCTGCCTCGTTCCTCTTAGCCTCTTTGTCTCCATCACACCCTCCCTCCCTGGCATGATTATTTCTTATCATGTATTTATTTCTTTAATCCACCCCTCCCCCAACAACACTTGGCGGCCCTCTGTCACTGCACGAGCTGCCTGTCTGGCAGCAAAGCCCCCCCCCCCTTCCACTCTCATCCCCCACCTCTTCCTGCTTGCCCACATCCAGTCCCTGTCCCATCCCCACCCAGATCCAGCTCCAGCCTGGTCACAATGGGCGGATGTTGCTTCCAGAGCTACCCCAAAGCTTCATTCGGGGGGAAGAGACCCCCACCACCACCAGTCCTTCGTTCGTCTTTACATCCCTCCCACTCGCGAGGGGCCACAACTAGCCAGCCTCTGTGCACACTATAAATAATGGATGCATTAGCATGCATGAATATCTTTTTAGATGGGGGGGTGGGAGTGCCGTAATTCATTATTAATCCCCTTGAAGGAAAAATGGGCCGCTCTGGTAGAGCTGGTTCCTTGCTAAACCCCCCGGTTTAGGGACTTTACTTGTCTGTATTTCTTTTTCTCCAAAAATTGGTGACCAGCTCTGCCCACTCCACGATACCCAGCCCCCTTCAATTAAAGCTCCTCCTGCTGTTTGCTCAATCTCCACGAAAATCACATCTGGAAGGGTGTGGTAATCTGTTTGGGTGGGCGGGGGGATGAGTTTTACAGAAACAAATTGTGATCAATCTCCTTAAACCAAGCGTAAGTCTCACTCAGCTGTGCGGACTGATGTGAACAAGGGTGCTTAGTCAGCTGGTGCGGCTCCAAATATCCAAAGTAGAAATAAAAGATACATTTTGATACAGTTACTGATGGCTGATCTCAGTTCATTTGCCATTTGGTTGAAGGGTAACATGAGGTTATGAAAAAATAGGATTAGGAGGGTACTAAGAACCACACAAACCTGTTGGGAGAGCATTAAGTCATGATGTGGGTGGGCTGTAGGGATTTATCTATTATTTTTAAACTTGGAACACTGTATGTGGTATTAAAGTCACAGGATCAAACACATGGGTTAGAGGTTAAGAGCGCGTGTTTCAAGGAGATAATGCAATAAACTGAATTAACACAGTGTGATTTTTTAACAGTTTTTTGCCCTTGGCAGTAGAGAAAACGTGCATTTGTGAGGGTGATCCACAGTTGCGCTCTTCATCCTGCACTAGTCGAACACACACACGCACACACAGCCTTCTTTCGCCACTAGGTTGCACTGCCTGCCTCACAGCCTCTGCTCCTGCTGGTCACAGCCCTCTGGCTAAGCCCACCAATCACAGACGTCTGCAGAAGCGCTATATGAGAGCGTCATCCTATCAAAAAAACATACATTTGTGTACCTCACCAGACTGTCAGACAGGGATGTCTGCCTATTAACACACGCTGGAAAAATGCATTTAATCCTGTTTGTTTGAATCACCGAGAAACACAACTATAACTAATCCACATAACAAAAGATTTCTTGTAATCATTGTGTTTAAGAGTATATTTATAACAATATTGTTGGTGGCACAGAAAGAGCAGCATTTGTGATTTTGTGGGGGGTAAATATATTATAATTATACTTTTAGTGGTATTGAAAGACAGCAATTTAGTGAAATTACAAAATAATTTGGATTTAAAGTATCGTTATGCAGGAGTAAGAGCAGAGAAACTGTTTTGCACATGCTGATATGAATAAAATAAGGCTTTGTCTGTATCTCCCGTCCTCGTCCCTCTCCACTGTCAGGCCAGGCGTATTTTAGAACTGCTTTCTGGAATATCCTCACCAGAACCTTTGAATCTTCTGCTTGTGACATGGAGGAACCACACTGTGCCTCTGAACTTCACTCAAGCCTTAAAATTCCCCTTCCGCCAACAGGAAATTGAAATATTGTGGGGCGCTGGCATGCTGTTGGTCGTCTATCACAGAGACCTGTGAGGGTGGGGGGTGTGGGGGGGGGTATAGGTAAGAGGAGATCCTCTGTACATCAGAGATGGGCTGCTGGGCCCGGGTTCAAAGGTAAACTGGAGTCAATTCTCAAACCATCAGCCATCACGGTCACGTCAGCATTCATCAGAGGAGAGTTTCCCCCCCGTGGAGACAGAGAAAAAAGTTTGCATTTGTCATAACGAGTCTTTTAAGTTCCCTCGAATGCGTCAAAAGGCGCTTCTCATAAATGAACAACGTCACTGAATCAAATAGAACGAGAAAATAAAACAAATCTTTTTACACTATCAACAGGTGTCGACAGATCGGAATGCGTACGGAATGTACGTGCTTTGTCTTGTGCACGCACGCAGAACTGAATCCACGATGATGCCGCCTCGTGATTGCATAATCGTGGCCGTAAATGCGCACTGTGTACCAGGAAAGGAAACTCGTTGGAGCGTCGGGGGGTAGAACGAAGTGGACGTGGCTGGTTATGTAAAGTATAGGTCACGGGACGAGGGAAGCAGGTCGCATGATGGCTTTTATTTTAAAGAGCGTGTCGGCTTCATGTCGGCGTCTGGATATTTCGCCTCTGGATGACCTTCTGAACTTGCCTCCCCCCTCACGGCTCCCCGAGCACCCCTCCAAATCCACATGTGCTCCTTTGTACAGGCTATTACCCAAGCAGGAAGTGACATCAACGAGTCCAAACTAAAAAATATGTCGCAGGACGGGATGTCTGGGATGTCCAGGACCCGGGGCTTTGTACAGGAGGACGCTTTGCGCGGGCTCTCCCAGCACTGATGCTCAGTGACGGATGCGGGGAGAGCGCCGCTCAGGCGAGGCGCACAGACGTGTTGGAAGCTGAGTGAGTCTGCTGCTGACTGAGTGCTTTCATTCCGTCACCTCCATTCATGCAAGTTCAGATTCGGTGCCATACTTTGCCCCCGTCGGTCGCTGGTGACGCAGCACAGAGAAGAGGGTGTAGGACTGCTGCGAGAGGGAACGGTTTGCGTCGTGGTCGCTCTGACGAGACGGGGCTGAGCTTTGTGCTGCGACACAACCGAGCGCAACTGCGTCTCTGCTGAATGACAGGTGCAAGACGCGCAATCCGCGCTCGGCTAATCGTGCGCCCTTGCGCATTTAATTAAAATCAATTCAACACGTTGTGTAAAGATTCCACTTATTTAAAAAAAAAGGAAAAAAAGGAAAAAGAAGTGAGTGTGGTGACGTTTAACAAGTCGGGCGTGTTTGGTGTGGCGCCTTAAGCCCTGTCAACATGAATGGCGTCTATTTTTATCTGTCCAGAGCGTGTGCGCGCCGTGCGCACCAGGGGAGCTCTGACGGACCCTGCCGTGCGTCCAGACCCAGACTGCAGTCACGTGGTGTCTGCTATCTCTCATCCTCACGTCAACGGTGCGGCTGGACGCGTGTGTTTGCAGAGATATTTGTACAATCTTTCTGTGATCTTACGCGTTGCGAACGTTGTCAGACACTCGAATCTTTGATTAACGACTGTTACAAAATATTTCGTGACCATTCTTTTTAAAAAGGTTTTTCAAAATTTCAGCCCTTGAACTTAAATTATGGATGACACCTATGTTTCCACGGTATTTGTGACTTGTATTGACTGTTTTTCGCATCAGATTGTTAAAACTTTGCAGACAAAAGTTTTATTATTAAGTTATAGGAACTTGGGAACGACATGCACGCTGTTAAGTGTTTTACTGCACAGAGGTTATTTGTTTAATCCGTTGCAGGCTGTTTGAGGTTGTGTTTTTGCATTGTAACGGCAAATTTGTTTGCACAGACTGAGTGTGTATCTTACAGTCACTTGAGTAGTTTCTACAGGCACTTGTGTGAAATTAATGCATAGTGGAGCCATGTTAACACTTCTTTGCAGCCAGGGCCCCCCCGGCCTTTCACATCACCCCATTGTGAGACAGGCCTATTAGGAAAGCTAAATCGAAGCTCTTACGGTAAAACCAGTGACCATTGAAGATTTAATTAGCTCAGGGTGAATCTTCCGCAGTGAGAAATAATGCATGAGCCAGGTCTATACATTTCTGCCGCTGCCGTAAACTTTTTGCACGTGCGCAGCAGCCTGTGGGATTACTGGTGTGTATGGCTCACAGTGCTGTTGCCTGCCTGTCTGAAGTGATAGCTTCATTATTCATGGTTGCGTGTAGACAGCGGTGCTTAATCTCTGCGCTGAATGGGGCAGCCTCTGACTCTAGGAGTAAATGCTTGTGCTCGGTCAGCCTTATCTTACACTCGCTGAGGAATTGAAGGAGTGTGAGAGAGAGAGAGAGAGAGCAAGAGAGAGAGAGACACACAGAAAGAGAGAGAGAGAGAGGGGAAACTATTGGGTTGGGACTCAGGGTGGCTACAGCAGCTAGACGCCCCGGTCTTGTCATGGCGTTCAGTAGCAATTAGCTGCACTGGACAAGGAATGAGGGTCATATATTCTCTGTGGTGAAAGGGTGCGGGCGGGGGGTCTAGTGGCACTCGACAGGTGCACTGAGAGGAAGGCGTCAGGAGTTTAAGGAATCGAAACCAGAGATGAGGCCAAGTGGCAGCGTCTCTGACTCGTGGGGTCAGATGTAGCATTTCACCCCCGGAGGCTCCACAGCAGAGACAAAAAGACTCATTTTGCCCTGAACATTATTCATGTGGGAATATACGTGCATCCAGTGTGTGCACGCATGGCTGTCTTTAAATATGTGTTTAGGGTGATTTGGGGGTGTGCACACAAAGCGCGGGTGAGCAGATCAGCGGCCCGTGTTTTGAGTCGCTATAATCATCTGTCTTGCTTCATCTTGCTCACATTTGCACAGAGAACATTAGGGACACTTTGCAGGCACTGTTTAGATCCATGTGTCCACCGTTATTACACGACAGTCTATGAGGGGCTTTGATCACTCAGCTGTGATGATGGTGATAAAAAACAAGCTTGTCATGTCATGTTTTGGTACGTTTTGACGGCAGATGTAGTATTTGATTCAAGTTTTATTCAGCACTGAAGGGGACACAAATGTAGAGCAGTGGAGGAAACGCAGTGGTCACCCTGTCGTGTGGTCTTTTTTTTTTTTTTTTGCAGCTTCCTGGCTTTTCTGCTTGAACTCAATAATCCAGGATACAGCCATTACAAATCCTGCTGTCTTGACTTGAGACCCCAGACAGGAGACAGGCTCTGCAACTTGGTTTCATTTAGCATTCCTCTGGGATTTATGGGCAGGTGTTTAACATTACTGGCAGGATATTTATTGGCAACTTTAAAGGCAACTTTTTTGCTTACCTCTCATTTGGGCTCACACACATACAAAGTGCGCATGCATGCAAGAAAAAAAAACAAGTGTGTTCTCTACAGCGTTAAAGCTTTATAGGCCACATCGACCCTTCTTTTTCCGCAAGGGTCACACATTTTGTGCTTTCTGAAGCACAGAGTCACATCCTCAATTAACCCATGACCATGTCAATTCACACGTACACGTCTTTGCTCCCACCCATTATGTCCATCGGTATTGGTGCGACGCACGCCTGCGTTTGGAGGTATAGGATGGCCTACGTGGCCAGTAATTACCAAATCTTTCAAGAGCCAGTGGCTATAGTGTGCAATTCTCAAATCAAGGTGCTGCCTGCAGACCCAGCCAGCCATGCTGCTGCCCTCTTGATTGCTGGCAGCTGGGTGAGCCATGTCAAGTGGCAGGCTGGGAAATGTGAAATCCCAGATAAAGCGCAGAGCCTTAAAAAGCCATGAAGCTGCAGTAATGAGGAAAGTGATGAGGTATGGGTTTGGGCATGCTTAGCAGACAGGCAGCAGCCAGCTCTTTCTACCTCTCACTCCTCTGGTGTTCCTGGATGTGAGACTGGAGGAGGAGAGGTGGTGCTGTTTGTATATTTGACTTCTTAAATCCTGGATTTAGGAAGATCGCCCAAACGCAACAATGCAGACATGGTTTGTAGGTCAGCGAGGCTCGAGACAAACCCAAAATAAATCCTCTGGGGTTAGGCTCAAACACAAATCATAAACCTAGGGTGCATCCTGCCGGCTCTTCTCATGTTTTCTCAAGATCCTTTGAAAGTCATGGTTAAACTTCTCTAATGTTCCCTGTGCAAGAGTGGAGGGGGGTCACAATTTTAATGATGGCAGTCTGATTCATTGCGAATCTGGAGCTGCTGTAACAGTTAAACACATTCCTAGTTTTGTGGGGGCCATTATTCCTGCTTCTTAATCACCCACTCAGCTTTTATAACCTCTGCAAGCCTTAGTGTGGTAGCTGGGGGGAACCACATGTGGGACGAGACCAGGAAATAACAACACTGGGCGACCCTCCCCCTATCTAAACTAACTACCACTAACAGTACATTAGCATATTTATCATTTGGTGTAAAGGACAATTGTTGACACATGTTAATGGTAATAATATTTATATTTTCATTAAGCCTGGCAACTATGCAACGCCTGCTACGGACAGATTTGACCTGATGTAGGATTATCAAAAATAGCCAAAACCATAATTGATGTGTCTAAGCTGGACCAAACATCTTTAGCTGGTTGCAGATTTGGGACCGAAGCACTCGTGGTGTGTTGAAACCAGCTGTTTGTTAATTTTAATGCTGCTAACTCTTTCTTGCTTGCTTCTGAAAGCATGTGCTAAGTGGCCTGTCTGACTGATGGTTTAGTTACAGTTAAGTGAAACACCTGGGGGTCTGCACACACACACACACACACACTGCTCTGTGTGGTGGGTGACATGCTGTCATGCCAGGGTCGCTGGCATAATTTACCCGGTTTGCAGCCCCGCCACAGCGCTCTTTAGCGGCGAGCGAACACGCACGGTGAGTCATGGCTTGTTTACCCAGCGCCTGGTGACCCCCTGCCAGCATCGACATCAATTATCACCTTGGAGGAATGTAGAACCCTTGTGTTAAATTCCCTTTGACCCCCCTGTCGGAGGAGGTCAGGAGGTGGGCACGCTCCCCAGGGGAGCAGCCAGTAAGTGGGTGCAGGGGGTGTTTTGTGTGTGTTTAAATGTGAACGTATGGTGGTCTAGGGAGAAATCAACCACCATGTCTGCAGACCCCCGGTACAGTAAACAAGATTTGCATGGTGTGTTTACAATGTAAATTGGTTTCTAAAGGTCTTCATTTTCTTGGGAAAACACCAAAGGTGGTCCGGGGGCATGTTTGACACCAGGGCTGCATGAAGAAGGGTTTCTGAAAACAACTCTCTAGTCTTTATTTCACTATTTTATTCAACATGAATGAGTAAATTAGTCATACCCTCAGTATTTGGGATTTGAACATATTGTTCAAAGAAGGTTTTTTGCCCGAGAGTGTAAAAACATGTCAGGGGTGCACACATAAGGAGAATAACAAGAGCCAGAAAGAGTGTCTTGTATATTAGATATGTTCATGTTTTAGTGTCCTTCACTTTAGAGGGCCACGAGCACAGGGATACTGCTTGGTGCATTCCTGTGCCCCGGATCAAATGTCTTCATGCGTGTAAAGACGTGTTGAAGTGGTATCATATGCGCAAGAGAGAGTCAAGATACCATGAAAATCAATTACATATGGAATCACTATTTCCTGACTGATGCTTTGAGCTTCTGTTCTTTTTTTTTATTCTTCTCTTTTACAGTTTTGAAGCAGAAACGTGGTGCTCTCTTCCACCCGACTGAGGTAAGAAGGCAAAATTATGAGCCTGTCTGCTGGTCTGTCTGCTTGAGATGACTGTTGGCTTGATATATTGCAGAGCTTGCTGTTGGAAGTATAGCATTGATATGCCAGAATTCTTTTCGCTCACTTGCGAGTAGCGCGAGCCAGTTGCGCTCCTTTATCTACATGATCTTTGGCTTAACTCCCTGAACGCACCCGCCCTGAAAAGCCTCAGTGGTTACACGTTGTGACAAACCAAAGTGTCCCCACGCTGTCATCAGATCACCTCGCCATTCCCAATTAGCGCTCTGCTCGGGCCCCTTCTGCACGTCGCTGACAGCACGGAAAAGCTGCGGTGGGCCCGACTGCTATCCTAGCCCTGGAGCTAGGAAGCTGAGAGCGGCATTCGGCCGTGCTCCGCCGTGACCGACAGACGCTGGCTTGAAGATGGCGCAACAGATGAGCCGGGGAAGCTCCCAAGCACACACTGCGACACACACAATCAGCACAGCATCTGCACCTTCTTGATGGTAGTTGAACTTCTTCTGTGTTGTCATGGTGATGTAATTTTCCTCTCCAGAGGGGCTGTTGTTTTCTATTTCCAATTGCACTATAATGTTGGCAGTGGCGAGGAAGAAGGGGCGATGATGGTGTGATAAGGAATTCTTTGAAGAGAAGGCTATGATGTGCTGAACTTGAGAAACTCTTTTGATCTCAGTTTGTATGCTAATGAATCTGGTCTTATGTATGCATTGTAAAGCAACGCCTCGCCTTTGTTTATTTAGATGATTTCACATGGAGCTTTTATTTTTCAGACATTGTTGTGTCATTTGCATTACCCTCGTTTCAAAGATAACGTGGTCGCAAGGTTCCTTCTCATTTGTGTTGCGCTTGCAGCGAGCACACAGCCAAACTCTTATCTGTGTTTTTTCTTCTTTTTTCGCCCCCCTCCAGTTCCATCGTGTAAGCTCCCTCTCCGCTCTGCAGACTTCTGTCTTCCTCAGCACTCTCGCTGCAGTGGCGCTCATCCACGAGCAACACAGTCATTCGCGCACTCTTTCTCATGACGACACGAATGTACACACGCGGTTCTTCAGCCTGGGCTGGCTCATGCATGCCAACGACAATCGCTTACTCACTGAGGAATTATCGTGGTAGTAGAAGCAGAGAATGAGAGAGACGACAAGAGAGGGGAGAGGGCGAAAAGGAGAGCAATTGCTGGAGCATTTTATCCCTAAGCGGTCTTTAAATGCTTCCCATTGTCTCTGACCCAGTCTTGAGGACACGCTGAAGTTCTGCCTGTCTGGCTGTCTGTGTGTCTGTCTGTCTGTGTGTCTGTCTGTGTCTGTCTGTGTGTCTGTCTGTCTGTCTGTCTCTGTCAGTGTCTGTCTGTCTATCTGTCTGCAGTAGAATCAGCACCTCACTTATTTACTTGTGAAAAAGGTATGATGTGTGTGTTGTCTGTATTTCCCCTATTGTGGCCTGTGTGTGTGTGTGTGTGTGTGTGTGTGTGTGTGTGTGGCTCGTGTGTGTGTGTTCTCTCTGGTCCGCTGCTTTGGCACAAAAAAAGGAAGACCAGGCCGCCCCATTCTTTGTTTGGCTTCTTGTAGGAAACTAGCAGCAAATTGTGGCTCAATGAGGCGTTGCTGTTTTGTGTTCTCTGATAAAGTGCAAACGAAACCGTCTGGGCTGCACTGGCCTGCTGCACTGTTTCCCATTGTGGGTGTGAATGTAGGTCTGTGTGATGCTTGGCTAGTGTTGAACATTAGGTGATGGGCTGGGGGCTGCTCAGGGCAGCGACCATTCACGCCGGTCTGTGACACAACACAACACAACATGGCGCGACACAACGCGGTGTGTGAAGCTGCAGTGTTTAATGAGGGATGATTAGGTGTGTGGTTAAGACCGGAGGAGAGTTTCCCCTGACTTGTTTGCTTTCAAGCATTTCAAAAGTCTGATCACACAGCGCTCTCAAAGGCACTAAACAGCCTGACACACACATCTGAGTGCAAGTTATTAAACAAGCAAACACATTAATGGGGAGGGAAGATGCTAGTTGTGACACAGCTCTAAGGTGCTTCTGTCACATGGGTGTGTCGCTCCCCAGACGCTGCCGCTGGAATTATTCCCCGGAGTGCCCATGTGGGCGTGTGCATCTCAGTGCACTTGGACGTGCACGAAGGGTTTTGATGCTGGATGTTGCCCAGCGTTCTTTCCTGCTGGAATACATGTCCACATGACCCTGCATGTGCATCCGTGATCTATATGTACGCTCCATCTTCACGCAGGCGTGGCACCCTGAACCGGGGCGTTCGAGCCACATCCGCGGATATCACAACCCCCGGTTGCTTCAAACATCCGAAACACAACTGTCGCTCGCTTGATTGTAAAGTTCTGATGAAACCTCGAGTTTGTGTGAATGCTGAGTTTTTATATCGCAGTATGTAACAAATAAAAACATAAACACACCCAAAGAGGCAGAAAATCTACATCTATCATTTTGATACAGCCGCCTTTAAGGGAGGAGGTTGGCGGAGTCAAGGGGTAGCGTGCGTGTGGAAGAGGCTCAGGAGCCATCTTTGACATGGGGCCCGACAGCACAAAGCCCCATTCTCTGCTCCTCCATGTGGAAAATGGCAGGAGAGCAGCAGGAGGAGGAGGAGAGGAAGGAGGTAGAGTGGAGGAAAAGGGGGGGGGGGCAATTAGTGGGACCTGCTAATCGCTATGGCAACATTCATTTAATTGACATGTAAAATTTCAATGAATCTATCAAGTTTATAGGTGATGTGCAAAAGGGGCAGGTGTGAGGCGCGCTGGAGGAAGGTGGGCAGACGAGGGCTGAGGCCAACGTCTTTGTTAAGCGGAGCGGCAGTTTCAGTTGAGGTCGGCCAGGAGGAGACTACAACCCAGATTGTCTTGATTCTCATGGGCAACTCCATGACTGCAATAAAAACTGAACTTTAACACACAAACAAATACACACAGGAACAACATCCTTGTTTTTATTTTCAGCCTGAAGGCAGAGTGAGTAAACAGCTTTTTCTTAACCCTCAATAAACCCGACCCCAGCAATTCCACTGAATTGGAAGCAGGAGACATACAAAAGGAGGTGGGCAGGGGAAGAAAACCCCAGAGTCTGTCTCTTCTGCTTTTTAGAGAAATCAATGAGCATTTTCAGGTTAACAGAAAGCTGCATCACTGCCATCCACTTATTATAGCAAAAAAAAACTCTCTCTATCTCCTCAGTGGAAAGATATTTAATATTATTTTGTATTTCATGCTAGAGAATATATTATTTGCAGGCATCAATATATATTTTTTGATGAAATATGAGGTGACGGTATGGATATTTATGAGAAAATACCTTTAAAAGGAGAAAAGAGGTTTGTTTTTTTCAGTCTGTATCTCAAGGCACAAAACGGATTTCATTAAAATCAAACTGCAAGAAGTACACACATGTTTACATACTCAAGGTGCACTCTCCAGTCATAGTTAAAAGATGGCAGAAATACATAAAAGTTGGGAAACAAATCTGCTCAAGAACCAACGTCACAACAGCACAAACGTATAAGTAACAGCTGCATGAAAGCCTTGCGTGTTTATGTTTTGTGCAGGCTAATCTAGAGGTTGCAGGACTGTTGCAGTACAATCAGAAATGTGCACAATAGATCTCAGTACAATGTGAGCTTAGCTGCATGGAGAAGAAGCACCCACACAAAAATGCTCAATCCCCTCCAAGCTTATGAAGAACTATCCAGAAACAAGAGTTCCAAATCTCTCGGTCTTTTTCTCTGTAATCCAAACTAACAGGAAATAAGTTTCTAATCTGTAAATAAAACCAAGCATAGACTGGTTAAAGTGTGTTTAATCTTTAAGCCAAACAGGTAAACTTCCTGTGGCCTCACTGATTGACACACTAATCTGGACCACGCTCAACTCGAACGCTGCACCAGCCCCGAGTTCTGGTGAGACCGTTAACGGACCGCGTGACTGTCTGCGCTCCCCCTCTCCGCTTTGGATATGCTTGATAAAGCCTGCAGGCACCACTCCTCTGCCTGTTATGCAACCTGCACATCTTTGTGTTTGGATTTAGGCTGTTTGAATGGTCTTCACGTCACCACAGTGTACTTCCAAAGTGTTTTTTGATCTACGAGCAGATTGGTCCATTGTCAGAGGTGACTTTGTAGAAGTGGCAAAGAGTCAGAGGAGACTTCCAAGTCTTTCAGCCAGAGTCTAATCCTCTTGTTTTATCTCTTTGGCTGATCTGGGCCAAGGCACTGTGTGTGTGAGAATGATTCAATGAGCACCTTCTTTGCAGTAGCACTCAGTCACGTTTCCTCTCCCCCTTTTACTGTCTCCCTTGTTCTTACTTTTGTGTCCATTGTTCTGTGATCTCACGGAGTGCCTTTTCAGTCCTCACTTCCCCTTTTGTTTTGGACAATGGTGATCACTGATGTGCTGTCGCTCTCTTTTCTCTGATGGAAGATTGTCTCTTCCAAATGCACACACAGACGCCACCTTGGATTACATACTGTACCAAACAGACAACTTGGATTATGGCCATGAATCACAGCTGGATTGATCTGTGTGCCTCTTGTACTTACTGTACTTTGGGGAGGGGCGTGGGCAGGCTGGGGAGTGTGCTCCAACTGGGGCAACCGATGGGCCCACTGGCACAGGAACCAGACAGGATGGACAACAAATTTATTTATATGGCACATTTCATACCCAAAGGCAACTCAGAGTGCCTCATAGATTACACCAGCTAAAAAAACCACAAGACTAAATTGATCAAACTACAGATAGAAACAAGACAATGCAAAGCAAATGCAACGTGGGACATAAACAATAAAATCAAACACTGACTGCAGTAAAAAAAAAACACTAAAAGCAACTATAAATGCAGAGGGGACGGTAGCGTGCAGGTTTCTGTGTGCAGCTTTGCCTCCCAGAGTGCTGCACATATTGGATGCATTACAGATTAGAACCAACGCCACTGTGCGCGCACTAACGTGTGTTTATCCGTGCGCACGCTTGTGTGTCTACACAGCTCATCTGTGCAAGGGCACTTTTATTCCCGATGAACAAATCTGCACTGTCTCTGTTCACCGAGATGATCACAAAATGCATTTGCCTCTCCCAGACTAATCATTAATTATTAACGGGAGATTTGACTTGGCAGATCGATGCGGTGGCTACCCATCGTTAGGCCATCAAGATGGCCTTTAGATTCATTTTCAAGCCACCACAATATGAGAATTTATTGAAAAATTTGTCCATAATTACAAAATCATTTGTGTCCGAGTTTGGTAGCTCATGTGAGAAAAAGAGCTGTGATTGAAGGGGTCAGTGTCTCTCTTTTAGCTTTCCACAAAAGCAGTCGATTGTGATCATCCACATTTCCTGCTGTTGAGTGGGGTGGGGTCTCTATTTTTTTTTTCTCATAAATATTAGACTGTAGGAACAAAGACACCTTTAAGGTTCTTTCATTTGTTCCCACATTCACCACAGCTCATGAATTATGTGTATTATTTGTCCGTGCTGTTGTGGAGCCCCTCTATCCCTGGTGGATGTGGTTGGTTCAAAAAATTATTGAAAAATGGCAGGACGAGAAGTGGCCACTGCCAGATCTTTCTCCAGCACCGAGGCAGCTTAATGGGCATCTGGTCTGGCTGTGTGGGAATACTTCAACATTGTGGACTAGCCTGCGTTGTTGATGCCAGGTTTGTACATGTGAGATAAGATAAAGCCCACATTAAAAGTATGGAAATTCAGAGGCAACATGGTCATTAACCCTAATCCTGAATGACCATGTTAGTTTACTTTGACCCTTTTTCAGACAGATGGTGAAATTGGTTGCAGAATGTTAGAGCAGGCAGGGGTTATGATCCAGACCCCCCCAACCCCCACATCCCCATCCCCACATATGACACACAAAGCACATTGAGCTTAAATGTCTAATTATGTTGTAGTTAGTTGTGATGTTAACAGCACAGATGCATAAAAAATGAGATTGTGGTGATACGCTACAGCAAGAGACCGCAGCTTTTGTTTTGTTTTGTTTTTTTAAAGGGGCCAGAAATGAATGACAGTGAAATCAATCACTGCTGGTTCCCTTCAACAAAAATCCTCAGCAGATTCATACCCCTGTGTGGGAATGTGTCCGGTTCATGCTCTGCAGCATTAACACAAAATGGCTAGACTGGATTTAATACATTCTTCAAGGCAGGTAGAAATGCTCACATTTTCTCTCTCTTTGTGCTACAGTCTGGCAAAAAAAAAAGGAAAAAAAAAAAAAGATTCCTGTCTGAAAGCAATGTCTGAGTTATGCGGCAAAAGCAAAAGTTACCGCATCCCCGCTGTTCACGCCCCACAGTGACCTCTTCAACCCATCGGCAGAGGAGAGGAGAAGGCAGAAAAAAAAAGTAACCTACGAGTGAAAAAGATGAGAGGGAGGGCAAGAATAGTACACACAGAGAAGAAAGGAATGACACGAAGCAGCTGAAAACAGTAGCCTGTGCTCTTGTCTGTGGCAGGATCTGGCCTATTAGGGCTCCCAGACCTGTCATTACACGTGTCAGCACCATCCACTGTAATTGATATACGATTGCAGAGCTAAAGCGCCACGGCTTACACACACCCACACACACACACACACACACACACACACACACACACACACACACACACACACACACACACACACACACACACACACTCACACGCACACACCCTTTAAGGAAATAAACAAAACAGGACCATTCTCATGCTCACGCTGCCCATATGACACGCATAGACAGACAAATTACATATTCACATACAAAAACAATTGCACCATCGGCATGATGCCACATGCCATACGTTAACACACACACCCACACACACACACACACACACACACACACACACACACACACAAATGCACACACACACACAGAGGTGATTACTGTGAAATGTGGCCATTGTGTTAACCCCAGACGCCTCTCCTCTACCCACCTGTCAGAAAGGAATCAAGAGGAAAATTCACCTGGCTGGGCTCTCAATCTTCTTCAGCGCTTAGCTTAGCTTAGCTCAGGCCAACCATCTGGCTTAGCAGCTCCTCTCCCTCCTCCTCTCTAACTCTCACTCTCTCTTAGTCTTTTTAAAGCGTGTCAGCAGTTATCCTGCACAGCGGTCCCTCTAAGGCTGCTAACGTGGCGAAGTGTCCCTCTGTTTCTTGCTCTTACTCAGTGCCGTTCTTCCTAATGTGTGTGTGTGTGTATGGGTGTGCGCGCGTGTGTGTTTCACAGATGGCAGAGGAAAGGGAGGGTGAGTTGGATGGGGCGATGGAGTGAGAGAGAGAGAGAGAGAGAGAGAGAGAGAGAGAGAGAGAGAGAGAGAGAGAGAGAGAGAGAGAGAGAGCTGTCTGCGGTTCCGGCAGCTCTCGTGGCTCTCAAGGCAAGGCGGTCTGTTTGCGGGCATCTGCACTGGCAGCCCCCTGCCCCCAACAGCCAACTCTCCTTTTTCCTGGCCACTGTCGCCATGGCCACCTCAGCATCCTGCCCGCCGTTGGGAGACGACGCAGAGCGCGCTCGAGGCCCCCCCCACCCCGAAAAAAAGACGATTCCCCTCGACCTCGGGGCTGTGACCCCCCCCCCCCCACATTTCAAGAGATTCCCCACACCGTAGCCTCCCAGGCTGCTCGCCGTCCGTGCACGTGGTTCCGCCGCTGCACGGACGTCGCGCTCACGTGCACGCGGTGGCGCGTTTGCCGTGGCGCGGCTGGTCTGGCGGGGGTGGCCTTTGATTGCGAGGGCTGCGGAGCCTTGAAGATGATGAGGCGACGCTTGTGTCGTGATGGAGCTCAGCCAAGCTCAGCCACCGTCGCCCGTCCTGCTCCTGATCACAGCGCAGCAGCAGCCCTTTAACGACTCGGCGGCCGGCTATAGGCGGACAGGTCAAAACTTTCTTCTTGCGTCTCTTTCAACTTTGCAGTTTCAAGGGTCTCTCGCGTTTCCTGCGCGTTTGCTCTTCGTCAGACATTCGAGCGCCGGCGCGAGGACGGAATATTCAGTGGGGCTTTTCTGAGGTTTGAAAGCAGAAGCGCCCCGGCTGACCTTTGGGTGTCGAGGTGCAGGCAAAATTAAAGAGGCTGCGCCGGGGTTGAGTGCAGAGAACAAGTTTGTGTTCCGATACCGACTCTTATAAAAGCCCCGTGATTTATGCGGCTGTTCTCTGCGAGCGCGCGGAGGCAGGGGCAGGCTCGCGTGACACATCTGTTCCTGAGAAATTTTGGTGGCTGGAGGTGTTGGTATGCGCTGATTAGCACGAGGCCGTCTTAACCCAAATGCTGGGTTTCTGAATGGGCTTCAATAAACTGTTTACTAAATAGTCTGTTGCCATGGTTTTCATCCGTGTTCCAATCAGTGTGTGTCAGCCCCTCAGGTTTAATCTTCCACAGAGAAGCCTGTGCCTTCTGCATGAACCAACTGTTGTTCCCAACAGACCAATTGTTCAAATCCACGGACGAATGTCATGTCTTTTTTGTTTTTTTGGTCTTTTTTCTGCAGCATTGTTAGCTTGGATAGAGATTTGAGGCTTACTGGATGAGCTTTGGAGAGCATCTTTACAAGTTGACACCTTTGGCCGAGGGCTGGTTTATGAAACGGGAGCTATGATGAAAGAGAGACATCACTGTCCAACAGCCTAGTAACACTCCACCGAGGGTCTAGAAACACACCATAGCTATGCCCTTTGACCACACTTGAAAATAACAGCATTTTCCCCCACCGGAAGAACCAGAACATATGAGAGAAAATGAGCAAAATTGCCTTCACTCTGATCCCGTGATGCTCTTCAGTATTTTTCCACTCTGCTCACTCTTAATGATGGAAGTTGCTTTCATAGATGTGACAAAGAAAAGGCTGCAGACTGGAGGTCAGGTCAGACCTGAGGAGTGGACTGGTGCTCAGTGCGTTACGGAAATCTGGGCTTTGGTGCTCCTCTGGGCTTCAGAATGCGTCTTTAGCATTTATCAGCATTGTAAGCTGTTTATTTTGACACTTTGCACCTCTCTTAACAAGGAGTCGCATTCCTCAATTGGATTACGGCTAATTAAATATGACACACAAGGCCTGCCAGCAGACAGAGGTGTCTCTCTCTCTCTCTCTCTCTCACACACAAACACACACAAACACACACACAGGTCACAGCAGATAAGTGCTTCAGTCCGGGGTGACTCCAGCCAAGGCCCAATACCCAAAAATGACAAGAATTCTTGCTGTCTGTTGTTTATTACTTCATCTCCATGTGATCTATGAAGATCTTATAGACATGAACAGAGTCTTATTTCTCCCCCCCCCCCTCACAAAAAACCCCAAAGAAAAAACAGGATGGCCCATAGAACCAGGTTGTTATTGGCCAGTTGTCAGTTTGGTGCTGACACAAGGTGAGGCGAGACTGTTTGTGGGGTGTAAAGATAATCATTGGCCCATTAACGACCACCAAAAGGAAACCATTAGCAGGGGTGTCGTCTGGACGGACCATCCCGATGCACGGAGGCAGCAACAGAGCTTTTAAATTTAAATTGCAGCATACTAATCGAGAGAAGCAGCTCTCTTCATTGTGGTGCCCCCCCCCCCAAGTGTAGTTATACACTGAATAAGAGCAGCTGTGAAAGTTTGTTCAGAACGTGGACCAGCTGCTGCGTGGCTTTGACCTCCTGTTTGTCCCACATCACAAATCAAAGGGTTCTTCTCTACAAGCATTTTTATTTTGTGCATTGCTATCTTGTTGAAGGATCTCCCACCTCCCAGCTTTCTGTCTGCCCCCCCCCCCCCCACCCACTGCAGTCAGAACAGTGCTCTCAAAATTGTTAACATTCAACAATATTAGACCTTTAACTGTGCTTGAACCATAAAATGAGTTTCTCTCACCACTGACCTATATGGACCAATCAAGAGGGTTCTTATTTTCTTACTAAGCCAGCTGCCATTCACTCTGACATTTGTATCTCTTTTCAACTTGAAGCATCCCCCCATAAAAAAAAAAAATCCACTAAACCGAGGAACGCACAAAACACGGTGAAGAATTTTCAGACAGGAGTCATTTCTGTAAATAGCATCGGAGGGGGGAAGCAGGCAGGTTGCCATGAAGGGGAAACACACACAGATGGCCTGACAGACTGACAGACAGAGGATGAGGGAAAAAAAGTAGACTACTGATAAGAAGGACACAAAGACGCGTACAGTACATACAGGATGTATGTGCCTGAGTATCTGCACGTATGTGTGAGCACATCTGTGCATTGTAATGAACCCAGACTGTATGTTGGTCCTCTGTTGTCTGTTATTAAATTGTTTTCATTGTCTGACATCCAATTTTGATATAATGTTCCGGGTCACGATCCGTGCTGTCTCCCTAAGATGTTCGTCTCTTTGCATCACTTCTGGGAATTTGTTTTTGTCAGCGAGAATGCAAAAATCCCAAATATGTGCTGTCACCGCCTTCTCAAATGTGCAAATTTGTTTTGAGGTTAGCATAAAGAGAATTTCTCCTTTTGTTTCTCGTGACTGTGTTAACTGAATAAGTTGTCCTGTTGGGCTAGAAAACAACCATTTGATAATTGTTGTTTTGGAAATTAACATCTCAATTACTTGCAGGTAAATTTTGATTTTAAATGGTAAAAGTGTGAAATTGTAAAATAATTATTCGTAACAGAAATGACTACAGCATAGGCGAAGTAATATATTTATTTAATGTAATCTAAGATTGCAAAATGCTGGTTTTTAATGTTTTGGTGGCTCCTGTTGTGTCACATAAATGTCTGATTTACATATATTTTATATATGTATATGCACTCAAAACTGGAAATAAGCAGCTATAAACTTATGAAAAGGCAAATATCTACTGTTATTGCCTGACCAGTGCCTCGCCCTAACAACTGGAAGGATTTTTGAAATAACAAAGTCAAAGGAATGTGGTACAAATAACAAAGATTAATGGATGCACCACACTGACTAAAAAGGCCAAAATGAAGTCTAATATATGTGTTTTCATGTAGAAAATGAAATGTCCTTTTCCTTTTTTTGACTAAAAACACAAAGAGACAGGTTGGCGGGACTTGGAGAGCTCCAGCTTGCGGTGGCTGATGTTGTGTCATGGTTTTAGGGGGGACACTGGGATGGATCCTGCTGGGTCTTTTGTCACCCCTGCTAATTGAGTGATCCTTGTGACCCTGACGTTGCCGCTTGGTAACACGTCAGCGGGAGCCGGTGTCACTCCCTTCAGCATTTAGGCGTAACTATGTGTCTAAAACGGTGATGGTGGAGACTTTAGGACGTGATGGCCGCTCTTCGGTTTGTGCACTGAGCGTGCTGGTCGGGGTGTTAAATGAAAACTGAAACAGTGAATAGACGTCTCAAACGTTGTGACTTGACTATAAAAGTGTGGGCAGATGCATGCAGGAAATCTAGAGAGAAATAAGTGGCTTATTGTTCCAGAGGGGTCTTTTGTTGTTGCAGGTATACAGGCATCAGGACGATGATAAAAAGAAATAAAAGACTGCTTCATAATTAGTATGCCACAAACATATGAGAATAACAGTAACAGATGTGCACCAAAGTGGTCTATAACAGCTGCACTTTTACATCTCAGTTGAAGACAGTCAGAGCATGCAAAAAAAAAACCCATAATAATAATAAAATAAAAAGCCTCATGTTTTAATACATGCATTTGGAATGTCTTCCAGTGAACATGTGACACTTTTCAGATAAGTGATTTTCTGTTAACAAAATGGAAATCTTAATTTTGCTCGGCTAATTATAGCTTGCAGGCTGTTGCCAAGCAACCTAATGATGGGAGACAGCGGGGAGTCAAGAATCTAACCTTTGGCTGGATGGAGCCAAGAGGTGACATTTGGATTTCCTTCATATCAGCCTTTATTGATTCGCCGCATTCTGACTGTGTCTGCGCTGCACTCTGCGGTTCAAATGGCATAATGTGTTCTTTAAAGTGAGGCGAGGCAGTTTAGGTTCCTGGAAAAACACTGAAAGCACTTAATCAATGTCAGACGCCATTATGGTAATGTTCCTGTAATGTATGGCTTTGCGCTAGTCTTTCTGCATTAAAGAAATGTTTTAAATGTTGGCAGTTGCTTAATTTCTAAATAGTTCAGCCAGCAAGAAATCACCAGGTAGTCAGCAGATATATGAATAATCCAGTGCTGGCCCGACTTGTGTTACGGCAAGTGTCTTAATATATAACATGTATGATGTAGAGGCACCTCTCAAATTCTTTCTATCTTCAAATTTGTCTTTCTATCTGACTTAATCTCTAAGTGATGTAGCACATGCGTATCTTTATGTTCAGAAAATTCCCCGTCAGTGAGGGATAGTGTTTGTGTGTTGAAGGGCGCAAACTAGTTTTGAAGCTCAGCGCCAATAATAGTTTTGAAGCATCTGTGAAAAGACTCCTCCTAATCCGTTTTATTTGCTCTGCTACCTCCAAACCATTTGTCCTCCGTAACTCCTCACTCCAGCCAGCCATCTCAGGGATTTAGTGCGGTATAGCAGAGGTGCAAGAGCCCACAGACAGTTAAAAAAAAAAAAAAAAAAAAAAAAAGCCATCTGGCCGGGGGGTGAGGCGGGGGGTGCTGGGAGGTTTAGGGCGGAGGAGTCGTGCTGGGCAATCAAAATGATGGACAGCAGTGAGAAGTGTTTTGCGGTCTCCCATGTACATGCAAAGTAGCCCAAGTTGCGAGCTTTCACAGCTCCCTCCGGTTTTCAGGTAAACAGTGAGCAGCTGAGGTATGCGGCGCTCTTTCCCCCTCCTCGGAAGCTGCGTGCATTCTTGTTTGTGCCTGGTATTATTTAGCACGAGCGAAAGAAGTTGAAAGTCCATCTGAGTTGGCCGTGTGCCTGCGCTGCCAAGTTTAGTTCTCTATTTTTATTTCCCGCTCTTCAGCTGGGGACACCATTTGCCGATGGACTGGGTTTGACCAGAGGAGTCGGGGTCAGCAGGTGAAACAAACAGCATCCATATTTCATGAACCCTCAAAAAATAAACCTTTTTCCCCGAATTCGATACAGACTCGGTTCTAAGGGAGCTGTGAAATGGACACACAATTGTTCTTTCTCACTCTGAGCAAATATTATAATCCTATTCTCTTATGCTTTCCTTCTTGCCCTCTCTCCCTAATGTTCACCCCAATGGCGGCCCCTTTCCCCGAGTGAAAACCCCTCCAAATGTGTGGAGGCTTCATTTTTCACTCTCCCTTTGGGGCTCTGTTGTCAGTGAGCAGCCCTTAGGAAGTCTTTATTTCTGCCAGGCAGGGCCTCTTGCGTTCCTCCACCCTTTCCCTTGGTTCTCATGGCTGTCCCCCCCACCTGCTGGGATCCTGATCCCAGCCGGGGCAGGGCTTCAGCGGGGGACAATTACTGCTGCTCCCCAGCTTTGATCATCTGACCACATGGAAGCATAACAGCTGACCACATGTTTCAACAGACAAGAAGAAGAAGAAGTAGAAAGGAGGAAGAGTTAGAATAGGGTGTGAAGAAGAAAAGAAAGCCTCTTTTCATTTCGGTTATCCAAAGTTCCATTTCACTTTCTTTCAGCTCGACGGAGGGATCGCCAGCACGGTCAAATCTGTGTTTCACTTCCCTTTGATGCTGATTATTTATTTGGATCAGGGCGGCCACACCTATTATGGACTGCGTCTGTTCGTAGCGTCCAATAAAGTTCAATTTCAATTTGCCACTCTCTTTTGTGAGAGCGAGAGAAGCAATTTGAGGCAGTCCTCGTAAAAAAAAAAAAAAAAAGAAAAGAAAAAAAACGTGAGTGCTAAGTCTGCTGATATTGTTGGCCAAATTGTCAGGAGGCCAACTGTGCTCTGCTGTCGTGTTCGGAGCACTGTCTGCCTTGTTTTCACAACCTAGGCCACATCCACACCACATAGAATGAATAGTGCAGGAAATCTAGGTGAGAGAAGAGTACGAGTTGATTCAGCTGTGTAAAGCACCATTACCGTGTTGATCAAAGCACAACGGGTGCACAATCAAAGGGCTGAAGTTAGAGAGGGACAAGTGTGTAACGGTGTTTTAATACCGTTCCCCTGTGTTGGGGGGTGTCTACTCACAGGGTCCAGGCCAAGAGGGTTAGATGAAAACTGACAGGGCCAAGGGAGAGGGGAGGGAGTTTGCTTTGCTTTGGTCGTTAGGGATGGCCTCTTGGAGTGTCCCAATTGTGGAGGAGATCACTTTACCACATTAAGGGTGGCTCAAAAGAACCTCTTCAACAGCGCTTTGGCCCGGCTTGGAAGAGCGGGGCTTGTTTTGACTGATCTGCCACCTTTTATTGTCGCTAGCCCTGCCGACCGACAGCTTGCTCCTGCCCCGGCTCCGCGGCCCTCGGGGTGCGCTGATGAGATTGGAAAGATCAGAATCGGCTTTGAAGATAACGCCGGTCAAATAAAGAGCAACGGCGGCGGAAGGCGTGTCAGGAAAGAAAAAAAGAGGCGAACCCATGTCGAAACTTCGAGAGCTTCGGCAGGCAGCAGTGGAAAGAAAAGAAGTTTCATCAGCGCATCACCTCTAACTGTTTGTTTGGGACGTAGTAGTCTCGATAAGTAACAAACATGTTGGCAGTATTGATTGCACAGGGTCCTGCTTCACAAATCCTCAGCACTTAACACTGATGGCGAGCGATTGCTATGATAAAGTGATGCAAATGACTATCTGAATTTTTAATGAGGCAATAAAATGGTCACAGTTAATGTTTCTGGCATGGACACACATTTCAGAAACACTGTCTGAATGAGAGCAATCTAATTTAATTCTTGTCCATTAAAGTGGAAAGGAATAAATAATTCTGCTTACTTAACTTGGTGTCACATATTCATCCTTACCCATTTAGTTTTTATGCAGATCCTTTTCATTTATGAGATTTATTTTGTGCCTTTTAAGCTCTCTTGTAATGACAGACATAAACTCTGTAAAAGACAATCAGACGGCGACAAAAAAACAAAACAAAACTGTTTTATTCATACACAGGAGGTCGCTTTATGATGCAGCCATGTCCATTTGTGTATCCTGCTTTACTTCGTAACCATTTTTATCCGGCAGTTAAAAATAATTAACAAGTCATGCTCTTTTGTCGTCCAACATTTTCGGCCCCGCTCCGGCAGTGAAAAGCCCATCCATCAGCGCGGTCACGTAACGGTGTCGGGACGCATTTTAAAGTGCAGTAATTCAGCGGTTTACATGGCCTCATAAAATACCAACATGCCCCGATAATGAGAAGCATGAATGGAAACTTGGAGCTCCCTCTAGGCCCTGCGATGGGTGTGTGTGCGCACGTGCGTGCGTGCGCGTGGGCGCGTCTGTCCACTGTACTTCTTTATGGCAAAAACATACCGACTGGAACGCTATAGACAGAAACAGCCTGGAAGCAGATGGAGACTGACGTGCAGACAGGGCCCGCAGGTCCGTCCCCTCTCAATGATATCACATGGACAAGGGTCAAAGGTCACGCACACAAAGGCTCCTATTTGAGAGACTGTGAGTGCTGCACATGCATGGGTTTTTTTTTTTTAGTTGATAATGTAACAAAATTTTGTCGGGCGTTTTTTTTTTTTACAAGCAGCGCCCGTTGGATGGAAGGCCGCTCACGTCCCCCCAGGTGATCGGGACGCATCTTAAACGGTCCGAACACCGAGCCGTCGGATTAATCACGGTGGGTGCGGAGGTGGTGGCGGGCGGCCTGAGTCAGAGGAGCAGTCTGCTTCAGTTCACACCCTCCTGAGGATCTGGGAACTCAGCAGGTTGTCCAGCTACAGAGCAAAAGTGACTCTGCCTCCCCGCACTTCTATTGGCGAGCGTGTCTGTTGACGAGGGGGGGCGCGCTGGCACCCCGGTCGAGGCTGTCGCCTCGCCACACTGAGGTTGGCGCGTTTGTCGCTTCCTGATTTCTCCCATCCCCCGGTGCGATTGCCCTCAGCGACCTGTCGGGGTCGTCTTGCTCCTAGGTGCAGACCTGCAACTTATATTTTTGCAGAAGTTGTGCATTTCTGATCTTGTTTAACGGATTCGGGGCAGCCAAGTCACGTCTGGGCCACTCGGTCCCAGACAGCCGCTGGGCATTAGTGAGTTAAATCCTGGAATCAGCTGACGACCTCTCAGCGAGGTTACCACCGCCGGGGCTGTTTTTCATGTCCTTAGTGTTTTTGTTAGTCCTAACAAGATTGTCTAATAGGGGATTTGCTCTGCTGCCTGGTGAAACCACAGAGCGACTGGCTGCTACTCCTGCAGCCTGATTCATATCAACATCTGAGTGGCCTCGCGCAGGTTCTGGCCGTGACTCAGCCAGCCAAAGTTGTTTTCAAATATCTCCCCGAGTCGAGGTAATGCGTACATCAGGATTTGTGCATGGCGGGCAGTTGCCAGGGCCGCCGCCAATAAGTGTGTGAATTACACCCGTGCATAAAGCTGCGCCTGTGTCCCGCTCGCCAAGAGCTACAGGGAAGCTGGAAGTGATCATAAATTAAGCAGCACTTGGCGAAGGAAGTAGTACAAAATCTGGGATTGAAAAGACCATTTGGACTGATTAGGACGGACCGTAAGAGTCCCTGTAAGCGATGACCCCTGACAGAGGTGGAGCTCGGGACGGGCGACGCTGCATCAGACGGGCAGGGGAGACGGAGGAGAGGTCAGATTTGGGATACAGTAGTAGTTGTAAACGCTCGTCCCAGCTGACGCCTGCCACTAGAGATGAATTATTCACGCACTTGTCAAATCAATAATGACCCGGTCTTTACTGGCCTACTCTCCCCATGCCCTACTTATTGGTTTTGGGGGAGAGGGGACATTATTTTATATTTTGGAGATGCGCGCTCGTCGCAACAAGAGCAAAGCTCCTGGTGGAGGTGAAGCAGTTGTGATTTATCTGAGTTTTATTGATTTGTTTCAGAATAATTGGAACTTTGAACGTAAGCTGAAGTGAGCGCACATGATTAATAAGGCAGTTTTGTGGAAATGGAATGTGAGGTGGAGGGGGGCTGACAGGGACTGTGGGTGGTAGCGGTGGTGGCGGTGGGGGCGGATGTTGCCATGGCTTTTAAGGGCACGGGCATGTTTGGATGGCACGGCCCACCCCCTGCCCCACGTCCTCTGTTCATGTGTCACTCACTGTCTCCTAGCTGGTAATTTTCCATCTACTGTAAAAGCCCAGGCACATTGCCACCCAGGGAACTTTTAAAATAAATAAAGAATTCATTAAATAATTAGTATCTCCACAACAATCTCCTTTGTTCTGTCAATCTCTCAAAAGTCACCCGAGAGACGGCGGGAGAGACTGGGGGCAGAACAAATGAGAGAGAGAAATTAGTGGAAAAATCAATTTAAAAAAAATTAAAAGCATTGAATTTCTGGAAATGCATTTTACTTATCTGTCATTGATTATATCTAATTGGACCTCATTTCCTGAGAAAAAAATATTCGCGTGTGTGTCTGTACATGCGTGTGTGTCTCTGCAATTGTGTGTTTGTGACATTTCCTAATGGCTGGGTGCATACATGATAACCACTTGGCATTAAGACAAATATGAAAGGCTGTCACTCTGTGCAGACAGCTATAATGGCCCTGAGTGTGTGTGTGTGTGTGTGTGTGCACGTGTGCGTGTGTGTGTTCGTGAAGGGTGATGATAGGGCCCCACACTTGGCCGTGCTTCCTCATCAAGAACCGTCGCTTGCTCGGAGCTCGTGCATCAGCGTGCTTGCAGCAGTATGGTGTTTACATTGGGAGGGATGGAGCAGCACCTCCTCTTTGTCCCCTCAGAGGTCTGACATCCCCCCCAACAAACACACACACGCACACACAGGGCCCCCCCCCACCAGCCACCAGGCTCAGCGTGTGGGTAGGAGCATGGAACATACTCGTATTTAAATGAACAGCTTGTGTAGAATCTGTAAAGAATAACATCACAGATGAATGACCAAACTATTAAAATAACTTAATCGCGGCGCGTCCTTTCAGGTGACTTGTCCCCCGCATTTATCGCATTAGCAGCCGGCTAACAGAGCAGCACATTAGAATCACCAAAACTTAAAGCGTGGTCAGATCTTTAGTCATCTGTACACACCATGTTAAACACTTGCTTTCAATGACTTTACACAGATTGGTCAAACTCTGATATTGTTCATATCAAATGAGCAAATGTGACATTCAGCTCCACCAGCAACAAAAAGAAAGTAAACTTTTAAATAGATCCTCTTCTGGAAAAAAAAACTTATATCTAATGTACATTATCTTAAAAATCTTGGAAGAAGAAGTAGAAGTAGTAGAAAGGAAGAGAAAAATAATCAAATATGTAGTAACCCCCCCTCCCACAAAAAAGCAAATTATCACTCATGTTCATCTGCATCCATCAATGAGGCTCTATATTTGTGTCCTGTCTTTACTCCAAATATGAAGATTGTGGAAGGTTCCAACTCTACTAAAGCACTTGTCGCTCCTCTCTGTCACTCCCGTGTTTTTATTTTGTGTAAGGGGCTGCATCAAGTCGAGACATTTATTTTTTTTCTAAAATTAATGGGGAATTAATGATTCCGTTATTCCCCCGCTGTGCGAGGGAGGAGGGGGTTTGGGATTCTTTTTTTAATCGCCCAACCTCTAGAAAATGATTGGAGCAGCAAAAATACGCCCAGTCCCCTTCTGCCAGGCCTCACAATGGAGGCGCTGATTTTTTTGATAGGGTCCTATGCTGCCAGGGGGCCAGCTGGAATTAGAAGTGGATTAATAATTTTAAACAAGGCTAAACCGCTTGGACTGTCTGTCTGTCTGCTCTTTCCAATGCTTAGCCAGTGGTCCGTCTGCTCCCTGACCACATCAAAACAATCTAAAAACACTATATCTTCCTAATGAAGAGGGCTGGCTTTGGTTTTATGGGCTTGAGTACATGAAAACATGCTTATTTAAACAGATTTCATGTGGTTCTCAGTCTGAGAACAAGCCGGGATTATCGTGATCATTTCGACATCACAAGAAGAGTCTTGAAAACTCTGTTAGGTGTGCTGTTTACCCAGAAGGAGAACAACTTTTTCATTAACTTTCCTGTGTTAATATAAGTTCATATGAGTGTTTGTCCAGATTCCAGCACTTCTCCTGCTGCTTCTTGTTTAAGATGATATGAACCTGTGAGGTCTTTCAGTTTTTTATCATTTGTTCCTCTTCATGCTTGTAAACATGTGAAATAAGAACGTATGCTTTCTTGATGTGTGGGGACCAGTCAGAGTTGGACTGGTGGCTCAGACCACCAGTATGGTGACCCCAGTCAGATGAAAGATTAGTTTTAGCACCAGTCGGCGTGTTAAAGGGTGAGTCGGAGGGATTTGGGAGGGGGCTTTTTGGAGTGATCTAAAAGCAGGCGTATTACCAGCTGAATTTGGGTATAGTAAAGCCTGACAAATCAGGCACTGCTGGGGACATCCCTCACAGGACGGAACCTTGTCTCAATAATCCCCCCTGTGCCATGGGTGTCTGGTTGTGTACGTTTGCGTGCGTTATGAGGCCTTTTAAAGTGTATGGATGGCACTCTGCGAATCTGTGCAGGTAAAGGTGTCGTTGCTGAGAAGAGACGGGTCTCAGCTCTTAAAGTCTCACTGCAGAGCTGAACAGGAAAGAAAATGGACCTCAAAACGACAAAACAAAGACAAGAAAAGGGCAGACTTCATAAATGTCTCTCTAGCAGAGAAAAATCTATGAAATGCCTATGTGTATAAATGTACAGGTGAAAGCTAAAACACAGATCAAAACAGTGATAAAGTGGGGATGAAAAAAACCCTCAATATAGCATAAATCTATATTTTTCCCCCATTTAATTCAGTCATTATAAAAATGTTCTGTGAATGTAGCAGGGACATTAGCCCCCTTCTGAGCTATTATCCTTGCTGTCTGGTGTTGCAATTTCACACTCCACTGATTCCGACAAGCAGCACAGAGTCTGCATGTCCCAGATTTCACCTTATTTAGATAATACAGACAAATCATTCCCAAGACAAGGTAAATTAAACTGGCTTCTGGACTGGCACACTGGTTTGAACAGAATAACAAATACCAGAGTAGCACATAATGTTGGCTATAAAACGCTGGAAATGAAATGGAGCTCCACACAGATTTTAGTCCACTTCATTAAGCTGCTAATTTTATTTTTACCGCTGAAACCGACCCAGTCTAAAATCGTCTCTCCTCAAAGGTTCTGCCGAGTGAGTTAATCCCTCATTTATTCATTTTCTTTCATAGGTGTGAACTTTGAGCCATTGTCGCGTCCTATAATATCACCCTTTGCTGCAGCTTCACTAGCGTCATTTCTAATGCATGAACGGCGGCATTGACGGAAAGGACATGTTATATATTATTCATTGCGCCAGAAGTGAAAACAAACTGCTTGACGCAGTTTTACTGTCGCGCTGCGTGTGTTCGCATTTGCAGGACGAATCTATCGGGGGGAAAAATTAACAGATTAAAAAAAAAACCCGCATCTAATAAATAAATAAATCAATAAAGAGAATCTCGCTTCTAACGACGCAAAAACGTTTGTATTTAATTATTCCCCCAGTTCATTGTAATAAAAGACTGTTTCGTCACTGTTTTGAAAGCTTCTCGTTAGAAAGAAAGAAAGATCTCGTTTTCTTTTACTCGTTTTGCTTCCAAATACCTTTCAAAGAGACGAGGAAAAGTTTCTTTAGTTCCGATCGTGAGTGCACATTTTATTTTGAGTTGTTCAGGTCGATCAGTGCGTCGGAGAAAATAGGCCCTGCAGGTTCATCTAACTAAAATAAATATTTTATTTAACAAGAAACAAAAAGCCATTCACACTTGACGTCATCAGGATTTAAAGATGTTCCTCATTTAATTATTATAAATGTTATTCTTGACATTATTGGTTTACAATGAACGCTCGTTTATTTTATAGATTATATAAAGTTGTATTTAAAATATTTCCAAGTAAAGATATTTATATGTTTTGTAATCAGAATACTAGAGATTAAAATAATCTTTAAAACAAAACAAAAAAAACCGTGGTGACCAGCAAATTAGGACGGTAGAGATGAAATCAAAACTTAAAAAAAAAAAAAAAAAAAAGCTAGAACTTTGTTGTTAGATCAAGTCCAACTTTCCATCAACTCAGGGGGGCTGTGGAGAGGGGTTTTGGGTTTCACCAAGCGTGCTGAGCTCTGCTCGCTCCAAGAGGAGAGAAATATGTCATCGGTCATCATAACAGAGGATGAAAAGGCTGTCTCACACATGTAAATGAAAATATTTGCCTCTTTGACTTTTTAAAAACAGGAGATTGGTTACAACTTCCACAACGATTCTCAAAGAAACTGTGCCCTATGTTAATCAGAGGCCTGCCAATCATGCAGCTGCCTGTGCAAACTTTGAAAGCAGCGAAGGTCCCTTCCTGGTATTATTTTTTTTAAACACAGGGGCAGCATTTGTGGTGTTTTACATGGATAAATAAATAAAATGGGTACAAAAAGCTCGGTATACAACAGTTTTGCCGTGATTGTGAGAAACAAAGTCCCGTCTCTTTTGTTAGCAGCCCTCAGACCTGAATTGACACAGGAAAAGCAATTATTGGAGAGATTGTCCCACAGGCATTGAAAAGCTATCAGCATGAGGGTTGGGATTGGGGGACACCTATGGCCCCATGCATTATCCTGGCATGAGGTCGCTTTGGCAATCGCCTGCCAATTTCCACCAACACCTGGCTTTACCATCCCCCTCCCGCTCCCTAGGCCCTCCTACCTGGCTCCTTTTTTGCCTCCTCCCTCCACAAACCCACCTCTTAACATCCTAGGATGCTGACCATTAACAGAACAGGGGTGGGGGGACAAAGCAATCTGTTCCGTCCAGAGTCACAAAGTTGAAGGTGTGCAATCACAATTGTTTTCCATCAAACTGGAACTGATTGTTGATACTTCAAGTGGAAAAGGCCTCTGACTTTGGCGCCGCTGATTTATTTGGATCTGTGAAAATCTCCCGACTACCATTATGACTAATGCTGTGAAAGCACGAACCTGTGCTTTAATGCTGGAGCCAAAAGGCGCTGTGAGAAAGGTGAGTTTAGAATAGTGGAAAAGTGGGAAGAAAATAAATGGTGCTATGTCTAACACTTTTTATTATGACTGTTGGAACCCTGTATAACACAGCTGTTGAATATCACTCTCCTGTAGCTGGGGGACCCCCGCTACACACCCACAACCCTTCTCCTCCCCTGGTAAGACCTAGCTATCCAAAACAGGGCAGGCTCACCTGAATCTCCTTCAATCCACCGGAGGGATCAGGGAAATGTGGAAAAGCTGGGTGGAAATGGAGCCAGATTCCCTGTCTCCGGTTCATAGTCACCCTGTGGTGACACACGCAGACGCTAGCACAGAAATCTCCCTCAAGCGCTTCCAGTTCTACACAAACAAGCAAATATGCCCAAAGAAATGCACAAAAACAAAACAATCCGACATAAAGTAATTCATCTGTCTGTCATTATGGATACGACACATTTTGACTAAAGTTTCATAACTGCTCCCAACATGATGCTCCTCCAGCACCGGTGACCTCTGCACATTCTATTATGATCTTTTGTCCCTCTAAGAAAGCGAAAAAGCATCGCAATCTATTTCTGTCCTGATGAGCGGTGGCCATGCTGTGCAGGAGTGTGTCAGCAACAAATGTTCTGCTGCACTAGGAAAAGTTGAGGAGTATCCATGGTAGCCAGGCCTGCCCGTGCCTCAGCACCGAGGCTGCTCCCAGCAGCAGACATCTGACTTTGTGTCTCACTCATGACATTAATTACACGAAACGGAAAGCATCCATAATTACTTCAAGAATCGACTTTTCTAGGAAAATGAAGCTAAATCAATGAAAGTGTTTTTATGAATATTGTGTTTATCTCAGTATATATGACGGCAGGAAAAGAGCACACAGGTTCGTGTGCTGAGGCTGTGATATAATCAGCATTTTATTTTTCCCATGGTGCTATCCCTTCCTCATGCATATCATAACGGATTAAAGATCTCGCAAACATTATGCAACAAGATCTCGCTTTTTTTTCCCTTCCTGATTGGCATTTCTGGGACACGAGTCTTTAGGAAGATGTTTTCTTGTTGTGGAGCAGTGAGGCGTTCGTCTAATTGATTTCTTTCGTGGAGAATCTATCCGGTCATTCATCTCCCCGCGCTTCACCTGCAGCCCCGCGATGACAGCGAGAATAAAAAAAACAAAACAAAAAAAAAAAAAAAACCCCGAACGAACGCATGTGCGACGCGGCTTCCTGTCGCTCCTCCAATCAGAGCAGCGCAGCAGCGCGGGGACCAGCGCGATGAATGGAGCCTTAAATAAGGAAGGCACACGATTCTTATTCATTGTCTCCCCAAAGTGGGGGATATTAGCGGCCATTGTCCTCTTTATGTAAAGGGCTTGATGAATATGTGAGGCTGCTGCACCCCCCCACACACACACACGCACACACCCCCCCACACACACACACCCCTCAGGGGTTTAACCCGCCCTGCGAGCTGCAAACTCGGTCCGCTCCTCAGGTGAAAGGTCGGTCGCATGTGACGTATCCCAACACCCGTTAAGTGACTACACTTTTTTGTTGACTTTCGCAAGCGACGAGCCGAGTTGAGCAATTGTGTAATTCAAGAACTAATTAGATGGTGGGAATTTTGAGGGAGCCGAGTTGGGTGATTAATGCCTCGCTCCTCGGGGAGACTACTTGTTATTCCACCGGTTTGGGAAGGGAAGCAAGGCTGCCACAACATTCACGAAAGAGCAACGAGCCATTAAAACGATGTCAATTGCTCATTTGCTCGTTTGCTACTCCTCAAAAGTGTTGAAAACACATCTGTCAGAAGACAATCACGACAGCACAATTGGCGAACATCTGCTCCGCTGAACGCGCGCTTCCCGGGGTCTCCACTCGGGACCTATTAGAGTTCATTTCTGCGCCCGCACTGATAAGGAATTCATCAAGTGGCTGACACGTCGCCAGATGTTGGGGAATTAGCGCTGTCTCCTGTTGGACATCCTCCGTTTATCTTTCAGCTCATGCGTAATAGAATTATAATTCGAGAGCGGCGTCGTAAATCTATAAATGACTGTAAATCTGGACGCTAGACGGGCATTTAGCAATATGGGAACGCTTCGGGAAGTCACTTAATATTGTAATACTTCACAATTGGCCATGCACTTTCACTCATTTCCTCATCAGCGCTGCCTGGAGGCTACAGTGCTTTTCCTTATGATGGACTATGTAAATGTCTCTTAGGAATCAGTTGAAGAATAATTGAACCAGAAGACAAAGCCATTGTGTTATCAGTTTGCATCATAAAAGGCATGAAACACGCCACGATATAAAGGCATGCGGTGGATTAAGGTACTTTGTGAATGAATATTCAAAACCCTGCTGGAGGTGAATAAGCATCGATAATTGGCATGCACACATCAACTTCCCTGGAAATTGAAGCCTTCGGGTTAAGCTGCTGTTGAGTGCACGCTAACTCTCGCACCATCATTATTTTGTGCGTGGAGTTTATTTATTTTATATTATTATTATTACTTTTAATGCCGTAGCAAATTAATCGCACTTCAGTTTAATTATCGCGCCGCGTTTGGTGACAAACATTCCTGTCGCCGCTTTATTATCTTGATTGAAGGAACGACTCTAATTAATCCCTGTTAACTTGCTCTGCCGTGTGAAAATAAAGCCCGCGTTGAACACACATGCCTAAAATGATGTAGAGGGACGGGAGGAGATGGCGTGCATCCTGGTGTTGTGCAAACAGCAGCGCAGGTCGCCCGTGTGTTCGCTGCGGGCGCCGCGCCTCGTCCAACACGTCTCCTCAGTTCAAAGGCCAAGTGCCCGGCCAAAGCGCCCTTGGGCAAGACCTTGCACTCTTGCGCAGCCTCTGTCGCCACAAAGCCCGAAGCAGAGCCAACGCGGCCGGAGCTCCGCGCGTGTAGTCACACGCTTTTGCGGGAATTTAGATAAGTAAGGCGACGTCGCGTCGGAACACGACCGCTGGTGATAAATACCAAATTAGCCATACTGGGTTTATTAAGATCACAGCCTCCCTTGCGTGACAAAGGGCTTTATGGACCTGCTTGTGTCGGTTTATCCTCTTAGAGCGCGCTCCAGCCAGCAAATACTCTGCGACTAAACAGGGGGAAGATAGAAGGGAGGTGGCTGACCAATCAATCCGATATAAAACTTCAGCCACAAGTACAACTCGGCCCTGCGCCGCCCCTCCTCCTCCTCCTCCTCCTCCCCCTCCTCCTCCTCCTCCCCCCGGATACCTCGAGCAAACCTAGAGATTAGTGCTCCGCGCACTGCCAACAGTCATCCTCGGCCAAGTATGGCGATCCATAAAGACAATTTGAGATGAATGAGCGCGAACGTGATTCAGAGGCGCTGGTGGAGGGCATTGTTGTGGCGCAGCCGCCAGTCTTTACACCGTCCACGTGACCGCCACCGCTTTCTAATCCATTGAGAATCCACCAGAAAGGAACCTTTCATGTTTTTTTTTCCTTCCTTCTTCTGGATTGAGTCCTGCCTCTGGTTTCTCATATAATCTGGAAACGATGTGTCGAAATGGGCGTCAGAATAAAGCTGCACATGGGCCATAACGCTCGGACCTGAAAGTCGGAAAACCCGCTGTTTTATTAGCGGAGTTCCATTTGTAATCCGGCGAGGGAGCCGGAGTGTCGGTGTTAAATGTTAAAGGTTTATTTATTTCGGTGTAGGATTATTGTAATTTCCACAAGGATCGCCCACCGGGTCGTTTATAGTTAACATCCTTATAAAACATCCCAGATGCACGCAGACTGTGTGAGCCCGCGCCGGGTTTCGGAGGGAGCCGAGTCCCGTTTGTTTTACGTCACCGTGTCTGAGAGGAGAGAGGGAGGGAGGGGGGGCTTGAAATGTGCGACGAGACGGAGGGAAGGAGGGGGGGGGGCTGGGTTGGTGGGGGTAGGACAGAAAGAGAGGAGGAGAGGGAGAAAAGAAATTAAATCAAACGGAACGCACCGGGTGCGCTTGCGCAAAAGTCAAAAGCAGAATCTGAATCAGTATTCCTAAATCTGTTTATAGTTGAGGGATGCTTGGGGGAGACCCTGTGTGGGGGTTGGTGTTAAAATCTTTCTTTGCTCCACACTCCAAAAGGGGAGGGAAAAAAAAACAGTAAAAAAAAAAAATTCTTGTATGAGCTCCAGTGTCTCTTGGTTATGTTGCCCAAAGAATCGGAATTAACACGTTATAAAAGCTCGTTTTAAAGATATCGGTGCAGCGCGCGCCTCCGTGCCATTCAAACCGATTTCCCTTTGGTCCGCTGATGTGTGGAAACTCCTTTGATTGGTTTTATGTGGCGGTTCCGTTCATTTGCGCTGTGAAGACGCGGAGGCAGCGCCGCTTTGGCACCAGCATCTCCTGCTCCACATTCGCAGTCGCGCAGTGTCCTCAGTTGCCGTCTCCCAGTCTGCGTCCCGACCAGCGCCGCCGCTGCCCGCCCGACGCGCACAAACACCAACTTAACGCAAGCGGCGCGGCGGAGGATGATGACCCACATCTTCATCTCGACCCCCCCCCCCTCAACTCTCTGCAAAGAAGTGTTTCCCGACCCCCCCCCCCCTCCATACTCTCACTCACACGCAGTCATACGTACACACAAACAGCCAAGATGGCGCCCTAATGAGTGTCAAGTTCAAGTGACTCTCACTTTTCTGATATGGCAAAACAGGAGGAAGAGGAGGAGGTGGGGGGTGGAGATCAACACGGTGATGACAATCAACGCCGCAGTCTGAAAGTCGCTTTTCAGAATGTGTTTTTTTAATTTCAATCAAAAGGTTCCGTTCACATTTCATCATAAATAGTTGGTAAAACAAATCAACCAACATACAGTAGCCTAAAAAGTACAAGTGACCTTCGCCTCTATAGTAGCTAAATATAGGCTAAGGCATAGGCCTGCTGCTGTAACATGGTTCGCCTTCCATGAGGCACAGTGACACAGTTCATCAGTAAAACATTTTTGCTGTTCAGGAATAACTTGGGGTGACCCATTTCTCCCAGAAAGTGTTACAACATCACATTCTAGCTGTGTTTATACATCAGATATTTTTTTTCTTTGACCTCTGGACGTGGGGCAAAAAGGTGGTGGAATAAGAAAAAAGTATTTCATTTAAATTAAGGTATAGAAAATAGCATATAAAACATATATTCCTTAAATTATTTAAATAAAATCATTTCATATATCACTGTCACGAGGTACCTTTTTTTTTTTACATTTTATTTTAAAAGTAGTGCTGGTGGTCTGAAATTGTTTTCTTATGAGTACAATATACTTTGTGTATGCATAATATTTAATTCTTGAGAATTAAGTTACAATGCAATGCTGTAACTCTTTTCGCCACGCCCCCCCAACCCACATAGATCTAAAATTTCTTCCACTGAATTTAGTTCAACACAAAAAAGAAAATGTCATACTGACAAGTTATTCACACAAAACGAGCAAATGTGTAATCAAACTGCTCTATACGCAACACCACAACAGATAACACTTAGTTTCACACAATTACATTTAAAACAATGCAAGCTGACAGACAAAAAACTTTTTTTTTATTTTTGAAGATACTGTATTGTGACAGTTCCATTGTTGCCGATGCACACATTTAAAACATACTTGCACAAAGACATTGCCGGAACTATAAAGATTGCCTGACTGGCGCATATATTTGGGTGTTTGACCCAGACTTTGAAATACTGAAAAATGCTGTCACCTCCATTTGGAAAATCATGAAGTTTGCACACTCTAAGACTCTGAGTGCAATATAAGCTGATGGGTTTATTCTTTTTTTTTCCAGTTTATGCTACGAATTGACATCTATATCTGAGCCTATCAAAGTAAAAATACACAAAGATTAAAATTAAAAAAAAAAAATCAACGAAACCATTTAATATCTTCTCAGCTCAAATGAACTCCCTTCTGAAGAGTCACTGTTTTACATGTCAATGGTCCCATAAACAAAAAAAGTGTCGGAAATATCTGCATTTTATATATATTTATATATAGACAAATCCATAATATTCATATACGATTTCTTCGATCCAAATAAGACACATGTAGGCCTATTGGTTAAAAAGAAATAAAACAGAAGGATACAATCGCGATGTTGGAGCTTTAGAGTTTATCATTTGTTCAATGTTAAGCTGGTTATGACCAAAAACTGTACAGTTCTTGTTAGAAAACATTTCCATAAATATCATTTAGTTTCAGAACTTATACCCATAATTAAATTACAAATTGATAAATATGGCATCATGGATATGTATTTACAACGGTATTAACAAAAGGCAACGTTATTCAACGGTAACAATCGTAACCTAATACCACATTTCTTCACCTGAAAACGGACGTTGACAATAGATTCGAACCCATCAAACAAGGAAATACATTCACGAGTATAATATTTATTTAGGATTTTTTTTTTCTGTGTTCAAGTTCATGACAAAGACTTTGGCACGTTTCTTAAGACTGTTTGAAGTTCCAACAATCAATTGAAAAAGGCGACAACAGACGTCACCTTTATATAAAACAGCGTGAAATAACCGTCCTTTTTATTATTTTTTTAAATAAAATTTTGAGAAAATACATAAAATGAAAAATAAAACAATTTTTTTTCTGAAATCTGTAAACTAAAAGATAAAAAAAACATTTATTTATACTGAGAAGGTATCGTGTTTTATTTATTCGTGATGTATTTGATTTCCTCGAAACTGTAAAAGTCAAATTTCGTGTTCCTGAGAACGGACGTGGCCTGCTTGGTGCTCGCGTTTGCTCTCATCTCCAGTTGTTGTTGTCCCAAACCTGCGTGTGCGCGCATGTGTGTGTGTGTGTGTGTGTGTCTGTCTGTGTGTGTGTGTGTGTGTGTCTGTGAGTGAACAGGAATAGTTTTTATGGTCGCTTTATCCACATGTTTCCTCAACCCTGCGGTCCACATTGTGAGTGTTTTTTTTTAGTATTCTTCAGTCTTCAAACGTACCATTCATTAAAGTTGGGGGCCAGTCCTTCGCTGTGTCCGGACGTGTTTTGCACGGCCAACGGCGGCGTTTTTGTCGGATCTTCTGTGTTGGCTGAGACCATCACTGGCGGTGTGGACGACTCGTACCCGGAGCTGGCGGCTGGAGAGGATTCGGATCCTTGAGACTCGTGTACCTGAGGAAAAAACACAACACAAAGAGAACAAAAAAAAAACCCGTTAAAATCTCAGAGACTTCAAACCCCCGTACCTCGAGTCGAAAATGTATTTAATATTAAATCCGATGCTTTTTGTGTTTGTTTTACTGGACACACGTGTCATAACTCGAAATCGTCACAGATTCAAAGAGGATTGAATTAAATTGTTAATTCTGCGATGTGCGATTATAAAGTTGTGCCAGTGTCTGACTGTAGCATGGGGGGGGGGCGTTTGCATGACAGAGGGAGAATGCGTGCGTTACTGTGTTTAAGGGGTAATGGAGACATTAATTACCTTCATATGTTTCCTGAGAGAGCTGGGGTGTGTGTAGGACTTGTCGCACACTTTGCAGATGTATGGCTTGTCTGACGTGTGCACATGCATGTGCTTTTTCCTGTCGCTGCTGTTGGCGAAGCGTCTGTCACAGCCATCAAATTCGCACTTAAACGGCTTCTCACCTGCAGAATTAAACACACACACGTCGTGAATTGCCCCCAGTAGTCCGCACAAACAAACCGCCATTGTAGCAGCACCTGTAAAGTGGGAGCCCAGTGATGCAAATTGTCTGCAGCCTGTTATATAACAGAGTAACCTACATTTTCAGAGCGCCTTGAATGCAGTTTACTACCAGCTCCACATTGCTCTGTCAGGCTTTATTTATTCAGGAGGCCTGTATGCTGCTACTACTGGCCTGCCCTGTGCGTGTGCACATAGTAAACATTGAATCAACAGGGCATTTCTTTTCTGCAGGACTCCTCCAGCACGCAGGTTGAGGATTGGGAATAATGAGAAATGCGTCTCGATGCGCTCAGAAGGCAACAACAGCCCTCCTCCACGACGCGCCTCAACTTCTATAAGATCACACACAACTTGTGGCACGAAAAGTAACGAGATCGCGGGTGGAGTTGTCTGGGGGCAGTTTTTGTAAACTCTGAAACACATTTCTCACTTTATAATCACAAGGGCAACACGTTCTAAACCGCTGAACAACAAAGAGCCAGAAAATGTAACATTTACTCATTTGATGTATTCCAGGTCAGCCAATAGACGTCTAAACGAGCCCCCTTTATCAGAGTTGTTTTACGCACGCCATGCCGCAGTAGTGTGGGTTCCTACCTGTATGTGTTCTTTTGTGAATTTTCAGATTTTCCGACCTGGCGAATATTTTTCCACATCCAGGGAACGGACACGGGAATGGTTTTTCGCCCGTGTGCACGCGGATGTGGTTGACGAGTTTGTACTTGGCCTTAAAAGATTTCCCTTCTCTCGGACAGTCCTCCCAGTAGCAGATGTGGTTGGTCTGCTCGGGGCCGCCGACGTGGTCCATGGACACATGGGTGACCATCTCGTGCATGGTGCTGAAAGTCCTGTCACAAGTCTTTTTGGCTCTGTTCATCTGGTTCTGGTCTATCCATTTGCAGGATAATTCTTGTTTGATGGGCTGTCTCATGTATCTGAAGAAGGCCCCCGGGCCGTGGTGTGTCGGCACATTCATTCCCATGTTCATGTTGATAGGATGGCTGTAGTTGTGGAGCTGTGCCCCGTAGGGGTCTGTCCGGGGGCTGGCGACCGGGCGATACGGATCAGGTCTTCCGAAAATATCCCCGCGTAAGCCAAGATGCATTTGGCTGTTCACCACATGTCCGCTCGGCGAAGTGTGGCTCACCCCCTGTTCGTGAAGTCCCGGAAACAACAGATGTCCAGGGTTATCGGCGATCCCGGGTGGCCCGTGAAGGCTCCCCGCGGAAGCTGCAAAGATCCCATGCTGGGCGCTCGGCGCTGGGGTCTCTCCAACACCCCGGTTCCGAAAGAGAAAGTCCCGCGTTGTGTTGAAGGCTCCGCCGCCGTACGAGCCCACCTGCCCGCCGTGCGAGTGTCCCAGGGCAGCTGCATATCCAGTGGCTTGCGGGGTGAACGCGGACGCCTGGCTGGAGGCGATATCGTGCGCCACGGGGCTGATTTTGAAAGCTGCGGAGTGGGAAGAATCGGCGAAGGGATTCAGTCCCAGACCCGAGTCTCTGCTCCCAATATCGTGGTGCCGTGGCGTCCCGAAGCCCCCCACTCCTAACGATGCAAATTGCGGACCGCTATCAAGAAGCATCGTCATGAGCTTGCGGCGAACTTAGGAGAGGGGAAGACAACAGAAATTAAAATTAAAATCCAGTTTAGCGGGGGAGCGCAAGATGAAGACACCGCGCTGCAACGTTCTGCAAAAAAAAGAGGACAATCCTAAAAAAAAAAAAAAAAAAGAGCACGCCGAGCCAGCGAGGGGAAAAATCCTATGCGTAAAAGAGTTGGGAGAAAACAGCTCCCGTTGACTGCGATCCGTGAGAAAGAGGATCAAACTTCCCCCCCTTTCCAGGCGAATGATGTCCTTGGACTGATAAAGTCAATCACTCACTCCCAGAACATAAATGAACTCGGGAGGCAGTGTTACGACAGCCAATCAGCGCCCGGCTGCCCCGCCGACACGTGACGGCGCCGGCGGCCGCTGGTTGGTCGGCGGCGCGGTGATTGGCACCGTCCGCTATTGAAGATGGCAGCTCGTCTCAATCGGCCCGGTGTGATTGGCTCCCGCAGCCCTTATTTTGCAGGTAGAGCCAAGCTCTCGCGCATCCTGCGTGCGCGTCGCGCACGTCCCGTGCGGCTTTGCACGGTTTTTTTTTTCTTTTTTTTTTTTTTTTTTTGCTGTTGGAGACGCTCAGACTTTTCCAAGTGAAGTCAGCCTTGAATGCAACACCTCATGCAGATTTCAGACAACTTCGAGAGGAGCAGACGCTCCGTTAAAGTTACTCTGAACCATAAAGTAGAATAACTTTGTGACCACGCAGCTCATCTTTTTATCTGTTAATTTGTCTTCGGTGACGACATTTCTCTTATTAACTGGAAACTTGAATGTACTTGGCGCTGCTCCAAAATGTGCCTTTCTTGAAGCCGCTTGAAAGGGGAGGGTTCACTTTTCTCTCTCTCTCTATGTCTCTCTCTTTCCCCCCGCAAAAGCTCTATAGGGTGTAAGACGAACGAATAAAAGACAGAAAGAAAGATGGCAGTAATTATAATATCCTGAGATTTTTTTCCCCCCATCGCTTAGCCAAAAAAATTCGTGCCATTGAGCCCGGTTTCACAGGGCTGCCGCTGACTCGCTGCAGGACACATAAAATCTGATCAAGTTCAGAGACGCGCTGAATGCTTCAAGCGGCGCTTTTTAACTCCGAGCCTTTCACACCCTTTCCCCCCTCGATCTGTCCCAGGAAGGAGCACACATTCTTTATTTTCGGGGATCTGCATGAACGAACCCCCCCCCCCGCCTTAAAAAAAATCTTCAAATCAGTCCTTCATTCTGCTTGCGCCCACATCCTATCACATTCACCCCAGAACACAGTTGTAGGTGAGTTTCCGAACTTTTGCGCAGGCGGTGTGTGTTTGTGCGGGTCGTGCGCCACGGCGGTGCGCGAATCTGCAGTTTGGTATTCTGAGGTTGTAGAGGCTGTGTCTGCTCATCCTGTTTAGGCTTTAGGTCTCTTAGCCTCATGTGGCAATTTAGTAGTTGCGGAGACCGTCGCGCTTCGGTTTTATAACCGTTGCGGCACATTATTGCAACACTTTTCTTTTTTTACATAACCTCGACAGCTTATTTTGAAACGACGAATCACTCCATCGCCTCTCTCACTCTGCCTCTCTCTTTCTCCCCCTCCCTCCCTTTCCCCTCCGTGTGTTTCTCTCTTTCTCGTTCTCCCCCTCTTTTCCTCTCTGTCACTAAGGAAAGGCAGTAACCCCTTCATTCTCTCTCTCTCTCTCGCTCTCTCTCTCTCTCTCACACACACACACACACACCATGCTCGTTTTCTCACACAGAACCCTGCGTGCATGAGAGAGAGAGAGAGAGAGAGAGAGAGAGAGAGATTCTCTCAATAGTTTTTCCGTATGGCATTTATGATGACATTTTTGAACCGTCTCCCTATTATGACTTTTTTTCCAGAATTCCCTTTATATTTGAAGGTTTGGAGGGAAGGGGAGCTTCCACCCGCTACTTGAGGTCACGGACCGCGTAGTTGCAGCTATATGATCACTATATGAAATAATGAGTTTAGATGAGGCGCAAATGTTTGTGCGCCAGTGCAGTGGCGAACAGGCATGGAGCCCTTGCTGAGAAAAAAGGGCTGCCGTCAGCTCGGCCTGTAATGTAAAGCAACTGTTGCTTGAGAGTTTCATTTGCAACAACCGCGTCTCTCTTCTGGCGCTTATTGAAGACTTTATCACGTAATCAATGCTACATATTACACCTTTGAACGAGGGGGTGTTGCAAACAGGAATTTTCTTTAGTTCACGTTTCATCGCCTTTTAAACAGACAAGAACGTGATGTCACTTTTTTATTCTCCCTCATTGTGGGAGAGCTTTTCTTTTCTTTTTTTAATAATGTGATTACACACTTGTATATCCATGTATTTTAAACCTTGCATCTTTCCCTATTCCCTTGATGTTCTTTTCTTCTTAAAACTCTTCTCTCTCACCTTCATCTGATGCTGTAGATTGTGCAGGAGAGCAAAAATTGAATTGTACATTTAGATTTTAGACAAAGTTGCATTTTCTTGGTGTGGATATCTATAGGTGAATTAATAATCATCTTACTCTGTTACCCTACATGCTTTATAGTAGAGTATTCTGCAGAAACATGTATAATTAAAATATTCAGTTTTCTCCGTTGGGATTACCTCACTGGGCGTTGGGATGGCCCATTGGTTATAACATAATCTTCTCCAGACTGAGCATGCGCCTCACCTTAAAATATCACAGTATTGCGGAGTTCATACCTTTGTGAGAGTGGGTCCACGACGCTGGAGAAAAAGCAGAGCAAAACCATCAGCTTCCATGGTACACACTTCAGGTTCATATGTTAATTCTGATCGTGCAATTTGTCTGCGGGTTATTTTAGTGCAGACGTTGACGTAGCTGCGTAATCACAGTTATCTTATATAAACACGAGCCTGTAGCAAAACACGCTTGTGAATTTTTTCCTCACAGCTAAGCAGTTTTTTTAGAGTCCATATTATCTGGCCTGTAGCCTCCACTATACTCGGCTGGCTCAGGCCTGGTGCCACAGACAGGTTTGTGGACTTAAAATTAACTCAGTAGTGGCCAGACCGAAGTAAATCTTTCACCTTAGGAAAGCATTGGCAGGAAATGTGCTCAGTAGTCCTGTTTCACTGCAGCCATGTTCTGTTTTTACATTTTCCACAGACAGAATGTTCGCCAGTGCCATAATTACAGCTATAAAAGCTTAACAGAGTTTTTTTTGTTGTTGTTTAATATATCGTTTGCATTCTTCGGGACTGCAACCTTCAAACCACGATTTAGAAACCTTTCCTGGGCCTAGGTCCGCTTCGGTTTCCTAATTCTGAATCAGTGACATTACACAGGTCGGATTTGGCTGATTTGGTGAGAATGCCGCAGATTTGTGTATTCGGAAAATAAAGTACAATTTTTTGATTCCTTCGTCGACACATCTCTTTGTTGAACCAAACAGTTTTATTGTGTCTTAAAAAAAATACAAGCAAAACAAATATTTTTATGTTTGTGTGTCGCCGATAGTCTCTCATTTAGCTTTATATCGTGGATAACAACGCGATCTTGAGGTCCAACATTTTGCCGTGTTTCGCTTTGGGTTTTTAACGTAGACGTATGTTTATGACACTTGCACACATGATCTTTGGTTGGTAGGTTGTGCGGTCAGCCTGGGCCTGGGTGACTGTTGCAGAGCTGTGTGTTTGCCTCCGTGGGGCTGACGGAGAGCCATAGCTGACTGGAGCATCTGTCTGCAAATGGACTCATCCCAAACTGGTTAATTCATCTGAATGTCAGAAAGTCGTGAAGCAGCGACGCCATGCCATCGTCGCACGCACACACACACTCACACACACACACACACTCACACACACACACACACACACACACACACACTCATACACACACACACACACACACACAGATGTAGGTATTTAAACTTGGACACAAAAATGCATAAATTCAAAATTGAAGCAGACACCTTATCGCAGATTATTTTTGTGTTTTCGTGTTTTTCCAAATGCTGTTTGTCTCTATTCATTTATATGTCTATTTATTGCTGTGTCTTCAACTGATTGTTATTATTAAAATGTGTTTAAATAGAGAATGGCCCTGGTGGCATGACTCGAGTCGCATTTATTTCTGTTCTATCGATAGGTTGGGGTTTTACACTTTTTTTTCCTAAAATAAATAAACAAACAAATAAAATACGACGGGAACATTTCCCCCTCAAAAATACAACACCTCTGAGGTATTGTTACCTCCATTAAAAGAGCCTTGTCACGTGAAAATCAAGCATTTTAATTCAGCTGGCTTCTGCACGGCAGCGCTGAACCAGCAACAACTATTAAAATATTTTTCTGTTTAATTTCATCTGTCAGATGTGCCTTGTCATGCCAGTGGTCCATATTCGCTGTAACAATAGCGAGGCTGTTGACATTTCAGAGTTCATTCCCTGACATGAATGTTTTGATTGTTGGAAGTGATATTTCCTGTGCAGCAGTCACTAAGATGTTGTCTGGTCTGTCAAGCAGCCCACAGGACTGACCGGCTGTGTGAAACTGGGTTTTTCGGCACGCACTAAAATAAAAGAAACAAGGAAACTTTGAATTCTGCGCTCGTTTCTTTGTCAGCTGTGTTACAGTAACACAGCCGAGCCCAGTCGGCCTCATAATGGCTGCAGCAAAAAAAAAAAAATCTCCAGCAGCTTCTCTTGTGACTTGTTCAAAGCTAAATACTTTAAACCTGCATTCAATAAATGATGAACAAAATGATACATTTCCTTATCGCTCATCTTGTCATTTAGGGGCCTTTATCCTGTTTTAGTTTTGCAAAAGTGATGAGGTTAGGCTTTTAGCATATTATGATTATTTATTTTAAATGAACGACATGTTATAAGATTTTAGATAATCAGATAATCTCCTTAATAGCAATATTAGTTATCCAACATGACTATAATATTAAGAAGAGCAGCCTAAATGTGAGAAGCATTATATTAAATCACTGAAATTGCTGTTATTGCTTTTTTATTATCTTGATATAGCCTTTGGCCTTGTTGTCCTGCTATAACCTTTATTATTATTATATATAAGGTATTTGAATATTTTGGGGATGAAGGTCGGTCAGTTCATGGAGAAATTGAGAAGTGAGTTCTTCAACCTTTAATTGTTGCGGAAATGGGGTTAAAGGTTGACCAAGGGCACCCACTACAAAATTGATGGAGGAAGGTCATTGTGGGCCTGTTTTGTGCATTAATGACAAGTATATAGTCTCTGGTGACGTAAGCGAGGACAATGTAAAAATAAAAATAAAAATCCGGAAAGGGAAAAAAAGGCTTTTCTTTCAGAGGGATAACCCATAAAAGCTGCAGGTGGAAGCTTTAAATCAGAGCAACAGTTTGTCCCTGAAAGGAATAGGGGGAGACCAGTGCAGGTAGAGGGGGAAGAAAAGATTATGAATGTGCAGGAAAATGTGCTGCGAGGAGAGCAGAGCGGAGCGCACAGAGCTGCTGTCCTCACAGCACCCCAAAGTAAGTTTATCCGAGTTTCTCTGGAACAGCGGGTCCGCTGCTGTTTGTCACGTTTTTTCATTTACATTTTACGTAACCAGTCTCTGCATCTGCCTGCAAGAGGCACTGCGCGCTCCCCCGTAATTATTAATTTATTTCGGCTTAATGAGAGAAGATCCGCGCGCAGAAATGGTTCACACAGAGCTCAAAGGTAAAACTGTACTGTGTTTTGCAGAGCTCCCCAGAGTCGCAGTTGGAAATGTGTATGAAATAAGGTTTTCCAGAAAGGTTTAGAGATGTGCAGGTGAGTTAAGGCGAAACGCAAACACACACCCGGAGCCCCGCTTTAAAAAAAAACAAAAAAAAAAAACATAAATAATATTTTCTAAAGTTGGTTCGGACCGAAGTGTCGCGTCTGTGGGGTGATCCCAAATAAATCTTCTGCTAGAATTAGTTTCTCATCAGCCCCTCATTCAGTGTTTTCAAATATGGCACAGCAGTCTAAACGCAGGTCTTGAAAATAATTAGACTGGGCACGCAAGAGCGGGGCTCTCTTTCTCCTGCTGCAGGACAGACTGGGACTTCTCCTTTGGCAACATTTCCAGGCGAACAAAAGACGGTGGAGCGGGATGGTGAGCAGAACTTGTGTTTCTGCTGCGTGGCTGATTTTAATCACTTTGTTTAGGCGATATGCGCCGTTACGCAATATTCTCTCTTTTTTTGGTGGGAGAGATTTGGAGAAATGAGTTTAGAAGGCGCCTGAAGGTAAAGAGGCTGCAATATTAGCGACTATCGCGGCACGTTTCAAAGCATTTTCTCTGCGATATTTGAAAACGGAGTCGTGCAGCGAACGCCTGCGTGTCCCTTTTAAAACAAACCCAGCGCCTGTCAATCACGGCGCATTCCAACCAATCCCAAAGCTGCCTTTTTAAAAGCGGGTTTTCCTGCTGTGCTTTTATATTGCACCATGGCCTGTTTCGAAGCATTTTTACTACCACGGTTATTGCCACAAATCAAGAGGGCAAAGTGAGCGGCATGGGACTCACACCAACTTTAAAGAAACTGAATCTGGTTCCTACTTCTGCGAAGTTCACGGCCAAGAATTTTACATGCAGATGATATACAAACAAGGAAAATGGAAACCGAATTTCTTGGTGTGTCCTGAGTTCTGATCCGGGTTGATTTTGCAAACTCAAAGCCACAACTCACAACCAAACATGACAAGCCTCTCGAGGTATAGTGGCTGCCCTCTCTCCTGCGTCAACCCCGGGGAGAGCAATACCGAACCCAGCGTGGTGCTGCCACCTTTGGCAGGAGAGCACATGGGACACCCCACTGGCAGTTCCTTAAAACTCTGCCCCTCGCACAATTTGCGAGACTATCCAGAGACGAGGTCCAGTGCATATGTTGACCACTCGGGTCCCAGTTTTTCAGACTCTGGATACCCGGGCCACCGGTTAGAGCACAGCCCCAGGGGCTTTATCATTGGAGCCAATCTTTCTGGAGCCGGCATGCCACCTATCACTGATCAACTGGCATCAAGAGCTAACCAACATGGCGGGATTGGACGGTACCGTGACTTCTCTGGCTGCAGGGACAACAGAAGCCACGCTTTTTTCACAGGTTACCAGGAGCAGGCCCACGCCTCCGCCGACGCGCCCCGTGATCTCGGCAGCCAGATGATGCTGGGTCTACCTGGCGACCTCCTCACCAGGAGTCACCCTTACGGCCAGGCTGTCAACCCCAAGGGAAGCAGCCAGCAGCTTGTCACGCAGTTCCTGGGTCTGTACAAACCGCTTAACATGGCAATTCAGCGTGGAGGTGGCGACGCTTTCCTCAGGTGCGCCAAGCAATCTGTGAAGCACGAACTCGTGTGCAAGTGGAGCGACGAGCAAGAGGGAGCTGGGAAGCTGCCCTGCTCCAGAGCCTTCGGGACCATGTATGAGCTCGTCACCCATGTGACGGTGGAGCATGTCGGAGGACCAGAGCACTCCGAGTATGTGTGCCACTGGGAGAGCTGCGCCAGGGACAAGAAGCCGTTCAAAGCCAAATACAAGCTGGTGAACCACGTCAGAGTCCACACGGGGGAAAAGCCCTTCCCCTGCCCCTTTCACGGCTGTGAGAAAGTTTTTGCGAGATCAGAAAATCTGAAAATCCACAAGAGGACTCACACAGGTTAGTCTATATTATTATTATTATTATTATTATTATTATTATTATTATTATTATTATTATTATTGTTGTTGTTGTTGTTGTTGTTGTTGTTATTATATTTTATTTGCACAGTCACACAATCTATGTGAATTAAAAATGAAATATATAGTTGTAACCTACAGGATTATTTTTTGTGCTATTTAGATACACACATTTATAAAACTGAGTCATGTAAATAATCTCTGGCTATTTCTTGCCGTGTGTGTAATTTCCTGGATTTGAAGAACAGCAGGAACCTCCAGATAAACAGTAGTAAGCCGGTTACAAACGAGCACAGTCTGTGGGCCTGGTGCTGTGGGTGCCTCTCCCACCTCATTCAGCGAAATTATTAAATAAATGTCGGGACACCGGAGAGCTGTGACGTAGCCGTTACGCGTTCTCTGCCTCCCAGGGACTCAACTCCTGCGTGCTCAGAGCACATAACACAGTGTGCTGAGTAGCAAATGGAAGAACTTGACCGAAAAGGACATGTAGAATAATTATCAATACAAAGGAAATTACTCCCGTTTTCTATTCATTTTGTGAATAGAAAACGGGAGTTTTAATCATTACGCACAGATATTATTAAATAAATAAAATGCAATTTATTCATTGGATCCTCTTCTGTTTTTCCTTCCGCACCTCTGGTTTAATTTTTGCAGAATTGTTTGTGTGCCATAATGTCCCCACTGGAATGAAGCCGTGAACCAGATGTCACTCCTTGTAACGAGACAATTAAATTAAAAACATAATTAAGCATGGAGAATTCACATGGAGAAAAGACAGACTGACTGCGTTGATTTCTGCTGCCTTTCTTACTTTGTCGAGAGTTTTAATCATGAAAGTAAAGGATGAAGAGAGACATGTGCAGTTGCGTAATACTGAGACGCAATTTAGGTCAGGGAAAAAAAAGCTTCTGACACTTTTTTAAATTTGTCACAGTCACCTCAAGATTTACGATTCACACTCCCGTTACTTTGCCAGAAGGACTTTAAAAGCCAGATCATCCGTTAGGTTTTTTTTTTCTTTTGATACTTCGTTTATTGCACCGATTGAAGTAAATCTTTGCGTTTTTCTGTCGCAGGATCGTAATAATTTAATGTGTGCTCCACCGCAGCCATGTTGGGTTGGTGCGCGATCCTACTTGTTGCGGCCGGCGCACAAAAACTTTACCGGAAAAAAAAAAAAAAGTTGACGACTCAGTTCAGTTTAGTGAAACAATGCGTCATCTGTGGACATTTATATAATCAAGCCGCCCTACAAAAGCTCTGTGTCTCTGAAATCAGACTGCGTGTCGAGTAAGGTTTATTTGGAGAGCTGCTCCGAGTCATTACGACCGGAGCGAGGAGGCGCGGGCCTTTCACCAATGTCATAACCCGCCGCATTTCTTTCTCTGCACGTTTAGGTGAAAAACCCTTTAAATGTGAGTTCGAGGGCTGCAGCCGGAGGTTTGCGAACAGCAGCGACAGAAAGAAACACTCTCACGTCCACTCCAGCGATAAACCCTACATGTGCAAGGTCAGGGGCTGCGACAAGTGTTACACCCACCCCAGCTCCCTGCGGAAGCACATGAAGCTGCACAGCACCAAGGCCCACGACGCCCAGAGTGGCGACGAGGGTCACCCGGCGGACGCCAGGTCGACCCGGGTCCCGGACGCGGCCCAGATCGGCTCCCCTCAGCCCCCCGCCTCCGCCCATGACGTCCCCGTGTCCCCGGAGGGCCGAGACGAGTCGACCCTGAGGTCGCGCTTCCACCACACGTTTGACAGCAGTCTGGACTACTGCGCGCACAGGTCACAGCCCCTGCTGGACCCTTTGTTGCTCCAGAGAAGCGGTTACAGGTCCCAGTCCTCCCAGCACCCCTGCGGCCAGACGGGTCACACGTTCGCGCAGAGCTCAAGGACTTTCCCCTCCACTTCTCCCTTTCAGAAGAGTATCGTTAACGGGTGGTACACATGCCACAGCGGCGTGGACTCGTTCCCGGCGAAGCAGTGCAACAATATTCCGTCTCTCTGAGTTCCTTCCGCAACCTTTTGGGCCTAGTTCATTGGTGTTATGGTACAAAAGCTGTAACTTCACTGCTCTTGTTTTTGTGAATGTCGTGTCAGAGATACGTGGAGAGATTTATTTGCTGTTGTGAGGCCTGTTTGGTCTGGATTGTAGGCTCCCCACAGTGGGTCACAGAACTATATTAAACTGTACATGCTCGTTCCTTTGGGCGTATGACTCAACTGTTAAAGAAACAGTGACAAGAGATTTTTGTGATCAAAGAATTAATGGAAACTGAAACGAAATCTGAATGTAAGCAGCCCTCAAACAGGAGTCTTTAATGAATGTAAAGAGAAGCTATAATGTATATCTGGAAGCATTTATTCTGTCAAGTCGAAATAAATATGAAAAAGCTCTTTTCTGAAGTTGTATTTTCAGACGTAACAGGACAGCGCGCTGCGCCCTGGAGCACCGTTTGTCTATAATTAAGATAATGCGAAGCTCAGTGGTTTCCCCTTGATTAAGCTCTACTTTTATCCTACTTTTCATTACACATTCTTGTTTGTATTCTATATATTTCACACATGAGTGCTAAGTACGAACAATGTGAGCAAGGAAATCATTAGCATACAGTATTACTGTACATAAGCGCGTTGTAGCTATAATTAATTATGTATACTATATTTTATTAAAGTGTCTATATTCTCTTTGATCGGGTATGTGTGTGCTTAAACTCGATCAATGCATTTTTATCACGGACTTTAACTTTTATCTCTTTTTACTGTATAATTCTCTGTGCGCAATATGCGCACTTCGATGTTTGAGAGCGAACTTTTGCTTTTCCTCCGCAAAATACACCAACGCGCGCAATCGCTTTTTACTGTCGTCACGGGTGGAACCGTGCCCGCGCAAAGGTACCAAACAGCCGCGTTTCTGAGTGCGATGAACCAGAATTCACACCAGATGGGCTGAAAATGGCGAAACGTCCAAACGACACTTTAGGTCGCGCTGTCTGGAATTCCGTGCCTTTTTTATTTTATTTAAATTTCATTGCTGTCATTTTTTTCAGGATTTCTTACGGCACTATAACTTTAGATTGGACGCGTATTTGTGCGCGTTTATGGTTCACGTGCCACACGCCTTCACGCACGCACGCACGCACGCACGCACCCTGAAGCGTTTAAAGGCAGAAACACATACATATAACCTCCAAATATTTAAATATTTCTAGCTTTGGCCTATACCACTTTAAAAGTATCGGGTCCTCAAGAGCTTATAATTCATTCATGGCTAAAAATGAAATATTTTATTTCGTCATAAATTTCCAGCCGTTTGGATGTACTCTGATGTTGAATTTACTCTTCAGAAATCAGGCCTCAGAGAAGACCAGTGCCTGACAGGTTTTGAAATCTGCATTCATGACAAAAGTTTGTGGGTAAAAAAAAAAACTCCCCCCCTTTTGAGACTTTATTTGCTGTAATTTTTTCCTGCACTCTTGCCTTTTGTTTGGTCCCTTCGGGATTGCAAGTTTCAACATAGACCTTTTCAAAAACATTAAAAAAAAAAAATTAACTCTGAAATGAGCCAGAGTGAGACTCAGCATAAGCTTCACTTCACATCCTGTCTTAAACTCCGGGAGTGAGTCATGATTTCTTCTTTCTTTACAGTGTCTCGGCTTAACTTCTGTCTAAAATGATGCCTGATGTTAAAGGGAGGGACTGGAAACGCTGTGAGCAGGTTTATTTGTGTCCTCCACCATGTTTTTATATACAGATGTCAGAACTTGTTACACCATTCGCAGTGTGGACAATGACGGTCATTATACTCACATACCTGCTTGCTTTACACATATCAAGAAAGGAATCAGGTCAAAGGTACATTCATTTTACATTTCCTTCAGATACTCACAGCAGTATGAAGCTGTTCTTTATTCCAGTATAAAGAGGTGGATTACCCCGATTTTGTTAGCTGTATTTCAGTGTTGACCATGTTAACACATTAAGTCTTGAAAAGTTAAAAAAAATGTTATTGTGATTAAATGTTATTTGTAAGAGAAAATAAATTTAGAATGTCTCCTCAAGTTGCTGTTATTGTTGTTATTGTGCGCCCTTCTGTAATTGGAAAGAGAAGTAAAACTCCTAATCCTCAGTAAGTGTGAGAGTTAAGCATCCACGTTTTATGTGCTTACTGTGTAATTGTTGCTAAGATGGTGCAGAGATGTGCAGCACATCCTGATTCTGTGCACTGGTTAAAAGTGCATTCCACTCAATGCTCCTGGGGACATTCTGGGAGAGTCGGATAGTTTTGATGATGCATTTTGCAAATCCCTGACCGGATTTAGTTACTTGAATTTTAGTTTAAAAATTTTCCCCCTCAATGAGATGTCTTTTTTAGAAAATATCTGCAACTTTCGGTATCTTGATTTTAATTTTCACACTCCCTCCATCTCCCCACTAATCCTGCTAATTCTTTAGGTGTTATCCAGGAGTCAGTCCTGCTGGGATACATTCCCTACATTCCCCTTTAACAAATGCATTATCAGTCTTTTTTTTTCTTCAATATAATCCCAATGCCGTGATAATGTTCAGATGAAAATTCCCCAGTACGACCCAGGTTGATGAAGATATAATTTTCCTGAAGATATTTTTTTGTTTAAAGTGGCTGATATTAGAAAATATTCCAATTTTGAAGAGCTCCTTTCTTCATGTAAATTGAGGTGAACTGGGTGAGCTTTGATCGGCGCTTTAATGATGCGATTGATGGATTTATTTATTTTTTTTTTTAAAAATCACTTGCTCTGATACTGCAACCTCATCAATAACATTTGGCATCAAATGTTTTTCGGTGTCGGTGTGCTGCCCCTGATTTCAAAGCTAAACTCAAACTACCAAATGAACTGTCGCTTCTCACTCTTTCCTCCTCTTTTTCCAAATTTAGTAAACCTCTCGCCTCAAAAGCTAACAGACGCGATCAAACATTAAATTTCCGCATTTGAAATTTTTTTTTTTTTTTGTCACGTGGAAAGGCTGCGGCCTGAACCGCGACCTTCCCTGAGCCTGGCATTAGAACTTCTGACCATCGCATGGTAATATTCCATAATCATCAAACCTCACCACACCCTCCCCCCCAGCATGTACAACTGATTAGACCTTCGCCTCCCACTTTGCCAGTTGTCCGCCGCCATCTTTACTCCCGCACTCTCTGCCTAGCAACAAGCGCGGGCGCCATTTTGGACAGGATACACAGGGTAAACACCAATTTAATGTAAATAAAAGCATTTCACCTTGGGATCCTTTGAACTGCTATCTTTGCCCCCCGTGTGGGTATTATGCCATACTTAGGTAGAGCCCCAGCTGTGTACCAGGGGGTGGGCTGCTTTGTCACACCAGGCCTTTAGTTTTTATGCATCATCATAACCGTGTATGACATCTTGCGTAACTGGCTCTGTGCCGCTTCTATACTTTCCCGAGTCCTCTCTGAGCCCTCGACGCGGCCCGTGTCAGCCTTGACTCTGACCAACCGAGTGTGATTTTAATTGGATCTCGCCCTTTTCCCCTCGTCCTCCCCAGGTTAAGCCAGTGATCCTGGCGCTCCTCAAGTTTCTTTCATCCACCCTTATGCACCCCCGCCCACCTCCCTTTAAAAAAAAAAAAAAAAAAAAAAAATCCAGGTCCTCTTGTGTCTTTATCTCTGCAGCTCCTGGCTATCTTCAACCTCAATAGCTCCTTCCTGGGGACCCATAATTTCTACTAATGCGGTCCCATGGTAAGTGTGTGTAGTCCCCACGTGCGCCTTTTACCAATATTGTGCAATGTGTAAAATTATCTTAGCATCAAAACCTCAATGACAATTCAGGGAAGGTGATGAAAGACTCAATGATTATTTCTCTTTCTACTCAGTCATCTGTTCTGATAATCAGACATGTTTACTGTGCTTCTATAAAATGAGCAATAAACACATCGCATGCACGAGTTTAGCAGACTGACAAGTGGGACTCACTCTTGTCCTCATCTGCACTCCAGCCTTCTGATGAGCGGTGCCAGCCCCACTGTGTAGCACATCTTAGTAGGCCAGTCTTCTATTCAGTCCCAAACGGTCGCTTCTGTCAACTTGCGCCACCCGAGCACCTCGAATGCCCGGATTTCTGAGCATTGTTGCAGGATTCACCAAAAAGTGTCTGAAAATGTAGCAGGATAAAGGCTCTGTCCACCTTCAGATCTGCTCCCCCCCCTTAATCGTTGGCATTTTGTTAGTTTATAATGAGCCAGCTGCTCAAGTCTTATTTCAAATCCTATAAATCAGAACAAACAAAACTGTACATCAAAATGTTAAGATATGGCCCGCAGTGTACGTTGAAGCCTGTTGCAATGCACGGAGAAAATAAGTAATATTTACAGTCCAGATCTTTTAGAATTCACACTTACAGGTTTTTTTGGGAATTATAGTAGGTTGTGAGAGGTGAGCAGACCTTTGAAGATCTTTCAACCCCTGCACGCTCCGGGCCTACGACATGCAACACCATCCTTTTAAGGCAATGACCATAACTTTGGTCCCCTCGCCTCTAATCCCTCCTCCAGACCCTTGTCATCAGAGATCAACCGGGCTGAGCCTTAATGTCCTCCGCTCGCTGGCAAGGGCAGCTGCTAGCTTTCATGTACGTGGAGTGGCTGAAGAAAATGCCTAAATCTGCATGTTTGAGCAGAAGCCGACGCCTTCATCTAAACTGCGTTCAACCGCCGCGCTGTAAACGATCCTCTTATCGGAGCGATTTACATTTTACAGAATGCATTTGAAGCTTTTGTTCGGAAAGTGTCAAAAAAAGACTTTGATCGCGCTGAAAGAGCACAATTTGGCAAAAAAAAGGAAAAAAAAAGATAAACCCCCCCGACACAACATGCTTGTTGTTGCTCCATCTCAAAATCATTTTATTTGCAAGCCCTCCGTTGTTCTGTGACATACAGCATCTGAAAGCTTCTTATATGTTTCCTTGAATCCCCGTTGTTTGAGGTTGAGCTCTAAATAAAAAGCGTGATCAGTGTGATCACGGTCAAGGGTGTTTCAAAGCAGCCGTGAGTGTTTAATATTATGTGTCGCGGCGTGCCTGCGACTGTGTAATCAAGCCTGTGAACTCCACATCTGAAGGAAGGACTCCGGTTCTGATCACGGCCCTTATTGAAGTCGCTCCATTTGCTGGATCACGGACGTATCGACGCGCCTCGCCCCTCCGCGTCGCGCCGACATTAACCGGACGTACGCCCGGCCTGACGTGCGTGACACGCGTGGCCGTCTGTTGCGTCACACTCAGGAGATGCCGGACGCGCGGGGACCAGGTTGTTAGGCTCCGTGGTGGAGAACCTACCGCGGGGCCTGGCTCTACAATGATGAATGTGCTGTGGCGGGAGTCTGGGGGCCCACACGCAACCCAAGAATTCCCCTTGGGCCTTTTCAATTACGGTTAGGCCCAGATCCACACCGCCGTGATATGTTGCTCCAAGGCTGTGACATTAATGGAAGGGACAAATGAGATTTGGCGAGGCGCTGACCCTAAAGAGGCGACACGTAGCGTGGCGGCGAGAGGAGGATACGCAGCGAGTCTTTATTTACAGGGCGATTACAGCTCTCCTTGAAGTTAACGGGTTATTGATAGAGAAGTTTATCATTAGCCACAGGCTAAAGGAAGCTCAGGGATCATGGGAGGGAGTAATTAGCCACCAAAGTGGCTTTGAGGAACTCAGGTAGAGGGATGAAGAGTCCCTTTCTCTTTGTAGGCGATCAATACGGCGGCCTAACCTCATATTGGAAACATTCTCTGATATGTTAATAGGATATCTGTGCATTTATGGCTTTTACATGTTTTATGTCGTAAATATTTGCTGTGATCAGGATCAGAAACAGAATGAATCTGCGCAACTTTGAAGTGTTGTCTATTCTGCAGGTGATGTTTGAACGGCTGGTTTAGCTTTAGTATAATTATTAAAGTCATTATTCATCAGAGACTTCAATAAGATCAGAAAGAAAGTTTCAATTAGATCAGAAATGTAACTTGCCATGTCTCATAACAGAAACCACGACTTTATAGCAAGTATGTGAGGCCAAAGCTCATGTTGAAAGCCCAAACATTATAAATGCTGTAGAACTATACAATAACATCCTTACCTTTACCACACACACTAGAATGAAAAGAAATGCACATTTTGATTCTTTATTTGATGTTGTTATTACTTGATGCAACATGATGTATTCCCTGAACAGTGAAGTCATTCAGTGACAGCACATGTGAGAGCCCATGACGGAGCCTTTCCCGCCCCCCTGCTCACCACCGCCGGACTCTGCTGTAAGTACAAAACTAGTCCTCTAATTTCTTTCATTATCATTATAAAAAGCTAAGGATTACATGACGGAGCCGCTAGAACAGATATAATTTAGATGTGGCCCTGACGCTGGAGGCACTGGTGTCAGCATGGTGGCTGTTATTACCCAGCGTCGTTGCTGATCAGATCGCAGGCTGATATTCAAAGACGTCGGAATTTGATTGTCGGTTCTGTCTAATTTGTGGCCAGGCTGAGCAAAGATGGGGGTTAATGTCTTACTTTGTCCCAGGAGGAAGCCAGCTGTTGGGGTGGGACGTGCATGCGTGTCCCACCCACCCCCCCCGCAAAGTTAAAATGGAAGCGCAGCCTTGGCGGCGTGGAGGACTCGGGTCCCCGCGTATCCCTGCACGCAGATCACACAAGTTCTGAAAGGCCGCTCTTTGATCATTTCCATTTCTAAAATAATTTCCTTTGAACATTTCATGCCACTCGTGCTTTTATTTATAAAGCCTATTTAGACAATCAAGGGCTTGAAAATAATTAGGAATGCGTGCACATAGAGTATGGACATGTATTCCCTTTCAATCAGTTAAGACCAGCTCTGTAATTAAAGTTCTGAGCCCACACTCTGCCCAAAAGAAATTCTTATTAGCCACTGCGTTCCTTAGATCTGTTGTCAGCTGAGCATATTTTCTTTTGGCTGCTGCCTTTTTTTTTCTTTTCCTCCCACCAAAATCCCACTGACCCATATAGTTGGTCCCATTTTTTGAGGCGTGTAACATAGATCCCATGTTCGGGGGGCCGAGGCTCTATTATTAGCCCCATTTACGGCGCGATGCCTCCTTCTAGGTGCTGCTGTGCATTGTGAAATTCCCCAAGCGAAGGCATTACCATCTCGTGCATCCGACCTCACGCATGCGAGCCGATTCATCATGGAAAATGGGGGTTGGGGGGGCGTTGGTGAGTCACCGCTGACTCCTTATACATTTGGTAAACATCACACATGACAACTTGTGATGCCACCTCACTGATGTTTCTCTTTAAAGGTCTCTCGGTCTCTCGCTAACAACAGCATCCCATTGATCCCCAGCACCATTTTAACAACCTCCTCACACCCTCTTTCTCTCTCTCTCTCTCTTGCACACACACACACACACACACACACACACACACACACACACACACCTGAGTGAGTATAGATTGAAAATGTTGGCAGTTAGCGTCTGTATTTGCCAACACATCCACCGTTTACAATTAAGCCGAGTCGCCGCATGCTTGGCCCCAGAGGTGGCAGAAAATCAGCAGTGTAAATGCCAATTCATCCGCCACTGCTGATTAATATGTAATTTGCACATTCCTGGATGTTGATTAGAGAGCGGTGGCACTTTACAGGGAGCACGAATCCCCCCCCCAAAAAACCCGTGAGCGTTTTACAGTGGGCGGAAGAAAGAAGCTATTAACTGCACGTGGGTAAACTTCTGCTCAATACTCAGTGAAAAACTGGGAAATGCTTTAATGGAAATACAATTTCTTTCAATATCCCATTGAAATATCTATTTATTAACCACAAATGCTCTTTTCATGAAAACTTATTATTTTATGAAAACTTCCAAGTAAAAAGCTAATTCATTTTAAAATGTCATTTCCGCCCGTGTTCCCACATTTTTAGCTCCTTATGTGTTCATAAACTAGTATAAATGATAATGTGATACTGTTACAAGAATCTATTAGCAATTAAAAGCCATTCTTCAGACTTACCTGCTCCTATCCATTTATTCTCATTAATACATGTGTGTTGTTAATTCTCCACCTTTGTACATGTGGCCATTGTTAAAGAGGGTTCCACCAGGTCTTTTGTGTTTATTTTGGAGGTACATCTGCTTTGTAAAGTCAAAGTTTATGTCTGCTTTTCTGGAGAACGGTGTCCAGAGGGGTGGTTCCATGATTGTGCCGACCTTTCTCATCAATCAGAAATCAAAGTTTTCATGGTTGCTAACATTAAAAGGGCTTCTGCTGGTGTGTCATGCACCAAGAGGCTTCTTTCTGCCGAGCATTTTAATATGCTAGAGGTCATGAGGTGGCTCATCGCTGCCGGTGAAGGGAAGGGTAGATACTTCTCAGTCACAGCAAGCAGGAGCCCAGTCAATATTCATATAGAACCTACAGTCATCAAAGACACGGCGGCAGCGGCCCCTGGAATTATTGAAGCGGTGTGAGTTAAAGAGGACCTGGTGCAGAAATAAATGGGCTGACGTATTCCAGGAACCTTTTTCCTTTAGGCCTGCAAACATGTTTGCATTACAGCCTGGCTACTGGAATAAACAGTAACGAGTTTGTCACTGCTTCCAGTCTTGGGAAGCCTTTTGGGATTTTATTTCATTTTCTCTGTTGATCTAACAAAGTTCAACTGAGCTTTTATTTTTTTAATTATTCAAAACGTCGTCTTGAAGTCAGCTGAGCCGTCAAGCTAAGTGATGTTGCCTTGTTTTGATTGTTCCCAGCTCACACATTTGATACTTGCTGAGGACAATACAACACATTTAATATTTGGATATTTGAGCCTTTATTTCTAACAGTTTAGCCACATTTCCTGATGCAGCAGTGATCTGAGCAGGGCCAAATGTATTAGCATACTGGGCACGAACATGACCTGAAACTTTAACACTCAGTTGCCTCTAAAGACCTTCAAGAATTTAAATATCATCACGAAACCGTTAATTTGTGATGTATTCCAGGTAATAATGAGCACAAGAGTAAAACTCTGCCAGTTATTTGCATGCATGCACTCCAGGAGCTGCATGAAATTCTGCTTCTATGTTCCAGCGTTCCTCAGAACTGAACTGCAGCCACAGAGCAAATCCCCAATATGTGCAACTTAACATGCATGTTTCATGATTCTAAGCTGACACATATACCAAGAATGTTGGAGCTTACAGCATTTGGAGGGTTTTAATTCTTCTGCACTGGCTGTGATTTAGCCTTTTTTGGTTGTAGCAGGACATGTTTATGGGCTAATAGGCCTTTGTTAGCAGTAGTCTATTTATTTAATACAATTGTAGTGTGAACAGAAGGAATAATAAACAGGCTGACTAAACATACGATTCTTCTTTTGGGCTGAGAAAACCCTGTGTAAGGACACAAAAGGGGGACGTTTCCACTGCGGAAAGTAAATTCTTTTGAAGTGGAACTAATCATCTGAGGGATGGTTCTCGTTGTCCTAACAACGCTGCTGAATTGGAATGAGCCTCCTTTTTGTGGATGATATGTTTTCTTTTTTCATTCAGAAGTGATGATGATAGTAGTTTCACGCCCTGTCCGCCCTCATTGTCCGCCCAAACCTCTTTGCAGATAAGTCTTTACTCGGAGACGCCGAACACACGGCGGGTGACTCTTGGGCTGTGACGTCAGCCTCTCTCCTCTGTCTTCTGGTCTTTACGCTTTTTAATGCCGTTAGACTGAAAGGGGAATCTCACTGCAAATCCTCTCCAATAACAGTTCTTTCTTCCAGTGTGAAAAGATCAAGACTTTTAAAGCGCTCACGTATCATGATGTACCAGTGACTGTTAATTCAAACTTTGATCGCTTTTGTCAAAATTCACAGCTAAAAAAAATAAATAAAGTGCATACTTTCTATTGAGTTTTTTAATGGTTAAAAAGCATTTTACAATCAAATTCTTTATCTAAAAAATTCTTTAGGTGAAAATTCATAACAAGCACACTCTTGGTTTTTATGTCAGAATGATTGCTAAAACCATTTAAGACGTTTTTTAAAAACATATATTTAAATTATAATTTCTTTTATTGTTAAGAAGTCATAAAATACGCTGAATTTCACTGGATAAATTAAAACGAGTCACTTCATTATGGAAGTCTTGAATTTAGAATATATTTTCCCGTAGAATCTCTGACCTGTTGATTGTTTAATTCCCATTAGGCATTCAGCTGGAAGCCCCAAGCGGATCCTTACTTTGACTTTAATGATGATTGACCTGGGCTATTCTTTAATTGTCATCGCTGTGGCTCATTTTATTACATTGTAAAACCAGCTATCACCGTCTTCCCAGTTGAAATAGGGCATTCCTTTTTCAAACCCAGTTAGCAATTATTGCCTGGAATGATGCAAACTCTGATCTACTGTGACAATTCCTTTTGTCCTGAGCTGAAGGGATGTAACCGTGCACCCCGGCCTCTGTCCAGGGCCTCTTCATACGTCCTCAGGGAATTTGGATAGGTAACTTTGGCCCTTTGACCTGGAGCTGAAAGAATTCCAAACTCTTACTGTTAGTAAATCTTTATCTTCTCTCAGGCTGTATACAGCTTTGGCCCTGTTGAATTATAAACTGTCAGCCTTTCTGCTTGTCCGATAGTCATCCAGCCGTTTTATTGTCTCAGTGGGGGTACAGAGTTCAGACAGCAGTCATCCTCAAAACAGAGGTGAGGCATTTGGGAAAGAGCCGCCGTTACTGCGCTTAACTTTTCATTCAGGGATGTCAGGAGTTTAAAAGAGAAAAACACTCGGAAAATGGCTGTTCTGTCACAAAAATAGCAAATTTTCAAGTTCAGAGAAAGAGAATTTTCCACCAAAGGGTGAATAAATTACACCACAAGACTTGTTACCCTCAGTGAAGGGATAATATTCAATCAATAGAGAGGCTAACCTCAATATCCCATCTAAAGGGTGCTTTTAACTACACCATATCAAAGTCCTGCAACTGTAATTCTCTTTATATTTGTGCTTCTGTGCAGTGCTGGCCTACTGTATTTTCATCCCTATTATAAATGCAAGCGTCTGATGGTTTTATAAGTTTTCATTATTCATAAATTCATTCCTAGATGATTTATTTATCACGACATTGGAGAGAGGGACAATGAAAGAACACTGGGAAATAGCACAAAATAGTTTGTATTTATTATTTTCTTTCTTTCTCCCGCCTGCACAGAGTGAATTCACAAGTTTAACCAGACAGTGGCATGCACTTAAAGTCATGGCCTGACTTCCATTTCCTGCACATGTGCAGGTCAACTTTTGTTCTTGTCAGTCAGAAGTTCAGCTTTTACAGAGCGACATCTGTGTTTCTCCTGTTCAGCCCATTCTAAAACCCAGCGAGCTTCTAAATTCGAATGAGGAGGCTGCGGTGCTGAATGGAAAGTGAGTAGGGAAAGCAGCATGCATTTTCATCCGTCACTGCTGTTTGTCTCGTTTTTTAAAATATCCACTGTCATAGCGCCGTCTCCAGCTGGCTGCAGTGCTGAAAACACAAGGCAGCCCCAGAACCCTCTTTATCTTTATCATCACAGACAAAGTGGTCGCCGAGGCGTAGGCTGCCGCCCTAAATTCACAGGGCAAAATCCATATTCTTGGCGTTTTCAGGAACGTTTGCTATATAATCGAGTGGGTGGGCCAAAGATGTAAACCGATGATAGCAGCAGAAATTGCATATTGGCAATTTTTCCTTAATTTTTCTCTCTTTTTCTCTTCCAGACGCTCTTCTCGACATTAGTTTCCACACCACTGCAGCTTTACCTACTATATACTTTAGCATTATTGGTTTCCATGCTGCTCTACTTCCCATGGACCTATCCTCCTGGTGGTGCTTCGCCAGTGAAGACAATAGTCCTGCAAATATCGGGGGCCAAGTCATTATCTTCTGCTCAGCAGGTGTAGACATTATTGGAGTGCTGAACTAATGATATGTAATGAGCTCTCTGTGACACATGTCTAGCCACCCTTCTATCATGGGGCCCATTAACAGATAACAGCATCATAATTAGCTTCATTGGGAAGCCAAACTGGAGCTTATATGACTGTTAAGTTTGTGCATGAAAAGCGTTCATATGCAATCACAGCATTGACGCTCTACAGGCTCATATGGCTGCAGGGATTTTTTTTTCTTTGTTTTTAAAGACTTAAAACAAATAGCAAGAATTCATTTGCTGGATGACAAAGACGTGAGTCATTATTTGCCAGTGTTTTCAGTGTTCTCTGGAAAGGCCAGGACACAAATGCTTGCCTGTCTAAAAAATTTATATTGGAAATGGTTTTGATGTTGTTCCCCACTGAAAAACACTTGCAGCCCTCTGCAAGTCTCCTAGCAACAGCAAACAAAGGCAGGACCCATCGCAAGTTTCCCGTGGAGCGGCTGGTCCGGCTTGCCTTTGAACTTGACTGGGAAAATAGCTGAGTGGGCACTACTGGCGTTTGTCTTTCATTTACTCCGGCCCCGCCGCCTCCTCCCCTCCGCCCAAATGTTCCCCCGAAACGGCCAAATATTCATCTGTCCCCAGACGCCAACAACACCCCTGTCGGATAATCAGGAGCAGCAAAGGGAAGTCGCCGGGGCAATCAAGACCAAGTTGGGACATTTTCTTTTGGGGTGTGTGTGTGTGTGGGGTGGGGGGCCAGTAGAGCCACCGTTAACAGGGTCTTTGTGCTTTCTTTGCATTTGTACAAGCTTGTCTTGTATCTTTTCTTTGCATTGTCTCGACCTCGGGACTGAATGAGTTAAATTTGTTCCAGTGCTTTGAAATAAACATGATAGACAAATTCTTTAAGTTTTCAGTCAGTAGAAGTAGTAACACCCTTACAGCAGGTCTCCTCTATACATTGATAGTGCCAGGGTTGATAGACCGGTAGCATCTGCCCTTACAAAAACAAGCATGAGCAGGAGAAGCAGTATTTGAGCTCATTTCTCCTGCACAGTCAACAATATCTTATATAATTGTTGTTTTCTACCCAGGAAGGTTGGGACACTATATCTTAAGGCTATTGAACGTTATCTTGCTGCAGTGCTCTGCTCTCCACTTTCATCTCAATGTGCTCAGAAAGCACGGGATATCTAACAAATTACCCACTGTTTTGGTGTAATTTACTGTAATTGATGTTTCTATCTGTGCCGAGGCCTTCTGCAGCAATTGCTTGTGTTTGTAGGGAGACATGCAGCCCAGTGGGGTGTATCGACTCGGGCGGTTGACTAATAATGCTCTATTGGCATCTTTAATGCTCTCCCATTGTCTGACTAACATACTTTACTCTTATGCTAAAACCACACCTACCTGCTCTCTGCTTTCTCCACGCCATAGCGATGGGCTAAAATAATCAAGCTTTCTTTGGGTGCTTGTTTTCTCACCTGGTTCAAAAGATAAACACACATAGAAAAAGGAAAAAAAAGAATCACAGTGTAACATTAGATTAGTGTTCGGATAAGGAATGCCCTATGTTGCTGTGAATCTTCCATTAGCTGCTCCTTTCGAGCACAGTTGTGGCCATCGCCGTGCACCAACACATGAAAGAATCAGATAAGGAAAATGCAAAATATTAAACTGATTACATAAAAGTTATGCATGGATTATGCATCTCATGGGTACTCGCTGTGAATTGAAGCAACTTCATTCCTATTTTGTGTTCCATGAAAAGCAGCAGCAAAGATTCTCCTGTTAATAGTAAAAACCTGAGGCACCACCACCTGAGCTAAATGGATTATGAGCCTATGTTAAAATACACCAAACAGCAGCCCTCTTCTGCAGGTAAAATACACATATGAGGCTTAGTTAGCTTTGGCATTAATATATGTATATGTATAAATTTGGTGATGATTTTCTTCAAGTAAATGTTTAAGATTCTATAAAATGCCTTAATAGTGATGAGTCTAACTGCATGTGGGACTCACGGGGCTACAGTAAACCTATAAAATATATATTTCTCCCCCCATGTAAACATGGAGGAAAAGGAGTGAATGTGTTTGCATATGCAGTTTGTTTTTCCAGCGATAGACCTACCTCTGCAGCGGTGTCAATAAATCGATCATCCATCTATTTCCATCGTATCTTAATTATTCCATAAAAGATGAAAGGAGGTAATCAGTAATCAGGGTGTGGCGTTGGTGTAGCTTGAACACCTGTAAACACCACATGAAAAGCTACTATGTTGACCTTGAAGTGGGGTATAATTAATGAAACATCCAAAAGCAGGAATTAGTCTTAATGTGCTGTTTATTTTTATACTACATACAGTGTTTCCCCTCATTTACATCACTGCTGCCTCCTTGTTTCTACAAAATGTCAGCCTCAATTTAATGCCTCCGTCATATCCCAGGAAAGGTGCGTGTAAACATATGCACAGCAATTAATCCCAATGGTGCAAAAAAACACCTTAAATGACAGTGTTTTGTATAGCACTATTCCACATGTGCGCTATTTGTGTCAGGCGTCTTTGGAGAGCAGAAGTCCCGCATTTCATCTGCAACCGAAGCTTGTTTGTGAGGCTCACTCGCCCCAGTTATTTTGGTATGTCAAAGCAAAGCTGCAGAAAAGCAGGTTTTTACATTCTTTTGTGATCCTTTCACGGTGAGGATGTTATACCAGGAGAGGAGGAAAAAAAAAAAGATTCCAGCTCTCCCTGCTTCCTCCTTTGCGTTTGCCTTACACGTCTCGGCTTCATTTGCCCGTGATGCTCACGCTATATTGCTCAGCACTAAACCCGAAGCAGGAAGGAATGCATCAGAGAAAAAAAAAGGTTGTGATCTGAACTACACACGCGTTCTCTGACGTTTAGACCCTCACCTTTTACGCAGCTTTGTGCCCCCAGAAAGACAAATATAGAATTTCTTGTTCTTCCTACTGCTATAAACACCCCCCCCACCCCCCCTCCACTAAATTACATTTCTTCTGACACAAAGAAATAAGGGCAAAAAAATAAAACCAAAACATTTCAAGAAGTATTTTTCTCCCCAAAACCCATTGGACTCCATTTTAGCATATTCATTTATAGCTTGTTTCTGATTCGCGGCGTCAAGTATCATCACATTACCCCTGACAAAACAGAAAGCATGTCTTCGTGCTTGTCTCCCCGAACCCCATGCAGAGTGATACCCCTCTGATAGCTGCGCACGCCATCTGAATCTGACAACAATGTTGCAGCTGAGAGTGTATTAATATCCTCCTGCGCCCTGAGCGTGCTTATTTACTGTCACCTTAATGCATCCGTTTATATGCTTACTGCGGCTTCCTCACAGTGGGCTTCCATGCAGGGCCTAATTTTAGGAGGACACTTATATCGCCCGCAGAGGGCTTTAGTGTACGTTTTAGACCTGTTTATTGCCCTGCAAATCGAAATGCGTTGTGTTCAAGTAGCAGTGGTTGCTCTGCACGTGTCCCTTGCTGATACCTTGAAATGCAAATCCATGTTTAAATAATGTAGGTCAACAATTACATAACAATACAGTAGGATGTATTTGCACATGTAGATCAGTTTAAAATTGCCGTCAGCACTGAGGGCAATAAGGCAGCATCTTAGTGTTTTGTTATCAAATCTTGGGCTTAAAGATGTCTATCGAGATATATCAGCATGGTTAAATACGTGAGGTTTGTCTGCTTATTCCTCCATAAGTTGGATCAGATTTTTTTTTTCTTTCTTAAAACGACACATCACGCACTGTCAGATTCATTCTGGATGCCAGCCGTTGCAGTAGCACCTTAAGTTTAACCTTGTTGTATTTTATTTATGTCACAGACAGCAGTAGGTGACTGCCTTTTTAATACAGCACCTGTTGATTTACTGAAAACAACATTTCCACTTGTTCCACAGCATATGATCTGGAGGCTGTGCATTTTTTTGCAGCTCTGCTCATTTCTGCTAAGAACCTACGCCACAAACATACGAACGCTATAGATTTCTCACACATCTCTGAGGTGTGCTTTATCTTTCAGGTCTGAAGACTTTTTCCTCGCTCACACTTGAATTTAATGCGATTTCAGGTCCTCCATTTTTAAAGGGCTGGGCTGAAAATAAAAGGTTCGGCCCGTGTGGCTATTTAGAGCCACGCAGAGACACATTATAGCATCTCAATCTGTGTCAGTCTATATGCGATGTACACTTGGAATAAACTTGTGTCTGTTTGTGCCATATAGATTTGTCACCTCGAGTTTATGACATTTCTGGAGAGAGAAGAAGGAGAAGAAAAAAAAAAGCCACACAATCATGGCACAGACGGAGTGGGGGTGGGGTGGCATTTGTCACCGCTCTCATTGGGGTTCAAAAGTAGAATGTAAATGTCTGTCTTTGTCTAATCCAACACATTTTATTTTTGTGACTGGGAAATCTGTTCAGGGGCCCCAACATTTATTCCAACTGTCAGGGTGTCATTTGTCAGAAAAAAAACTGAAAGTGAATCTCCACCCCCAGTCCGTCTGTATGTTGGGAGGTTAGAAACATGCAAGTTGGGGCGTTCAGGGAACACACGTGCATGTGGCGACCTGTTAAACTAAAAGGCCCTTCCTTTGTGGGCCCTAGTTTAGCTCAGCTACTGACAATATGTAAACATAAAAACAGGTTATCATGCGGGAAAAGTTATGGTAAAAGTTAAAAATAAGTTAGAATATGCTGTGCATAAGTTATTACTGTATATGATGGCGTGCATCAGGAAGAAGCAATATGTAACCGTTTGATGGTTTTGCTCACAGAATCATAGTGAAGAATAAGATTCTGCTGCATTTCCTACAGGAAAACTGGCGACATTTTCCGTGTGTGCTCCTTCCTCTTGCCTGGTGACTGCTTGGATAGGCTCCATCAGCCATGATCCTGATTACAGAAGAGCAGGACTGACGGACGGATGGACAGATGGAATGAAATTGGCAGTATTTTGTAAGATGAGTATACTGCTATAACCCAAACAGAAGTCCCAGAAAAATATCCCCGTGTGGAGGGATCATCTCTTACGTGCACCTGTATTATTTTGTATCTGATGTTTAATAAATGCTTAAATACTTCCCATCGAGCAGAAGTACAGAGTTTGTTTGCAGTTGTACCTGAGTGGAACAGTAGAAAAGAATAAACCAAACAGAAAAAAAAAAATCCCAACCTAATTTTACTTGAAAGAGGAACGCTTGAATGAATGCACTTTGTTCCATTCCAGCACAGTTGACAGTGCTTTGCTCCAGCGCCTCATCCTCTGCTGACGAACAATTATTAATTTTAAGGTGCTAACCTTGTTAGAATCAAGAGCATTGTTATGATGAAGATGTTAACCTTCAGGGCACATTTTGTTTTTTAATGATTAATATTGGCACTCCTCCTCCTCCTGCTCCTTCTCCCTTTTTTGTCAGCCTTCCTGCGAGCCTGTCTCTGCCAGCCTGCCTGCACAGTGAAGCCATCAAGCCATTAGAGAGCTCCAGCGCTGATAATGAAGCCACAGAGGTGGTCTGAGAACAGGAGCTGGAGCCCAGGAAGAAGGTAGATTAGGATAATTACCTGGCCACAGGGGGAATGATGAGAAAGGTGTGTTCCTGCGTGCTTCGACGGGAGAAGTGCAATATAATCAGGTGCAACACCCGTTGTTATAATGATCAAAATGTAAAACCTTGATTTCCTGATTTCTCCTGTTAGGGTGATTGCTGATTCTCTGATTTTCTACAGGGATCAACATTGCCCACACGTCCACGCAGCGTGCATTTATATGCGTAGGTGTCTCACCCGTAATGTACATCAGTCCTAAACATCCACACCGGCAGAGACTTTGAAGAGCCTACGAGGTCAAGTCAGAAATTATTGTCTGCACCCAGGCCAGACTTTTTCACCGCACGCCCGCAAATCCATTTTCCACACAATGCATTTCAAATCAAAGCAGCGTCACCATGACACGCCTTAGGAAACATTAAGCCATAGTGCATTACTTTCATGTATGATAGCATAGCCCCTGTATGCTTTGATGTGCACACTTTTTTTTAATGCTTTATTAATAATAACACACCGGCGCCTTCACCAACATCAGCTTCTGGTGCTCCTTTTCTCTCCTCCTGAGCCACATCACTCGCTCCCTTCCCTTGCCCGAGCTCCTCCAACCCTCTCCAGCCCCTCAGCCTCGTCTCTGGATTGGCCCATTTGTGTTTTTGGAGGGTCGGGTAGGGCGGGGAAGCGTGTGTGTGTGTGTGTGGGGGGTGTGGGGGTTGGGGGGGTGGGGGGGGGTGTGGAGGGTGGTGGTGGGGGGGGGTCCAGGGGGAATGACACGAGTCTTGAGATGAAGAGAGTGACAAAGGCCTATCAGAGAGCAGGGAGCTCGAAGCTCCTCATCATCATTGGTTGCTGTGCAAATCAGACACGTCTTCATTTCATGCAGTCATCCTCCGCAAGTGGCCAGCTTTCATTTACACGCCTGAGGAGGGGAATGGGGAATAGATGAGAGAGAGAGAGAGAGAGAGTGGGGGAGAGAGAGAGAAAGAGAGAGAGAGGGGGGGAGAGACAGGCAGGCAGGATTAGAGTTACTATTTTGCTGCTTCGCCCATGTGTGTTTGCCTGCCTTGTTGCCTGGTAAATATCTTCAAGATATGGGAGGACGAGCTCGTAAACACAGACCAAAATACAGATGCTGCCTGCTTATATTTCAGGTGTCTCGTTACTGGAATGGCTGATTTATAGACACATAAATCCTTCCGTGGAAGCAGGTTTTCCTTATTTTACACAGCTTTTGGTTGCAGTAACACCATCAAACATACGAGACCGCGAGATCTTGATGTCTTTCCAGTTCCAGATGTTGCCCCATTTTCTGAAAACAAATAAATCTGCTTATTTCAGTGCACCAATAACGCTACCTCTGACAGGATGGTGATCTGATACCCACACGTACAGCATCAGCTGTTGCTGCGGTGAAAGGTTTAAAGCATGTATTAACTGGGCAGGTGAGTGAAACCAGTCCTTCCTGTTTTATGCGACACGACGAGGCAGTTTAGGAACCAAGCAGCTGGATGCTCGCTGGTCGCTGGGGCAGCTGAAGTGGCGCGTCCGGGATGCTGATGCCCACTCCCGTCCTCTGCTGCGGTGACCTGCAGGCCCTCCATAGACCGCTGGCCTGATCGATGGCTGAGGCCCGCCCTGTGCCAGGACCGGGGGGGTCAGCTTCAAAAGATCTCCACCCACTTCCTGTCAGCCTCTGTTCTCTCCTGAAACGGGAGAGGGAAAACAAAAGTTGTGTGATAAAATGAGTTTTTGATGTAATCGTGAGCTCATCTATCAGGAGACACGCGCAATTTAATTAAAGTAATAGCATTTTTATAACAACGTATTAATTAAATGAGCTCGCTGGCGCTCATTTGAAACCTGTGTCATTATTGATTCATCACAAGAGTCACAACAGTATGAATCACTCTGACTCTGCTGGTCAAGCATTTTAGCCACAGCTCCTTGTTATTCAATGGAGATTTTTTTTTTTTAAGTCTCTTTAATAATCCCAAGCCCCCCCCCCCCCCACCCCCCCCCCCCGCTACAGTAGCAGATCTCAGTATATCTGTTACTCTTGTGAACAGGGATGAGAAGGAGATGGAGGGAGAGGAAATAAAGGTCTGATGAGTTTGGCAGAGGGAGGATGGAGGCTGAGACAGATGGCATGAAGTCTGCGGCACTCTGGCGTGGTTCGCCTGGTGCTAAAATCCTCCTCTCTCACATTCCAACAAATCCTACCAGGAGGCTGGGGAGTCTGTCACACCACTCCAAGGATCCACACGGCTGCCCACCCCCTCCACCCCCCTAAATAAATAAATAAATAAATAAATAAATAATTGTCCTCCGTCGGTCAGGCCGGTCGACCCCCTGACCAGCCCCTATCGCGTTCCTGCTCACATATGTATATGTTTGCACGTTAGCACGTATGGAGGTGGATGATTTGGGCTTTCACAGGCCTGCTAAGATAAGAAGCACCACGGGGCACCGATATGAAGAAACACTCCTCGACTGCTCTTGTGTTGGGGGGGCTTAATTGAGAGATGCGGCCTTTGCTGTCACTCCACTGTACAAAATCTTATTTAGTAAACTGGGTTAAATCTGGGGGGGGTGTTCAATCCATTTATATAGGGGAAGGGAGACCTAAGAAGCTTTTAGATTCGTTTCAGGCCAGTCTGAGTCGGCCCATGGAAACACTGCACCAGTATCAGCCCAAACATACAGCGCTCAAACCCTTTACAATCCAGAATGGGCCATAAGTATGATTACAAACAGACCAACAACTGGATCACGGGAGTCTTTGTGCCATCTACAGTCAACGCTGCTGGAGAAGATACGCTTTGAATTGTTGGTTTCTCTCAGCATCTTCATCTGGCTTACATGAACAATCTCATTTATTTAAAGCTCCTTTTTTCCCCCGTCTATTTGACAGCCGCTGTGCTGCGTGGTTGTTTTAATGAATGACTTCTGAGATGCGGTACTGCTGTGCTGAGGTCACAGGGGGCCTCGGAATCACATTACTGTTAATGATAATAAAAAGAACAATCCACGCTAAACCTCTTGTATGTGTTCTCTCCTCGCCTCGTATGGAATAAATGTTTAATCTGCTGTTGTTTTTTAATGCCTTTCTACACTCCAACTGAAGCCAGCGCAATTAAAACGCAACATAAATCTCGCTTGAGCTTTTGAGCACGTATTTTTTGTTGACCAAAGGCTGCACAGAGTGAACCATCTGCATTAGAAAACACACTACCAAGCAGAACATCTGCACAGAGCCTCCCTTCAGTATCGTTTTAAATGACAAGGAACATTAATGTCAATTTAACAGGGATTTATTATTATTATTCTGGTTGGTAATGTTTATTAAGGGTATTTCAGTTTTTTTGTTAATAAAAAAAACGTGTTATCTGAGTTTTTGGTCCTAAAATGTTTATAAAAGTGAGGGAATTTGTCTGGACTGACCTGGGATTTGAAGTGTTTTAAAAAGCACACTCATGCCTCCTGAATAATACAGGAAGTGGCTCGGGATGACAGGTCAACAAGTGTCAACTTGCACGCCGATGCATCATATGTTGCTCCGATGAATGTGACATTCAGGCAGGGGATTTTGGTGGCGTTCCCTCAGATCACTGCAGAAATGGAGTTGCTGGCTGTCCTTCCTGCGTGGCGGGGACAGCATGCTATCCCGAGGCTCGCTGGCACCGCAGCTGTCACCCGCAGGACGGCAAAGTGGAGAGGTCGATGACTCGGCGCCGTGGCTTCTGGCAACGTCCCCTCCCTTCTTGGCCCCGGCGAAAGGGCAGGGACGGGGAGCGCAGCCGCCGAGCGCATTGATCGAGGGCCAGGCCTCCATTAGCCGCCACCAGAGCTAAAGGTTAGCTAAGGGCAACGGATGAATCCTGCACACGCGTCCCGTTGAGCGACTTGCTCGACCATGCGGGGAATCAGCCGTTGTCACCACAATTGCTGCCCAGGACTCCGCATCCCTCCCCGTGCTGAAGCTGAAAAGTAACTTAGCTTTCTTGTTGATGTAGCCACAGTCGGCGTTGTTATTGCTTTTAAACATATTATGACTTTGCCTTCTAATTTCCTTCGTCTGAAATTGCTTAATAAGTGAGCGGGCCCTGATTTGCCCTGATGATCACACGGCTGCACAATTGCATCAAATTGCTCGCCCTGAGATGCTGCACGGCGGCGTGCTCGTCAGTCGGGCACAAGTACTGTCTGGTGTGGTTTACATTAATGAAGCCGGGCTGCGAAAGGGATAATTGTGGTGCCAAATGGAGCACCGGCTGACGGGATCCATTTCCTTTTTTTTGGGGGGCGGGGGTTTATGCCGTCTATGCACCGACGTAGGCAGACACACACGGATGGAATCAGCCACATTCCACACAGAGATGATTGTCATCTGCATCTGTCAAGATGTGTGTGTTATTTCCTGCAGCAATAGAGACCTCATCCTGGGAAATTGAGCAATTTCTGATTGAAAACAGTGCTGGTAATTAGAGCACTCACTATTTGTAACCACTTGGCATGGCATTAGTATGCAAAGCTGGCAGCCAGCTTATCTTAGGGAAAACGTTTGTTTCCTTAATTGCCCTCTTAGGACAAAAGTGAAGGGGTGGGTGGGGAGGGAAGAGAGTAAATGTTAACGTGCTGCACTGAGAATGGAGAGTGGCGTATAGGGGATGTGACTCCCTGAACACAGGGGTTAAACTCCACTAATAGGCTATAGCCAACATACATGGGCAGACACAATAGCCCAGAGTAACAGTGGAGATCTCATATGACTACATATGGGCCACACGGTCCCGCTGGCACACGAGCACATGGAAGCGCAGATGAACACACATTCCAGGACACACAATTAGGCACAATTAACTCCACAGACATGCTGTAAAATTAGGCATGTAAAAATAACCATTCTCCACGCCAGTGAATTAATTGACCAGCTCTAATTTAAAGAAGTGACTCAGATGGAACGCAGGGCAAGAAGTGTTGTCAGCTCACTCAGAGTGTTAAATACATTATAATGTCTCTGGAATATGCATCTGCTGACGATATGTTTAAACTGTTCTCTGGCCGTTGAATCCACAGCATCATTAGATATCCCAGGTCTTCTTTCCCACTCCACATAACCTAAAACGAGAGAGAAACATTAACCTTAGCATTAACATTAACAACTTTAAGCTCATTTCTTCAGAAAGATTTTTTAACAGTTTTAACTGCTTTTCATTGTTTTATTGTTTTAATTTTTCAAAACATCAGTTTTGCTCATTAACCTTTACTGAAATCCCACGTAATAATTTAATTTACGTTTTATACGTATTTATATGTATATGTTACGCACATTTATATATGTGCGTAACATATATGAATGTGCACATTCATATATATATATATAATGGCGCGGTCTGAAATCTGTAATACATATTTTTATTATAATGTTATCATATAAATTTATATATATATATATATTTATATATAATTTATATATATCTAATACAACTATATATTTATTAAAAATATTCACTCAAAGATGTATGTTATTATAAGGGCAAAAATGCATCAATCATATAACTGGAACGAAGGCACGGAACAAGTAGAAAAGATGCAGATAAATCAAATCAAATAAAAGTTTCGATGCTACAGGTGCGACATGAGGAAAAGCCGAGGGCCCGAGGGCCCTTTAATGAAATCCTCCAGCAGCCACATTCAAATCCAATCGGCTTTATTACAGGCAGGAAATCGTCGTGATTTTACTAAAAAATACGGTGACGTGAACTTTCAGAGATCTGACTGTTCGTTCAAACTTTTAAAGCGCCAAATAAAAGTTTTGGGCTCACACTTGGACACACGAAAGGAAAGAAAACCCGCTAAAGCACCTGGCAGGTGAGATCCAGCCGCATTTCCTCTTCCAAATATGTTCTACACCTGCTTCGTAACTATTCAGACAATACCTGATGAGGCAGCCAAAATTAGGCGACTTATTTGTTTCAGAATCAATTAGGAAATTTTATTATTATTATTATTATTATTATTGTGTCCAGCTGTCAATAATTAGATCATACTTGTGTAACCGAATGCGCACAGAGAGAGTAATTCTCAATCCATCAAGATCCGTTTTTTGTTTTTTTGGTTATGCGAAATGAATATTTTATTGACGAATTAGAGGATTAGTGAAGTTTTTCTTCACATTTTTATTCGGCGAAAGGGAACCTGAGCCCAGGCTGACTCCGGTCAGGTTCAGTGTCCCTGTGTGAACAGCACGTCCGTCCAAAGCAGAGGCTGGTCCAGCCGCTGGACACAAAGAGCACTTCAGCCGGGACATCCGCCCCGGGCCTCCGCCTGGCCCTGCCCGAGCCTCACGCCACCGGAGTCGGCCTCAGGAGCCGAGGTCCAGCGGACATGTGGACAAGCTGCAACACAACAAAGACGGGGGACACGAACAACATCAAGACACACGTTAGTGCGTGTAAACGACGCACTAAAATCTTTCAGCGTTGCTGTTTTGGTACTTTTAGAGCAACCGATTACTAATAAAAATAAGAAAATGTGACAACCTTTATACGAATGAAGGTCGTCTAAAATATGCAAAACGTATTTTAATACATTTTAATACATTTAATTTAGAAATGTAAGAGTATTTTAGCACATCGACGCAGTTGGTGTCACTGAGGCTGGCCCCTTTTCTTTAAAAAGAAGTACATCAAACGGAACATAAACAGAACAGTTAAGACACAATAAATAAAAGAAAGAAAACAACAAAGCACCATGTTATATCTCGAATCGAGTATAGAATCTGGGCCTCTTTACGCAAAAAGTAATTAAATACTATACATATATATCATATATATATATATATATATATATATATATATATATATATATATATATATATATATTCATATATATATGTATATATTCATATATTATATGTGTGTATATATATATATATATATATATATATATATATATATATATATATATATATATATATATATACATATATATATTCTGAACTATTATCAATTTCAAGATGTGCGGAAATTAATTCTTATACTAATACTTTCAATGATTTCCAACATTCGCTACCGCTCTTCAGATTTTGTCATATCCTGCTTTCTGCGATTTTCAGCTTGCTGTCATTGCATGTGCGGGATTCGCGTCTGGATGTAGATTTAACCCTGCCCATAATTTCATTTTGTTCGGCAGAACTATTTAATCACGCTCGGCGCGGCTAGGTGAATTCCTGCGCTAAATTGAATTATTCTGCTTTAATCCCGCCTAAATCCCAGCTGTCATGACACGACGGTGGAGCAGCCGCAGCCGCAGCAGCACAGGCGCGTCTGCAGCACAGGCGCGTCTGCAGCTCCATTCAGGTGTGCGCGGCGACGCGGGGGGGCGGAGGATGTGCTCCTGCCGTCAGAAGCATTAAACGAGATTACCAGATCCTGATGATAGCACGTTCTCACACGTCACCGAACGCCAACTGCATCATCCGAGATTCACATTTTTGCATAATAAGCACATTTCGAGGTGTCTGTATAATGACTGTAGAAATTATGGCTCGGTCTGAAATCTGTGATTTTCACCATAAAATTTTAAAATCTCCTCATAAGAAAGCTCGGGGAAAAAAATTAGAAGTTTGTGCACTCGCTTCTCGGTGGGTTGCTTGAATCCCGCTTCCCCCCATATCTTTAATTTGTAGTCACCGGGAATAAAAAGCTGAGCAGTGGCAGCTCCCATGTCAGTCTTCGCAGGAGCAGGTGACAGAGAACAGCAGCAGCACATCGCATGCTAACATCACATCAGTGCAGCCCTCACATGAAAGAACACCAAAACCTCATATCGAGTGAACTTTTTAAGCCAGAAAAGAGGGCGCAACATCAGAGCACCTAAACTGTGACTGTCATGTTTTTTCAAACTTTGGCTGAATCGCAGCTCAAAGACTCCGAGAAGAGGAGCTGTTCAAACAGGCGCTACCGAGATTAGCAGTCTTTGTCTTACAGGGGGCTTCAAAGACCAATTAGATTGAGGGACGGGAGTGACGAATTTGTCAAAAATGCGATGATGGACGCGGCGCTGGCAGCCGGCGAACATGGCTGGGGATTTCACTCAGGAGCAGTCACTGACGAGGCACTGTCAGAAAACATGTCATCTTCAGCAGACGTGCCAGCTGACAGGGATGCAGCTTGGGATCCAGGCTGATCAATTCCCAAACTGCCAGTAAGATGTGGCTCTGATAGTGGCATTCTGAGGAGTTGGGGAAAAAAAAAAAAAAAAAGACAAGTACAGTTTTTTTTTTTTTACTTTTTATTTTTTTGGATGTGTTTGGATATATTGTCAACTTTGTGTTTGCATCACAAGCCTGCAGCATCCCAGGACACAAAAGTCAGATAAAGTGTGCAGCAGATTTCAGATTCTGCTGATGGATTTAAAAGTTTTACAGCGGCGAAGTTGCTGCGCAGCGCTCATGCCGCACACGTGGAGTTTAACGCAGACTCATTCATCCCTCACTGGGGCTCTCCGGCCACCATTTCGATTGTGAAATCGGACACTCGGAGCCCCCTCTCCACCCCCCCCAGCTCCTCAAAGTAGTTTCCTGTTGTGCTTTGTGACCACAACAGTGTCAATCTCGCACATTCAAAGCCTGATCTGGGTGTCAGCTCTGAGGAGCTGTCTATACATCCCTCCGAACACAGCCGCCGCTTTGATGGCTCCCATGAACACAGTTTTGGAGCATTGCAACCAAAGATGGTGGTGGGGGGAAGTATTCCGATCGATTCGGTTACACGTGGAATTTGACCCGAGTTTTTTTGAAATAGCTTTCATAAGACCGGGCTGCGTTTGATGGATAAAACAACTCAGAAACATCAGTTGTTTAGGCTGAAAAACACGGTGGGGGATATACGCCTGACTGTGAGTTTAAGCATGACAATGCGCAGCATTTCTACTGTAGGGTGATTTGTGTACAACCTCTAATTCACTGGGATACTTTTGATTTTTCAAATGTGTCAAAAATAAGAAACGCGTTGATTATCTCTGATCAAACACCCTGGTGTCTTGCTGCTCTAATACACACACACACACACCCTAAAAATGCCTTGCATTTATATTTCTGCCAACGTAAAGGAAGAGCAGTTGTTTCCATGCACATGATAGATGGAAATGTAAGGTTTGAAAGGTTTTAAAAAGAATAAAATGACAATAATTAGATTAAAAGACAGCCAATCTCAATAAACTTTAACGATTCAAGGTTGAATCATATCAGAGGTGTTTTGCATAACTATGAGACCCCGGGTCTAATCCTCAAAGGGTTTTTGGGGCTACTTGGCTTTGCACTGTAGTCATTCAAGGTCTCAACCCGGTAGGAAATATGGGCTGCCATAGCAACACAAAGATGGCCTCTAAAGGCTTAGCATAATTCTTCTCTAATAGAAAAATAACAGCGGCAAATCCCGTCCTTAGTGAACTGGCTTATTTGACAGAGGCAGACTCCCACCTGTGAAGCACACAGTCACCACACCAACACGCTAAGACCACGATAAGATGAAAAAGAGCCCATCTCTGGATGGGGATGGGCGGCCTAAGCTCAAGCCAAATTCTTTCTCTCCTCTGAAGCTGAAAACAGCCCACAGTGTGTCTTTGGCTTGCTTTAGCTTTTTGAAGCGGGACAATATGAGCTGCCAAATGAATCATACTCTCCATTAACGCTCAACTTTGAAGTGCTTAAGCCACACTTTAAGGAAAAGAGAAGAATAAGCGCTTCGATCATCAGAAAATGGATCATATCGGATGAGATTTTTGGGAGTTGTCTTTTTCCGTCTTTCCATTTTAGTGTTGGAGGAACCGCTGTAATATGTCATCGGGGCGGCGAGAACCTGCCTCGCAACCATTCTGATTTCGATCACAAAATATACGTGATCCCCTCCCCTCCGCCCCTCCTCCCTGGACTTCGTTGCCAGGTACCAGAGATGGAGCCTTGTCACAGTGTGAGTTGCATCAGGATGATGAGCACCGCAGAGAGAATAAATTACCCAGCACACTTTGGAGTAGCAGGCACGGTGCTATATCAGCCGCTTACAGCAGAACATGGCTCTCTTCTTATGGAATCGTTAATGAGGTGCAGTGCCCGGCGATGTGGAAGCCACGCCGATCGAGCCGAAATCAAAGGCTTTGCGAAATCGCTGCTGTCAAAACAAGCCACGAAAATGAACTGATTGCCCAACGCGGATTTGCGTAAAAGGAATGTGGCGCTGCTTTGTCACACGCAAAGCTAAAGATAAATGGAGCTGGTCTCCAAGAAAACCCATACTGAGTCAGCCATTTTTAGTGTGGGTGTGTATATGTGTGTGTGTGTGTGTGGGGGGGGGGGTTCTTTCTAACCACTGAAGTTGCACTTTCAACAATGGCCGCCTGACCGTTGCTCCGTCCCCCCGCCAGTCAACCTCTGCTGGTACCACTTGCTCTTCCTGAGCTGCGTTTCGCCCACGTTTAAAGTGTTTCGCCCACCCAGACGGGCCCCGCTCGCTCGTGGCTGACTGTGTAATCTCATCAGCCGCGATGACTGCACAGAAAAAAAGCGACCATGATGATGATGATGGCGATGGTGATGATGATTAGATCAAATATAGCTTTAAACTATGTTCTTTTGACAATATGTACTTCTTATCTTAACATCTAGCTCCACTAACCTTAAGGGTGATTAGCAACGTTAAGAGATTCTTTTTATTATTTCTGCCTCATCACCCCCGCCCCTGCTGCTGTTGGGCAAATATGCAAAATCCATACATTAATATTCAATCCCCCCATTATTTTAAGAGTTATCCAACATTTTTTTTTAAAAAAACAATATATTTTTCTTTGTCCTTTACCTCTTGAAATTCCACTCCTGCTACCTTTGAAAGCACTGCTGAAAACCCCTCGTTCCTGCGGCTTGCTTATATTATGTGGTGATTTGCAGTGATGTCTTCACATTAAATGGGCAACGGTGTTCATAATGGCCGTCTGTAGGGCTGAATGTGTTTTATAGTGTGGGTTCAGTGGTTTCCTGAATAGCTGAATAGATTAATTAAATCAACAGTGTATGGACTGCTGTCCAAGGAGAGGCCAGACTCTCCTCCCTGAAGGGAATCCCTGTGAATGTCTGCCTGTGAGCCTCCTGTTTCTCTCCAATGCCGAGCACCTTTCCTACATCAAAGCTCGCAGCGCACCACATCTCAAAGATCCACATCTCCAGGAAAGAATGGCCTCTGCTGAGATGCGGACACCTCTGGCCTCATTTAGCGCGCATCGCGCCCTCCCCCTGCTCAACGCGCCTGAATCCGAGGATAGAGTGGCTATCTGATGAGATCACAAGGAGAGGTGCAAGGAACTTAAAGGCGAGGAGTTAGTGTGCATCCTGCCAAGAGTCTCAAAAGAGTTCTAATAAAACACGTTCAATATGCCGGTCAGGGCTTTCAAAGTGCTGCACACCCTCTAGCCACGGTGAACTCAAAGGGCATCAGTGCACATGCAGTAAGGGGAATCTGCCCCCCATTAATTTAATGAGTCCAGGGTATTAGTATGCCATAGCCAGCTGTGAAGTCTCCCCTTTTTTCATCTCTGGTATAGTTTTGAGGAGAAATCCACCAACTTGGGGGAGACAAAGGAGTGCGAGGAGCGAGGTGCGCTCAGCTAATCTGAAATCAATTCCTAGCTGTTAGTCCTCAGAGGGCAATTTCCAGGGGTTAAGATGTCTTTGTGCGAGCCGGGAATCCTGATAAAGAACGCCTCGTGCCTCTTTGCCGCCGCCGAGAGAACTTTGTGGCGTCTCTTATCGTGATTGCATCCTGAGAGAGCGGACGCGAAAACTTGTAAAAACAAAAACAACAAAACAAACAACAACAAGGGGCAGAGCGGGCGGGGGCTGCGAGGCGCATTTGCATAGATCTGCCAAAGAGCTGCGGTCATTAAAACGCCGCGAGCTCCGTTCCGTTCAGATCTCGTAACGTCACGGTTAATTAGCGACGCCGCCTCCCCGAGACCCGACTTGCTGGAGAACACGCGGCGAGTTCGCTATACGTTGTGTTGACATGCAGCTGACAGTCACCTGTGACAGATTACAGGCGCGGTGTAGTTTGCCAGGCTCTGTCAACAGGAAAGAGGCAGCTGCTGGAGCTAATTAAAGGCGTAGTAACATGAAAACGCGCCTCGGCTCCGGACTACATCAAACACTCCTCTTCATGCCAGTCTGGAGTCTCATCTCTGGGATGTTGAGGCCCTCCGTGACCCGCGCTGGGAGCCCGCTGGGCCCCGAGCCTGACCCGAGCCCTGCGAGGGGGAATCAGAGCAGGTCAGCGTCACCGTGGGGTGCACCTGGAAACTCCTTACCTGCGCCTGTGCATCTGCATACCAAACTGTGACCGCGCGGCTCGGCAGGCGCGGGTGCAGGGACCCTGACCTGCAACAACAAAGCAGAGCGAGAGATCCCGGGTGAGAGGTCAGGAGAAGAGAGGAGGCGCAGGGAAAAACACACCGAGGATGCTCTGGCTAAACACGATCAGAGAGACGCATATGGCTCGACTGAGGCAGAACCAGATGCCCTCAGAAGTCCCGATGAAACACGAGCTCAAGGCAAACACGTCTCCCCGTTATGAATCCGAGCATATTTTAGGCAATAAGCCGAAATGAATAGTCCCCAACTCTGTGTTTATCTGGTGATCTCCTGATAAAACAAAAGACTTAGACTCGCCCATTAACAAATTAAAAGCTTTCCCCAACTGCCAGCTCTCAAAATAACAGTCGTAATGAGCGCTCTCGCTCAACAAAAGTACCTGAAGCCCACTGAGGAGGGGTTGTAGCAGCCAATATTTATGGACATGTGATAAAAGACAAAAGATAAAAGAGCATACAGTTGACTCTCCTCACTCCATCTTCCATTCTGTTCTCTGTGGATCTCTCAACTGCTCGGCCAGAGAAATATATCGACACCCCTTTTAGAGAACCTTGAGTACAGATGCTCCAAAAATATCCCAGATAAGCCTGGTTATAGTAGCGGATGGTTGCACCCATTTCCCTTTGAAATTCCCTCAAAACTGTTCTTTGAATCAAATGTTATTCTGCTCGGTGAGAAATCAACAGCGTCGCACGTGCGGCGTTTGCGGCTTCGGCGCCGTATCTAAGGGAAGCGTGCAGCAGAAGGCTGTGGGTGTCAGCCCAGCGATCTGTCGGGAGGAAGGCTCCGGATCCTCTCCGCCGCGCGGTGCCGCGGCGCTGCTGCCCCCCTCCTGGGAGTCGCTCTGCGATCACATGGACCACCTGAAGGAGGCCCGCGCTCCCACCTGTCACACAGAGCAGACACAGTGTCGTGCAGCGACGCACGCAGGTGTGTCACCATCAGCCAGGCTCCACGCTGGGGGTGGGGGCGGGTGGGGGGGGGGGTACGCCTAAACTGCATCAACATGTAGTCTTAAACACCCTTCTTTCACCCGTTTTAAGGTGTCTGAGGTCTCAGACTCGTTTGCGGGGCCTGATATGAACATCTTGGAAGGTCCTGCCTGCTCTCCACCGAGTGGTCTCAGCCCCCCCCCCCACTGCCAGGCCTCCCCAAACTGAACAATCAGCAGATGTCTTTATACAGAAGCCCAATGCCACATGCACCGTCTGCATTATATGCCAGCTTCATTTTGGCAATATATAATTTATTCTTTCAGATGATGGTTACTATTATCCCTCTGAGACCAGCAGCCATATTGGTAATGTTCTGGAGTGGGGGGGTTACGGAGAGCGCTTGGCTCAGCAGTTTGAATTCATATAGTGGAATGACACCTCGGAAGCGTACGCGGGTTAGTCTGTCCTATTATCCCTCAGACCCGCTGACTCAGAGTAATTCAGAATCCTTCGACTTTCATAAAGACAAAGTCAGATCAGGGGAGTGGCTTGAGGGACCGCTGCCTCTGAACACCCCCAGCGGAGTAATATCGCTGGCTTACCTGAATTTACAGACAACAAAAGTTTCAATCGTTTCCCAGCAAAGAATGTGAACAGGAGGCTGCATTTATCACACCGATATTCTCAAGTGTCGGAATGGTGGATGGGTCGTCTGACAAAAGGAAATTCTGTCAAACTGTGTTAGACTGCACAAAAATTGTTAAAAAGTAAAAAAAAAAAACCCTAAAATATTCCAGGTCAACAGAAATATTGTTAAATCCTGGTAATGTTTTCTTGAAAGTATATCACTGTTGTAGAATTAAGAGTGATGAGGTGAAGAAGTGAAGTCATTGTGATGCAACACATACATCCTCAAGGGTGACTAAAGCAACATCTTAGAAGCTAAAAGCAGAATAAATAACTGCTTGTGCATATTTTTTCTGCCCTTATAGAGCATCGTTAGACGGCAGAGCAGTGGGTGGGTTCACTATTCAGTGTCCCCGCACATTTATTTTGTGTCACTCAACTAACTTTGCTGGCCTGAACGTGCAGACACGCATGCATCCATTATGGATGTGTGGCAGCACCACCTGGGCACCATCAGCGCCCCATCGTGCCAGTGCTCCTTGTCTGTCACCCGCACTGCTGCAGACGGCGGCAGACTTGTTAAGGGTTGGGTTCTCGTGAACTGAGCTGTCAAATCTAACAACATTTCTGCTTTGTTTAAAGAGGCAAAACGTTTCATGTGCTGGAGCAACTGCTACGGCTCAAGAGGTTTGTGAAATGATATTTACACCCCCCCACCCCCTTATTATTCTTTTTCATTGCAGCATGAATTGACCTGGCATTTCTGGAGAACTAATTATGTCATATAATAAGTCAGCTGACGGCACTAAGACATCTGACCTTTGACATACGTTGCGTTAATGACAATTCCATGGACTGACTCTTTGATTAATTGACCATTCTGCTGGTGTTATGACAGGGAGCTACGGAGGTGTATGTGTGTGTGCACTAATGTGAGCGTGTCCCATATACGCTGCTGTTAGACTTGTTCACTTGGCAAGCGCTTCCCTTTCAGGCCATTTGGTGACAGATTGGACTTAAATTACATTACTTCTTCTTCGTGGTTGTGACTCACAAGCCTCGGCGGTACCACGTTAGGTTAGGTTTAGCACCTCGGATGCGGGTGAAGAAGGGCTGGGTCACCTCGCCTTGCCTTTCTGCTTATCACTTTCTCTGACTCCTGATCTGAGACTTGACAACAAGTGATCAAATGATCGACTGAAATCCAATTTTTCCAGGCACGTTCTAGCAGCTGCGCAGCGCCAGTGGTTGATATGGCCTCAAACTACAACCTTGGTGAATTATCAGGGGGGGAAACGCAAGTAACAATTAAACAGCACAGGCGGGCCACGATTTACCAGATAAAAATCACATTTCCACAGTGATTACCACGTGGTGTAGGACATCGCTGAACGCCTCTATGCTATCAAGCCTAACAAGAGCTTTTTTTTTTTGGACATTGACATCATGGCAGGGTGCCTCTCCTCCAGGTAGGGGGGGATGTGCGGGAGGCATCTTTGGTAATATTGATGTTCCAGGTCTGTAAACCTCCTCCGATCGTAATGTTGCGTTGAACACCCCCCATCTTCCCCTTCCTCATCAGCCATGTTTGTTTTCGCCGGTGCTGCGCTATCAAAGGCTAACTGCTTTACAGCACCTCCTGGTGCTCCTCGGGAGGATTTTTCTCCCCATTTTCAAATAAAAAATTCAAGCCACATAGTTTAATATCTATATTTTTCACTTTCGGCCTCATTCATAAGTAAATAAAACATAAAGTCAAGCTATTCGGAGATGTTGCTTCACATGTCAATTACTTTAAAGGATTACATTCAGCTCACATTTACCCGTAAACTTCTTCATTTCTGTGTAGAGCTCTCCAGCTGCATTTGTTGCACGGCCGTACGCCATTACTCGGGCGGTTGCTGAAGTCGTGCACTTGTCCTGAGCTGCCTGTCAGTCAAATCCCCAGCTTGGTGTGAGGTGGGCCACAGAGGAGGGACGAGGGCCGTCACGGCTGCTGCTGCTGCGTTGCCCACGCCACCGCAGCTACTAATGAAGATGCACAGTGGAAGGACCCTGCCGACCAGGCAGTGAGATGTCACCATAAACAAGCTGCAGGATGCTGGCAGTCAACTTTCTGGTTATATAATGCTGACCTATTTCTTTTTTTTTGCACTGAACGGAAAAGAGCAGGTCCCTGTCAGATGCGCTTTACACACAAACAAAAAGTTTGCAGCAACACTGCATCATTTATTTCATATTTTTGCATCTCCATTCATTTTTTTTCCATCGCTTTATCCGTTTTGAAAAGGGCTAAACCTTCTGATTTTGGAAGTCAGAGCTCTTTAAATAGCACCCAGTTTAATATAAGTGCAAGTGACATGTTATCTCGTTTTGAAAATACTGAGTGACACGCAGCAGATATTCCAGGAAGTGAACGTGCAGCGTGGCATCACTCTGGCTGCTGATGGGATGTGTCACCATGACAGGACAGGTAACACAACCGATAGGAAAAACACACGGTTAGTCAGAATAGGTACTGAAAATAAGCCAAATATAGCCATAATATGATGAATTCATAAAGTTGCACCAGCCGGAGAGGGAAATATCAATCCATCAAAAATGACAACCTCCAAACTGTAAAATAAATTATTTATATTCTAGAAACATCTTTTCCACTCTGAACTCTGATATCTCACCTTACCTAAATTATAAATTGTGCAATGGAAAAAAGCCTGAAGACCACATAACAGGAATAAAAAAATAAATGGAAGTAAAATGCATGGGTGTTTTAATTTGACAGTGTGAAATCGAAGAGCCTTTGAAGAACATCCACATAAATCTGCTCTCTATTTATTTCTCAGCAGTGCTGTGACTCGGACTTGCTCCCTTTATGCGCATGGAGCCATGTTTGAGCTCATTTGAGGCCCATTTTAACAAATGTGTGACCAGGAGCTTCAGGTGAAGCATTTAACTCAGCAAATTAAATGCGGGGCCTCCGTGATATGAGCAGGCCTCCAACAGCTCTCAGTGAAGGCTCCCAATCATTCCACCACCACCACCCCATCATCAATATCATCATCATCATCATCATCATCATCATCATCATCATCCTCATCATCATCATCATCATCATCATCACCATCATCACTGCTAGCTCACTTTCTAAATCCCACTAGAAGAAGAATTTATCAATAAAAGTTTTACTTCAAAACTTTGTTATTGTCACACATCGCTTTTCTTAATGCTGCTACAACACAAACAATAAGTGTTAAATGTTAAAATTAATGGTATTTATTATATCATTTTTTAAAAAGTAAAAAAATAATATAAGGTTGTTGCATACGGAACGTTAAATAATCTGATGGTGAACTTTTTCGTTTTTAGAAAACATTAGCCGTCAAACACCAGCGATGATGATACACGATGATTTATTTTGTCAATTTACTATCACTCAAAGACTAAATACAGTTTTACATTTTATTGCCATTTTGTTTTTTGTCTGACCGATCATTTCAATAATAATTTTCATTTATTATCATCGTTACTCATTTTGATTATTTATTTAATTTCAATGTAATTATGGTAATTACAATAAATTCCTAATATTAATTAAAAAACAACAAATTTGCCTTATTTTAATTGAAATTTATTGTAATAATTGCTTATTATTAATATATTTGCATAATGAAAAAGGATAAAGAGTACAATTTGTTTTTATACCCTTTGTAAATAGAAATAAAATTGCAATAGAATTATAGTTTCACTGTATGCTGTCAATGGTAAAGATAATTAATTTGCTGAATAGTGGACATTCTATTTTTGTAGGAATTACTTGTTAAACTGAGAAAGAGAGTCATTTGTAAATTGAAACTTCCAGTTAAATGAAATGAGCAGATGGAGAAAAGAAAAGTTAAATGGGAATTCTTCAACTTTTCCAGCTTTTGTCAGACAAACAACAATTGGAATTGATTATGCACATTGTTTTCTTGTTGCTGTTTGTGAAGGAGCCATCTGTCTGATAGCATTCTTTTGTAATTCTTTTTAATTGTTTTCACATCCATAAAACTTTGCGCATCGCATCAAAAGATAAAAATCATTAGTTGTCTGTTTCAAGATGTTTTCTAATGTCCAGAAGATTCTTTTATTTCAAGTCTTTTCATTTCTTCAAGGGCCATTGTCTCAAAATGGAGACTTTGACTGTAATAGTAATAAATAAGAAGCGGAGTTTCTGATCAAAAACTCTGTTAGATTAGATGCTTTTCTTCGACTGAAAGGTGAAACTTCCCTCATTTTGCAGACTGAGAGGCCACCATCTGTTTCTGTGCATTCATGTAGGAAATTTTTCCTGTCAGCAGATTCCCTTCTTTTTACACATCCCCCAACAATCATCATCTATTTCAATAAATCTTTTGTATTTCATTTGCATCACTTGGTCATTTTTGCCATTGTTGCGACCACAGGATAACAAAACTTTAATCATATTATTAATTTAATTTCAACAAGCTCCCATCCTGCAACATCACATCAAATCTTTTCTCCTAAATCGCTCTAAAAATGGTTGAAACTGATATAATACTTGCTACTTTTACATGTCCAATATTATTTTACAGCTTTTTGTCAGAATAAACCATCACCAAAAAACAGTTTTATTACTGAACACACTTTAAATCATCCAAAATCTATCCACTTCTTAAAAACAAGACATCAATAGAGAAGTGTAGTTGGAAAAAAGTTATCAGTCTTTTCTATTTCTCACATGATTTCCCAGAGTTAACGCTGGGGGGAGGGGAATAAAGCATGAAAAAAAAACTGAAGTTTTTCCTTGTATCACATAAAGCTTTCAACTGCAAGTCTCAAACAGACTATCATATCAGCCTGTCACATTTTCCTCATCTCACAGCCACAAAATCTGGCTGAAAATATTTACGGAGTCATTTTCATGCTAAAATCTGTTGAAGTTTGTGCTGTTTTCTTTTTTTTTAATTTATCCCTTTCGCCTCCTACAACATGCAAACTGCAGATGAAGTCGTGTTGAGAAAACAAATTGTGACATTTTTAAAAGCCCATCTGAACCTCTGATAGCAGTAGACCTTGGACAGAACAGATCGCAAGGCACATTCGGTGTGTTTGAGAGGAGATTTACAAAAGAGGATTTTATAAAATTAATGCAAATAACTGCATTCTTTCCTTTATCGGCGTGCTAAAAGGACCAGCTTCTTTTAAACAGAACTCAAAAAGCATCAGCTCCATCTTCCTCTTTCAGTTAGCTTAGCAACAGCCGCCATTTTGTCAGCATTTGCATTGGTCCGATTCTTTTCCAAGTGCCGTCTGAAATTCTGCCGGAGAGGAGGGGAATGCATCCGACTATGGGATATTCTGCAGCGCTGAGATCTCTGAATTTGTGCCTTTAACCAAGAACTTATATGAGGCACAGTTGTACATGTTCAGAGGAGTAATGCTTTCATTTCCTACTCAATCACAAATGCACATGCATGCAGCACACACGTGCGCACGCGTGTACACACGCACGCAACACGCACGCACACACACACACTCGTGCACACACAAAATAGGATGAGCTGATCCCTTCCTTTGAGTCTGCATCCACCACCCGCTGTTCCCACCACTACACTATGTAGACAACCAACCACAGGATGTATAAACCTGCTATCTGGAGGTCACCTTGGTATGTTTACTTGACTGCAGTGGAAGCACAGTGGCACAGCAGAACACCGTTATCCACAGCAGCTCACTTATCAATAAGCTTTTAACTCTTACCCAGTCTATCTTGGTGGGCAGCAGCTTTCCCCCCTAATCTGAGTCTGTAGCACCATAGGAAAGAAAACCCTGATGGACAGAAGAGACCCGAAGAGTCCTCATTCAAACTCTTTGAAAATCTGGGGTTTAAGCTCAAATCATTAATTAGTCATAGTTTTACCAATTAATATCGTCCTTTGCAACTGTGCCAGAATAATTCACCACAAATCAATCCATTTTTAATCCAGCGCTTCGCAGTGGAGGATGACGTGGTCTACCAGGAGACCATGGTGAATCGCTGTGGCCCAACACTTTCCAGAACCAGAAATAGAGGTGACCATGTGGGATGAACACCACTCAGTAATCACTGCATGTGCATGAAAATGACAAAGAAAACGCAGAAGGAAGTGTAACGCCGGTTAGTTTCCGGCCGAGCCGCCAATACCGAACAACACAGCTGATGTGACCCTGCTCCTGCGTTCTGGTCCACGCGCCCCCCCGTCACTCACCTCGCTGCTGCTGAAACAAGCCACCGTCTGCCCCGAGCACAGAGAGGTCCGAAATGTCCACGTTACTGGCACACGGGGCTAAAAAGGACTGTTTGCGAGTGAGGCCCTGAAACGGGACTTTCTGTGTTTTTAGAGTTGCCCTGACCACCCTGGTAAATATAAGAGAGCAAATCCGGCGACATAAATCAGTGCAGGCCCAGCCCGGCACAGGCTGGGAACGCCATGGGAGTGGTAGGCGGCACTATGGTGAGGTTTTTGGGGAAGGATTATGGATTGAGACGTACAGCTGGGAGGCTAAAGTTACACTTTTCATTACCACTTCGAGGGGGTCTTGGCTGCCTGGAAGGCACTCAGATTTGAGAAGACCTCTCTCCCGCTGGAATGGTTGTAATTCAGTGAGGGCATTCTTCACCTGAAGACAATTGTTTTTGATATGGCAAAAACTATTTGACAAAACGTGATGGGAAATACAGTTTTTTCCCTCCTTTCTGCTTTCTTTTTCCGCCAGTGGAAGAATGAAAGGATAAAGAAAGAGGAGAGGGCATTGTGAAAAGTCCTTATTCACCAAAAGACCAGGGTAAAGAGAGAGCAGTATGCCCCCTTCTGGCTCTTTTCTTCTCTCTCTCTCTCCCTCTCTCTCCCTCTCTCTCTCCCTCTCTCTCTTTTCTTCTCCTTTTTTCCCTGGCGTCTGGAGATGTGAAGAAATGTCTTTTGATCAGCTCTGACAGAGCCTGGGCCATGAGAAGAGGGTGGTTAGTGGGACTCTGCCAATCCATGCAAGGCAAAAATGTTCCTAATAAGAGAGTAATAAGCTAACGAGTGCTGGGTGTCCGTCTGATCCTCATTCTGGGCACTGCCAGTGCCAGCACACCCAGCACCTTCTGACGTGTACAAGACTCTCATCAGTCTTTGGATTGTTTGCCAGGTCACTGCATTTCACCTGGCCTGTCCCATATGCTCACTCCACTGGAGCAATCGTCTGCAGTCTAAAGGCTACGGGGCCACCCAAAATTGATGACTGATTTTGCATGTTTATGAATGTATAAAAAAAAAAAATGGGGCTGAGTTGAGAAATTGAGTCCTAGTTTAGTTGTTTTAGTAAAACAAATTTGTCTCCCGGTGCCCACATCCACCTCGGCTGTTTTCTCAACACTGCTTTCATTGTATGTGGGGGTTTGAAGTGGTCACATATCAAAGGGCCCTGTCTCTGCAGGGTGGATTCTCTGGTCGTCTGCACAGCACAACAAGGACATAGTTACTGCACACGGCCTCTCATTGCAGCTTCCCAACCCAAATAAACACATCACCTACACTGCAGGGAGAGGAGGACAACAGCACAGCTGCCCACCCCACCCCGCCGCCACCTCCTGCTCATTTTCCCAACCATCGGCAGCACAAGCCAACACCGCAGTGCTGGGGGGCATCGTGGGCAGGAACAGGTGCCCGCTGGTGGTTTCAGGCCCACTTGTGGGCCCATGCATAGTGGACATATGAGGGTTGGTGAGGGCCGGCCAGCCAGACTTTAATGCTGTGTTACTGAGTCTGAGGCTCGGCGCTGGTAATTATGGTAGAGAGAAGGCGATTAGGCCGTGCTGAGCGGCCCAGCGAGGGGGGCGGGCCCACGCCCAGCAGGGAGGGGAGTCCTGCCACGGGAGGGACCAATCAAGTGTAAAGCGGAGCGCAGACCCCAGGCCTCGGTTCAGTGGGAAAAGGCTTGGCCGCTGGTTCAGAGCGCCGCAACTTTCACGGATTAGTAGAGACACTATTCTGTAGACTGAAAGGGGGAACACAGCACGGAGGCAGCATCAATGCAAACGTGCACGCACGCAAACACATGCACTCACACAGTCTCTCTCTCTCTCTCTTTCTTTTTCAATCACTCACAAAAAAAAACAGCTGGGAGGAGGGCTCCAGCCACCATATTACCATAGCAACAGCATATCTCACATTTGAGCCCAAATAAAGACACTTTGGATATTTATTTTTCCAGTAAATGGAACTATTTTAATACAGAGGTTCTCTCTGCTTGTGGAATGCTCATTCCCCCCCCGACAGAGTTGATGGTTGTAGGAACCTCGGATGAACATCTTGTCATTTATAAACACACTATATCAAAAAATGTTTACATCTCTACAGAGCTCCTGCAAATGACGTAAACTAATTTCAGATAATCCATCATCATCCATCCGTGGAACTTGGTGGGTGCAGGGATCAGGTTTGAGAGACGCAGCTGCACTTTATGGAGACAGTTTAACAGTTTCCACCATTCAGTGCCTTTAGCAGGTTTAACAACTTTGATGTGCTCCTCATACACAAGATTTCTTTTATTCACTCATTTTTCTTTTTTCTTTAAATGCAGTTCTTAAAAAGCTGACAGGAAACCAGAGGCTGGTAAAATAATTGGGATGAGTGCTGTTTCAGAAAAGGGCCTCAGTTGTAATGAAACAGGAAAATGAAAATTGGCTCATGGGTGAATTTTTAGGAAGTCTTTTCTTGTGTGGTATAAACATTAAATGTCGAGGCAAATTGATTCAAACACAACAGTTTGGGGGATGTTTATCGCACAATGATCTAATAACATCTATGGAACAAACAAATTGAATCCACCGATTTGTTTCGCATATTTTGACAGCATAAATATGTGTGTGTGTCTATCTACTCATGTTAATGCATGAAAATGTGCAAGTTTTAGCTTGACTGCATGAGTCCATGTTTTTCGTGTGTGTGTGTATGTGTGCACTTGTGTGTGTGTGTGTGCATCTGCTGGTTTCTATGGGCCACTTCCCTCACTGTCATCTGTGTTCTTTGGTTATAATCATCTTTCAAATCTTTCTCTCTCCCTCTCTGACACATATTTCCTGTTTCTCTCTCTCTCCTGGCTGCTTCCTCTCTTTCTCTTTCTGTGCATTACTCATCACGCTTTGAAGTCACAGCTCTCTCTTTCCATTTTTCTGTCTCTCTCTGACTTTGATGCACTAACACCGCGCACAGTTACTGTAATTCCTGGATCCTTGTGCTTCACTTCTCCTCCTCTACCAGTGCAGGAATGGTGAGTCTCTTCCCTTTGAAAAAAAAAACTCCATAATTTACAACTTGTCAAGTGTCATTTTCCTTGTTTACAGCCTCTTTTTGGGTTCCCGCTCCCCTGTGTTCCTCTCCTGAGTTTCACATTTAATTGCACCAATAATCTTGCTTGTGCTCACCAGCTCTGCACATGTAGCTTGTTGCCACTAAGGGGGTGCGGAAACTATTAAAATATTTTCCAGGCTTTACGAGTTTTATGTGTGTAATTTGTGTGAATATACCCCACTGTGTTACCACCAACTAGGAGCCCAAAATGAGATTGTGCTGTGGCCTGTGTTACAATAGACCAGAGAGAGTCAGGAAGAGAGCGAGGCCTAGAGGGCAAGAGGAGGAGTAAGAATGGACAAGAGGCAGAAACCCAGAAAAAGAGTTGGGTCTGTACAGGAAATTTGTACCAAGTGTTCCTAAAGAGTGTGTATTTTTTCCTCCCCTGCACAAACAGCTTAATTTATTGCATGTCTACCGAAGTCAGCGGCTCTTTACAACCCCACCATTATTTCCCATATGGTGTATATATCACCACAGAGAGAAGATGCAAGAGAGGAGGAGGGAGAGAAAAGGACCAAGACAGCAAATATGTAGCAGACTGTACTGTAAACAGGCACACACACACACACAAACACACACACAGAAAATGTGGCCAGTTTTAGCAGGGACAGCCTATGATTAATCAGACCCACCTACAGGAAGGTTGTTAATCCCTGCACACCACTACACCAGTAGGTGGTCCATAAAATATTAAACACTTGTTTGTGCTGTTTACTTTCAAGGTTAGACTTCTAAAAAAAAAAAAAGCTTCCTCTGGATTTGCCACTGTTCTGGCCCAATCCACACCACTGCACCAGACCACGATATCCATGCCACAAATAGACTGATGAGGTGTGGGAGTTCTAAGATAAGATGGGGCTCAGTTTAGCAGACATCCAAATACCCTTCTTGTTTCTGAAGCTCTGAAGCTTCAGATATTCAGGAACAAACAGATCTAAACTCTGATCCAACACAAACAAAAACCAATAAAATCTGACCATGATAGAGTCCATAATTGTTGAGTAGAAAGCTGCTGGAACCAAAAGAACTTGGATCACAGGTGGTAGGACAGGAAAGCCTACAGGTTTGTTGCTCAAGAAGAATGTTTAAGCCAGGTCTGATACAGAGATTTATTAAAGTCCCTCTTCAACAGAAATCAACGTCTTCTGTACAAATCTTCACACTAGGCATTCGTGCTGCGCCAAAGTATGTTTGCCCACTAAAGTCCGGATCATTAAGTGTACCAGGCTTGAGCCAGTATGCCACCTTCCCTTTCTCTGCATGGTTGGAAGAGGGGTGCTGGTGCGCGTTACACTTGGTCATGGATGAGCTCATGCATGGTTACATACGCATTGCGCCAAACACAGTGATGATGTATAAACCACGGCAAACGATCCTTCCACATATGCACAAGTATTTATATTACAGGCAGCCTTCTCTCGGTCTGATACAGCAAGCGTGATAGGGTGGGGTTGTGGAGGAGGTGGGGGCAAATTGGTCGCCTGGAGCCAGGAGCTGATCGATCCCCAGCTGCAGGTGGCAGAGCTGGAGAAGATCGCTCAGCACTCACAAACCTGTCCTGACTACTAAGCAAATAGAAAACACAAGGACGAACTCTCAACTGCAATAGTGGAAGGAGTGCATGATAATTCACCTGTTAGTTATTACCCTTAAAAAGGGTGATTTATCATTTGACGATTTCACATCTGACGGTGCAGTAGTTGAAAATCATGAAAGAAAGGGATTTAAAGCATTAATCTTCAAGATGCTGAGAATTTCTTTTTAAATTTAATAGATGATGATCTATGGCTTAGCCAACTATATGTCAGAAACGCTCTATTATATTTGTTAATGTGTAATTGAAAGCTCAGATGGTGCTGCAAAAAAAAAACAGTGTGACTGATCACAAACATGACATGGAATTAGAAAATGACTGAATCTATTTTGGTGCGTGAATCATCAAGTTGTACAGTAGGAGCATGCTCATTCCTGGCAACTCTGTTTTCCATAAAGAAATGGGTTAAGCCTTGATGTTTAAATCACAAGTCGGGTGTAAATCTCCTAAAATCCTTTCATGCTTGTTAAGTCAACATGTTCCTCTCTGGAAACATGTCTTTTAAAGATCATACTGTAGTTTGCCCTGACAAATTTGACTCGGTATAATATGCTGAAGCATGAAATATGAATGGAGAGTGGAAGACAGGACACGAGAGTGTTTGACTTCAAGGTAGACCCCAAGTTAAAATGGGAGCTGATTGAGTGATTGGATCTCTGGAGGGGCAAAAGTCTGGGCACATGTGTGCAATCGATGGCAGATCAATAGCTCTACAATATCAACCACAGCCAAGGTGCCTTCCGCCTCCGACTCTAAGAAGCACAAACGACATGAAATAAAATCTCTATTTGATGTTGCTCCATGGGAAAATGATTGAAGGTTGCCCAGGGCTAAACAGGATTTGGTAGGAAAAGAAAACTTAAATACGCCAACAGCGCTTAATGACTTATTGTATTTCTAGGTAGTGCAGTGGGGATAGCTGATGTGTTTATCACATGCATCCCTGCGTCATGATGAGGTTGATTATTTTTCTGCTTTAGGCTACAATATGACCAGAAACATGCCTAGACAGAGTTGTTGCTACTCTGGAACTCAACAAATACAGAGTAGGAAATTATTGCCTCAGACATGTCAACACAGAAACTCCAGTAAGATGCTGCCTGAAACACTGAAGTGTAATTAATGTCCTCAAAATATATATGTGAATTTGGGGAAAACATGTCACTGTAAAAACTACTTGAAGGATTAGAGGGTTTTTTTCTCTCTTTTTTGGGAAAAAAAGCAAACAAAGACACAGAATAGGACGGAAATGGTGTTGTTGATTGGAGGAAACGAGTGAAATGTCAAGGACTTGTCTTAATTACCAGAATGGCCTTCTCAAATCATTGAATGGACTCTTGTGAAAAGGCTGCAGCATTCACCCACTATCCTATGCTCACAAGCTGTACAAGAAGCACATTGTTTCAAAAGACCTTGTGACACACAAAAAAAGCAGGCAATGTCTTGGACACACATGCGATCCCCAGACTCTTTCATGCCCAGGCTAAACGTTTAGCCACCCCGGCTAATTAAGCGCTGTGAAAGAGCGAGCATCAAAGGACGACGGCGTTTGGAGTCTCTATGACCAACCCAGGGGTCCAGAGGTCAGCCCTCTCCAAGACAGAAGTTAGAACGTCCTGGCCCCAGACCTTTGGACGCTAACCCTTAACCCCTGCTGGAGCGTATCAAAGATTCAGCAGCAGAGTGTCGCACAGACGTCTCCCAACAATAACAGGAGGACTTCAAAGTGCTGCTTGGAATAAGACAAGAGAAAAACGAGAGAGACCAAAATAAAAGTGAACCGATATCAAATTCCCTCTTATTCTGCAGATATTCAAAAAGATGAATATAATTAATCTCTCCAAGTTGTCATGGGTCTAAAGGGCTCTTGCTGTGCTGCAGCCTCCTTGGGGCACTTGAGGAGAATTATGTGATTAAACAGACCTGTGAATTCTGGACACAGGCAGAGAGAAGAAAGCTTCAGTCCTCTTCATAATGCCCCTAATGAAGTGGCTGGTGGCTCCGTCATCCCTGGCTGGGCCCTGTGCAGCCTGTTCACAATCTGTCTAATGACAGAGCGGGGGCTGCCGAGCGCACCAGTGCTTCCCAATGAGCCACAAAGGGAGATCACAGGCTCCATTGTGGCTAGGCACAGGAGCTTAGCACTCATCAGGCCCAATAAACCTGTCTCTAGTCAGGGTAGGACACACCCCTTCACCACCAGCCAAGAGCCCCACACAGCACACTCCTCCAGCCGCTCGCTCTGTCATTATGACATCAGGGTTGACCTGGCCTTATCACCCGCTGAAATCCAACTCAGTCCTGCTGAAAACTGTTTATATTTACATGTTGACACTGGACTAACAAGCCTCTTTCTCTCTCGGCTAATGTGTACGGTAGCTCAAATAATGTATGGGTATGTATCTGCATAGAATGGGTGTCTACTTGCCCGCCCTTTTGCCTCAGTTTTAAACGGGGGCTACTCCTCTTGGCCTGCACTGCCTCCCAGAGCTCCTGCCAAACGTATGCAAATGAGCATGTCCACAATGGCGCCCACAGCTGCCCGCAGTCGGCCAAAGACAGAGGACAAGGCGGCCGTCCCTTTCATCCTTAACCCCTGATCTCCTCTCAATGACACGTCATGTTCACACCAACACTGCTCCCCCGCCAAAGAGCCATGTCGCCCCACAGATATCCAATCCCTTCAGCTTTTCTCTGTACACAGATGAGCCCTCGCTCCGGCTGTAAACCGCGCCGGACGGGATCTGCCGCGACGTGCTCATTCGCGCACCTCTCCGCGGCTGACAGCTCTTCAACATTTATGAGACCAAAGTGGAAAATGAAATGTGCAGGAAAGTAAACAACTTTCTTCTTTTTTTTTTTTTCCTCGACAGTCCTCGGTCTTTCCTCTGCAGTCATTATTTGGACTTAAATTACAGTGCCGGGCGGATGGGGACAGGGGGAGGAGGGTTATCCAAGAAAGAGTGGGGGTAAAGAACCTGATTGCTTTAATCTCAGTGCTTGCGGCGCACCCCTTTTCATAAAGCTCTTTGGCCGTGTGATTCAGACCCAGGCCCCAGTGTTCTGCGCCCCACCATTGTTCTCACATGAAAATCAATTCCCTTGAAGACCCTCCTTAATCCCGGTTTTGGCGTCAACAATGGCCACTTGTGCACGGCCTGATAGACTAAGAGCTGGGATGATGCGGCTGTCTGCTCTGATTCCAGCCCATTCAGGTAACGGCGGCCCGTGTCACTTTGTAGTGCCAAGTGCAGGACTCGACAGGAAGACGTTTGCGATCATAATTTCCTGCAGCGCAGAGGCACAGCCACACTACACACCCACAAGACTTTTAATTAGGACAGACAACCAAAGAGATTAGAGATCAGCCTGTAACAATGACCGTCCCTTTGAACGGGCCTCAGCCTCTGTCCCAACTGAGCCCATATGGAGAGCGTAGCGCCATGATCACGCTAATAATGATCAACTCCGCAAAAGCACACAGCAGTAGTCTCAAGACTGGACCCCGTCTTCAGTAGGTCTAGTTTTCGACTGTATGTAAATGCAAATATTACAGCAAAAATGTGATTTGAAAAAGTGTCTTGATTGCGTTTGTTTGTAATTCGAAGAATATTTTACTGCATATTTTACCTCAGAGTAGTGTTCATAATTTTGGTCTGCAAAGATTTGAAAGAGCTCATTCAACTGTTTTTCTTGTCACTGCTGTCCAAATTCTGGTTTGTAATCAGTTACGATGCCCGGGGATCTTTTCAACTGGCTTCACACATAGAAACAATCAAACGTTGGACTCCAGATATTAGCACTGATGCAGCATCCTTGGTAGAGCAGCAGGAAAGGGAGCAGAAAACAGCATCGTGTCTGTTTTCATGTCTGCCCTTTAATTGTGGCCAGAGCTATATCTAAAAATCCTGATGAGGGACACAAAAGCCCGAGTCTGGAGAAGAGATTTCATTACTTGTTCCTCTCCTTACCTTTTTCTGTGTTTGGCAAGGAAAAGGAACAAAGGAGGAACCCTACTGACTGAAAACTAGCAGAACAGTGAAACAACAGGACACAACTGATCGCTCATGCATGGCTGGGATTAGGATAAAAGTAGAAAGAGCACAGAGAAGAAAGCACACAACAAAAGAAACAGGGGTCTGACAAACTTTTTTTCTTTCTCTTTTGTGGAGAAAAGGATGGAATGAAAGGTCTGGTCATATGAAAAGATAGAGAGAGAAAGATTACCAATCAGAGGCAGCATTTTTAGCTTCTGTACGCCTCCACGCTGACTTCCTTTTAACCAGCTTACACGAAAGATGTAGCTCAGGTCCCCGGTGACCAATACGCGACAAATATAAAGATAAAAATGAATTGTTTATCATACTGTGAGTATTTGTTTAAAGGCTTAAAATCACTTATGTGCCTACCATCTTCAATGTGAATTTCTTAGAGGGGGAGAATGGAACATTGTGATTCCCATTGACCAACTGGCTTGTGAAAGATGTTCATTACACAGTAACTAACAAAACAGCGCTCTTTTCAGCCCCTGCCTCGACTGAGTGGAGATCATCCAACAATACTTCGAGTGCCTCCCCTGCCTTTGGCCTCGGTTCAACTTGTGTTCTGTTCTTTATTTATCTCTCAACAAAACAGGAGGTGAAGGCAAGTGATTAGAATCTCGTGTGTTTGACTTTTCCTCATTTAAGAGGTTATTTGCAAATGCGGGGAGGTGATGACTACGCCTCTGACTGTTGAGGCCTTTTTTAAGAAGAGCACCACTGCTTGACCCTCGATTTTTGGAGTATAAAGAAACTCCTCCTCATAATTAATTCCAGTTTCATGTCCATAATGACATGTGATTATCGGTTATGTTCATACATGGTGTGTAAGTGCTAACTGTTTGTGGTCTGTCTCACTGGTTCCACGGACACTGCACATTAAAACAATAAGACATTTTTCAATTTTATCAGCCTATTTTTTTTTTGCCCACTCATCTGACCCTAATAAAAGTCAACTCCGTATGTAGAGAAATATTGCAACTCTAACCTTTGACTTTGGTGAAGGCGGTATAGAAGAGAAATGAGCAGGAACCACTGCTGTAACCCACAAGAGAGGAATGGAGGGGGGTCTCATTTGTTGCATGGGCAGCTGAAAGAAACGGTTGTGAAATCAAAATGTGTGGATCGATTAGTGCTGCTTAAAAAGTCACTAATCAGACAGAAAATGAAGCTCAAAATTCATCACACTAAACCATTAAAGGCCCTTTGAGACCCTTAATAGACGAACTAATCATTTATCCACCAGTTCATTTGTAAGTAATTGTTATTAAATCAGGAAAAGTCAAGAACTATTGGGATTATTAATCAATATTATGTAGTTGGGTTGCCCATGGCCCGGGGTTTTCGCACCATGAAATAATTATGCTAAAATGAAGTAAATCGTTATGGGAATCTATTTATCCCAGACTATTTTAACCAGATTGATAATATGGATCTTGCACTCAAGCAGTGCTGATTCTAAACGTTCTTCTGTAAATGTGCTGATTTCAAAAAAAGACATTTTGTTAGCTCATCAATAGTGACAAATATTCAAATCACTTTTGCAGGTGCAGGTTGTAAACTGATTATCTGCATTTGAGTGGTGGCATCCATATGGGACATTGAGAGGACTGCATTACTTTAAGTGTTGCTGGCTTAATTGAACAAATAGTATTCTTCAGCAAAGAAAAGCCTTGCAGACACAAACAGTTGGAGCGCTGCACAGCTGAACAGGCATGTTTGCCTAAGTGCTCTGTCCTCCTGAGGAAGTGCTGGCTATTATCCTGAAATATAAACCACACATGTCATCAATGTGGCTTTCTGGGAAACAATAGTGTCTGTCCTCTGAATCAGGCGTCCGTGGGGGCTTCTTTCCGCGCTACCCCCGATTCTCTCGCATCGTGTGGATGGCTCCTCTAATCGCCATGACTGACTGACCTTTAGGCTGGTCCCCTTCTGGGATTTACAGCTTTCACTGGCTTGACCTTTGCCTCCTAACACTCCTACAGACACTCCCTTCACGTGAAACCAGCCCTGGAGCTGGACGGGAGCTACCGTCGGCTGGCGTGTAAGGCTGCTGCCGCTACCTCGGCATGTCAAAACCTCTCTAGGTGGTAAGATTCAGTGGGCGCTTCATTAACCCCCACCTCCGACCACCCTCGTCTATCCCCAGTCTCCATAAAGAGAGTGCCCCAACCCCTTTGGCCTGGAGCAAGGTAGGCCTGCTTAAAGCTCAACATAATGACGTGTGCCATAGTAGAAGAGGCTAAATGCCACTACCTCATGTGGGGATGATTACAGGAAGTGTGAAGAGATGCGGGGGACCTCAATACTGTGGGGGTAGTCATGGAAGTGAAGGGACGTAGAGGCAGCAAATTCCCAGAAGCTATTGTATGGGGCAACTCAGCAAAAGTCTCATCCTGGCCAGGTCACGCAAAATTTAGCTGTGACAAGAGTTCTCTCATTTTCCCCCAGCCGCTCCTTTTAAGTCATAGTCTTTGCTGTGGTTTTTGGACCTTTGTAGAAGCAGTCGCGTAGAAAACCTTTCAGACCTGCGCTGAACACACTGTAACGCTGCCCCGACAGTAACACAGCGGCTAAAGCAATACAGCGTTTCCTCTTTAGGGGGCCACTTAATCACCTCAGAGCAAACATGTGTGCTGGACCGTGAAGGCACCATTTCTTGCACAGCACAATGAACCTTGTTTTACTCAGCTGCTCCACCCTGCACCACTGGTCAACACAGCCGAAGCGAAGCTGGCTCTCTCCCCCTGCGCTGACTTGCAACCTTTACAGGAAAAGTGAAACAAAAAGAAAAACAGCTTCGCCTCTTTGCTCGGCAAACACTTTGAGCTTCTTTTCATTTGGAGTGAAGCTCATTCTTTGCATTTCTCAGTCTGTAAGACTTCAAAGGTCACAAGTTATTATTTATTGCCTCGTTTGATTGTAGCTAATGAAATCCCCAATGCCTTAATAGAGCAAGTCGGTAACCTCCTACCCAATGAAGTGGTCTTTTCTCACAGACAAACAAAAACAAAACAACAAAGAGGGCGGTACATAAAAGGGCCTTGGTCAGATGGGTCACATGCTGTCCATTGAGTCTCGGGTCCATCGAGACCATTCAGCGGGCTCTATAAAACCGGCAGGCTGCTTAAACACCTGACAGTAAGAAAAGAGACAAAAACAAAGAGCGAGAGTGGGAACAACAGATAAAATAAATAAGACAGCCCCTGTGACTGATGTGTATAGATGGTGCCGGAGAGTCACTGACAATTCAAGAAATGTGGCTGCTGCTACAAAGGGGCGGCTGGAAAAAAACTGAAGGAGCTTGCTGGGCACATTTTTTAGGCCTTCCCCACTTGGACCCCCTTTTGAGTCTTTGTGTGTGCTTTGGGTCTCTGAGAAAAGTCAATCACAGACACTTAGCTGCAGTTTCTTCCTTCTCCTTTGCCTCCAGAAGTTAATTTCTCTGCATTCAGCCCAAACCTGGGTGATGTTTGTGCAACTAATTAAACACGAGGTTTCCACCACTCCCAAAACACTAAAAGAAATAGCAGAAATACAGTTAGTTAATTAAGATGTCATATTTTAACTTAAAAAGATGGTGACATCAAACGAGGGGGAAGAAGGATAAATGCTGGGCAGTGATTAAAATCCATATTTATGCAGCCCAGTTTTTTTTGCAAGAGAATTCAATGTGTTTGTTAGCAGGATGCATTTGATCTGAGCTGAGAAAAGGGCTGTGTGAACCTCCGGGGTGTGTGATCTCAGGCTAATGCATGGGCAATTATACTGTAAATTATGGGGAAAGGGGCGTCGAAATGTTTGAACGGTGCATTTAAAAAAAAAAAAAGGATTAAAAATCAGCAAACCCATAAAAAAAAGAAGTGAAAATTAAAAGGTTGGTGGGGAGATCATTTTGGTGACACAGATTTATCAACACCGCTGTTTAATTATGACAAATTAATCACACAGCACGTTCAAGTGAACAAACAAGACAGCGTGATATCACCTTAGAGTAGCTGCTGAACTTTAAACAGCGTGGAAACAACAACAGGAGGAGGAAACTGCATCAGCGCCTCTACATCTGCCTTTTATGTCTCTCTTTATGTCACACTGCACGGGCTGAATAGTAAAATGTTGTTTAGATCTGTCATTTCCCAATTTCAGGCAAGTAATCCCCCCACCTACACACACACATGCACACACACACATGCACGCGTGCACACAAGCTTGCGTGCACACACACACACACACACACACACACACACACACACACACACACAAAGACATTGTAGCCAGCAAAATAAGAATAGAAACAAAGTTTACTTGTAATCTGAACGAGTTGGTGTTTGCATGTTCCAGTCAGGGAATAAGTGTATAATTTCCCACTTGCCCCATTTTCTTTCAGTATTTGCCATAAATCAGCATGGATGTGCCCAGGGGCCTTGTAGAAAACATTTAAAGTGTGCCAGGCTGTATGTCTGTGGCCCAGTGTGCACTGTAACCCTGCAGATATCCGGTAAATTACCAATATTAGCTCAGTGCTGCTGCTTGTGCTGAGGCCTACTGGATCAGAGCAGGATGGCTCCGTGACCTTCAACCCTGACATGGATGGCTTCCACATCTTCTCACCAGTCATCTGTATGGTCACGTATCATTTTTAGGTGGCCCATGAAGACTCCAGCAGCACACTTGCAAAGAAAGAAGAGCCGACAGCACATAAATTTACATTTAGTGGGAATTCTTCACATGCCCAGAGAACTGTGCACTTTTAATAACACTTTGCTGTATTAATGTCTGGCTTGAGTGGTTGTCACATCAAATGACGAGCACTTCTCGGTGAAGATTAAAAACCCTCAAAACAATGCAGAATGAAAATAAATTAAATGCAGAACAAAAGTGCACATCTTTAAACACATGTATTAAAGATGCACAAAGTCGCTGCTCCATCAAATGTAGCTTTAGTGAATACATGATGTGAATTGTTCACATCCTCCTTTGATGCTTTGATCTACAAGTGCTGTCAAAATTTTGGATTCTACTTTGTCACCATGACCAGTGAGCCCAAAACTAAATACTAACTCATTCTTTGACATGAAAATATTTATGTAATGTCAGCAATGTGTTGATTTTTATAGCAATGGAACAGATATTACGTTTTCCTTTCCTCCTTTGATCTTGGTGATGCATAAAGAGAGAAAAAATGATTAAAATCTTCATGAAATCCATAATAAATCAAGAATTGGGGCACTCAAATTAAAAAAATTGTATATAAATCAGTGCTATGCAAACATCAGGGACATGTGCACATAGAGGAATTACCACCAGCTGTCTCAAATTCATAGAACCTGATAAATTGATGCCCTGATTTTAAAATGCAGTGCCAGCCAACCGGGTGCAGTTTTATTAAGGGATCACATGTAACCTGAAAATCCACACTTCTGGGTTACGCTGTTACATGTTCTCAGAGATCACAGCCTATAAAATAATAAGCTTGTCTTTGGTCAAATCGCTGTGTGGTCAGAGGAAAAATGAGGACTCCTTTTAGTGCAAGGCTGAAGTCGGGGGGGGGGGGTGTCTATTTGAAGTGAGCACAGAGAGCTTGGTTTGATTGGATAAATCTAGGGCTTCACAGAAGACCTGCCCCTGGTACAGGAGGAGAGTAGATTTTTTTTTCTTTCCTGTGGCATTTTTCCTCGTAGAAGAAAAAAGATGGGCACTGGAGCTAGGCTGGAACGTGATCATAGGCCAGCACCAGACCAGAGAGCCCCCCCCACCCCCCCATTAAGGTTTTTGGTTATAAACAGCATCTGTTTCAAACAGGACTATAACTAGAGAAGTACTCGCTCCCTCTTTCCCTTCGCCTGTACCGCAGATCTGGCACAAACCATCAAGTCTCTCTTCTTTCCTCTTGCTTCTTCCATCTCATCTTTCCTCTATTCTCCCTCCTCTTTAGAGTTTTATATGCCTCCTGCTCATTATGGGTGTAAAAGAAAAGGATTTATTTAATGCTAACCAAAAAAAAAAGAAGAAGAAGAAGAACCCTCAGTGCGGCATAGACGCGCACACTATGTCTGCGCCAGATTGTTCAAGGCTAGTGTTACCTGCAGCTTTCAGAGCCACTGAAGAACAGTATAAACCACAAAATCACCAGTTTCTTGACTGGGTTCCATAACCTATTATCCTTGAAAGCTTCAAATTAGGACAAGAGTGATTCAAGAAGAGATCAAAAGGACATGAGGGCCCCATAGATGAAAAAAAATCGCACAGGTTATTTTTCAAATCATAGGTAAAAATCGTGCAACATTACAATTTAAGCAGCCTTTCATTTGATTTAAGATGAAAACAGTCTCCCAGTTGAGGCTGCTTTTAAAAACGCTCTCAACGAGGCTGTGTGCCGCCCTCTGCTGGAAAATGTGGGAATTAGCTCTTCAAATTAATGAAGACCAAAAATATCATTTCCAATTTAGACCTAATGTCCTAATCCTTCGATATTAACCTGTATCCAACCATCTTTCAATTGGCATCTTTCAGTTGGCAAACGTAAACACCATTGATAGACCGTTTCTATTGTGTGGATTGTGAAACACTGACATTTTGGTCAGAACGCAGACATTTCCCCAGGTTGATTTGTGTGCTTTTGTAAGTGACAAGCTATTGATTTGCCAGTAAAAAAAAAGATGCTGAGGGTGGGGTTCAGTCTTTGTTCATGGTGTGCAGATCTCTAAGCTACACCTATTTGAAGACCATATATTAAAGTTTAGCAGCATTAGACCCCTAGAGAGAGTGGGAAGAGACAGAGAGAAAATAATTTCATTTTTTGTTTTTTTTGTTTTTTTTTAACTAAAAAAAAGAGTCACTGCTTTGTCTCCTCAGAAAAGACCTGACACAAAGCTGCTGTTTTGTTCTTTTTCTTTCATGATATGACAGCTGAGCTGTGATAAGTAGTTTTTTTTTTTGGGGTGGGGGGGGGTTGTGCATACACTATGTACAATCAGCCACTCTTCCTCACACCCGTTTCAAACTAAGCCCTTGCAAAACACGCTTTCAGAGCCTTTTCACTGACACTCTCGTCAGGATACTACAAAAAAATATATATTAAAAAAACAAAACAAGAGAGAGAGGTGAGGTAATAAAAGTAGGTGAAATAATCCACTTCATTAAAGACAAGTCTATTGCAGTAGATTTTTTTTTTTGGATGGAAATGGTCAACAGATGGCCGGGTGGATTAATCGGGTCAATTCATTCATCCCCTTATACAGTTAAGGTTGGAGCCGAGCAGCCAGGCTTCCAAAGATGAGGAGCATCTAATCTATCTGATAAATCAGCCAACTAGAGATAGTTACCATCAAACAGCGTCACAATGTGGAAAACTAACACATGAGTGAAAGAAGACTGAAGAAGGAAGAAGGTCTTTAATTATTCAACTTTACAATACAATGTTATTGAGAGTAGCTCAATAACCTTCAAAAAATAAAGATTAAAAATATTTTTCCACATTTGTTTCAACAAAATCATAACCTTCATGCAAGATGCTGCAGGACAAGACGTTCTGAATCATTTCAATATTAAAGCACAAAGTTGTGCAGCCTTTGCTCGACCTTTGGTAGCACTCCACGTCACAAAAGTCCAGAGTTTAGCCGGATTAACCTCAATTGAACTTCCCTTTGGTGTTCTCTCCGCTAGAGGGCGCTGTAGCGCAGGAAGCGCCAGCTCCCATTGAAACCTCTGATCTCTGCCTTTTCTACATCTGGGAGGTTTAAAACGGTGTTTTGGGTCACAGCTGATGAAATGTTGGGTCACAGGGAGTAAGGACTGACATGAAAGGGTCGGTGTCCCACTTTTGGCGTTCTGCTTCCCCTTCCCTGAGATCTGTCAGCATAGCTGTTACATCTGGATTCAGACAGAATTAAGCACTCTTCATTATGTGATTTCCTGCTTTATTGCAATTCTCTTTAAAGTGTGTGTAAGTCCAACTGTGTGCTTCCAGTTCATAATAGATGTTCTATTTACTCATATGGTGGGGATTTATGAGTTTAAGTGTTGAAATACCAGTGTAATAGTTGCATAATCGCATAAAAGATTTCTTTCGTGTCATGATCAGTACATTTGATCATGTCATCACATTGCATGTTTCAATTATGTGTCTCTATTCTGAACGGATAAAAGTTTCCTCACAAAATGTGTTCTGATATGACGGATGAAAGGAGAGCGACACATGAAGGAGATGAAGACTTTAAGGATTTGATCATAAATCATTTTAATTTCTGGACGTTTATGGCAGCGGTGGAGCAACCCGACCAAGGGGCAAATGGAGGGAAGAGCAGGAAATCGCTCATTGCAGATTGGATCAGACATTTTTCAGTTTTCTGAGGACCAAGGTACACCTCAAGCACCACCACCGAACCACCCACCTCCTTCACTCCCCAGTTGAACAGCAGTCCAGTCATTCAAGAGGAGGCTGTCTGGGGCACAATTCATCCTTCAAGCTCCGTTTCTCTGAGACATTTCCTCGAGGGCGACACCATCTCACAAGGAAAGTCATCATAAGTATTTCAAAACTGCAGGTGAAAATGCATTTGTTCTTCATGCGTGTGAATCCCCTGACTGGAGAGTTATCTCCTCCACTCAGAGTTCACGTTCTGAGCGAATCCGTGTTTCTAATCTGTGTCATAAACAGTCGACCCCGTCCTTCTGACCCTAGGCTATGATCATTTATGTGTGGAGGAGTTCCAGCTCTTTTAGAGGTACCAACCTCTTGTCGTGGTGTTGAAGCTGACGCTCAACCTAGTACCTGTTTTGTTCGGCAGGAGGCGCCATAGCACATAAAATGGGCACCCCCCCCCCGAAAACAGGACTAATATTCACCGTCATATCACGAGTGTAACTAATTCCTTCTAACCATTGATGTATTTATATCCGTAGTGCTTTTGTTGTCTCTGACAGGTGTCAAAAGTTCTTTTTAATGCTCACGGAACACTGACAGGGAATGAGGGAGCGTGTTTTGACGCGTGTCCCCTGGGACCGTTACATTGGACACCTCTGTCCCCCTCGTCATCTCACTTTGCTAGTATATTTCTGAGCTGCGACCACAGATAGACAAGCGGAAATGTTCATTTAAATTCCTTAAGGAAAATAAATAAATAATGGCGTGCATCAAGAGCTAAATTACTGGAGAGGAGGGGCCCTTTAAAGTCTTCAAGCCAATTCAAGGGGCCATTACTGGCTCTTGTGCATTATCACCACAGACCCGGTCACTAACACTCATGCACTGAAATGGATGACTCTGATAGGCCCTAACTCTGCAGGGAGCGTTCCCACTTGTTAAGCCTAACCTCGGTAGCCTCTCAGAGAGAGCACTAATACGCGCTGTGGCTGGCAGCCTGCGGAAGCCTAATTCACCAAAAGGGAAACGGGGCCACTCTCAGGAAGTCAAAGATGAGACGATGGGATGTTGCCATGGAGGAGGAAGGAAAGGAGGAGGAGGAGGAGGAAGAGGTGGTGGAGGGCCAATGGGCTCAGTCAGTGGAGGAGGTATGAAGCTGTTAAGGGAAACATGACCCCAGGGCACTTTTTCTACGGTGAAGAAGTGTGTAAAGTGAGATAAGCCGGACCACGGGGGGTATTACCAGTCTTAGGCATCAGATGATTGACCAGGCTCAGACTGTATCACCAGATAAGACAAGCTGTGGGAGTATTAACAATGTCAGAAACGTGCTAGACACACCCGCGCAGGCACTGTTTAAACAGGTAGCAGGTGAGCGTCTTAAGGCGGAGCGCAGTGACCCTCTGCCGCCACTCTTCACCTACCACAGATCACGGCTCTCCATTGAAACATTTTTCCACACAATCCCCGGAGGACCCCGGCTCTTATCTTCCTTGACAGCATCCAGCTTCAGCAAAAGAAGACTGCTGCTCCTTTTCATGTCAGCCGAGGCTGAACCTGCTCGCTGCTCTGACACCCCCCCCCCCCCCCCTTTTTCTTTTCTGGTTTATTTTTGATGGAATCAGCCTTTATCCTCAGATAAGAGTCAGATCAAGACAAGAGTTTTACATCACACCTGCACATTCAGACATATCCTGCCTCCTAAATGAATTTTGGAGGCGGAGCCTGCTCTTGAGAGAGCTGTCAGGTTTATAAAGGAGGTCTGTACATCCCCAGCCTGACATCCAACACTGGCAGCCCCCACAGACCCAGCGATGCTGCGGTTATATAACCAGGAGCTCAGCATGGGAACAAAGACATGTGCTGCTGCCGGTGATCATTCATCAGTGTAAAGAGACAAGCCTTAATTTCGGATTTCGCAGAATGTGGAAGGTGAAGAGGGTCTTTGTCCCCCAAATGCCACTTATGTTACGTGCAGGAGCGCATTAGCAGAATGAGTTTTGTTGGATGTGTCTGTGTTGCTTCACATTTGAATCCTGACTCATTTGCAGGGCTGCACCTGTATTCCGCATAGATTATAACAAAAGAGATTCTCACCCAGCACAGCTGTCGCCTGCAGAAACCGGTACAGGGAGTCTCTTTTGGATTCTTGAAAGTCTTTAGGGAGACGCTTCTAAATGTTCTCGACATAAAAGAAGACAAATTTTATGATTTTAGATGCAAAAGAGAGTTCAGGACATGCTGGCTCCTCCATGAGGCCAAACTGAGTCCTGTTATAAAGTCGCGGTGCCCCTGGGAGCAGTACGCTTGAGGTTAAGTGCTGTAAGAACTTGGGTTGGGGTTAGGACCAGTGTGGAGATGACCGGGCTTATAAATCAGATGAAAGGAGAAAGGGAGGCCAAAAAGGAAGCGAGCAGAAATATGCGCAGAAGCAGTGGAGCGTTTTACATCCCCTCTGCGTACGGCAGAAACTTTGCAACCGAAGCGCTTAAAGCTGCTCGTCTGAGCAGATGGAGGAAGAGAGGAGCGCGGCTTTGCTCTGATGTGTACCAGACGAGTGCAGGGCTCCGTTACAGTGGCCTCCTCATGCTATCATTTATCATCAATAGTGTCTGTCCCAGATGAAGGGGAAAGGCAAAAGCGCTAACCGTTTGAATCTTCACAGGGCTCCACTGATCTACAAACCATGCTCTTGTCACTTTCCATACGCCAACAGGGTCAAGCACGACCACCGGCAGATGTGCTACGGTGTTCTTCTGTCTGAAGCTCTCCTGCATCTCTTATTGGTGTGATTATTCTTCCTTCTTTGTGTAAAACAATATGGTCCACATCTGGTTGACTGCCACATCCAATCTCTCAATCTGGCCCCGTGTCCCTATTCTCTCCACGGTGTCATCTCATCCTCCCGCAGGATCGGCCTCCATCTCGGTGTCTCCCACGGCGGCTCCTCAGCTCCGACGCAAGCTGTCCCGGGAGACATGAATTAATGATAGCAGCGCAGGCTTCACAGCCCAGCCTCATCCATTACATAACCCAGGCAGGTCTGCACCGTTTTTGACACTCAGTGCACGGCACAAAGGAGCCTCTCCCAGATTACCCTGTTTACCCCCCTTTTCGTCTCCTGGATACGCTGTGGCGCACGACATACGGTGGACAGGGTGGAAGGCCATCAGCGCAATGTCACCGCCATTTAACCTTAAGATGTGCAGTGAAAGTTGTCTGACTCTAGATGGCTTTAGGGGTGTTTTCCTGACCCAATGTGCACAGAAAGTGAAGGCAACGTTTCTGTCATCCATCAAAAGGCTTCAGAAATCAGAGAGAAGTGATTCAACTAATTAAGGAATGAGGGGAGTTCTCTTGTCTTTCCAATTCCTTCAGGGAGCTCAAGCATCCCATGATTCTCTTAATTACTCTTACTGTAATATAATTGTGACACATCTCATGTACCTATTTTTTCACATTTATTTCTATCATGTGTATACACCATGTGTATGTATGTGCATACATGTATATGTGCATATATATGTGCATCTGGAGCATGGAGTCGAGGCCATAGTTAATCATGTGATGCCTCAGTAAGTCATACTCACACATCCATCAGCTGACTTCCCAGGTTCCTGAGGCTTAGCACAGGTTTCAGTCTTTGAGTTGAAGGGGGGGTCAGCACCCACAGCCGCGGCGCTAGGTGTGGGGATGTCTCGCTCCTCTACCTCTGTGTCCACCACAGAGCCTCTGAGTGTCTGGAGACGGTCCAGCATTTGCTGCGCTGCTACTGGAGGCTCATTTGCTCGCTCCTCTGTTTCAGGTCAGTCATGAACACGGTGATGAGTGCTCAAGGCCATCCGTCTTCTCAGCTTTAAGAGTCTCTGCTTGCTCAAAGTGCCACTGGTGGTGCATGGTGGGCTTCCTCCAGTGTCTGATTATGGACTCTTGCATCATACACTTTTTTGTTCGGCTAATGGTCCGTGCAATCTTCATTAGCTGCTAACTGGTAAGCTTTAAGCGTGCACAAGCTGACTGATGTGCGAGCTCCATTTTCAGTTGGATCAAGGGCACCTAGCTTTGCCAGGAGAGTGCGGTGAAATAGATCACCATGAAGGTGATAGGACCAGGTCCTGGACTTGCGTATGCCAAACAAGCTCAAGAGCTCTTTAATCTGTTTTCTTTCGAAATCATGGTCAGGTTCATTCTGCATCACGGCGACCAGCGTCATCATGCAGACATTTTAACACCAAGAGCCGATGTGTATTGGTTAATATGAGCTGGCTGACGTCTTGTCCAGAGGGTCTTTTGGTAAATCTCTACACAAGGTCTACTTTCAATTTGGAATGTTCTCATTACACATGCTGTAATGTTTATCTGGGTCAGCAAAAGCAAAAACCAGCGCAGCTTGTAAATGATCTGAGCTGGGGTCCATCAATCCTAAAAAGGCTCATAGGTGTGGAAATAGCTCTCTCTCTCTTTTCCTTCTGCATTCTCTTTCTTTTTTTAAACACTACTGAGTGCTAAAACATGTGATTGTATGTGAATGTGTTTTCTGCTGCATGTTGGAGCCACACAGTTTGGCAGACGACAGAGCAGACACACAGTGAAGCTGTTCTCTAACTCACCCTCAGCCGGTGTCGGTCCTGATGATGACCAAAACTGGGTCAGGGGTCTTTGAGTCAGGGCCCTCGAGCAAGACAGAGGCCGTCTCTTCAGCTGCTTTGGAGTTGTCAGCTGGGCCCCGTATACCCTAGAAAAGTCTGTAGGAGGAAGAAACAGGAGTTCCAGCTGTCAAATGAGGGTGGATCAAGAGCCATTGTCTAGAAGAGCTCTGCAGGGCTGCCCTTTGATTGTCACATCTGTCATCATGGTGGGACCAACCAGCCCTACTGGTAAATGTGCACTGAGCTTTTCCTGACTGAGCCAGCCTCTTTAGGCAGAGCAGAGCCCTGTGAAGCCCCCCTCTTTTCAAAAACAAAGGGGAACAGGTCTTCTTTACATTTGGCAAGTGCTCCTAGAAGTCTCTGAATTACTGTGCTTGTGTTCTTGGGGGCTATGCAGTGAGTGGCAATATTACCAAGCTCTCCACACAAGAGAGAAACAAAAGTAACTTTCAGGGTCTTTTACAGTAGATTGTTTTTGTACATTGCCACATTTGGATCTCTCTTCTCTCTTGTTTGGGTTGGTGGTTGAACAATGTGACATTTGACAGTTAACTGTTGCTGTAACAGTTCCACTTCCTAATGGACCTCGCCTTTTCCCCGGTGTCTGCATCATTCTCATTTGTGTTTAAGTGTGCGCAGCTTGCCAATGGTTGCTAGATCTTTAAGCTCAGAGCATAGCTCTTTGACCTCTGCTTTTGGTTCTTGAACCTCTTATATCATATTCTTCCTCCCAAAAGAAAGTAGGATGTCTCTCCTTCCTTGCTCTCACTATCAACAGTAACATCATGTCTGACTCAGCTCTGTGACTGTGGTAAACCCGTCTCTGGACTAGTTTGGCAAGCTGTCATGAAAAGTAGTGACAGCTTGCTTCCTCTTGGTGCAGGCTTCTGAAAACAACGTGTAAGACTTCACCAGATTCAGGGGTTCCAGATGCACTCTCTAGAGCCTCTCCATAGCCATCTAGTTTTGTCACAACACTTGAATAATTTCCAGTGCAGAGCCCTTTAAGTGCTCAACCATTCTCTTGTGCTTCCATTTAGCAGAAAATTCACACTCTCCAGTCATCAGGTGATGGCCATCAAGGCTCTCCTCACCTACAGGTATGGGACGGGGCCAGAGAATGTCCAAATGCTGTTTTTTTTCTAACAGGTCTCCAACAGACAGAATAATCGAGTCAGGTGAGTTCTCCTGTATAACATATGTAGAAAATGAAACATGGACATCATTAACTCCCTCATTAGTTTTATGAGCTTGGTTAGAAGTCATCAGCCAGACTCCCAGACTGAGAAGAGGGATCTTTTCCTCAATTCAGTGTCTGAAGGTAAGGTGGTAAGTGGTCTGACTGAACATTATGATGGAATTCTCTAAGTACTAGAATGTTGCATGTACATTAGGCCAGGTCTGGGTCTGTGCCTGCCTCTCTGTATCAGCTAACTAAGCTCAGCTCTTACCTGAGATTTCAAGCATGAGAATATGCCAGTTAATGTAACACATGTCTCATGTACTTATGGGATGGAGGATAGGTTCTCTTTCTTAAATGACTAATGAGATTCCCAAATATAAATGGTTTGAATTAAATATACACACAACAAAAGCTATTTAAATGATGTCTGAAGGAAAAAAATGTGGATTATGTGTAAAATTAAAAGTAAACAAAAGTAGTAGCCTAGTTATGTTAAATTACATATATAATATGGCGGGCCCACATACACTGTCACTGCCACCTCAACATATTCAGAGACCAACTAAACCCTCATTGCAGGTCTGAGATGTGGTTGGAGTGTGGGGGGGGGGGGCAAAAACAAAATGACCACTGCCCTGGTATAGAAGCAAAAATAAAAGTTACATGCAATTAGTTAGTGAGTAGTGGTCATGGGTCCAGACAGTCCACAGGGACAGGGTAGGGAGTGAAGGCCACCAACAGGGTGCAGCAGTTCACCAAGCCAAAACCAGTTCCAACTCACACCAGTAGAAGGGACAGAGAGCAACTGTAGATTGGGGGAGCGTCCATCTCCTCCTCCTCTTAGTAGGTCAGAAGTGCTTCATATATCAGTCAAGTAATCTAAATGACAACTCTCTGCCCTCCTCCAATCGTTAACGTTGACTCTGTGGGGATGGTCACACACCTCTTTCCTCACCTTTCCACACTGGACACACACATCACTAAATCCCATCCCTTTACCTCAGATGGTCAGGTTTGGTTGAGGCCACCAGAGCTCGAACAAATGCCAGTTAATATTAAGAAACAGCTGACACCTCATTATATAAATAATGCTGTGATACATTACAGACATTAGAATCACATGAAATTCGCTCTCACATGAGCTGTAAATAGTAATAATTTCATTTTAACTCATTTTTAACACATTATACTTTATCCATATTAATATGTGCTTTTAAACAGATAATGAAAATTTATCTGACATGAAAATTATTTCTGTCTAGTTTAGCTGGGCTGTGTAATCTTGCAAATGTGGGTTAATATCCACATTTTCAGATTTTTGAAAAAGAAAACAAGGATATTGAGGTTTCTTTCTAAATTTCAAGAACACATCATTTACACACAGATTTCACTGCCTTAAGGCTTTTTGTTATGAATTATAAACAAGAGGACCATTTCTATCACACAACACACAACAATCTCATGATATATTGATCAACTCATTAAAGAATAACACACCTATATGATGAGCGTCTTTGCTGAACTGATGACTGCTCAAATTTTAAATTAAACAAATGTGTCACCACTGTTGAATATTTTAAAATGACTCTCTCTTTTTGACCCAGCTGTACAGCCTCTACACAGGCTTCTCCTCCCTATCTCTTAAAGCCATAGAAAACCAGTGAAGGTCCATTAACTATTAATTAGCCATAACATTTCCATCTCCTCTCCCCTTGTGTGCACTTATACAGTGAAATGCTCCAAAATCTCAAATTATAGGCTCTTTTAATCCTTATTGTCTTCACATAAATGGCTATGCTGATCAATTCAATTCAGCTCAAACACTAACAGCCGATCAGGTGAAATCCCGCTCGAGTGCTGTGTCTCATGTGATTGATTGCACTACTCTTCACTACTGATCTTCACTACTTAACATGAGCTGTGTTTTTTGATGGTGACTTTAAAAAGTAGGGAAAGCAAGGGGTGGACGGGGTGGTTTGGCTGTAATGGAAGTGTCATAAATAGTTCATAGCAGTTTTCCAGCATTCAGCAGAACACCTTAGAGCCTCGAAATTGCTGCTACAGTGGGCACAACTCCAGAATTACATAATGCTCCAGAAGTGTGCTTTGTTTGCCAATATGCTGGTATACACTGGCCAGATATGCCCACGTGAAGTTACACTTACAATTAGAAACAGACAGAACATTTTAACAATTACTGCTATTTTGTGGCAACACAATGTGCTCGCTGCTCATTAGACCTGCTGTCTTTGAGGCACAATCTCAGAAACATCAATGTGGCTCCAAAACAAGCATAAGTGAGGGGACTACTTTACTGCAAATGTCTGCATGGTGGGAAGAGTATAATGAATTTCATGTTGGTCAGCACAGTTCTACGCAGCTGGGTGGAGGAACGTGTTGCCTGAAAAAGGAACAGGAAAAAGTTCAAAGGAAATTGCCTGATTCTATCGCAATTTTTGCCTGAAACTTCACCGGCCATCGATTTCCACATTAAGCAGACCTTTTCGTTAACATTGTTCCCAGACATTGCTCAGAGTGCTTATTGATTGCAGTGGGCAGCCAGACACCACAGATGCATCCTCAATCACCAAGAGCTAAATTAAACATGTCCTTATGGTTACAGGGAGGCAACTACTGGCCCGAGTTTGGAGCAGCGAAACAGCAGCTCCAGACAAATTTGCCCCTCAGTGTTAAATAATGAGGTTTAATTAGGAAGATTTGAAACATCTAATGATAAAAGTCTATTACTAGGATTAGCGATCACAATAAATCAAATCAAACGTACTAAGTGTGCAGAATACACGTCCATCACACATGATTGTGTACATGCCTTCTTAAGACTTGAGACTGAAAAGTGAGGAGTCAACTGCAGTCTCCATGACAGCAGGAGCCTGAGGTGGGTGTTGAACTATTCACCAGGGACCGGCCTCCACAGTATGACCCTGATCAGTGGAATGAGAGCAACTAAGCTGATCGCCTCCGTTGCCTTGGACCTGAAGCCCAGCTTGGGGATCCCTGCACTTCTGCTGCAGGTTACTTCCTTCTCAAAGGCATATTAAGTTCTTGGTTTGCTGTATTACAGAACATAGAAAACATACAATTATAGCCTCATGCACTGATATTGAAAGCAGGAGCCAGTGGGCAGAGTGTGTGGGACTGGCTCTGTATAGTACTGTACTCAGCTTTGTATGTGTGAGAATAAATGTGTCAGAAATTGCTCAACCTATAAAATATGTATTATGTATTTTTATATATGAGGAAATAAGCAGTTATGAGCCTGATTCCCTTTTGGAGATATGTACTATATACTGGATGTATATGAATGTGTCTATTTTGCACATGATTTATGGAATTTAAAGCAAAATAGTGAACATTCCATTCAAAATGAATAAATTTTATTTTCAGGATGTGTGTGGATCAATTGAAGGAATAAAGCTCAACATCACCATGCACCTAAGCAGAATATTGAATGGGTTACATGGCAGCTGAAATACGGTGATCAACAGCGGTGTGTTTTGGCCCCCTGTTGAGACACAGTAGGGGGCATGTAAAGGTGAAGTTCTGGTTTTCAGGGTCCACAATGTGGACCCCCTGGGAAGAGTAATCACCATGAGGCCAGCAACAGTCAGCACAGCAGTGGCCCCTCATCACAAAGACACTCGTCTCCAGAGACATGGCTGCGCCTTTGTGCTCCCCCGCACTCTGAGTGTGTCCCACACCAGGGGGTTTGAGAGGCACCACAGGGTGCCCATTAAACCATTAGGAGTGGAGGACAGCCCTGACAGCCTGATATACAAAAATCTGCACACACGCTCGCATACAAATGTACACGAGCAAAGAAAATCTGCGGATGTACTGTAAGAGTCCAAATGCTCTGTGATAACAAAAGCAACTGAACTGTTCACTTAGCATCGCTGTCAGCCATTTAGAGGCTGAATGACAGAACAACCTCTCATCTTATTTGGCTCAAACACTTGTTGTTCATATTAAAGAGAATTTGTGGGGTTTTGTGCATCAGACACTGCATTGTTGATGCTATGTAGTTTTTGGTAATGGTTGCAATCTTTAAAAATAATTAAATACTATGATAAGTACGTATATATATATATATATATATGTGTGTGTGTGTACACACATATATATATATACATACTATCAGATATAATACAAATAACATAAGGGTGGCTAAAAACTATATTGGCCCTTATAGATAGAATGATTTCAATTTAATGGACACATTTCTATAAAATATTTATTCCTAAGAAGGAGTGTGCTCACAGTAAATGGGTTCATACGGACTTAAACAGCTCAGCTTTTTCAGGCACTTTAATAACCACCTATATGCAGAAATCTGGGAGGTAAGTGACCTGTTAAAAATGGTAGCGAAAGCTCAGCTGCAGCGCTCGAGGGTGGTTGAGACATGCGGCTCTGTATCCATGGTGTTTATTTGGCAGAGCCACAGAAATCTGGCCTCATGTTCTTAGACAATAACAAGATTGAGCCAAAAGGTTAGTGGTCTATTGTAACTGTGCAGGCAGAAATGAGGAAACAACTGCTTACTTTTTAGAAGCTGCAAAAGGAATAAGAAGCATAGCACTAAAAGTGCCACAGTACATTCCATTTATGACGCTCTTGTGACCTTGTTCTTTTACTGCGCACATTTATTTGTAAGTAAGGTAATAGGGGCTGCCATCGTTATATTTTGCGTTGTGTTTTGATCATCTGCTGGCTGCTGCGCGTCCTTGAGTGTGTGCGGTGTGAAAGGTGTGGCTGGAGTCAGACTGAATCATCATCTGCCCACAGGAGGAGTCACTGCTCCATTACGCATTGTCTCGGTCTTTGGGCGTGGGGGAAGATCCTGTCTTTGTGTCAGCATCGTCCTCTTCAATAGAAGGAATTAACTAATGATCTGAGCAGACAGGCAGAATGTTATATTAATGGTGCATGACCCCTTCAAACATTTATCTTTTATTCTGTAAAGTTATACATTTTGAGAATCACCTCTGCTGCTCAGACCAAATATGTACTGTATAAAACTGTTGTAACAGAAAAGTCCTGCTGGGATGAGATGATGACTTATAGCTGTGCACACAGAGCACCCTTTAGAAATGACTAACTTCAGGCTGCATCGATGCTGCGTGATGGCCTGAGTGGACTGAATGTGTTCTGAACAGTCTCTTTTATATACGTCCTGGTCTCCAGCACTGTGGACTGGTTCTGTACTGGTTTCTACAGCTCAGCGGCAGTCCAGGTCTGGAGTGAGTTTTTCCGTTCAGTCCGACTGGTCTCCTCCATCTCTGTCAGCGGAGGGCTGTTTTTAGAGCCAGCCACCAGATTATTAATAAGGCTAAGACATTCTCATTTGGCCATGGGAAATGAAAAATTCTAATGGGCGTGATTCCACTGTCTGTCCAGCTCCCCTGCTAAGCACAGAGGATAAGATGGATGAAACCTGGCTGTATTAGTGATTTCTGATGATGCGGTGCCGCTTGGTAAATAATTACACATGAATAAAACTGTGAGACCTGCTCACATGTTTCCTGCTATTACCGTCGGCCTGAGCTGTGAAGTTTTGAAAGTTCAACCTCGTGGGCTCAGCCATTCTCAGCTTCTTGTTTTCAGCTGCCTCCTCTGCTTATTTCTCTTTCTGACTTTAAAATAACAACACGGAAACAGACACGCAAGCAGGCATGCACCAACGTGCACAGAGGGCAAATATCATTCATTTCTGGTTTTATTATTAATTAAACATGTGAAAAGACTTTTTAGAGTTTTCTAAGCAGCGTTTCCCTCTCTGCTCTTGTCCTTTTTGGAATCTAATTGTCTGGTTTGGGATGCAACTCAAAAACAACTACATTGCAAAAAAAACCCTACAGGTATACCCATCCCAGAAGTTACTGGGCAAAAGAGGGCCCACACGTTCCCCTAACAGCACATCTGGGTGGAACAACAGTTCTGGTAGGAAAGAACCTCCCAGGGTGGAGGGTGGGGTGAGTGTGATGTGAGGGAAAAGGTGTGGGATTATCTCAGAGCCATGTTAAGACCATGTCAGGGTAATTAGTTAATTGGGTTTAGGCTGCTGGACCTGAAAGTGAAGATCAGACAGTAACTCTTGTAACTGCCACTGTCATCATGTTCCTTTGTTCTCCGCGTCTGCTCTTCTGCTTGGGGAGATGCTGCCACATAAAAGGCTAAAGTCCCACTAATGCCCAACAGCAGACTACTCCCCACACACTCATCTGGTGTGTGTGTGTGTGTGTGTGTGTGTGTGTGTGTGTGTGTGTGTGTGTGTGTGGAGAGGAAAACGATGACAGTAATGATATGACACATGTAGGCGTGGGACAGCGCCTGTGTGTTCTTGGAAACCTGCGCTGCTCCATCTGCTGCTGTTGGGTGACCAGCTGCCTGCCTCCCATTGGCACAGCAACACCAGCAACAACTACTCTGAAACCATGGCAACTGGCCCCATGTGTGAGGTGAGCTCAGACAGACTGACTCTCTCTCTCCCTGTCCCCCCTCCTCTCTCTCTCTCTGTCTCTGTCTATCTCTCTCTGTCTCCCTCTCTGTCTCTCTTTGTATCCCCCCTCTGTCTCTCTCTCTCTCTGACTCGCTCTCTCTCTCCATCACCTTGTCATGCCTTTTTAAATTGTAAATAATGGAGAGAAAACAACATTTTTATCGTCGCAACCTGTTTTAGGTTTCTTACTTTGGGACTATCTGTGTGTGTTGGCCTGCACATATGGAGCATGTGCATGGTGCATGAATACAGGAGTTAACTCCTTCAACCGGAGGATTACTGCACACCGAGTCCTTAAGATTTCAGCTTTGTAAGCATGAAACCATTTCTATGAAAAGATGAAATATTGATACATAAGTGTGGTGCATGCATCAATATTAGAGATCAGTTGCCACGAAGGTTGGAAGATAATAGTTCACCCTGTCATGTATTGGTAAGAGCATCACATTGTGAAATTCTTCTGACAATCAGTTCAGACAAAAAACCCTAAATGCATGAAAGCACTTTAACACTTTAATTTTAACTGGACTGAATGAGGTCGAGTCCAGAGAGCTTTCATTTCATGCATATAAAATAAAGCTCAACAATGGCTGAACCGTGACTCACATTTGTTTGCAGAACGTGTACCTGGATAAATCCTTGAAAAGCTTGGAAGAAGCTGTAAATCACAGCTGCGGTCTTCTCTTGCAACAATGAGTGCCCATCATCGTAACAAACTGCTTATTAAATTGTTATTCCAGGAAGTGTGATGTGTAGCTCTGACAAACCAAACTACAGAAGGCAGAAAGTTTTAAACTATCTAATTATTTTAAGTATTCTGAGAACTCTTGGCAAAGGCCTGAAGGGCAGATGTTCATTTATATAAAAATTTTACAAGTCTGTGACATCACGGCCATTTTAAACCTGCTTTCAATGTCAAAATAAGCTGTTATGTCACCGGCTGGGGTGTGGCCAGCGGTGGGAAAGGCCTGCAGCTTTTGAACAACTGCACATACAGCAACTAAAATGTCATTTCTAAGTAGGCAGCTAACAACACAAGGAGAGAAAAACAGTTTCATTTAGTATATATGGTGTTGTGTAGTGTAATTATATAGTGTTGTGTAATTGTATAGTGTATTGTGCTGATTAGACAGAAAAAAGCTAATGGGCTCTTTAATTTCCAGTATAATATATTCATCCTACTATTATGGAGATGATGCTGTGAGAAAAATGAAGCAGAATCTCAATAAATTGAGATTTATTGTTTTATAATCTTAAATATTTGGTGTCAAGCTGTTGCTATAACATAATTGGCTGTGGGGGGGTTCAGTTGGAAATGTAAATGCAGTAAATGTGACGATGGCGCTGTGCCATTACTTGATCTATTTATGGGTAAACTGGATTTTAATTTGCAGTCCTGCAGTCTCTGTCTCTGGATTGCTTTTATTATTGAACGAGGTGTTGGATATAGTTCTCATCTGACTTTTGGACACTTTAAGTGGATCCTGATACCCTTTGACAGCAGATTTGTGTCCCCAGACTGCTGACTCCAGCTCAGTGGGGAAGGCTGAGAGGGAGCGCCAGCATATTGACATCCTGGTTCGTTTGAGCCCAGCCTGTGTGGTTAATGGGGACTTAAGCCGGCGATCTCCAAGCATGGGTATTATCTGTCCTAACCACAATTCCCAGTATTGACAGGTGAAATTAAGATCAGGTGGTAAGAAAGAAGAAGAGGATCACTCATGATCAACTACAGTCCACGGTCGTCATTAGATTTAATCCCACCTATTCTTTGAGTTCTTATTTCGCTCACTTTTCCTGCATGTGCTCACTGGTCCAACACTTTCATCTGAGTGGGTGTGCATCCACAGGTAGAAGGAGAAAACCTCAGGGCAGCCTCATCCATCATCATCATCAGATCTGATAGTCTCGGACCTCGTCTCAGTGCCAGGATATTAAAGCCGCTCTCCCTCTGCCATACAGCTGAACAGCAGACACACATTTCATTATGTGACTCCAGTTTTTTGATTTCTTATTAACGTTCCTGGGTGCGTCTGCTCAGCGTGACTTAACTCTTTTGCACCGCGCGCCTGATTGGGCGAGGACGCTGCTGCAGGACCCAGTGACGCAGGATTCAGACGCTAAATGCAAAATGTTTTGCAGAGTTTTCCAGGGGCTGTCTACTGTACTGCTGTGAAGGGAAGGGGTGGGGGGGTAGTTTGTTCTGCAGAGGCTTCATAAATATTGGATGGGGTCCTTGCCTGATCCCCCCCTCCACTGCCTGCCTTATGCTTTGCTGTATGCTACCAGGGAGGAGTGCTGCCTGTCTGGCGTGTTCTGTCCCTGTTATGTAACGGGTGGCCGGCTGCACGGACTGCAGCGGGGAGGCAGGAGAAGGGATTCCCTTCTGCACAGGGAAAAAGTGCTTTGGAAAGAAGGATTGGAACGAGGGTGAGGGGAGGTAAAAAGAGGAAAAGACCACCGAGGTGCGAACAGACATCTGAGTTGAGATGCTGAGGAGGGTGGATGTTTGGAGGTGTGCTGGTTTCTGTGGCATGTTTGGACTGTAGTCTGTGACAAACAGGAGGAGCTACAGTAAGTCCCACTGTTGGAGGCAGAGTTATACAATAAGATCCTGTCGTCCTGAGGGAACGGCTTTGGCAGAGTTTTTGAATAAGCTGAGTCTAAAAGTACTGGAGCAAATCCATTATGAAAGGCTTTTACTTTGTGTGTAACTTGGAAAAACAAAGGTAAAAAAAAAACAAGTAGAGGGGAACTATGTAGTTGCATAATCCATCATCTCTAAATGGATTTAATTCCAAATAGGCTCTGATTAGATTAAATAAAACTGGTCGGTTCCTGACTATTGAAGATAGTGATGCTTGATTCTCCTCACACACAGCGACTGCCAACAAAAGCGTGCAGTCATGATAAGGGATCATGTGCTGTGTGTGTTTGAATTGGCTGTATTAACAGCACCATTAATGAGATTGTCACCTTTGCCCTTTTGAGTGTGGTCTAAATGCACCGAATATGTGACGAAACACATTTTTATTCCATTTAACTCTGTTTTGATTTAACTAATTCACTCACTTTGCAAACTCCTCCCTCCCGATCTTCATTAGATTATTCAAAACTCACATTTGAAGCTGATCTTCTAAAGCTGCTTATATCAACCAGGGATGATTCATTAAAGTAATGGGTTGTTTCGATGTGTATGGATTACAGGGTTAATCTCTTTTTCCTGGCTGAGACTGGAATATGTGATCACTCACTGACTGGACAAAACCATTTCAGACTTAAAAAAAGTAATTTAATCCATCTGTCCAATTACCCACTCTTTGGTATTCCACACAATTGTTTTTGTGCTGGTAATCTTTGGCACTTGTGTCTAAATGCATCTGGAGCCTGGAAAACAGCACGACAAGAGCCTCCATTAAACGGTGTCTCGTGTTATTTATGGTCAATATTATCAACGTGCATTGTCTGGACAGAGTCTCGCGCTCCTCTCGCTCTCTCCGTGGCTCTCGTGCTGCAGATAAGCAGAGGTGCGAGACGCTTTCTGCGCCAGCTAATCTGGGGAGCGTAGCCACCGAGGTTTTCTGAGCCGACCAGGGCTGGAGGGATGAAGATGAGAGATGAGAAGAAGGTTGGAGAGGCGAACAGAGCTTGAAAAGCCTTGTTGAGGTTTACTGTGCTGAATTTCATCAAATTTCATCATTTTACTGTCCTGGGGATTATTGGTATCTGACTAGCGGAGAACTGGGAGGTTTTATTCTTTCACCTGTGGTTTTTGTTGCTTCATTAAGCTCCAAAGGTGTTTTTATATATTAAATATATTAACACTAAATAACTAAAGGCATTTGTATTCTTCCAAAGAGTGGAGCTCATCTCACTGACTGACTTTCATTTTCACTCTTTCCAGGATGTGAGTCCATGCAGATCTGTTTGTCTCTGCTTTAATCCTCTTTGTTCAGTTACAGTATGTAGTTATTTATTTCAACGTCCACAACAAGGAAATTAAGAGAAGAAGAGCCGCGCTAATGAGAACTGCAGCCACTCCTGGGAGGGTTGCGTGCACTAAATTTAATCTGCAATTAAGCTCTTCCTGTGGTACAGTAGATGGGTTTGGTATTTCTGGGAAAGTGTGCAAATCTTTCCAGCATGTTTTATTAAGACAGCTGCTACATACACAGACTTCCTGAGTGGCAGGTGGGAAATTGTTTTTGTGTAACTCACAGTATTTAGTAATTATATTTAACGAAACTGATGATAGATACAACCCATAAAGAAAGATTTTTAGTGATTTTTGGGGGGGTAAACGCATGCTACCCAACAGACCGCTGGCTGTTTGAATGATTAGAACAGATATTGTGGTCGACAGAATGAAAATTACCTCTTTTTTAAGGAGTGTGAGAGTGTGTGAGAGGCAGCGAGAGAATTGGAGGCATTGTGCATGCGCCTGCTGTGATGAAGGGTAATGAGATGTAGCATTCACAGGTACACCGAGCTCACATGCTGCGCATAACAGTTCTGATTCATGGCAGATTACTAACGGGGGGGGGTTGGGGGTTCGCTCCTTGATGGAAGTGATTTGACCAGGAGAGAAAGTGAAGTGAGGCTTGCGGATGCTCACGTTATCTCTGAACAAAGCGGACGGCTATAATAAATTGAACTGCCCTCTGCTAACGAATGGAGCATAGAGACGGGCAGTAGGAAATGAGGGGTCGGGGTGGGGGGGCACCATGAACGATGGCACAGCTCATATCGGGCCTCTATTACCCAGGCCTATAAGTTCTCTTGTCCCTGCTGGTAATGAGTGTAATGAGACAACCTCTGAGAAGCACGGTGTCTCCTCGATCTTGTGCTCCGAGGACAGAGATGAGCTCATTCCAACCTCCTAAAATGCACTTAACGTGGCCTGTGCCCCTATAGTACTCTGCAATGACACATTTTTCTTTTCTTTTTTTTTTATTGCACATACGTCTGAAGATTGATTTTTTTCCCCTCTTTATTGGTATCATCTGGGCAACAAACCCTTTAATAAATTTGGTGACTTATTTTAGGCTCCAGCGGGATTAACAGCAGCTGTGTTCATAAATCCTCTGACTGAACCATAAAATCAAATATTAAAATCTTCTTGACTCATAACTCTTGTTGATCCGGTGACGTGCTGATGATATAAACCAATTCATAATTTGGTTGAATGTTGTGGAAAATGGGATTTTTTAAAAAAATGTTAAACAAGAAAAAGACAATTTATTATAAAGTAAACCATTAGGCCAAAAAGACGCATTTTGACTTTACACACGTGAATGACCTACAGCACTGCAGTGATCTGTTTTTACCCTTCAAACAGGGCTCTTTTTTTTTTTTTTTTTGCACTGGCCTAATTATGTAAAAACCTGTTTGATCACACACCGTCTGCAGTTCCAGCTCCTCCAACACAACCCTGAAGCAGATGGGTGTGTGATGTTTAAACGCTCTGGTCTAAACACCTTAGGAGCAAATAGGTGTCTATTAAAACCCAGCCTCAAGTTCACGTGGTCAAATCATCTTGTTTCACACTCTCTCTCTTTTTTTGTGCGCTAAACTTAGTCAAGAGCTGTCTCCATTGTTTTTAGGAGCGGAACACAAGTATTCTGTGAGATGGATGAAAAAAACCCGACACATTTTAAAAGTAAATCTTAATATAAACATTTTATTCAGTGCATTTTCGTGTATACAACAAAGAATAAACAACTGGAAGGTTTCAGGCAGCTACAGCGTCTGCCAGTAAATGTTGTCTTATCTGTTTTAGCCTGGTAGTTTGGAACACATGATCCAACATGGGTTAATACACATAGCCTACATCATGCATCTCTAAACCAGAATTTCTCTGCTTTCTCCCATGCAAAAGGTTTACCTAAACAAAAGAAAGAAAGAAAGAAAGAAAGAAAGAAAGTAACGAACAAAGAAATCTTCTGGAGGAAAGCAAGAAAAAGAAAGTCCTTCCAGAAGCATCAGAACAAAGTAGCTGAAGGGAGAACCTAGCCCATAAAAAGGGTCCGTAGTGTACATAATTGTGTTTGTACATGCCCTGTGCAAGTGAGGGGAGGTCTTCAGCTTTTTTTTCCCAATGTTTACAAATATGACAGGTCCTATAAAATGTTAAGCCACCTAAAAGTCCACAGTATTTTTTTTTTTAAATATAGAAAATGTCACCACGATAATTTACTAAAACACATAACAAGCATCCTGGGGAGGGGCCTGTATCATTTAATAGAACTAGACGAAAAAAGGATGGGGTTTCGGGGGACGAAGGATGACACGAGCACAGAGAAACGGGGAAAAAGATCACGAGAACAAGAGACAAAGACGGCGTGACACAGTGGTAACAGAAGGGAATGGGAACACAAAGTAGTCGCCTCAGATCTTCGCATATCAGCAAAGAGCACGACATTGAGCACGCTGCCAGATTCCAAGTGTTTCAAATCACTTCCTCTCTCCATTGTTCCTCTCCCCCTCTATGATTTTTTTGCTTTCTTTTAATAAAAAAAAAAATACAATGAAAATGGGGGAAAATCCAGCTTTGCCTTTATTCTGGCACGGTTTTCAGCTGCTTAAAGGGACGCTCTTTATGTTCGGTCTTTGGTTTGCTGGAACCCCTTTTAGTTAAGAAACAGCAGTAAAAATACAGAGACCCAATGGTGTGGGAAAAGAACAAGAGGAAGAAATAAAACAAGTCATTAAATAAACAGCTCTCGGCTAAATAAGAAAAATCGGGGGAAACAGAACAACACCAAGGTGCAGCTGTGGCGTCTCTGACAGGAGCCACTCTGTCCCTTCGATATCAGGTCAGTTGAACATAGGCTTCGTTTCCCCATGCTATAGAGAGCTCAGTCTCTGAGCGTGTGCATTAGGACACAGGAGAGCTACCGTCTGGCCTGCCGCAGTCCCAGCAGCGCCGGGCTGTGCAACACCAGGGAGTTTATAGGCTTTTAATCCACAGAACAATGGATGAGACGCAGGTCAGGGCCCGCGCCGGCGGCTGCCCCGGACTCCTGCACGTCTTTGCATCCCCGTCTGACAAATGCGTGAGTGCTTGGTGTCAACGTGATGCAAGGAAAAGTTAACGCAGTCGATAACTGAAGGAAACTGAAGTCGGATAAAAATGCTCACTAGTATGTCATCATTGCCAAACTTGAAATAGCACAGGTAAGCGCAAAAGAACTGTTAACTTCCAGAATGGACGGTGTGTGGTCTAGTGTGGTGATGAGGGATGGCGGACTAACTGATGCTCGCTAGATGCTCGTGGGTTTCATTGTAGCTAGTCCTGAACTGCTTGTCAGTGATAGACGTCTGCTTGGATTCACGCTCTGCTGGAGGTAAGGTTTTAGTGGTTTCCACCCCGGGCCTGGGCTCGGCCGCCGGGCTACGTCGACTCGTTCTGGCTCACGGCTTTGCCCCCGTTGAGCATCGCCGAGGCGCTCCGGCTCTTGGTGGGCGTGCCGCTGCCGGAGCGGGAGAACTCCGTCAAGTCGTGGAGGGATGGCTCTCTGTACATGGCCACTGGGGAGACACAGGGAAAGAATGGACTCAGACGGGGAGAAGCGGGAGGGCCACCGCTTCACGGCGCCGCGCTAGATCACAGTTTCTGCTTGTTTTGCTTTTCAGGAGAAACCTCAGAATTCCGAGGCACGCGGGCTTCGGTTTCGGAACGTTGCTCTGTCTCGGATGCTGCTTGATGTAAGCTCCTCTGGGAGGCTGTGGCTGAAACAGCAAACCCAGCCCTTCAGACCCTTCACTTAGACCAGCAGGAAATCGATGGACCGTCCTCACACACGTCAATAAATGGCAGGATTTCACAGGGAATCTACCGGTCCCCGCCCTCACAGTCACCCGTTAATATTGCGTTAATGTAATGGTGGACAAACGACATTTAAAGTTGACCTCACGCCCCACTTTTCTTTTTTTTTTTAACTTCCTGTTTTTCTCTGGTTGCTGCTTGACAGAAAACACATTTTTCTCAAAAGGGCAGCACTTTGTGACTTTAAGAAGGAATCTTAAGAGGATTTTCCCACTTGGGTTTTAACAGTGTGAGCCGAACCTGCTCCATTCAGAGACAGATTGAAAGGCTGTGGGCTCCGAGACTCACAGACTGGAACAGAAGAATGGTGAATAATGGCTGGAAGGGGGGCCACTGCCAATGCAGAGGCAGGGATCTTAATTGGAGCCCTGTATCGCCGCTGCCTCGGAATCACACGAGGTGCTGGAACAAATTGGTGAGGTTTTATTTTGTTTTGTTAAATTTTTTTCCCCTCCTCTTTCTTTTGCAAGGGTCTTTTCAAATGGTTTGCCACATTTGGAATTTAAATTATGTAAAGGATTGAATATAGAACTCAAGGGGAAGGGGAACGATTCACATTTATTTTCATTCTGCCATTGAACCTTAAAAATACTTATTTTTTCATATAAACAGAATAAGCCGAGTGCACCAGTTATTGGAACCTGAATTACTGTCTCACACAGCCTATATTCATCTTTATTACTCAGTATTTTTCAGTTACTATAACCTCATAGTGTAAGGTGTATTTGAGAGGTGGCTGGCCTGTGAAATGTAAGGGAAAAAGCATTACAGTGTTCTCAGAGGACAGAGTTAGATTCTTAAAGGAGATCCTGGCTGAAGGAGCTTCAGCACAGATGCATTACGTTGGTCCAAGTAAGGGGAAAAGAAATAAAAAATGTGAAATAACAATTGCTGGATATCTAAATTAAATCAAATAGTTGAGAAAAGCTTTTTAAAATATGAGTTTTTAAAATCTTTTTAAGTTTTAACAATGCATTACTGTATTGTAATATGAATTTAATATAGCTTAAACTGTCATGAAACTGATAAATATTGACTTTAAGCTTGTAACTTATAGTAAATTCAGTTTGAGGAGGTGGAAGTAGTAAAAAAATAATTTAATCTGTAATCAATTTATCAAAACTGGGTTGGATTGGATTTAAAAGTTAAAATAACGTGCCGTGTGACAAACTGAAAATAAGGAGTAGTCAACAACCTCAGAAAGCGCTCTTTCTTCTCTTTGTTTGAGTCTTTGCGCAGCCATCCTTTCACAAGGCACTGAAGTGAAAGCGCCCCATCTTTGTTGGATCGTCTCTGTTGACAGGTAGATCTGCGCCTCACTGAAGATGAAAGGACTGCGGCCTTTTCCACAAAGAGAAGAGAAGCGCCTTTCTCTGGCTGATTCCCGGGCTCTCTGCAGCCCACATGGGTGCAGCTCTGACTGCAGTCCTGGAAATAAATTCCTGGGTGCGACTATTCAAAGACTTTTAATCTGTCGTCCTTCTCGCTCCTGGTCAGAGACAATGGTCTGAGCCCCTGCTGGAGTGTGTCAGCAGCAGAGTGTGACCAGCCGGAGGCGGCTGCTTCAATAGGTTCGCACCCATATTTCTACAGAGGAAGCTAAATGGCAGAGGGTCACGCAGAACGCTGCTCATTTAGTCTTCACTAGCAGAACATCCTCAAGGATCGAATGTAAAAAGAAAAGGAGGACATTCATTCATTCATTCAAAAAAAAAAAAGCTCTTTTTGCAAACTTTTAACCAAAATGACATTGAAGGTAGCTGAGAAACTTCGCTGTTAGAGAAACTGTATCTCTATGTTCACGATTTACATTAAACCACCAGTATATTTCTGACCCTCTCTGCAACTTTCCCTCCACTGTGACATTTACACCCACTTTACGCCCTGAAGGCCATCTGTGTGGAGGTAAAAAAGGAGCCCGATTTAGAACTTATTTTTTCCATTCTGGCTGAAACTGGATGTTTATGCAGCTTTGCAACCGCACGTGTTTGGAACAGCAGCAGAGTGAAAGTGGGGAGCCGTCTGAGAATGAGATGAAGGTGGAGATCTGTACAAACCTTTCAGAGGTTTAGGGAAGGAAGTGGGCTGCTGGCTTGTTCTTCTTGACGTGGTTCCCCTTCATTATTTCTCCCTCTTTGTTCAGACCGAGGTACCAGCCCCTGCCCGACTGCTGTTGCCGATATATCATGGAGGAGTACGTCACGTAATAGTTCTCGAACACCGACTCCTTGAATTTGCACTCTGGTGTAAAGTGTTCCTGTGAGGGCAGAAGGAAATGTAGATACGGCACATGCCGGTTGTTAGACGATAATTCACAAAGTCTCCAGAGCCTCTGACATCTGAGTATGAGCAGAAGCAGCAGAGATGTAACAGTTCATTACAACAGAGTGGAAGTTAATAATGGTACATTGCACATCCAGAACACACTTGGACAGCAAAAGGAGGGAAAGGAGCATCTCATTGCCATCTGCTTGAAAAATATTATCTCTGAGGAGTCCTTTAAAGCTACTGTTTCCACTTACACTGGTCAATAATGTAGAACTTTATGGCACAGAGAATACAGTTATATACATGTATATATATATATATATACACACACGTATATAACTGTGTATATATATATATGATATACATAGACGCATGAATAAAACATACATTAGAACATGTAAGGGAGGGATTGTGTAAGAGGGATTTTTTATATATATGTGCATATATGGATTTTTAATATATATGCACATAAAATGTATTTCACAGATGCAGCTTTTATTTTATTTTAAATCCAAGATATATGGTTAATATGCTTTATTATAAAACATAGCTACATTGCATCAAAGCACGGAGGTGTTCGACCCGGAGAACTTGTTTAAAATCGTTTTTGTCCCACAGAAGCCTCAGAATCCCTGACAGACATTTTTTCCCTCTCTCACCGATCTGCATTGGTTGATGTCACAGGAAGCTAGTGATGTTTCACCACTACAGGACGCATCCTGATCCTGGGCCGGGCATAAGCTGCAGCCCGACAGGGATCTCGAACAGCCCATTTGAATAAATGCTATAAGCCCGCTGGGGGGGCTGCAGACCCAGCTGGGAGCTTACAGTATTAGACTTCAATAATGCATTAGTCACCTGTTAGAGACCAGTTAAAACCATTTAGAGGAGAATAATTCATATCTTCATTATAATTGTTCTTTATCATCCCATGTGCATATATACTAATGTTTCATCCTTTTTTTAAAACTGTGTGTCATCTTCTCTTTTCACTCTCTCACTCTGATCTCAGAGCTACAATCTCAGAAAGACTTGGCAGCATCTATCTCATTTGTGCACAAACACAACAGGCGACTGGGCTCTGACGCCAGGTTTCTGTTCAGTCTCTAATAACGAGCTTATGTGGATTTGGCGAGGACTCGGCCTTGTAAGGAATAATCACTTATTGATAAACAGATGCATGCAGATTGACAAAGAGACGGTAAGAGCCAAAATGGAGGGGACGGCTGCTCCTGCTGCACTGGAGTGGGTTTACAGAGGACTTAGGCTGACATAAGGAAGGAGCAGAATGGCAGGGGATCCCCGTTTTTGTTCCACATAACTGTTCCGATTCTTTTGAAAGGTCTCCAGTAGCGTCTCTCTCGCTGCATCGCACATTTGTTGTTCGCTGAAACAATCTCCCGGTTTTAAAAAAAAATGTCTCAGATCACTGTAATCATGGCTGCAGGACCAGATGGAGTGAGAGGAAATCACTTTAGAAATGAAAAACAGGACATTAGCTGCAAAGAACAGACAGTCACGTCATCTCTCTCCATCCACGACTTTGTAGTGTTTCAGCTAAATGGATTCTTAATGATGCAATATTTATATTCATCTGAAAAGATAGAATATACAATGGAAGGATGGATGGATGCACAGATGAATGGCTATACAGAAGAATGACGATGTTCAAACAGGATGCTGTCTTCCATACATGTTACACTTTATTAACAAATGTGGCTCCTATGTTGAGGGGGTAAAATGGACTGGGGTTTTAAATGAACTTCATCGCTGCAGCACTGGGCGTTAACTGTGCGGTGCACTAACCGATGCACACGGACGACCCTTAAGGCTGATCTAAAGTGTGGTTATGAAGCATCGCCGGGTGTTTACTGCTGGCAGACATGGATGAGCACACATGTATGCCCATGCTGACCCATCTTAGAGACCTCGCTGCAATTACACACTTCAGCAGCGGCTGTGAAATGCATGTGCTGTTAACAAGGCAGTCATGTGAAGAAGGCGAGATCAATTACAACGCTCCCTAAAACAGATTTCCGTCCTGTCAGGCATTTTTCTCCGTGAGTAATTACAACTGATTCTTTTCCGACTATGATTAAATTAGGGAAAGGAAAAGCAAACATAATGAATTTGATCTTCTCTATACGGGCGCTGTTGAACTGCCCTGTGTGTATGTTCAGCTGGCATATCACAAACTAAGATGACAACAACTGTGACAGGAAAGTCAGTCAGCCCAGGGCTGTTGTGTGGATTCTTTGCAGTGATAGTGACGCTGACATGACTCTGAGACAAATCAGTCCAAATCCATCTTTTCAATGTCGGAGCCTTCAACTGAGCGCGCGGATAAAAGTGGAATTAAAGGCACCTTTCTCAAATGAGCCGTAAAGCACGTTCTCTGTGCTCGTTTGTTTGAGGAAAATGCTAGAGAGCAGCGCCATGAAAGACAAAAATGAAGCACAAATAGACACGCCCGCAGGAGCTGCATCTTCCAAACACAAGCTATAAGGCTTATAACCAACACAAATTAGTTAATGATCCAGCTCAATGAGTTGAAACCATACAGATCTCCTCATTTTTCAAAGGAGTTGAGCTTGCTAAAGGGTTGGAAATGTAGGCTTGATCCTGCATATATAAGCGATGTTCAAGAGTGCTTTTAACAGGCTTTACATGCGAGAAATAAGATGGAAAAGATGGCAAAACTCATTTAACTCTGTCTGTCTAACCTGTTTTCTTTTTCTACTCAGAAGGACGGAGAAATCATGCCCATGGAAGAGATTCTAAAATGAAAGTGATTTCAGTAAATCCTGTGAACCTCAACACTAACCTGATAAATATCTCTTTCCCAGGAGTCCTGAACTCTCCATTTTACACACACTCACACGCGGCAGTCTGGATGAGACTCAACTGGAGCCTCAGTGACTCATACTAATTCAAATATGACCCAACCAGGAAATTATTAACACCACGTTAAGCACTGCTTTTGAGATATCTAACCTACGAACCAGATGTAAACCCACACATCTTTTTCACCCTCAAAATGAGGGAACATATTTGTTGCCTTGCCAACTGTATTTTGACAATTATTTATACTACGTTTAAATTTCCTGCATCATAGGGTTGTGAAATTGAGAGGGAATGAGAAACAGCAATGAAAGACAATATAAATTAACTATTGCTTGTTCTCCCACACACTGAAACTGAAAGATCATATTTTCGCATTCTCCCTCACCCACACATGTGCATCTTATTCTCACTACTCTCCCTCTCTCCAGCTGTTTCCTTTCCCCCGCTCTATATGCAGTAAGCTCTTGTACGGCACGTACACATCCCACAGTTGCACAGGGTAAAAATGGGTGCACGTGCAAACAACTCAGTGTTCTAAATGCAACTCAACACAAAGGAAGACAGATAATGTAAATCAATTATGCTAAATATATACGAGCCCCATTTATCACGTTGCACGTATTCGCTGTGCATTAAACTCAGCGTTCGCTCGTGCTGTGACTCATGCACGCGTTTGAACACAAGTGTATAGGATAAGAAGAGACAGCAGATCCCTGCATGGGCGCTCCACCCCAACCCCCCAAACCCAGAGTGCGTCATCTGTTGTCCCTCCACTGTTGATTGCGAGTCTCCCACTAATGCTGACCTGCTACTGGCAGGTTCATTGTGTGACTTCAATACAGCACTTTGCCATAGGAGCAATCTGAGCAAGACTGTTAGGCAGCCAGCTCCACATTCAATTCAATCCACTTCAATTCACTCTCCAATTTAGCTCAAGCTGCAAGCTTTACAACCCACCCACCCAACTGCACTCTTACAATTTAACAACCTCTGATGTTGATGATGTAAAGGAGTCCATGTGGGATTTTATGCATTTGAGACTCCAACCTAATTCACGGTACTAAAGTCAAGCAAATGAATACTTATTACTAAAATGTATATGCAGTTTAGGTTATTTAGAGAAGGACACATTTTTTATGTGTAGTCAGATGAGCAAAAAAAATGGCACTTTTGTCTTAAAATAGCAAAAATAAGTGACGTCTCAGTGTGTATCTGGTAACAAGGCTGGCATCTGCACTCTGCATCTGTCTGAAAAAGAATTATTCTTTAGCACTGCATATTAAGATCTTAACAAAGAAGACTGCATTTGCATTTCACTGCTTTTAGAGGTTGAAAACTAATCCAGTAAAGGATTAATGCATGTGCCCAATTACTGTCAACCAAGCTTGTGACATTAAAATCACTCAACTGCAGACTGCTGGGGAGACACGTTAAATATGGTGCAGGAGTGTGTGTGTGTGTGTGTGTTTCTGGGTGTGTACTGTGGGGACATGTTGAATTAGTGTTGTATAATCCCAGCAGGCGGCCCCACGAACATGTTGTCAAACACTTATTAGAATGTAATTATGAGGCGACCACACAATCGCTCCACTACAGCAATTACGTTGTCAGCTTTTGGTCTTAGTAATCACACACTGCTGCCAGCTTCATCACCCACTGCACTGTAAGACGGCGCCGTGCGCAGGTCGGGCTTTACATCCTGTCAGTTCTATCATTCTGTGACCCAGACGTGTGAGCGGATAAGGCTCTGACTAAAGCCACTACGTGTTTATCCTCAGCGAATCTGGTGAATTTCCGAGTGAGCGCGGCCAGTTTCCCGTCCTCCTTCACAGATCCTTTGCCAAAGGCAGCTGTAGAATTAAGAAGGTACAAGACCGCTCTCCCCCGGTCTGTCTTGGCTCTTTCCGAGCCCGTTTCCATCAATCACCGTTGTTTCTGCCAAACGAGACCTTTATCATACGCAGCAGTCTTTACTAATTCAACTAGCAGGACTGGCTGCAGACAGTCAGCGCGTGGGCCAGCGTGCCCTCCGGGCGCTCGCGGAGCCAGCCTCTCAGTCGTCGCATTGACGCCTGCTGCACGACGAGATGGTGGCATTTAGGAGGAGGAGAGCCTGGCTGGCGGCTGAATAATTCATTAAGATTGTACTTTTAATCAAAAATGAATGGGCAGCTTCCGGGGTCAGCTGCGCCATTAGTTTGTTCAAAAACAAACAAACAAAAAAAAAACCTTGAACTTTTAATCAACAGAGAGGATAAAAAAGAGGAACACTTACTGATGTGTACAGGTAGCCCTCGCTGTTCATAGCCAGATAGAGTTTGGTCTGCACCCCCTGGATAGCCACCACTCGCAGGCCCACTGGAATAAGGTTGAACATGGCTGCAAAGCAGAAGCACAAAGCAAGAAACTGAATCAGCAAAGGCTCTTCTTCATAACCCCCGACTCAAACCCAAAGTATATTGGTTCTCTCGGTCTGAGTGTTATTGTCCTCTTTTTTGATATTAAGAGGACTCGCAGGGTGAAGGTGTCCTCTGCTTTCCACCCTGTCTGAGTTATGGAAGAGGGAACGTGTGTGTCTCTGCAGCAGACGCAGCTCTGACTAAAGGAGCGCTCGCGCTGAATCACACGGGTGAACCCGGCTGTAACCAGCAGGCTGAGTCGTGAGGCGCTGGGAGCCAGCAGTAACCCAGCTGGTCAGCGCGCTGCACCTCTACCCAATTAGTGTTGGCCTGCAGTCTGCGTTAGTCTGCATGTGAGTCCTGGCAGGAAAGAGTGGAAAGCACATGAACATCCACCTGAGTGAAAAAAAAAAAAAAAAAGCCAGTTTTTGTTCTACTGTTGAAAATGTGCCTGAAGTAGGATTGTACCAACACTGCTGCTTCAACACCGTCTCTTTCAGGACTGCCCATTGTCACGTTAAGGCGTGTTATTCCCGGTTTCGCCACATGTGAGTGGATTTAAATTAAACTTTATTCTCACAGCTTGTCCCTAAATCACAGTGTGCCCTCACGTTATGACCTCTTGAAAGGCACTCAGTAAATCTGTTACTGCCGACTCCTTTGAGTGCACTAGAAGCTTCCTGATGGGCCGTTCCCTCGACTCTCACTACTTTAGCACAGCCCTCACTCCCTCACTCTACTCCGTGGTTCTTTATTTTAAATAACAGCCCGAGAAATGTATAAATTATTTAGATGGTAAACAGGCATTACAAGCTTTCCTGGTTCAACTGAAGGGTCTCTATGCCACCAACACATTCTCTTGGTCTTTGGATTTAACTGTTCCTCAGCGTGTATCAGGGGTATCATGTTTGTGTCACATCTTTACTCCACCAGACTCACTCTTGATGATTTTGTCCACCTCTTTAGTGGTTAGATTAATGAGACTGGAGAATACCGGCTGTGTCCTCACCTTCACTGGGAGGTTAAGACATGGTGCAAACAACTCCATCTGCACACTTATTCAGATTTATGTTACACCGAGCATGTTTTAGGTGCATGTAAATACATTTCTGCTTCATTTTTGTTTATAGCTACACCCTTCCTGGAGTGTATTGTTGACAGAGTCACCTCCCCCTGACGCACGCACACACACACACACACACACACCTGAGGTTCACTTCATTTCAAGGAGATTAACTGATGGAAATTTTCGAGGGGAAACTTAATTACTTCCTGGCTCCTGGAAACACCTAAGCACACTGGAGAGGATGACAGGTCTGCCGCCCACTCACAGACTCTTCCTACCGCTGAAAGTCACTGAATAAGACACGGCCGTCTGAAGGACAGTTTTTGAGTAGATAATATTGCACACAACACCGACATGTGCGTTTGTAGTTTCTTCGTCCGTAGCTGATTGGTTTCTTTGTGAGAATGACACCAAACTGTCAAGTGTCTTTAAAAACTCACAAAAATCTGTCCCGCAAGCAGAAATCAAATTCTTAAGTTTGTGCACTCATGCACGCGTGTGTGTGTGTGTCCTTTACCACCATCACAAGACACCACAAGCTCCAAGAGGACTGTGCTCTTCGTCACCATGGAGACAAGTGCACCCAGCGCCTAACAACACTATTTTTGGAGCAGTGCGAAGAGCTCCGCTCCTTTTCCTTTTCCTATTCTCCTGCTCTCTTACACGTTCGCTTCACAAACTGTTTTATTGCCAACACACATACACACACACACACACCAGTGAGAGCATGGGCGGGGTGGTCACGGCGTACGGTGACGAGCTGCACACAAGTCCACTTTAAACGCATCCACTTGTACACGCAGCTGCTATTTATACATAAGATGCATCTGCAACGTCCACCGGAGGAGTAATTGAATACAAAGCTATTAATCCAGAGGCCCTGGACGCATTCATGTCCGTTTATTGTCGTTACGGCAACTGTTACATAACAGCTGGTTCGGTATCTCATATGCATCTGGCCTGGATTTTAGAGAGGACTTAGAATTTGATTCAAAGTGAATGATGATGAAGTTAAAAGTGACATATTCCTCCTGACTGTCACGGGGCTGTGGCTGCAGCTGTGGACTGGACTCAATCGAGGGACTGTTCAATGTTCAATAAACAACACGTTGATTAAATGTAGATGTAGATACAACATTATTAACACAATAAAACTGTAGTCTGTGTTCAGCCTAGCCTCTGTTCAGATGAATTACATTTAGAGTTAATTACATTTCACTGGACTATGGACCGGCCAAACCACTGTAATGGCGCACTGGTAACCGACTGTATCAGCAGCAGAATAAGCCCCGCCCATCCACATTATTAAAAGAACTCCTGGATCTTTTTTTCCAGGCAGGTGTTGATTTTTCAGGAAGGGAGGCTTTAATAAAGGTCCTGATTAACTGCTGAGCTCCGTCGGCTTCATGGATGAAGACTTGTGTAGACACACCAGAGCAACAGCAGCACGTTTTGTTTTTTGTTTTTAGCCCGTCATTCCTGTAAACACCTGTGCAGAACAGAAACGCTCCAGAGCGACTTACTGTAACCATTTTCCTCCTCCTTCGTTCCATCGATGGTTCCGTCTGCCTGCAGCTGCAGGTGAAAACCTTGCCGGCTGTACAGCTTCGTCACAATCCCCTTCAGCTGGGGTTCTGTGGAGACAGGGAAGCACGGGGAGGAGAAGATGAGACGAAAGGGACGACTTGAAGCGTTACTATCTGCTCAGTGCCTCTGCCATTTTAGGAGATAATGATCATTGAAATAAAACCAAATGCTCAGTCGGGCGGCTGTACGATGGCGGCGATCATCCCCGAGAGACACACACACACTAAAGACGCCTTCCCCGTGTGAATCTGGAAATAACCCTGAGAAACTTCAAATGGAAAAGAACAACTTTGAGTGTCTTGGTGGCCCAGTGTTCGCGCTCCTCGTCCTTCTCTACGCCCACAAACAGGGACGAACCTCGACGGCAGCGGCGCTCAGCGTCGGCGACGGGGGGGGCAGGCAGGGGTGGGGGCCGGTTGAACGCTCCCCGCTGGCTACCAGGTGCTGAGCAGCATCCTTCCCCACACTTAACCAGGCTTTCCCCCGCGTGTGCACGTGTGCACCTGCACCGGGACTACCTCAGCTTTACGATCCTGCACATGTTTCGAGCGCTCACTCGGGCTGCCAGGGGTCACGTGCACACGCGTGAGCCCGTACTGTCAACACACAGGAGCACCACGGCGCACTTGCGCCAGACACCCCGCTGAACAAACAGTCTGCACTCTGGAATTGCTCGAGTTTTATGAGCTGGATCGTGTGCAAACAGAACCTTCTTACTGACTCTCCTGCGCAGGATAGAAGCAGCAGCCGAGCGTCAAGTCCTGCTTTTCATTTTGAAATAACAGACGGACAGAAATGTGCTATAAAGCTTTTGCACCTCGTATTTGGCTCTTTTGATTCTAATATATCGACCCAAAGAGGAGGCGGCTGAATTGATTTCTCCGGTGTCATCACCCTGTAGCTGTGGAACAAATCTAATACCCAAAAGTGGAAGTTTGGAGAAAAGATGTTTGATGAATGTACTGGTTTATTGATTAGCTGTATAAATGAATAAACAACAAAGTATATGGATGAAGGTGGTTTTCAGCAGGGCAGGGCCTGTGAGAGCTCTTCAGGAGGAGCCATCGCATTAATCAACGTTCTTTAAAGACTCCCTGCAACCTGGCGAACACATACGTTCATATCTCAACACTTGGGTTTATAATATAGATGTGCTACCATGTTTTACATGAACTCTTTTAATGTAAAACATATACAATAAAATGTAATTGAAGGATTTTATTTCTACGTAGCTCCATATCACACCATAAACCTGTCTACTTAAGTCTGTGATGAATCCACACTTCCAAGTCCAAGTCCATGGTGTCAATCAGCTTTGATGAATGCTTAAATAATTTGTAAAGATGAAATATACAACTATTATGTCCACACCTGACCAGGAGATCTCCATTCTATCATGGAGGGGAAAGAAAGAACTCTTTTCTCATTTCTCTCAGCTGCCTGTGATGAAGAGTGGAACATGTGGACCAACTCTGAAAGTGCGGCCTCTCGCCTCACTTTGACGCACGTTCATCCTCGGACATAAATACATAAAAACGGAAGAGAACCAAAACGCGTGTCCCACGAGGAGACAGGAGACGTTCGAGAAGATGACACCTTTTAACTAACGACCAGCGGGACGACAGCCCGATGAAATGACATAACAGACCTGGACGTCTTCTCCGCCTCTTTTTGGAGCCAAAGAGTTTGACTCGGGAGAAAACGTTGAGCCGACTGGGCTTTTCACAGTTTCCTTTGGTTTTACTGGGGCTGCTCACGCAGCGGCAGGCATTGTTCTTCTCCCGCTCCCTCGCCTGCCTCTTCTGCCGGATGAGGGAGCTGGCGATCGCTGCGGCCATGGCCAGCTTGGCAGCACCGTCAGAAACTTCCGCAGAAAAAGCGGATCTGGGTCCTCTGCGTCGGAGGGTGAGGAGGGGGGGGGGGTAAAGAGGGTCCCGGTCCAGACGCAGCGGCGGGGTGAAAGTCTAGCTCAGGAGCAGAGATGATGGAGTGGATCAAGGCTGCAGGATGAAATAGTCCCGGAGGAACCACGCTCAGATGATGTCCATGTCAGTCACGTCTGTGGGAAGTTGGGCGTTATCCCGGGGAGGAGAAAAAAAGTGAAACTTTAAAAATAGAAGCGCGAGTTCCACCGCAGCGCTGCACAAAGACTTTCCCCGCGACGGGCTGCGCGTGCCTCCACCTGTGCCATTTTCTCACCATCACAGGAAGAACAAACCAGCCTCGGCTTCTGGGGAGACGTCGGCGCCATCCTGCTGAACTACATGGTTGCGCACATGGCAGACAGAGGAGAGCGCGCACGATCCCGACCGCGCATCAAACACCTGTTTGCAGGAGGGGGGGGCTGGTGGGGGGGAGAAAAAAAGAAAGAAAGTCTTCCTCCCGCTGCACCTGCCGCGACAAAGAGATTTCAATGTCGCTTTAGGAAGAGGAAAAAAAAGGAAAGGAAAGGCGGAAAAGGGGTCACGGAGGGGATCCGATGTCTTTTCCTCTGTTTTGTCGGAGAGAGGAGGCGCGGGGAGCCGACAGGAGGCGCCTCATCGTGGATGCGGCGCGACGCACAGATCTGGTGCTCCTGCTGCAGCAGCTGCTGCTGCTCAGAGCATCCAACCCACCAGAGCGGAGAGAGGCGAGTGGGGAGGGTGGTGGTGGGGGGGGGGGGCAGAGCAGGGCGTCTAACTGCCGACACGCAGAGAACGCATCTCTACGCCAGGTTATTTACATCGGCCGACATGTACAGAGAAGGGGCGTGCGGCAGGAATGGGTGGGGACGTGTTGGCGGGGGGGGGAGAGGGAGGGGTGGGGCGTGGGCGCTTTCAAAGGATGTGTCAGAGGAAAAGGACAGGCAGAAGTTGGGGCTGTGGCTTGAACATTCCTAAAAGTAAAAAATAAAATGAAATGCTTTGAAAGGCATTTTAAAACTGCACCCATAACCCCTATGCACATGAATGGTCTATATGTTTGATACTATATGTACTATATTGTGTACTAGATTCTAACTCTCTCACACAAGCTGGGGGCTCCAAGAGTGAGAGTAAATAGCAGCTCACGCCTATAGAGACACGCAGATACAGCTTTTAGAAGATAACAACACTGGTACATGAATCGCTGAGCCTCCCCGCTCCGCTGGTGAAGCGCTTTTCCAGCCTAACCGATGGTGCCATCTACAGCCTCCAGCTCAAACTGCCTCAGACCTGCTCCTGCCCTCACCGGCTGAGAGTGGACGACAGGTGAACACCTGGACACCCCCGTTCACGGTGTGCAGCACAACCGGGGCGAGAGAGGGAAACACGAAGCAAAGCTTAAAAAAAACAAGCAGAAAAAAGAAAACAGAAAAGGAGTAAATTAAACCGTGAAGTTGAACGGAACCTGGTTAAATCAAAACCAAAAAGTAAAGTAAGCGTGTCCAGAAGGTCCCACCCAGGGCCAGAGGGGGCAGCCCCCCTTCAGGACATCAGGACCAGAGGGTGCAGCCACCCTTCAGGACCGGAGGGTGCAGCCACCCTTCAGGACATCAGGACCAGAGGGTGCAGCCACCCTTCAGGACCGGAGGGTGCAGCCACCCTTCAGGACCGGAGGGTGCAGCCCCCCTTCAGGACCGGAGGGTGCAGCCCCCCTTCAGGACCGGAGGGTGCAGCCACCCTTCAGGACCGGAGGGGGCAGCCACCCTTCAGGACATCAGGACCGGAGGGTGCAGCCCCCCTTCAGGACCGGAGGGTGCAGCCCCCCTTCAGGACCGGAGGGTGCAGCCCCCCTTCAGGACCGCGGACAGCTCCCCTTCAGGACCAGAGGGGGCAGCCCCCCTTCAGGACATCAGGACCGGAGGGTGCAGCCACCCTTCAGGACCGGAGGGTGCAGCCCCCCTTCAGGACCGGAGGGTGCAGCCCCCCTTCAGGACCGGAGGGTGCAGCCCCCCTTCAGGACCAGAGGGTGCAGCCCCCCTTCAGGACCAGAGGGTGCAGCCACCCTTCAGGACCGGAGGGTGCAGCCCCCCTTCAGGACCGGAGGGTGCAGCCCCCCTTCAGGACCAGAGGGTGCAGCCCCCCTTCAGGACCGCGGACAGCTCCCCAGCCTCAGCGGGACAGAGGAGTGCGTGTGGACGCGATAAAGAGCAGAAGAGAGCAAACGCGCGTCCCGACAGTCTCGTCCTACCTGACACCGATTTTCTGAGAGGAAAAGTCATGACGGCCCGTGGGGGGGGGGTCCGAGGAAGTGTCTCCGTCTGCTGAGGAGGGAAGTGAAGTGAGATTGTCTCCAGCAAAGTTCGTCAGAGGCGCAGAAGCGCCGAGGCGTGGCCACCGCCGGGGAGATCCTCACAGGACATGAGGACGCGCCATTAGCGCTCCAAAAGCCTCATTAAAGCTTCATCTGGAGGTCCGCCTGGTCGGGCGGGAGGTCCGTGCAGACTGGGGGAGGGGGTCGAAAATCAAGACTGAGATTGTACTTCCTCTGAGGGCCAGAGGAGTATTTGCTCTCATATTACAAGAAAAACGGTGTAAAATGATCCGATAATGCGTTGACTAAACCGGTTATGCGGGGCTGCCCACTTTGGACTGAAAAATATCGACGTAGAACCAACGCAGACAAACTGCATTAGGCAAAGTGGATTTGTTTGTTTCTTTTATAGTTTTCTGTTCCCTGTGTGACATTCTTCACCAGCACTGAAGATAAATATCAACATAAAGTTGTGCTTATGACCGTCGGGCTTGTTTGTTATGATGTCTCATCATAGGTGTTTGAAACATAAAGGGATGAGCTCGCATAAGATGGTTTTTTTTCTGAGACATGAAACCATATTTAATGGATTTGCAGAACTAAATGATAAACTAAAACGAGCATAAGCGGCACATGAGCAGCGTGCAGCTGCAGGTCAGTACACAGAGATGACCACTAGATGGCGGAAGTGCGCTGGCTATCACAGGGACTTCACCCTGAAGCCAACATTCATGTCATTACACTGCAATGTCATTAAAACACACACTACTAGATTAGACTAACGCCTGGTTCAGTTTGTTCACACAGCTGACTCCCGGTGTGGCCATCAGAAACAGTTCAAGTCATTTATGTCATCACACTAACATCAGTGACCGCAAACACACGAGTCAAAATACGTAACTTAGACTCAGTGTCTGCTACCTGCTTGTATACAGCTGAGATATTGTTTGTGTTCTTGTGAGAACTGTGTTCAGAAATACCGTTTAACACATTTTAGAGGGTTTTCAGGATAAATTGCTCCTTTCTGAACTGCATCGTCCTTTCAAACAATTATTATCAAGTCATGTATAAAACATTAAAACAGGAAGACTTGAGAACAGCTCTGTCACTTGATTTAAGGCAAGTAGAGACCACAGAATGAATATATTTTATATTTTCTGATAAAATCAGTACATAGAACCAGTTCAGTAAATATTGAGAAAAAGTGTCACTAACTCTGGATGATGACAAGAGACACAACTCTTTGCAGAATAGATAAAATGTCACTGCAGTGCGCCATATTTCTGTGCACCAGTGAGCATAAACAGACGACCTACAGATCCCAGGTTGGAGTTACAAACCAGTACCAGAACAGACCCGTACACCTGTCAGTACCAGAGTTTGGTCCTGACAGGAAAGGTGAGTCCTGTCCTCCAACACCTGAGAAACGGTGTGTGGGCCACATAATCTCCACCCTTCCATTAGATCATCACCAGCAGCCAAGCTCAACTACAGAGTAGTTAGAAGAAGAGTAAGACAAGAGAGAGAGACAAACGCCGAAAAAGAGCCTATTTTAGGAAACGCATTTCAAAGCATTCATTCCTAGAATATCACATGCCAATTTAGTTTTGACACTACAAAAATCTATTTTTAATATAACTCATCTAAAGCTTTTTGAAGTGAGGCTCCTTCTCATAGAACTCTATAGTAATAAACCATGTAACGTTGATAAGAAAGATTTATTTTTGTCTGTGCAGATCGACGCCCGCCCTCTGTTTTCTGCTACACTTCGAGATCTGCCTCCTTGTGTGCACGCTTTGGGTGCCTGTGTGGCAATGTGCCACTGGGTGCATTAATTACAGTAGTGCCCCAGAATGTCGGTCTGCTGTGGCCTCCCAGGAGCGCCTTTAATCTACTGTACTCACACATGTGCACACTCCAAATTAAAAAGATAATAACAAGATGAGGCTTCGTCAGCTTCTATCATGGTGCAAGTTTAAACATGTGTAGAATAAACTGTACCACGTGTCTGATGATGATGATGATGATGATGATGATGATGATGATGATGATGATGGTGATGACGATGATGATGGTGGTGATGATGATGGTGGTGATGATGATGCGTTAGTTTTCCTTTTGAATAATTTAAAAGCCCCGAGCCTCACAGCTCTTCTGCGCTACCATCTTCGGCCACTAGATGGCAGCGCCAGGCGCGCAGCAGCGCATGGTTGAGAACTGTCTTGACCTTTTTGTACTTTTAAAGCATAAAGCTACGTTTTCCTCTTTATGGCCCTGGGATATCACGATAATAGTTTCATTAGTGTTAAATATGGCCTCCACGGGGAAGCAGTGAATAAAGGGAGAGGTTAACCTCCCCCCGGGCCATTCGTCAGAGGGTAAGCAGCACATGAGACTGGCCCTGATTATACCACAGATTTAATCTGGAATTGAACTAATACATCTTCATAAACCACTGGGGAAAAAACAGCCAGGATTTTTAGCCCAAGCTCTTGTAGACTGTGGGAATAAACTAAAGTATTAGCAGCAACAAAAAAAAAAAAAGATCTCTGATTAGCTCAAAGGGGTTCTGCTAAATCATTTAGTTTGGCATTGTTTAGCCAACTGCCTGCTCTTTGTGTGCTCTCTGGTGCAGTAAATCCACTACAACAGCTGCCTGCAACATGCTAGGCCACCAGCGCCATAGTGATATACCACGTGTTACCATGGAGACTGCACATACGTAAGAGGGTGTGTATAAAAGATGAAGGGGAGAGAGAGGGAGAGAGAGAGAGATTGTGCACTCAGAATGGCGGTTAAATATTACAGAGCAAGAAACCAGTCTCTCGGGCTTCCAGTAGGGGAGGGGGCTCTAGAAAGCAGTCATGGCTGACTGGTCGACTCATAGCAACGAGCGTGTGATCTGTACCAGAGGGCTATTTTCAGGACATGAAAGCAAAGAGTCAGTAGACTGAAACTGGAGAGCACGAGTTCCATTATTTCTCCCTGCAGATAAACCAGTATGATCCTCACCTTGTGGACACAGCATGTGTGAATGGTATAAATGTGATGAAACTACACCATTGGGCATCCCAGAGGAACAGTTACACGTCACATGACTTCTGCACACTGGATCTCAGAGATATTTACACAGCATCCTTGTAATTTGATGACTTCCTGTGTTTAAAGAAGTGCAAAATATCAAATTCAGAGTAGGTGTGCCTCATTTGGCACTAGACACATATTTTCAGTGTTGTGTGAATGTAAAAAAAAGGATTTTTGAGCTGTCTGCCAGTTTTCCCTCATTAAACCAGCATCATTTCTCCATCTCCATCTCACTTTAAACTCTGAAACTAATTAGGAGCGAACAGAATTCCTGCCATTTTGTTTTCTAACCCGTCACCTTTGGAAAAACAAATGGCTTCAAAATGTGTATCGGCTCAGCGCTGACGTGTTTTTCTCACACACGCTCAGAGAATCGCTGCAGCTCTCTGTTACCCAACTGAAAGAAACCGTTTCATTTCGCACATCAATCAAAACTAAATACGGCTCTCCAAGAGAAGTGAAATCATTTGGAGAGCTGGGCATCTGCCACGGCGTTTGCAGCTGTTTGGTGGGAAACGATACTCCACATTCAGCTGCACCGTGAGAAGATATTGAACTGTTACTTTTTTATTTTGACGTTGGGTATGAATACTGTAAACAGAACCCTGGCCATCCATCCGAGAACCTCTGCGTCTCTCACCGTTTCCCTGCCCCTGAATCCCTCACGTGTCCTGCGTCCGTGTTCGCCTGTAACCACGCAGACAATCATACCATGTCTGAAATGGCCAGAGTTCAGACGGCAGCGTGCTCCAAATGTCCAACGATGCGTCAGCGATACGCTCTCGTTACCGTGGCACGTACACGTGCGTAAAGCACACAGTGCAGATCCCTCCCAGCCGTCAGTGGCCCTTGTGTCTCCAGAGGCCTCAAAAATGATTAAATGCAGCAGAGGTGTGAAATAGCTGATGTTGTGCTGAGGCCTGAAATGTAATATCTCTGTGTGGTGGACGGTGTCTGGACGGCGTTCGTGGCTGAATCCTTAATCCAAAGTTCTCCAGTCCCCTGGGGGATTGTGGGTAAATTGGGCTGTTATTGTGGGTAAGAAGTGCCTGAAAGCCGTGGTGATTGATTGCCGAGGAGGGAAGTGTAGACAGTGCATATGTTTATTATGACAGCAAGAGGATTTACAGAACTAGACATCCCAAGTATGATTTAATAAAGACTAAAGGTTTGTTGATTATTGGTCAATCATTAGCAGAAAGATAGATGGCAGAAAGGATGGAAGATGAAGTGGGGATGGTCAAGGTTCAAGGTTTCTTTATTAATACCACATGGTAAATGTGCTTAGGTGAGAAGCTAACAGAACAAAAAAAAGCAGCCTAGCATTATAATACTTGGGGGAACATATTAGAAAAGGGCCACAATATGTGTGTAATTCAGAATGGGAATAATCCAGGAGCAAGAGCAAGCAGTATTCTTCCCATCTATCTATCCGGTCCTGAAAGTGAAAAGTGCTGCCTATAAAGGCTTCCTGGAGGGGGAAATCCTCTACAGAAACAGACCAAAGTTTCAGCACAATAGAAAGTGCATTCGTTCACTTCCAAGAAAGTTTCATTTATGCTTCTTTTCTGCATCTGAACAATAATGCTGGAGCTGAAACACCCTGAGCCGTTACACACACTAAAACACCAACAGATGGAGCTCAAAATCTGACAGCAGTCTGGACCCCTTTAAACAGAAAGTCCAAGGAACCATTTACCTGACCCTCCTTGCTTGAACAGACTTCGACCAGGAAATGGAAGACAAACATCTGGCATCAAAGAGAAACCAAGAAAATAAAACTTTCTGAAAGTCTGCAGTGACGCTGTAACTCTGCTAATTATACCCTATTTTGCTGGTCCCAGAATACAGTAAGTGAGAGATGTTGTCCTACATATTCTTTCCAGTGTGACACATCAAGGGAAGCGATGGAGATTAAAGGCATCATCTGAGACACTTAAACTGCCTACTTACTCTTCCAGACACAAAGGAAAACTGCCAGACTCTCTAAGAAAAACAAGTTCACGCTCCCTTTTTTTAAGAGCGTCTAACTCGAGGAACATTGATGTTTCAGGTGACAGAAACTTTGATGCAAAGGACGCTGTGAAATTCCAGGCAGTGAAATATAGCTACCAAGGCAAATAAATGAGGTGTTAAAAGTCCAGTTTAGAGGAATCCATTAAAAAAAAACTCTCCACAGAACTCTGCTTCCACTTGAACTAATTAGCATATCAGCGCTACCAGGCTATGATTAGCTTTGAATCTGCGTGCAACCTGACAGTTTGCCAGCACATTCTGAATTGGCATGGATATTTGCGGCCTGCCATACTGGCTGGAACTCATTACCTGTGCTGGAAACGACACAACGGGAGACAGGAGTCGACTTGTGAAAGTGGGCGGATAAATGGGTCACCTTCCCTAACAAGTCCCACTTTTCATTTTAGAAAGAATCAATGGCGACATAAGGAGGATAGATGGCTGTTTGGGCTTGTTTAGAATATTATCAGGTGGGAGGAGCTCTGCGGGGTTGATGGAGAGCCCTACATAGATTTAAAATAGGCCAAACTAGAGGGCCGGAGCGACAGTGGCTCTGTCTGGTCTGCAAAGGAGGAATGTGCTGTGATGAAATGCCACACACTCATATTCTCACTCTTAGTGAAACTCTGGTCATACTGCTGTATTTGACCACCTTTTTTTGAGCTTCAGTGTAGATTGTTCACTGTATTCCCTACATAAATACTGCACTCAGTTCAACTGTTGTCAGCAGCTGAAACTTTGCCTCCACCCACCGCCACCTTTGTGCAAATGACTAAATATTATCATTGTAATTATCTCATCACTGTATGGCTGAGCAATCAAAATGAGAGATTAAGTATTTGCTGATGTGACTTACATTTCATATCAGCTGCATTTGGATAATCATGAGCAGCAGTTTGTTGTTTAGAATCCAATCCCGAGTGTAAACATAAAAAATGCAAGTCATCAGCATGTTATGACGGTTCACTCGATCTGAACCGGGGTGTCTTTATCAAATCATTAAAAGGGATCAAGTGAGAACCAGCAGCGCAGGCTCAGACTTAAATTTAACCTCTGTAATCTAGAGCAGATCAAATGTGCTCCAGCTCCTGCTCACTAACAGCCTAAACACACTGAACATTAAATCATCCAGCATTTTCCCTTCAGTGAAACGGACCAGGCCAGCCTCTTGTGGGCTCATAACGACACTAAAGCTCTTGTCATTCACTGCTACAGCAACACACCTCTTCATTAAACCCCCTTATTACATGACATAAACTGTAGTGTACTATGGGAGACATTTAAAAACCTGCCAGTTTAAGGGAGGTTTCATTTGCATACGCGTTATTTTAGTTTTCAGACTGCTGAAGCTGATTTTTTTAATGCTTGGCGTTGTGTATTTAGACAGCACTGTCTAACAGTGGTAATCCTGAAGGTAATGCTACAAGCCACTAATCTCCCAATGGTCTCATGTGTTCTTTAAAAAATGATAATAACTCGATGTGCCTGGATCCCTGCAGGCTCATCTTCTTAGACCTGACAGTCACGGGCCCCATGGCATGCAGCGTGTCAGGGGTCGCGCTTAGTTGATTGAATGATCGCACTCAGCTACCGATTGCAGGCTCAGTGTGAGCGAGTGGAGCCCGGATCACGTTCCCCGGGGTTGAGTTCCCCCCCCCGAGAGACGCAGCTGCTGTGATATTTTGTGTCAGAAATTCTGCCGGCTCACAGACGAAGCCGTGTCCGACAAGCGCTCCGATTGGGGCCGCTTCGTCCCAACGCTGCTGGGTCAGACAGCTACGCGAATGAAACGCGAGCGCGATCTGGCACCCGGCGTGGCCGCGTGTGTGTGGAGCTGAGGAGATAACACGAGGAGATTAAGACATATTTGCTAATGCCCTGGCGGTCTGCGTGAGCGGTTCAGAGACGGGCGACCCGTTACGTCACGCTGAGCGCATCTGAGGGCCGCGGCGTCAGGAGGCGCAGAGCCTACAGTGAAACAGCACACATCCAGATATCACCCTGACTTCTGGTGACACTTCAGCAATTATCTTAATGTTTGGGAGAGGCGTCGATGTCTGCCGGCACCATCTGATTAGTGGCAAAGTCCAATTATCTGTCAGCCAGTGGATTAGCAGGCTAACAGGGCGAGTAGCGATAGGGTCGTAGGTCCCACACATTACCCAGCACCTATCAACAAATACTGCTGACTCAGCAAATCTGGGGACCAGCGTGAGCAGATGAGTTTCCTATTCCAGTCTGATTATATGCGAGGTTCTCCAGCTGTAGATTCCAACCTGACGGGATTTAAATATAGAACTCTGAATGCCCAGCGAGGCAGCAAAGGGAAGCAAAGGGAAGCGAAGCGCTCGTGAGTTGACATTTCACTGGAGCGTCTGCAGTGTGCAGCGCACCGGTAGTGTGCACTCCTCCCCACAACCCCGCAGCTAAAGTTCAGCTCGGCCGCGCACGTGCGTCACCCATCTGGTGTCTGTTCAGTCCAGCGCCGGAGCGGTCCCCGCTCGTTCGGATGCGTGTGCTGTAAAAATTAGATTTGGGTCAAAGATAATGACTCCGGGGCCCCGTGTTCACAACATGTTGATGTGTGACACCCGTCTGACGGAGTGTGTCTGCGGAGCGCCGCGCTCTGCCACGTGATCCCATCAGATCGGGCCAATTGAGTTACTTTCACTGGCGCTCGTTTACCAGACACCTACAGCGGGTGTTGGAGGAGCGCGTGCCTTTGTAACAGATGCTGGAGAACGCCGGGGAAAGGGAGGAGTGCCAACTGGGTGAGCCAGCAGGAGCGCTGTGCAGTTAAAGAATGACCATGACCAGGGCACCAAGAGGGCCAAGCACAGCCACAAGCTGAAGGCGGAGGAGCACTTCAGTGGATCTGACAGCATGTGGCAAGGTCTGCAGGTCATCACAGACTTGAACCCCCCCATGCTCACTTTGACAGGGACAACCATGAGATCGCCTCCAAGGCAACCCTTGCTGGCTATCTCCTCAGGTGCATGCTGCACTGGAGACAACAAATCCACGTAAGGCCGCAGGTCCTGATGACATCGACCCCTCCCTCTGCAATTGGTTACTGGACTTCCTAAGCAACAGGCCCCAGCAGGTCAGACTGGACAGGCTCACCTCCCCATCACTCCCCCTCCGCACTGGCCCCCCACAGGGCTGCGTGCTGAGCCCTATGCCCTCTCTTATCACGATACGAACATCAATGTCAAGTTTGAAAACGACACCGCTGTGGTTGGGCTCATCAGTAACAAGAGACGGATAGAGAGGAGAGGTAGAATATCTGCTCCAAGAACAACCTGGAGCCCAACAACAGAAAGACCAAAGAGGTCGTCATCAACTCTAGAAGGAACATTAAAGGCACGCAGAGCCCTGTCATTACCCACCACCAGGGGGTCGATGTCCTTTTTCATGTCATCAGCTTTAAGTTCCTGGGAGTCCACATCGCTAAGGACCTCACCTGGACCACTAACATCTCAGGCCTTGGCAAGAAGGCCCACAAACCCATCTTCTTCCTCAGGAAGTGCTCAAAACTCCACCTCTCCACTCAGGCGCTGATGAGCTTTTATCACTGCACCACTGAGAGCGTCCTCACCACCTGCATCTCAGCCTGGTAACCCCACCACCGAGGGCAGGAGATCACTGTAGAGGGTGCTGAAGATTGCCCAGTGGGTCATCAGGGCCTCCCTCCCCTCCATAGACTCAGTCTTTGAGAAGCGGTGCTCATGGCGAGCACGGAACATCATTAAAGACGCTTCTCACCCCAATCCCAATCTGTTCATCCCCTTACATCGTCCTCACTTGCGGGGACGGTACCACAGCCTCCCAGGGAGAACAAACAGAAGCAAAAATAGCTCCTTCCCCTCAGCTATCAGACTGTTGAACTCCATGCCATGTCCACACCCATCGTTTGTCTTTTGTTGTTTGTACAGGTGCACGACAGTATTGTATAATCCTGTATATAACTAATATACACACCTGTACATACCTCTTCATACTCGAGATCGGAACATTTATAATTCCATATTTATTCCTGTTACTAATGGTGCAGTTTCTTGTATTATATGATTACAGTAACTCCTCCTGCACTTCTGGTTAGACTTCTTTAATTTCGTTGTCTTGTGCTTGCACTGGCAATGACAGTAAAGTGAATCTAATCTAATCTAAGGTAAAACCATTTCATTAATACTCTGTATTATTTATGTCGAAGCCATTTATTGTCCTGGCAGATTCATTTACAATGACCTTGAGTGATCACATTAAGCTCCTAATGAGGGTGAGAATATGATATAATGTTTCAGGAGATTTGTTCCACATTGTGCTTCAGGGGGTTCACTAAATATTAGCTTTTCTTTGATTTTCAGCTTTTCTGGCAGATTATATTTTATTCAAAAGCCTGATGTTTGAGATGGATCCATGTGATTAAAGGGAGGCATTTCCTACATTTAACTGAGAGTAAGAGGTTTTAAAAAGCTATGAACACAGTCAGTGTCTGTTTTCAAATCATTTGAGAGAGTGCAGTAGCACCAATAGATGGGGATGGCTCAGGTTCAGCCCCGCCCACAAGTTCAGCTCCTCAGTCACAGTGGGTTCAGTCCACCCACTGATGGACGTCTGGAACAGAGCAGCAGTCAATTCACCAAATGGAAATGTTAACCCTCAGCTTCGTGGCTGTGAGTAACCCAAGATAACATAAACATAACTAAGTCTTTACAATTTTCCTAAAACACAAGTTTTTTTACACAAGTTTTCCTAAACATGGATGAGGATGAAATCTGGGCTCCCTTCCCTTTCGCCTTTGACAAGAGAAGACATGGAGTTTTTCATGCAGGAAATCAGTGGCAACAAATACATCTGCTCAAGTTTGCTGACATTGTTTAGTTTACTGATGTGAAATATTCAGTCATTCATTCATCTTGAATATCACACTGACTACCACTGTGGGGGAGCTGGAGCCTTTCTCAGCAGGGGGGTGGGCAGGGTACTTTGGGCTGGTCACCAGTCAATCACAGAGCAGAAAACATACACACAGGTAGCCATTCACTCTCCTTTTCACACCTATAGGCAGTTTAGCAATTAACCTAACCTGCATGTCTGCCCAAATATCCTCATAATCATGCAACAAATCAGATGAACAGAATATACCGTCACTGACAGCGGGAAGTCTGTCTGAATATTAGCTTCCAGAGAGTAGTCCCCCATTAACATAATTGGAAGCTCTGTTGGTGAACATGACAACTCTGCCTTTTTCTACTGAAGTTTGTGTGTGTGTGTGTGTGTGTGTGTGCATGTGTTGTGTGTGTGTGTGTGTGTGTGCATGCGTGTGTGTGTTTTTAAAGCAAACAAAAACAGTTGAGCTGTGCAGACTGTGAAGACCATAGCAATGAATTTGGATCATTTTCGGATTCCTCAAACAGTTCAGCAACCTCATGTACCTTATAAGTGGATCTTGGACAAGACTCACAATGTGATGCTGATAATGATGACGATGATGATGATGATGATGATGATGATGATGATGATGATGATGATGATGACGATGAGGATGATGAGGAATATGCCAATATAAAAAAATAACTTGACTTATCATTTCCCATTCACACAGTAATACTCTTACCAAAACAACTAGTGGTACCTCAGAGATACAGTATGGAGTCAAGAATATGAATAAAATGATAATAAACATAATAATTATTATTCGTTCAATAACAACATTGATTGCGTGAACTGTTTCAGCGCCTATCTTGGATGGGGGCAGTGATAGTTCTTCCCTGAAGACCATGGGAAGGATGAGGAAGGTTTCTTATGACATTGGCAGCCCTGCGAGGACACTGTTGGTTGTAAATCTCTAGCAGAGAGGGGACAGGGGATTCATTTTAAAATAATAAATAAGCCATTCTAAGGCTTATTTGCCTACAAAATATCTTCCTCCATCTGTCCTACTGTGTGTAAAAATAAGCAATTGGAAAGGCAAAAGTTGAGACTGGATGCTTTTCTACCCACTATAATCCTGCACTGCTCTTTTGGTGAGTGCAAATTGAAACACAAAACTTGAGGAGGGAATTGAACACGAGACACCTGGTTCACACATCAACATCGTTACCCAGTAGCCACTGACTGAAGAAAACAACATGCATCTATCATCAACATGTGACAGTGCTGAGAGCCAGAGGGGACTAATGTCCTTTATATCACTGTGGATTATAATTGTGATTTTTTTTACATACACAATAATCCCATAGGAAGAGTTAATGGACTAGGAATCCATACAATTTGTGTGTGTGTATATACATATATATATATATATATATATATATATATATATATATATATATACATATATATATATATATACACACACACACACACACCATATATTTAACATGGTCATTTAGGTCAGATGTTATAAGAGTAATTCATGTCACATGATTGAAATGAATTCTGCACACGATTGAAATTAATTCTAAAAGTCTGCATCACCAGCCTATATCTCAATGCAGTTGTGGCACTGTAGATGTACAGCAGGCGCTCAGGAAAATGCCTCTATTCGCTCAGTACCTCCAGAGAGGTGGGACTTGAGCTGCTGGGCGGGGTTGACCCTGGTTCCACCCTTGTGGGTCTGCAGCAAGGACCACTTGGATAATTCTGATGGTGTGCATGGGCTAAGGTTAATATAGACATTTTGAGCAGAAAATGAATGCTTTCATTACAATGATTATTTTTGGAGGATGACTAGAAAATTGCAAAAAAAATGTAACACTAAATCAAAAAAGGAACAGAATGTAGATTAAATTAGTTGAAGTCGATTAATGGATAGAGTCATAAAGCTGAGTTTGTTTTCTTGTCATCAATCTTTTAATAAATAATTATAGTAGTTTGGTACCACAAAAGCATACCTTCGAGATACAGCAAATACTTTAATAGAACTTGAAATATGAACAAGCATCTCATTAGAACACAGACTGAATCTATTTTCTGGGTTAATTATTTCTTTAACCCATCTAATAAATATCTTCCTACAAAAATGAACCCATAAACAGGAGTCTATAACCGACCACATGGCTGGCCTGTTCATTTAGTGCAGTCAACAGATTGTCCTTCCTGTCCTGTTAACAGATCATTTACTCAAGGTAAACTTCTGTGTGTATAATTGGTAAATTATAGTGCTTACTAACACTTATTTCAAGACAAATTTAAAGTCAATAATTACGAACACAGAACACATCTATGAGGTTCTTTTTACGTGCCAATGCACCCACGTGAGAAGCCTGACTCTTCATGCCAGCAGGGGTGTGGGATTTTGTATTCATTTGTAATTTAAAAAAAAGCAATAAAATACAAATGTTATTGCAGAGCAAATGGGCTGGAAGAGAACTGGGATGTGTATGTGCTCCACATTTTAGCTTTCTTATTAGCTTGTTTCTTCTACTGCAGCCTCCAAACTCAGCTTGTTTGCAAACCCAGGAGTGTATAAGTCGTTGCCTCGTCCCCCTCTCCAGTATCATTTAGATCTGTTATTAAATTATGTGTTTCCCCTTGAAAAGCGTGTGTTCATGTGTTCCATCTCATACATGCGATGAATGTTAAAAAATCCTCTGAATTACTTGCAGTTACATGAGATTATTTATTGACTCTGAAGCTCAAAATAACTTCTGTTGGCGTTCTGATTTTGGACAAAGAAAGACCGAAAAATGCTGCGGTGAGTGTGTGAGCGTCATAGTAACCAGGACACGCTCCATGTGTGATTGTGATGTGTCAGGCTTATGTTGAATCACCACCATGTATTTAACAGTGGGTGTGGGAAATAGACGGTGCTGCTGCTCATTCCCCCTGCACGTCTGATTACATTCTCTTGGCTGAGCAGGCTGCAGAAGAGCTCTTCTGTCAGCGCGGCTGAGGCGGATTAGATAGTGGCCTGAATATTCAGCAGCACAGGTGCAAGGTTTCATTCAGAGATCGCGACTCTGCTTTTACTGCGCTGCTTACACAGTGCATATGAATTTGTATTAATACAGCAGTGTAAAAAAAACTTTGTGTTCTGTCATGTTTGGGGATTTGTTGGGTGGTTTAAGTAAACATTTAAAGCTTATGACATGACTTAACAAATAGCTATATTAAAGGCTCCACCTGATGAGTAAACAAGGAGATCAGACTGACTTAAAATGCCAGATGAACTGAGATCCTGAGTTGTCCTTTCCTCCTGTTAAAGTGTGGAGTGACCCACTTTAGGAAACATCCTCGTGACGCACTGATCCTTACTGACTGACAGAAGATGCCAAACACAACCACAGTCAGCAAAAGCTGCTACCGGATTTGACTTTTGCATTTGCTGCTGGTCATGATGCCATCAATTACTTAGGCAATTATGGGACATTTTCCAATAAATTGACAATTTTATTAATGAAACGTTGAGGGCAATTTTTAGTTACCTTGTGGCGGACACACCTCACACCCAGGTGAATTGTGGGTTTGAGGGGCGTGGTTAGCCAAAGTTATATTTAATGGACTGTTGCGTGCACCTTTTCAGTCTGTTGGCGGTTTATGAATAAAGAAGTCAAAACCAGCATCTCTGTCCAAGTCGCTCCTCGTCCTGCCACAACCTGATATTAGATTTTAAAAATTCATAGAGGAATAGCTCAGAGGAATGAATTTCAAAATAAAAGCACAAGTTGCTCGTCATTTAGCTCAACAGGTTTTCCTATCAGTTTGATTCAATTACTGTTCAAATAACTGATATAAAAAGGACTTTAAAAGTCATTGAGAAATATTAGCCATGTTGATTAATTTAATCAGTATCACTTATTCAGTGGTTTAACAGATGGTTGCTTTGGTTTTGGTCTCTAATCTGAAAACAGCAGGTTGATCAACAAAATTAAATGAATCTCCTCTGATCATAGGCAGCACTTAAAAGCCAGCTGGTAACCTGTAAGTTTGTATGTTTGTGTCACTCAAACTCATGTTTGCACGTTCTATTTTAAGGATCTGGATTTCAATTAATTTCATGTACATCATCAATCTGTCTATTGCAGTTGAAGAATTATAAATGGGTAATTAACACATAGCAAACATAGCAACCGTCTTTCCGTCAGCCACACAAACTGGGAAACAAAAGTCGAGAAACAAAGTCGAGAAAATGACGTAAGGATGCCGAGGAGCGAGAAGAACGGTCGTGACACAGATTGACATACAGACAGAGAATGAACTCTCTGACTGACAGCAGCACACGCAGACCCGACAGGGGTGCAAACAAGCGTCCCGTCGTCTCTCTACAAGTCTATACGGATAAGGATTCAGGGGGAAAAAAAATGTTTTTCAACTTCTTTCCTTTCAGCATGGCACCATCCTTCACGCTGCACCTCGAACGTCACCCACGGTCGGTCCTCCACCGTGGTCATGGCATGAAGACATCCTCAGGTGCAGATAAATGCTGCTGAAGAGGTTTTGCTCTGCACGCTGTCTACCACATGACCACTGACACTGATCTCTATTAGACGCCTTAGTGAAGTGCAGGATGTGTATCGTAAGAGGAAATGATATTATTGATGAGTGACTGTGTTAAAGCGTCAACCCGTGCCCTTCTCTCACTTCCTTCAGCACCTCAGCCGAACACAGCGGTGTGACTGATGTGTTTTGGCAAAGCGCTCATGAGAAACATCCCATACTTGACGCCAAAGGTCCCACTAGATCGACATGTCTGTCGCCTCCTCCATGTGTGGTTTAGCTTAGTAAGTGTCTGCGTCGTGCATGAGCGCTAATGACGTCCTTAAAAACAGCTTACATAACAGCCGTAGTCTCCCCTTCTTCCTTTGTAAATTCAGTCACGTCCAACTGGAGCTGCAGCCAAACTGAATAATACATCTGTACTTTTTCTACCCAGACCTTCTCTAGTATTCCACTTTTTATCCTGCTCGCTCCTCTCATTCTCACAAGGATGCGTTTGCTCACGTCCGTCACGGACACCTGCCCACAGGTGAGCTGGCTGACCACCTTCAGCCCCGTGTTACAACAGACGGCAGGGCAACACATCCCACCAGCGTGAGATCAGCCGCTGTTTATCTCACCTATTAGGAAAACAAGAAAAACGTGCCGATGCAAGCGCTAAAGAAGGAGGAGGTGGTGGTGGTGGTGTTGGTGGGAGGAAGGAAGGGAAGAAGACGTTAAGAAGTCAGGCTGCAGCTGAGATGAGAGCTCCAGGTTCACGGAGAGACCAAAGAGACGCTGTCCTAATGTAACTTTTATTTGGAACTGTGTCAGCACTAAGCATTAAATAGACACTTGAACTCTAGCCCTTCAGTGCTGTCTACAACACTTTTTACAGCCGTGGATTCTAACTTTCCTCCCTTTCACTCATGTGTGCGCGATGCAGCAGGACCTGGAGTGTATTCTGAACCTGCCCTGTTATTGAACTTGTCAAGCTGTAGCTGGTTACCTCTATAAGCCCCCCTTTTTCTCCAGTCTTTTTAGGCTTTGTTTTGGTCTGTGCCTGAGCCTCAGGGTGGCTGTGACCGAGTTAATGGTTTTAGGAAGGGGGGGTGGAGCAGGACCTACAAATGCTGTGCTCCTCAGTCCAACATTGAGGGTGGGCACGCAGACTCATGCGCCCACACACACACACACCAGAGGGACTATGGAGATGCCCTCTAACAGGTTCTCTGGGAGCAGAACTATGAATTTGCTCTTCTAATTTGCTTAAAACACACAGAAGCCTGCACATTGTTGCACAACATGGGGAGGGGGGGGGCACATTAGACACTGTCCAATAAAGGAACAAGGATGAAAGAGAAAGTCTGGAGGCAGAGAATGATATCAGTCAACTCAAAGAAAGGAGAGGAAAGAGAGATGAGAGAGTTGGGAGGGAGGGGTCAAAATAAGAAGGGGGTGCAAACAAACCTTCGGGCTCTGAGCTCTCTTTGTGGACGACTTGCTTCAGGGGGCAGCAGAAGATTTCGTGACACTTAGCACGAAAGGGGGACCCTTTACTCCTTATATCCGCTGAGTGGATGGAGTCCTGCCGTAACATAATGTACTCCTGGGTACCTGGGGCAGCGTCATCCTGGACTGGGATGGTGCCATAACAGAATGAACTGGGGTTAGAGAGCTCACCACACAAAGAAATCAAGGTAATCAATAAGAACAGAAAAGGACAAGGCAGAAAACATAGGCAAATTAAAAAACACATTAGGATACAGAAGGAGGTTTAACAGTAATATAGCAAAGAACAAATCAAAAACAGAAATAAAGAGGATCAATATATCAAGCTCGCAAAACTTGATTAAAGCAACAATGGTGGCGTTTCCATGGTCACTGAAAAGGAAAAGTAATGCAACAGCAGAAAAAGCGAACAAAGAGGATGGTCTGTAAAGTCACTCTTATGGCAGTTTTTTAACACGGCCGTGAGGTGGTTGCACAGGCAGGAGTTGTGGGGCTGCAGGCGTGCTGTCTGATAACACATTTACCGACTGTTCTCAGCCAGCGTCATAGAAACCAGAGTCAAGTGGTGAGTGGTTATCACCGGCTTCACAGACGCCCCCCGCCAGACCCCACACACTCGCACACACCCACCGTATGCATAGGCAAGCAGAAGCAAAAGCATGCAAAGGCCCCCCAGGTGACACTGGAGTAACCTGATTTGATTTCATGCGGTCATGCTCGTTGTTACAGCATCTATAACATCACTCTTCACCCGTCAATAGAAATCATGTCCGGGGATCCTGTGAACAGCCTCCTGTGTCTTCAGGACACTCTGGATCTATTGCATCTGTCTTCTTCTGGGTGCAGCACTGCTTGTTTTTCATCACTGACCTATTTTCTCAGTGTTGATGGATTAGCTACATGTGAACCAGCCTAAATAAATTGCATCTTCTTTCCCTGATGGATTTCGGTGTCCTGCCTCTCTTTCTGCCACTTTAACCATTTAATGAAAACAGACACAAAGAAAGCTATTAATCAACCACCGATGTAGAGCCGCCATAACGCCTAATCCTGTTCCTTTTACAACACATGTGACTAATAAAATTATACTCCGGTTTAACCACACTGACAACAAAAAGGTTTAAAGACAGCCATGATATCCACACATTTTTTCTGTAAAAACATTGTGTATGTATGTCTACTTTTACTCAAAAAGATGAAAGATGAACAACTTCCTGCCTATTTCCAGTGATGTATGAGTTCCTTGAACTGGTGCTTCTGATTGATTTATATCTGTAATTAACATGCCCCGTCTTATTTTCAAGAAAAATTGTTAAAAATTCATTTGAAGATTAAACGATAATCGTAAAGCCAAACTCGTAGCCTTGAGAGGAAGAACTTCCTGAGTCGTGGAGGTCAAAGCCATCCTGTTAGCGGGGCCCATAAACCAGGCCCTGAGTTCTGGAGAAGAAGAGCCAAAAATGACTATTCATCTACCACATACACAAACACACACACATGCAGGCAGCAGGTTGTCACAGTTTCAAAACTGCTGCAATTAATCGTCACGCGTGTATGGTTATCTCACTGTCGCTGCCCGGCTCCCGGATAAACGTCACAATAGCACCAACGGAGCAGCACACGCCCTGAACCGAAAGGTAGACGGCAATAACGTCGCTCGCACAGGAGAACCACTGAAATTTTAATGGTGTTTTGAAATATATAGGGAGAAAATATGTTTTTTCTCGAGAAATATGTCCTCATTTCTGCTCCTGAGACATATAGGTGCTGCTGCTGGACTTGATCCCGAACTTTATGTATTTTTAACTGCTGCAGTAAACGTGAATCCGGCAGGAAGATAAATTTGAGGACTTTAACAAACATTTTAAGACTTTTTTTTTTTTTTTTTTTTTTTAGTGAGGGCGCAAACTGCTGGCTCATCTGCGGTGATTAATCCGAGCAGGGCTGAAAGGATGAGGAGAGGAGGGGCCACGCACCATCTTTTACAGCCTGTCTTCTGCATCCTTGTCCCAGCCTTGATGAAGAGTGCATATTGGGATTGAGGAATGCGTGATGGACGATGCGGCAGGGCCTGGGAATCCGCCGTCTATCTGGCCGAACACCCAGAGTGATCTGTCAAGCGGGGTCATGATAGTCGGTGATCTACAGGCACTGGCGGTTCCGCGCCGGACCCTTCACACGCTGCAATAGATGTCCTTGCCCCTTTGACAGGAATAAATTGCCCAGTAAGGAGAAATGGGTACAAATGCTGGTGGAGGAGGGAGGTGGGAGTTAGTTGCCCATCTGTTTAACACCCCACATGACTGACATGTTCAGCAACATGAGTGGGACACATTAACTCCTGGTGTGTAACACAGGTGAGATGAAATTGCCCCGCTGAGTTCATGTTCCAGGCCCAAGTCAGTGAGAGAGAAGGGTGCACTTGACGTGACGAAACATCGGCGCTGACACCAAAATGTTGCTCGCCTGGTGTTCAGATGGGGTTCAAGGACATGTGTAATCAACTGAAGCCCTGGCAGGTCCAGAAAAATGAAGCACTTTTCATATAAGAGGAGAGCACAATTTACGGAAACTACAGCGCACATCCATTAACGAGGTGGAACAGATTCATCATGACTTGACAAATGGCACACTCGATAAATTGGAGTCAGTATTAAGCACAGAAATGGGCTGTAGCTGGAGTTCCTGCCGGTTTTTAGACGCGTGTCCTCAATGTGGCTCAGCGAGGAGCTGAATCTAGCACAGAGTCTTCTGGGAGGCCTTCACTTCTCCGCAGCATCATCTCATGAAAAAGAGTTTTATTTTGGCTTGGAAGTCACCTTGCAGAAGAAAGTGAGCCAGGTTAAACCTGAGCTTTTCAGCTCCCTATCTTCCATCCTGCCTTTGTTCAGTGTGTCTGTTTCTTGTAAACAGAAGCTCATTAATCTGAAAATAAAGCCTCCACAGGAATAAATCCATATGATTGAATTCAGTTCAAGTCAATTCAATTGAATTAAACATTATTGATCCCCCTGGGAGGACCCTTTAGGGAAATTGGAGTTCCAGCAGGAGCCATCTGATACAACATAGTAGCAGCACACAGGTAAAAATATAGAAAATATACAGTGAAGTGAGCTGCAGTAGACCAGTTAGATTATTGTACTGCCAGTTTGTGTTGTCATGGATATACTACACACCCTCCAACCCTCTGTCCCCTGCTACCTCCTCCTGAATGAGGAGTTGTACAGTCTAATGGCATGAGGGATGATGTTTTCCAGTCTGTCCATCCTGGAACTGGGCAAAAGCAACCTTCCACTGAACAGACTCCTCTGTCTGCTGATGAAGGTGTGCAGAGGAGGACTGGTGTGGATCTATCACTTTTTGCAGTGTTCTCTGCCACCATCACCAGAGAGCCCAGGTTTTTCCTGACCACCAAGCCGGCCCGCCTGATCAGTTTATCCCTCCTGGACGTGTCCTTGGATGTGCTAATGCTAATATTACCATATCTGCAAAAAAAAGAGTTGTAATATTTCAGTTTGTGTGATTCTACAAGCCAGCCAGCAGTACTCCTCTCTAAAGCCTTTAAGTGTCCACATGCTTTTCTTCAAAGTGCTCTATTTTTTTTCTTTGCTCTGTTAGCTCTGTGTTGTTTTTTTGTCTTTTATTTCTCCCTCTCATTCAAATAGCAGCCTGAGTGGCTGCTCCATTACGAGGCCTCCCGGGAGATCAGGAGACGTTGATTGGGTTTTCTTCCCCTTTTCTTGCTCTCAGCTGTGCAGGTTAATCAACCGCTGGCTATGCAAGGCAAATGCTTTTCATGTAATCTACGTAAAAGCACATATCTGCACATATCCTGAAGTTCAGCACAAAATACAATAACATCCTAAACAAAGATCCATGACATAGACATCAGACAATTCCAAGAAAAAGATGTGGAATAAACCTAAGAACTGAACAAACGTCACACGCCACTATATCCTCCCCTCTCTAAGATATTGTTGCCACCGTGGTCCTGAAGACCCTTGCCTCACATTTACAGATTTATTAGAGCCGAGGGGAAAGAAAATATATTACATCTGCTTGTCGGTGTCATACGTCTGCAGAGATGAATGTGATAAAACTGTTTCTGACAGGCCGATGATAGACACTGCCAGCTCTCATATGGAACGCTATTGATTTAGCATCAGAACAGATTTCACCTCAGCCCGACAGCTTCTTTAGCATCTGGGATTATAGTTCAGTCATGCAGCTCCCACATTCAACATCTCCTCTCTTCTAATCCCATTTAGGAGACTTTTGATGTATTTAAAAACAGCTATTTTTTGCTTCATTTGTCACACAGACTATTTTCACCTTTCAGAAGTTTCAAATTGAGCTTAATGCCTCAGCTGACAGATCAATATTTGAAGACTGTTTGGATCCAAACACACACACAAACACACACATACACACATACACTGAGATGCACTGCTGAATTTGTCCAGTACAGTATTTCAAGTGTCAGTTAATTATAATTACAGATAAGAAATGTGAACTAATTTTAGTCCTGATCAATGTTTCCCTTTAGATGTGACAGCAGGACATTGTCATTGTCTTTTATGAAATTCGTTACATTCTTAAAGAATCTGCTCATGTAGAGCAACAAATAAAGTTTTACGCACATGAATGTGTATTACTTACTGACAGAATCCCTCCATCCTGTCATGAATTCCAATGTTTCATGATTGTCATGTCAAAAGGGATAAAACACACACCTCTGTTTTGGTGGTTTAATGCTATGGATCCATTTCATGGCAGTTAAGAGCTGAAATATAGAAAATATGGATTGTACTTGTACCTGTGGAACATCTACTCAGGAGGACTAAAACATTGTGGGAGGTGATACAGGTCTAATCAGATCAACAAAGCCTGAATGCCATGCAGGCTGTGATATCAAACTCTGCTCCAGAATCGCTTTATCTTGTGTGTTCACTCTAAATCAAATGTTGCCTCAGAACACTAATATAAGGATTTGGTGGTCCTGCTACAGGTACACTTGATAGTGTTAACATTGCTGCATCAAGATAAGAACAGTCACTTTCCATCACAGAAGCTTTTTTGTTTCACTCAACCAGGATTTTGAAAACTCAACTTACTCAGGAAAATCTTTTGCCTTAACCACAAGCATTCCCTGAAAAGGATACCAAGAAGAAGGGGTGGGGATTTGTGCTGAAGGATACTGAATATTGGGATTAACTTGCAGCATTCTGCACTTCCATTCACCCGCCACAAGCCAGGGTACGGCTCTACACTGGTTTATGTGTGGAAAATGGAGCAGAAGAACAAAAGCTACAGGACAAGGTCCAGGCCCTTTGAGAGTTATTATGGAGGACAAAATTCAGCGGGGCTTCAAATTTGGAACTCAAAACAATTTAGTTTACACTTCAGGTCTTCAATTTTGCAACATTGCGGATTTCATATTTGTGTACATTAAAAAAAATGCAGATAAATCATCTCTAAGAGTAAATAAATGCAAATGACTCTGTCATGTTGAATGATATTCATCTTATTCAAGGTGATATTGAAGCCTGCAGAGGCTCTGTGGCTTCAGCAGCACATTTATTGCTTCATGCTGGAAAAACCACGAGCCGTTCCACACTGCATACACTTCAAACCTCACCCTGGGCATAAAGACCGGGCATACTTTATGAGTCACCGAGAGAGTATGTATTCAATCAATCTGGCTTTATGAAGGCACAGTTGAACACGCAAACAGGTCGGCACGATCACTTCCTGACCTTCGTCGGCAAAATGAGAGAATAGATGAGAGAAAATGCACAGTAATGAATAAATCGCAGGTTGCAGAAGTCATAAACGCGTCCTCCACAGGCCCACCAGTGTGAGCGGCCATAAATTCACAGAAAAAGCAGAAAGCTCCTGCTGAGAGAATGCTGTCGCCTTGTTACGTAACAGGAGGTGATTTCAGCGAGACCTGCAGCTCAGAGAGAACTGCTGGATCATTAAGCCCAGCCTGCAGGTATAAATCTTCACACAAACGACTATTTCTGTTACAAGCTAGCATCAAATACCAGCAAACACAGAGAATGCTATTAAATATTTACTTTGTATGTGTGTTTTTCTCCTTATTTATCTCTGCAGCAGACAACAGCCTCTACAAGCCTCACTGCACACACTGACCTCTCTGTGCACAAGTCATTAAAAGCACTTTTAATAGCTTAATGTGGGGTTGAGAGGTCTTGGTTCCGTTTCTAACCCCTTAACCAACCCTGTCCGTTGCACACAAGAAACTAAAATGATCCGTGTGTTCCAAAAATAAAACGAGTCCTGCTGAAATCCAGAGAAATCAATTAAATTCTGTCTGGTTTTCAGCCTAAGTGGTTGCTAACGCGATTCCATCTCATTACCGATGAGCCTTCACGGGGAGCAACACGTCTTTATGAAGAGAAAATCTTTGATCAGACCGTTTCTGCCAAGAACACGGTTATTGGCAGCAGAGCTGGTGCGAAGGGCGGCCAAACAGATCGGATCACCACACACCCGTGCAGCTCGCTGATGCACACGTACAGCCGTTCCTGTCCGTTACAGAGGGAACAGAGGGGGTGTAAAAAGGAAAAACAGAACAGTTAAAGCCTGGCAGGGAGAACAGAGGTTTGGTTTTATGGTTGATTATACGTCAATGTAAATGTGTTTCTAGACTCTCCAAAAAGACATTTTTCCCAAGTACACCCACAGTCATCATTTATGGCAAAGGTAGTACATATCTGAGTATGATATTGGTTTGGAATGTGATGTGTATATGTGTAGTACACAAAGTAGTTTGCTCATTGAAAATGAGATTAAATGTTAGATTACAATTCAGATTTCATCGTGACTAAAGGGAGGTTGGCAGGAGATGGCAGGAGCGTTAAATGTAGACTACAGAATTAATTATGATATCCAATCACATAAGCTGCAGCTGTTAAATGCATTATTTCATGAGTCAGTGGCAGCATCTTAAAGATCTGTTCAAACATAGAGGAGATGATCCATTCAGCTGTTTAATCTGAACTCTCTTTGTTCAATTCATTGATGTTTGTGAATGTTTTGTAGTATGTGATAAATCAGTTATGACATCACTTCAAGTAAATGCTCTCTAAACTAAATCAGATAAGAAACTGCCAGAATGGAAAGTGGAAACAAGCAGAGTGGCCCAAATAAATCTGAGAATATCACTTAATATGAATACATGGAGGAAAAATGCACTATCACAGTCCAGGATTATGTTGGTATTAACGTTGACCCTTCTGCTATATTAACCAGTGATGGACGCTTTCAATTGCAGCGGGGCAAAGAGTCCCAACTAGCTTGGCCTTGATGATGGATTACATAAAGGATTCAAAAGCAGCCATTCAGGGAGAGGAGATTTAGGAACAACTAACGCCAACACTATCTGAATCATCAAAAATATGGGATTAGCGTTTGATGGCTCGGTTTCCTCGTAATGCATCCTGAGAGGGACAGAAGCCTCACGCGTCCCTTCATTTGTTACACTTTGGGATGGACAAAAGCCCTAAAAAGAGGGCAGAGCTCCATCTCCTCGTTTTGGCTCTGAGATAAAAAGGACTGGAATAAATAGGGTTATTCCAGAACAATGGTCAGCAGTAATAACCATTCAGACCTGGTTTTCCTCTGGTTTGCATGCATGTCTCATTCAAGTGAAAGGAGATTATTTATTTCTGCTAATTAAATGATCAGATGTGCTGGTATTTTGCAAGATGAAGACAGAAAGAAGCTAAATCCCAGCTCCAAAAACAGGGCAGTAATCGAACATGTCATAAAGCACAAAAAACGATGGTCAGTACAATGATCAGTAGGGTATGCATGGACAGACAAAGCTGAAGTTCACACGTTCAAGTTCGTGTTTTGTTCCAAAATTTGCAAGGCCCCGTGTGCCCTCGGCTGCGTTTATCCCTGAACGGGGTCACTGAGGGTGGCTGGACCCTGTCCCAGCTGCCTTTGGGTACGAGGCAGTGTACACCCTGGACAATCCGCCAGCTTGTCCCAGGGTCAACAAAACAGAAGAAACACACAGTAATCCACATACACTCACAATCATACCTAAGGTCAAGTCAGGGTGGTCGGTTAGCCCCCCCCCAAGGGACAGGTGCCCCTCTACAAGGCCCCTGTCTCCATTATTTATTTACTAGATAAAAGAAGATATCACAAATACAGTGCACAGTGTTTCCATAGCATCACTTCATGGCATGTGAAAAACTCACAACGTGCTGTTCTAATCCCACACGGCTGTGACACGCCGTCTATTTGACCGTCATTCATACTGCGGAAGGCCACATCGCAGATGCTCCTGCACACGTGTTCACCAAAAATGACTGTCAAAAATAGATAGCCTATTGAAACGCTGACGATTGGAACTTTCCATAGCGACTGAATCAAAGGTGGTTATAAAAGGGTCATAAATCCAGCCCTGCAAGGTTGGGCAAAAGGAGAATAAATGCACACAGTCAACCAGGTGACATCACCGCTTATTCCGGGGGAACAATGCGTGCCGCGTTCTGCACGCGGATGCAAAGTGTTGTCAGGAAAATAAAAAGCATGTGGTTATGAGACCAGAGCTGTCAGCCATAGAAAAGGTGCTGCATTCAGGATATGACCAGCGAGACCTGTGTTCAAGCGACAATGAACGAATCTGCACTTTGGCTCAGCAATCAGTGAAGCACGTTCCAGGTCTGACAGATCCTGTTTACTCTCAGCCGTTCCGCGACTCGGACGTTTCCAGCGACAACAGCCAGCTCATCACAGCTGTTAAACTACGTGCTCAGCACCCGATCGCAATCACGCGTCCTGGCCGTCAAACAGAAATCCAGAAGAAAGGCCTGGCAGCAAGGGGAAAACAACCACGCTGGTGACGTTAGTAACGCCAAATATTTGTCCTCACACTTGAGGGGGACAGACGTATAGGTCGTAGGCCACGCTAGCATAGCAGAATGGCTTACTTGACTCATTTCCATGCCCTCGTGATTAAGATGGATTAAATATATATGTAATAAACCACATTACATTAAGATTTTAAAACATGCAGCACACTAGAAACCTCGTAAAATGTGTTTGCTTTTCTTTGGCCTATCAGCTCAGTAAATCTGGTCACTGCTCACGCGTGTGTTTTTTCTGGTTTCATATGTCATTTCTTGCTTGAGCCTTCAAACTGTCGTCCCTGTAAGACTAAGAGACATGTGGACGGTCTTATCTCTGGTGTCAGGTGTAAACCTTTAGGGGACCACCTGAAGGACAAAAAAAAAACAAAACAACCCTCTCCTCCTTAATTATTTCTCGCCTCTAGTTAATTGATTATCTGCCCCCAGAGAGTTTATGTAAAAGAGCAGGAGAATAAATTCTACAAGCCTGTTAAAGACCCAAGTAAATAGCGCCTGATTTATTCTGTCTGGACAGCACATGCACTGTTCTCAAGACACATGTTTTCTCTCAAATATGAGGCATTTAAAGAGTTTGTTCTGAAAGACAGTGTGATGAATAAAGTATAGCTACAAAGAACTGAGTGCTGTTCTGGTTCCGACTTAGTACGAGAAGGCTGTGGAGGGAGTTGGGAAGCATTAGTCGATGCTACCAGCATTTTATAGAACCCATTACACAGTTGAGGAGTACAGCAAAACGGGGGAAAAGGTGGGCTGGAAGATTTAGCTCTACGCCGAAACATGAATTATGCAGCTGAGCCATCCAGACATGAAGCCGTGTATCCTTTTATAAATGCCTGACACAGACAGAACAAGTTTAGCCAACGTTTGCTCCTGTTGGTCCCTGCTTACAAACAGGGAAGGGTGTGCACAAGGATTTCTGAGCAGACATCCCCTCAAAAAATGTCAGAGCAATGCAGCAAAAGGAGTCGCATCCGTGCAGTGGAAGGATTTGAAGATGACACATCGGAGCAGAGTTCAGCGGCACTCTCAGTTTGATCCCAAATGAGGCTTTTACAAGAGTTGTTCTGGTTCATGAGCATAAATAGGGCAGGGGGCACCATCTGTGTAAATTTGAGGTGGATTTGGGGAGGTCATCGTGTTAAGCCCTGCAGATGGTGACCAATCAAAAACACAAGTGCTGTGAGTGGCTATCATAAAGCCGTATATCCTGCGATTTGAGGAGATAATTCACGTAGGAGATCTCCTGTTTAGCATCAGTCTGTTGTGTGTGTGTGTGTTTGTGTATGTGTGTTCAGACAAATCCACATGAAGATGAAATAGAAGAGCAACTGTTCACAGAGAGAGTCCAGGACTGACTCAACCCTCATGTTATGTTTACTACGCGGTGTATGCTGACAGCCTGATCACAGGGATTACAATTACAGAAATTGCTTAAGACAGCTGTTTTACTCGCTACCACATCACCCACTCGGGCTAGCAACAGGTGAATATCCCACATGCTGCTAGTTTTCCTGGTAAACGTTCTTTTCAGGGCTTCTGCCAAATGTTTCATGCATGCAGCTATTTATATATATTTATATATAGCTGTAGAGGAGCGTCATGTCTGGTTTGCTGCCAGACAGAACAAAGTAAAGTAGTTAAAAAGACATTAACCCTGAGTGCAGTCACCAGTTTAATGATGTATATACATAATTAGAAATGCACAGACTACTGGGAGACGGGGTAGATCTGGATATTTGAATGTAAATGATGTAGAAACTATCGAGCTTCTCAGATTCTCAGTGTTAAGGTTATGTAATTGATTTTCCAGGATCAATAATTAGAAGATAATCAGAAGTCATGGAACTGGTATACAATGTGATGTTATGTGCCGCTACTATGTGTAGCTGTTCTGTGAAAGCATCGTGGACAAGGTCAATTCAATCAAGCGTTAGGAATTTGATTACGTGCGGACCTGAGACTACAAGCCTCATTGTCTGGCTTTCTTCTGGTCGGTGCTCAAGCTTTAACGTGATTTTGTGAGTATTTTGGCAGCACAGACGCATAGCCTAGTCTGTTCCATCCCACCGCCAACTTCGGTTTCAAAATCTTTCACGAGGCGAATGCTGTCAACCTGTTTAACGCTATAACACGAGAGTGAGTCAGAGCTACAGGGGAGACTCAGAGCGGGGTCAGGAGGGGGCATGTTGTCGATGATTCTCGTCTGAAAGTGCTTCTGTAACTGAAAGCCACTTGATACCCGGCCGCACTCTTCCAGAACGGTCGGCGCTGTGAAGCCAGGAAGCCAGCAGCTGAGAATCAACAAATTCTCTCCCTCCCTCCCTCCCTCCCTCTCTCCCTCTCTCCCTCCCTCTCTCCCTCTCTCCCTCTCTCCCTCTCTACCTCTCTCTATCTGTCTGTCTGTCTCTCTCTCTCTCTCCCTTCATCTCTCTAACTCTGTCTCTCTCTCTCTCTCTGTCCCACTATCTCTTTCTCTGTCTCTCTCTCTGTCTCTGCATGCATTCCTTCCCACCTGCACACAAAGATAAGTGTGCCCCCCCCACCATGCCCTCTCCATTAACAGCACCGCAGCTGTTTGCGTTTTGTGTTTGTCTGCAATAAAAGCCAACACTGATGATGAGCAAGAGCCAAGGCCACACAACATTCAACTGTGAGACTGTGTCACAGATAATTGCCATGACAACATGATTCGAGAGGCGAAACAAGACAGAACGACTGAAACTGCGGGAGACCTTTCAAATGAGGCACTTCCTGTTTCCCCCGGGATGGACGCTATTAGCCCATTCGTTACGTGGCTAATGAGAACTAAGTGTAACAATTCAGACATAATAGCTTGATCACAGTTATGCGCTCCGGCTCCTTTGTTATTAAGTGAATTGTAGGTGTCAGTTGCATATTTGTGACATGATTCTTTTCTTTATCCACTTCTGCTGATAGCCTTTGGACATCAGGGCTGCATTTGGTTGTGATAATGAGTTCCACAGGTCAGTTTGAACAGTCTAATAACAGACTTTCTCTTTCTTTAAACACGAATTTGAGGTTCTAAACAAATGGACAACCTGCAGAGATGGAGCAGAAAAAGCACCAAGCAAAGCGATTCTTGAGAGAGTCTTTGTGTGATCATGACTTTATTATGGCGGGACCAGATGTCCCATTCAGCGGTGAAGCGATCCTAGGAATAAACCATTTAGACCCGGACAACACATGAGATGGCATCACATGTGAAGACTGATGAATTCAGCACCAGATTTTTGACACATTACGGCCATCAGGCAACCACATTCCTGGATGGGATTTATAGTAAAATCAAGGTCAGTTTAACAACTCGATGGGTTTATGTTGCAGCTTATCAGGGTTTAAGTCCGCAAGTTCTTTCAGTAATCTTTGCTCGTGTATGTTAATTTGTTTGATGGTAACGTCCAGCAGCTCCTTCTCCAGAGGTTTAGCGTCGCAGCCCTCCATGACGTCGGAGCTGAAGACCTTTGTCAGCAGATCTGGCAACACAGTGCGCATCAAAGAGCTTACAGCTGTATGCATCACACTCACACCTGGAGCTTCCTCCACACTCTGTCAGCTTTAAATCTCATTAGACTCCTGTCCTTCCAGTGACCTGGCCATGAATCCTCCATTATGGCCCAGACTCTGTGAAATCCAGAGGGACTGCAGGTCAGTACACAGAGCACCTCCAAACCCCAGCAGAATTCCTCTCACTCGTCTTTTGCAGCGGGATTCTAATAACCAGGAGATGTCAAGAAACCATTAGGATCAGGAGGCCATTCTCTGTAATTCTGTCTGGTTTGAGGATTTTAGGAAGAAAAAGTCCGTGATGGAGCATGTGCCAATCAGAAAAAATGGCTTAAAGGGACCAGCAACGGCTCCCTGTGACCTTTGCTGCTGCCTCCCTGCAGTCTCAATACCCTCAGGGAATCCTGAGTAAAGCAGTGAGACACGATGGGAGGTGTCTTTGAGAGGAAGTTGACATGTTGCAGTGACATGTCAGAGTGACACATTTTATTAAACCCCGATGGCTTTTCCAAAATGAACAATTGATTGAGTTTGTTAAATCTAATACGGCAGTAACAAAGTGCTAACTATAGCCGAGTCAGGCTCTGTGACCCCGAGGACCTGAGACCTTTTCTGATGAGCCAATAACCGACTCCACCTGTCACCGCAGGCTTCACCCTGGCGAAATCGCCATAACCACACGGACTAACACAAGCGGCACCTACCAGCACAGCACACCATCCATCATCATTCTCCTCATCCTCAACATGCCTTCCACCCTGCTCCGTTCCCTGACCTCTGACCTGTGCCATAAACAGGCGTAATGACACTCTGTAGGAGCTAAACTGTGAAAACGGCACTCCAAGGCTGCGAGCACGATGACAGCTCGGCAAACCAATCAAAGCCTGGGATAATTGCGGCTCCTCGGCATGGCGTCGGACCACAGCCTTGGGCTAGACAACTAGAATTGATACTGGGCTTTAGCGGGACAGTTTTACAACGGGACACAGAGACAAAGTGTGCCCGCAAGATTGTTTCAATCACTCTCGAGACCTTGAGCAAATGTATGAAGACCAAATGTAAAGATGGATGACAGCACTGACACTCAACTGTCAACCAGCTTAGATATTTCTCAGGAGATCTGATTGAATTGTAATCAATTTGACCACATCACGTGTCTTACATTGCTTTCCTTACGGAGCATGCTCTGATGCTACCCTAGTAACTGTGTGCAGTCAAACAGTAGCAGACAGTTGTTAAATCGATGCTATTTCCTGCAAAATGTTTACTTTATATGTAAACGATTTAAGGTAAAGCTGCAGATTTTTCAGACGATTTGAACAGATGATTTTTGGGGCAGAATAAATGGATGCGGTGCGATTGATAGCGTCAGCGCTGGTGAAGACTACAGTTAAATAATTCATGACAATCCATATCCAACCGTGAGATTGAGGGTTATATCCCGGCTAAAATCTTGTGCCATCAGTCAGCCCATCAGTCAATTTGCTTGCTAAAACAAGCTGAAAATAACTTTGTGGCTTGTGCCTGTGGACAGAGGTGCGTTGCGCATATTAAACCAGAGAGGGAAACAGATGAAAATGAGGCTGGACAGGGATCTACAGAGCTGTTGCACTGCTGTGATGGTAACTCATGGGCAGTGTGATGGCTCACTCACATCTGTTACCATCGGAGAGAGGGCTCCATTCATTCCAGTAATATCTGCTCACTGGTGTGTGAAGCCAAAACATTTGACTTTCCTGGGTGTAAAATTACCCAGATCCTCCACACAGCCTCCACACTGTGGGACCCACAGAGTGTGTGGACGTGCACTGGGGATTTCTGCCCGCCAAGTGGCTAACATCCAGCTCCGCGCTCCTCCTACTTGACTGAGAATTCAATCATGCTGCTCTTGCTCACTCTGAAAAACAAACCAGATCAAATTGATCATATTCTGATAATGGGGGCCTTCTGCTGTTGTAACATTCAGTTTCAGCCCTGGTCATTTCCAGAAAACATCAAGTGGCGCCAGAACAGTTCCACCACTCTTCCTGTGGGACTTGCATGAAAGCATCTACTGAACAAATGTATTACAATTATAATTACACGATTAACCATTCTAAAGCAACAAAGCCATAAATGCTAAGGGTGTGTCAATGATTTAAATGTTTAAATTGACTACAGGTGCCAAAGACAAAAATATCTAAATATAGGCTGGGAAAAAATGACGTTTTTATTTTCTGCTAGCACAAAAGGCAAAAGACAATATAATCACAGGAGATTATTTTCTATGATATTTACATGTGTGTTACCAGAAATAGCTTATCACTATCTGTATCTGGTTTAGCTCTCGCTCATGAATAATTCAGCGGTAATGTACAGGTGAGAATGACATCATCCACAGACTCTTCCAGCAAGTGAAGTCAAACATGCACATACGGACGTGGCTGTCAAACACAAGCACTGGTATGTGCAATAACCTCCTTATGCTGCAGCAGCGCGGTGCTGCCACTCCCCGTTTATAGATTCACGCTCTGCGTTACTGTACTTAGCATAAACACATGGTAGCCTGTAGCCTACATTATGACCTAGATGAGAAAAGGGGGAGGCAGAGACCAGACTTAAACACATCTCTCTCCCGCTCAGCTGTCTCTGTGGAAATGGAAGGCTCCCCTTCTCTGACACATTTATGCCGCCTTTCCACTGATGGCATCGGCTCGACTCTATCCTGGTCTACTCTACTCTATTGTACTCTACTCTACTCTGCTCTACTCTACTCTATTCTACTTTACTCTAATTTACTCTGCTCTACTCTATCTTACTCTGCTTTATTCTACTCTACTCTGCTCTACTCTACTCTACTTTACTCTCCTCTACTTTACTCTACTTTACTCTGCTCTACTCTACTTTACTCTACTGTACTCTACTCTAATCTACTGTACTCTACTTTACTCTACTGTACTCTTCCATAATTTACTCTGCTCTACTCTACTCTGCTCTACTCTACTTTACTCTACTCTGCTCTACTCTACTTTACTCTACTCTGCTCTACTTTACTCTACTTTACTCTACTCTGCTCTACTCTATTCTACTCTACTCTATTCTTCTTTACTCTACTCTACTCTGCTCTACTCTACTTTACTCTACTCTGCTCTGCTCTACTCTACTTTACTCTACTCTGCTCTACTTTACTCTACTTTACTCTACTCTGCTCTACTCTATTCTACTCTACTCTATTCTTCTTTACTCTACTCTACTCTGCTCTACTCTACTTTACTCTGCTCTACTCTATTCTACTCTGCTCTACTCTACTTCACTCTATTCTATTCTACTCTACTCTACTTTACTCTACTCTATTCTATTCTATTTTACTCTGCTCTACTCTACTATACTCTGCTCTACTCTGCACTATTCTATTCTGCTCTTTTTTCTGCATTTCCAATTTGCCTGGTGCTACTTTTTTTGGTAGCAGCTGCGCCATTAGGCTGAAAAAAGCACTGGTACTTTCAGATGCTAAGAGGTGATGCAGTCACTGACTAGAGACCCTGACAGCGTCATTATGTCATCAGCAGCCACCACAGAGTCAACAGAGCAGCACAATCCCCTGCCCACCATTTTTAAACAGCTAGTCATTAGTTGCGGTCATCTTCGTTATAATGGCAAGGAAAATGTGCACGCCGTGGTCCTTTAAGGAGGTACAAAGCTTCTTCACACCACTCATCCAGAGAGAGCTGGATGGCTCCACTTGTAACGAGCGAGTGTACCAGCAGCTTCCTGAGCAAGGACATTTTCACGGGTACAGTTGGACCTTCGTGCAGTGTCACGAAAAGCTGAAAAACCTTAAGAGCTACTGATGCTCAATCAAAGACTTCAAGCAGGTCGGACCGGGAAAAAAGGAACTGGTTGGACCTGATGGATGTCATCTATGCCCACAACACCGGCTGAAAAAGGCAGGAAAACGCTGGAGTTCTGTACAGCATCCAGGGGGCTGCTACAGTACTATTACCACATAAAAGTAGCAGCCCTCAAAAGCAAGGCAAGTAGAGTAGAGCTGATATGGTCAGTGGAAATGTGGCATTAGTTAATTAGTTACACTTTAATGCTCCCTGATAATGCTCCCCGGCCAGGAGCACCATTGCCACCATTTCACCAGCATGCCCATACTAGAAACACGGTCTAAATTAGAATACACAATGTCAGCTTTTGGTCTGACTAAACCTTCATGCTGATGCTCTGACCACTCCAGGTTTGCAGGTTAATGGGGTTAACGCGTAGGAAACTGAAAAACTAAAACTCTGCGATGTTAAATTGACTAGTTTGAGCTTAAGTGGAGTGAGTAACTCCACCGGTGTGATCTGGTCTAATCTGGGCCGGGCTGTTCTGGGTCTGTCTGTTTGCCGTCCCCTGCTCGGCTCTGCCAGTCATCACCCAGAGGACCTGTTATTTCGGGAGCTCAGCTGAGAAGAGATGACAACATCATGGACTGCTTAAGCCGCTTACATTTCCTCAAGCACTCCCATTGCGACCTCGGATCTACGCCCTCATGTTGCCGTGCGTCGATGTCGCTCCGCATACGCGGTGTGTTTGCGTGCGTGTGTTAGCACCTGCGGACTGTTCACAGATGCAGAGATGTCACAGGGCGCGTTTGACAAGCAGATGGATGAGTGTGGATCAGGGAGAGCACAAAACATCAGGATGAGTCAATGGAAGATTAGAACATTCCAGAAGAGAGGTGAGACAGGGTGTTAATGTTCAGCTTTTACAGTTTTTAATTAGGCTGCAGTCATTATAAGTCATCCTGAACTCACACGGACAGTTCACGCAGGCCTCTGCAGCACATTCCCTCCACAGCAGAACAGGCTATTTTGGCAGAAAAGTGCTATAAAATTAGTTACCATTAAATGGTGGGGTTGCTGAAGGAGGAAGATGAAGCACACGTTAAGAGTCACTTGAAATTGAAGTGATAAAAGGGATGAGCAGACAGACGGATTTAAGCTTTTCCTCGCTTCTGGAAGTAGTTTGGAGTGATGAAAGGGAAATAAGCGCTGTGAGCGGAAAGATGGCTCGATGGCAAAATGTCTCGTGGAGCTGAGGAGTGGGACTTGTTATGGAAGTAGTGACTCGTCTTTCTCTGTCAACAGACTGTCATCAAACCACATTCTCTCCTGTTCCCTTGAAGACTGTTTAACGCAGTGCTCCGAAGAGGGACGTTTTTTCTCTCATTTCCCTGACTAAGGAGGGGTTAAACCTGCGGGAAAGCCGACAGCGGGATCACTCGCAGGTTATCTGTGCAGACATTAGTCAGCATTCAGATGTGCTGCTGGAGGAGGCACCATCCCCCAGCACAGCGAGCCTTCAAAGGGGTGGAGGCAGGAGCGAGAGGCGGAGGGACCCCTGCAGCCAAAAGAGGACCCTAACAGTAGCGAGTGATAAGGTCTGGCCACAGTAACTGCGTGTTTGCTTTAGTTTCACCCACCAGCAGTGTGTACGACTGTAAAAACGACAGTTTCCTGCAGCATCAGGACTGATGGCACGCCATCAATACTGTTGGCTTCTCCAGGTTTGGGTCGCTCAACCCCAACAGTTTCCCTCATTTGTGCCAAAGCATTATTAGCAACATACTGGGTGCACAGATGGAGTTTGGAAATGTCTTCAGGCTTCAGATATGATACAAGATCTTTCACACACACACACATTCCTTTCATTTTTCTAAGCAGGTGCTAATGCAACAATACCACAATCACACACAGAGACCCATTTTTCAACTTTCAATTCAAATAGTTTTTCCTTTCAATTCAAATCATATTTTAATGAATATGACTGCAGAAATGGAGCTCGCGTTCTCCTTAAACCCCAGTTCTGCTTTAATGAAAGGAACGCGCGCCGTCTGTGTCCTCCGCAGGATCCTCCGGAGCACCCACACAACTGTGCGTTAACAAACCCAAACTGACAAGATTCACCTACGTGCGCGACGGCATCAGCGGGGCTCGTTTGGAAGGGTGCCATCGACGGGTCAGTGTTTTTCCCTACCGTTTCCCAGCTTTCATCTCCCTTTCTGTGAGCGAGCGGGATGCCGTGACACAACCACTCATTAGCTAGCAGCAGTGGGCAGGCGGAGATCGTTTTGCAAAGACAAACAACTTAATTAGTGGCAGTACGGCTTTAATAAGTTCAGCTCAAAATAGTGTGAAGAAACTGGTGAGAGTCATAACACCAGCACCGCCGTGATTATTACAGGCCTGAATTTGGATGTGATGTTAAAAAGGGGCGGAGACATGGAGGTGCTTAAGACAACAAGTGATGCATCTGTTTAAATTCTGATGAAGATCAGATACAAAATACAAAATAGCTGCTTACGAGACATCTGACAACTGCTTTATTTGACAGATAATAAGACAAGAGCATGTTCAATGTTTAATATCATTCTATACAAGCACTGGTTGTTTTTTGATTTCATCTACACATCCTGCTCTACAGGTCTCACACCATATTAAACTGGTTCTCTTCTGGTGCCATTAAGTGCCCCAATTACATGCAAATGAAATAAAAAAAATGAATTCTGCTCAGCCAGCAGGCTGTCGAAGCGATTAGCATGTTTGTTTGGATTGCAGCATGGGTCGGGTCATTTGCAGCAGCAGCAGCAGCAGCGAGGTAAGTGTTTATTGCAGAGTAAGCAGCTCATTTAGCCTGCAGGTTAAAAGGAAGGCTGCGTGTGTACATGTGTGCATGCGTGTGTGTGTGTGTGTGTGTGTGTGTGTGTTATAAGGGAGGGGAGGTATTGCTGTGACGTACTGGCCAAGTCGAGATAGCGCTATTTAGAAACCATCTGTCTCTCTTAGGTTTTAAAGTATGAAAGAAAGCAAAAGGTACTGGGTTAATTTACACTCTCTGCCTGATGGTACACAATTGTGTAGCTGTATTCCATGAAGCTTTAAAAACATACCAAAAATATAATTGGATATTTTTGGGACAAAGGTCTATAACTGTAAAGGATAGGAGAAAACACATATTACATTTATATATATTTAATTATCTTGGAATACACACAAGAGTGTTATTGTAGCAAGTGTGAGAATTGCCTCCACAAGGCATTAATAACACATTCTGTTCATCTTACTAAATGCCCACAGGCCTCAAATGTAGTCTTCTGGTCACCAAAAACTGTTCTTTTTAGACCAACTTGTGATCACACATAGATGAAACTATATCTGTCTACGGCAACAGTGATTATCACCACGTAAACACTGAAACATAAATAATCTGGGCTGTAAACAAACACCAGATGTCTTCTGCGGCAATCTGCGGTGCAGCCAGAGATGAAAACATTCAAATCCCAAAAATATAGTTGGAACGCACCAACGTCGATGCAGGCGTCTATTCTCAACCTATAAAACAAGGTTTACCAGCACATCCTGTTGATGTCTACTGAATCTGTTATGAGAACTAAACTCTGTGACTGAACTGGAGCCGTTTGACACTGTCCTGCTTTATATGTTCCAATGAGGCCTTTAAGCAGAACTATCATTACGGTTAACCTTTTCATCTCGACTAAAACCCTCTATGGTTGCCACTTCTGACGTTACAGATGGATCGTCATCTCCCACACTCTCCCCCTCCCTCTCTCTCCCTCCTTCTCTCTCTCTCAGTCTTGTCTCCTCTAATTATCCTGAAAAATGATGCGATCACTCCCCACGCACAATCTCTGGCGACATGTGACAAAACAAAACAGAAACTTTAGTTCAGGTAGAAATCACTCTGAGGTCTCGACAAAAGTCTGACTTTAAGGGCCCAAGATCGTCTGTGGGACACCAGATGGCCTGAACGCCTGCAGAGGTTTGCACCAGGAATCAGCATCCCGTGTTAAACTGTAACAAACTACACATACCAGTCATTCATATGGATTCTATACTGGACCCCCGTGACAGATGTCTTTTACCTACAGGCTCCTGGTGGACATTTTTCGACTGTGGATCGAAGAAGGAGTGGAGGAAGGGTGTATTTAGAGAGGATGTGAAATATGTTAGTGTGAGAGAAGAAGATGCATGGAATAGAGGATACAGAAGATAGGGGAGATGGAGCATGAGTCACCGTGGCAACCCCTGAAGGGAAAGGCCGAAAGAAGAAGAAAAGGCATAAGAAGATTGTCCCAAAAGGAAAAGTCTTCTTAGAGGTGTTTTAGCCCCAAAACACAATCAGACCTTAACCTACCGCTTAAGCAAATGCATGTCTCTGGGTGCTTTGAGTTTGTTTCCTTGGATAGTCAATCAGGCGAGCTCTCGGCTGCCTGTGGGTCTCAGTCCCCTGGCAAGTGACCCACGGTTCGGTTCACTTATGAATGTAGAGTGATCCACAGAGAGGAAGTAACACGGAGTGCAGTGCGATTTCATTTGAAACAAAATAAGACAAATCCAGCAGCACAAATACTGGCCTAAACCAGCAGCTGTTGGTTTGGGCCACCATTACAGTGAATCAAACCAAACGAAGGTGTGACAGAGCCCCCCAGATGATCCTGATGTAAAATCACTCTTTGTTCAACACAACGGTTTTACCGTGTGAATGCTAAAACAGGAGTTCATATGAATATGCTATATTAGGTAGTACTGGTTTTCTGTCACCTAAGAGACGGAATGGTTTTGATCTTGCTTCATGAGTACAATACAGAGCTATGAACATGACATGGTTGTGCCTTTGCTTGTGCTTTTCCAAACAGATAAAAGAACAGACAACTAGAGTTTAAATTTCAAGATTAAAAGGAACAATGGGAACTGCTGTCACGTTTGTCGTACACCCTAAACTTGTTTATCAATGCACCAGATAAAGTGTAAAATCAAAGTAAACGGAGTGTTTGTACCACCTCCACACACAAGTCTAACCCCTCTACCGACAACAGCTCAGCCGACTGCCTGTTTCTTTTCTAATCCACCGTCCCAGCCTCCCTCTCCCAGCGTGTGTGCACATGTGACGTGTTCCAAACAGGTTCGGAAGACACCTCAGAATACACCCCCTGCGGCTGACACCTCCTCTGCTTATTGGGGCTTTGTTGCCGTGGCAGCGTCCTATTATGTAAATGATTTCTCCCTGATGGGAAGAAGACAGCGCAGCCATGATGTTCCCTGCTCCAGACTGTGTAAAATTGGCTTTTTGCTATATTTAGCAAACATTTTAGTGTCACTGCTTTTCCCCATTTCTCAGCGTGTCAACAGAAACAAAATACCAGCCTACATTCAACACTTGAATTTTTTTTTTTAAGCAGGGGCTTCTAAAAGCCCATAAACATACATTTTCATGTGATGGGTTGGCGGTTCAGTGACTTCTTTTACCTTATTTCCCCAGGTGAATATTCAACTCTGAATGGATTATCCCTCCACTCTCCAGCCCCATCAATGCTGAATGAATGAGTCTTCTCTGAGGAATACGACTAATGGCCTTCTGTTATATATCATCTTTCATATTCCAGCTGAAGAGAAGCCTCAGTCGGTCCAGACAAACAAGCCCAGAGATGTTAAAATGGGAGACTTTAGGTTCATTCTTTTGACCCTCGCCTGGTAAATGTGATATCATAACAGCCTGCCTCTAAAAAGGCGAGTGATCATGTCCTTCCTGACCGCAGATCTAATCCATAATATCCTTTGTATTGGTCAACATGCCTGGAAATTTCAAATAAACCCACATCCCAGGCTGCACTCCGGAGACTGCATCCATGCCTGCGCTCCAATGAAACTGCTATTTTCAGTGACCTCGGGATCAATACGGTCAATAGAATTAACCTCAGGAGTCCAGTGTGTGTGTGTGTGTGTGTGTGTGTGGGTGTGTGTGTGTGTGTGTGTGTGTGTGTGTGTGTGTGTGTGTGTTCATGTGCATTGGGGTGAAGCTATCCATCAAGACTGTCTTGATTCTAAGTTTTACACATCATATGAATAACATTTGATAACAGAGGTGACTCCACCAGAATTGTTGTCATACACACTCAGAGTGTGTATGAGTGGGGGTCTCTGCTTCTTGCATTCATCAACATTCGATTAAAGAGAGAAACATGAAAATGGCTCCATTTTATCATCCACTCATTACGTCTGCTGAGGTCACAGTCTTAGATCTGCACACATAATATTTAAATTACGCTTGAACTCTAAAGACTGAGCAGTAAACTTTAATTGTACATGTAGTTGATGTACACAGCTTGTCTGGTGCACGTTTGCATTAAATTGACTGTGTGGATATTTTATAAAAGGGATACGATGAGATGGAAATGCTGGTAGAGAAATTATGGCATGATGCCCTTAAGGTCAAGTATCTACTCCCCTGTGACATCATGACAGTCTGAAAAATGTTTTCCAGCACACGTTCACGTATTCAGCGTATATACCGTAAATGCCATTCGTATGCAGACCGTATAATGCTGACAGGAGGTTTCCAGCGTCTTAAATGCGTCTAAATTCCACTCCCTCACTTTCCAAAGCTGTCAGGTCAGTGAGGAGCTGGTCTTTTTGTGCAGCGGCGCTTGTGCAACGTGGAACCCTGATGCAAGCGGATGTGAGGCCCAGTTCGTAACTAGCTTGTGAAATGAACAGCAGGAGAAGAGCAAGAAGCGAGTAATCCTGTTAAGTATTCTCCGCATGTGTTCGGAGGAGATGGTGGTTTTTTCGCGTCTTCCTGGTGAATCATCGCCACGGAGACTAGAGTCCTTCTTCAAATGACAGAACCGGCAGCCTCTAATCTGCTCTCAGCTTTAGCGCTACAGCCTCCGCTGGTTGGCTTTGTTCAGGACTTTGGTCATTTGCATCATTTCCACCACCTTTAATAAGGTCATGCCTGCGCTAATGCAGGTTTTCAGACATGTTGCATGATGCAACATCCTCTGCTGTAAATGACCTCACCTGTGACGTCCCTCTCACAACAGCTCCTCACGAACAGCCTGCTACGTGCGCCTAAACGATGACCGTAATTCGTTCTTTCGCAGTGACCTTCACTACCGTGACCTCTCCGCGCCCCCAGAAAGAAAAGATCCCCTGACAGGAGCGAACCTGAGCGGCTACGCTGGTATTTAAACCTCTGCATACAAATATTTCTGCCTGAAATGGCAACGGCTCTTGCTGTATTTAAAGCCTTACAGCCTCCTGATTTCATAATAACAACACCTGAGATACGTAACACACTCCATGTAAACTCAGAGGGTCGTGAAGGCTTGTTGACGAATGAGTCAGCTGATCTCCTGTGGGCCCTTCAGCGCTCACACTGGGATTGCGACAGCCTCTGACAATAGAATTAAATCTGGATAACCTGATTCGATTTGCGGTGTGTCATCTCTTCTATATATAGTGATTACGGGAAAAAAAGACACGCAAAGTGTCAAAAAAAAAAAAAAAAAAAAAGACTTTTTATTCTCCGGCGGAGCAAATGAGAACGCGTGCTTCTGGACTATTTCTGCTGATGTCATCTCTCTTCAGTTTAACAGATAATAGGCTAACGGGGAAAATGTCACGTCTCTGCACTGGATGAAAACTGTCTAACCGTTCCAGAGAAATGGAGTCAGAGGGAAGCTTTATGTAACACATTACTGAATATGTGGCTGGAAAGGGCGAGGACGCCTGATTTTTTTTTTTTTTTTCGCTTTCATGACACGAACCTACAATTAAGGGATTGTCTTTAGATGGGATTAGCAACCGTAATGCACAAAACGCAATCCTGAAAGTAAAACTGCAGTAATCCAAAATCCAGAGGTAGTATAATCCCACACCTATTTGTTTGAAGTCTAATCTGCTTCAGGGGTCTGATGAGAGGAATTCAGGTGCAGCCATTAGAAAATTAATTTTCAAGGCCAGTTGGCGGCAGACGAATATGAATCGCATCCGATCGTTTCGTCATTACCGTAAAATGTCACAACAAAGCCGCTTCTGTCAGCGCGGTCATGGCCGAAGCCTCGTCATGTCGTCCAGAGGTAAATGGGAAAAGTCACCCAGGCTCCTCCTGCAGCGCCTACTGGCCCCAGTCTTCAGACTCTACTTAACTGGCAGCGCGATAACATTACCACCAAAATGAGGCTCTTTTAAATGTTTCAGCGTCTGGACGTTGAAGATGTGGCTCTGGATGACCCGGAGAGGCAGAGACTTGAATTCTGATTGAACGTCTACACGGGGAGCGCTCCCACATCAAACATTCAAGGTGCTCAGCTCACATAGTTTCACCGGTTCTGCTCAGGTACGGCACAAACCGAGGGCAGCCGTTCGTCCCAGCAGTCACTGAAGGGGTCGGCTCATGCAGCCGGTTACCTCAGAAGACACGCAGCTCTGCGGATTACCAGCTGCAAGCTGACTAATGCATCGGGACAGTCAGGTATTTAGAGATTTCGGAGGCAGAACACTTCTGGCAGAGATGACGTGAGACAAACCATAATTCCATTTCACAATCAAGAGAGATTAAGAGCATTAAAAAGGCCTTTAAGCACACGTGTTGGCCAACACACCTCAGCATTAATTAATCATTTCAAAATACAACATTTGGCACAATTCACTTCAAATCAAAACTTCTCCAGAACGACCCAATCAGAGGAACAAATAGAGGAACTGAATTCCTTATATTCCCAGAGAGCACAAGAATGCTTAGCGGGATTAGGAAACGGGGTATCAAACTGGTTTCCTCCGGGCGCCATGGCCAGATCTGCGTCAGTATCAGGACATCATCTGACAGGGAACAACTCTGCCGCCCTGACATCAGAAAGACTTCCAGAAGAACATGTTCTCACCATCCCCCGTCTTTGACAAGTACTGCAGCAAACTCATTTCCTCGAGCCGGCCTTGCCAACACTGAGCTGAGCGCTCTGACTTTTTATTCACTTCAGCTGTTTTAGTTCTTCTTTTTTTTTTGACATCTTCTCCCAAAATTTTAAGTCTGAGTGAACGTAAGAAAACCGAAAACCAATCTTGGAGAAGGAAAGCTCCAAATTTATCTGGAGTCTCCTGAACTTTTGCTCACTCGTCAGTCAAAAGGAGGAAATTAAACACTTTGACGTGAGATCGGCTTAAATACAACAGCAGAAGTCCTTCTTTCAGAACGTTCAGTGAGCCAACGTCCAGATTTTGAGTGCATATGAATGAATACGGTCGGGACGGTGGATTAGTATTCAGTGTCGCAGCAATTAGATGGTGGGATTTCAGCAACTCTGGTGGAGTGTGGTTCTGCTGATGACATCAGAGTAGGTGTCAGCGTTAGAACAGAGCTGCCTGCCTCGTGATTAATGAAGCGGCTCCCTAATCCATCTCTGGGTGCCCATCGATCCCGGCTTCGCGCTGAATTAATCTGTCGGCGAATATGCAAGACGTATGTCCCCCCCACTCTGTTCGGAGCTGCACGTGGAGGCGTGAATCCACGGGCTGAAACTCTCTCCCAGCGGTGGAGTTTATCATCTGCTGCAGGGAGGAAGGAGAGGCGAGGAAGGCGCAAACACACTGGGTTGTTCAGCAGAGATGGGAAATGGAAATATGGTGATTCCAAAAAATTAAAATAGATTGTTCAGCTAAAATGGAAAATGCATAAAAGCAGAGTCCATCGAGCTGTGTTTGAGTGTGTGTGTGTCTGAGTGTGTGTGTGTGTGTGTCGCACTTTGACACATCACACATTCTGTCAGAGGATGAAATGTGGCATTTCGGCCTGAGCCGCAGAGGGGAGAACAGATTACTGTCACGAAAGTCTCACTCGTCAAAGCGAAGTAAACACGAGTCTCTGAGCTGACAACAGGGGCTCAGCAGCACGACCCGTCCTGCCCGGGACGGTTAAAAAACCAGATTAAATGACGACGGTAGATGTGCCGCGGCGAGGACGCCGGGCAGGACGCCCCCTTCCGCAGGCGCCTCTGACTCTAATGGGCGCCAACACTGAAAACCTCCCCCCATGGGGGGGAGCAAGGGCAGGGGACACCGCGTGACCCGCGGTTGCGTTGTTGTTTCCCCGTTCTCGCCAAGCTTAAAATCCAAAGCTATAAAACGTCTGTGCGCATCATTTTGCGGTGAGGCGGAGGGTCCTGTTATCACATGTGAGGGTTGGGGAGTTGGGGCTGCCCGAGGGCTTAAATGAGTCAGCTAGTGACACATGACTTTTCTCTCTGGCTGGAGATGAGAGGGGACTGTGCTGCAGAGATTAACCTCAAAATCAATGCTTTTGACTACCGCTTGCTCAACATTTTGAGCAAACTGTCCCTGCCTTGCCTCGTGTATGAACTATTTTCCACCTATTTCTTTTTTTTTGGATGATAACATTTAAGCAGGTTCTCTTTCGTTCTCCTGCGTTTTCCTCCCACTTCAGGCCTGAGAGAACCGTAAATGCTGAGGAGATGTAGCTCTTTAGTGTCGTCCCTGCTGCAATATTAATAGGGCACATTATCACTCGTAGGGCTGTCAAAATAAACCAATTAAGACCATTGATTTGCCGCGATCACCTTAAAAAGCGGCGAACAATGAGAGGACCCAAGTGAATTGTTATACAGAGAGTTAAAAAAAGGAACGCCACTGGGCACGCTGCCACAGTGTCAGCGTAGATTATTGTATTACAGTCAGGGAAGTGGCGTTCGTCTGTGACCATACACAGACCTCTCCGTGAAAGCGGCGGTGGGAAAAAGGAGCGCTCTGCGTGCCGATGGCGGCAGCAGGCGCGTCTGCGAAGTTATTCAAAGCCGACGGAGTAAAAGTGTGACACGAGTAAGCAGCTCCGTGCACCTGAGAGCCTTTACACCAGACTGGTGCAGACGGAGAAGACAGGCAGAGGTCTAGCGTGTTTGGTCAGGTGCTTTATTACTGTATTTAAATATCATTTCCTTCTTTACGCTGAGCCCGGGAGTAAGGATAATTTTACATTTGGACTAATTTGATTCGTTGTTCTCTCACTAGATTTTTCTACTTGATGCTCCAGACTCGGGGAAACGGCCGCAGCTTCACACCGTCCTCAGGTGCCTCTTTTTTTGTTTTTCCTTTGCATCTTACATCTTGACATTTAGGTCAAGTGCATCCTGCATGAGTAAATGCCATTACTATGGTTGAAATGAGATTTTGTCCAGGTTTCTGTTTTTTGACTTGCACTTGAGTGTCTTTATTCAAAGACTTAAAGAGTTTCATCTGGCCTCCTTCGTGAACTTGGTTACATGACCTTAAAGGGTTCCTGGGGTGGCACGTTCGATTTCACGTGTGCCGAGGGAGATTGCAGATAAGGTGAGAGTGAGACACACAAAGGAGCATTTGAACAGGATGCCAGTGACGAGAGGATATCCCTGCCATCACCTCGTTTCTGCAGCATAAACACTGAAGCGTTTCTGCTACTGTGGGCTGATAAGTGCATATGAATCCAAACACACAGAACATATGCAGGCCTGTGAGCTCAATGGAGACACCCCCCCAACAAGCAATAACCACATGCACCATGCTGGGGAATGGTTCGCCATCCAGTGCTGCCATTGTCTCCAGTCTAACCTCACAGGCTAATCTGAGCAGCACAAAGGGGATGAATGAGCGCGTGGTCGCGTAAAAATGTGATTTCTGGGATGAAGATATAGTGTGCAAGGCAAGGCACGCATCTTACCCTTGGAAGCATCCTTGTCTTCTTTAGCCTTCGCCACTTTTCCGCTCATAGATCCCAGTTTGGATGTGTAATTCCCGATTTAGACAAAAATCGAAATCCTTTTAATTGTCGGCTGTCCTCTGTGAAACCGTCCCCAAAGGCTCCGGGTGCTGAGATAAGGTTTCTGTGGACAGAAAGAGACGGGTTCATCAAAACCACTCCATTCACAACAGCAAGGATGTGCTAACACGAGGGGGAAATGTTTGTGTGTTTTTTTTGGATAATCAATCGGGTATCAGTGAAAATCCAGCTGTGCCGCTCTCTTGGCGCACAGTAAACACAACGATCCAGCCTGTGCGCGGCCATCCCCGCACGCTTACCTTATCTCCTCCACGCTTTCTGCTACATCAATACACATTGATGAAAGGAAACGCACACGCCACGAATCCCGTTATGTTGCATACAAAAAAAAAAAAAATCACGACCTGCTCTGCTGTGACAAAGAAGAGGAGCAGAACAAAAGCGGCGAGATTCGAGCGCGGCGCGTCTCCCCTCCTAATGATGGAAAAAAAATATATCAAAAATAAAAAGAGGAATCGGACCACTGAAGCGTCCTATGTAGACAAAAAGCCCGACAGAGATGCCATGCACTGCAGCTGGTGCGCCCAGGGTCTCTCCTGCTGACGAGCCGTGCTCCTCTGAACGCTCGCAATCAACAGGATACACAACGTGAGAGGAGCGCTCCCCCCGCCGCAGAGCCGAATCACACCGAGGACATTTGTTTCCAGTTGTTTTTTTCCCCCCTCCTTCCTTTTTTTTTTTTTTTTTTCTGGTTGTCAAGTGAGGGTCGTCGCAGACGCGAGCAGGAGCTCCATCCGTGGAGGCAGGCGGCGGGAGAGCTGCGTCGTCGACGCGGTTAAAGCTGGAGCTGCGCGGTGCACACCATCTTACTGTTGCTCTCATTCAGGCGCCTTTGCAGAGCAATGCGTCACCCCATTCACACATAACCTGCGCATTTTCTTATGAAATGGCATGAGCTGGTCTTTTATTTCACAGAAGGTGCACAGGTGTGGATCAAACCAGCCAATACAGCAATTTATGGAGCTGAGCAATTGTTTCTCTTTATAATATTGAAGGACCAGAGGATCGCCTGCAGAAGACTGCTCTGTAACCATGTCAGCATAAGACTTGACTCTAGCAAAAAAAAATAATGCTGTTGCGTCTTATAGAAGTTTGAAGTGTTGGAAGAGAGCTGCTGGACTGTAAATTTTTGCTCCAACAGACAGATTGTGTTGTTTATTTATTTAACATTGGACATGTTTGATGAATGTGACGTCAGATATTGGAGTTCTACATGTGAGGTCTTTGCCGCATTTACTCAAGAAAGATATCAAAACTGAGAAGTTGTCTTCAACAATCGTCCTTTCAGTCAGCAGCACCGCTGCGAGAAAATTGACTTTTATTTTGAAGTGTTTAGTCGAACATCCTACTGGTTATTGGAACAAAGTTTTAGAGAACAAAGCAAAGAGGACAGTTTAGTTGAGTGATAATGAAAATTGTGATGTAGAGGACCGTGTGGGGGGACCAGTGATCCTACAAAGGATTTCATCCTTTTTCAAGGATCTGTGTTCCTTACCTTGAAAATCCTGGGAAGATGCATTAAAAGTTAGAGCACATCCTTTGGACTCCCGGTAAACCTTCCAGTTGATCAGTAGCGTGTAATCCTAATCCCAATTCTTTTCGGGTCAGTGAATCCACCTTTGATTCCTGCAGTCCTTTAGAGCGCTCCTGCCTCGGTCTGCTTTTTGAAGCCCTTGTGTGACATCTCTCAGCCTCGCAGGTCTTTTAGCACTCAGTGGCAGCAGGGAAAAAAGACCTGTGGGTTGAGGGTTACAAGATCTATACGGCTGCTATTTTTAGAGGAAACAGGACCCCTTTTCAACTATCTTGGCATGCTAAAATCTTCCTGACAAGACTGAGTCACACCGGGTCTGTTTCATTCAGTAAATCCATTTCAATTCATTGTTTTGGAAATTGTTTGTTTCAAATTTCTGCAGAAATTGTCCTCAGATGGGGCAAGCATGCCAAAGAGGGTCCTAAACTGTGACGTTTTATCATTTTTTTTATCAAGACCAGTTCAGACGTTATCGTTTAAAACTGGTTACAGTATTTTTTTATTTAATTGACTCAGAGTGTCAACAACCTAAAGAGTCCTTAGAACACCTCCAGGTGAAGTCATTTATCATTATCACTGTAACGATGCTGACGTCAGATGCTGCTCGGATCGGTTGTGCGGAACAATGAAACACGGCCGAGTGCGATGAGTTCATCAGCTGCCATCGATTCATAACCATCTCTGCCCCCGCTATTTTAATGACAGCGGCGTTCTTCGAGGCAGCGCCTAATGGAGAAGACGGCCGATCGATAGCAGCTGACCTGCTCAGCCGAGGGGGGTCAAGGAGGTCTCACCTGACACCGCACGCCTTTATCAATTATCATAATGAGCCTTATCACACAAACACACGCACACACAATATTTGGATATTATGTGTGCTGCGTCTTATCAGAGGCGAGGCACAACGCTGCAGATCCAAACAGCGTCAGAGGATGAGGCACATCTGGAGCAGGTGTGATCTTAGATATAATAACAATGTAATAAGGTGTAATAAGGTTATTACATAACAATGTAATAAGGTGTTATTTGGGGGCTGAGGTGCTTGTTATCTGCAGAGAGTAAGAAAGGATGGACGAAGACTGACCGTTTGATTGAGTGGAAATGTCAGCGTCATAGGATTCCCGCTGCATCGGTGGCCTCCGGGCCCCTCTGACCTTTGCGGGAAGGCGTCACAGCGCACGGCGTCACGCTCGCCCCCGGTTTGCGTAACGCAGCGCCACGCAGCCTCGGCTGGCGGGCCAGGAAACGCAACACCCCTGACTCACGCCGTGTCAAGAACGGATGTCACGTCGGAAGGGGGAATCGCTTTCAGCGCCGTCAAACCGGGCCCTGCCTCACACACTCACGCACACACACGCTCACACAGTCACACACACACAGTCACACACACTCACACAGTCACACACACACACAGTCACACACTGCAATCTAACGTGGCTCCGTTGAGGCTTCACACACGTCAGCCATCCAGATGTTGTCCAATGCTGATCATTACTGAGGTACATTTCACTAATCAACAATCCTCATATGGTACAGATGTTTAATGTAGTGTAGTGTCACAGATAATAATCTCATTATTAATGGAAGCATCACTGAAGGTGTTCTTCTGAGGGTGTGATGTTCCCTGATGTGATGGTGGTACCCCAGATTGGATCATCCTGCACACATACCACATGCAACATTCTTAAATTTGACCCTTCTCCAAAAAAAAAAAAAAAAACCCTCAAAAAACATCACCCTCATTGGTGATGCATTCATGGACCAGCTGATTTTACTGGATTTCAGAGTCCCCGCGTGACCTCTGGTTTCAGAACTTATGACGAGGGCGGAAAGAATAAATTCCTTTGCGGGAACAACTGTATATATATTTTTTTAGGAGGTCAGCTCAAAATCAATTTCTAATCACATGGACACCAGCCAAACACTGGACCGGCGCCATAAATCAGCCGGGGCCGGAACGGCGCGCCAACAGCAGCAAAGGAGCGCTTGATTTGTAACTTTGCAGGGTGGAAAACCTCTGGCTGATATTTATGGCGCTGCCTGTGAGGGGAGTGAGATTGATCGGCCCCAAAAGATCGTGGGGGGGGCAGGTGGGGAGGAGGGGGAGGGGCAGATGAACGCTTCACTGGGGGGGGGGGCTGGAGGAGGCCAGAGGTCAGCGTCACACAAAGAAGAGGAGGATCCTGAAACGCGAGGACGGAGGACAAACATTGACCCACGTGAGCGGAGGTGACTGTTGATGTGGTTCAACCAGCGCGCACATAAATATGATGGATTTCATCGACGCGGCGGTTGTTAGCACGCCTCGCTCCCCCCGAGTCCTGGAGATGAACAGGGGGCGGGGGTGGGGTGGGGGGTGGGGGTGGGGGGGCATCCTGGAGAGACCAGGCCCAGTCATCCAAAGGTCAGGGCGGGTTCACCCAGTTATTTCAAAACTAAAGAGGTCAGGGTCCAAAGGTATGAGATGATGTCGTATTTCTGTCACGCCTCCCCATAACACGCCACCTAATCGACTTGGCCGCTCCCCAGATTGCAGTTTTATACCTCTGATGTCACAGAGTCGGGGGTATTTCAGCCGGTGGTCTACATGTGTTTGGTGCTGCTGACACTCATGGAGATGAAGCCTCCCTCAGCCCACAGGCGGCTGGTAGGGCTCCTACATGCAAACACGGCCCAAAGAAATCTGATTTATTATCCCGGGAAACTCATTTCCGCCCTCTGTCATTTTTATTTATTTTTTATTTGTAACAGGGAAGCGGCGAAGTTCAGCGGCGCCACTTTGTTGACCAGGAGGGATGGAGGCTCCACTTTTCATTAAGGGTGGCTGAACATGTCTGAGCCAGCGGCGGGCGTCAGCGTCACGGCTCGAGGCTTTCATTTCTGAGGAGCTCGTTTCTGGGTCACTTCTGCAGGACTGAGTTTGGATATCCGCCCGCAGACCCAGGTACAGAGCCACCACGTCTGTCCTTCATTTTGGACGCCTCCGGGCCGCTCGGGCTCGGACGGGGGCCGGAGCGTCCTGCGGGAGGGCGCTGGGGAGTCAACAAAACACGCCGGTCTGATCTAGAGCGCTCACACCTAGCGCTACAGGAAAAGGACCCCGCCGTGCTTCTGCTTTAAAGACTGCGGCTGAAGGGCCCGGAGCCACCAGCCCGGGAATCCAAACTTCTTCATCCTCCACAGAATATCCAGCCAACTGTTAAAATGTCAGGATTTGGCTGGACGGGGGGATGCACGCGGGCCCATCAGACGCTCGGATGAGGGAAGCGGCTGCTAATTAACTCAAATATCACATTAATGTCAAGGACTTTGCATCGGGGAGGGTACGAGAGGTGAGGAGCGCTTTGAGGCCCGCAGTGCTTCTTTTTACAGCCCACATCACGAGCGGCTCCCTGTGGATATGACTGTGCAGGCTCAGAAGGGTGAAGTGTAGTTAGAAATACTCAGCGACACCAGACTATCAAAGAGGAATGTCAGAGATCTTAACAGAAGTGCTCTCTGCCCAAAGCTCTGATGGTCATACCATGGGTTTCCATCAAAGGATTAGACATTAATAACATTGCATGCGCTTAATTGTCAAGAGATGACCGTCTTTGTTCATTTTAAATTAGGTCTTACTTTGGCTGAAACAGAAATGCTTCCATCCAGGGTACAAATATTGTATAAAAATAAAGCCCACACCTTCGGGCCGCCATCTTGCAGTGACTGTCATGGCAACAGATGGCACGATTTCTCTCCTGTGTGTGGAAGGTGTCAGCATATATTATCTTAAAATAATCACTGTGCTTTCACAAAGACAGAAACCATCCTGAAGGGTCTTTTTTTTAGTCTTCACACGGAGAAGGGGTTGAGGGTCTTGCTGCCGTCGGCCGCCAGGGGGCGATGATTGTGCTTTGTCTCCAGTCAGCATGGTGACCATAAATATCCCATAGCTGGGATTAAGCAGATCATTGTAATAATCGGCTCTACCGCATTTACACACGTCGTCCTGTTTACATGTTCATTTGAATTATCTGATAACTCCAGAAATCGGATAATGGTCAGATATTCAAGGTCATGTAAGTGGACACTGTGTTGTCTTTTTACAAATGGAGGGTAAATTAGTCTTTATTGATCTTTTCTCTGACTGAGGAGGAAACATTAATTCTGTGTGGTGATAATCATTTGTTTATTTCATGTATATTGACATTATAATGTCAGCATGATCAATAAAAATGCAGGATTGTATTTGCCGATTATGTGTCTTTAAATCTTTTTACACTCATATACGGTGTACATTACACTAGTCATAAAACCAAACTGCTGTCCAACATAAAACCTGGAAGGAATGACTGATCTCATCATGCAGCATGTCTGATAATCGTTCTGCCTCGTTGCCACAGCATCGTTTAAATGTCAGCACATCAGCCCAATATCAACGTGGCACTTATAATGATTCACTGAAGTCCAATTAAAAACCACATAAGGACAATAACGGAGGTTGGTTTGACTGAGCAGAGCCACGCGTGATGATCTTGTGATAAACCTTCGCATATTTGCTCACGGCCAAATTTACACCGGCGTGATTCTGAGGCGACTCCCCAGGAAGTGATCACCTTTATTTTAGCACTTCACTTGTAAACCTGATTATCACCCTGCTAAAAGCAGAAATCCTCCCAACACAGAGTTACAGCAGCAAGTTCACACATCATAAAGCCTCTACGAACGACAGCGCAGCTCCGGTGAAAGATGAAGGCCTCGCAGTCTGCAGCCCAGGAGACACAGAGCAGCATCAATCAATAGCACTGAGCAAGCATCAGAGATTTTATTATCTGCGAGGCTCTGACTCGAACCTCAGCCGCAGTGACTAATCTAATTGGTGCCGACGCAGACTCCCCAGCTGCGTGGTGCTGCCAAAGAAGGAGAGGAGACCGAGAAGTCAGAGAGATCTCCATGAATCAATAGTCAAGTCAAAGGCAATTTCGCTTCCCCCTCCCCCCCGTCCTTCCGTCCTTGCGTGCGTGTGTGCGTCCACACATCGTCCATCTGGAGTCACAAGTCATCAGCTCAGCTCTGGTGGCAGGAGTCATTGTTTTCTTCCTCCCATGGACGTGAAGAGGAGTGACACGTGGGCCTGCTCCCAGAGGTCGAAGCTCTGAGGCAAGTGTGCCGTTGGTGCTCCCGTGCATTAGGAAACACGACTCAAAACTCAAGGGCACATATTTGGTCCAAGGAGCTCTGGTGAGCATCCTCTGTTGTCCTGAGCACACAGTGTTAATTACCTACGATGTGAATAATTCAGCCTCTCAATGATTCCATGAAACATAGTTGCACTCGATCGATAGTTGCCAACACTTGAGACAACTCGAGAGTCCCTGTGGGAGGACTTTTTGAGAGTAGGAGAGGTCGCATCTCGTGTGTGCCAAACCGCAAAATGACAGCAGAGATCGAACTTGGACTCGAATGCCGAGTCCACTCCAGCCTTAATTTCGCCATATCACATTTCATCCACGTCTTCTGCGTCGATTGACCACCGACCAAAGCACAGACTCCGATCTGGCGGTGACAGTCATGTTTTTACAATCTGCATGACAGCACGCCAAAAAAAAACATACATTGATTTGATCGTTGCACCAGGTCAAACAGAGGGCACTGGAACCCAGTAGAAAACACGACCCCGTCACTCAGTCTGGAATTAATGCGTCGACGCTGTGCAGCGATTGAGGAGCTCACGCGCCACCTTGTGGTCACATGGGCGAAGTGCAGCGTGAATCTGTTTCTACCACAAGCGGATTACACAAAAATCCAGAGCTCCAAAAGTTGATTTAGGGTCAAGCCATTTTACTGATATTATCAGACTAATTCTAGTCCAAGAATAACTGCAGAAGTGAATTCATGGGAATCTGAAGCTGCAGAATCACATATTTATCTGGTTTTTGTTATTATATTATATATTGATTTTTTTTGTTGTTTTTTTAAACCTTTTTTTAAAAAAACAGGAAACATGTAAACAGACATGATGAAACTCTTATGTTGTCATAAAAAAATCCAGGATTTCACTCGCGTTTCAAGCAGATGTTGATCGGATTTTGCGGGACAAACACACATCTCATTGTGAGTGTGTGTGTGCAAACAGAGGCCTGTACTTTGGAGTGTGACGGACACAGCGTTTATCAGAGAGATGGAACTATTTTTGTTGCCGTTCTCGTGGCTGCTGCTTGTAACCATTCAGCTGGACTATTCTGGTATCCTTCCCCTCATTTTCCCGCTGATCCTAACCGTTTGGTCGTTGGCGGCTCGTCTCAGAGCTCCCGTGTGAAGGTTTCTTCAGGTGGTTCATGACACAGGCGGTTTGACGCTGTATTTTCTAGCCTCAGGTCCAGCTCCACTCTTCCTGCCCCCCGAGGCGGCTGGTAGCGTACTGCAGAGGCCCAAACGAGCCAACAGCGGCATATTCGAGGAGTTCCTGGAAGGCAATTTAGAACGTGAGTGTCTGGAGGAAACATGTGACCTGGAAGAAGTGAGGGAGGTCTTTGAGGACGATGAAAAAACAGTAAGGATTGTTTTCTTTCCTTGTGGTGTTCTAAGCTCAGTTGGGTTTAGTGACGACTCCTCTGTGTGTTTAGATGGCCTTCTGGATGAGATACATCGGTAAGACTGTTCATTTGTCTTCTGTGTGTGGCGAGTCGGTCCGTGGCTCAGGAGTGCTTCTATCTCCCTCAGATGGGAATCAGTGCGACTCAAACCCGTGTCTGAACCAGGGGTCGTGCAAGGACAACCTGGGCTCCTACACGTGCACATGTACATCGGGCTTCGCCGGCACCAGCTGTGAGATCGGTGAGTCCTGCCCCGTTAGTGAAGGCCCGCCGGAGGCCCTGAGGCCTGATCTGATCACATGTGGGTCTCAGGGGAGAGGCGGGGCCTCCTGCCCCTCGGCCCTCAGTCTGGACCTGCTCAGCACCTGATACGCAGCCATCGATCCACTTTAGCTGCCGAAAACAAGATCTTTTGTTACTTAGGAGTTCTGAAAATAACCGCGACTCAGAGGTCAAGCGGAGCACAAACAGAGAGGATCAGTTTAAAGGTCAGAGGTCAAAGGTGTTTGGTAAACCTGCAACAAGATCCAAGCCAGCTCCGCTTGTTGGTGCAGGTCCCAGCTTGATGCTTGTTTATCCAGCGTGTGTCTGGGTTCTGTCCTGGCCCAGAGATCACACCGCACCTCTGGCTGCTGGGAGTGATTGGACGATGAACGAATGAGCGAATGAACGAATGAACGAGTGTTCCTCTCTCCAGCGATAGCAAAACGGTGTGACGTGAACAACGGAGACTGCATGCACTTCTGCGAGCCGCTGGGAGCGTTTGGGGCCAAGTGCAGCTGCGCCGGCGGCTACAGGCTGACGGAGGACGGCCTGAACTGCCAGCCAGAAAGTACCTGCGTCGCCGCCGGGGGGGGGTAGTGGTGGTGGTGGGGGGTAGTGGTGGTGGGGGGGGTGGTGGGGGGGGTAGTGGTGGTGGGGGGTAGTGGTGGTGGGGGGGGTAGTGGTGGTGGGGGGTGGTGGTGGTGGTGGTGGTGGTGGTGGGGGGTAGTGGTGGTGGGGGGTGGTGGTGGTGGTGGTGGCGGCGGCGCTTCCCGCTCACGCTTCTCCTCTTGGTCCTCACCACGCCAGCTGAATTCCCCTGCGGACAGACGGCTCTCACGCAGGCCAACTCGGGCTTCAGGAGGACGCTCGACCGCAACCACTCCAGCCCGGGGAACGCCACCGCCTCAGACAACGCCACCGCCTCAGACAACGCCACCGCCACCGCCCCCGCCCCGGAGAACGCCACCGCCTCTGCGTGGCCCTCCTCCGCTCCGCCCGCCACCGCCGCGTCCTTCCTGGACGAAGACGACGGGGACGAGGAACCCGAACCTTACAGGCGCATCGTCGGGGGAGACCTGGTGATCCCGGGGGAGATCCCGTGGCAGGTAGCGCGCGCGGGAGAGGGGGGCGGCCCGGGGGAAGGGGGGGAGGGGTCAGGTACTCTGGCGTCTGCTCTGCCCAGGCGGCGCTGGTGTGGCGGTCCACGGGGGAGCTGTTCTGCGGGGGCTCCATCCTGAGCGAACGCTGGGTCATCACGGCCGCCCACTGCCTGGCGGAGGGGAAGGAGTCCTTCTACGTCAGAGTGGGTGAGACTTCCAGGACCTCTGGTCTGATCTGATCACGCCTATTTGGGTCCATTTCCCAGCTGTGGGCTAAAAAAAGAAGTCTTGGTTGATGGCGCTCTGGGTGGATCAATGATGCTCTGGCCCTGCAGGAGAGCACACCTTGAGCGTTCAGGAGGGCACGGAGGCCAATCACGATGTTCTGGAGCAGCACGTGCACCCGCTCTACAACGCCAGCCTCAGCTTGTACAATCACGACATCGCCCTGCTTTGCCTCCAAAGGCCCATCGCCTTCTCCAGGGCCGTGCGGCCCATCTGCATGGGGCCCAGGGCTTTCACCGAGTTCCTGGTGAAGTCGTCGCCGCGGGCGACGGTCAGCGGCTGGGGCCGGACGCGCTTCCTGGGGCTGACGGCGGACAGCCTGCAGAAGGTGGAGGTTCCCTTCACGGGCCAGACGGAGTGCAAGCGCAGCAGCAGCAGCAGGGTCACGCCCTACATGTTCTGCGCCGGGTACGAGCGCGAGGCCAAAGACGCCTGCCAGGGCGACAGCGGCGGCCCCCACGCCAACAGCGTCCACGACACCTGGTTCCTGACCGGCATCGTGAGCTGGGGGGAGGAATGTGCAAAGGAAGGCAAATACGGCGTGTACACCCGCGTGTCTCTGTACTACCAATGGATAAAGTACGTCATGGGATCAGACAAGCACAGTCTGGCCGTTGATGTGGAGGACCCAGACGAGTAGACCTTACCCACCTGTCACATTTGCTCGATGCTCTTTCTGAAGACATTTTAAAGTTTATTTTTAATTATTAAAGGAATCTGACGTACAAGTCAGGAGTGTAGCTAAGAATAGAACAACTAAGACCTTTAGTGAAAACAAGCAAACGGTGTGGTGCAGGGGTCAACAGTTATCTCGCGTCTCAAGAAGGTCGTGGGTTCACTTCCTGCTGAGGCCTTTCTATGTGGACATTGCGAAACTTTCATAACAGTCAGTAATAATACTCACAGTTATACAAATGTATTTCGACGCACACAATTTAAATAATTCACAGATTTAAAGTTTATTTTATATGTATATGATAAAGATTTTCATTGTAGAAATCAAATAACATGAAGTCTCATTACTCCCACCCTCTGGTAATAAAAGGTATTACAACTGATGGGAATTAACGCTAGAAAAGAGAACATTTTTATGTGCTTTTGAGATGCTCTAAAATAGGGTAACGGTTTCAGGACATATTGTTAAGATTATTAAGATATTTATATGTTTAAAATATGAGGTACACCTAACATAAAAATGACAGAAAACAAAACTATACAGACCTCAAAGGTAATTACTGAAATTCCAACGGTGGCTTTTAATGAATTTGTGACCAAAAACTCAGGTTTTCACATTTTATGATACAAAAGGACAATTCAGAGATTGTTTCAAGTGTAAGAAACAGAGAGGTCTCACTTTTACTCTCACAATAATACTCTCAGAACACTGCTTAGTTGCCATGCATATTCATATTAAGGAAGCTTAGCAAAATATTTGGTTCATGGGGCTATAATATTTTCAAGCAGGATTATTTTTAGTTTATAAACTAAAAAAATTTGTGCAAAATCTGCAACATTCTGGATTAAAATGATTATCAGTAAGTCCTACGAGCTACAAAGCAATACATTTCAATTAGCGAGCGAAATACCGTTGCCTTAAATACATGGAAGCAGGTTTTGATTGAGAGTTGCACAGGCTGTCCACAATGCGAACACGATGACAGCAAAATAAATAAATCAACAACATAGGAACTGTGTAGCGCTCAGCAGCTCCTGCTGCTTTCCGCGCTCATATCCATATCAAAGAGGGTATCAAAGGCAGCTCTCCGGCTGGGGCCTCAATTTGATGTGGTAAATTTATATAAGTTCGCTATCAATATTTAATTATGCACTCAGCACAGAGGCTATATTTCACATTGGCTTTATGATCCCTTTTAATGGGAAACCGGAGATTTACGGAGCCGTAATGGTGAGGAGGAACCATGTGTAAACAGCGTAATGTGTTGGTTTGTCTCCCTCCTCCGTGAGGCTCCTCGAACATTCAGAAGAGAATGACAGCTCGGGCTGCTTTGTGGCAGCATCCACTTCCCCGCGCACACCCACCGAGGACGACGCCGCTATCAATATTCCTCGTGGAATTACAGCGCTGTCACGTCAACCGCCCAAGCGCGCCACTTGTCAGGAAACGACGGTGCCAGCATGACTGCAGGAAACAGGCGCCAGCGAAAGCAGAACGGTAAGGCGGCGGCGGCGGCAGGAGAAGCACCAAATGCATCCATTCAAGTATGACGACAGATTAAAGTGCATGTTTAACAGTTGATTTTGCAAACAAGCATGAATTTTTTAAAAGGCGTTAGGGCGTGGCACATATCGGCAAAATGGTGCACGACGACATGAAAGGTAAAAAAGAGTTCAGTGGAAGACTATGAGTTAACTCCACAAAGACCGAGGTAAGATATGTGATCAAGAATAATGTTTGCATGTAGAAAAGTCTCAAGAAAACGATGCTGGGGCGCCGTCAATTTAGCTGACACAAACAGGAGCTCACACTTAAGGACCCACAAAGTAACACTGGGAGGATAAAAAGGGTTCGATGGAGTCTTTACAGTACGCGTCGCAAATAATTAAGATGCTCCGTGATGAAGACTGGAAGCAGAATCCAGGACCGGGTGTTGACTGTTAGTATAATCAGTTCCTGAGTCTTTGTGCTGCGGCCTTGCAGCTGCACGTTGAGCCGACGGCTCCAGTTCAGTCCTCCAACATCCACAGAAACTATGACACTCACACGCTGTGCTTCCGTCTCTACGGGGAGCTCAGCTTCCTTGATTTTAGGTTTCTTGTCTCTACGATAAAATATGCAGAACTTTAAAAGTAAAAGTATTTTTAAAAAACACATATCTGGATGATTAGAGCTCCTTTCTTACCCCCGTGTCTGATGGGGCGCACCCAACCGCTGTGTCTTCTAATCAGAGGCAGTCTGGCAGCCGGGATGAAGCCCTCCTGTCGCCCACTCACATTTTTCACCAGCCTGGAGAAGAAAAACAGGAAACCGTAAAAGCAAACTTGAACTTCGTCATCCTCACTTAGGTAAATGCCTCATGGAGAACAGGATAAGCTGCTTCATTTTCTGTGGCGTGTCGTGTGTTTACGGGCTGTGACCTCACCAGTGTCCCTCAGCGTCCTCGCTCTTTAGCTGAATAACGTCCCCGGATTTGATGGTGATGGTGTCAGGTTTGTTCTGAAGACAGTCAGACAAAGCCACGTACCTGCCCGGAGACTGAAAACAAAAGGTAGAATGACAATCCTGTCTGAATCCATGTATAAAATTATAATGTAAGCATTTTCTTAATATATTAGAAAGCAATGCAAGTAAATGCCTGTAAATAAGAAACATATCAAAATTCCAAAGTAAAAATCTAAAACTGCAAGCCCAAGTATAAACACGTAAACAACACCCCCTGCTGCCCATTACGCGGTATTACACATTAATGAGTGACGTTTGTTGCAAGCAGATGGACTGATGGTTGAATTTCAGACTTTTTATGGGAAAACAGGAAACAGATACATGTAATTAAAATTAATTTGAATTCTCTGACAAAGTCAAAATACTGGACCTTCACTAAATATAAGCTCACCAGTTGCACCAGAACCTCCTCCTCCATGTCAGATGGATGAAAAACGTCCTGACCTCCAGACCAGTCCTCCAGACCCTCGCAGATGTCTGCCGAGTGGTGAGGTCCTGGCCAACCTGGAACCAACGCACTGCTTAGATTACACCAGGCACTAAATGCCCTGATCTGTACGTCTCCCAGGCATAATGTAGATACTTAGTAACTGTATCAACATTATAATAACCCCTTGTGACTTACTGGGAAATTAACAAGAACGTAGAATCAAAAGCTAATCTCAGTAGTTGGGCTCTGTTCCCCAAAATCCCTCGTTGTACTTGGGTCTTCAGCTCAAAATATACCTGAACTGCTGATGAGGGGGAAACGTCAAATATCTGCATCAGATTAGGAAGACAATAAATAAAAAATGTGCAAAAAAAAAAAAATCAGTCTCTACGACAGTTTTTGTGTTTCGTTACTAAGTATCTACTGTGGGATGCGTATGCAGGGAACTGACATGACTCACTCCTGCGGTTGTGCTGGTGTTTTTTTGGAGACTGGGCCTGGAGGTCCGGGCTGCTCCTCCCCGACTCCGTGTCCTCGGAGCTCACCGACACCCTCTGCTGCTTGCTGAGGAGAAAGGCAGGCGTCAATGAAACGCTCAACAAGCCCGCAACGCACGCACACACACACACACACACACACACACACACACACACACACACAGGACAGATGTTATCCTCAGCCACACAATCGGACGTCAGGCTCCAGAGGCCCGAGCCCAGATCGGTGTCAAAGAGAATAACTGTCATCAGAGGTCCTCAGGCAGCAGCCAGGCGAGCAGACAGAACAGGCGTGAGCAAAGTTGGCCGGTAAAACGGTGTTCAAGTCCCAAATTTAGATGATGGAGCATTCTTTACAGAGTCACGCCTCAAAAAGGATTTATAGATAAATGAGCTGCATCTAGAAAAATAAAAAGATCATGAGATGAACCCGGTTGTTTTTGGTCTCTGCATCACATGCAAAAGAGTAATTGTGAAGAAGTGCAGAAGAAAGTGTCGTTTTTGGGTTAAAGAAGCTTTGGGGGGGGGGTGATGGAGGTCAGTTATGAGCCAAAAGAAAGATTTAACCACGATGGATGGAGACAGCCAGGGTCTTTAGTCTGGTTCCCCAAGCTGAGCCAGGTGGGGGGGGGGTCATGCCAGGCTGAGGCGAGCCAATCCAGGCCGAGTTTACCACCGATCGTTAGGGAGGGTCAGTGGCGCTGGGCGAGGCGGCGGGGCCGCGGGAGCGGGCGCTGCCGGGGGCTTCGGGGGCGGGGGCTTTGGGAACGCAGGCAAAGAAAGACGTCGGCGGAGAGCGAGAGAAAGTCCAGCCGCGGCAGGCAGCCCCTGGGAGCCCCTCTGGACCGCCGCACGGCCCTGCAGGGGGGCGGATGGGAGGAGTCGGGGAGAGGTGGGGGGGCTGCGCCTCGTCTCACACCGCCACACTTTGACTTTCATTTACGACCGTGGAAGCGTTTCAGCGGTCTGCTGCACACAAACTGGAACCCTGACACTTCTCACATAGCCACTGAATCCAGACACAAGCCAAAGGAAGGACGCGTGGTTGTGCGGCTGGAGCCTGCAGCCATGTGCAGCAGCGCTAACACACAAGGAAAACAAAACAAAACCACCGGACTGACCTCTCAGAGAACGGCGGAGGAGGCTGTCCATGTCCAATCACGTGACTCTGTTGGTACATCTCATCTGAGACGAGCCAACGATGACCGAGGGGGCAGAAAGCAGGGACATTGGTCAGTAGGAGACATTACATCACCACTCTGTGAGGGGCAGCTCAAGGCCCCGAGGCGTCCGTGCGCATGCGTGGACGTCCACGTATGCGCACGCATGGTCTGCAGACCTCTGAGCAGCTTCTGCTGATCAGTCAGGATCCTGCGGAGCTCGTGGAGCCAGGTCATCTTCACCTCCACGGTGGGAGCCTGGCAGACAGCGGGGAGGTTCAGACGTGGCTCCGGCTCACGGGTGATGAATCATTCAGAGGTGGGGAGCCTCCCCCTACCTGAACCACGTACACTTCCTCCCTGCCGCTGTACCAGATCTCAAACTTCTTCTGATCTCCCTTGACGTTCTCTGTGATCCCCACGGCCGTCATCTGCCGAGAGACGCGCGCCCGTTAACAACCGCACGCGCACACTTACATCATGTCGCACATGACACCCTGACACGGCGCGAGCGCTGGCGCGCCTTCCGCTCCGTGACTTCTTCCTGCCCACATGCTCAATAATAAATCAAGAGCGGCGGCGGTGGCGGTGGCGCCAGCTGCTGCCGTGAAAGCGGCTGCAGCGCATCAACTTGGGCAACAAATATGAGACATGAGGTCAGACAGGAGTGCAGACGGCTCTCCGCCAGCTTGTCTCCAGTTGTTCATGATAAAAGGAGTTAATGTGTTGACAGGTGAAGGGCCACGTTCAGGCAACACGCCGCGCTCCGCCGCGAACGCGCGTGTCACATTAACAATGGATGCGCGTGGCGGCCCCGCCCACCTTCAGACAGTGCTTGAAGCTGTAGGAGGGCGTCTTGTCACCGCCGTCTCCGTGCTCCTCCCTCCGTTTGCAGAACAGCAGAGCCCTCTCGTACAAGAACAGGTGCCTCTGCATGGGCTTGAAGCGGGCCAGCTCCTTCATGCGCGTGGGGCCCCTCTTGTGGCTGATCCACACGCTGAAGGAGCCCTGCATCAGCACGCGCCCCAGCTCGCAGATGTCGCCCTGCGCGGGAGAGAGCTCGCGTCGGTCACGCTGCTCGGCCACACAAACGCCAACCGGTCGGGCCCTGACCTCGTATCCCGTGATGGCCGTCTGGTGCATGGAGTCATTGACAGATTTCAGAAGGTCCAGCATGGCTGTCAGCGCCCCCTGGAGCTCAGAGGTCCCCTTGCAGTCTGTGCTATATTTGAGGAGCTCCTGAAAACACGAGTTGGGACACAGTCAGGAGCACGGACACACACGGGGAGGTGGACCCAGGTCTTTATTGGGTCTTCATGATGTGACACAGGGCCAGACCTTGAGGAGCAACTGGTATTTAGTGAGGCGCTGGACTGGTTTCAGTAGGTAGGAGTCCAGGCCCAGTTTGTGCTCCAGCTTTCTTTGGCATTCCTTCAGTAGAAAGAGGATTACAACCCTCAGTCAATGTAAGCACGCACACACACACACACACACACACACACACACACACACACACACACGCACACACACACACAATAGAGGCGGGGTTGTGGAACAATGGGCGACCATCTAAAAACTGACCTGAAAAAAGTGACAATCTGAGAATTGTCTCCACAAGGCATCAGAGCGCGGTTTATTCTGGCAGTAGCATTCATACATTTGGAAACTCTCTTTCTGAGGGGATTAAAAATAGACAAATAATGTAAAAAATACCTGGAAAGAGCAAGTTTTTTTAATAAAAATACAATTTTAGGAGCTGAGGTTATCTCACCCTTTCCAGAAAACAAGCTCCCACACCTTCAGGGGTTTCCAGGCATCCTTCAAGGTCCTGGAGGAAAATCCTGGAATCGCAAAGGTTAAAAGTCAAAAAATGGATTTCAAGAGAAAAGGACCAAACAACGTCACCTTTATTTATTTTAGATATAAAGTAACACATTTGTCAAAAGGTTCAGACGGGCACAAATATGCTGCTACCTCGTGGAACTATCGTAATAAACCTTATTTGTACGTTAGGCAGGCGCCTGTGTCACGGTACCTGCTGTGAAAATTGTAGATCTCAGGCATGTTTCCAAAGAGGATGTCTTGCTTGCTGCGGAGGATTGGAGGCAGAAGCCTGGACAGAGCTGGGTTGTCCATCTCAGCCCTGTATCCCTTCGGTGATGAAAATGAATCATTTACGCACAAACAATGTCAAGAAATCTGTTTTATATACACCAGGAATTCTGTTTTCTCCCCCCTCACCAGCAGGACTGAGAGCAGCTCTTCCACATATATTCGTTCTGTATCCAGAAGTTCCCTCATCACGTGACTGAGGTGGACAAAGAGGGGCGCCAGAGGGCATCGTTAGCGCGTAACAAAAAGAATCACAAATTAAAGAGCATGGAGAAGCAGCAGCGAGGAACCGACGCCTCCCCCTCACCGCTTCAGCATATCTGGGCTGTCCTCTCCCTCCAGGCTGTATGACACGCAGCTTCGGCTCTCCTGGTAATCGTGAATCACCTCGATCTGAGCACACCAGAGAAGGACCGCACCGGGTCTTCTGCTTACGCTCGCAGAACAGATCTCGCTGCCGAACACGAACGCGACCTGAATATTGATAGCAAATGTTCTTGTCCTTACTTTTCTCGGGTTGGGGCTCTTTCGGGAGAGTCTCTTCCCCGGCAGAGGGAGATCAAACGTGAATTTCAAACCATCGCCTGCAAAAGGCAGAACATCAGTCACCGCGGCAGACGTCCATCAAAGCCCATAATTCACATGCATCTTATTTCCATATATTCTGATGATGCGCAGACATCTTTTATAGATTAGAGGAAGGCCTGATTTCCCCATCTTTCCTATTCTTAACACTAAACCGCCATAACTGACGTATAGGATAATCAGCAGTAATGGGCTGCGTCCTCTCAAGGTGCAGACACCTGGTACCTATATAAAGATCTGAAGCAGAGAATCTACCGTCGAGTGTCGTTTTCATCCTGGCAGCTGAAGACTCCCCTCAGTCTCCAACCTCATCACCTAAACACCTAACAACACCTAACATTTCCTCAGCATCTCCCATCACCTTTATTCTGTTTATGGCCTTAGTTTTAACACAGCCACAAATCAAAAAGTACAAATTGAAATGGACATAAAGCCCATTCATCTCTTTACGGTGCACAGGCGGTGCGACAGACAATGTCTTCAGATAAAACACACCAGATAACACATACGCTATTAATTGGCTACTGCTCTATATGGTGAGCTTGATGTCTTTCCCTGGAGACAGCGGGAGATGAAAGATGCTGGAGCTGCTGTGGAGGCCAGGCCGGCTTCCACGGCAGCTGAGGCGAGTAATGGAACAGCCAGATATCTCCCCACAGACTGATTAGTCCGTCGTGCTTGTTTGTAAAGGTAGTCTCCAAACCTCAGTGGCAAACCAGAAACACCTTAGGCCCACTCAGTAGGACCCTCTGATGTGTTAATGCAACCATGGTGCTTAAAGGAAAAATGCAAGGGCTGTGGAATTGGTTCCAAGCCTGAGGGGGAGTAAAAAAGGCCCCATGCTGGGCCTGGGAAGCAGGAGAAGCTCAGGAGGTGTTGGATTTGTAAAAGCCAAAAACTAATTATTAAATGAATCTTGTGAGTGCGTGTGTGTGTGTGTGTGTGTGCACATGTGTGGGTGTGTGCGTGCGTGTGCGTGTGTGTGTACCGTGCTTTGGAGAGAAGGGGGATTTGGAGCGTGGCGGGTTTTCGGGCCTGGGGGCCACCAGTTGGACCGGTCGCACGTGCTTGTCGGCCAGTTTCCTCAAACAGGCCTGTCGATTCTGGATCATCTGCTGCACCGCGACATGCTTCTCAAACGTTTCCCCTATCTGGGTCTGGCAGACGGAAAACAGGGAGAAAGCCTCCGTAACCAACTCTGGTTCAGCATAAAAAAACACTATTTAGTATACTAATGCATAGATACTAGCTACCTTGGTAATGGGTATGTGTATGTGTGTGTGTGTGTGTGTGTGTGTTTTGTATAAATTGGATTTATGGTAATGAAGATCAGCTTGATAGTGATGTGTGTCAAAAGTCAAGGTCCAGCTATGTGTTTTGCATTTATGACATTAAAGGAGCTCCAGGAGCAGGAAAAATAAAAGAACCCAACATGCTACGAAAACAGAGCTTCATACAGAAGCAGCCGTGGTCACCGACCTGCAGCTGGGGCGTGATGACCCCCTCATACTCGAGGGCCAAGACATCAGGTCCTGAGCTCAGCATCGACGGCGCCTCCTCCAGGAATTTCTCGATGTCCTGCAGCGCCGCCTGGGCCCCCTCTTTAGACTGCAGCTGATCCACCAGCTGATTGGCCAGCAGGTACGCTCCGCCGTCACACCAGCTTTGGGCCTGGAGCAGGAAAAAAGAAACACGTCACGGTCGCCGCGAAGAGCGCCCCAGTGTGAGCGCGGGGAGACGCACCTGTCCCAGGCACAGCAGCAGCTGGTGCGTCTGCAGCAGACGTGCGCGCTTGGCCTTCAGAGCAGCGTCCAGGGTGTCGCAGCGGTGGCGCAGCTCGTTGCAGCGCTGCATGATGAGCGCCATGGCGTAGTGGTGCCCGGCCGACAGCTGGTGTCCGTGGAGGACGATGACGTGAGCTTGAGCCATCGCATCCTGACGGAGCCCACAGACACACCTCAAGTATTCACCAGCTTGGTTCACGGCGAGCGGGGTGTGTGTGTATGTCCACGCCGTCACGCGGCCTGACCTGAGCGCTTGATTCCAGGCTGTCAAACCTTTTGAGGACCTGCTCCGTCTGAGCCAGTGTGTTGACACACACCAGCAGCTCCGTCTCCTCAGACATCAGGTCCCGCAGACGCGTCTCCATCTGAACACACATTACCAAACACACACCATAAAGGACAAGCTGCTCCCGTTTAACCACTGGTCAAACGTGGACTGACACACACACACACACACACACACACACACACACACACACACACACACTGGGAGGCGAATCCTCACCTCCTGAAAGCGCTGCTCGTATCTGAGGAGCTGCAGGTACTGGTGGAACTTAAGACGGTGCTTCTCGAAGAAGCCGTCGAAGGCCAGCTCCATGTCTCTGAGCTGAGAGTAGAGCCTTAAAGCAACAGGCAGGGCCAGCCTTTAGTGTGTGAGGAAGGCAAACAAGGTTCGGTTTACACGTTGAGCCTCGAAACAAATACCTCTGTACCGTCTCCCAGTCCATCCTCATGTCCCACTGAGCATCATCCTCCTTCCCTGAGGTCTCCAGGCTTAAGAGAAGATGATGACCCTCCTTTGACACTGACTTGATCGCCTCCTTTGAAAGTAAATGGGGTAAAAATACATACAAGTATTTAAAGAAGCAGCGCGTGCAACTCCAAAGGTTGCAGAAATGATGGACGATCCTCTATTTCATACTTTCAGCTTCCTGTATTTCGCAGTGTGGGTCTCCAGGAGATACTCAGTGTCTTTTCCGTCATCAGGCAACTCAGTCTCAGCCAGCTCGGTGCCGAAACTCTGCAGCATCTGGGCTATGTCTTTGACCGTCACAGCAAAACTCTCGATGGCCTGCAGAGGACAAAGGTCAGGACAATGCTGCAGCACCGGACCAGGGGCGGCAGGAAAATCACGCCGGGCAGGTTTGAACACCAGAAAACGTCGTAATCAACAAAGTTCCGACTCAGCTTACTGTTCGTAAAACAATCCAGTCGCTGTGGCAGTAGTCCAAGGTGCCCCCAAACTCCGAAGTCAGCTGATTCTCGTCAATGTAGCGCAGAAGGTCAGTGACAGAGCTCAGCATCACCACCTCATGGTGCACACAAAGAGTCAAGCAAAGGAGCTCATCACTGAGTTTGAATTTTATAGTGAAGAGGGGAGAGTCACCAAAATAAAAGACATCTCACACTTCTGACATGCAACATGTTCCTTCACTCACAGAAACATTAGTAATGCTCAATGTGCCCTTTATTGTGACTGCAATGTCACTTCTGCGTTCCTCGGTTAAGTCGGGGACGCGGGAGAGGACGGACGTGTACCTCGCTGGGATGTGGGACATGTGTGGTAACTGAGGAGGAGCTGCCTTACTGGCATCTTGAGCATGAAGTCCTCCTGGCTGAAGCGAAAGCCAATATCAGTGACGGTGCGATGGAAGAAGCTGGTGGGTCGGAGCACCAAAACCAGGTGAAGGTTCCCAGGAAAGGATGCCTGGAAACAGTCAGAGGACCTGTCAGCTGCTTTCATCTACAAAAATGTACACAGCTGCATTGAAACGCACCTAGAAATGAGACAGAGACCTCGCGCTGTTCTGCACCACTAAACCACATGCCAGAAATTCAATTCACTCAATTATGTCAAACATCTTTTGGGTGCAGTCCTCAGGACCTGGACCGTCCCTCCTTAAAATATCCGTAGGCACTAGTCCAGAGTTCAAGTTCACTCTATATCTGTCATATCCCTCAATTAATTTTTAATGCGACTGGGTCGTTGCCTGCGTGTTTACCAGGAATAGTTTCTGCAGAAAAGTACTAAAGCAGAGCAGTGGAGCTTGACCTAAATTTGTCTATTTCTTTAAATTTAGGAATGGCTTCAGTGTTGCTACTGCAGGCTCCTCACGCACGCATGCGTCACGCAACATCTCCGACATGCATTTCTCTTCATCACAGTCAATAGCTAAAGCATAGAAATGCATGTAAAAGATAAATAATAATGAGTTGATGAAGCTTTGCTTGCATGACAATGCAGAAGCGCCGCTGCAGTAACCCCCCCCCCCCCTTCGTCTCCGCATTCAAATAACTTCTTCCAAAACTCCTCAGACGGAAAATAGCTTAGTCAGCAGCTCGTTACCGGGCACCGCCGAATCTCCTGTAATCCCATCTGGTAAATGCGATCGGACACGGTGTTTGACGCCATCTCCACGGCTGCGCCTCGTTCCCGCCTGCGTGCGGGAACCGGGCGCCGAGCGGGAGCGCAGAGCCGCCTCCGGCCGCAGGAGCGCGCAGCCGCAGCGCTGCAGCACACTGCTGCTCCGGGGCGGCAGCGCCGACTGCGCCCTTCCCTCTCCTGCCTCCCTGCCTTTTCATCCTCCTCAGCAACCCGCGTCATCACGCAGCACTCGCTTACTCGCGCCATTTGCAGCGACGCGCAATGACTCGGTGCAGACGGAGCTCTGCAACAACCCCCCCCCAGCACCCCCCCAGCACCAGCACCAGCACCAGCACCAGCCTTTGAGGGCCAATGGGGATCCAGAAGAGCGGTGGACATGCCTGCACGATGACTCAGCAGTCTGCTCGGAAAACCCAGATGATATAACCGAATTAAAAACCCCACTCACTGCTATTCTGGACAGAGCGGTCTTGATGGAGGCCCATGTGTCCAGTCTCCGGTCTAAAATGATGATAAACTTTACTCCTGGCTGCCTCGTTCTGGAAGTAAAATCAAGTCATTAGATGTGCTCGTCACCCTCAGGCAGGTTTTGCGGCTTAAATAATGAGAAAGAAGGAGCAAGAGAGACTTTAATTGGGGTGATAATTACAGAAACGACACTGGTGGTAAACTGACAGCAAATCAGGAACGTATGTCATTTATCTGTGCCCTCTCTGGGACAGTCATGATATGGAGGACATCTAACACCGAGCTGAGGGGGCAATTCAGGCCGGCTGTGTGTGTGTGGGTATGTGTGTGTGGGTGTGTGTGTGTGTGCTTTTGGTGCACTGCAGAAAAATGAGAAAGACTCCAGTTGGAGGACCCACCGAGGGATCAGAGTCAGGTACGTAAATACTTTGGCTAAAGCTTCGTCTGGAATGTCGCTGAAAGCAGAGCATTCTGGGAGGGTGATGATGACGCTGGACTCCTCCCCACGGCCCCCTGGACAAGGGAAAGAAAGGCAAGCACGTAAAAGAAAAACAAACGCGGCAGACGCGCGGTTAAAGGTAGAAATCACGTGACAAGGCCTCACCTGACAGGTACGCAACCTGCTTCTCGATGTAGCCGCCCACCTCCTTCATGCTCAGAGGGACCGTGACCTCTACGGGAAGAGCAACAAGAGCAGACGTCACGGCTGAGTGCTCAGAACTTAAGAGGACACCTAAAGTTGAAACCAAAGTGGACCTTTTAAAGGCACTTCATCAAGAAGCAGCAAATACCCGAGTAGTGACCCGGTGTGTGATGACTGGTGCTGGTGTGTGATGACTGGTGCTGGTGTGTGATAACTGGTGCTGGTGTGTGATGACTGGTGCTGGTGTGTGATGACTGGTGCCAGTGTGTGCTGCTAACCCAGGGGTCTCCAACCCCGTCCCCAAAGGTCCGTGAGGCTGCAGTTTCTGGTTCCACCAGTCCAGCTCACCCAGTTTGACCAGTCAGCTGTTGAAGACTCAGATGAGCTGATGAAGTGAGTCCAGTCTGGTGCTGCTGCTGCTGGGTTGGACCAGAACCTGCAGCCCCACGGACCTCTGGGGGGAGGTTGGAGAGCCCTGGTGTAAATGGATGATCGTGATAGTGAGTCAGTGTTCCTGGAGCAGAAACGGAGAGGCGGGCAACAGATCGCTTCAAAAAGCCTGAGGGAGCCAGCAGAGGTGCTTTAGGAGACTGTTTATCTGTCAGACGGATGTAACGAGCTCCAGCAAACTGCTCCTGAATATTTGATGTGTGTGTGTGTGTGTGTCTGAGTTGCAGAGTTGGACCACGGCAGGACGGACGGCCGGACCGTGCACGGACACGTGGAGGCTCATGTTACCTTCACGCTGGCGCAGTTACATAAACACGCACACGTGAGCGTTCCTACATCTGCAAGATGCAGGAATGTCGATGTTTGTGAGGCGATATCGTGTCTGAGAGACTTTCAGTGACCTCGGGTGCAGTCAAAGGACGTTTAATACTTTATTGTTTTTGGAAATAAATCAACGTCACCTCTCCTGCTTTTCAGCAAACACGGGTATTTACTCTGAAAGGAAAGCAGGACTTGCTCCAGGTGACTGAGGACACATTCAGATAATCCCCTGTTTGCTGTCCTGTTGTTGCACACACACAACGTGGGACGGTTGTGCGTGGATGGAAACAGAGCTGGAGCTTATCGCTGTTGCCCCAACCAGCCAGGGCCACACACGCAGATCACCATGGGGCCCGAACATCCTGCTGTGAGTTCCAGTCAGTCCGAAAAAAGCGACAGAGCGTGACTCAGAACACGTACTTATCGATTATCGATCGGTTCACGAGGGTGATGGCGCACCTTAGTTACACAGGGCGGTGAAAGTTAGTGGATCAGACAGATGAGAGCAAACACAAGAAACCGCCTCACGCACGCACAAACACTCCCATTACACACAGGCTTGGCCTCATACTGCTTTTAGGTCATGAGATTTTGGGGGAAAAAACACAAAGCTTTCACTGCTGAGAGGATTAAACTGGTTCAGTCGGCCCGCTGGGTTACAGGGACACGGGATTGGTTTTGCAATAGAAAGAGCAAAATGAACCCCAGACAATATAGCCTTACAGATCCTTGTCTTGGACAAGCAGAACCAGTCAGATGTGCCTCTTTTGGAATTTATTTACTGGGTTTGATGGTCTGATGCATTAAAAAGACATCATAATCTACAAGATGATGCAGTGGAAGAGGTCAATGGGGGGTCACACTGCAAAAAGTGGCATTGATGTCTTGTTGTTTTGGAGGGGTAACTTTTTACAGTGCAGCTGATGCTAAGTCTGCTAAGTGATACTTAATACGTATTTACTTAAAACGTATTATTAAGTATTAAACGAGTTTGAAGAAGGTCACCTTATATAAAGTTCAGTAAATATTCCAATATTCCATGATTTCAATAAGTTGTATGAAAGGAGCTTCATTCAGCACACAGGAATGTTTTCCCATCTGACGGAGGGCGTAAATGTTAATTTTTCCATTGTTTTTCAGGACCGCGCTTATCACAGTATCCTGTTTAAGCTGATTAGGACACGCCCGGAGAGAATGGCTCAAATTACACAATGAGATGGGGGGGTGGCAGGTATTAATAGAAGATAAGTGCAGCCTTGGCAGTGTGCTCTCTGTTACCTTGCACAGGTAAGTGAACCCACACCAGACATTCAAAACGGAAGCCCCATCAATAAAACATCCAGTCCAGGCTGACATGATGGCTTCTCTTCAACAGAAGGGGCTGTCAATCAGACCCTCCACCATTCCTGATACTGTACCTTCATTCTAGGGTTGTTTTCATCCCCTCGATTGATGCCGGTCACACTAAAGCCTCAGAATTCAGCACTTTACAGAAAAATTGTAACTCGTTACACGTTTGTACACGAATGGATCCACTGACAACAAATGTGTACAGTTCACTCCCAAGAGCTCCACATTGAAGCAACACATCGTTGATGTGGTTGTATACTGTCGTCTTAAAATAGCTGGCATAATCCCCATCAGGGCTGGCAAGCCAAAGCCGCAGGAGCTGGCCCATCAAAAGATCAACTTTGAGACGAGGACAGCTTTCACATCGACTAACTGCTGCATCACATCTCCTCTCACGCTAGCTGTGACGGAGCAGCGCTGCTCCAAAGTCAGACGAAGCGGGTCAGCATGTTTACTCACGCTGCAGAGTGCTCTCCAGCTGGGAGCCGGCCTGCAGGAGGTAGTGGTAGCTCTCCATCTCCTCCTTGGGCTCCTTCTCTGTCTCCATCTCCTCCTGCAACGAAGCCGGACCCATTCCTCCCCCTCCCCCTCCTCCTCCTCCTCTCTGGTGCGGGATTCAGGTGAGAGAAGCGACGCTGGGTCCAGGGGGGGTCTCACATCGTCCCACAGCCCTGCACAGTCATCCTCCCACTACCACAGGGGGACTTGAGCTGGGCCGGCCCCCCGAGGCTCCCCGATCCCTCTGACCTTGAGCAGCATGGAGCGAGTCCAGAGCGAGCGACGCCGATGGAGCGGATCCTGCCCACGGGCAGGCGTGGGGATTCTGCTTTTGCCGTCCCCGCTTCTGATTTGCACGGAGCGCGATTGGCTTCCCTCTGGGCTACTTCAAAACAAATACGGCTCCATCTGGTCAGCGCTCTCCGCCCCCCCCTCCTGCTGCCCCTCCCCTCACTTTTAGTCCAGCAGCTTTAATGCGGCAGCTCAGGAGTCTGACACGCTGCCAGCTCCCTCCCAACTTTTCTCCTCACTTCACACTCCTCCCGCTCTCCCAACAGCGGGCCACACTGTCGGGCCTCTTGGCCTCCAGACCCTCGTGCCCACTCCATCAAGCAGAGAACACAACTATTGTGTAAACAGAAACCGAAAGCCCAACGCCAACACTTTCAGCCCAGGCAGAGCGTTCGGACGCACAAGAGCAGCATTCAGGCAGGACAGCCTCGTCATTGTGTGCGTCCAGATAAGGCAGCCCCACCCCCCCCTCACCGCTCTCACCCCCCCCGGGCCTACGCGGCCGGACGCCGCGCGCGTCTGATTGGAGCAAACATTTGTGAATGTAAAGCTCCCCATGCACGGCCAAAGTCGTGATTTGAGGCCACACATGGAGCAGTCCTGATACGCAAGCCACTCAGCTGATCCAGCTTAGCCGCTCAGCCATCTCATTACCGCGCGGCCTCTTAGCGTGGCCAAACGCACGCACACACACACACACACACGCACACACGCACACTTACATCAGCAGCTCACAAGAATAACAGAGTAAAAAAAAATATATATATATATATATATACAAAAACAGGGAGGTTTACTTGAAAATGATTCTGTTTATTCCAGAGAATCTTCAGGTTTAGAATATGCTAGTTTCAAAGAGGTACATTCAGCTTCGAGGTTTTGGAGTGTTGAGGCCGGAGCTCCAAGAGGACAGGAGATGGAGAGGGGTCCTGCTGCGCCGCGCGGGGGTCGCCGAGGGGAGGCGTGCACCTCCCCCAGCAGCACCCGCGGTTACAGAGCCTCTTTTTTTCCGTTTTCTTTTTTTTTTTTTAAATATATATTAAATTTTCTTAGAAAAGTCATTTGGAAAAAAAGGTTGCATTAAAAATACAATTCAATCTGTTATTTTCCTGACAGGCAACACATTAGACTCCAATATACTTTTGTTTTAGCTCTGAAAATAGCAACTCTGATGTCAGTTAAAGGTTTTTTTTTCGTTTTTTTTTAATAACAAAGCAGGCAGCCCCACTTGGGTCTCTTTGTACACCCACACACACGCAGTTTCACACAGGAACATCTGGAGGTTGGAAAAGGTGTAACTGGTGGACTGTGCGTGTACTCGGAGGCTGCCTGTCTTTGCCCTCCGCAACAATCAAATGGGAATGGCAAAGGCTCGTATCACAGCCGGAGTGACAGAACTCAACGGGCACAAAGCTGACTGCACATTCAGAAAATATTCATGTCGAGAAAATAGAACTGTGAATAAAAGTACCCATATCAATAAATATGCCAAACAGACAACATGCTTATGAAGAAACAAAAAGAACAATTCCGTATCAAAATCTAACAGGAAAATTGTGGCATGTTTATATGGAATGTATGAAGCACAACAAGATAAGGTCTAATCTGTACGATTTAGCAGCAGGAGTGGAACGGTCCTCCCAAATATATAGATTTTTGTACTATTGAAACGCCCGTGAAACGCCCCATTAACCGCAGGTCTGTGGTCCTGGAGTGTTTTGTATGTTGCACCACTAGGTGCCACCAAATCACACAAAGTAGACCTCTGAAGGACGGAATCACAAGCCAAACCTTTTACTCTTCCTGTTGGACAGAGAGGAAACGGGAGTCAGAGCCTCACAGTGGTTTTAACCGTGCTGCCTCCACAGTCGATCTTGTTCACACTCACACATCACTGCCTGAGACAGATTATGCAAAAGGTCAGAGGTCATAAACCTCATTTAGGATTTAGTGCATCTGTGACTGTGTGTGATTATTGGGTCTACTCTATCTGATGTGTGTGTGCGCTCAGGCATATATGCAGTTGCTCTACAAAAGAAACCGTTTTCACTGATAATGCATGAAATGTAACTGAAGTACATTAACAAGGTTTAAGTGATCCTGTTTTTATGGCACACAGGCGCTTGTTTTTATCCAGCTGCATGCACTCATGCACCGAATTGGGCACAGCAAAGTCACACTAATGTGGACAGAATATGTTTGATTATGTTTTTTTGTTGTTTTTTTTGGCTTTGAGCGGATCGTAGATCTTCAAGCTATATACAGTAAAGCACATATATTAAAATTCTCATCTTTAACAGACACTTTAGATGATCTCTGAGGTTGGAAAGTGCCATTTCTCATAATAACGCTAACAACTCTAATTTTACATCCACACACACACTTTTGGACTGAGTGATAGCATGAGCTTTTGTAACCACTTAAAACTTTAGAGAAAAAAAACAACCAAAAACAAAACCGCATTTTAAAACAAGAACCTACACACCTGAAACCAGCTCTAACAGTCTAGATGCCACTCTGAAAAGAACTGAATTCACCAGCAACTCTGATTTTTTCTTTTTTTGTAGTCGGTCCTCGGGTGAAAACAAAACAAGATAAACATTTGGATATTAACCACTGGAAAGGCCCGTTACAGTAAAACAATAATCTTCAAAACAATGTGAATAGGAGCCTTACACTTTAGTTCCATCTACACTTCTTACATGCAAGTGAACATGTCACAACTGCTTGTTAAAATGCCGCAGTTGAATAGAGCTACTGACAAGGCAGCTGTGTATGCATTCATTTGTAAGCTGGTATTAGAAAGAAGGAGGAGAAAAGGACAACTCATGCCTCTCATCTGAGCAGATAGTAAAAAAAGTGATGCACAGCACTGCTCTGCAGGCATGTGTGAGGAGTTGGGAGCTGTTTGCACTGAGAAAAGGAAGGGCTGAGCATCGTGACACACGGCAGGAGATCCCAGAGGCTGTATATGTTCTCTCTTCCTCCCATTCTTCTCTTCTCTGATCACGTGTGACTGCAGACAGCTCTGAACCAACCAGCACATGACCCCGGTAACGCCTGATGTGCAACCCTGTTGAATCCCCGCAGGTTTTCATTCCTGATGTTTCAGGTGCTTGTAGGACAGAGGTGCTACTGCAGCGATCTGTAAAAGCAAGAGGAGTTACTATTAGAGAGCCTTTCCATGACGACCAGTCAGAGACACAGTAATCAAATCGTCAACGAGCGCTGATTGAAGTGGCGAAACAAAAAAAAAAAAAAAAAAACACCTTCCCAGTCACCAAATACAAGCAGGATTAAGAAAGACAATCAGTTTCATCAGAGCTCAGCAATGAAACTGATCAGACACAGAGCTGTCTCGCCGTGGTTTACCTGGACGGTTGCAGCAGGCGTTGCTCCGACAGCTATCAGGAAAATAGAAAAGTGGGTTAAACTGTGAAAGCTCTTGTTAAAAGGCCTGGTGCTATCACATAGTGCTGACCCTGGTCAACCGTGATGTGGAAAGTGACACATTTACTGGGTTTCTACTGACAGGGGGGTGGACAAAAAAATAAACATGTCATAAATAAAGAGCCCCCGAGGCATGGGGGGTGTCCTAGAGGGAAAACCCATCATATACTCACCATGGTGTCAACACGGAGGGGGGTGCAACACTCTTGGATTTGCAACCAAATGAAAACATGGAAAAATAAAAGCATGGCCTCTCCACTAGCCCTGGAGTTCCATACATGTCTCAATTATCGGCCATGACCAAATGATGGTTTTAACTGTATATACGGTCAGATTTGTATTTCTGAAATAAAAAATATAATTACTGGGAAATCTGTCCAAAAAATGTAAACAACGTAAAAGAGTTAGAGTGGGAATGTTCTTTCTAGAGCTTTCCCATGTCTCCTAACAACCTTTCTTTTTGATCAGACGGCTCTTGAGCCAGGCATTGCAACATTATATATATAAAATGTGTTTTAGATGCTAATGATGTCATTAAGGTGATACCATTCATTTTGTTGTCTCCCCACTGTAAGTACTGCAGTTATGTTCATTCACATCCACTCAAAATCCCATCATGCAGTGAAAAGCACTCAAAAACGTTTCTATTACACAAGGAACAAGAAAAACGAGCGCACAGCAAACAACACATGCTCTTACATGCACACAGGACCATATCCACGCCACAGTGAAGGAAGCATGAGGAACAGGCCTGCTGCCTTTTTTCCCCCAACACACTCAAATAAGTAAACCACAGCAAACTGCCACCAACACCTTCACACAGGAGTTAAAACCCTCCCAAACTGTGGTGAAGCTGGAAGATGTACATGCAAAGGACGAGAGGACATAGGCTTTGAGAAAGTGTACAACATTGAGCCTTAGAAATGTGTCTACCTGCCACATTTGACCCTTTTTTAACATAGAATAGAGCTTAGAGCTTATGGAAAAGGTGCGTCACTTCAGCCACTGAAGATCAGTTCAGGGATGTCAAGAACATCCGGTGTCGTGTTGACCAGGGCCTGTATGCCGATAAGCCTTTGATTTTGTGGTTAGGAGTTAGGGAGCAGAGCTGCTGGGTTTGGCTGCCGAGCTAGACTTTGATTGGCTTAAACAGCCTGGGTTTGGGCTGGTACCTGTTTAAATGACTGTACTGGACTCATCTGAAAAGGTTCTCATGAGCAGGGGCCTGGCTGAAGACCGAGGAGACTGCTGGCCCCCCACGCTTGAGCGACCCAGCTTCTGCTAGAAGCAAGAGACACCAAAGACATCACCAGTCTGACAAACACATTCACACCCGGCCTTTCCATCTCTCTCTCTCTCTCTCTCTCTCGCTCTCACACACTCACACAATACTGATGTATTTTTAGAAACAGTATTTCTCTTTTGTTTGGGCTGGATGAATACAAGGGTATTGTCCTAGCACATTTCTTAGAAGGGTGTACAATATGAGGAATGCACACAAACAAACAAAATGCAGGTAGTGTGGGCTTTGTGGAGACAATCCAGGGTGACACTGTTGAAGTAAGCTTCATGCAGCCGACTTTTGTGCTTTGACATCACCTGACTTGACATGCGAAGGGAGCAGGCAGAGGAGCAGGACAGAGAGCTGGAAGATGCCGACAGCTGAACAGACGAAAATGCAAGACACTTTTCCTTTTCAGCGTGCGCGCGGTGTGCTGCGCAGCGCTGAGCTGAGTTCACATCGTCCCACTGACCAACATTCCTGTCACTTTTATGTTCTGAATAAAACAACCATTAATGTCAGCGTTAAAGAGGAGGGTGGTTTTCCTGATCTTATCTAATCTGGGCAGCTGGGTGAGGATAGCGACCCTCCAGAATTCCACCCTGAGTTACTTGAGACAATGAAGGAATCTAACAGTGGGAGAGGAGGACAAGACATGTAGGAAACAAGCAAGACTGGCAGACAGTGAACATCCGCTGGAGGGGACTGAAATCTGCAAGCTGACAAAAGGGAGAAGAGACCTCAGTCACTCCACGAGAAGCTGTGAGTGCTAGCGGTCTGCGACAGCATGAAGATTGTTGAGGTCCCCGAGGAAGGAAGGCGACGTTTCATCTTTGGGAAAGCGGGCAGGAAAGGAAGAGGAGAAGCAATAGCAGGATGAAAAAGAGCGAGAAGAAAGTGTTAAAGAGAAGCTCTGTTAGAAATATTGGACAGCTACGCTACACAAACCAGAAGAGCAGCCAACAGACATTTTGAGTCGTTATTCTAACTCATCAGACCTGTAAAAAACATTTGGTTTGTTAATGTCCTCAATAAAAGGAGCTATGGACATGACAAATAAGACAAATACAGTTTATATACATTTACAGCTTCAAAGAAAATGCGTCTTCTGTGAACAATGCAATAACACAATATTTCATCCATTTCTAAATTAAAGCTGACATAATATCTAAGAACAACAATCTCTGTCAGGTTGACGCTGGCCCACGTGTTTCACTCAGGAAGACAACAGTTCTCCAATAACAACATTTAAACCTCAGAGAACACACGTAGATTTGTCACCACAACTGTAAAATATTGTGATGGAGAAAGAGACAAAGAGGGAACGTGACCATGTGTTTGTGAGCGTTTTCTTTTTTAGATCTCTACCTGTCGAGCATGTGGTCCACGGGGTCTGCGGAACACCACGATGAGGATCTCTGGCAGCAGGCTGAGCAGGATGAGCAAGATGATGACCAGCCAGGCAGACACTGAGCTCAGCATGTTGGCAAAAACAAAGTACAAACGCTGATGCCTCAGGAAAGGCCTGCATCACAGGGAAGGTTTCATTAGTAAGAAAAAAATAACAGGTCAGCTGTTGTGACAACTCTGCCGTGTATTCTAACCATATTATTCCACCCCAGAAGAAGCTGAAAAACAGGTAGAAAGCCAGGGACCCCCAGATAAAAAAATGGTTGATCCATGTCCAGTGCCGCGTGTCCATAGCAAGCTAGACAGAGACAGAGGGCATTAAAAATAAATGATGTTATAGTCTGCAATGCTCCTGCACTGGAACGGGAACATGTGTGCTCATATGACCAGTGTTCCACTGCCACACTCTTGAATAGTCAGGTCTTCATTTACCTTCAGTGTCACAGTGAAGACAAGAACAGTGAAGATGATTGTTCCGTATGACCAGTTCCCAAAGACCTGTTTAAATTACATAAATGAGCTCGTGCACTGACAGAATCAATCCCATGTGTGGAGAGATTTCAGTCCAACCTGGCCATTATCTTGGAGTGCTGGGTTACTGAACAAACATCGGACACCAAAGAAGAAGACTAAGCCATGGAAGACTCCCAATAAAGTCCAGTACAGGAAAGGTCCCCATCGTAACATTGCGTTTTTAGCAATCTCTCTGTTGAAAGATTAAAAAAATATTTTTAAATGCATGGAAAGAGAGCAGATTGTATTCCATTAAAAAAACTATCAGAGATAGGCTAGATGTACCTATAGAGGGTTGAATTATCCAGGAGACAGTTCATAGAGATGTGCTGCTCCAGGAGGCTGTAAGCCAGGATGGGCATAGAGGTGAAGCAGATGTTGTACATCGTCAGATAGGCTGCATCATACAGGGGCTGGGGGGGGTGGGAGTAGAGGGTAAAATCATGGTAAGGTGGAGGAGGGGGTTATTATCACGTACAGGACAAAACACACACACCATCACACTTGCACAAGCTGGCTAATGTACACTTTCAATGTAAGAGGCTTGAAAAGGGCAAAAACCCACTATTCTTAATGGAGAGAAATATAAAGTTAATTTAACTTTATATGTGATTATTCAGAACATCAAGGCATAACCTGACTTTACTGTTGCAACAGTGGAGTATAAGAAGCAGAGCTCAAACAACCCAGGGCAATAAGGCAGGGAAAACCAGGGGAAAGTGTTTGGTATTCAAGAGGACACAATGGTGTTGATAGAAAAGACATGATTCCTTTCATGTTCACAACATGTGTGAACATTACAAAAGGCCTGAGGACACAACTCACTTGCTGAGAATAGCCACAGAAGAACTGGTATAAAAACTGAGGTAAGATGAAGCAGAGGTTCTGTTGGAAGAGAGAATAAAACAGGTCAGTAATACATGACGTTTTAATCTGTAACCTAGATACAATTAAAGATACATCAATATCCCTACCTTGTAAAAGAAATATTGCACCAGGTGTGCGATGCGAACATAATAGAGATGCCCATGAGCCAATAAAAGCTTTTTGAGGTGTTTAAGTTTGGGGATGGCGTAATCGCTGTTCCTCACTGCCTGACGACCTTCTTTGCCCTTGATACCTGAAATACCAATGATAGGGGTCACACACTTAATCTGCTGAACCCTCAGTTGGACTAAAACAGACTTCTTACCAATGCCAACATGAGCTTCCAGAATCATGCTGACATCATTGGCACCATCTCCAATAGAAAGGGTGATGGGGCTGCCCTTGGAGTTCTTCACCATTCTTACGATCTGAAACAAAGTGAAAGGAAAGGAACCACAGTTTTCAACCCCTGAACATAGTTCAATTCTCTGATGGATCATTATTTTTGATCTGGACCTGTGCTTTCTGCAGAGGAGCCATGCGGCAGCAGAGAACAGATGTGCAATTTTGACAGATCTGCAAGAACAGGTTCTTATAGCGGCTTGCATTCGATTCAGAGGATGAGTTCAGCACCATCGACAGAGTGGCTCCGTCGATGATGAAACCATAATCCTGGCTTGTTGAAGACCAGCTCCTTTAAAAGAAAAATGTTATTTTAGAGTAAAGCACTGATTTATGACCTTAGTGTACACACTCCTAACATGTAATGCCCTGACCTGGTGACTCCTCCTTTAAATGGAGCTGCATCCTGCACAGCTTTCCTGTGGTATTCCAGCAACAGCTCATGCAGCCGCTCCTCACGCCTCCTCTCTCCATCCTCCAGAGTACGAACTGTCAGCTCCAACAGCTCAGTATTTCTCTGAAAAAGCCTACAGGCATAACAGGTGGACTTTGCTGTCTCCATCTTGTCCCCTGTTAGGACCCAGACCTTAATGCCTGCCCCCTGCAGAGCCTCCATTGTCTCTGCTGCCTGCTCTTGAAGCCTGGGAACAAAAAAATACGATATTAACCAACCACCAGAACAGAGGCTATGTGAATATGAAAACTGGACGGTGGACAATGCGCTATATCAACCACAAGATGGCAGTATGCGCCAACATAAAAAATCGGAACGCGTCGACGATTGGTAAATAGATTAATCCAACTGGTCAAAATGTAACCAAACATCTGATCGACGAACTGAATGACAGACGGGGCATGACGACCCACCGATCCTCTACAGCAGTGGCTCCTATCAGACTCATCCCAGTCTCCACCTGGTTGTAAACAGCCGTGAGCTTCTCCTCTCTGTCCTGCAGAGCCAGTCTTGCTTCTCTCAACTGTGCATCTGCCTGGGCATACTCGTCTGCACTGAGAACTTTGTAGGCCACACACAGTGTTCGGTATCCCTCCTGAACAGAGGGCACGAAGGTACAAAAAACTACAATTAGTGTTGACACTCAAATCTTTTGCAAAAGCAAAAAGTAGCTTTAATATGACAGAAATAATTCATAAAATCTTTATAAATTGCTCACTGTTGCATTACGCTCCACGTGCATTCGTATCCTCTCAACTTCCTCTTGTCTGACACGGGGAAAGATGGAAGAGTCTGCTCCTTTACAGAAAAGCAGTGTATCACCTGGGCACAGAGCAACACACACTTGATGAGTGCTGAGGGTCATCACCAATGTCAGCTGGAAAAGATTCAACAAATCAGACGGCGACCTCAAGCTCACCTGATTTAGACCTGACTATCACGCTCATTCGCCTTCGAACAGGGTCAAAGTTCAAGACGTGAAGCAGTTCATACCTTGAGAAGTATAAAAGAGAGATGAGTATGAATGAATAGTCTCAACATATTAACTTCTTTGAACAGGTCTTTTTATGTCAATTAGTCTGTGATGGATCGACTGTGCGTAACAGGAAAAACAGGTGCTCCTGCTGTAAAGTTAAATGTTTAATATTCAAATTATCCATATTTGTGAATGACTTTGATTTCAGTTTCAGGATTGAGTCAACCAATGTTAATCTTTAACCAATAGTGGCTGATCTATTTTAGACATATATCCTACCCTAAAGTAAGAACTGAATTAGCCACTCAAAACTGCATTTTTCTAAACAACAATTGTTACATAGTTCTATCAATTATGGAAGGGATAGTGTAGTAATGACATATTTTTTCTTAACTATCCAGCCCATGAATGACTCAAACACGTGCGTAGAATACCACTGATGATAAAAACGGGTACCTGTAACAAAATAAAAGAGGATTTGAATAACTTACTTTTCAACGTCGTTGTTCCTGTTGAGAATTTTCATGGTTTTACTTTCAAGGCCGAGAAATGTAAAGCCGTACCTGCAGGTGGAGACAAATCACCCCAGAGTCAGCGTTTCTGGAGCAGCAAAACGTGTCGCTGTTTTAAGTACATGGACATTATCCACCGAAAGTCAGTTACCTCATGGCCCCTTTCACCAGAGCAACCTCGTCAGGTGAGGAGGCAATAAAGCCTCTCTGTTCCTGTTGCACATGGGCCACATTTCCATCTGACACTATGCCATCCAGCTGGTCAAGCTCATTCTCCTGGCTTTGACCCTGCTCTGTTGACTCCTTCACCTGGACCGTGTGGCAGAGACATAGTGCACGCAAGAAAAGCTCCTCCCTCTCCTAGGATGGGTTAGAAAAATCAAGAGATAATCATTTCAATAATCTTCAATAAATGATTATTTGACAATAAAATAATTGACATCCTCACTTGTAGCCAAATACGGTAGCTGAAGATTAGATATTGATTTACAACTATTTGTCTTAATTAACGTCTTATCAGGAGCTAAAGTACATGTCAATGCTATCAGGTGTTCGTGTCAAGAGCGCACCTCCTGCATGTTGAGAGCTTATGCTAACATGTGGAGGGGCCTGTTTAAGGGTGACCTGCGGTGGATCTCCCTGAGCACTGAACTATGTAATGGCCATATGTTGCCGCCTGTGTGACTTCTACAACAGATGGAGGGACACCATAACACACACCGTGCCAGCTTTATGCTGCAGTTTGTTCATGGGTCCGTCTGGGACACAGAATCCATCCAACTCCGAGTTCGCATCCTGGGACTTGTATTGGAAGCCATCAATGCAGCACTCTATGAACTCCATGTTATTCTGAGTGAGAGTGCCCGTCTTGTCTGTGAAAACGTACTCGACCTGCAGGCAGTGTGATAAAAATACATGGCAGGCTATTCTAAACCCATAAAAATTCCATTGCCCATTTAACAGTCCCCAACAAGAAGATGAGGCAATTATTCCTAAAGAACAGCACCACATTAATCAGTTTAATGAACCATTCCAGTAAACCTTCAATTTAAATAATCATCCAGCAAACCAAGTGTGACTGATCTATACCAGCACTGTTTGAGTTATATGTGCCATAAGAAACATAAAGAGGTGATCATAAAAAGCTAAATTAAAGAAAAATAAATTAAAAGAACGCAGGAATAATGACTGGATTAATTGTATCCATGTGCCTGACCTGTCCCAGCTCCTCATTAAGATCCGAAGTGTTGACCAGTGCCCCCTCCTTGATTTCGGGATCAAAGAAATCCTTGTCCCATTTAATAAAAAAGGATCCAAAAAACTTCTGCATCTCAACTGTCACATACATGGAGACCGGAATGATGAAGTTGAAGAGTACCATGAATGACAGGAAGTCCGTGAATACCTTGAGGTACTGATGGGGAAATTGAGACCACAGACACACAGTCTTAGAGTCTCGTCATGAACCAAAAATGTGTGCCACCTTGATGGCACGCAACAATAAATTATGTAATCACCCAGTTGGTGTTCTTCTCTCTCTCTGTTTTCTCATTGTACCATGGCTCATCCTGTCCAGGTTTGCTCTGCCAAACATACTTTAGTGTAGTGCACACCAATGCTTTGCTCACCAGGATGCAAAGGTAAACAAGAAGAAAGGCATTGATAGACCTGAAAAGATGAACAACAACCTTAATAAAGAGCACTAAAAATGAGCATATGGATGCTTTATTGACAGCATTCACTACAGACTTACTTCTCAACAGCAGAGCGCTTCTGTGACTTGCCCTGATAGTTGAGTGCCATCTTTGTCTCCATGCCGGTGTAAACTGCAACACCTTGGAAAGAGGGGGTGAAGCCTTTTCAATACAGGTGCTCTCAGAATGAAGTCTATACTAATTAACTTACCACAGATTTTCTGAGTATTTTTTAAAGTTGCCCCTTTCAGCAGAAGGTTTTCTGGCCCCAAAGACCTGCAACATCACATCAGTAGAACAATCAATTTAGCCACACTGAAGCGGAACACACACTTGTACTTTCAACATTGGCAGAAGTGGACTGGCATCCACACAACACGCTGTATTGTGAGCTTAAGCTAGTACTCCATGTTCTTGGGAAGGACTGCTTGCATGGCTGTTATAAAACACTCTGATAAATGTCTGTGGGAGTGCTTGGAAGCTGAAGCTGAAAAAATGCCAGCCTGTTATATTTGTGAGCTTCACAGCAATGGGAAATCAATGGATTAAAGATTTGTTGGACACAAATGCCTGAGTGATTGTGGGTTGATTTGGTTTTCAATTAAGGCAGAGATATTTATGCACGAGTGCTCTCACCTCACTACAGACTCCTGATCGTTTTTATCGATATGCATACGGCCAACAAACCTGAAAGAAACATGACACAAATGCAAGCAATTTCTTAGATGTAGAAACAGTAGGCATAGTATTTTACTTTTTCTAGTTTTTGGGACAACAAACATATGCAAAGTCTGGTTTACTTTACACTGTTGATTTGTCTCATTCACAGTGGCTGAAAGGTATGATTCCCACTCCTTCCACTAAGGGGGAGCTCAAGAATGTATGCTGACTGAGCCAGAAGGTTCGAACATAAACACCACTGATAACTGGATATAGCACGCCCACATCCATTTTTACCAACAAAACCTATGCCCAAGGAATGCATTTGTCATTATTAGGATATTTTAAGGTCATCCATTTCAGATAACAAAGTCACACCAGTTGCATAGTTGTGGCGTTAACTTGTTGGGGCCACATGATGAAAGCCTACTTGTAAAGGTCAGGTTGTGGCTGTTCACACTCAATGGTGGCGTTGAGAGATTCCAGATCCTTCTCCGTGTCTGGCACTGTGTAGTGTGTCTGTGAGTGAGGAGGAGAGATACCATAAGCTTCAACTGGCTCCGGGCAACTGATAATTTTAGCTTTTCTCTATCGCTGTCTTTTCTACACATTCATCTCTAGATCACAGAACGATTTTAACATCCTTTTCCAGAACCATATGTTGAATAGTTTCATATTTGTGGTGATGTGCAACGTCATGTTTGCAGATAGAACCCTACAGGGTCTGCATCACTGAAACAAAAACAGGGAGCTTCACTGAGAATGAATGAATCAAGGAGTCTTTACTTTGTGGTTGGATTCTCCATCCAAGCTTGCTGTGGTAACAAAACATGTGCTGTCCTCTCTGGTCGACTGCAGGAGGATTAAATCACAGGGAAAGGTCTCATCTTCTATCACCTCCACAATATCTCCAACCTGTTTAGAGAAGTACGGGCAAACAGCAGAGTGGTTTCTTTGAACTGAGGTTCCAGACAATTATTTAAAAGATGAGCAGATGCAGAGATCTAAACAATCAGATCTTTAAATAATTTTCCCATCAGGGAGTACGTCAAAGGAAACTGTGCATCAGAGCCAAATTCTTCTCACCCTGTAGTGCCTAATCTGTCAACCGTTGTCTATTTAAAGATATGATCTAAACAGAGCAGTTATGAGACCGCTGTACACTTTAATTAGCTGCTATGCCATCTACGGACAAAAAATGCACACACATTTAACCTAGTTTAAGCTAGTTAACACTTAAAAGTGGTTTACACCAAACAGTTGACAACGCCCTATAAAAAATGCACTGTAAGAACATTGTAGGAACCATTTCTGGCCCCAAACATCACACCTACGTCACAGCACATTAACTTTATCGCACCAGCGTTCCCATCCATGTATCTACAACGTTACCTTAATCTTCTCACTCTCCTTCCGGATCCTTCGACCACCCTCCAGCACCGTCACTGGGTACTTATTCACCTCATTGTCAGCCTTATGTCTTAGCCAGTCCTCGTATCCCTGTGGTAATATAAGCACATCAGACACGGATGGAATACCTAAGAGTAAGCGCATGGCAATACTGGGTTCATAATTGGCGTAACTCGTCCATAATGAGCTGACTCCCAGAGAGAGCGGGATGGAGTGACTGGTTAAGTGATGCAGAGGAAAGTATGCCAGGCAGATGGAAAGGGCATGACGGAAGGGCCAGTATCCCACAGACGACCAGTGTAACCATACGTTTGAGCTGGAGCCTGACTAAGGGAGTCAGGCAGACTGGCTTGCTGTCCCACTTCAAAGCTTGGCTGAACTATCAGAGCATCCCTCATGTTTTCACAGGGAAATCCACCCACCATTGTGTGTTTGAACCCCCAGCAGTGAACTAAATGAAAAAGTCTAACCAAAATATAAACCTGAAAAAGAGAGGGAAAAGAACAAAAGGGAAGGCATAGGTTTTGAGGATTTCTATCTCTTTAAAAGACGTGCTTGCTCTCTCTCTCCATTAGATCGCATTCCCTGGGAGCCCATTTTGTCTTCTCCCCAATAAGAATCCACCAGCAGAGTACATTATTACCTACCCCAAGAGAGCATTAGTCACGTACACAAGATACAGTGAGGCATGGGAACTTATCATGTTGATCACGGAACCAGAGAACAGCTTGATGGAGCAATGAAGGCGTGAAAACATCATTGCGTGTAATCATTCATTAGTGCATTAGTGTCTTACCTGCTTAATAGCAGTTACTGTAATCACAAAAAATAGAGGTAGGCCGCTGGTGACAGGGCTGGTGGGGGTGTCTACTATCACCTAATGATGAGAGGGAGGAAAGAAATGTTAAAATGGAACCCAACAAAAGACAGCCTGCTAACTTAACAGCTATTCATTAAATTCTATATATAACTACAAAGTGGTCCGTGGTTAGACAGTGAGACTTTTTTTTTATGTGCCTGCCTTTCAGCACATGGTGTGGTGGCCCTCCATGAGATGTTTCCACCATTTTCCCCTGAAACATTCTTCAGTAGAGGACAGATAAGACTGAATTATGACGTGAATAAATTCCGTTTGCTACTATGATGGTCATTTATATGTTGTTTTAATGACCACGTTAATAAGCGCAAACTGGACCAAGTGTTCACATAATCCCAGACAAGCAGTTTAGGGGCAGCACCTGATCAATGCTCTAAACTAAACCTCTAGAAAACAAAGACCTTCTGTTTGAACCAAAACAATAAGATTTACTTTGGTATTTCTGATCCTTTAATACTGCAGCTGCCTCCCCCAAGTTGGAGGAGGTGTTCCTGTATACACCACGAGTTTTTAATGACAAAGGAACCAGCTTAAGTAAGTAATTTTTCCCACATAAAAGGGTTGAATCACCACAGAAAATAAAATCAAAAGGAGGAATGACAGAGCCTGATATCATCATGATGCAGCAGCCAAAAGGCTGCAGAAATATTGATATTTTTAATGAAGTCCTATTACAAATCCAATGCCATAATTTATTACATACTATATAAAAGCTACACTATAACTATGGACTATGACTATGGAAGAAAGGCCTGTGATCATTTTAGTCCCTCTACACTGCTTATTCGCAGGTAGAAGGAATAGATGCAAAGTGTGTTCTGCTGCAGCTGGTGTTGAGGTTGTCCTGTGATATCAAAGCTGTACAGTCAAGCAGCACAAAATCCTTCATGTGTGCCAGTTCCCAGGGTCCCAGGGCAATGTCTTGGGCCCCATCCCTTCATCCTCCCAATCACCCTCTCTTTGAGTTCCTCTCTCGGCACTCTATTCCCATTTGATCACATTCCAGCGAAGACATGCAGTGCTATTTATAGAAGAGTGGTGCTTTTTTATCCGCCTGTGTCTATTTGTAGCACGCTGAAGTACAGAGGGCTTCCTGCCTGCTGACGTCAGCAGTGCAGCGCTGCAGAGGGATGGTTGGAATATGAGAGAGGGAAGCAAAAAGAACGGAAGACAGAAAGAAACTGATAAAAAGGGAGGGATAGGGTTGGAGGATGCGTGACATCAGGGTGTTGGTAGAGCTTCTGCATGAAACCTTTGGAGGAAAGCGACGAGGTTTATTTCTGTCTGCAGGAGCAAATTTAGAGAGCAGTCTGTGTGGCTGTTTCTCTCATCGTCTCCTGTGATGTAACAGCAGAATGAAAAGGGAAACCTGAGTGGTTAGGATAAAGAGCCCCTCAAGAAGTTGGATTAATGGATAAATGCCAGCCACGCTGCGGTTTTAGTAAACACTACAGGCAAATCCAGGACACCCACTGAGGCAAGCGTCACAGGCACAGCACATATGCACAAATTGTCTATGCTGTTTACATCACAAACTGAGAAATACTGTGTGTTTATGTGAGCGATTCCGACATGTTTTTCTAGCTCAAGGTGACTTCGTACCAACTCAAAATGTCTCCAAAAATCCAAGACCTTTTAGCTGATGACAAACGCTGCCCAACAACAAAATTTACAGCACTGAAAGACAAACACTGCTGCTGATCTGCTGAAATTATTTATGACAACGGCACATGCTTATACCTCTGTTTGGAACAGTCAGACCTCATTCAGTCTGCGTGCATCTAAAGAAAGCCTCCCCCCGCCCCTTCTGTAGGCCTATCGCCAGCACCTGTTTACACTCAAGGGCAAACAGCCGTCATAGTTTAGGTTACTGCTAAAAGGGAACAAGATTAGTTTCCATGGATCAACAGGAGATGATAGAAGAGTAAAAGTATCTTTGGCTGTAAGTGGCCACATCCTAGGCAGGGCTGAGGAGAGGTCACTTTGAAGCACAGAGCAAGGGTTCAAGCTTGTCTCAACAAAACCAGAGAAACATCCTGATGTAGCTCACACCTCTAACCAAAAATTTGCACCGACCGCATTCAGCAGCCTAATGCTCACTCTCATTTTCATGCAGAGCAAGTAGGCCCTGTGTACTAAAGCAGGTACTCAGATCAACTCACATGATGCACGGGCCATAAAAAGCTGAGCACAATTCATAACAACAGATGGAAACCCTGAGATAACATTGATAACACAGACTTTATATATTCAATTCGATAAACACAACATTCATTAACTCTGATAAAGTTCTGCTCACCTGGACCAGGAAGATGATGAGGAAGTAGAAATTTGCAATTCTTCGAAACTGTTCAAACAAGTTCTTTGGTAGAAAGTTCCAAACTGTATACTGTGAACAGGAAAAGAAATGAATCTGTTAATGAGGCAAAGAAAGACAAAGAAAAACAAGCACTACGCTGTGTATATTGCTTTAGCTGTCATCCGTTTCATACCTTGTTCCGTGACTGTTGATTTTTTGGGTGTAATAAGGGAGGGCAAAGACAGCCTTGGCAAGGGTAAGACGATCTGCTCAATATTACACAGCTACATAATACACACACCCGTTTGTGTATCCTGTCTGAACTATGAAGGGAGAATGAAAGGCAACTTCAGAAGCCTGGAGTCTCTGTTCTCTACTGCCGAGGGAGGCTGCCCTTGGGGGAACGTCAGGTATTCCATTGATTCAGATTAGTGATTTATCTCCTTAATTTGGCTACCCTTGAATGCCAATTAGATATCAAGCTGAAGATGATTTCTGCATGTTCTGCTCCTGTTTTTTTTTTTTTTAAAGTGTTCGCAGCATCTGATACCAACAGAGGTGATGCCATATCCATTTCAAGTTTTCAGAAAAAGACAATGCTGCCAAGGTTAAACAATAAAGCATCGGGTGGAATTGCAAATATTCACACGTGCATGCCGTTGAAAATACATTGGTGGCAAAATGGCCTTTCTCACTTGCCAGAGACAAGTGTGAAAGGAAGGAAGTAATAATCAAGGGGTGGTGGTCTCACTCAAAGTAGGTGGAGACTGTTGTGGCAACAGCAAGAGAAAAGAATTAACAATTGCTCGTTGCAGAGTCAAAGGCAAGAGTGGTGGGATGGGGGGGGGCGCATAAACACAACAACCTGGGTAATTAAATGCTGTTTACCAGAGCACACTGGCAGGAGCCGATTGATTGGCCAATCCTCAGAGGAACCCTCTGCACAACTATAAATCCCTCTCACGCCACTTCCTTCTCCCCATCCCTTTCAGTCATAACCTGCCCTGAGCCGACAGATGAGTGAGGGCAGGATAGAGGGGTTGGTTTAGGTGAGGGAAGGAGCACACTGGTGCAATCTATCCAAGCCCAGTGGGAAAAGACGGAAGTGCTCTCGCTACCAGTGCATTAATAGCAGCCATGGATTTCAGCGTGCTCCCATGACAGCCAAATAATCACCTTCCACAGGGACCGAAGACATGTGTTGTGTTGAGAGTTTCAGAGGAATAAAGGAGGGAAGACACAGAAATGTTCCAAGAGCCTGAAGGCAGGTGAAACCCATTATGGAAAGGAGTCAAGAGATAAAAGTGCCAGAGGGCTGGGATATAGGGAAGGGAATTACTGGAGGTCCCGTGATATGATGTTGAGCTCAGTATTTCAGAATTAATGTGATATTAAGCCATGTATTTCTACCCTATACTGTAAAAAAAAAAAAAGCATTCTCCTAGCAATTAGTAATCCCCTTAGTAGTTTTTTTCCTTTGGGGGAGGGTTGTAAGTTACGTGGAAAATCAAAATATCATGTTCATGAATATGTTTTTACAGCCCTGAGAGGGTAGAACAAGGTCAAAGACATCCTGGATTGGAATGTGCATGAATGTTTTTCTTACCTTGGAGGACACGATCCTGTTATCACAGAATTTGGGTGGTATGAACGCCTCAGTGGCAGAACAGGAATGACGGCCGACGTAGATTGTTCTGCTGTCTACTCTTCTCTCATCACCACCAAACTGGAAAACAACAGAGAGGGGGGAAGGTGGAAAATAGTGATATGAAAGTTGTTTTTTTTAAAAAGTAACTTTGAAACCATTAAATCAATTCAAACAAAAATTGTAGAATTAAAATCATGCTCTAAAGAGTGGGATGTTTAATAATCATCTGCATTTTCTCGTCCCTTAAGTGAATAAAACAATGTCTATAAAAGATAATGTTGCGTTGTAGATGCTCAGTACAAAGGGTAACAACATGTGGGTCAGAAGGATAGATTAGCATGAACATCAGATCCTGAACAACGGCCAAAGAAAGTGTGAATTATGACCACCTGGGCCGCTAATCTGTGCAAATCTGTGTGCTGCAAACGCTGATGAACGCATCTGGAAAGAGCAAGGCTGTGAACACTGTTAACATAACTCACTGTCTGCAGTACTGTGATCATCATTAAAGGTCAAATGACACACAGGCACAAAAAAATACCAAACTCAAGGACCCCTCGACATGATTTTAAAGTGTTTTGCTTCAACTCAGCAGTAAAAGCCGACAAGTAAAATGGGCGAACTGACACAGTGCTCCATTCTGCACAAACAGCCATGTTCACACCTCAGTGTGGCTGTCATAGCCACCCCTTCAACAGACAGTGACACCCCATCAGCAGAGGCAGACAGATCTCTCTGCCAGAAGACGAGCGAGAGAAGAGGAAGAAAGACTATTCAAAATGAGCTCAAGAAACAAGCAAATCCAAGATTTGTAATAAAATGCTAAATAGCCTGAAAGCTCATTAGCAGGCTGAATGCAGGCATAATCACCAACAAACATGGTGAAATCTTCACTTTTGCACCATTACACCATCATGCAATCACTCTGATGTCAGAAGTGTAGAAGAATTGCTATTATCTTTGTCTTACTGCCAGCAGTACTTTAATGACAGAGATGTCGAAGCGTCATGAAAAAGTGCCCAAGAATCGAGTGAAACTGTGTCAATTTCAAATAGACTTATGATAGTGAAAGTGCCTCAGCTACACACATGAAGGCAGATCAATAAAGCAAAGCACATAACGCTCAACTGAGCTGAACCAGTCAACGCCATTCAATAAAATGACTGAAACTAAAACTTTACGTAAAACTGTAAAATTTGAAGTAAACCATTCAAACATTAATCTACTGGGAATTTTACACTGATGGTTCTGGTGTAATAGTCCTCCCTATCACAGTCTTGTACATCAAAAGGTTGTTGGTTTGGCTGCCTATTCTTACAATGCCACTTTGTAGATTAACAGCTGGTTGTTGTTTGATTAGTATTTTACTGTTATACCTCCTCTGACTGCATCTCCCCTTTTGAAAAAAAACGATTTAGGCCATTTTAAAACAAATAAGTTAGAATAGCATAACACACAATTTATACAGTACATAGGCCTATTAGTTTGTGAAGGTTCTCAGTCCTAGGCCTATTAGCCACAAAAACTGTGATATTTGACTTAAAACAACAGTGAGACTTCAAAAATGCTACTACAGGGGACTGTGGGACAGTTGGTCATTATAAGTGTGCACAGAAGCTGACTCATTATGCCTAAAAGACTGGTAGATAATCTACTTTAACATGTTTAATGAAGCACAAGTGTGCTGTGTGAAAAGATAGAGCCGTGTGTACTTTGTCATGAGCTTTTCACCTATTAAAATCCGCCAAGAACACCACAAAGCCATTTTCCTTAGTCATTATATTCAACTATGCTCCAGTTTGTCCATACTATCAGGATTTATGATACCGATCTCAGCTTAATGGGACAATGGAGGTCAAACTCATCTGCAATTTTATTACATCACAAGCAATTGGAGATACAATAACTGAGAAGGTCCAGAGGAAAAAGGTCAGCAATTCTACATTGACTCTTCCTCACGTTGGTAGATGCTGTTCATCCACTTATCTGGACTGAGGGCGGCAGTTCAACCATCTGAACCATAAATCTCCATGAGTCATCCTGCTAAGGGAAATGAACTCAAAGTACTGGTTTGGCTGAGCCTCCAGAACCCAAATGCAGGCCTTGTGAAACACTGGGTCCTCAAGTACAATGATCCCTGACTGTTTTTTCTCTCTCTCCTCTGCTGACTAAATCAGGATCCCAGGGTCAATAAGCCTTTCATATCTGTCCACCATTAGATGGAGGAGGTAGGCCTTAGCATTGCTGTCCTGCAAAACTCTTACATTTTAAACAAGCTGCAGCATAATACTTTTTTCAGACTCAATGCAATGGGGAAGATGCCAAAATTGAGGCAATATTGTTAGCCACTGCAGTATATTAAGTGGCTTCTTCATTCCATTGCATCCACTGTCAACCAAGTTACTCTAACTAATTGAATCTTCTTGATTTTGATGAGCTACCAAAGCACCCAGTGCCAAGGCTGCAGAGATATTACAGGGCCTGTGTGAGGAAACAGTCATTGCTTCTTCACAGATTGACCAATGACGCAGAGCTGCTCTCAGAATGAAGCTCATTCTGTTACAATACAGGCTAGTTATGACACATCAGATGTTAATGACAGAAAAGACAATGTAAGAAGTGTTACCAAGATGTGAAAAATTATCCAAAAAAAAACCAAACTCTTGACAGCTAGCCTGGGATAGGGTTAGGAACAGCTAAGCCGAACTACTCTGAGAATCTTTCACAGGGTTTAATAAGCATAAAAAGGGCTATATAAGATGTTACCTCCATTGTGGGTCACCAACATTTGGTGAAGTACACTGGTCCCCTACCAGACACTCTGCTGAAGGCAGGTGATGAATCACACTAAAAGTAATCCAGTACAACTTAAACTCAGTGCTAATCCTAAAGCGCCGTCATGGATAAGCAAAGCCACATTGTTCCACCAGCACCCCTGCAGCTGTAGGAGACAGAGCGCCTACTGTACCGTTGGCTGGTACTGGCCTATATTACTCCGGGTCCCTCGATAAAAGGGAGGAGGGGATACTGCCAGTCGTTTCCTCAATCATACTGTGCCAACTATGTCTGCATCTAATGGAAGGTTTAGAAACAACAAAATGAACAATAAAATAAAATTAAAAAAAAAGATTTGTCCGAGGAAACAGAAGAGACAGCTACAGTTAAACGTGCAAGTAAAATATGCTAAAATACTACCACATCTTGGGAAGCTGTGAGAATTGTGGAAGTTCTACTGTAATTGTTTTAAGTAACAAAGAAGATTAAAAGAAAAATGTTGTGTAACAGAACCTTTCATGTAATAGATGACCAACTTAGATTTGAGGTACCGATAGTTTATTATTTGAAACATCCTGTTCCTCAAAACACATAACTTCAAAGTTAAAAAGATTCATTAACTTTGAGCAACTGACGCAGTTCTCAAATTACTCGCCGAGTTATATTTTAACTGGTGGTCAACTTTAAAACATTCATTTACTTCTACCTCACACTTACACAAGCCAAGGCTTGCAGAAAAAGGCACAAACAAACAGAACTCTGCGGAGAACCTCTCACCTCGCTGCTATAGCGTCAGATAAAGAAAGGACATTCTAAAGGCAGTAGCCACCTTTCACACTTTAATCTATAATTAAAAGAATTTAAAGTAGTGCAGCCATAAATGGAGTAAGCTTTTTCCACTCAAGTGCACATGCTCTCTGTACTCCGCATGCGACAAATCATCTGATTCAGCTACTTAGAAGAACGTGTGTGTGATCTGCTGTGCCTTTTGCACAGAGGGGATGTGTTGTAACTTTAAACTGCACAACACTGCGACTGCTTCCCTTCCTTACACCTCATCTGGCAGGGAGCCCTGCTATATCAACAAAAAGCCATTTGCAGTGCATCCCAATGCTGACATCTTCATCTCAGCGAGAGCCATATTGATGACATTACACTCACCGTAATTGCTATTCAATTACTTATCCGTGGACGGTGCAACAGAGGGCAAAAAGACTAATGACAAAAATCTATGCAACTCTTTACTTTCTTTACTTGCGGGGCATGGATAATTCAAGGCCGGGTTTTCTCCATCTGAACTGTGGCCATGTTTAAAAGGGCAGTCTTTCCTTCTCTAAGGCTAAAACAGGACCACCTGAGCTGTGCGCTTGCTCTGGCGATAACTATGAGCTCACTTTAAGTGTAAATGCAGGCCTCCGGGGGGGGGCAGGTTTTCCAGCACCCATTAAAGCTGCTGCGCCTCTCGTGCCCTACTGTTTCAGATTGCGGTCAAAAAAGCAAGGGGGAGGGACGCGTGTTGTACAAAACCCCACCCCTGCCATCCATGTATGTATGATGAGGATGCATCTGAGGTGCCATGAAGCCTACCAAAGACGCACAGGCCAGGAAAGACCAATGTGGGGGGAATTCAAAATAAATGAAGCCACTTGAATTATTTAAATGTACAAACTGAGAATTCACCCTAGCTTTTAGCAGGGAGAGGGAAAACTGCCACAAAAAGCCATCCCTGCTGCCCTTGTATCCCAGATGCCACACCCGCTGCATTGTTAAGCGCTCCAGGAAGCCTGGAAGAGTCCATGCATTAGACCAGGAAGGAGACTGAGAGGGGCGAAGTGGCTATAGGTGGACCCGCGCCTCGCTCCAGTTTCTGGGGCCCCAGTCACGCAGGACCTTCTGCAATCTTTCGCTCCGTTTCAGATGCCAGCCACCCTGCAGCTGATGCTTTCACGTCACCTCCCTCAGCGCAGCGTCGTTCTCAGCCTGCCGTGTGGGTTTGGGAGCCATTTCTGCTGGGCTTCCAGAAAGAGGAAGGAAAGAAGACTTGAAAGATTTGAATAAGCAAATCCAGCCAGCCAACAAGAACAGGCTGGTGAGCAGCCGGATGGCAGCCGGGCTTCGCCTGCCTCTGATCAATAAACGTCTCCGGCCTGACAAATCAAACCACGCTGCACGCTCAGTCCCCTCTACAAGGCATCAGTTGATATATAAACCACTTTTGCCCAAAAGGGGAGAGTACTGCGAGTTAATGCAGCGCTTTGCCGATTAGATTGACAGCCTTCGGTGATTTAGTAGCAGAATGCAAAGCCTGAAGCAGGCAAGAGGGAAGCCCTGCTAAAAATAGGCTGAGGACAGCACCCCATGATGAATGTGTACGTGTAACTCACATCAGGCAGCGGGAACAACGGCACCAAAAAAAGGCGCTTGAGCGGAAATTAAATGCAAGCGTCACCGTAAAGCTCGTGAATGCAGCTAAAAACATGCTGACTCAATCGTGTTAGACCGGAGAGATGGAACAGCAGATCTTAATTCATGTTCAGTGAGGCTACTCATTCGTTTCTTAGCCTCCAGTATAAATAAAGGTTAAATATGAAACCACTGCAGTATGTGACACACCAGCGAGGTGCGGCAAATCACAATTTATCCGTATCCAACGTGAAAAGATCTGCATCTACATATTTTCTTTTAACAACTCTGGACAAAGTCCAAACTTGTACAGTAAAAGTTAAAACGCGATGAAAGATTTTCCAGGTTCATTCTCTGGGGCAACAATGCAACATCAACGCATAAATAAACTCTGAAGCAACCCACAAAACCGCACCATCTGTGTCAGCAGGACTGTTTCCTGCATTTGTGTCTTGTAATTATGCCTTTTATCTCATTCCTGGGGGAAGGAGCATTGTCTAGGGGACTACAGTCAAAACACAACTCAGACACTACACACACGTTTCCACTCAGACCAACAAGTAGGAGGAAGCCTACTGTTACCATGGCGCGAGGAAGATACTGAGATGACTAAGGGTTCAGCTCAATGAAAGGGTTGCTGGTTGAGGCGGCAGATTATGGACTTATGATTCCCGTTAGAGAATCAAGGTGCTTGGAAGTAGAGGTCTGCGTTCATCTGGAACTTGTTCGTGCGCCTCGATCAACAGGATCTGGGCTGGGCCATTAGTCACAAAGCATTGACAAGACAATGGGGTTTTCTATCTGTTTGCAGCTCTGGGGTTGGGTAGGAAACTCAAAGGGTTACAAGAGCAGATAGTTGAGTTCAGGTGACAGCCAAAGTTCACTCAGAGTGAAAGCAAAGGGACAGTAGTCGAGGCGATAGTGTGTTGGGTTTTTTTTTTTTAATTATTTTTATCATTTTTACGTGTCTCTGCTGCTCTTAACGTAGGGGTCCCCACACTGAATTCTATCACATTTCCCCCAGGCTCCACCTCTTACGGATCATAATGCTGCCTTCAAGGACTTGAAGGAGCATCAAAGGAAACGGCGTGATTTGGCACCCCTGTCAGAGGATTACAACCTCTGAAGCAGCACCCCGATGAAAAAGCTTAGTCCCACTTGTTCCCAAAACCATCTTTAATGATTTTCCAGAAAGACAGGAGGGTTAAGAAGCACTGCACACACCCCCTCCCTTATCTTCAGGTTGCAGATATACAGGATACAAGCAATGCGCACATCAATAAGTGTGGCCGAATGCTGCACACAAAATATTTATTGCTCATAATAAAGACACGCAGAGCACTCCAGAACCAGCACAGTTAGCTGACTTGACAAGATTCGAGGGACGGTGCTATGAAACGTCTGCACTTTAATAATTACCCCATTTCCCTTACTCTTCTATCTATACTGCTCCCATAGCCTGTCGGGGATCCAGCCCACTGGTCACAACAGGTTACTGGTGCACAGATTATGATAAAGAGGCAGTAAAAGCAATGCAGCGTTTACACCTTGGCACGTGGACGCATACGCTCGCCTAGCCGCGGCCGATTAACTGACCATCGTGGCTGGGCAGTGAAAACGATGGATGGATTTTAAAAGGCGATGTATTAAATGACTAATGGTAAAATGTGATGTCAGCAGTTGAGGATAGCGTCTCAAGTCTTTCAGATGAATAAATCCAGGGAAAAAAATTGTATTGGAATAACTTGAATACTCAAATGTTGGTAACCATTTTAGGAGTGACATAATAATGAAAGCACTAAATAGAACATATGAAACCATAAGACAGCCATTGAACCACAGGTAAAGTCTTTAACCATTGCTAAATGCAGACATGAGAGACTCTGAGGGGTTTTGAGACACACGCCTCCGGTTTGCCACATCTCTCTCAAGCGGCATACTTGTATTCAAAACCCCTGCACACCATCACCCAACAGCCCAGATGGCAGAACTTGACTAAAAGCATTAACTCTTGTGTCCAGATGCAGGACGTTGACAGTCCTAGTGTCGGTTACAATTCAGTGCACATGACACAAGTTTGAAATTTACATGGAAGCTCAGTGATCCCTGAGGCTTGTGAAGCATGACTGGTTTCTTAATCTGCAGGTAGCTCAGCCCGCATCCTGCCCTCACTGTCAAAGATTGTAAGTTTAAACAATGGGAGACGCAGCGGGCACATCTTTGACCTAATTGGACATCGGGGTAGGAGCGCGCCTCGTGTGCTCGTGCTGAAGGCCCTCACTGCAAATCAGATGTGCGAGAGTTGAAAGAAATGTTTAACGTCAGGCAACGATCGGGGTTATTTCACAATGATTCCACGGCTATTGATTTTTTAAAGTGTCAAATTCAAAATACTGCACATATTTATAAATAAAGAGAAAATAGACCTTTAGACTATGTGAGGGAAAACTGCATTATTTGTAGAATTCAAATATACTCAATGTATCATAGTCACTCCCATTACAATACAAACACACATTATATAAAGAAACATTATATAAAAGCAACACCAGGGAAAAGATCTTAAATATTAATTAACCCTTTTCCACATGTACACATCCTTGTTTATGGTTTATTCATCCACACAACCCCCCCCCGCCTCAGTTCCCATTAACTATACACCACTGATTCTCTCCAACTTTACACTTCCTGAAGTCTGCTTTATCAAGCCCGTGTTACCAGACCCGTCAGCAGCCCTTTCAGCTGCCACCCTCACACCTCCGAAGCGAAACCGAAAGAGGTCCGAGGGTGAAACCCCCCCGGGGGTGCTTCAGCATGCTCCTACAGGTCACACAACTTCTGCCTCCTCACTTCCTGCCTGATCCCGCTCGGCCCAGTGGAATAAGCAGCAGCTGCAGTTCTATTCAGCCCCCCCCAACACCCCCCACCACCACCACCACCCCACCCCCCCCTCAAAAAAATGTTGCATTTGCACCCAAAAACGAGCAGACAGGCGACGGGAGGCAGCTGCAGCGGCTGGACCGCTAGCAGGAGCAGCAGATGTCAGAAGCTAACCGTGTGTGTGTGTGTGTGTGTGTGTGTGTGTGTGTGTGTGTGCGTGTGTGTGTGTGCGTGTGTGTGTGTGCGTGTGTGTGTCACTCTCACCAGGCGGTTCAGCCTTCTCCGAAGCATCTCGCTCGGTGCTGCGGGCTCGGGGGGGGGCCGACTCTCGGGGCTGTGCTCCAGCTGCTGGGGGGGGGGTAACTTCACATGTACGTCCGCGGCTCCTGCGGCTCTCTCCCGGCTCCTCTCGGGTTATTTCTGCCTCTGTGAAACGCCACGGCGCCGCTACATGCTTGCCATTGTGCTCGGTTTCGGCACCTTCGCACCATTCGCATTCTCACCGCCCCGGATCTCTTTTTTTTTTCCGCGTTGCGGCGTCCTAGTCGCGCTCCCCGCCGCCCAGGGCTGGAGGAGTCGCTGACATTTGCGCCCTGTTGCTGAGACTCTCGCTAACCATTTGTGGCTCCAGCCTCCCCCCCCCTTCACACACGCACGCACGCACGCACACACGCACGCACACACGCCGCAGTCACGCTGGGAAACTTAACTTCTCCTTTCAGCCCCCGAGCTCGGGTCGCGTCGCCTCCCTGTCAAACATGTTTTTTCTACTCCGCCGACCCGCCGACGTTCCCACGTTCAAAGCTCCACCCGGCGAAGGTGCGGCGGCTGCCGCCCGCGCGGCACTCTGGGTAATGTAGTCCCGGCGCGAGGCCGCGTCAGGCGCAGGAGTTGGACTGAAGAAAAACGGAGCTGTCGGGACAAAAACACTTGATCTGACAGTGAATTTAACATTAACAACAGTTATTGTCACATCATTCCAGGGAGGGGATGTAACTGGAAAGGGGGGTGTGAGTCTAGAAGGCTATTTAACATTTAAATGCCATTTAAATTTACATGTATATTTTACTTGTTTTAAATTAAAACGGTATGTGTTGGAAATCAAATTAAATAAAGTGCGCAATAAAACTATTTGTAAAATTGTATTTTTAAACCACTAATTTTAGATTTTTTTTTTTTTTGGGGGGGGGGTGTTTTGTGGTTATATGAGCATTTTGACTCCCCCATTTTCAACATGGTGCCGTTTGCATTTTAAACAGACTGACGCTTTGCAAAGTGTTACAGGTTGAAATAAAGCCCTATGGTCAAATTGTCTTGCAGAGGAAATAATTGTTTTTTATATTATTTTGTTGAGTCATCGGTACTGTTATAAATAACCTTACGTTATGCACACGTAGCCTGCATGGCAGCGATGTGACGCGCTTGAGTTTCTCGCAGTCTCATTTGTACATTGTACGTTGTTTAAATATACAACATTTCCATTTTGTTCCCCTGGGCACCCCTCTCCTGTTTGAAAGCAAACGAGTGCGTTCAAGCAAGTCCTGAGGGGACGTCACACATCTCTTTTTGTGAGTTCTTTTGGCTATTCCTGTGGACAAAACACTACACGATGGCGCATGGTGGCTGTTTGATACTACAAAACCCAAACAGGTGACCTTAAAATAATAATGTAATTTGATAGAGTTTGCCATAAATGGTAGTGACTATTTTGTTCCTGGGCAAATTTTAGAGGTTGTATAAGTCTCAAAGAAGAAAAAAAGGGGGGTGTAAATGATTGATGAAGAAATAAATCCACGTTTTCAGTCAATATTATGTAATATCAAAGAACAGTAACGTTTGTTGCGTCAGTGTGGGGCTCTGTCGCCACCATGTGGCCGCATGGAGAAGTGCACAATGTCTGACTGGAACACGACTGTCTGTCTGTCTGTCTGTCTGTCTGTCTGTCTGTCTGTCTGTCTGTGTGGCTGTATGTCTGTCTGTATGTTTGGCTGTGTGTCTGTCTGTGTGTGTCTGTCTGTCTGTCTGTATGTCTGTCTGACTGTCTGTATGTCTGGCTGTATGTCTGGCTGTGTGTCTGTTTCTGCGTCTGTCTGTCTGTCTGTCTGTCTGTGTCTGTCTGTCTGTCTCTTTGTCTGTCCCTGTGTCTGTCTGTCTATCTGTTTCTCTGTCTGTGTGTCTGTTTCTCTGTGTGTTTCTCTGTCTGTCTGTCTGTCTGTCTGTCTGTCTGTCTGTCTGTCTGTCTGTCTGTCTGTCCTACCCTCTCTCTGTGTGCTCATCCATCCATCTCAGTTGATGGATGGATGGATAACGATATTACCACGGTACAGTTAAACCCTGTAGATTGTTAAAGAAGACTGTAGATTATTGATTATTAAAGAACAGTGTATATTATTAAAGAACAGTGTATATTATTAAAGAACCTCTCTCAGAACAGAACTATTTTCAGGCCCGTCTGCTGCAGTACCGTAACCGTCCACACGGTGGCAGCTCGGTCCCACCGACGGGGCCGAACAGGCTCGACGCACTTGTTGCCAGATGAATCCTCCAGAGACCGCTCAAGTTTCTCTGAAGGCTTCTGCACAGCTTTTAGCCACAGTTCGGATTTTGTGTGCAAATGCAACTATGATGGTTGACTTTCAATAGGTGAAATTTAGGTTCAATTGGGAATTAAAATGCTTCATTTAGTGATGGCGTGGTGTATAATACAGTTGATTGTAACTGCCAGGTTTTCAAATACTATCAGACAAACTACACATACAATTTAGAAATATACATCTGTGTTGCAATTTCATGCAGGTTTTACATTTCAATTAAAAAAACAACAAACAAATATGTAATTTTCAAATAAATAGCGAAATATGTAATTTTCAAATAAATAAATGAATAAATAATTAATAAAATAAAATACACTAGGAAGTAAAACTATTTCTAACTAATTATAATAATAAACTACAGATCAACATTCAACAATAAACGGGAGAAAGGCTGAACGTTTATATATATTTTTTTATTTTATTTTATTTTAATTTTATTTTAATGCACGAAACTGGCTTTAAAAAACAAAAAACTAACAAAAAACTAACCATAAAGGAATCAATTCCATTTGAAATTTTTACTATTGCAAACTGAAAACTAATTTGGTTCTGTCCATATTTACTGGATAATATCCCATGAGATATTGTAGATGCTATCATTTTTATATGCACCATTTTCCGTGTCAGATCATCTCTTTCTCCTGAAAATTCTGTTGCTTATGTGCACCGATGAACTCAGAGGGATGACATCCTGAGACTGTGCTGGTTCTGGTTCTGGTTTCCAGTAGCCGCTGGATTTTGTGGGCATTCCTTTACTGGTTCTGCCTCTGTGTGTCTCATTCGTAGTTGTGAATTTAAACTGACAGCCCCTGTGGAGGAGTTGGTAGACTTCCCCAGCCATCTGTCTTAGAGCAGCCCCCCTCGACTCCCCCTTTCTCTCCCTCTACGCATCCCTCATTCCCACACTGGGCCTTTGTCAGCAGTTCCTGTCCCTGGACTAGGCGTGGCGTGCACAGAGGCTGGGGCGACCGTGGGTGCTTTCAGAGGCACCTGCAGATGGGACAAAGGGCCAAGGGTGCTGGGGCTGAAGACAGATTGATGCTTTGTGCACTGGGGCTGGAGAGAGCAAGAGAGAGAGAGGGAGAGAGGGAGAGAGAGAGAGAGGGGGAGAGAGAGAGAGAGAGAGAGAGAGTGGGGGATAGTTAGTTGAGAAGTTTTCAGGGAGAGGATTTTTGGGGGAACATGGGTGGGTGAAGGGGGAGGTCTGTCACTCCAGTCTGTGTGAGTCCAAGCTTTGGAGGACCCGGAGAGATTGACAGCTTTTGTGGACCGCATCTCTGCACAATGGTTGCGTTTTAATGGGCGGTAAAGCTAGAGCAGAGCTTTTGGGAAGGTTCGGAGGGGAGGTGCTGCTTGGTGGCGGGTGCAATGGTGGCGGCGCGGGGAGGCTAAGGGATGAGGGGGCCAAGGGCTTTACTGCTTTGCTTGGTGGGGACCAATTCATGGGTATTCAGCCCGAGTCTCGTTATTCACTGAATGCATCCAGTGGAGGAATGCAGCAGCGTCAATTAGAATGCGTTAGGAGATAGCAACGTAGGGAAGAAAAACCTTTCTCTCCCTTTTGCTCAGAGGACAACACAGGCCCACTATAGGAGGTGTCAGATCCACAAAGCCTTTTTTGTGGGTCTCTCTCCATTACACTACCAGTGCAATATGTAAGGTGGGGACTCTTTTGATTTAAATTAAGTGGAAAAAACACTAAATCCTATTTTTATTCAGCAGGGATAATGGCGTTATACTCTATAAAGGTCTTTAACTGCTTATGTGTGGCTTAAAATCTTCCCCAGCTCCCTTTTCACTCCACCTCAGTGTCTTACTCTCATTGGGGGCATTATATTTATTCAATGGTGGAGGGTCAAAGACAGACTGTTAAAACAGAGTTGCTTGTAGCCTTAACTGCCGCATCACTTCTAATTGTGTATCAGTGGGTCAGTGGTTTGTGGTGTTGTCCCCCTGTAAGAAAAGAAGAGCGGATATGAATTTAAACAGTATCTTGTAAGCCATTGTTTGGAGTGGGCTCAGGCCACCACTTCAGCCTCAGAGGGCCTTTTAGAAAAAGAGTTTTTTTCTATAACTTTCAAGACAGTGATATAAAAGAGGAGGGAGAAGTGGAAAACACTTTGATGGCGATCACATGTCGGGGTTTGACACGCCATTCTGTTTTTTGAATGCAGAGAGGCCAGCCGCACATGCCTTTCGAACTAATTAGGCTGCATTTAATTCAGTGCTTTTCCAGCAAACACACTATTTGAAAACAAGGAAAGCGGCTTTAATTTCAAACAGTCATGCCCCTTTGGTGTCTCCAAATTCGATTTCTAATCCATTAAACACGTGCAAATTAAGGAAACAGACCTGCCTGATGAGGGAAAGGTTATCCTACCCCTGACTGACTTGAGCAAACTAGTCCCCCCCCCCACCCACCCCAAGTTTTCCATCCGTGCACTCAGCATCCATTTCAACTCAATTTCCTTGCTTTTAACACGAGATTATACAGATGGCGCGTGCGCTAAAATGGAATTGGGGATTTTTGTTCTACATAGGTTTAATAGGAACTAACTGGCAGGAACCTCTCGTAGAAAGGTGTAGATTTCAATGTGGGCAATTATGCTTCATTTGAAGCCAAATGAGGCAAATTTGCATCCCCTGAAAGGAAAACTAGAGTTAAACTGTGTGAAAAGTGCAGCAAATTGGGGCAAACACTGCAATGTGCAGAAATGCATCTCCGCTATAATTGTGTAATTGTAGAAGAGCTCTAAATGCACAACCCAATTAAACTTGCTTCTTCTGCAAGCCAAAGAATTGGCAGGTTATTATGTAGGGAAGCATCAGCACATTTAAATAACTCCCTCCGTCATGGGTGGGGACGTACAGTCGGGATCATTTGCAGCAAAATGGAAGATCTGATCAAATATGGACAGATGTCTTCATACATGTGGAGCAGCTGTGACTTGCATTGGAAGAGGAAAAGATGGATGGATGGCCTCCTCTAAGAGATAGAACTTCCTGCCCTAAGTGCTGAGGGGGCACAAGAGGAAGAGGGTGAGAGAGGGGCGGGGGGTTAGTGCTCTCAGTGGGGGGAGACATTTCCCTGAAACACCAGTTGATGGGTTTCTCCCACAAAGGGCGGAATGACGCAGTCTGCGGCGCTGAAGAACAGCCTGGTCTCTGTCTGGATTGGGCCCTGCAACAACACAAAAGGGAGCTCAAGTAAACGGTTCATGAATGTTGATTAATTGAGGCAATTTTTTTTTTTCCTGCAGTGTGCCATGGAGACTCGGGAGGTCGGGGTCGCGGCGCCGACCCGAGGGAACGCGGCTTTTCTCGCGGGCGAACGTGTCAAACGGGCGAATCTCAAAGGCTCGCTGTTGATCACAAATATCTGATTGATAACTTCTGCGGAGATTCCTTAATCTCCCCGGGCTTCAATGAGCAGCGACAGTTTGCCATTAAAAAAAAAAAAAAAAAAAAAAAAAGTTCTAAGGGCTCCATCAATCTGGCGTGCTGGGACGATTTGGCCTCGGTGTGCTTTGACTCCCAATGGCGTTGTCAGATGTGCCCAGCTGGCACGCTGAGCCGTTCAGGTGGCAGAGGCAGCCTCGGCGGTTCCCACGATGAGCTTTGGGGGTACAGGTGTGCTGGGAGAATGAGGGTGGCCTTGGGCGAGGAGGAGCAAAGCGCTGGCCCATAGCCCACCTCAATGGAGGGATCCCGGGGGCCGGCTCAATAGCCCGGGTTCCACTTGATGGCGAGAGAAAGGAGCGTTTCAGCGGCTGCTCAGCAGGAAAGATCTGGTTGTGGGAGACCTCTTTCAGGACTCACTGTTTGTCTGGAGGCTGTCACAGCAGATGAGTACTCAGCAAACAGCGTGAACAAGGATTTGAACCAGAAAACCAACAGAGCCTTGACAATATTGTGATTGGGCCTTGTCTCTTTAGAGGAGGCTGAAAGCCGAATCGAGAGCAGTAACAAGTGCACATTCAGAGCTGGGACAGGGATGCCTTTGGGTTGTGTTTTATCGTTTTGAGGCTTGCATGTGGTGGATAAAGCAAAATCATGTTAATCTCTCTTTTCTCTCTTCTGAAGGCATAATGGGAGCAAACCTGAGGCACTTTAATGGTCTAACCAAAGTCTTACAAAGTCATTGTTCAGCCTTGTTAAGTCAAACGTGAATGAGACCTCTGCAGCCTCCTCACTCAAAACAGAGGAAGCGGCCAAGCATTATTTGGAATGTAAATATGAGCGCCGCCGCAAGCGAATCGATGCAGTTTTCACATTTTAGCAGATGCCCGGCGGACCCTTCTGCGCTTCCGCTGCAAAGTATGCAAAGTTGCGGCGCAGCTTGGTTTTATTTCCCTCACGCATGCTTTTCTGAATTTACCGCGCATTTCCTTAATGTACTTAACGCACTCAAATCTGGGTGATTATTCGTTTACGGTGACTCAACCAGGGCCACCTGCCTCCTGCTCCGAAAAAGGATTAGAGGAAAACCACAACATTCCAGTGAAGGCGCCAAAAGAAAAGGAAAAACTATTACTCACAACACAATACCGCAGCTCTTAAACACACCCGGGCTGAAGTCCAGCCTCCGAATTGTGATAACATGCTTAATATGCTATTAAAATAATTTCAGGGTCAGGATTGCTTTTGTTTTGAAGGAACATTAGCGTTCCGTCCACAGCGAGGACCGGGAATCAGATTCTCCATCATACATAAACGGATTCTGCTCTCCGCTTTTTGTTGTTTTTGTTTTCCGTCTGACTTTGTATACATTTATCAACCTATTTATCTGCAGGATGGCGAGTAAGAGGGGCACACAAAGAGCAACGTTGTCTTCTGGAGGAGCTGGACTAACTTTGAAGGTTTCTGAAGAGAAAGGCTGGTGATGGAATGGGCCGGGAAGGACTGTGACTTCTCCATTGAGAGCAGCGGGGCACGCTGGATTAGCTTGATTTGCCTGTGAATGGGCCCGTTCCATTATTCTAGTTAGGGAGCTGTCACATCAAATTGAGAAAGTGAAAACCTCCTTTTATCAACCTTTTCCAAGTGAAACTGAACAGGCAATCAATAACTGAATTCAGGCCTGGAGGAAAGTCAAGCAGAATGATATGGCCCTGTTAGAAAGAGGGTATTTGTCAAATTGCTAATGTAAGAAAAATAACGGATGTAATTTTGGCTTTGCTTGTAGTGGATAAATCCAGAAGTCTTAAGGAAACCGTAAATAAACTAAAATACAAGCCAAGTTTCGATGGACGGCTATGTGTGTTTTAAAAGACTCTGTATTTGCATGTGTAAAAACTAATTCTACAAAAATCTGTTAATGTCATGAACATGTACTAAATGGTGTTATTCTACACTAACACTAAAAATATTAATTAGAAATTCAAATTTCAGACAGTTAAAGTTATTCATGTCTTCGTAAACAATTCTAGATGATTATACATTTGATTAGAATAATGATCAAGTTCAACATCCTAACCTCCTACAAGACCAAACAGACCAGGAGTGGCTCACTTTTTATTATATGAATGACACCATATTGTTTTGCAGTTTCATTATATTGACCTTATTGTGCCATTGTGCTTGTTCTGACACCATGATAATGCCTGAATACAGAGGGAATTATGCTCTGTATAAATAGATCCCATAGTCAAGGATCGCTTCAATTATCCCTCTACACATTGACAACATGAAGAGAATAAAAACTAAAGCCTTAGTCCAAGCTGGTCTCAAGGCGCTCTTCAAACATTGTTTTGGCTATTGTTGGCGGGGCAGAGGAACATCACTGACATCAATGGAAGCAGAGAAAAGAAATACATTCATCTAATACATTAACCTCTTCTATACAATCGCCGCATTAGCTGAAAATGAGGATTGTATGGCTGCATTTAAACTATATTTAAACTACTTTGTTAATAAAAGTCTGACCTCTTTATAATCTATTGTTACATTTATATTCATTTGTATATTCAATTTAAATCGCTTATGATCCTGTAAATGGTTTCCTGTACATTTAAATCATTAATCAACAAATTTTCCCCCGTATTGCTGCCCTCAATTTTTTACACTGGATGGAGAAAATGAATCGGGTCATTTGGCCTCATCAATCAATTCAGTAATTGACGTCTTAATCGTTATACAGTTAATTGAGCACCTTGATCGTGGGCTGTCATTGTTCAGATTTATTTAGATGCATTGCCGGGCAATGAGCTGTAGTTTGAGGGAAGTTGGGGGGGAAATGGTTGCTATGCAATTTGTAGCACTATAATAAAAGAAAAGTAATAAAAAAACAACAAAGTGGAGGAAATTTCTTCCCCAAATACATTTATTTTGAAAATGGTTACAGAAATGATGAAATAATTTTATGGAGTGCTCTATTTCTGCCAATAAGAGAATGTGAGGTTTTCATCAATGTAATTGTCACCCATCCATCTTTTGTGCACGGTGAGTCGATAAGAGCCCATGAAAAATGACTCGCGGCTGTAATGAGCGTCTCACCTCCGAGTGCTAACCACACTAGCAGCCTTCCACGGAACACCGATTCTCCATTTATTCCACTTCAGTGTTTTCCCTCCACCTCATATACCTTTTTACCTTCGCATTTTCACGGAACAAATCCTCCTTTCTCAGTGGAAGCGGCCCTGATATTAGTTAACAGGACGGGTCCAGGCCACAGGATCTGGTATTCTGGGGGGGGGCGCTGAAGGTGTAGGGTGGCAGCAGGGCTCATGGGAGACCTCAATTCAGATACAGAATACTTTAATTACACTTCTCCACACATTCCTGCCCTTGGTGCTTTACACATAATGTGAAAGGTTTCAAAGAAAATCCACACTTTTCCTTCCCCGAAGAGCAGCTACAAGGCAATTAGCAAGAAGGATGCCTGCATGTGTGTACAAACAAGCCCACAGCTGCTGCCATTGAGACTGTGCACGTTAAGATGAGCAGAGAAAGCCCAGGTTGACCCAAGGGCTCCGGTATCGCCTCTGAGATTATCGCCGATCCTTCTGGGAGGTGTTTATGACACCCACAGACACTCGGCTTGTTTACAATTTCAATGTTGTTTCCAGCAGCACATGGAGTGCTGGTGAACATTGCAAAACACTCGTGTCACCGCGGTCGGGCTTTTCTATAAATACCAACCTGCACTGAGTGCTCTGGTAATATGTTTTATGGAGAACCTCTGCAAAACAAAAACACACAGATCAATAAACACTACTGGCGCTAAAATCTTAAAATGCATGACCGTCGTATTTTTCAATGTTGCACACTGTAAACCGTACTCAGAGAACACTGTTACCACCTTTAAAATACTGAGAAAAAAATGAATGAATTGGCTCTTATCTTCTTTTAAATAAAAATGAATGCATAATTTTATTGATAAATGAACACATTTACAAATTTATACAACCCAAATAAAACACTAACCAGTAACTATAGTTAAAAAAAAACAACTTTAGCTCCAAACTGACTATTTAAGTCCATATATTTACTTTAGCTCCAGTACTGGTGCACCACAGTTGCATTTACTTGCTTCTTATCACTTTTGAATTGAAGCCTAACTCATGTGCATTTACACAAGGGTTTGTGAAGAGAATGTGAAGGTCAGCAGGGTTTAAAGGATCTGGGATAATTACTGCATGCCATATTGTGCACCCATCCACATGCATGAGCATGCTTTAGGAAACATTTGTTTTCCCATGAAGCAAAAATATTCCGCTGTGTTTAGTCACTGTGTGTGTGTGTGTGTGCGCATGTGCGTGCGTGTGTGTGTGTGTGTGGGTCTGTCGCAACCGTCGGGTGTGGAAGTGGGCTTAATGTGTGCGGCCAGAAATGTGAGTGGGCCAGCGAGAGTGACTGGACCTATTTGTGAGAGCAGCGTGACTGAGGGGGCCACTGTGGGACCGAGGGGAGTCGGAGGATGACTTTATGACACCGAGGGGACGGGATCAGCCGCTCAAACGCAGAGAGAGAGCCGGGCGGAGGTGGAGGTTGTGAGGGTGGGGGGGGGCAGCTAGGGAGCTGTCAGCTCTGAGGGGGCTTCTGGAAGGCTCAGCAGGAGCCCAGCTTGGCCCCCAGGATGCCTTGTCACCACGGCGAGGCCTTGGAATGCAGCAGCACACAAAGAGCTCCTGGGGCTTAGAGGGCACTCCGATTTGATAACCACATTAAAGTCCTAGCAACATCTGTTGGGGTGCAAGAGAAAAGCCTACTGGCAGGTTTTAACCCCCCGAAACTGGGATCATTAACCCTCAGCCCTGTGAGAGAAGGGGGACAACAGCCCTCTATTTGTCAGCCGCCCAGCACAGAACTGCGGGGGCTAATATTTTACCAAAAACAGCGTGAGAAGAGAAGCGGCCCCGGGCACCATGGAGAGCGCTACATATACATTAGCAGAAAAACATTGTTTTACCTCGTTGAACTCACAAAATAATATTTGCATTGGCTCCAAAGTAGCCTGAGGGCAGACTTGCCCCTGCATGTGTCTATTTTACGCGATCCCGACAGATCTGATACACACAAGCACACCTAGGGAACTCATCTGTAGTTAAAGTCCAACGGCAGAAAGTCCCAGCGCGATTAAATCCTTAAAAGCTACAGGGTTTGCCCCCCGCCCCCCTTGTTTATTACAGCTCTGTCTGAGACAATATCAGTCACACCTCATCTGTTTTACTTCCTGGGACTCCCAAATGTGCATTACTTCCAACTAAGCAATCTGTTTTGCATAATATGACAGCACTTGTCTCAATTACTTCAGCCTTCTAGCAGGAGCATAATCACAAAAGTAAACACTGCAACCAAGCTTGTTACCAAATATCAGAAAAATGGAGGAGACAGATGACATCATTGTAACGTTCAGTGTGCACCCTTCATGCACACAAAGCTGTGTATTTCTCTGATTTGTCGCTGTGTGGTTATAATCGAGGGGGTGAAGTTGATTGAGGATGAGAAATAACAGGTGTCCTGTCACAAAGACACGTCTCATGCTCCAGGATGCTCCAGTGCTCCGTAGGTCAGCGCCAAGCCTCATCCACCTCCACATGTTTCAAAGGGAAGGCCACCTCTCTGTAATGAATAATTAGGGAAACAAAAGGCCCCTAGGGGGTGAGAGGGTGGGGGAGAGGGTGTGTGTGTGTGGGGGGGGGGAGTGGAGGGCCTAATGCAACTGGACCAGATGCAGTGAGAAGAGCGAGGTTTTTGCCCCAGCGCTTCATAAAAAACATCATCCTAAATGTATTCCCTGGAGATGAGGGTCTGCAGGAGGTGCCCCCAATGCACAGGGTCCTCAAGTGCCTCCACACAAGTAATCCCATTCACTGCAGCTCATTACATGGGCAATTAAGTGCTGGGGTGTAGGAGCGTGGTGGGGTGGGGAGGCTGATGGCAAAGAAGTGTGTATATGCCTGTGTGAGTGTATGGAGGGATAACAGAGGCCCATCATTGGTTTCTAAGGATCCCCCCCCTCCCCATCTATGCACTTCACCCAGCTTCTCCTTCACTTGGTGACTGTGCTACCCCCTCCCCCAGCTTCTTCACCTGGGCTGGGTCTCTGTGGACACCTGCCTCTCCTAATGAAGATCCATGGCTTCATTTCCATTTCTGGAGTCATATCAGACACTGCTGAGCACAAAACAGGCCTGTTTCCTCTGAGGCCTGGAGAGCTGGATAGAATGACACGGGTAAGTGCTCCGGCAGAGGAGGGCAGCTGTGGAGCCTGAAAATGGGATTTGGTCTGGGATTCTGAAGTGGGGGGCTCTGATGGAGGGGACCTGGTGTTTGGATTGGCCACAATGGCAGTGGTGCAGTACCTCAGTAGCTCCTCAGCACTAATGAGGCTTTTCTGCAGAGGCGCAGACGTAAAGGAGAGGGCATGAGGAGGTAAAAGAGAGAAAAGAGGAAAAGTGTACTAATACCTACCAATACACTTATAGTACCAATACACCTCACACGCAACACTCGGATGGCATCTGCTGGCAACAGCTACGTTGGCTGTTGCAGGTACGTGACAGTTTGTTTGTACATAAATACCCAATAAATTCCATCAGCAGCTGATAAATCTGCACAATATCAGAGTCCCTGGAGCCAAAACAAAACATTTGTCCAAGTCAAGTTCCATTCAGTAATTGAACTTGCATTTATTATTGCACTAATTCCTTCCTTTGCTTAAGACCAACTAAATTGTAAAATGTCCACCTTCACATAATTCACACACACTGGTAAACAGCAGGGCATGATGGTGCCTTTATTACAGTTACCATGTTCCTGGGAACGCCATGACGATGGGCGACCTGGCTGAGGTGTATTCCTGCCCCTCACCTGGTGACCGCGAGGGTAAACACCCCTCCAGGACCCCTTGTGGCCCTAATTAGGAATAAGCAGCGGGTAAGAGGAAGTGGAATTTATTTCCAAAAAAACTCCGGCTCGCCTTCCTCCGCCCTGTTGCTCCCTGTGCAGCGAGCGTGCGTGTCTTTCAATACAGTGGTCGAGGCTGTGCTTGTTAACATGTTCTAGCTCACTGACTCCTCTCAGCGGGCCAGGAGGGGGGCAGGGCCTCGGAGCTGGGCCAGGTGAGAAGGAGGAAAACAGAAGGGAAAACAAACAAGGTGACACCTCAGCCGCATCACAGCTGCCTGCTGAAGTGACACACCTGAGAGAAGTCCCTCCCCGTAACTCTAGCTCATTTTACTCATTCAGAGAGTCCCCGGAGAGGCGTTAAAGCAGCATATACACTATACTGGCCTGTGTCATGGAAAAAAAGTTGCAAATTGTTTGAACATAATAAATGTGACTTAATATTGACAAAAGGAAAGTGAAAAGTGGGTCTTAATTGAGCAGAATGAGTGTGAACCACTGAGGGAGTGGTGTCAGAAAGGCTTAATGTTGGGATTGCATCGTTCTGATCTCTGCATATACGAAGCCCTTTTCATGGCAAATCTATAAAAGGCATGAGGTGTAAATATGGGCTGTTTGTGTGTGGCTGAGCTGGTGGGGGGAGCTGTGTTTGGTGTCATTTTGCGGGCCCCTCTGCACTCACCTGGAACCGAGCACTTCCCCTCCCCAAGCCTTATCAGTTCCTGGAGGAAATACCTGCCGCAGGTAAACACGACCCTTCGACCCCTCGGCCATCCGCTCTCCCTCTCTGTCTCTGTCCTGGAGCCTGCCTTAGCCGAAATCCAAGGATTAACCAGTCCACAAACCCTAACGCCCACCTCCGTGCTTCACCTCTGCACACGGCCCCGTCTGCGGCCGAGTCCTCCTCGCCGACCTCCTTAGATGTTGTTCTTCATGCACCAGTGAGGACACCTTTATCTCCCCTCCTCCATCCCCTCATCCTTCTGTCTCAAATTTAATCTTATCTACATATCACCGGCTGTAACCAAATATCCCCATTATCAACTGAGGTGTCTTCCAGCTCTGTTTTGCATTGCCAGTGGAGTGATTTATTTGGGGAGGAAACTGAATATAAACGTCATATGTCACACCAACTGCATGGTATTTGTGATGGGAGTTGGCTTCATTAGCAGCATGATGAATTCCCCAAGTGATCACATTAAAGAACACTTGTAATTAAAATGGATACAGACTCTACTTTTAATGACTTTAGGGTGTGATTAATTTTTCTACTGTATCTACAACAGAGTTTCTAATAAATGTGGGGGGTGGTGATTTATTTTTAATTAAGAACTGAAGAGTTTTTTAGTGAAATATGACATAACTACTGATGATAGTGCTGCCAATGGCACACCCTTCTCCATTTCCGAGATGACATATGGATGGGGTCCAGGAGGGACGCTCATGCATGACTAAATATAAATAAGGCACAAAAATCAGCCCAATCCTGCAGAGAAAGTGCAAAAAAGAATCTGCGGCGGTCCACGTTTGAATTTGTTCTCTGCAGTTTCACCAGAGTGATGGTCGACCAGCTCTTCTTCTGAAATGAGTCTCCCGGGGGACAGGTGGTTCCAAAAGGGAGGAAAACTCCCACAATCCCTCATCTGTCCCCAGGACAGAGGCCACAGGGCGCTGTCAGCCAGGACCATCCACCACCCCCACCCGCAACTCTGCCAGGTCAGGGTTACTCTCTCACCCCTAGGCCACCCCTCCCACAGCCCTCCACCCCTCTCCTCTCCACTGTCACCTGAGCCACTCAGGTAAATGCTTGACTTTATTTGATGGATGCGGTTTCCCACGGTGACAGTGATGTACACAGGGCCAGATCCCTGGACGCCCTCAGCGCCACCCGCCCGGCCTACCTCGGTGGAGTCTGGAGCTGAAGTGGTGATTTCCAATGCTGATAACCTCGGCGGTGCTGCCTTTCTCTTCGTGGGTGAAGGAAACTGGAGAGGACAAGACATCCTGTGTGACGCACCTGTGCGCCTCATCAGGCTGAAACAATGAGGGCTGCGGGGGAAAACAAGACCGCTGGCACGGACGCACACTCCAAAATGACACACCCAGTATCCGTGCCTCCGGAATACATCCAGTCTTTACATTTTGCATACACATGATCAATATTGTCCATAACATGAATCATCAGACACTGACGTGCTCGACATCACAAACGTTAGATCCACACTAATGTGCTTGTAAAAGGGATCCATTTGCTCCAGTTCTGCCCGCCGTCCACGCAAACTCATCATGATTCACCACACAAGCGTCCCCTCAACGGGGACAACAAACTGCAGACGCTGCTGATTTTGTTTGCCCTCCATTCTCTTTCTCTTTATTTGTTCTCCGCGTAGGCCCCAGTTGTACGAGCTCAGGAGGTGCGCTATTGTCCGAGGCGCCATTTTGCCTGCGCTATTTCCTCATTCCTGCAAATAGCGCGCGAATCCCGTTCTCGGATATCCAACGACCTCCGCGTGACGGTAGATGTTTAGAGGGCTTGTGCTTTAGCCTGGACGGAGAGGCCTTCTGCGACGGTGCTAAAAGTCGTGTCTTTTCCTCATTACAATGTCAGCTCCTCCCTCTATCTCCTCCTCATCATTAGCAAATAGCACTACATTGGAGATAAGCAGGACAATGGGCTGGGTGAAGGCCTGGATCACAGTCGTTTCTTATCTCTCACCTCATCTGCTGCCTGTGGTGTCTCTGTCAGAGGATGTTGTTAAACCAAGTCAAACATTCAAACATCCTGTGGTATCACCCTGCCTTTAGCCTACAGCCCCAACATAACACACGCACGCACACACACACACATACACATGCACGCTCGCGCCCCATTTATGGCAATTCACACATGGATGGAGCCCGATAGCTGTAGACAGTTCACGGGTCCCAGGGATGCTGATGTGAGGAGAGCCTGGCTCTCTCTCCAGGAAGGTTCAAACTAGAAAGGAAATCTAGAATTTGGAGCTCGACTGCAACAGAAAACAAGCAAAAGTGTCGAAAGAGTGGCTTTGAGTTCCCCAGCCTCAAAACAGGTTGAATAAAAAAAGGTAACCTCATAACTGCGTTACAAGGTCGACTTTTGCCTAGTTTCATAGTGGTCGTGGACAGTTTCACTGAAACTCACACACATCTCAAAGGAATCTGGGTCTCACACACACACCGTCAGTACACACAGAGACAGACCCGGAGCAGGCAGGTTAATATCAGGAGCACTTGACAACAATGGTGCGTTATGAGGTGCTGTGGCGGTAATAAGGTCTTTGTTGGGACTTTAGAGCACAGCTACATCACATCATTACTCATCCTGGAAGACCAGTTGCCTGTCGGCATGGCAACCGGGACTTGGCTGAAGCCAGGAACAAGACCAGAATCTCAATGCCCGGAGGGGGAACACACAGACAAAGAATGTCCTAGTGGAAGGAAAAAGTTTACAAGTGGCCACGGAGAGTCTGCAGCACCGCTTCAGCGCGAAGTCCATCTGAAACACAATAAACCAAATAACATTTCACTACAGAAAGGTAGCCCAACGTGTGCGATATGAAGCACTCTGTGACTTTCAAGTCACGTTGAATGTGATCAAACTTTAACCCGGCGTCCTCACATCGCGCCACCTTCTCCACAAACTCCGGGCTCCGAGTCAAACTTCCTTCCTTAGATGTCAGTGACCGGAAACCGTTTAAACCCAACCCTCGCTCGCCCCCGCCCATGCTGGGCGTGTGAATGGACAGATTAGCGGTGGACGGGGCGGTCAGTGGAGGTATGCAGCGGCGAGAGGGTCTTCTCCTGCAGGTTGGTTGGGTGTGATGGGTCAGTGTGGAGCGGTCAGCAGCTGCTGCCTGGCCTAGGTCCCACAGTTCCCAGGCTGGGGGGATTGACAGGCCAGTAATAAAATCAGGCGCCCTGGTTGGGCTGTGTGCTGCCCATTGTTCCCCCAGCAAGGCCCGCGGCTGCTGTTTACTTTCTCCCATATGCATTATTCAACGGCACAGGAGCTCCCGGAGAAAGGGGGCCCATTCAGGGATCCTCTTGCCCTTGTTTTGTTTTGCTAATTTTCAATTAAAATAAACCATCTCTTGCCAGAGCCATGGCTGAGTGGGGAAGGAGAGAGGGATACTGTCCCTACCATTTGGGCCACTGAGGAGATTAGACCAAATGTACTGTGTAATGTGCAGAAGAGAATGAAGTGGGATGTATCATTTGTACTGACAGTGATATGTTTTTCTATAGTGGGATTTAATCCGAGACAATGAAGCTCATAGTGGTTTCAGTTGAGACCATACGTTGGCTCCTTATATGTGTTGTTGTTCAACATGTCCCCAAGCATGACCTCATTTAAAAAAAAAAAAAGAAAAGAGGATTATATATGTAAACAAAAATTAAATCTCTGCAGACATTGCGAGGGTCACCCTTCAGGTTGCAACAGGAGGATTCCCATATGGTGGGGCAAAGTGTAAACCAATCACAAAGACGATGACCTCTCGATGATGACTCCCAGAGGTCATAAAATAACACCAGTCTGGACTAATCAATAAGTCCAGTGATAGCTCCCCTTTACAGCCGCCTCTTTCTCACAGGAGGGGGGGTGTGGGGGTGGACGGGGGGTGTAGGGGTGTAGGGGGGTGGGGGGGTGCCGAGCCGCCTTCACCCAGCGCAGGGACAGATGCGGTGACAGTGGGGGAACCAGCAGAGTTAAAGATTCACCTCACATCTGTCGCTTCAGCCGGGGCTCCGGCTCACGGCCTGCCCCCGCCGACAGCCCGCCTGCCTGCCTGACGCCATGCCTACCTGTGGCTGCGCTTTAGACTGAGCCCTACCATCTGCCTGGCTTTTTGTGTCTCTGGTGTCTCGGTGCTGTAGCATAAAGTTACACACGCACACACACACACACACACACACACTAATCTGTCTTGAAATTTAATGGTACAGTTCCAGGCAGATTAAAAATTTGGTCCCACAATAGAAGCAGAATCCCTAAGATTAAATCACATATGCAGAAACACACACACACACACACACACACACACACACATAGAAACATGCATGCATGCACACCTGATAACCGACAACCTATATATAAATTACCTTCTGAGATACTGTGCTGCCCTCCTGACTGGTTGTTTCCCAGTTTCCCAACTCTGGTTGAACCTGTGGATAATTACAGACATTAGAAGGAACCTGTTGTAGCCTGTTTTGAGTCACACAGGAGCCGCGGCTTAAACGGTGCGTCACGCACGGCGTCAGCCAAACACCGCCGTCCATCTGCAAAGACCCACCGTCGTCCGTTAGTGCTCGGTGAGTGGGGATCGGACTATAGAGGGCCTCTTACTGGCTGGGCGCAGTCTGTTCCCCTGCTGGGTGCAGGTGAGCCCTCAATGAAGCCCCTAGCACCTGCCCTCTTTGTTCGCTCGTTGATGGCTTTATGGCATCGAGGGGATCCGTCTGTCTGGCTCTCATAAAGCCAGCGGCGCGAGTCCTAGTAAAAAAGCTGTGCTGCTGCCAGAGTATTGTGTGGGGGCCCTCGGGGCTTCCAGAGTGTCCCGACCAGCCACAGAGAAAGCCAAGTTTAGCACCCACCGAAACTGCTGAACCCACCGAAAACACAACTTCTTTTTTTTTTATTTCAGATGCAATACAAACATTTTGACAGGCAGTCATGGCTTTTAATTAAATATACTAATATAATATCAAACCATTTCAAAGATAATAGCAGAAAATGCGAATAAACCAATTATGAAGGATATGCACATTTGTCTAAATCATTAGTGGGTCCATCTCCAGTGAAACATTACGGCTTTTTAACTTTCAGAATTGAAGTGACAAACAGAGGAAAACACAATAAGGCCGCTTAATGAGTGAGGAGGGTCTGCAATTGTACAGAAATGTGCCAACAGTAATGTGTAATTTATATGATTTTCTGTAGATATGAAATCTGGCCGATAAGCTCAAGCAAATTAAGTGTCTGAAAGGACAGCCGCATGCAGCTCGGTATTTGAGATGGGGACTTTGAGTGGGAGCATCTTAGAAACCAATTACTGGACAAGAAATAGATCATTATTTTTCTTTGAGGGCTCCGCTGTGGGGATGTGTGTGTGTGTGTGTGTGTGGGGGGGGGGGTGCAAAGGTAGTTGCTAAAAGGGGAAGAGGGTTTTTCAAGATTGAGGAGGGAGGGCACAATAAAGACATAATCATCTACCCTCAACTTTTCCTATCCAACTTTCAGATTTTAATTTGCCGTCTGTGAAGTGGTACCTAATTTACTTTCGCCTCATCCCTTCAATGCACCATTGTTGCTGCTGCTGAGATTCAGAGCTTCCTCTCTTAGCTCACCTCGGCGTGAAATTGGTTTAATGAAGCTGAAAGGTATGGGGCTCTCACAACACTGTGGATTCCAGTGACACTGCTTGATCCTCCCGCCCCTCCCCTCGGCAGGAACACCCCCACACCCGCCCCACCATCCCAACCCAATGCACCGTCGCATTACGGCGACAATTTATAACACACCCCGCAAAAGATCCCTATCTCACACATTACATCAGCGCATATTACCGTCCCTTTCAGAGCGCCGGCTCGGGGGGCGAAGAGAGGGGAAACGCTGATCAGTTTTGGTATGTGGCATGTGTGGGGCACTTTAGATTAGCAGCTGGATTAAAACGGATCGCCTGCTTTTAATTTGAAGATAAGCGACAAAGGAAGGGAGAGATTCTCACATGTTTTTCTCGCCCCTTCCAATCTGACCCGGTTAAAGGCGTTCTCCTGTTACCTGTCCTCCTGGGTGTGGTCTCTAATGGGAATGGGGAGGAAGTCCTGTGGGATTATAGTGTGTATGCGTGTACACGTTACATTAATATGATCTCTTCAAGTCATATCGCTTACTTCTTCCCTTCCCCTTGGAAGACAATTGAGAAGAAATGCATCCGAAACCAAATATTCTGCCCTGTACCACTGGCGTCTCGTTTGAGGCCCACTTTGAGGCCAGTAGTGGGGGTGGGGGTGGGGGGTGGGGCTGTGTCAGAGCATCGAAAACAACAAAATATTTAAAGGTGTATGTAATTTTACATGTCAGATACAGAGTAATTGTTATGATTGATGTTAAATTTACTTACTGGGGGCAACAAGATTCAGGTTGAATTGGACTTTAAAAAGATGCAGAAAGGCACACTTTTTATATTTTTACAGCTCCTCAAACATGCTGTGGTGCTTAAACTACAGCACAAACTCTCACTTATCACGCAGCAGCACTTTCTGTGTAGTTGTGGGAGGTTTTATTTCTGTTTGTCTCTTTGCATAATTGGAATTGTTAGTCTGGAAGATTTTCTGCCAAAGAGCATTTTTAAAGTGGCAGACCCGCTGATAGGTACAGCGATACCTCAAACACAACCAGACCAACACCAGGGTCTAACCTCACCACCACAACACAGAAGATGAGTATTTACAGCAGCAGTGGGGAAATGAATGAGACACACGAGCGGCACGCAGGGGACAGGGACCTTTGTGACAGGTGATAAAAATGTCGGTCACAAAGTTTTCTTCATCTACAGTAATCTGATTACTTTATTCCCAGTGTATTTTCCTCTGTCATTTGCAGAATATTGCAGTGACCCACCCAGGGGATTAATGCCTCTGTGCATGCTTCAACACACCCTCTGCACATGGCAGCATGAGTAAGGCTAATCTCTACAGAAAAATAAAAAAGCACCAGAGCTTTAAAGAGAGTGCTCATCCAAAAATGAAAATGCTCTCAAATGTGAACATGTTGTTACAAGAAATGCTACACAAGTTGGATTTTTTTTTTTCCGATTTTAAGCATTTATTTGAATTCAGAGAGCAGTACAGCGTCACAAAACTGCTAACTGATGTTTATTCGTCTCTACAGAGCAACAGAGATGGAAAAGGCTGTGGGAAAAGGGACTTTTCTTCCCAGATTTGCATGTCTATTAGCTGTACACCCATGTGCACCGTGTGCAATGTGAATCTGCATTCACATGTACATTTTCCAGGAAAACTGGTTTTGATTTATTACTTGGAGCTTGTCAACATATATGGCAGATTGAACGGCCCATCAGATTCCAGGGACTTAAAGGGATTTCTTATTGGCAACTGTCAACACCAGGAGTAAATACAACATGCCAAACCTGTTTGAATGTTTACACAGCCACCTGGGTAAGGTCTAAGAAATATTGGAAAAGCCCAGTTGGTGTTGCAAGTCCTAGGTACGAAGTCTGACAGAGCGAGGGGACCGAAACAAGACGAAAGAAGAGCAAGTTCAAACAGTTGAAAGAAAGGAGGATGGCCAGGAAAAGGACAGGGCTGACTCACAATGGTTTCTTTACAGCATAATGACACGGACATTATGCTCTAGTCTGCCTGCAGTGGCTTAAAAAAAAAAAAAAACGACCCCTTTCACTGTTGTGGCACTGCGGCCAGCAGCACGCACTGTTGTTTGTCTTTCCAAAGCCATTGTGGGTGAGGCCACAAACGTTAATGCACAAAGTCCCACTTAAACATCTACTTCAATGGAAGACTGTCACTGACTGACTGTCTCACAAAGCAAAGTCAATTTACAACAATATGATTTTTTTAACAATGTAATGATTTTTCAGACACAGTTCTTTCTGCCACTTTGGTCATTTGGTCCCATTTGGGGATGCTGAAAAGCGTAAAACAGATTCTCGCATTTACTGTAGAGGCTGTTGAATTTTCTTCCCAGAGTATAAACCAATCCAAAGTGCACAACCAGGGGGAGATTACAGCACAGCGGACCCACAGGAGCGCTATCATTTACAAGTAATTATTCAATTATCAGTAAACACTGTCACTGGAGACACAATGCCATAGAGAGGATCACACAAACTGCTGAATGATTCACTTTTACACCAGGGACAGGCGAAGAAAGTAGAAAAGACTACACGATAGCGGGCCTCGTTCTGAGGTTCAGGATTAATCATTAGCAGAAAATTTTGCATAATTAAATTAACACCTGTAAGCTCCAGGTTGCTAAAGATGAAGCATGCATTCCATGTATGATTTAATTACCACCCTAAAGAATACATATATCAATATATATATATATATATATATATATATATATATATATATATATATATATAGATAGATAGATAGATAGATAGATAGATAGATAGATAGATAGATAGATGTGTGTATATGTATATAGTGTGTGTGTGTGTGTGTGTGTGTTACAACTTAAAAAATAACTCTGTTGTTAAGTACCAGTATTTCAAGTATTGTATATACTTCCAACCCTCTTTCCAAGTGCCTCCAGGTCTGCGCTTTCCGAGGGCTTTTCTAGTTTCATATGCTGAAAGAGCTCAACGCTGACGTCCCTGGTGCACTGACATTACTGGCCTGCACCACTAGTGGGAGCTACTGAACAAAACACACCAGGCCTAAAGGATCTCTTGCAGGCTCCTTCTGAGACAATATTTGAACAGTGTTGGAAACCAACATTGATTTTTACAGGTTTGTTCGATGGCACAAGTTAAGACTTGGATGGCCTGGTAGATAAATAAATGGATGAGCTTGCCCAGACAGGTTGTGGGGATCTCCTGCTGTCAGCCATTACACATGAGGCGAAATTAAAAGTGGACACTTAAATGGCTGATTAAAATCAGGCTCTGGTGTATTTCATCCTGAGGTACTAAGCAATAAACACTCACAAGTCCCAGAAAGGAAACCCCATATAGAGTTACCTACCTGTGGTGTGAGGTCACACACCTACCCCAAAGCCATGCTCCTTCCCTGCTGTATTACACACTCGCCACATAGAAGGTAACAACACAGACACACATCGAGAAAAAATGCTCTCCTCCTCTGAGGCTGCCCTAAAGGCCTAAACCTGTCCTCAGACAACCTACCGTGAGGTAATGAGGAATTAGAGGGGAAGAGGGAAGTCTCCGGAAGATTTACAGGTTTTAACTCCTGTTACTGTCACCCAGAAAGAACCACTGGCCTGTGGCTATTATTAAGAATGAGATGTCACCTCACAACCAGTGACATTTTAAAGAGTAGTAGTGGACACCGCACTGCAAAAAACAAAACAAACTAACCTAACCCTATAAGACTGTCACACTCACAAACCTCTAAATGAGTCATTAAAAGTTCACGTGTTGGGTATTTCTGCTCTATCGTTAATCTCATCACCACCACCATTCAGAAGGCCTACACAGATCATACAGATAGCATATCATGACTTCCTCTGGCAGGAAATGATGCTCTGTCTGCAAATATATTGACAGGTACTGTGTTAATGTAGTATAACAATGGACATCAAAAGATGTTTTTCCAGAAATCAAGTCTTTCAAATGGCCATGTAATTAGAGTGAACTACATCTACAAAAACACTCTTAGTTGCTTAAATCATTTATTATAATTGGACTCATTAGTGAGCTACAGTTCACTGGTATGATGTTGTGCTGCGAGCACAGCAGCTACACACCCTGCAGAAATAACACAGGATCAGTTGATTAACATTCCAACATATGCTGAGCCTAACTGTGCTTAATGCAAACGCAGGCCTACGTACAGCTCCGGTCTGAAGACTTACGTGAGTCTGGACTGATTAGGTTGGCATTAGGATCATGGGCCATCTGAGATCACAGCTAAATGTTAGGAAAGATTGGATTAGGGATGGTACGGAAACCGTGACCATCATCAACAGTTTAATCCAACCATCAGCGTACAGTCTTTCTATACACGATATAATTAAATGTGAATGTTCTGACAACAGCTGGAAATTGAAGTCATATTTAAAATGCTTCACCTATATTACATGAAATACACCAAAAGCTCCGCATTATATAATCATCACAGAAAACACAACAAGAAGATCGGAAATGGATCAAGGCACAGGTGTTTCCACCATTTGCATCTTTCCACCATCAGCCTCACTACATGCTTCAAGTCTGTTTTTGAGACAGAACTTGTGAGACAGACCTTTGTAGCCACTCCTCATTCCTGCTTGCATTTCCTGGATGCAAGGTAAATACTATGAAACTGGCAAGTTGGTTATCTGTCAATCACCTACCGGTATTTATATTTAATAACAATACTACCTAATTTCTTCTGCAGGCCTTTATTGTGGTAGTTTAAAAATATCTTAACGGCCTCATTAAGGGCTCATCCGTAAGAATGTGACACAATGAAACAGTAAAAGGGAAAAAACAAAAACAAAAACCTGAAGACATGATACAGTGAGATATAGGACTGGTTGTTTTACGGCTGTTCTGTAATGATGAAAGATGAGCATTGTTTCCCACTTAAAATGAAGGATGTTTAATGGCCTTTCATATACTTCTGTGGTCACATACTGAGCCACCACAATCGTTGGCATTAAACAAACAAAGCAACCTCCAAAACCTGAGTGACTCATTCAAATGTCACGAAAACAGCCCTCAGAAATGTGCAGTGATTCACATGCGGAATGACTGCTGGCAACCATCACGTGAGCATCCCAGGGGTTCTCCACCTTACTTACCTAGAGCTACCTAGAACACGTTTACTGATTATGCGCTCACCCCCCCCGGGCTGAACGTGTCATTTTTCCCTTTTCTTTATGAACCAGCACAGAACTTCAGAGACGATAATGACCGATAATGACTGACAGGAGCGTCTCTCCTGCGGTACATGACAGTGCTGTAGCAGCCAGGGTCTATCCCTGGACAGGTATGTACTCTGCAATTACCGCAGGAGCTCGGAGCATGCAATAATCAGCAGGTGCTGTACCATTAACTACGGGGGTGGCGTTACAAGCAACTTTAAAGAGAGACCCTGACAAAGAAGGTGTCAGATGTCGAGATTTACTACACCTGACTAATTTTCCCTGCCTTGCAACGGCGCAGGGTGTTCTCCCCGACTGGGCCACTCCGACATGGGCAGCGGTGGGTGTGTCCAAGCATGGGAGAATGTGTGTAGGTGTGCTTCAAATGTTAAATATAGGGCATGCCTGAGAAAAAAAAAAATGTAAAAAGTGATGCGTGCATGCGTTCCTGTTTGCGTGGAGGGCGACCGTGTGAATTTGAGCCTGATTGTGTCTGAGTCTGACATGATGCGTGCAAGCGGGGGACGGCTCTTTCATCGGCAGGAGAGATAGGCTGGCACTGTAAGAATGTGTTTGTACGGGGCTGGAAGCACATGGGTGAAGACTCGCACATGCTTGAAAACACATGAGAGAGATGCGTGTTTTTCATGGTGCCTGCGTGGGTGTGTGTGTGTGTGTGTGTGTGTGTGTGTGTGTGTGTGTGTGTGTGTGTGTGTGTGTGTGTGTGTGTGTGTCCAGCCATGTCTGCAGGGAGAGGTGGAGGCTGATGCTTTGGCAGCAGGTCTGGCACGTCTTTCAGGCCCAAACCTGCAGACAGACGGAGGGAAGGGAGGTAGAAAACAAATAGGTGTGATAGACTGTCTGCCTCCATACGATATGCCTACCTTCCAAACATTCAAACTTCAAACTTTATGGTAAACTCGACCACCGGCCACGCTCCACATCTACATTGGACGGCAAAAATGGTTTCAAATTGGATCTTATCTCGCTCCGATGCGGTTCGGTTGTTGCATTTTCACTTTGTTCCTGTCGCTGTTACCATTTATACACTTTGTTTTGCTTCGCCGTTTCAGTCAGGCACAGCACCACTGATGAGCACATTGTGTTCCAGCAGTCACACGTTTCAGGAATGTGTACGAATAGTATCTGCAGTCCCCGTTTTTTTGCGGGCCGCGATGGCTTCCGCTCCAAACATCAACGCAGTTTAGCCGCTCTTCTGACCTAATCTTCCACCAATGTAGATTTATCACGCTGTATTGAGCCTGTTGCCACTCACCCTGCCGGCCTCAGTCATCGGTTGGGTTTAGCAGAGTATGATCGAGATTATGGGGTACATTTTAAAATTAAGCCAAACCTCTGCAGAGGATATTGTCAGATAAAAGGATTTCCTGAATAATATCCAGGTAATACCTGCACCTACACGAGAACACTTCTAAAGAGGGTATGTGTCCCCTAAGGCGGTAAATCACTCCGCATTGTGACCAGAGTACAAAAGTGATGTTGGCGAGTGTATCAACTCCATAAAATCAAAGGAAATCTCCATTCAGCACCGATAAAAGAAGGCCTTAGCCGACTACCAGGACGGTGCCGGTTACAGAAAGAGAGAATGGATTAAGAGAGAAAACAGAGGAGAGAAAAGTGTGCAGGTGAAGTCCTGTATCTGTGAAGGTTTGCTCAGCTGTGCGCTATTCTTTTCTGCACCCCACCCAGTAACCAAAGGCTGGGATATTTTTCCATTTCACTCCTTTCCACTCTCTCTCTCTCTCTCTCTCTCTCTCTCCCTCTCTCTCTCCCTCTTCCTCTCTCTCTCTCTTTCTCTTTAATATTTGCACAGGTGAGAGGACAGCAGTCCAATACATGTGGGTGGGAGACTTGAAAGTCAGGTTTGCCTGGCTGTAGTTGAAGAACTGTAGATGGATGGAGATCTGATGGCAGAGGCCCAGCCAGCCTTTTGTCTGGAGAGACAGACAGCAAACATGCAAACACACCGAAATTCCCTTGACGAGCGCTCCACTCAAAACATCATTAGTCAGGGTGAACCCAGGGCCGGGGGAATCGCCACAAGTTGCCGTGAAGTGCAGCGTCTTGGATGCAGAGGTCTCGGACTGTGAATAAAGGGAGTCGCCGAGGCACAGGGCAGGTGGAGCCGTACAGGTGTCACACTGGGTGGGACGGCTTTGCTCTGAGGGCCGAAAGATCAAGGTGAGGCAGAGCGAGCCGGTAACCCAAGCCACCATGTGCCAGGGTTTCACGTGTTCCCCTCATTGTCTTAAGAGGCTGAAGCTCAGGTTTCTGGAGCACAGAGCGCTTCCTGGGAGATGAGGTCCAAGTGCCACAACCCACTGCCTCACCCTGTCAAAAACCGTGAAAACCCCACCCAAAAGTGCCAAGATAAACACGCACACAAAAGTAAACATGTCCATGGGTATACACACAAACACAGGTAGGCTTTTTTTTTTTTTTTTGGCCTACAGATAACTGCTCCAAACGGGCAAATAATGCACAAATAGGTCTGAATCAAAGTGAGATCTGACAGCCACTCAGCACCTGATGATGGAAAAAAACCCTCTCACAACCCACGTGATATAATAACAGCAACTGGACTGGAGGAACGAGTTGCAAATCCCCATAATTACCATTACGCCCATGTCAAGAGAGTCCCGCTCAACCACATGAGACAGGATTATCAGAAATGAGGATATGTCAGCCAGAGCCAATTTCCTTCTCCTCTCTCTCTCTCTCTTGCTCTTGCTCTCTCTCTCTCTCTCTCTCTCTCTCTCTCTCTCTCTCTGTATGATTCCACTCAAACTTTCCTGAATTGCACACTTTAAATGCATCTCTGTGAATTAATGACCATTCATCTTCTGCCTTTATATAAAAAGCTAAATATTTCAATGAAGTGTATTCATTGTTTTTCCTGCTTTGGTAGATAAATTGACTGCTACCAATCCATAAATACCACAACAGGCTTCTTTAATTGTCCTGCCCAAATGTTATGTAATGTACCTCATGCCAAAGTTAAGGTGTTTATAATACAGATAGCTCTACGACTGACTGGCGTCCAGTTCAGGGTGGACCCTGCCCAGTGTCAGCTGGGATAGGCTCCAGTCCCCCCACGACCCTCAGTGGAGGAACAAGCAGTAGAAAACGGATGGACAATACAGATATGTATCATCAATCAGACTGATCACATGACAGGAAGATATGTGTGACAGACATCACCATGCAAACATATGTCGAGCGTTCCGGGCCTCTTTGGCTTCACCTGTTTAGAAATACAAATCTCTGCGTTCAAGCGAACTCGGCTGAGTCCTGTGTTAGGATGGTTTCCCGATTAGCTGCAGGAATGTGCCTCAGGGTGTCCTGTGTGTACTGATGAGCATTTCACCATCAAAAAATGCAATGTGCATGCAAAGCACCACTCTGCTAAGATGTTTTGCATAAAAGTAAATCCGGACTAAACACTGTATAAACACTAAAGCACAGCGTTGATAATCATGACTGTAAGGAACCAAAAAGCAAGACCAAACCTGACTGCATTTACACGCTCCATCCACAGGTGAATCTGGGTTTGATCTTTTGTGATCTCCATGTAATGCTGATTGTCACTTGAAGTCTTTCTGAATCTCCTGGAGCATTGATTGACAGGTTGTGTCTGTAAAGAGGGAAGCCAAGGCGAGAGTGGCCGGACAGCTCCGGAGTTTTGTCATGTCCAAGATCAATGATTGAAGTCAGACTCTGTGTGATAGAACTGCCTTGGAAATAGAGAAGGACAAAGAGCTCAGCCTTTGACATGTCATGCATTAGCCTATATGGAGCACACCCACAGGGCAGGAAATATACCATGGAGAGTTGGATACTTTATATGCAGACAATGCTGAGGACAGAAGAGCTTGCAGAGGCTTTGTCCCAAATACTGATGTCAAGGTGGGCCTTTAGTGAACATGAGAGTAGAGTGATTGAGAAAGAGAATATTGATCGGGGACCTGTAAAGCATTGCCAATGACAAATTTTTATTGCATGCGGTACTGAGAGGCACTCCCACTAAAAGAGCGGGACTCAGAAAAGGTGCTGGTCATATTGTTTGGCCTTCATGTTTGAAATTGAATGCGGAGCAGTGTGAATGCTGTAAGTTGGACTCTGGTGATCTTTAAGTAAATGGTTTAGCTGAAACCCTTTTGTCTAACTGGAGATGTCAGACTCTAAGGAGGATGTAGAACATTTTAAAAGCAAGCAGGAACCTTCTTTGGTTTCAAAAATGGAAGGTGCTTTGTGCACCTATAGTCTTGTTCTGTGCATGTGGGTGTCCTTCGTTGTCTCTTGTCTTTCTGCAGGATTAGTGGAATTCGCTTCTAACATGTATCACTTATGCCTATCTGAAATATAGTGAATGTCAAAGGAAAAACCAATAGCAGAGGCAAAAAGACTGCTTCAAAGACTGCATCTCAAAAGAAATAGCACAATTTCATACAAATCTGATTGGGTGTAAAAGTCAATATAAGTACTGAGAAACAAGTTTAACATCACCACACCCTGCCTATATCCTGTCCAGTTTACCCCTCTTCCCTCTATAATTAGCACATTTAGGATCCTTGTCTTGCTCTAACTAATCCATTTAGCCTCTTTTTCCGTATTTAGCCTCACTATAACCACTTTTTTCATCTTCTTTGTCTCTCTTTAATCAGTAAATTTACCCACTTTGTCCCATTCACCCCTCTGTTGTACTATAATGAGTCCATTTAGTTGCTTTGTCCCAGTATAAACCAGTCACTTTCTGTTATATTTTTCTACTGGTAAAGATGCACTATATTTTAACTAGATGTAAAACAATGCCAACATTATCCTAAAAACTGTTTAAACTGATCAATCTGGAAGTTATTGTACTTATGACAAAAGATGTGATACAAACACATCAAGCCTTTAGAGCAACACCTTTGGTATTTGTCAATGCTACAAAATGCTTTTTTCCTCTTTTTGGATCCATGATGGTGTTATAATAAGCGACCAATGCTCGGGTTATTCTATAATGCAAAGGACGAGAAAAAAACAACAATCTGTGCTTATCTGCCACCATAGACACGAGTCTAGTTAGGCCAATCAGGAAGGGAATCATCTGGAGTGGAGAGGCTCAGAGAGGCCCAGGTCCAGCCGCTGATTGCAGCACGGTGCTGATTTACAGCTGGAGAACAATGATGGCTGCCTGGGTCAGCACTGATGGAGGGGCTCTGACCGCCCCCGGCACGCACTCACCTGACATCCACCCGCTGACGCGCCTGCGTGAGCGAGCGTGTCAGCGCGCAGCCACCAAAACACGCTTTTGTGTCGGTCACAAACGTGCTAGGAGAGACCCGATGAGCTCTGCTCTGACCTCGACGATGCGCCCCAGGCTTTTGACCCTCAGCATTTCACAAACAACACTTAAACCAAAACAAGTCAACAAGCCACTTCCTCTGAACTCAGCCCAGATAAAACGGGAAACTAGCTGTGCCCTGCAGCACCGTATGTAAATACAGCGGGAAAGGCTGAAGTTTGCATGAATGAAAGAGTTCACATGTTAAGTGTGCATATGAGGGGAGTGGGAGAGAAGCTCTGGGGGGGGGGCTGTTACCATTAACAGTTATCTATAGAGCGCCCCCTTTGATCTGCCTGCTCATCTTTCTGAGGGAACACCAGGGATGAACTGGTCTGACAAAACATGCCGCTGCCTCAAACCATAAGACATGAACTGAGTGTGTCACAGACGTGTGAACAAGCTGGGTGGGTCGGCATCAGGTCCTCGGGAAGAAGATCTCCTTCTGACCTGCGTGCGCCGGCGACTGCAGGAAGCAGTCTGCGGTTGTGATTTAAGCGCGGCGACACACTTTGCCCCAGGGCCTGCGTGGGAGTTCAGAGTTTGACGCGCGATACTCTACAGACGAGTCTACTCGCAGTTTCTAGAACAGGCAGGTGATTACATGCCCTAATGTGAACTCTTACATACAAATACAGGAAGAAAGTCAAAGGTCATAAGATGCTAAATGTCTTCATGTAACTACAGATATCATTGGGGGAAAGTTGGGTGGGTGGGTTTACATAAATATTTTACAGAATTGAAATTCCTGATCTGTTCTCATCAATTAGGATGGATTAATCAATGTTGATGAAGAAATTTTGTATGTTTTTGATGGTGGAAACCTTGGCAACTACTAGCAAATACATCCTGTTTTAGACCTGAGGGTCATGAGTCAGAACATCAAAACGAACTACTTATTATTGTGAGGGTTTGGTTTTCATTGGGTGTTCACACTGGAATGTACTTCCAGCAGCTTCCCGACTACACTGTACGCATCGGGGACGAGGCGGGGAGGCCCGCTGGGGGTGAGGAGCCACTGGGGGGGAAGGAGATGAGAGAAGATTTTAGGGTGCCCAGAGTTTTGGAGGCTGAGTAGATCTATTTAGCCCCCAGCAGATTGCCCCACCACCACCACCACCTCTCCTTCCCTTCACTGCTCCTCCTCCAACCCTCTCCTCCCCCTGGCTTTGTGTGCCCTGAGCCCACTCCTCCCCCTTTTGTCACCCGGGCATTCCGCTTTGGTTAGCACACACAATGGGTGCTCAGTGCTCACCCTCCTGACACTGCATTCTGCCTGGGAGTGGGCATGGGAGGGAGGGGAGGGAAAGTGGTCCAGGGGGGAGGGTTAAGGGATGACAGCAACTCACCCCATGTGACCAAAATGCCATCAAGTGCCCCCTCCTTTTTTTTTTTTCAAAGAGCATCGTCTAACATCCATACAGATGGGCTGTAAGCCCAGTGCCAGTGGCCTTGGTTGGCACGGTGAAAAACAAAACCTCGAGTGTGCACGCCAGACAACCGAACAGGTGTCTCTTATGGCTGAGTGGCGATGTGCAGCCTCGCCTCGTACAGTGTGTGCCGCGGGTGCCCGGCTGCATGTGTGTTCCCTTCATCCTTACACTGCTGAGCACACATCCTAAACGGAATTTTAAGACCTGGCTTCGGAACATTTTTGTCTGAAAATTAATCCCCCCTGCATCCACAATGGTAAGAGCAAAACTGGCATGATTACAAGTCCAGGCTTTACACGTTGACATGTTTATCAAATATTTGGAACTCTTCCTGGTCTCCAGCAGGTTTTTGCCCCACCAGAATAAAAGCATTCCCTCACATATTCCAGTTTGAAAATACCTGGAAATGCACAAGTTTACCACTGTGAGAACACCCCCCCCCCCCACTAGAACCCCCAGCGCACCCTTAAGAAGATTCTTATTCTCACTATAGTTAAAAAAGGACAAATAATTCAACCATTATTTATGGATCTGACGACAAATCATCGACAAATCACAGGTGAGCTGAGTCAACCTACACAACCTCTAATCTGAAATTTAAATCCCATTTCAGGATAGCAACCGGTGGTGGGCAAGAGAACGGCTGGTTCTGTATATGTGTGTGTGGCAGCAGCTCGGGGGCTGGTGGGGGGGTTCGTTTGAGTTTCAAAGACCCTGCTTGTTCGCCCATATTTCACACCACGGTGACATCTTAAAGACTAGACAGGCCTGGTTGCTTCACCCTCTCTTTCACTTTCTGAGAAAAAAAAAGGGGGGAATTGGGATGTGAAGGGAGGGGGGCACTGAAATATATGCAAATGGTCCCCCAGAGGGGATACGAATTTTATGGGTTTAGAATTTAGTTCAGCCAACCTGAATAATCAAATGTGGGAACAAAAAAACAAGCCCCCCGACCACCTCCCCACTACCCTCGCCCCACCCACTGCCACAACTCCCGTACCACGAGCCTCAACCCCCCACCTCAGGCCTCATCTCTGTTCCCTCCTGCCAGGTCCTCACATACGAGGAGCTCAGTACGTCCAAACTCTTATTAGGATCTCCTTACGGGGCAGGCAGGGGAAGGGAAGAAAAATGGAGTGGGGGGGGGCATTGGGGGCTCAGAGGGAAGGAGAAGCAGGACCAGTGTACCTGATCAGGCAGAACTGCCGACTCCTGATTACGACACCATTTTCTCAGCAGGCTCCCCAACCTCATCCTGCTTCTGTGAATATGGAACGCAGGGCCAGCCAATCCCCTCAGCACTCCCTCTCATCTAATGGCAGAATTAAGACCATTTAGAGTGATTTCCTCTGCCTTCATGGTCGCACTCTGAAAGAGCTGAATCTTTTTTCCCTTTGCGCCGATTTACAATGTGGGGGGTCTGGCATGCAACGGGTGAGACAAAAAGTTCTACATGACTGAACATTACAACAGGTGGGCAACTGAACACAGATTATGTGAACCTTGTAAGTTTTCTTGTTTTTTTTTTTTTTTTTACTTTGCCTACATATTCCATTTTCACTGAAGTTCTATTTTAGTGAAGATTGACTTCAGTAGCACACTTACCATCATGTGGGTTCAAGAGTGCACAACCATCTTTCCTGGGGAACTAAAAGCACAACTCTGCCTCCACATCTCCATCGCTGTCCATCCGATACACAAGGTCATTCTGTGAAACGGCCAAAAAGACACTTTAAACATGAAACAACTGGTGATATTGTTTCAACAAACTGCTCAGAAAAAAAGTAACTATGTTAAATAAAACACTGCAGTAAACTTTACACAGCATCGAGCATTTACTGTGTTTCATTATTATTATCTCCGCCAAGGGAGGAGGTCATGTGACCACTGGCATTTGTCTGTTAGGAAAATAATTTGAAAAGTTATGAAGAGATTTTAACGACATTTTCAAGGAAGATTATTCAATATTCGTGACGTTCCATATTCCAGAGGGACTTTGAACTTTGCTCTTCCAAAGAAATGACCTGCTCTGCAGCCTGTGCTCTCCGAGTGTAGTTCAATGATGGTAGAAATATGTTGATCTTCAGCTCGGTTAAAAATAGCCCCACATGTTTGTATAAATGCTGTCAAACAGGTTGTACATAATTTTAAATACCCAAAGCTAAAAAATTTAATTCGGTTGCTATGACTACTCGTTATACAATACATGACACAATATATGTCATGTGGAATTGGGCCCCTGAAAATACTGAATTTCAGGCTGAATTCTGAGCCTTTTGTGTTCAAAGTTGAGATTCAGATCATTTTACATACATGTAATCCTTAGAATAGGAGCAAAGCATGCAATATCTAAGCTGATCAGATCAAAGCGATTCGATGACACAAACCCAAACTGGGTGTAAATCTGGCCGCAAATCTGCTTAAACTCACTCCTTCTATGTCAAACTGCATTACATCAAGCCCATCACTCTGGAATATGGCACAGCACCACATCAAACCACCACAGTTGGAACCTGTTGCTTTTGTGTTTCTCTTGCTTAATGATTCCCCCGCTTCTCCTCCAACCTCCAGTAGACAAATCCTTCAGCTTTATTGCCCAGACTCAAGGGCTGCAGGTGCACCGGCCACAAAAGGGAGGGACGGGAGGAGGGGATGGGGGGGCTGAAGGGCTGGAGGTGCATGCGAGAGGGAGAATGGTCAGTCGGGAGATAAGAGAGGAAGGAACAGAGCCCCTCACGGCCACCACAACCACCCCGGTTTAACCCCTACGCCCTCCCATCCTATCCCTGACCCCTGCCTCCGCCCACACCCCGCCGCAGTCCCAGACCACCTCTCTGCTCCGCTCGCCCGCCACCGCCACACGTGACTGGAGAGCCAACCACGGGTGGTGCCGCCTGGCGCCGCCAGGCCTTCTGGGGTGTGCGTGGCAGGGGACGGGGTATAGGCGTGGCAGGGCGGCCATGTGGCAGGAGCTGCTGGCTTTTTTTCTGGAGCAGTAGAGGAGCAGTAATGAGTCTCAGCTACAGCTGTGCCCGCTGATGCCTGCCCTGCAGCGGCCCCTCAACCCCATTTCACCTGCAGCAACTTGCAGCGTTTCACTTACCTAGAACACTTTAAGGTCCCCTTTTTTTTCCTGTTCGGAGATATGGGAAAGACAAAGAATTCTTATCATTATTATGTCAAAGTGCAGCCACAGGGGGGCTGAGTTTATTTAAGTTTTAGATATTCTTTTAAGAATTCCAACTTTTCTTCTCAAAAGCGGAAGGAAACTCGTCTCCACACGGCAGAAACATCCAGGATTAAAGTCATTTTTTGAGGACAAAGTTGAATTGTGGGATGTGGAGTTAGAGGGAAAAAACCTGGAAAGATTGTAGATAAATAACAATTCAAACACTATAAGCTATAAGTGATTTATTTAGTGATATGACAGACAAAAAAACCCAACTAAATAGAATGTGTATTTCTTTTATTTTTTCCATTAAAAAGCGAGACAGGATGTTTTCGTTCGGAGGAGCAGCACCAGAGAGCAATACTTCAAAGTACTCTTCCTTTTATTATTATATAAATGTTTTTAAGCCTCTTGGCAAGAGCACTCTTCTGAAAGTTCTCTGTAAGCCCAGATGGAAGTGATTCATGATTAAAAAAAATAAATCAATAAAATCCTTTAAAGGTCAATTAAATTTGTTTTCAAAAATCATCCCAGTTTATTGCAAAATAATTCACTAAGCATCACCGACACGTGTCACATTAAAAAAAACACACAGTTAGACAGTCGTGTTTTTGAGGGGGTTGTGAAAACGTGGACCCCAGAGCCTCGCCGGGGGAGCAGACGCCATCACTTCCCCTCACGTTGGAGACAGGCTGGTTCATTTCTCTGTCTGCTAGAACCTGGAGCTTTGATGAGCACACCTCAGGACCTCTGCTGCTCTTTTGTTCATCAGGATGACGCCCATGATGTCCATAAGGATGAAACCCGTCGAGATGAGTCAGACGTCAGAGTCAGAAAATATGGCAATCGATATTGAGCATTTAAGTAATTGTCAAATTCAAATGTGGGGGTTGTGTCAATTCCTAAACATTCAGCAAGGACTTTTTTTTTAGATTAAAAGAAGTACAGATAGATATGTGTTCAGTATTTTATATCGTTGAGTTGCTACGTGGAGTTTGCGTGGTCTCCCCATGTCCGTGTGGGACCAAACACACACAGACACACACACAGACACACACACACACATTGATTAAAGACTCTTAATTGTCCTTCAGTCTGTGTGTGAATGGTGTGTGTGTCCTGTGATGGACTGGTGACCTGTCCGGGGTGTATTCCTGCCCCTCACACAGTGACCCCTGGGATAGACTCCAGCACCCCCGCAACCTAATTAGGGGGAAAGCTGCAGTTAACAGAAAATGAATGGATTTGTTTGATTTTTATAGAAAGCAGTTTCACAGCGCCACATCTTTTGTTTGGATGTGTTTGGAGCTATCACTGCTTAAACATCAAAACTCTCAACATGTCGTAACTCAAAGGCATATTTTTTGGTTTGAACAGGGAAACGTTTAATTTAACTTAATGGCAAAAAAAAGAGCTTTCATTCTTTTAAAAGGATAACAGACAAATACGGTTAAAATGTGTTTAGCCTGAAAAATAGTTCTGAGCCAGTGCGTAGAGCTCACCATGGAGACCAGGGACAGGACAGAACCACTGTATCATATAATCAATTCAATGTGTTTCGCATCTTTGCGTGTTTAAAATCTGCTGCGTATTTTCTCTCGCCGGTCAAACTCCAGAGGTCCCCGATTTACACAATAAAGACATCAAAGCCTTTCACATGTTTTGATTTATTGATCCCTTGGTAATGCTCCGTGGGCCTGTCGGGGTGTCACCCAGGAAAAACACAGAACTTTTATTAATAATACACCAGTGCTGATTTTAGAATCACCATTAAGCAACAGGTAATGTGTGAGCTGGCAAAAGATCTGAATACAAAATTAGGATATGACCGTTTCAAAAACACACACCACATGAGTCATAGATTGAGCAGATAATGTATGATGTCAATGATTTTTTTTTAACATGCCATATAAAACTGCTGCCAACGCCTTTGTGGTCCCACCTGCTGGAAAACCTCCAGGAGGGTTCCGTGCATAGAGATAATAGCAGAATACTGACTCTGTCACCCATGCAGATATAAACATGCAAACCTGCCTATGGGAGCCGCCACGCTGGGAACACGCCCACGGGGACAGGAGTAACAGGCCTCTCCAGCACACGAGGACGTCAGAGACACAGTGGCACCACACGAGCGCGGCGGCTCTTTAATGTCTCCTTATCTTCATGGGTAATCCTCGACGGCCTCACTGTCCTCCACTGTTTACACCAAGCACAAGTCAAGAGCAACAGCAGCGAATGGACTTTCTGGAGTTTGAATGACTGAAGTCCACTAGAAGGCAATTGAGGAACACCTCCACTGTGGCGGGAGCCTCGCGGTGAATACGGATTGAAATTAACATGACAACTTAGGAAAAATGCTTTTTTATTACTCATTCATCCCCTAAATCACTTGGCTCCCCCGCTCCTTTCCTCTGCCGGAGCTATTAAATCACCATCTTGACCCTGCGACCTGGGGCCGCAGCCATAAAGAGCCCCCAGTGGGTCAGAGGCCTGATTGTAACATTTGAATATGAAATGGTCTCGGTTGGGCCTGGAAACAGCCCCACGCACTGAGACACAGGCTGACCCCCAGGAGAGGGGTCCGCCTCAGCGGTAGCCTCGGCCCTCGGCGGCTCCCTCTTCTCTCCACAGAGCGGATTTACTTGGACTTGAGAGGGAGGGAGAGGCCGGGAGAGGAGGCTGGAGTCGGGGGTGGAGGGCGAAGCGAGAGTGAGGGAGAGGAGAAAGAGCCAGGGCGGACATTTGAATAAGACAAGAAGCGATTGGTGTTTGCATGACAAAGGAGCCCGCCATCTCCCCTGATTGGTGTCACAGTGCGGCACTAAAGCCATGCAGGCCCCCCCAGGGAGGGTTGGTGTGTGGAGCACACACATGTTTATGCATCCAAGGTGTGATATCGGGGTGAGATAGCGGGGGCCCGTCGTCAAGTTTCGGGGTCGGAGATTTGTGCGCATATTCCTAAAGGGAGAAGTTTGCATTGCTCTGAACATTAATTTACAATTTTAAATAAAACCACATTAGCAAAGGCATGAATTACAGCCAGCTACAATGAAACCTGGCTTGAGTCTTAGTCCCTCTTTTGATTCTTTTGAATCAACCATATGCAGCATTTTATTAGTTATAAGTGGGGAAGCAACTTTTACAGGCCCACAACTGCAAGCAGATGGGTTGTAAACCAGCCGACAGTTTAGCCTGGTCACCCAGATCACATATTATAAGACAAACCCAAAATATAATGGTGAAGAGACAGACATGAAAGGGACAAGAACACACAAGAGCAGCGATTTAGCGTGAACAACAATGTAAACTTTATAGGGTTTTAATAGAATGTTTTAATTTCTCTAACATAGACCGTTAACTTGGTATCTGACAGAAAAAACCCCAAATCTTTCGTGTTTGTCACATCTCTCACAAACACTCAAAAACCAGGCGGATTCGAGCACGTTGGCGAGGGGAGCCCCGGCCTTAATCCCTACCTGCTCTTCCAAAACATCCTAATTATTCCGGAGAGGTGTGAAAGCCGCCGCCGCCACTGTCCCCTGCTGGGCTGTCAGCGCAGTCGGCGGCTGCTGCAGGTGGACCTCTGGCACCACCGCGTCCCGATCGTCCCTCCTGCGTTCACACCCCACCCTTCTTACGGGGAGGAAGGAGAGAGGATCATACGAGAGGGCAAATCCAGGAACGATGAGAGGGGATTTCACAGCTCAATAAGTTTGGACAATTTGTTTACAATCCCCATTATTTCAGCCCTCGTGGGAGGAGGTGTATGCATAAACATTGATTAATTTTAGATTGGGCAGATAAGCTGGGAGCAGGCGCGCTCACAAGAATGCAGCAAAAGCTCCTTAAGTGCAAGAAAAAGTACCACAGGGGGTCAGAGAGAAGAGGGATGAGGATGAAGAAAGCGAGAGTGAGAGTTAGCGAGGTCATACACACACACACACACACACCGACACACACGCGCGCACGTGCTCTCGCTCTCACACACACACACACACGCACACAGAGCATACACGCGCATTCACACTCACACGCGCGCCCACTAACCCCCTGCAGACAAAGCCTCCACAGGCTCATCTGGGCAGGCCGAGCTGCCGGCCCTCAGGGACACACCTCCAAGAGAGATGGCCTGACTAACTCTCCATGGCAACTAATCAATAAGTGACAGAGTCAGTCAGGACTGACCCGTGGCCGAGTGGCCCACCTCCCCCAAATTTCCCAGGGTTACGCTCACCGTAAACCACACACACACACAAACGGACACAGGCACACGCACACACATACACCCACACACACGGCACCACAAACTTTTTTTTTTTTTTCTCACTTTACTTGCAGAGGTGGTGTGTGTTTGTGTGTGTGTGTGTGTGTTGGGGGGTGGGGGGGTTACAGGTTAGAGAATGAACACGGCTCCCAACAACAGAGATAAGATCAGCGCACTTGTCACGGCTGCAGCCGCCACACCTCCTTTGTGTTCCTGTCAATCTGTGTTCCTTCTCACTGTACAGGCAAACACTAATCAATATCTGTGGCCTACATGAGAGGCCTAATCCCCCCCCCCCCACACACACACCTAAACACCCCCCCCCACCTCCACTCTGCATTGTCTTGCTGCTGTCCCATACGATCTTGGTTGTCCCTAGGCATATTACATATGCCAGCACACATACACTTGGCCCCATTTTTAGGCTTCCAAGACAGGTCAGAAGAAGGGTCATAACTCTACTTTGGCAAATTAAAGGCAAGGCTACATGCTCCAGTGTTCATAGACAAAGTGGTGTTGGCTATAGAAAGGGACCATCTGTAGCAGACACACTTTTACACACTAGATTATCCTGCTCAGTGCATGAGCTTTTGCTCGGAAGCAACCATTTGTATGCAATTGCCCTTAAAGTTAATTCAAAAAGAGGCCTCTAAATCTACTTTCACTGTAGGCTGTGTGTGTGTGTGTGTGTGTGTGTGTGTGTGTGTGTGTGTGTGTGTGTGTGTGCGCGCAGATCTTCCCCCGACCACAATTACAAGCAAAAACAAGTTCAGCAAACCTTAGTAGCGCTTAGCCGGACAAAAACTTCAAAAGGATCCCGGCTGGAAAAATTAAACATACAACTAATGCAAGCAAGGAAACAGAATCCTCCCGTTTCAGCTGTTCGTGTGATTTGTGTTTGTTTTGTTTGGGACAAAAGAGGCGGTAGGTAATCCAGGCTCATATTTGACACGGCTCATATTCACACACACCTGCTGGGGCAAGCAAACACGCCGTCAGCGTCAGACACCTTAATGGATGACCCTCGCTTTATGGGCAGAGTCAGGATAAACCTGTAAGCAGGCATGTTGACATGATGGCTAAAGAGACATGCCCATTCCGGATGTGATTAATGAGAAGTGGCCGCATCACGACTGGCTCCCGCTGTCTACCTACGGGCCAAGGGAGGATTTCTCTTAACACCTCTAATAATGTGACAATTTAGCAATTATGTTTTCTACCTTTACGGGGGGGGTGGAGGGTCACATTTAACTATTATCTACTGATATGCATCAGTATATCTGGGCGGATCTGAAAAAGGAGGCTCGCCTTTGAAGCGTTCGCCACTCAACATTCCTGGCGGTTGTGTAAGGCACGGCCGTTCAGATACAGCCGCCGTTACGGACGCATTTGCATCACGGAACAAGTCGGCCGTGGTGACGCAGGGAGCTGATACTTGGGGATGTGTTCACTCCAGAGGAGTGGCGGAGGAGAAAAACACGGTCAAATGTGATTCTCTAGTGTCTCCGCTGAGTGCGTGAGTGAATGAGTGAGTGGCGTGGGTGAATGGAGAGGGGGGGGGGGCTGAGAGGACGGAGAGGGACGGCCCTCGGTGGGTCAACCCCAAAGCCCTGACCCCAGGAGGATTTGATGCCATTTTCCCACGCAGGGAGTCGACCTGCGAGGAGCTCGTTAACAACATCTGCCCCAGTTCAGGGAGATTAACCCCCCACCCCACCCAGCCAGGCTTCCACACACACACACACACGCGCGCACACACACGCACTGCTCTGCTGTCAATCCCTCGGCCCCGCCGCTCCGGACAGGCACGGCCCAGGCCGGACAGGTCACACTTGCCCCCCCCCCCACCCCCCCACCACCACCCAACCCTCTAGGCTTTCCTGGAGATCTCAGCCAGAGTAAATCAATACTGTCTGAGACGTCCTGGAGGTTCAGTCCCACACCGCACGCACGCACGCGCACGCACGCACGCACGCCCGCAGACAGCCATCAAAACATGTTGACAGGTGATGTCTGCTGGGCTGAGGAGGAGGCTCCAGATTTGAGCTTGAGATTATGTGAAGGCCGCCGAGTTGTTCCAGAAGGCGTGTTCCCGACGAAAGCTGCCGAGCAGGTGGAACAGGCAACCCGGGTGACATCACGGACGCCAGATTTGTGTCACGCGTTTTCCACTTCTGCCGTGCTGACGTTGGGACGGCGTTGTTGCTCAAGCCCTAACCCACGCACACACCCCCCTCCCCCAGGAGAAGTTTGCCCGACTAACGGCAGAGCGGCCCGTAGGAGCCTCGCCTGAGATGAACGCGCGCAAGAGGTGCGCGCAGGCCCGGCGGTGGCGGGATCCAGTGGGAATCTGCTGAATCCATGTTCTACAGGGGCTATAATTAGGTTAGTTTGTGGAGAGGGGGTTAAACAAACGGGGCCCGTGAGGTCATAGGCAGATGGAAGTGGGATATGCCTGCACTTGCTGAGTGGGCACAGAGCTCCACATGACAGGAGAGAGAGGCCCTCGGGCGAGGCAGGGTGAGGCAGCGGGGGGGGGGTTCTGGTGGTGGGGAGTCCGGTGCTGATGGCCTCACCACCAGAAAATTCAAACAATCAGGAGCTGAGCGCGCAGTCCAGCGCGGTTCAGCCTCCGTCCCACCTTCCCTCAGCCAAAGCGGTGGAGAAGCGTCCTCCGCTAATCCCGCCGAAAAATTGAATTGACCGGGGGGTTAATAATCTCCCCCTGGAGACCAGGTGAAAGGGACGCAGACGCAGCCTCGCCGGGACAGAGTCTGTAAAGTGTTTCGTGGCCGGTAAAAGTTTCGGGGAAGCGATGGTTTTATTCAAAGGAGATAAGCAGGTGAAGGCCGCCCCGAGGTTACGCAAACAGTTTGATAAACGATTTGAAATCCATCACTCAACGGGGGACATCTCCGAGACGGGGGAGGGGGGGCAGGAAAGAGAAAAGCTGCTTAATTACAAAAAAATTAGTTAGAAAGTGTGATTAGGTGATGGGTGGATGCTGGCACGCTACAATGACTTAAGACCCTGTCATTGAATGCAGGGAGGTCTAGATAATCTTTCCCCCCACAAAGGTGCGTGGGGCTAATCCAGGCCGCTGTGCTGAGCCGTGGATCAAGCCCTACAAGGAGTGTGGGAAGGCCAGCAGGACTGCCCCTGCTTCAGCCCTCTTGGTGGCCAGAGCTTATTCTTAAATGCACCGCCGACCCATTCTTCCACACACCTCTGCATGATTAATATCAGCGTAGAGGGATTCAAGCTGCAGGGATGTTTTCACGTATAGAGGAAGACAGCGGCTAAAATTCGCCTCCACAGACTGCCCCGTCTCACAGCACCGAAGATGTGGACTGCAGGAGTTTGGAGAACTTTAAACATCAGCGCAGTCAGTCAGTTAACATAAATATATTTGAGTTTGATGCTGCCTGTGTACACCCACTCCACACGTGCTCTGGTACGAGTCATTTCGTAAACAATATCGCTTGTATAATTTATTCATTCCTTAAAGGTAAAAAAACCTAAACATACCTATAAAACTGCTTGCAACCGTCATCATCCTCCAGTTTACTTGGGTAAATATTGCAATGAAATGTGTGAACTGATTAAACATGAAAGGACAAATAGTTGTTTAAAAACTAGAAAGGGAGGACGATATGTGGAATATAGGACTGCCCTCACCAATAGTTTCAATAATTTAGCCAGAGGATTTTTATAAAACCTGGAATTTGATGCAAGAACCACTTTTTAGGCTTGTTGGAGTTCAAATGACGCATGCGACGAAAATGAAAGAGCTAATTTAGAACAACTGCTATCATTTAAGCAGCTCCAGGGCATTTTCACTTATTTGTTCTAATTCATGACATCATGGTGTTACACCTGTCCACAGACTCTTATTTAACAAATAAATGAAACATCAAACACAAAAGACAGCTCACGTTTCGTAAAAATTTATTCAGCATTTAAGAATAGAGGATGGTCGTAAAATATGTAGAAACGTCAGTTTAAATAAACCTTTTCGTTCAGGATGAGTAAACATGACACTGTAGGAACCATCACAGAAAATAACATTTTACAAAAACAAATTGGAACATTTCTCACATGACATAAACATAGGGTTCACAAGCTAAAAAAAAAAAAAAAAAAAGAAGGGGGAAAAAAAAAAAAAAACTTGCTATAAATAAAACCTGCGTTTGCGACCGGCACAGTCTTAACATTTCATTTCAACCTAAATTCATGAAGGGAGGAAGGAGACTACAAAATTTGGACACAATAGAGACAACTGACATTCTACAAATTAAGTGTAAACATTAATGAATCAACTTTCCATCCAGCTTTTCTGAAATACATCAGCCTCTCAATGAGGCCACACGCCTTTTTCATAGAGAGAAAATATGGCATTAAAATATAGAAGTCCAATTCTTCTACGTAAGTTTGATTGCTTTACTTGTGATAAAAAAAAGCCTCTGTAGGTTACACTGACGGGCTCGACGTTCATTTCGGGTCCATTTCAAACTCATGAAAATGGACAACTGAAAAAGAGAGTGATAAAACTGCGAACGCTGTTTAAGCAACCAAAGAGTTCAAGTATCCGAAGTACTTTCTTTAAAAACAAAACAAAAAAATAAAACAAAAAATAAAACAAACTTGGAGTCTTTGAGTGTCTCAGATGTGAGTGAGAGGTAGCGTCCCGTTGACGCCAGTCCCTGCGGTCTGATAGTGCGGATGGACGCTGTGTAACCGGCTGCTCTGCAGGGAGGAGTGCTCCGCGCTGTCCCCGCCGGGAGGGAGATACATGCTTATCATATCCCTCAGGTCCCCCAAACACGCCCGCTGAGAGTGGGACGTGATGGCCGGTGGCGGCGAGCTGGGCTCGGTCTTGCACACGGAAGCCATGGAGCTCAGGCCCATGGCGCTGGAGGTCTGCTGCGTGTACGCCGGGGACATGCTGTACGTGGACGCCGCGTTCATGTAGGTCTGAGCCGAGGACATCATCGGGTACTGGAGCCCCGCCATCTCGTACCGGTGCATCTGCTGGATCTGGGGGCTGTTCATGTTGTGATGCTGAGGATAGGCCAGCTGGTCCTGCATGAGGGAGTACGCGCCGTTTGTCCAGCCGTTCATGTGCGCGTAACCATCCATGCGCTGACCCACCGACACCGAGTTGTTGACGGGGTTGGCTCCCGGCGCCAGCAGCCCCCCGGGCAAAGAATACTTGTCTTTCTTGAGCAAGGTCTTGGTCTTTCTGCGGGGACGGTATTTATAATCCGGATGTTCCTTCATGTGCATAGCGCGGAGACGCTTGGCCTCATCGATGAATGGCCTCTTTTCGGCGTCGGTCAGGAGTTTCCAGTCGGCGCCGAGTCGCTTGCTGATTTCGGAGTTGTGCATTTTGGGGTTTTCTTGTGCCATCTTCCTTCGCTGTCCCCGGGACCAGACCATGAAGGCGTTCATGGGGCGCTTCACTCGGTCCTCGTTGTTGCTGTTGTTCTTGCCGCCCGGTGCCGAGCCCGAGTTGGACTGCGGGAGCGGGGTCTTGATCTCGGTTTCCATCATGTTATACATTCGGCCGACTTTTTAGTGTTCACTCACAGGCACGTAAAAAGTTCACAAAACGGCACCAAAAGTCAGAGAGCTGAAGATACTGACCAGTCTCATAGGAAGGCGGAAAAAAAAAAAGTTGTGGCCAAACAGGCGAGCAAGTGGCCGCAGGTGCTTCTGGTTTCTGTCTCCGCTCAAAGCTGATCTGTCCCCCACAGTTCTGAAACAGAAGTCTGTAAACTTGCTTGCCAAGCTCATCTGTTAATAGGCCTAGTGGTCGGACCATGTGATGTGGATTGACAGCATGACAATGAGAAGCCGGCGACCAATCAGGGCGCGGCTTCCACAGCCGCCGCGTAACCAACCGGAGCTCCAGCAAGCTGTGTTTTGGTCAGAGGAGGAGGGAGAGGCAAAGTTTTAAAACAGCAGCGGAGCCCAAAACACACCGAGCACTGCATTTTGTACAATTTAAACATTTCAAACTTAACCATAAACACGGCGCCGTGAAGGAAACGCGTGTTATTGCTTCCGAGCGCGTGTTCCCTAAACGCATCACAACCGCTTTCATTTTCTACGAATTACTTTTTTTCTTCTTTTTTTTTGCTGTATTTTGGAACACTTCAAAATTCAACTCGAGCACACATGAATCAGTCCCCGTCACTGCAGCCATCTGCCCGTACAGGAGAAAAAAAACCTCCATATAATGAATTCGTTAATTCGTAAGAGAGGAGCGAGTTTCTGGGCGCGACGATTCCAGAGGTGAAACGCCGAAATTAAATGTTCCGAATGTGAAGAAATCCTGAAATATTCCCTTGGCCACTTTTGGACGGAACTCTCTTTTAATTTAATACAAAAATAATATTTTACTAGTTCTTTCACCAGTATCAGATTCATTCCCTTGTTTTAATTATCCGGCTGATTTAATTAGATTTTCTAGACAAACCAAAGTCGTTATTTATTTATTTGTGAGTCATTTTCTTCGGCGTCATATTAAACGAGAGATTATGAATAAACGAGTTGAATAAACACATTTATTATGAATCGCTATTATAATTGATTCGTTAAAGAAGATTTTATTCACTATTTCTGAGTGACATGATTTACAAATGCATTTAAAGCGCGAAACATTCCAAGAGGGTCCGGCACGACTAAAATCCTAAAATAAATCTACTTATTACAGCTAATGACAATAACAGCTTTTGCGAGTGAAACTGAACAGCGACATCGAAATAAGTGGCTGGATAATGTGGAATTTGTGCGGGGCGAAAGTCCCCGGAAAGAAAAGTTTAATACGTGAACGACCTCTTGTGGAGGCTGCGGGCTCTCCCTCGTGTGGGTGACGGCTCGGTAGAAAAGTGTGTGTGTGTGTGTGTGTGTGTGTGTGTGTGTGTGTGTGTGTGTGCAGACTTGTGCTCTCTCGGCGGCGTTAACGCTTATTAAAATGATTACGGTGAGTGGCCCCTTTTATTTGCATGTGTCTCCTGACAAACGAGCCGAAACGAGGCTCCGCCGCTGAAACCATCGCTCAACGGGACAAAACTCACACCTGCTAATGATTGCGGGAGCCTCGGCCATCGAGAGGGGCCATTAACGCCTCACCTCTTTAGATCAGCTCCGCGGGGCTCGTTTTGGTATGTGCATTTTACTGCGCTTCACCTCCTGCTGGTTTCCACCCAGCGCGTCCTGGGACGCCGCGGCGCTGCGTACCTGGACGGGTCCGGGCTCCAATGAAAGCACTGGGCAGAGACGCGAGCGGGGTCTATTTTTGGATAAATGAAATAAGAGCATTTACACCTGAGTGCGGCGTTCCAATCCGATTCAATCTAAAACCACATCTACTTTTAAAGCGCATTAAAGCTGTATGAGGGGGGTTTTCAACAAAACCTGACGATGGGAATTAAACGCGCAGGGAAGTGATCTGCAAACGGGAGATTGTCTAACCATATTTCGACCGGCCAAACATTGTCAAAATTGAATTTTCTTGTTCAGCGAGGCGTTAAAGTAGAGCAGGAGCATATAAACTAACGCCCAATTAGCAGCCATGTATGCTTATTTGTTTATCCGCGCAGATCTAAATACTGATCCGCTTGTAATCTTCTTATGGAAATTGACCGGTAGCACTGGGAGGGAGGGAGGGAGAGAGAGAAAGGAGGTAAGAACACACCGGGAGGAATGGGAGTTTGGGTAATGAGCGCCTCTGTGCAGCTAATTTCCTAATTAAGGAATGGTGGACCACCAGCACTGCCTGTCCCGATTCAATAAGCCTGACAGCTTTAAAGAGGCTCTCAGGACGCACCGCTGCACCGCCTCACTGCTGAAATGTGGACAACAGTGTCCGCATGTCCTCCTGGGGACGGCCACGGTGTCAGCCGCACGGGTGGGAGTTCGCATCCACCCACGGACGGTTCCAGGCGGCCGGGACAGGGGGGTCGCGTAAAGACGCAGCGTTCCCCCCGAAATGAACTTTATGTCTAAAAACACGAAACAAAAGCTGGTCCCACTGGCCCAGGGTCCAGCCCGGAGTCCCGGGTCCAAACTGGACCCTGGGCCCAGGAAACGTCAGTGGGTTGTCCACCGCTTGGCGCGTTTCGGACGAACTAATAAGCACAAAAATGGCAATAATGTGACATTTAAAGACAGCCCAGAGCACACCCGCATCTTCTACTGCCGCCTGTCAACAGAGCTTTACGAGTCGGACGTTTCCAATTCAGGGCGGACCAAATGCGCTTAACTTCAATATTTTACGACGGGACACAGACGGCGTGTTCGCCATTCAACTGCAAATAAGTCACTGATAATGGCGTGTAATTTATTGTCATTTAATTGCCTTTTTTTTTTTTTTGCTGTTGGGGACTCGCATCTAAAATCTATTTGTTTCTTATTTCTCCAAAAGCCTCTTTTCCCCAGCACGGTCGCACACACACAAACATTAATTTTTCGTGTCGGTTTTTTTAAACCCGCCGACCTGCAGAATCACTAACTTTTTTTGTTTCAGTTTAGTGACTGTGGGAAAGGCTTTTGAGAAACCGTAATTAACAAAGAATGGGTTTTCAATTACAGTCACAATAGAGGCCGTCTCATTAAGATTTGCATGATTTTTTTGGACGAGGGATGCAAATGAAGATGCAATTTACGCACGGTCTGCTGTTCCTATTGTGTCGGCGTGAATGGTTGCGTCCTCCCAGTTCAACACAGGTAAAATAATATTCACGGGTCATTTAAAGGAATAAAAGTGCTGCTATTATCACCTCTTTATTTCACAAGGCGAGGCTGATATTCCTGGTGGTAATTTGACTTATTTGACCAGTGTGAGGTGTCAGTGTGGAATGAAATGCTTAACAAAACAGCTCAAAATGGTTGATGTCTTGGAGTCATGCCTACGTGATTTTCACCACCACTGATTTTGATTTTTATTCTCACTGACCTTTATTTTGATTTTTGAACCAGACCAAGGCTGCCTGAGTGCAGTCTTTAATTCTGTAATTTTTGTCTGACAATTCTTAATAAATTGACTGAAATACCAGTAACAAGTCAAAAGATAACATCTGAAGCAGCAACAAGTGTGTGTAGGCTATATGTGTGTAAGTGTGTGTGTGTATATGTATATATATATATATATTAGAAGTAACATAATGAGGGTGCTCACATTGATGAGAATACACTTGCAGAGACTAAAGCAACATTTAAAGAAATTGGAGAAATTAAGGGCACATTTCTGAAGCTGTTCATTTTCTTGTCGAGAACCCAGGAATTGAAAAAAAAAAAAAAAAAAAAGCCCTGATCTTGAAAAGATGTGATTTTTCTAAAGTGCGGCTGTGTGTCATCCCTGTCCTTCAATTGTCCCAGCACAGAGGAGCTGAATGTGAGGCTTCAGCCGTCCTGCCAGGGAACGTGAAAGGACGTCGCCTGGACCCGGACCCGCTCGGGTGCCTTATTTTTGCCGCGTGCACGGCGGCGATAATGCATCAGGTAAAGTCACGGCCCCTCAGAGAGAGCGCAGATGGATGCATCTATTTAGCAGAGCTCTTCAGTCTGTCGGGGGGGGGGGGGTCCTGACAGATCATTCTTATTTCCAGTGAGGCACATTTGTGGTGAACACACACATGGAGCAGCTCGCTGGAATGTCTCCGTCATACTCATTGACCTCGGCTTGTAAAACAACATGCAGCAATCTGTTTGCCTCCTGCGGAAAATGCTCCAACTTTAGCCTCCTTCTTTCTCCCCTGCAGGCCAAGCATGTCCTCCTTCATTATGTTCCTGTGAGCAAGGCCAAGGCTGCTGACACAGACTCGGTGTAATCTCTTTAACCCGCCACTGTCGTGAGCAGACAAGGCGTGACCACCCGGCACTCTGCTCCATCTCACTCAGCCGGGTGGGGGGGAGATAGTTTCTCGTTTCTCACTTCATCACCTCGGTGGGCCGCCGACGCTTATCGTTTGGGAGGGTCTGATTTCAAGTGCGCTCGACGCGTAAGGGCGCGCGGAACCGGACGCACGCACGCTGAGGATAATCATTCTTACAAGGCCACTCAATGTAATCATGTGCGGCAAAAATCATATAGTCAGTGACCCGTGGAGCCGGCGTAATTGGCTTTTTTTTATTTATTTTCGGCTGTGGTTATTGACTAATGAAGCTAATGAAACGATATCACAGCGGAGGACATCCACGGGAGCGTCGTTAAATGAACATACAATCATTATTAGCCCCTCCGAGGCCGTCCTCAGACAAAGATTCTTTACATCCACCCAGATTAGGAGAAACATTTGGTATATGATCCGTTAAATGAAAAATAAACTATTAAATTGCTCTGAATTAAAAGCTCATATCCGTTGAAAGCTAATTTGGATTTGGTTTAAATTAGGCAGAAAATTTCAATAAATGTGGTTTTGTTTCTGAGCCACTGGGTAAGGCTGGATCCAGCCAGCAACGCCAGCCCCCTCCGCCTGGCCTCCAAACTTTGTTCAACTTTTCTTTTTTTTTTCTTTTTTTTTTTTCCTTTTAGAAAGCGCCGAATCCTGTGTACATGCAAGAAAACAAAACAGTTTTTGTCCTCCTTTAGTTTTACACAACAGTTATTTTGATGGTGGTTATCAGATTCCTGCTGAAAGACACTACGATCATTTTAAATGCTGTTATTGCCTGACTGGTTAATTACTGCGCTCATTATTTTCCGTGTATCTTTTGAATCATTGCCATGTTCTTTTTTTTTTTTTTTTTGCTTCAAAAACAATGGAAACTTTCTCTGTTTTTTGTTTGGAAGAAAGTGCTGAATCGTCACTTCTTGCTTTTTCGCCTTGCCCGAGCAGACAGCCCTCTTTTGTTTTAGCCATAATTGAGATCCCACTAATCTAGCCCCTTTTAAAAAATGAAACAATCTCTTTGTCGAGGCCTCATTAGCCTAAGATAATATTGTGAGGATGCACAATTAATTTCCAGTCTAACTTTAATTAATTAAATAAACCCAATTTTGTAATATGATTAATGCCATCGAGTTACATTCTCCTAAAAATGAATATGTAGCAGCAACATAGCACCCAGCTGTAATTGGTGCTTTTAAAACTGGGGTTAATTATAGGAGGTCATTTATTAAACCTTAAATAAGAAACAAGCACAAATTGATAAATAAATCATGAATACTATTGTGTCTAATGTAGCTGTGATTTGGAAAGAAAATGACAAATCTGTTGCGTGCAAAGCATTCGATAAAGCCGATACTGGTCATAAATTTAGTCCCAGTCAAGGTCCCATTAAAAAAGACATAATTTAATTAAGAGTTAGCAATCGCCCTCCAAATATATTAATTACCTTGAGCATGACGAGATGAGTGCAATGATTATTGCGTATTTCATTAGAGCGAGTCTTCGGGGAGGAGAGCAGATTAAGGTGGGAAGCTGACGGTGTTGACAACATAATGGATGGAGCCGACAGAGATGGATTTGGTCACCTTGCTCTGGGCCGAGTTCACAGAGGTGACACGGAGGACAACACGGCCCCCACGCAGGTGAAACACTCAGGTAAACAGGTGTGGGGAGTCTGGAAAATTCTTCTCCGCGGCCAGAAAGCGTCTCGAAATTCGGTTCGAATCACCGTTAAGGTACAGAAACATTTGGTTTATTCTCTCAAATGCTGTGAGAAGTGATTGATGTTATGGTTGTGCTGCAAAAGAAAATATATTTTTAAAGGGCCGTGAAAAACTCGGTGTTCATTTGACCTCGGAGGCTCTCGTAGTCTTTACTGCCGTGTCAAGCGTAGAAGCGCGGCGCCCGTTTGTGCACGCTGACTAGAGGAGCGCACGGCGACGGCGCCTCTCCTCCGAGGCGTCGGCGGAGATTCCCGCCAGCTGCTGCCCTGCCTGACCGCGACCTGCTCCACGGTGCCTCCAGCAGGCCTGGGACGAGCAGGCCCATTGTTCCCCCGCCTAGTCGAAACGGCCGCGGCGTTTCGAACCCCCCCCCCACACACTCACACACACACACCCACCCCACCCCACCCCCCTCCCGCCGGAACCGACGACGGGCCGCGCGTGCAGAACTTGTGCTGGCTGGCGTCTGACAGACGAACAAGCACGTTCACCATCAGAGAGGATACGCGCGGCTCCCTGCAGCCCCGCCGTGAATGCCCGCCCTCTCTCTCCTCTCCTCTCTTCACAACCCTCCTCCCACTCTGGGCAGAAAATTGAGGACACTCACCGAGCTCTGACTGGTCCTGTTGCTCCTCAATCCCTCTTGTCAGACACACCTTCCACAGCTGGCTGTCAGCGGGGCCCCCGGGAGCCACGTCGGGAGCCCCCGAACTCCCTCCCGGGCTCCGGCGGGCAGGCGTTCACGGGGGGGAGCGCCGCCCCGGGCTGTTCCAGGTGCAGCCGGGGGGGAATATAAAGAGCGAGAGACGGCCAGTCAGCGGTGTGATAGTGCACGCCGCCGCCGAGCTCTCCCTGCTCTGGGACCCATCTCATTCAGCCAAGATTGCTTCATACAAAAGTTGACAATGCACCAGTGAAAGCCATTGTTGATATTCAACATTTTTTAAATAGCTGTGCAGAATAGACAACATGGCAGGCTGCAAAACTTGGCGAGGGAAACTGACCTGGAGCTTCCCGTTTGAAAGAGTTGCCACGCTGGGTGAGAGGAGAGAGAAAGAGAGAGAGGGAGAGAGAGGGAGAGGGAGGGAGAGAGTGAGTGGGGGGGTATGAAAGATCTCCAAAAACAAAAGCACAATGCTCTCTGTGGAGCAGGAAGAGGACAATCACCTCACACGGTCACAAGCGTATACGCGTTACCGAGACGGAGGGGAACAATGGAATCAGCACCATCAGATCCGTTTAAAAACAGGATATTAGATTTCTGACCTCGGAGCTGAAAAGGGAGGATTCGGCTCACCGGGAGTAAATAAGTCAAACCCGGGGTGATGCGCGTTTAAACACTGCAGCTGATCGCAGCGCCAGCGCGCAGCTCACACGTCCTCGAGGGAGGCTGGTAGTAGACGGTCGTCCAGAGGACCCATGCGGGTCCCAGAGCCGCTCGTGCCTCCGAGGCTATCACAACATCTGTCTGTGCGTGTGCGCATGGGCCCCAGGAGGGTCCCGGGCCTTTCCTCTAGCCTCGGGTCTCCCGTAGTGGGAAGCCTGGGAGGGAAAGCCAGGGTGATCCAGTCTGGTTTAACACCCCTGAAGGCAACAGCTGCAACGCCGCAACACCCTTTTAGGACAGTCAGCCTGAAGTACAGCCACACCGGCCCCAGACCCAGCACACTGGGACAAACTGATATTTCATCATACGGATTTCTGATTTTATGTCTCAGTTATCTATCTAAAAAACCTCTACAGCAAAATAATGACAGACAGTCTAATGTCATTTGAACTAGAGGGATTAAACAATATTACACACTTTCATTTGTGATTGTGTGTTCATACTCCTCCTGAGAAGATGACTGCTTTTAAACAAGGAACACCAGCAGCACATCTGTCCCAGTGGCAGCTGTTCCATTAACATGTTATTCTCAAATTAATCTGGGATTAGAAATTTTAGGAGTTGACCTTTGACCTCAGAAACCAACATAATGACGTCCTTGAATTCTAAACACCAGTGATGTTTGTGTGTGTGTGTGTGTGTGTGTGTGTGTGTGAGTGTGCGTGGACAGGGCTCTGGCCCTCTGACATAAGCCGAGCTGAAGATGTGTGATTACCCTGATCAGACAGAAATTACAGCTCTGAGGCTGAAGGTGAAGCCAGAAGAGCCTCGCAGGTGTGTGAGCGTGGGGACGGAGAGAGAGACAGAGGGGCAACCTGTGGCGTCTTTACTGGAAATCCACGTCAGAGCGACCCATCACACACTATTAGCTGCCATCAAAGCTCTAATTTTACTCTAGTATTACACCCCTTCGCTGTGTCCCCCCTCCCTCCCCTGCTGGTCTGGATGGCGCAGCCTGGTGGGAAAACGACATTCAATCCGCTGTCCACCCCATTCAGGCCAAATTGGCAAATGACAGCTCTCCGCCTCTCAGATTTCGGGGAAGTGAGCGCTACCACCGTCCATCTGAGCCCCCCAAAGCCTGGACTGGTGAAGAGAGAGCGAGGGAGGGAGGGAGGCCCTGGCGAAGGCCCCGAGAGTGGACCCAAGGTGGGTTAACAACCTCCGTTGTTCAGCGACAGCGCTGGACAGAGAACACAGAGAAAAGAGAGAAGAATGCCTACTCAGCAGATCAAAGGAACTTCCCTGAGACCAATGGGGGGGAAGTTGACCCCAATTCCCTAATCGCACACTTTACCACCCCAGGGCCCAGCCCCGCAGGCGGATGACGGCTGCTGCCATCGGGAGGGTCAGCGGGACCGAGGAAGTGACATCTAACAGACGAGCTTTGCTTTGGTTAAAAAAAAAGAGAAAAAAAAAAAAGCAGGAAAATCAAAGCCAAGCAGCCGATCAGATCCGGACTCTTAAAAACCATTTTAAGAGTTATCATTTAGATGGTTCATCTTTTTCCACAAACCCAAAAGCGTCTTTAACGGCGTTTAAAATCAAAACACACAGAGCATTCTGTGTTCGACCAGACCGAGCCGTCCTGCTGAATGGTACTCGTACTGCTAATTAAGTGCTAATGGAAGGTCCCCCTGCAGAGAATACTAATTAATGTTCCATTCTTCTGCGGCCTGAGCGCGTACTCCAGCATGGCCTAATGAGGGAAGGCAGGTACGTCTTCTCCCAGGCTGGGTTAATAAGCACAACACAGTGGGGTCTGAGTAAAGAGGGCCATAGCAGGGGGCTTGTTTCCTGTCCCCTAATCTCAACAGAACCCCCTCAGAACCCTCACAAAGAGCCACAGAGGTAATGAAAGGATTTGTCCCATAAACTCGGAAAAATAGGCCGGCTTTATGCGCCTGTGTGGTTAGCGCCTCTAAAGTTTTGGTGTCCGCACTAATGAAGCGAGGAGGAAATTTCGAATTTAAAAGATACATGGCAACAAAACAAGCTACACGCCTCCAGGAAGTATTGTTTTTTTGTTTTGTTCTGTTTTTTTTTTTTGTTTTTTTTCTTTCCCAGGTGACAAAAGGTTTGGAAGAGAAATCTTTTGGTAACTTATTGTGTGTCTTTTATTTTTTTACAAATATATCACATGTGCAGCAATGCAAAAGTATTAAAATTCTTTAAAAAAAAAAAAAAAAACCTCGGCTGCCGAGAAATTGCTGATGTCCCCTCGAAAACAACTTCAGTTTTATAGAGTTTACAGCTTGGTGACAATGTGCGGGGAAATAAATACATTACCTGTTTGGCTGCAGGCGGGCTTGGGAATCAGATTCAAAGCGGTGAATGGGCGGATGTGCGAGTATGCGGCGGCGTGCGTGCGCGTAAACACAGATGGAGGGCAGTGTTGGAATTACCTGAGTGAGATAATGGTGGCGCATTAGATTAACTTTCAGGCCTTAAATGCAACACATTTAGGCAATCTTGTTCCCCCCCAAAAACATGTCAACGTCTGAAAGGCCTCTCTCCCGCTATCAGGAGCCTCCGGTCCCCCACGCTGATGCAGCTGGCAAGGCGCTACTGTCGACTGTCAAAACGCAGCGCCAGATCTAGTTATAAAATAATTGAATTTTCATATCAGAGGGGACCAGAGTCCCGGCAGACAATGGGAGTGCTGAGTCCTCTCTGATATTGGCTCAGGCCCTTTGCCATGCGCATGAAATCAGTATGTTAATGTTCCGGGTTTCCTTTTTTTAAGGGCACTTGTGCTCTCGCGGTGTACTCCCGATGAGGTTTCAAAAAAAAAAAAAAAAAAAATGCAACTATTGATAAGTAGGCAGCCAGCAACCCCCTCGACCCCTCCTCCCGCCCAACATGCCCACCCCCCCACGCCGCCTCCCCCACCCAACCAAACCTCGGCGAGGCTCGAGACGTTCTCGCACCCCCACCGTCCCCCCATTATTAAAATAGTAATTTATTTTTCTAAATCAGAATGACAGCTTGCTTTCTTTTCTCTGCAGCAGGCGGTGAATCACCCAGCTTTAATTACTTTCGTAACTTCGCTGACCCCGCCAGCGCGCCGCTCTGCCGGGGAAAAATGGGACCTCCAACAAAGGCCCCCCCCCACAGCACACACACACTCCTCCGCAGCCGCGGCCGCCTTTAGTTCATTGAAAATGCGGAGAAATTATCAAACTGTGTATTTTATGAGATTTTGTTAACATTTCACCTTGTATCTTCTTCACACTCCGCCTGAAAACACCCCCCCCCCCCGCCCGCAACAGCTCTTCACTCGTGGTTTCTTACTCAAGAAAAGGCAGCGCGGCGGGTAACCAAACAACCCCCCCCGTGGCCTGTGCAAAGCGCTCGTGTTGACTCAACAAGGTCTCCTGAGGTCAAAACAGCCAGAGGTCGCAGCATCACCGCTGACCCCCCCACGTCCAGGCCGTGGCCCCAGCAGCAGGTAGACACGCAGCCCTGAGGCTGAGGGAGTGTGTGTGTGTGTGTGTGTGTGTGTGTGTGTGTGTGTGTGTGTGTGTGTGTGTCGGGGGGGGGCAGGCTCCCTCGGTCCGTCCTCTCAGGGACCGCCACAGGCGAGTCGGCCCAGCCTGACTCCCACCAGGACGGTTTCAGATGTGGAACCTCTTTGTTGCCGTAGAGTCCTGGCATGTCCCGGCGTGTGCCCGGGGCCCCGGGCCCCCCGGCCCCCCGGTCCGCCGGCGCTCCGGGGCCCGCTCCATTACAGGAGCTAATATGTTGTAATCCCCACTATCGCTCTCACCTCCTCCCTGGCACGCCGTGTCTTGGGCCGTGCCACTGTGTGAACCGAGGGGGCGCAGGCACGGTTGGTCTTTTGCTGACTGCCTGATAATTGAATGAGCGATTACCCCCCCCCATTAATAGACAATGATACAGAAAGCGCCGCCATATGTACGGAATATTAATGAGTGGCTGCGGCGGCCTAGATAAGAGGAGCGCCACGCAGCCGCTGTAATAGGGGTTAAAACAATTTGCCCCAGCGCCACCTTATTTCTCCTCACATTTCCTCTAATCCTCCACTCCCTCGCCGTGCAGCCCCCCCACCCCACCACCACCCCCCGACTGGACCTAGGCGCGCCGTTGACCGCGCCGCAGCCGCCGCCATTGTGCCAGAGTACGAGGAGGGTCACATGACAATAAAATGACATGCTAATGACCAAAGAAGCATGTTTTTTAATATTAATGCTACGGGGCATTCAGGGTTTTTTTTCTTTTTTTTTTTTTTCCGCTTTATGGCTCGGCTAAAGACGCAAGAACAACTGAAGCCATGGAAACTTGCCCGACATTAAACTTCAACAGCAAAGAAAAAGTTGGACTCACTTCTAAACGAATCTCCATGCCAATCAATATCTAACATCTATTAGCATTGGAAAGCAATATTTCCCCTTTTACCTTGCAATAATTGTGCTTAAAGCTGTGAAGTACCTTATCATAGGTCTGACGGCGAAAGAAAGGCCGGTTACCATGACGACTGTGAAAGCCATTGGTTTCCTTTTCAGCAGAATAATGAACTTCTATCCTCTGTGTGTCACTCCACTCCACTCTCAGCCTCTTCGATTAAAATGAAGTCTGAGCGTCCTTGAAATCCCTCGTTTCTGCCTTATAATTTGCCAAACAAGAGAAAAACAGAGAGGGAAAAAAAAATATTCAAGGCTCAACAAATGCATCGATTCAGCGCGGGGCACAGGCATATCTCACAATCAATAGTGTACTCTTCAATGATGAATATGAAATATTAATGAAAAGGGAATGTTTTTTTTGTTGAAGTTTCAATTCTGGTTGCAAAGATGTTTGATGTGGTCATATTTTAATATAACAAGCCTGAATTTGGGTCTCGGTTTTTGCCCAGAGTGGACTGAAGTAAATCACTATTGCCACAAACTTCCCACTTTTTCCACTATTTATTTGAAATGTTTGGCATTTCAGGCGTGGGGGCCACACGCAGTCAGTTAGCTGTTACAGTGGATGGAAACCTTTGTTTTCCGCAGCATGTCAGCATTGGAGGCAGCCCGGCTATTTCTATACATCTGTGTGAGCATAAAAGAGTGAAAAAGCTTTTGTTTCTCAGCCGACATGCTGCGTGTTTGGTGACTGCACTCATCCGCAGCGTCCTTGGGCACAGACGTATAGAGGCCATAACATGGTCCCCCACCCCCATCCCCCACCCCTTTATCATTATTTTTTCTGTTAAATGTTATCCTCTTAAGGGTGGGTGTAGTGCAGCATGTATAAGTGAGGTATTTTGATTTGACTCATTCACTCGTGCTGGGCAGAGCGGCTGAATAAAGAGGGAAAAATAAATATGGTCAAGAAAAGTTCAGTTGAATCTGAAAAATAATCATTCCAGAGCAGGAGTTGGCTACAAGGTCAACTAAACGGTGATAAATCTATCAAAATGAAATACCTTAACTCAATAATAACTCAAACCCAACTTTGACTGCTAGGCCTTATTTTCTTTCTAAGAACTTCGAAATTATGGAGTTTAAATTAGATAGGAATTTAAGAACCTTACCGTACCGACGCAAATGTTTTAAAAGATGGTGGTTAAATGTTTCAGTGTGTCATTTTAATGTGATCTTTAACGTTTAAAATTGTATCGCTTTAGCAAACTGGGACAAAATCTTTATCTAAATACTATTATTAACTCGGTCTCGTTATCATTCGGTGATGAATAATGTTGGGGGGAAAAGACGGGAAATTGTTATATTATTAACGTTTTTCCTTACCCTGATGCAGTTTTGGTCCATAACTTCATATAAACGCACAATTCCTGGAAAATATTGAGAAATGAGTTTAGAGCCTATTATCATTCGTCATTCGTCATTTGCGTGTGTGCCGTTACCGTAAATGTTTGCTTTCCGCTGGGACAACACAGGCCTTGGGCGCCCTCCGGTCCCCCGCAGCGCTCACGTTTGTTTTTTTGGGGTTTTTTTTATTATTCTAGTATTAAATTTGACAAATTCATGAGAAAAGAAAAGCGACTCAGCAGTTTGCTGCGCGCCCTGGCCGGTCGTGACCACACGGGGGCGCTCATGAGCTGTTACAGCCCGACACTGAAGTTGACCCACGGCGACACTTAGAGGACACATCTACATCTCAATTCCAATTAAATATGCCCAAGAACCCTTTATTTGTAAGCTTATATGAATATATATTGAGTTCTTTATTCTATTTTGAATAATGCTTTTTAAAATAGAGTAAAATTGACTTGTTATTGCTGTGTATCTGACTTCAATTTAATTCAATTTTATTTATATAGCGCCAATAACAATATAAATTGTCTCACGATGCTTTAAAAGACCCAGCTTCAACTCTCCAGAGCAAGCCTGGGTGCAACGGTGGCGAGGAAAAACTCCTGTTTAACAGGAAGAAACCTTGAGCAGAACCCAGCTCACATGGAGAGACTCATCTGCTGAAGGCCAGCCGGGTAGAAAAGAGAGAGAGAGAGAAGGAGAGCAGGGGAGGGAGAATGAGCAGACAACTAACGTACATACATACATACATACATACATACATACATACATACATACACACACACACATACATACATCATATGTCATAAGGTAAATGATGGATGGATGGATGGATGGATGGATGGATGGATGGAGGGAGGGAGGGAGGGAGGGAGGGAGGGGTGGTTTCATATTCTTCGTCACCATCATTAAAAGGAGAGGGTTCACCTCTCTGTCCTCGGCCTGGAGGTACAGAAGAGTGTAGTTCAGGACATCCAGACCTCCCCTGTCATCCCACTCCCACACAGCTGATGGAGGTCTGAAGGACCACCTAATACATCAACGTGACTACTGGTTAAAACTCTAGTTTGCACATGCAGCTGATGTTGCTCCCCCTCTGCGGTTTGCTTCCTACTGTATTTGGCACAGTCAGATTCCTTCTTTATACTTGTGTATCACCATGACAATAAAACCTGTCTATGTCTGTTTGTACATGCTGATTTTACGACGTACCCAAATATCCTCTTAAGGGTAAGTGATTCTCCACACTGTGGTGATGCACTACTCTTGGTTCATCAATCCATCTATCCTCCTTATCTCAGTCATTTATTATTTATAGTGTGTTTCATTGTACTGGGAAACGTCTTTCCTACTGTGCTTATGACAATAAACATTAAAGCTGTTGCTCCATGTGAACAGGTTCATTAAAGAACCCTTCCTTCATACACGCAACGCCATAAAAACACAGGAAGTTTTGACTATTTCAGGTTGCATTCTGTTTAATTCCTGCACTCCACCATTTCTTTCACAGTTCATCAACCCATTTATAGAAATGGTTACACATAACATATCAATCATATGACAAAACAACAATGTTGTAAAACTGTTTCAGTCAACATCAAACGCAGAAGTGGTCAAACGAGACAGTGATGTCAAAAACACCAGTGCAAATTCACCAGAATCCACATGCAGTTTCAAAATAAACGGAGGCTAAAGCAGCTTGCACACAAACACTCGCGCCAATATAAACACGTATAAAAGTAAACGCAAGAACATCAGGTGACGCTGAGCAACATGGACGTCTCTGAGACAGAAGGGGGGGGGGGCTAAAAGGGTCCTGGAATCCTGGAGTGGAACTCCAAACCCTTGTTCACATCTTGAAAAACAATCGAGCTGCTTTGTACCGCAATAAAACCCAAAGGTAAAGAGCCGAAGGAAAATCCCTTCTCCGTTTAATGAGGCGTGGGTGTCTGGAGAGGTCCGGTCCGCTCCAGATGAGCCCCCGCCTGGACTCACAGCTGCACATGCATCGGGACAGACAACACCAGGAGGAGACGCTGCTCCTGGACAACATCAGACAGCGCTGAGGAAAACAGGAAGGATTGAGTTGTTTCTCTCCCGTTTTCTCATCAATTCATCTCCTTCTTTTTTTTAAAAATATGACTTCATTTGAAGACAGCACCAAGGATGTTGTTCGTTATGAGTCACCTCTCGAATCAGTGAGATTTAGAAGAACCGGAGCCCTCAGGAAGAGAACCAAAGTCAGAGGGATGGGTTCCATCGAGTCTAATAACATTCTATTTTTTAGACACATTTCATTTTACTGCACAATAGAGCTCCTAAACTCGGCGCTGAGCAGTGATTGTGTTCCGTCAGCGCCCTTTCCTTTTCACAGATAATCTACAGTGGCTGTCAGGAAACATTATTTTCCACAAGTATTTCCAGTTTAGAGGTTTGTTGGAGAAATGCAGTTTCGATACTTCAACGCTATGATGAATGTTATCAGGCAAAGTTAAGAGTTGTGTTCAGATGTGCCGTGTCCCCTCTGGGCTACTGTAGAAACACGACGGGCAACGATCTCAGCTTAAAGTTAATATTTATCCAAGTAGAACATTTACTATGTTAAGCTTATTACAAATTATATGAGGCATGTCTGTGTATCCATTCTATGACTTATTATAATAGGTTATTAAAAGTTCATTATAAAGTCCTCCTCGCTGGATCTCTAGATGTGAAAGTCTCCCTAACTTCCCTGATTTGCCACAAACTACACCTTTTGAAAGAAACCTTGTTTTTCCTACCAACTGATGAACATCTATGGGGTGGGTCTGCATTAATGAGAGGTGGTTTAAAGGTTATTACCAATATTAAATATTTACTAAAGGTTGTTTGTGCGGAAGCGTCGACAGCTGCTGATCAAATAAAAGCGGTCTCCTGTTCACTGCGTGGACATCTTCCATCCATCCGGCCGAGCAGCAGAAATAATAATATTGACTGAAGCAGACCTCATTTAGGTTCTCGACGTTAAGCAGAATTGTGCTCGGGGCCTCACTTCTTGTAGACCAGCGAGAGGGGGCTGCTGGGCTGCGCCTGTTGCTGCGTCTGGCTGGTCGCCGCGTCTCTTTTCCCAGGCAGGGCGGAGATCAGCCTGGACCTGTAGTGGTCCCCGGCCAGGAAGTACAGGATGGGGTCGATGCAGCTATTGATGCACACCAGCGGCCTGGTGATCTTGTACGTGAAGTTGATGGCGTCCAGGGTCGGGCAGTCCAGTGTCAACACGCGGGCGGTGTAGTAGAGGGTCCGCGTGACGTGGAAGGGCACGAAGCACGTGGCGAACACCACCAGGACCATGACGATCAGCTTCAGAGTTTTTTGGTAGGACACGCCCCCCTGCTGACTGGAGGGTAGTCCCACCCTTTTGCGGCACAGCTCCCTCGCCATCAGGCAGTAGCACACGACGATGACCAAGAAGGGGACCCCGAACAGGAGGACCATGACCACGGAGGAGTAGGCTACATAGTCCCTAAACGAGCTCTGCTTGGTGGTGTCATGGCACACGGTGCTGTTGTCCCGCGTGGACGTGGTGACAAAGACGAGGTTCGGCACCAGGCACACGGCGACCACGGCCCACACCACGCCGCACGCCACGTAGGAGTACCAGCGCTTGACCTGGGTCAGCGCCTTGATGGGGTGGCAGATGCCCACGTAGCGATACACGCTGATGCAGGTGAGGAAGAGGATGCTGCTGTACAGGTTGACGTAGAACAGGAAGCGCACCACCTTGCAGGCCGCCACGCCGAAGGGCCAGTGGCCCTGGTTGGCGTAGTAGTAGATGAGGGAGGGCAGCGAGAGGACGTACAGGAAGTCGGAGAGGGCGAGGTTGAACATGAAGACGGTGGTGGGGTTCCAGGGGCGCATCTTCAGGAACAGGCACAGAGCCGTGGCGTTGAGCGTGAAGCCGAAGACAAAGACCAGGCTGTAGGACACGGGCAGGAGGATGTACTTGAAGTCCTCGTCAAAGCGGCAGCTGTAGTTCATGACCGAGGCGTAGGCCATGCTGCTCGGAGGGTCGTGGGACGCTTCTATCAGGACCTCTCAGTGGGACACACGTCCAGAAGACGCCGATCCTGCCAAAGACAACGCGTTGTGAAGCCCGTCCCACTTCTTCTTTCAACTGTCCGTGCACACTAACACGCTGGACGTGGACGGCACACGTGCACATGCCTCAAACATAACTGTAACTCTGTACTCACGCCCTCGTGTTCACTACTGAGGCGTGACCCACAGATGAAACATTTTGTTTGAGACAGGTGCTGAAAAAGCTCCTAAACTTGTTTATTTTCGCACTAAAAGTCGCAATCACGTTTCACAACACCAGCAAAGCTGTTTACACTGTAAATAATTATCTTTATAGACTGTTTATGACACTCTCACAATGGTTTCCTGAAAAACCAGACTTGAGTACATATTTATGAGCCATGTGACCTCATTCATTATTGTTATATTCAAAGCATTTACTTGACTGCAGGACTTTTAGTAATTTTCAGTTGGCGCCATAGTTTCATAATACTTTCAAGATTGTTTTTACGCTACTTTATTTAAATTAAGCAACGACATTACTAGAATGGTGGATCTGACTCCTAATTCAAGTATTTTCCTAACCTAATGAACAGGAAGCGGTAATGACTGCGGCACTGTACTAAAAGCAAAACCCGTTTTGAGGTTAAATGTCGTCTTTGTTCTAGTACCTACGCATTTTTATCTAATGAATGATCCAACGTGATCATGCTTCCAGATCCTGAACTCAGGTGGATATTCTGGATGGATAAAGTTGCGCAACCCCAAAGTCCTGGTCACCACCACGCGGTTCCAGCCCGGAGGGTCGAGCCGTCAAAGCCGTCGTACTGACCACTGGAAGCGAGTTCGATCCCCCTCCAGAAGAGCTCCTCAGACGAGCCTCTCATCCAGCCGATCGTCCGGCTCCGGCTTCGGTTCCGAGGCGGTCCGCAGCGCTGCGCATTATTGGTCGGTACCGGAGTCCCGAAGCGCTCATGAAGACATGAGGAGGAGGACGAGAAGAGGAGGAGGAGGAGGAGGAGGTGCCGTGTTGGGCTGAAATGGGAAGTCACCCCGCTGAGGGGGCAAAACCTCCGCCCATGAGACGTCCTCAAAGAAACCGACCGAGATCTGCTTCTGGGATTAGGGATTAGAACCCACGATGTCACAGTTTGGGCATTTGGAAAAACTGAACAAAAACCCCATTAGAGTTTTTTTTTGTTTGTTTGTTTTTGTTTGTTTTCGTTTTGCTGGATAAGCCAAGTCTGACCTGAGTTAACACCAGCCTGGTAACAATACTGGTTTGGTTCCCTCACACTGGGTCCCAGTGTTTCCCTCCAGGATGTGTACGTAGTGATGGACGCGTAATTCCCACGCAGGACAGGACTGACTGTTAATGATGGTCTGATATTTGCACAGCTGGTGCACATGCACGCAGGCAGCCGCCGCAAGAGGAGCCGTGAGTTGGAAGGAAGGCAGCTTTGGGATGAAGACACCTCATCTGGAGCCCTCGAGGGGCACTCACAGGAATGAAGGCCTAGTCGCGGTTTTCAGTCTAAAGTCTGATGATAAAGACAGAAAAACTGTGGGAGAGAGGAAGCACGGGGCTGAATGAGTGACTCAGTGTTGATTGATTCATGACCGCACAAAAAACACACACGGCTGTGTGTTTGCGTGACGCCCGAGCATCTGTAAAGCAAATGTCAACGTACGAGCAGAGCTGTTTTTAATGAAATTGATCACGACCCCCCCCGGCCCCCCCCCCCCCCTCAATAATGAGGGCAGCGCTGGTGTCAGTGACCCTGCGGTCTTTGACTCACACCGTACCTGCAGCAGGAAGTCGTGAGGGGGGCCTGTTATGAACAAAGGGGAAAAACAACACTGAGAATCATACGACCTGATTGTGGTGGTGTGTGTGTGTGTGTGTGTTTGTGTGTGTGTGTGTGTGTGTGTGTGAGGGGCGGTGAAATCACACCATTTCAATTCACACAACCACGGTCCTCGTCACTTTCTGTTCATGGTGGGCGGCGATGGTATTGGTAATTCTCGGAAATATACCAGATGCTGTATTTATGAGTTTTCACTTATTATTGTAAAAGAACCATTCAGACACTAATTTACTAGACTAAATCACCTCTGATTGTACTTTTATTAGGTCCCTGATTCTGTTTTTGGTTTAAAGTGGCCACTTTCTAATCAAAGAAGTCCATATAAAGCTAACGTTGATGTCTAACTTTCTCACTTGCACAGGCATCGCCCGTGCTCCTCGTATCACCCACAAGGTGCGAAAGGTCAACAGAGACTGGTTCCTGGGCCCGGCACCGCCTGAACCAACGCTCGCGCCTGCTCAACAGCGTTTGGGTCGACCTTTAGGGGTTTAACCCTTCACAGTCGCCTTCGTCACGATCGCTGGACGACGGAGCCGAGCGAGCGAGGCGACGGCAACAGGACGACGCGGTGAAGACATCGGGCTCGACTCCTCGCAGCAGCTTAACAGACGAACAAAACAACACGTGCAGCAGTGTGTGTTCTGCTCCATAGCTTTATAAGGGCTTTGTTTTTCTACAGGCACACCGGGTTGTTAACAGGAAAACACACCACATCGTATACTCGTCTAAAATCCTTTTTTTTACACAGTCAAGACTTTAGTGCCATAATGAGTATTCAAACAGGTGCCGGTGTCTGGAATCATCTCAAGTTCCTCATTTGTCACCATCGGCTGTCGGGGGGGACGCGGAATAAATCCGCCTGCGTGACTCCGCCGCTGTTGACACAACTGTTACAGTATCGATCGAGCAAATGAGAAGGTGGAATGATGGTGAAAGTCCAGGCCGCGCGTTGCTCAGTCTCTGCGGCGGATCCTGACGCAGGGGTGGTGGAGGTGGTGGAGGTGGGGGGGGGGGTCGTGATCCAGAAGGTCCTCCTCAGTGATACCACTGCAGAGAGGTGACACGGCAGTCATGAACAGGGAACGATCGGCGCTCTTCCAGTCAGTCACGCTGTCTTTAGGTGGTGTTAAGGTAAAATTGGTTTAGGTACGACAAATAATTTCCAATTATCTGGTAACCGTGGTGACCAATGTTTGGTTTGCTCCTGGGGAAAAAAATATTCAGAGCGTGCACTTCACATCATTAATATTGCTTTTCTTCCCTGACGTTGAGGATTCTCACATGTGAAATAACACGTTGCAACAGAAGAAAAGAACATAAAAAGCTTTTTTTTCCTTCTCCATTCTGTTCCTCTCCTGCCTTTTGTCGCTGCAGCGTTATCGTCTTCGTAAAGCTCCATTTATGTGGCGTCATATTGTGCGTCTGACGCAGCCAACGCGTTTAATACAATTAAGCCTGAAGCAGAATCTGGGTTAATGACACACGCGCGCCTTCTCGTCGGCGTCTATCTTCTATAAATAAATATTCCTCATGAGGGTTTGGAATGGGGCAACTAATGAGAGTTAACCACCGTTTACAGTTGTAGGGTAAAGTTTTTTTTTTCTCACTGTATGTTTATATGTGTTGGTGTTTACATATGAGTGAGGCGTGTATATATAGGTATACGTGACAAAGATGAGCAATGGAAAAGTGACACGAAGCTTTGTGGGTTTAGGTGTGAGGAGCGTTCTCATGCAGCTGCAGTCGTGTTCAGGCCTTCAGCAAGCGCAGCGAGACCTGACAGCGTTTGTTTCCCCCTCATCGGACTCTACGAACGCGCTGCTGATTGTGGAGTAGCGTTCCTTTAGATCACAGCAGGCCTGTCTGCAGAGGCAGCCCGAGGAGACGGGTCCTGCGGGGTACGGGCTCGAGAGCAGGCTTTACCTCTTTGTCCCAGCTGCAGCCTCGGTCCGCCTGCACGGCGGGGCCGTTCCTGTATGCCGGCCTCTGGCCGGCCGCGGGCGGGACCCTCAGCTCCGCGGGGAAGAAGTCGACCTCGCTGAGCGACTTGGCGATTTGCAACGCGGTGAGGGAGTTGTCCCCCGTAGGCCCGGGAGGTTTCTGCTCCACCACCCAGGGAACGAACTCCTGAGAGCGTGCGGCCTGCGTGGGGGCGTAGGGGAAGGGCAGAGGCGCCTTCGCTGCCCGAGCAGTGCTGGTCCTCTCCGCAGGCTCGTGCTGGTCCCGCCCGGCTTCTTCCCTGATGATTGCCGAGTGGTTGATGTACAAGTTCCTCAGGTTCTTCTCAGGCAGAATGGAGTCCTGAACAGCTTTTTTCTCTTTCGACTTGTCCCTGGGTTGTGAACTGCGCTCGTGATACTGCGGAGGCGGAGGTGTGGGAGACGGGGCCTGGGTTGGGAAAAGCTGATAGGAGGAGTTGGTGTGGGGGGAGTGGAGGTCGTTGGTGGGAGTACACTGGAGGGAAATGGCCGGGATCTCAATCTCCGTGAAGTCGGACCTCCGGCAGACTCGTCCGTGGTGTCCTGAGATTTTCGGGAGCTGCAGGGCCTCTTTTCCAGACCAGACCACCTGAGAGTCTTTTCGCTGAGTGAGGGGAGCGTCGTCTGACCTGCGCCCCACTGAAACCCCTTCGATGAGGAAGTAGGCGGGGTTGGTGTAGTTGCTGGGAGGTAGCTTGAGAGGAGCTGGCGAGGACCTGGAATGAACATACAAGCTTGGAATTGCATGACGTCACCGATCGTACCCTTTGCCACAACAGCTGCTGGTTGTTACGGGCTACCAGGGAGAGACGACTGTCTTAAATGAGCTCAATTAAACTCACATTTGTGTAATGAAATCCTGAAGGTTGCTACAATTCAGATCATTTTGTGTCCTTAAATCTGTAGTCCCTGTCCTTTTTCAGAGGGATTAACCGCAATTTTCATTTAGAGAAGGCATTGAATGATCAAGCTCAAAGGCCTGAAAACACCCTGAGGCATAAGCTGCAGTTCTACAGAGAACATCTCCTTAGAAATGAGGGCTGGCATTCACTAGTGTTCAGCAATATGGCATTCGTTCACCTGCTCATTGGGAGCCTGGTAGAAGCGGGAGAAACGTGGCCCCTGCCGCGATCTTTCTCAAAACAGAACAATTCTGTAAAAAAAAAGAGAGAAAAAAAGAGAAGTGGGTGAAGCAAAGCTGCTGCAATATTGATGTGGGCCCGTGTGTGTGTGTGTGTGTGTGTGTGTGGGGGTGTGGGTGTGTGTGGGTGTGGGTGTGGGTGTGGGTGTGTCCAAAACTCAGTGAATATGCATGAGTGTGGCTGAAGTGTCTGACCTGGTGACACAATACTCATCTGTCCTGTCTCAGTGTCTCGGAGTGCATCTGCTCAGGGTCAGCCAACTACGAGCCAAAAGAGGAAGCAGTCGACAGATACCAGCAAGCGTAAAGCCAAGCTAGGGATCAGTGAGGAACCAAAGAAAGGAAGCAACATGAGACTGGCCTGAGAGTTTATGCGGCGAGAGTGGGAAGTGATAGTGGAGGCGAAGCAGAGGCACCGTGGGCTGCGTTTGGCCTTTTGACCCACCGTAGACTTTTTCCCGCACTGCCCGCCTGTCCTTGGGCACGTGGAGCCGGACCCGTCCTCTGATAGAACCCATCTCCTCACCTCTGTGGCACAGGAAGGTCTCAAACTGCTCCGAGGCGCCGATCAGAGAGCGCAGGGCCACGCAGCATTCGCCTGTCACAGGGTCAGGAGGAAGCCAGCGGTACTTGTGTTTTAGGAGCTTTTTAACTTCAAGGAGCTTTTTAGGAATCTTATCTTGGGCCCATTTACACGACCAGATAAATCAGAGTGAAGTAGTAATCACATCTGACATATTCACACACACTTGCAGTGCAATAGCAGTCAGGTCCATGGCGACATATCCTGTTATTTCAAAACATCCAGTGTGGTTGAATTTTGCATCAGCTGTCCTAATGAACACCTACATGCTGCTTTTATTGTCCATATTAGGTGTCTTCTGTTGTTCGCTCACATTGGGACTGGGAGGTTTATTTTACACATTTGCAGATTTGAAAGAAGAAAATAAAGGAAAGACTGACAGGTCAACATCAGGGAGACGTCTGACCATGTGATAAAGCACATGAGATTATGCCCTTTATGTGATCACTTGGATAATCTGAAAAATAACGTCTAATAATCGGGTAACAATCAGATTACGGCGGTGTAACTGGTGGTGTAGACAGACTGACCGTAGGACTCAAAGCTGTCGCAGGACTTGATGGACAGCAGCAGATGCTGATCCTGAAGATACTCCAGGTCAGACATGACAGGCAGGAGCTGCGATACATGCCGAGAGAAAAACGCAATCAACTTTTGACTGCGGCCGACAATTACGCACGTTAGCCCATAACCTCCTAACCTTCGGCAGCTGTTTGAAGGACCATCCCAGTTTGAGGAATCTGGGGATGTCGCAGCCCTGCGAGTCATTCTCACTCGAGCGCCGTGTCTCTGCAACAAGACCAGGTTTTGTTCTGTTTTGGTTTTGTTTTGTCGTGCTGTTGCACCCCCAGGTAAAGATCTCCAGGAAACACCTGTTGTCGCTCTACCTTCCAGGCAGGACGAATGGAATTCAATGAAGAATTTTGCCTTGCTCGCTGTCTTCACAATGGCCTCGATTCCTTCCAGCTCGATCCAGGCCCTCTCCACGCTCCGGCTCACATCTGTGCCAGACAGACACGCGGCACCGCCGTCAGAGCAACGCGGGGATTCAAACCAATGTCGGTGGGACGGGCGCCCGCGGCACCTGTTCTGGCGCTGAACGGCGGCACCACCCCGACGTCAAAGGTGGCGAAGACGGGGGAATGATCGCTGGTGAAGATGTCATCGGTGCAACCTGGCAGCGCCAGCAGACGCACACACAAAAGGACAACAAGTTCACAACACTGCACAACACACAGGAAGTCTGTCAGTGCAGTTGGACCGGATGTGGTTGAAAAATGCTGGATGCAAAAAACAGTTGAGATACTATTTTTACAGTCTGGTATTTTGCTGAGATATGTTAGAAAAGAAGGAAATGTGTCAACAAAAAAGTGGAAACAACCCCTTTCTTTAAGAACCAAAAAGCAGGAGGGGGTAAACCGATTCCTTTCACTTTGACTGTGCACTTATTTCACTAGCACAACTTTTATCACTGTTAATTTAACATCATGAGGGCCCGAGCACCGAAGGCGGTGCAAAGCCCTATTGTATTTTCATTCACATTTTGTAGTTATATGCACTCTTTCTAGAGGAATAACCCTTGAGGGCCACGTTTTCCCTGCAGGTCTTACCGTATGCCGTGCAGGTGATGTGCGTCTCTGGGTAGGACTTCCACAAAATCCTGTCGCACCATGACGGAACGTTCACTCGCACCTGCAGATAAGCATCCACAGCATTTTGGGACTCGCTGTGCCGGAGACTCCATTATTAGCCTGTGGGTTAATTTGTGACCTTCTATGTTTAGAGGCCCTTGACAGCTGCTGTCCTTTCAAAGGGGATAAAGTTACACACAAAAATATCTGGCATCCTTGTAGGAACCTCTCTTTGTTGAGGAATACTGCTTTGACTGTCTGACATGAAGCTACAGGCTCACAAATAGAGCAACGAATGCGATAATTATTAAAAACATTAAAAACACTGACGTTTGTGTTCGGGAAACAATAAGGCGTCCGTTCTTAAGTGTATTGCTCAAAAACATCCTTTAGCAGCCTCTCAGAGGTGCAGGTATTATCTTTACAGGCTTTCAGTTTTTCCTTTGTCCTGCAGCTGGAGGTAATTTTAAGGAGACGCCATCCTGTTTTTCTCCGCTAAGATAAGTGACTCACTCCCGAAGTCTTGTACTTCTGCCACAGGTAGCAGTCCCTCGACCCCCGCTCGTACCGGTAGGTGGGTGGAAAAGTGATCTTCTCTTCGCCTTCACCAGATAAACAGAAAGAGCAGCACAGATTGAGGCGAGCAGGGCCGACGGCTGAATCCTGACTCATTGGTTCTGTTTTCTGCATTAACCTTTGTGGTACAATAAGTGTGATTTTTATATCTTTATTTAAAAAAATCCCTGCAGTTCACTGAAACTCACTGAAATTGAGGAAAGCCTTCCTCTTGTGTCTTTCACGGGTCAGCTGGTCTGCACACATGAGCTCATCAAACGCTCTCTTAGAAACGTGTTTGAGGATATCCTGCAGAGCATCGGAGGTATTAGGCTTCGTCATTTTACTGTTTTGTTATCTTCAACCTGTTGGGCCAACCTGTACATCCAAATCGAGTCTGTAGTTGAGATCTCCACACCAGAAGAGATGGGTGAAGCGCAGGCTGATGTCAAAGGTGCTGTGTTTGTCACCCAGGCAGAGCAGTCTGAGGATGTCCACGAAGTTCTGATTCCTCCTAACCGCCGTGCATCATTAAAAGAATGAATAAAACAGCATACGTTTTGGTTCTGCAAATATGCATGCTTGCACACACCTCAAGATCTTCTCGCTTCCGGAGGTCAGGTGGCAGTTAACAAACCCAAAAGATGTCCCGTTGAAGAGAAAGGAGATGCCGACAGCTCCCTTGTTTCCTGAAGTCAGACGCACAGGCTGATGCGTTAAGGCTCATTCGAAACACATGCGGATGGTCTTTGAGCTGCCTCACCCAGAGTGTTGCCCAGGCCCGTCCTCACGCTGGCCGTGTTCACATGGCTGATGCGGGCCTCATGCTCGGGCTTGACGAACACGGCCAGGCGCAGATTCCAGAGGGACTGCACTGCCACCTACAGGGCATTAGCGCTCATTACACGACACCCTGCTCCAGGCTGAGCAGCACACACTCCACACACACTTTAAAAGGTCCAGCAATCATGCCGATAAACGACACAATATGGGGCTTGCATGACTATAACTTACACAAGTACTATTGAATTTGATTCCAATTTGTGTGAGAGCTGAAATGTGACCTTCAGGATCCTTAACCTTCTCCTTCCTCTCAGGTCAGAGCCAGATATTTATTTTTACCGTGTAAATAAAGTGAGTCCTTTCAAGTTATTTGGGAGTATATAGTAACAGTTCACACAGGAGAGGGAATATTTTGAGAGAATGATTAATGATTTGAAAAAGTGTTAATGTGTAATTTCTCTATTATTGTCAAACCTGTCAGACCACTTTTAAAACAGCACAATTTTAACATTTTAAGATTAAAAACTACACTGGAATATTTCGAAGAACTCCATTTGGACTACCGAGACAGAAAAGTGGATGAAAGGAGTTTTGGTAAGATGAATTACTTGTTTAAATTCGATTTGAGTGTAGCAGCGCAGGGTGGCCTTTATGTGCTCTGCCCACTCCTTCTCCCCTTGAGGGTTTTCCTGAGTCCCGACAGCGTAGATGTCATGTGGGAGCAACGCGGTCGCCTCGTCAGGGGTGTGTCCCAAACCACAGCACGTCATCCAGGTCTGCAGAGCACGGGGGGGAGGCGACCCCCCTGCAAACACAAACCAGTGAGGTAAAAGCTGATCCCATCAGTGGGAAGGGGGGGGTGGCTGGTGGGGGGGGCGTTTACCCATGTTCCAGGTGCCAACGAACACAGAGATCACGTCGGGCTCGCTCTGCTGCGAGTGCTTCATTTTCATCAGCTGGAGGAGGTGGCAGAAGGCCTCGCGCTTCTGGAAGGAGGAGTGACTCTGTGAGGAGCAAGGAAGGCGCGGGGGACTGCTCCCATCTCAGGGCGAAGCTCTCTCACCCGCGCACTCTCGAACATCATCTCCCGCGGCGTGCTGTGGTGGCTGTCCACGACCATGCGGATCTTGCTCTGGAGCTTGACGACCTGCAGGACTGAAGCCCAGGCAAAGCGTCAGCAGGGGGGACACACGCCTTCGCGGGCGGTTCGGCGGGTTTCGGGCTCACTCCTCTCGTGCGAGATCCTCTCCACCCCGAACGAGCCGGCCTTCCTGTCGAAAAGCAGCACGCCCGCGTCCACGTCCACAGAAACCGTCTGCCTGCCGTACCTCAGCATCTTCACCTGGACAACCACGGAGAAGCTCCCTCACTGTGGTCAAACAGTCAGAATGTCCCGTGTTCCCGCGTCGCACCTCCACGACTATTTACCTGGAAGGCATTAACAGGTAGCGGTCTGGCGGGGGTCTTTGCGGGGGCTGTGTTCGGGGGGGGTCGGCTGGAGGGGCGGGGGGGTCTGCTGCACTGCCAGGTTGTGGTTGGTCACTGTGTGCTGCAGGGCTTTCAGCACCTGCGAGGCGAGGAAACGGCGGGGTTTGTAGGGAACAAGAGAGCGCCGCAGGAGAAGGGCCACGTTGAGGAGAGGAGCCACATCCGTGTTGCCATTATCAACAGATGGGAGAGTGTTTGACAACACAACATACCCTTTTCTCCAGTGAGGAAAGGAGGCTGACCAAAGCTGAAATCTTACACAACAAGCTGTCCATTTCCATCTCTGGGCCCTGTGTCGGAAAATAGAAGTTATAAGCTGCGGATTGTTGGAAAAGGACTGTTAAACGGACATGTTTGAAGCATGTTGTTTACTGGTACCTGTCCTTTTTTATGTGTTAAAGAGCAGCTCGGGTGGTCAAAGACCTTAGCCAGGGTCTCCAGGCTCGACAGTGTCATGTCGATCTCCCTGCAGAGCACATCCATACGTATCATATTAATCCGCAGATATATGTTTTAGTAAACACCAACACATGCTCCGAGCGTCTCGGCTCCATTCAAGGTTAGCGCTAAAAGCATAAAACCCTGACCCGTGAAGGCCTTGGCAGGCCGTGCCCAGCGCACATCTGAGGTGGTGTAAAGTCGCTGCACCTTTATGCACATTCTCAATGTCAAGAGGCAGCTCATTGAAGAGATAAGCTTTCAGAAGACCGAGCACCTCATTACTGGAGCTGCAAACAGGAGGAAAAAAAAAACAAAAACAGAATTCACAGATGAGAAAGGGCGCTCTCTGAGCACTTCATCGCTGTCTGAGCACTTTCCAACGCTTGGAAAACACCACCTGGATGTGTTCAGGTCCTGAAACCTGTCCAGAAGAAAAGTATGTGGAGCTGGTTTTGCTGGTGCTGTTGGAACCGACACCGTGTTGACGGAGGAAGAAACAGGGGGTGGTTTCTCATCATCTGTGTACACATGAAACACAAAATCAAACAATAATAGAGATGAAGACAGCCTTCATAGAAGGAGCGCTGGAGCTTGAACGCACGTGTTGTTTTGCAACGTACAGCGTGTTCAAATAAAGAGATGTCCAAATGTGCGCGTCCAGGTACTGAACAGTTGTGACTAGTGGCTGTGACAGATAGGGGGCGCACCTGAGCTCTCGTCCCCGATGTCTGTATCACGGGGAACGCCATAGAGCAGGGGGCTGACCAAACCCTTGTGGGGGTACTGGTATCCAAAGACCAGGTCCTCCAGTGTGCGGAAACAGTTCACCTGCACGCCCTGTGTTGTCTGTCTCACACACGCACGCGTGCGCGCGCGCACACACACACACACACACACAGTGAAGTGCAAAAACTCTCATTGAAGTGTTTTTGTCCAACATTATACATTCATTTAGAAAAACATTTGTGGAAATGAAGTAATAAAACTCTCATTATTAGTGCTTATCACAAACAAATCACCTTGATTTGCATGGTCTGCCAGGAAAGAGAAGCACAGATGATGAGCACTGATAAAAGCATTGTGTAGCTTTCGGTGGTTAAAAAGTAAAACAACTGGTTATAGCTTTTCTTTTTTTAAACATACTCTTAAATGATAATAATAATAATGACAACAGCTGTCTGTCACACAGGGGGTGTGGAGAGTGGAAGAGCGGGTAAGTGGAAAAACAACTGAAATAGCAGCAGAGTTTAAGGTCCAAGTTGATTTTTCCAAGGTTTGAAAATGAGCGCCAGGCGATCGTTATTAAAATGACTTCTCGGTATTAAACATGAAGGCACACAAGAAAAAGAAAATTTTGCGGTTTAGGCCCTCACAGCTCATTTGTTTGCACTCTTGCTTTCTCGCTTCATAACGCGCGTCCTGTTCTGACTGCGAACCTTGTGTTTCGTGTGTATTTTTATATCCAGCGCTGCTGCTACAGACTGCCCCATCCAACAGGCTCATTATGGCTGACACAAACACCCTTGTGTACACACATGCAGCGACAAACGAGCCCTCTCCGTGGGTTATGGCCCAGTGTGTAGGTTGACCAGGAATCTCTGGGACATAAAAACAATTTCTCCTCTGTGCAGCCGAGCTCGCGCCACAAGCACGCAGCCGCATGCCGTCCAGGAGAAGCTGAAACCGTTGCAAACATCGCCCGCATCTATCGCCTTTTCCTTGCCTTCCTTCCGTGTGTGTCTGCGTGTGTGTAAGTGTGTGTGTGGTTTAAGGGACGCTCACCTGAACCGCCAGAAGGCCGTCTGCATCGGGAAGAATTCGATAGGTGTGAACGTGACGTTGGAACCTTTGGGAACCAAGATTCACTGTTATTGACAAGTGAGCATAAGAGAACATGTGAACAAATATGTTCTAAAAATAAGAACCAGATGCTCGGCGGTCATAAAAGGCACTTTAACACAGTGTCAGTTGTTTTACAGCTGGGTCATTGATGTGGCTTCTGTGTGTGAGAGACACTGGGACCTTCGCTCCATCGGTTATTTGTTTCGAGGAAGGCCTTAATGATGTTGGAGGGAGACGGAGCCTAGATGTGGGGCGAATTTCAACAGAGGAATGACATATTGAGAAAGGAACCCAGTTAAAGAGGGAGCACTACCAGCAGCTCAACTTTCAGGAATGTATCTGGCTCGGGCCGAGGAGCAGTCGGCGTAGTGCGGTCACCGGAGCTCCCGCCCTCTCTCAGGGGCCCCGGGGAGGAAAGAAGGGCGAGTGGGGAAAACAGGGAGACCTAGGCCAGGCTTTGAGGAGGAGCGGCCGGCCTCGGGAGGGGGCACGGGCCTGGGGCTCGCCCCGCTTGCGCAAGGCCAAGGTGACGGTGATGGATGTGAGGCCAGTGAGTCGATTTACAGACGGGGTTGTTCTGCGGTGATGAGGACTTTATGAATGGCTTCCTGTCCCGTGGGCCAAAAACCTGTTTCACAAGATAGCTTGGATGTATTTCACATAATGTGAAATCCCAGTCTCCTCCCTCTGATCTCATGATACTTCACGAAATGAGCAAATTAGTCACAAGCAGGATCAGTTCATTTTCATTTTTACTGATGTGCAACTGAGCTGTCGTTGACTTCAGTCTTCAGAAAAAGACCACAAACATTAGATATTGACCGTGTGAATCCCGGCTCCACATGTCAGGTCAGGTGCTCATGACGTGTCACAGCAAGAGAAATGCACGTGTACGCCGCATTTTAGTGCCACAAATGTATTTGCGCTCGTTTGAGGTCTTCATATACTCACAGGAGGCACAGTGCATAGGCTCCAGGCACCGACTCGCTGTCTCTCACCAGGTAGCTGCCATCCTTCCCCGCCCGCGCCAGCAGCTCCTCCGCGTGGACGCGGCTGATGTCGCGGTGATACCACGCAGCCGTAGCCATGGCGATCAGCGCGGACCGCGGCCCAGTTGAGGGAAACAATCCAGAGGGGGTGACGAAGCGGCCATCGCGGGAACAATATCTTGTCAGACTCGCCGAGCGAACTTCCCCATGGTCAATGTCAGAGCGCAACAATCGGCCTCCTGTCTCCGCCGCTCTCTCCTGGGTCACACATCCTGTTGAGGGAGGGAAGAACCACGCGGCCGCGGTGGCGGGCGAGCGCTCCAGTCCGCCTTCTCTGACGGCGCCCTCGTTTTCAGGTTTCGGCCACAGGTCGCTGCACCCAGGTGGGCGTGTTGCTCCGACAAATACAGATCATAATCACAGCAGTGTGAGGGACGGATGGGGAAGTAGGTAGACGGGGGGGGGGGTTGAGAGCTTGGGGGGTTGTTGCTGGACGGTATGAATCAAGCCGCCACTCCTGAGGACCGCGAGGGCGCCTGTAGCGGCGCTCCGAACAATCACTCACACAAGCTCCGCATGCAAAGAAGGAGGGAAGAACCAGGAATGGCAAAACAAACAAATGGAGCCTCACACGGGGGCCAACACACCCACACTCGGCGGAGGGAGGAACACACCAGATGGAAATCAGTCAGCGCTGAGCCCAGACAGGCGTGCGCGACAAACCAGGCTAATTCAAATGATTTCCCAGCTCTGTTGCCTTATAAGGGAAAAGGAACACCCTCTGCAAAGTTCAGCCGATGCCCGCTGTCGCCTCCGCGTCCTCCGGGCCCCCCCCCCCCCCTCCGGGTTCCCGCGCCGAGCACCTCTGGTCAGATGTGGTCAGCTCCCGAGGTCCCGCTTTCCTCTGCTCTGCGCCCGTCGCGCAGCCCCGCGTCCGCGCTGGCGTGGCCTCCGGCGCTCCTTCAGGGTGCTGACAGGCTGGAGGGAGGGGGCGCGCGGGCTTTCGGACAGCCCCGTTCCAGCGCAGTCACAGACAGAGGAAGTGACTCGACATTCCAGATGGCCGACATAACCAGAAGAATTCTTGCGAGGGGCTCTGCTTCTCCACCAGTGTGTGAAACAGCACACAGCTTCCTTTTCACCTCCTTCTCCCCCCCCTCTTCCTGTCTTCTTCCCTTCTCAGACCCTGCCTCCATCTCCTTCCTCAAATTCCAAACAATAAAAACAACTAACCGCAAATATGAACACGTGGAATGCATGGCCAATCTTTGCTGTACTCCCCCCTTTTTTTTTTCCCCCAGTTTCTTTTCTGATCCTTCTTACTCATTCCTTCCCTTTCTGAAAAAAAAAGGCGCCCTGCATATGGTTATGATCATCCCTCACTTTCCTATTTTTGCCCTCCTACCCTCCTAACCCTCCTCCTCTCCTCATTTTCCAAGAGCAGCCGATTTCGGCTTTGTGGGAAGCTGTTCAGTCGCATACTTGCAGTCGCACCTCTCACTAGAGCAGAAATGTGCTGACAACCAAGGCAACCGCAGCCACACTAAAACACATATTCCACTGTAATCTGATCACAGTTAATCTGTAAACTCCTTTTTTTTTTTGAGTGCTAAAATATTTAAATGATATGCAAAAGACATATTTCCATTTTATGGTTTATATTTGCATCTTTTGCAAATATTCTATGGTTTCTCAACCACCTTTATTTAAACTTTGGCCACCACCTACATATTTACACAGAATATGAGATTTAAAACTCATAAAAAAAAAACTTTAAATATAATAAAAAAGGATGGCAGATGTGTCTCCTTGGAAGGGCTTACTGTATAAAACAAAGCATTCTTACAATAAATATCTATCATATTTTGTCCGAGGTGTGTTCTCTGATGTGGTCTTGACCCCTGACCCCTGGTTCTAATCCATAATCTCGCCTGTTGCACCTGAAGGTAACTGAACCAATGCACAGACAGAGCTGGGTCATAGGTCATGTTGGGTAAGGGATTTGGATGCCTTCATTTTCAAGGGAAGCAGTTTATTGGTTTGAAAATAGGCTCAGATGTTTAGAAAAGTGGATATAAATATCGGTGTGAGGGATGCTGATGCACAAACCAAAGCTGGCCAATCTTTTTTTAATCACGTCTGTCATGGCTGGAGATCGTGTCATGACACTAACGTGGTTCCTCTCTCTATTTCTACCACATGTGCTGCTTATGCAACCACAAAATCTGAAGTGAATGTTGAGAGAGTTGAGAGTGAATGACAGAGAGTGCTGTCAGTTACTGCGTCTGAGGAAGAATCATTACATCCTATCTGAAGGATGGGGTTAAAATGATTGGTCCATTAAAGATAACATCTGGAGGGTTTTTCTATATTTGCAGATAAGGCATGTTTCTTTTCCCAACGAAGATCAAGAACATCTACTTTAAAGGGTTATACTGGAATTAATACAGTGTTTTTGTATTTTAGATTAAACACATTTAAGCCTGTTTGTGCAGCGTGGGTTTGAATAAACCCACGCTGCACAAACATTTTAGCTTTGTTTGTGTGATGTCTTTAATACATATGCTACTCAGAGCAATGGGGCAGAACTAAGTAGCCTATGTCAGGTTTTTATAAGGTCACTCCCAGAGCATTATCTCCATGTTTGCCATCACTCATAGTGAATCTGGACCTTGTCCCTGTCTCGATATAGCCACATGCAAAAGATTGTGTTAAGAAGAGGTAATACGGCTGTTTTGTAATGCACTGGGTCGAGTTTGAGGGCCCATGTCAACCTTCCATGTAAAGCACCTGCCAAACACGGCAGCAGATTAAGTGTAAGGGGCTTACGCCTCTGTTTGTCGCCTCACACAGTCAAACCTAAAATAGGCAGTCTAAACTTATACAGAATTATAAGATTAGTTTCATTTTTAGTTTCTTCAGCTGTGATATTAAGTGGCGCACAGAGATACAGTTCCTTCCCAGAAATATAGACTTAATGAGAGTGTCTCCCAAGTGAGGCGACTTGTGTGAAATGTCGTGATAAGAACGGCGCATAATTGCTTCAACCCCCAGCAGACCACCGGCTTTAGAAGCTATTATCTAAACAATGAATCAATTGGTCAGCCTGTTAGAAAATGCGAAGCAGGCCGTTGTGTTTGAGCCTTCATTGACCTGGTCACTTCATACAGCAGATGCGTGCTGGACGGCCCTGAAACCTGGCACATGGGGCCTCAGGTGGGACACGCCAGTTGATTTTTAATACTGAAACAGTACGTGGGCGGCACTGTTTCCCCTTGATTAGCTCAGCCCAGTTCTGGTTTGGTTCGGCCCGGTGAAGCATGCAGAATTCTGCGAAGAATGACAGCATTGAAATCATTATACAAATGTATTGATGTTCTTCATTAGCACGTGGCCGACCACAGATGGGGTGGTGGTAGTGATCTCATAATGAGATGAGTTGCAGAGTTGAAAACAGGAAGACCTATCAAATCTCAGCTTCGTACATGTGTGAACGCATCCAGTGATCTGATGATATAACCTGCAGCAGCACTGGCCTGCGGGGGTCAGCTTTAAGGAGATCTCCAATCCTGTTCTGAGGTGACAGCTGAGTGGAGAAAGACACAAAATCCCTGATAGATAAAGTGTGGTAATCCATCAATAAAACCCCATCATCCAGCTCCCTGGATAATCAATCCATTACAGCTGCCTGTGGAAGTGAGAAGATCCGTGAGATGGAGTTAACCTTCCTCCAAGGGACGGAGGCAAAATAAGAGTCTAGATCTTCCCCCGGTCTCCGGGGATGAACGCAGGTCCTCTCAAGGATTTTTTTTGGGCTAAACCCAAAGCATTTCTGGCTACACCCAAAGCACAGTGCCGACGGAATGTCGCACTCGCTTGGCTGCACGGCGTTAAGTCAGCAGGTGTTCTTAGTCCCTGTAAACCCGCCATGAGCGCAGATTGGGCCCAGCTTAACCGAGCAGCCATCTGTCATGGTGCCTGAAAACTTGGAGATCAGAGAGGCATCAGGACGTTTCCAAACATCATTAAACCTACCATCATGTTAAATATTTCCCTTTTACAGTACAATAACCCCCCTCCCCTCCCCTCCCCCACCACACACACACACACACACACACACACACACACACACACACACACACACACCCACACACACAAAATCATCATAATCTCTTAGCTTATGTGATGCACCAACATATTTTTACACACCAAACATGGTAATGTTCTAATTAGATTTTCTCGAAAGCGTCCCCCTGTGAGGAGCTGTGTAAGCTGAAGGGAGGTCTCCGCAGATGAAAGGTCATCGTATAAAAGCCAAAGGGCTGCGGCGACCGTCGCTCACACACAGACACACTGTCAACAGGCTGGGATTAACGCAGCAGCGCAGGAGAGACTCAGCTGAGGTAAGTCCGCTTTGCTTACTAATGAGGCGATATCTTTGAAAATCAATTTTACTTTTTGACTTTCACAGTCGGGAATGATTCAAAAGCAATAAAAGAGTCATTATTTTACAATTTATGAGGGAAATCTACTGATAATCCTCCTGACTCAAACATTCAGAGTCAGTTAAATGACACACCAAGTGTAACAGGAAGTAAAAGTCACTTTTCAGTTGTATGAAGGAGTTAACTGACTCAGCATTTTCGCCCTTTTATTTGCAGATTGGATCCATAATTTTGCCTTTAAGATGTCAAAGTAAGTGTGCAAAGGTTTGTTTTAGACAGTTGTAAAAGCAAAATTTTTTCAGGCTTTTCAGTAGAAGAGGATCACCTTTACAATTGCTTTTACATACATGAAACCAAAGCGGCACAATTCAAGGCTCAAACTGAGGGGTGAACACATTTACCCTCAAGGCTACACTCTTCATTAAGGGATACCAAGTATGTGCTGTATACATTGATGTGATCACAGATGTGTGAAAGTGATATTAGTACCCATAAGAGTGGGTGCCTTTCACTTCCCACAGCGGGGTGGACATCCAGGTGTTTGGTGTCCACCACTTAAAAATGACAATAAAACAGCACAACAACATGAATTTGTGCAACCACAGGCTATAAAAATACATATACACTAATAAAAATGAGGAGTACAGATGGATGCGGGTCAGTTTGAAAGAATCAAGATAGATTTTTTTTTCTCTTTTCTGATTTTTTTTCTCTTTTCAGGGTATATAGGAAGACAAGCGGCCATGGACATGTGAGTAACAGTCAGAACATAGTCATTAAGGAGGAGAGCTCCAGAAATAACCATTGTGGATGAGTGACTGTTTGCCTCCTTGCTCCGCAGATTGCCCTGTACTTAGGGAAGAGGGACTTTGTGGACCATGTGGACTCGGTGGAAGTCGTCGGTATGTCCTGCAGCGTCCACGCCCTCAACCATAGGAGCTGCTTTCAAACTGATGACACCGATTTTCTCCTCATTTTCAGAGGGCGCCATCAAAGTGGACCCTTCGGGCCTCAACGGCAGGAAAGGTACCTGAAACCCAAACACCTCTGGGCCCCCGTACATGCGGGAACCCTAAAGATGTCTCCGTCTGTGCAGTCTATGTCTACCTCGCCTGCGCCTTCCGCTACGGAAGCGAGGACCTGGACGTGATGGGGCTGTCCTTCAGGAGGGACATCTGGATCCAGCGCATCCAGGTGTACCCACCCACGGGGGAGAACACCACCAAGTCCCCGATGCATGAATACCTCCTGAATAAGATTGGAGAGCAGGGATATACTTTCTCCTTTCAGGTCCGTATGCCTCACGTATTTATTTAGCTTCATGCATAAGTAAAAGGTTGGACCCATTTTCAAAACGTTGCTTTTTTTCTGTTTCATTTAATGCAGATGCCAACAGATCTGCCCTGCTCCGTCTCCCTGCAGCCAGGGCCCAGCGATTCTGGCAAGGTACCGTCCCCTGCCCTACCTGTGCGCTCCACACTCACCTGGATCGGTTGATAGTTTACCGTGGTTCTATTCCTCTTCAGGCCTGCGGTGTGGACTTTGAGGTCAAGGCATACCTCGCCAATGTAGCCTTCAACGCTGATGAGGTCATCGCGAAGAAGTAAGTTTGGCGGAAGACAAAGACGGTTAGATCTTGGGTGTCTGATCGCCCCCTGACTCTGTGTTTTTTGGGGTTTTGTGTGTGTCAGGGACACGTGTCGTCTGATGATTCGCAAAATCCAGTTTGCTCCGGTGTCAAATAACCCTGGACCAAAGGTTGACATCACCAAGGAGTTCATGATGAGCGACAAACCCGTCCACCTGGAGGCCTCCCTCGACAAGGAGGTAGGAAATGAGCAAGGACCCACGCAGATTTTCGGTAAAGTGTCTGTTTAACGAGCAATTCTGGTGTTCAGATCTATTACCACGGGCAACCCATCACCGTCCACATCAAAATCAAGAACGAAACCAGCAAAGTTGTGAAGAAAATCAAAATCACCGGTTAGAAATAGTTTTATTTTGAAGTTTTTCTTGTAAACCGTGATCTCAAACATGCTGGTGAACTCGTGCCATGTTTGTCTTCCAGTCGAGCAGCTGACAAGCGTGGTGCTCTACTCGTCTGACACCTACAGCAAGACCGTCTGCACCGAGGAGTTCGGGTGAGTCTCTCTCGTTGTCACCGGGAGAAAAAAAAATCACGAATGGAGGAATGGTCTTGATTTCCGGCCGCTGCACACAGGGAGACGGTGAACTCCAACGCCACGCTGGACAAGTCCTTCCAGCTCACCCCTCTGCTGTCCAACAACAAAGAAAAGAGAGGGCTGGCTGTGAACGGACGGCTAAAGGATGAAGACACCAACCTGGCGTCCACCACGCTGTAAGCCACTCTGCGCTGCTATGAAAGGGCTTACGCTGATCCCAGGACATATAGTGATCCTCTTATTGGGTCTTGGGGATGCAACACACACACACACACACACACACACATACACACACACACACACACACACACACACACACACACACACACACAAACACACACACCCACTCTGACGGATGAACTGTTCTTGTCTGCACACAGGAGTCAAGGAGAAAAGGAAATGCAGGGAATCATCGTCTCCTACAAGGTCAAGGTCAATCTGATGGTGTCCAGCGGAGGGTAAGCCCACATCAGAACACAATGGAGGCTTCATATTTATATGCCAGACTGAATTAAAGTGTTTTTATGCCTGTGTTTCTGCCACCTGAAGCCTCCTAGGGGGACTAACAGGAAGGTAATTGCTTTTCCATCCTTTATTTATGGTCATGTTTTGAAAAACATGTGATGTTTTATTGGTACAGATGTTTATTGACACTTATTCTCTGCATCAGTGACGTCACTGCAGAGCTTCCACTGACTCTGATGACCCCTAAACCTGCAGGTGCTTTATTTTTAACAATATTCTGTCATTTTGAATGCTTGTATTCTTTTAAATTGAAAGTAATGGATCTTATGAGTCTAATGTTATTGTTTTATTCCATGTCTGTGCACTACCCTGAGCAGAAGTGTGAGTATAAAACTGCTTCATTTGTTCCAGCTGCTTGATTTCTGACATGCAACTGACACTTTCTGTTTTTATAATTGCAGCATACTGGAATAAATGCCTGCTTTGTTCACCTGAACCCAACCTCACCACAAGTCTCCACCTTTCCAATGGCTACACCTCATGCACCTGCAGTCAACGTGCATGTGGAATGATTAGAGGAGGATCAGATGAATTCGCCTCCGGGGACAGAGAACACACAACAGGAACTCAAGGAAAGGCACAGAGAAGGAGCTTGGCCATTAAAAGATTCTCAACTCAAATAAGGAAAGCAATGCAATGAAAAAAAAAGTCATGTATAAAATAGTTTTCCATGTGTTAAACTCGAGGAGCCTTGCTTGATCCATTTTTAGGTGTTTGTTTTAACTTGCAAAGCAATTTCTGGCTCTTTCTGTGTTATATAAAGAAACTTTTTCTTGCATAATATGCTTTATGACTACAGTCATAACCTGGTTGAATGTACATCAAAAAAAATACCTCGACTGACATCTGTCATTACTGATGAATAAATGAACACGTGTGTTGTCTTTCATTTTCTTCTTTTTTAAAATCAAACATAGCTTTAAGACATGGCGTTTACATCTTTCCGTTTAACTTCCTGATTTGGGTTTTTTTTCAAAACCACCACAGCATTTATCATCTTACGGAAGCCAATTTCTGCCACTTGATAAAAAAAGAAGATATACTAAGTCGAAATTATGAGGTACTCAGTCGCAGGGCTGACACACACACACAGACATACAACCACTCACGCTCTCACTCACACCTAAGGACAATTTAGAGTGACCACTTCGCCTAGTCCCCAGTTGTTCATGTCTTTGGACTGTGGGAGGAAGCCGGAGTACCCGGAAAGAACCCACACAGGAACAGGGAGAAACCCGGGGACCACCAGACCACCGTGCCTGCCACTTTACATCTCATATTTTTGATTTTTTTAAAAAAGATTTATTAAGTTAAATATACTAAGATATATTAAATCCAAATTATGAGAGTATCTCATAAATATGACAGATTGCGACATACTATGTCAAACTTGAGATATAGTATCACATTATATAATATTGACTCGATCTCATAATTATGAGAATTATATGAGACAATAGCATCTCATAATTTTGAATTTGTATCTCATATTTATGAGACACTGTCTCATAATTTTGGCTTGGTAAATATTTTATTTAATCAAGTGGTGGAAAATGATGACATACTATGTCAAAATATGAGACAGTTTCTAATTATATATTTTTGACTTTGTGTCTCATAATTATGAGAATTATATTAGACACTACAGTATTCAATAATTTCTTAGCCTCGACTTAGCCTCTCATATTTCTGATATATCTCAGAATTTTAACTTAGTATATATTTTATTTAATCAAGTGGCTTGATTAAGCGTCGACATACCATGTCAAAATATGAGATAGTATCCAATTATATAATTTTGTCCCAATCTCATAAATATGAGAATTATATGAGAAACTACAGCATCTCATAATTTCATATTTAGTATTTCATATTTATGAGATACTGTATGAGTAATATATGAGGCCCTCATGAGACACTCATACATATATATGACATACTGTCTCGTCATTTCAACTGAGGATCTCATATTTATGAGATCATATTTCTCATATTTATGAGATCCTGTCTCATGATTTGGGCTGATTATATCTTGTTTTTTGATCTCTATTTTTTAATCTCGTGGTTCAAACGGTCTCCATCATCATGATCTTCATCACCATCATCTTCATCACCATCATCTTCATCATCATCATCATCTCCTGAAGTGCGCGCGAGGCATGAGCGCTCGCGCAGCCTGCGCCGGGCGCTCGCGCCGCCGGGGGGCGCCGTTGCCCCGGTGACGGTGAGGACAACAGCGGCAGAGACGCTCCTCTCCGGTCCAGACGTCGCATCATCAGCCCGGGCGGCCACAGAGCGCCTCAATCACCCACAAAATGTCCACCACGGCCGGCGGCGGGGAGTTTGGCAACCCTCTACGGAAGTTCAAGCTGGTGTTCCTGGGCGAGCAGAGCGGTGAGATGCGGGGAGAAGTCCTCCGGAGTGACGTGGCCGGCTAGCGCGTCCCGCTAGCGGCCGTCGGGCGGCCGCGGGGCTCCCGGGGCTCCGCCGGGCCGCCGCGGGCCGGGCCGAGCCTCCCGTCCCTGGCGTGTGTCGCGGTGGGGTCGGGGGGGAGATGCGGGACGAGGCTCGGGACCGCTCCACCGCGGTGATGTCATGGCGAGGAGCTGCGACACTCCGCTAAGCTAGCCCCGCACCCCCCCCCCGGGTTGTGTCTGTAGCCGGGGGGGTCTGGTGTTCACCCTGAGCGACACACGGCTGTCAAAGTATCGAAGCCCAGCAGGAATGAACCGATCACCAGCCGCCCTGTGGCGGGTTTGAGCCCAAAGCTGTGCGTTTGGCCGGGCTAGAACCGGCTAATGCTAGCAGTAATATTGGCCTCTACTTCCATTTTCTAAGTGGTCTCTTTGAAACTCCGGCGTATAAACGGGGGGCTGTTTGGTTATTTCTCTAAATCTGCTTAGACTAAAGTGGTATTCATTCATTTGCCGTCCTGGCGACGTTTCATTTCGTCCTGCGGAGCCACGTCGGCCTCCTCCTCCTCCTCCTCCTCCAGACCGCCTCATGTCTTTATTGTCTGTCTTCATTAGAGTAGTCTGTCCTGTGTCATCTGTTAATAACCCAGCCACATCCTGCAGTCACACGTCGGCCCAGAGAATGGAGGACTGAGCCTCCATACGTGCAGGCTCCACCCTTACTGCCAGCTCAGCTCAGGCTTCAGCAGCCTGTCATTATATCAACCAGCTCCATCTGTTGACTCACTCATTTGATGCTCTATGGTCTTATTCACGCACTTTCCGATTCCTGGGAATTAAGACGCATTTTGTATTGTTTTGCACAGTTGGGAAGACCTCTCTCATCACCAGGTTCATGTATGACAGCTTCGACAACACTTATCAGGTAATACGAGTGTTCCATCCGAGAAAAGAGATGCCACGAATCTATTCTGGCATTTCCTCATTCATAGCAAGTGTAAGAACGTCACTGTAGAGATGCCTAATTGTCTGACGTCAGTCATTGTCACGTCAGCACGATGATTCACCAGAGGTATTAGGCAACATCGGCTGTCATCAGAACCATAATTTATGTTTTGGTTCCCGTTGTTGTTGTAGCCGCAGGTTCATACAGTACTTTACAACAATTATTGTCTTGCAGGCAACAATTGGCATTGACTTTTTGTCAAAAACCATGTACCTAGAAGACCGTACGGTAAGGATACTTTATTTGTACATCATGTGAATTTTTGGTGGAGATAAAAGCAAATGCTTGAGAACAGCTTAAAGCATGCATGTGCACATTATGTTGTAGCCACCATTTATTTCCCTGTCATCATTCCACATTTTGACATGATTCTAGAGTCTGTTATTAATTTTGTTAGTCGTGATGTGACCGTATTTTAGTTCCCATCCTTATTTCAAGTTATTGTTTTCCTTCCATCCCTTTGGCCGGGTCATGAAATGTCCAAATATTCCACATTCATTTCACGGAGGGCCGCAGATCCGGCTGCAGCTCTGGGATACAGCCGGGCAGGAACGCTTCCGCAGCCTCATCCCCAGTTACATCCGAGATTCAGCAGCTGCTGTGGTGGTTTATGACATAGCCAGTAGGTATTGTGGCCTTGCCTCGCCTCCTTGTCCTTCATTTAGCATGAGGAAGGGCAACAAAAACATTTATGAACCAGGCAAAGAAGCTCATACCTTATGCCAAAGTAAAGTAGGGAGCAGTTGGGTCTTTGACACCAACCTGTGAGGCTGATGGAAGAGGTAATGGCACGTACAGGCAGACTTCCTCTTAATGGTCCATCAGATGCTCCTCTTCCATGTTTCATTTCCCTGCTGCTCATCTCTTTTGCTTCCACATTTCACTCCATTAAAATCACCGTTTCATCTCCGCTGCTCGGCTTATGTCTGTTGTACTGGGTTCTACAGCTTCTTATTGTGCCCTCCCCTCTTTATACCGCTGCCTCTGCCCCCGTTCCTTCCCTCCTGCTCAACTCTTCAGGTTCGGCTCCAGCTCTGGGACACTGCCGGACAGGAGCGCTTTCGTAGCCTAATCCCCAGCTACATCCGCGATTCGACCATTGCTGTGGTTGTTTATGACATCACCAGTGAGTCAGGGCTGCACTCTAATTTATCTGCAGGGTCTCATTCAGTTGCAAGGAATAATATGTAGCTGTAGCCTACACTTCCTGTTACACTGACCTTTTCCTTCAGTCTCCTCTTCTTTATCTGTTTGCTTATTAACACGTCTGCAAGTTGCACCCGTTTTACTGTTTCTCACCTGTTGTGAAGTTTTTACAAGAATACAACATCAAAGCTTACACTCTGGTCATTCACGTCTTTTTTCTCAATCCACAGATCTTAATTCTTTCCAACAAACCTCAAAGTGGATCGATGACGTCAGAACGGAGAGAGGAAGCGATGTCATCATCATGCTAGTTGGGAACAAAACAGACTTGGCAGATAAAAGGTACACAGTTGTGTGAGGCACATTCTGATTTAATACCAAAATACAAAAAGTGGCTTCACTTACCATTTTCATGGTCTCAGATGCAGTCAGGGTTAAGCTGTCAAACAAGATTCATACCTTCTCTGTAACTTCATATATTTAATTTAAAGCAGAAGGCTTCACAGACCATCACACATGACTGGTAGGAATTAAGTTGACCTTGAATGAACCATTTCATTGTTCCATCAAAACAATTCTACAGTCTAATTTTTTTGTTAAAATATTGTCCATGTCAGCGTGTATTCTCTCCACAATGGAAGTCATTGTTAAAAATGGCACTAAAAGCATGACTGTTTATGGAACGAACCAAGCCAAGGCCTGGAATCCCGTCTCCTCCCTTCAGTTCATCTCATCCAGCCCTTTTATCGGTGCTTTGAATACTTTTCTTTCCTATGATTTGATTGTGCATCTGTTCTACCTTTTGTTTGGTTTGATTTTTGCTCCTGCTCCGTTCATGTCATCTTGATTATTTTTGTGTTTCCCCTCAACATCACCCCTCACACCCCCCCCACCCGTCCCGTCCCCTCCCCTCCTCCGGAACCGTGGCAGGCAAGTCTCTGTAGAGGCGGCAGAGAGGAAAGCTCGCGAGCTCAATGTGATGTACATAGAGACCAGTGCCAAGGCTGGCTATAACGTCAAACAGGTTGGTGCACTGGAACGGCCCCCGGATACTCCTGAAGAGAGGCCGGGCTGCGTCCAGCGTCTGTCCTGCTTCGTCTTTACTCGGCCAAACAGCCACTTCTCTCTTCTTCTCTGTGTTTTTTAACTGAACTAACCTTTATTTCACCTAAACAGTTTCTCCTCTTTCTCCCTCTCTCTCTCTTTTGCCCTGTCGTCTTCACATTTCTTTCCATATCTGTCTGTTCGTCCGCCCCCCCCCCTCTCTGAGCAGACAGATCACCACGGAGGAGGGCGAGCAGAGAGCTAAGGAACTCAATGTGATGTTCATTGAAACCAGCGCAAAGACTGGCTACAATGTCAAACAGGTAGAAGGTCTGCTCTCTCCAGGTAGCTGAGCTAAACCTGCCATCCAAGCCCTGATTTGACCCTTTCTGTGACCTGTGACCCTCTCGTGGCATCGTGACATGTTCAGTGTGCCCCCCCCCCAACGGCTTTGAATGCTTTAACCTCCCCTGGTCTGAGACAAGGCTGATCTTGACTTCTCATTCCACAGTCAGCTAATGTAACACCTGCTTCCACCAATATTTCCAGAGTTTTTTTCAATTGGGTTTAATTATCTGGGTAAAAAAGATCCTTTTTCCACTGCACCCTACCCCTAATTCAAATTAGGCTGGAGGATTAAAGATTTCATCATTCTTCTCTATTTTCCAAATGTTTAGAAGCCAAAGTGAAGCATGTAGAAGTTACATGGAGGCTGAGTGTCTGTTCCACCAGCCACCTCCAGATTTATGGCATCTGAGCCCCGCTGGACTCTAGGTACTAGTTTCAGGGAAAGTTTGGAGTAAAGGGAAACCCAAAGCTTGATCTCGATGAATAACTGGACTTGGTTAGGTTCTTGGAGACATTTTGCCTCTCCTCCTGAAGGCCTCACCAGTTCTAAAATGGCGTGAGCCAGAGCTTGGATAAACGTAGCACTTGTGGATCGTTGTCATGTTAATGGTGCGGGGGTCAGCTGAGAGTCGTTTGCAGGCACGCTGGTTTCAACCAGGTCAACCCAGGACGACCCCCCCCCCCCCGGGTAATTTCTATGGAAACGTCAAAGTTTTTCAGAAGCCCTGATAAAGGCTAACATAGCTGCAGTGGAATGAGGCTGGTGTGTGTTTCACATGTTTACATTACAGGCTGTGAGAGACAAGTCCAGATCAGCCGTGACATGCGTGTCTGTGCTCTCACTCTGGTTTCACTAACCACTAAACGCTCGCCTGAATGCAAACCATGAATGAGTTCAGACGGACTCCTCATCCTCTGCCCTCTGATCTGCTGCTGACCCGCCCCTGCGCTTTGCTCTTGGCCCACTTTGCTGTCCTCGGCAGGGTTGGGTGATCTGACCGATGTAGGCGACATAGACGACTGAATCTGGCGTTTGGCTTTGAGACAAAAAGAATCCGAGTTTCTCCGGCTACGTTAAAGACCGGAGCCACTTTCAGCGATGACCCAGCCCTGCTCGTGTATCGGGGTGTCTCGGCGAGACCGTGACTGAAGCTGCTGTCCTTTCTTTTCAGCTGTTCCGCCGCGTTGCCGCGGCGTTGCCCGGGATGGACAGCACACCGGAGAAGAGCAAAGAGGACAGTATCCTTTTCACGAAAGCGCCACGGCGCAGCCTTGCCGTCAGCACCGAGTGTTCTTGCCGGTGGCGGGTTACCGTGACAACAGACAGTTCGGCAAGAAAATCGCAAATTCATGGGTGAAGACGCTTAACAGATCTGCCCCAGTGATCGACATCAAACTGGAGAAGCAGCCGGAGATGACCGTCACCGAGAGCAGCTGCTCGTGCTAGTACACCCCCCCATCCAGCCTGCGTCCACCCCCTCCCGGCTCATCTCTGGCCCTGCGGACCCACCTTTTTTATGTTCCTTTGTATGTTCTCACCCCCCCCCCTTCCGCTCCCCTCGTTTCAACTCGGCGACTTTACAGAGTAACCTTGTGGATGTGCATTCCTGTAACGAAACCGATTACCTGGAGAAAAGGTAACCTTTAAACCCCGGGGTATGTTCAGTGATTTGTTGCCCCCCCCCCCCAGTTGCATGGCGTTATATATGATTGCAGACTGACATGACTAACCAACCATGAGTTGTCGCAGAGTCCAGGTCCTTAGTGCCGTCACTCTCGTCAGTGTTGTCCAGTTACCCTGCTTGGGATTATTTAACAACGACTTTGAGGTCACCAGCCCACCGTCTCACCTTTTACCTTTTTCTCTTTTAACGGAAGCTTTGCCTGAAGCCCTTATATCTTTGAGACCCCCCCCCTCTTTAGTTGGGAGGGGAGCAGAGTCCAGGTGGTCTAACCCCAGAGAGCCAAATTTGACCGACTGTTTTATTAAAGACGGTGACGCGCGTTGGATTTTAGGACCTAAAAAAATAAAATCCCTAAACTGCCAAATCCTGAAGGCCAGATGTTGCATTTGAGAGCTCGTTTAATAAAGTAAGGACATCGATATCAAAGTCCCACGTTTCCCAGCGAGCTGCGGGCGCCCTAGCGGTCCCAGAAGACTCGTTCTAACACCGACCCTCTCCCTCCCTGGAAAACAGTCGTGGCTCCTGCCTCCATCTCGCCCACACCCGGTGTCCCCAACACCCCCCCTCTCCCCCCTCCCCAGGTCACCCAGCATGCTCGCTGCGCAGGACCGGCGTGGATAGGAACACAGATGCCTTGCTCATTTCGCTCACCGATGTCGTGCACTGGCCGGAGCCACGAGGTCGCGCCGGGCCCGTGTCTCCGCCCGTAGATCAGAGCTAACACCTACTAACACCCTCGCTGTAAAGAACAGACGCCGCTGTACCCCTCTCGCTGTTGCCTGTGTAGGCCGACCGCTTTGGCTTTTATTTATTTCGGTTTGTTTTGTTGGGGTTTTTTTAACATTGCTTGACCAAAAAGTGCAGATGTTGACACGCATGACGAACGTTTGTGTTATTTATTGTTTGCGTGCCTGCCGCGTCTCCGCCTCGGAACCCGTGTTTAGGTCTCGGTTGTGCACCCCCCCCCACTGAATATTCCTAGAAATAGCTTTTTTCTTTTTTTTTCCCTTCCTTGCAGTGAGTTGTCAGTAACTTTTACACGGTTGCACTTTCAGCACACACACACGCGCACACACACACGCAAACAACAACACAACTCTGCTCTTGCGCAACACGACGCTCGCTTGGAGACGTTTAAATTTCCGACTGTATGTACTTTACCGCATCCGACAGCCATTTTACCATGAGCAGCTCTTATATCACCGACTAAATACTCGGCTTTGTGCTCTTCAACGTGTCTGTCCATTTGAATTTGCTGTCTACTCGTGTTTAGCGACATTTGTGTGAATAATGTACTATTGCGTGATGTATAAAAAGGAGAGTTAAACACAAGTGTAGGCCGATCACGTGGAATTAAATAAAGATATTTCACCAAAACCCACCGGGGGGCTCGAGCGCGTCGTCTTTGTGTCGAAAGACGCGATTGCCGATTTAATCGGCGTGGAGGGGCGGCTCGGCCACGTTTCTGCTCTCTGGACGTCGAAACCCGCCTCTGCTCTTTCACAACCAGCAGCGCCGCCATCGGCTCCTCCGAGAGCGAGCTCACCTGCGGGGCGCTCACCTGCGCGCCGGAAGTGACGTCATGGAAAGGGAGGGGGGGGAGCGGCTGTCTGCAGGAATGGCAAAAATCCCGCAGGACCTGATAGAGGAGCAGCTCCACTTATATATACAGGTGGACCGAGGCGGGGGCCCGCAGAACCGAGCCGCTGGCCCAGACAGAGCACCGGACATGAGTATCCTGCCCGACGAGGCGGTCTTCGCCGACTTCAGGAGCCAGTGCCTGTCCACGGACAGCTGGGTGAACAGGTACGACAGCAGCGGCATGCAGGTGTGGGTCGAGGTCCCCGCCAAGAAGGAGAACCGCGGGCCCAAGATCCACAAGATCAAGGTGAGCCTCCCTCGGACCCGGGCAGGTGTGCGCGCGCCGCCGCCGGCACCCGCCGTGATTTCTGATGTCTCCCAATGCGCCTCAGTGTCGGATGGTGATGAAGGACGTGTGCGCCGCCACCATGTACGACGTCCTCCACGACGGCCGGTACCGCCGGGAGTGGGACCCCACCATGGTGGACAGCTACGACATCGCCCGGCTCTCCGCCAACGCTGATTTGGGCTATTACGCATGTGAGAGCTCCGTGTGTGTGTGTGTGTGTGTGTGTGTTCTTGTGTTCTGTGGAAAGCGATCCTCCTCGATCTCTGACAGGAGAAGACAATTTATTTATTTATTTAGAACTTTCTCGGAAACTTTTGTTTCAAAGTCCCTTCGTGATTTTATTTTGAAAGGGTCTGATAATGTATTTTTCTCATTGTTTACTTCCGTTTATCTTATAATTTAATAAGTCAGATTTAAGTGGAAACTTTTATTTGGTCTCTTAAACCTTAGTACAAAACAACAACTACCCAAGTGAGTGTTTTTATTTTATTCAGAGCGTGATGTAAAACAATGTCGGCGTTATTCCGTCTGTATTTATGTTTATTGTGGATTCGTAAAGTCGCGTGGTTATTTCAGGAGCTCGTGGGACGTGGCGAGGGCTCCTCTGATGACACACAATAAAGGATTATCCTCTTTTTCCCCCCAGGGAACTGCCCGAAACCCCTAAAGAAAAGAGACGTGCTGACTCTGCGTTCCTGGAAGGTGACAGACGACGAGTACACCATTGTGAACTTCTCAGTCAAACACCCGGTACGCCTCCTCCTTCACACCCACACACACACCCCACACACACACACACACACCCACAGAGCCACTATTGTCTTTAGGCCGCGTCTCTTATAACTGATTTATTACAGCTCCGTGGGCCTCTCTCTGATAAGCGTCCTACGTTTTCACTGAATTTGTGTATTTGCTCTCACTGTCCGTTCTGATTTACACCTCCAGCAATACCCGCCCACCACCAAATTCGTCCGAGCTGTTTCCATCCTCACGGGTTATTTCATCAAGTCCACGGGGCCGAGCAGCTGCATCTTCACCTACCTTTCCCAAGCAGACCCCAAAGGTCAGCGCCCCCCCCCCCCGCCCTGTGAACCTGTCTCACCGGGAGGTTTTTTTCTTCTTTTTTTTTTTTTAAATTCTCCTTTTTCTTTCACCACAGGTTCGATTCCAAAGGTTGTGGTGAACACGGCCACGCAGCTGCTCGCTCCAAGGGTACGTGCGGCCTTATCTCTGACCCGTATCGCTAGAGACTCCCTCGCTTCCTGGTTCTCGCCCGCGCTGACGGCCACGAGAACAGAGCAGACCTGTGTGTGTCCACGAGGCGTTATGTGTTAGAGGCGTTGTGCGCACACACCTGAGGTTGCACGCCATGAGCTCCTGCAGACAGGCCAGGGTTTCGTGTGTCGTGAAGGACAATCGTAACCATAGAAACTCTGTTCTTGTTGTAGTAAGATTGGTGTCAATGAGCGGAACCCGTTCTGCCAGTTTCATACCTTCACCTGATTGAAACTGTGACAACTTGTATGTATGGGCGTGTGTGTGTGTGTGTGTGTGTGTGGAGGGGACTCGAGTGAAACACTGGCAGCAGTGTTTGAGCAGCAACACCTTTTTCTGTCAATGAGTTGACACAAAAGAACCAAGTTTTAATATTCAAAGTGAGCGCGGAGGCAACACAAGAAGTTTTGAGAAAGGAATTAAGAGAGGACGGCAAACTAAAAGTTGATGATTTTCCCCGTTCAATGTTGTACAAATGAGGCAGTCTGTGGATTAAAATGTGTCTCTCCTCATCTTGATTATTAATGATCAATTGATTGATCAATAATAACATGTTCTCACAGTGACTCATTTTAAATTCCAGCATATTTCAGACTGCAGATAATTTAACTCATAAACCCCCGACACAGGGAGTTAATAACACGTGTATAAAGGGTTTAATGATACATCTCTATCACCACTTTGAGTGTAGTTTCGTAAGTGCAGCTGATGTTATGTAAGCGAGGAGAGCGGAGGCGTGACTCCCATTGTGAAGCCCCCATAGTGATCTCTGACTCTCGGCCACTCCTTCTAGGTGATGAGGTGTGTGCACAAGGCGGGCCAGGACTACTCGGCGTGGAAGCAGAAGAACAACCCCCAGCACAAGCCCTGGCTGCACCCGGAGCAGAACGCCCTGCCCACCATGGACCCGGCCGAGCTGTCCATACAGAGGGCCGACTCTCTGGAGGACGTGGACGTGGAGGTGGAGGGGAGCGCCAGGGAGGAGGATCAGGACATCGAGGACAGCCCTTAAGCTCGGCAGGAGCGATGGAAAGGACTGGATTCCCTGGCAGTTGTTTTTTTTTTTCCAATCACACTCGAGTCCACTGAAATGATTTTCCCCGTCGGTGTGCCTTACGAACCCGAAGCGTTCAGTCTGTTCGCCTCCCGCCGAACTCGTAGATCGGCGTTTTACTTTGAACTAACCTCTGTACAGTCATGGATGTGCTGGAGTTTGTCAGCACCGCTTTAACACACATCTGAAACCAGACGATGAAGGATGAATGTTTAACTGACTCAAGATATTGCGCAATCTAGATTTGTGTGACTAGTCCTCGACCTTTGACCTGCGTTGACATTAAAGTTAAAGGGGGGGGGGTCCTGCCCTAAGCTTTGGAGAATGAAGGTTTCAGTAGGTTACGTTGAAGTGGATTGGGATGACCATGAAAGCATCTTTTTATTTATTTATTTATTTAGATGATGCAATAAGCTCAATGAAGTCGCTACAGGAAGAACCTTTTTTTTTTTGGTTTTCTTTAAAAAGAAAAAAAAAAGAATGTATTTTGATATCCGAACATTACAGGAACCTGTGTTTTTCTTAAAGAAATAAACCCGATGAGGTTGATTTTTTGTTGTGACCGTCACTGGCCATTCCCACGACAAGAGTCTGGAGGGGGACCCGACGGGGAAGCTGAACGAGGTCAAGGACGTTTAACGATGTCCAGGTTACCGCGGCGCCCGGCCCACTTTAGACCACGTTTAAAACAAGCAGCAAAACGCTGACGCTCTCTCAGAGAGGGTTCACCCCAAAACAGAAATGATGGGAGATGAATGACCGCATGGTGACCCCTCACATCCCTCTGGTGGGTTAACCAACGGTGACCAGTTCAGTCTGGGTCTGTCCGGTCAACGCATCAGACCGGCGCCTGCGCCTGAAGAAAGCCCCTCAGAAGTGTTATCCCGATGCTGAGATTCGTGCGTCATCGTCGTCTCCGGTTGCGGCTCTTTTTGAGTTGTTTGGGCGCCATGGGCAACGGTGGCTGTTGTCGAACGCGGGGGCGGGAGGACGGCGAAGCGAAGCTGCAGGAGGAGGAAGACGACGGCGCTCAAACTCTCCCTCCAACGCCGCGCACAAAAAACGCACACAACGCTGATGTCAGGCTTCCCTTGTGTTTTAATAGCACATTGGCAACCGTCGGCGCCCCGCGAGTACAGAGGAGGCCGAGCAGGAGTTAGAACAGGCGTGTGTGTGAAACAGGAATTGCTCCAGTGTCAGACTAACGCTACAGTAGTCACTGGAACATACAGTATTATTTAGTGGTCCTCCTACACCTGTAGGAGTGTTTAAACCTGGACGTGCAGCACACACACACACACACACGGTGACATTTAGAAATAGATCAATATTTAAAATCCATCACATGCTCTTTGACAACGCATGACATTGTGTATTAAATCTGAGCCGTGCCCATCCGTCTTGATATAAATACTAATTAAATAAAGTATGACGCGTGGCGAACCCTCCGGCCGTGCTGCGGAAGACAGAATTCCACCGCAGCCGGTCTATTTTTAACTCTTTCCTCATTAATATAAATATAGTGGATAAAATGGAACCATCAGTCAAACCCTGTAATAGAATTTCATCAAGAACCTTGAGGTGAGGGCGACTGGTGGCCCGGGCGTGGTGCTGGGCTGCTCCAGGACGTGGGTCTCATCGGATGGGCCAACACAAGCGCATGAATACATTAGAGTTATGAGAGCAGTCCGGTCCAGGCCACAGTGCTGCTCCTGATTAAAATATATTTCTAAGACTACAGCAGAAGTGTTTAATTAGGCCTCGAGCAAAAGTGAAAAAAAAAAAAAAAAACCCTGCTCTTGCTTTATTAAATTATGCAGACCCTACAGATGTTACGCGCGGGGAGGAAATATATTTCACTTCCATAATTCATTGTGTTACGCGTCTTCTGAGCTTCTGCGACACCAGGAACACCCAGGTGGAAATGAGCAGGACTCACGGTGTTTAGGGTGGACTGTGGGCTTCTCCTTATGTGAAGGAGTCTGGGTGAATCTCTTAGTCTCACATCAGTCATGTTGAAGCAGAGACGGGGGGAGGACGACGACGAGGAGGAGGAGGAGGAGGAAGAGGAGGAGGCGGCTGCAGTCTGTGGGAGGAGGATGACGCATCAGTCCACACCTTTCCCTTTGGCGCCACCTAATGGACCGTCCTCTCCTTCTGCCTTTGGTAGTCTGAGGAGAGAAAAAACCCGCAGGTGACGTCATACGCTCGTGTCGTCAGATTTATGTTCTTGTAAAAGCCAAAGACGTGCGACACAGAGCAGGGCTTCCACCCGACTGAGACTTACTGTAAGGGAAGAAGCGCACCCTCATCTGTATTTCTCGTGCAGTTTTCAGAATCTCCACAGCCTGAAGGGGAAAGAGAAGGTCTGACGGGTAAAAACTACAGCAGCATCCTTAATCTGAGCAGCGTGAGATAATCTGCCCTCTGGAAGGGAGAGGGGGAAAGGTCACGGACACCCACGATTGTCTGTATCCATCTGTGCTCGTGTTACTACAGAATCTATGCAATGATATTTATGTCCTTTTAATCTTAATGTCAACTGAATCAAAGATACATCTAACCCTTAACTGTGGTCTGAACTTGAGGCTTTGCATTAAAAAACTTGAGGTTTTTCATTAACAAACGTGTCAATATTATCCAATCAATATTCTTCAAAGACTTGTAAATAAGTAAGTAAACATCAAACTCGCCCTAGAAACATTTATCAGTCACAGTGAATCAGGTCATATCAACCCTGTATCATGGATCTCTGTTATCTTTTACATGGTGGCCGGTAATCCACAGCATCATTTAAATATCAGTTTTATTCTGAAACATATCTGCTTGCTCTGACTGACTTTAGAATGCTCGATGTCCTGGAAGTCCACATCATTCACAGAGAGAACCTGGTCTCCCTCCTGGAGCCCAGCTCTGTGGGCGTCTGAATCAGGGACTACCTGTAACAACACACACACACACACATCTGAACTCTGGGGAGTGTTTTGAACTGGGACCACTTGTGAAACCTGGGGCCTCTCACACACCAACCTTGGAGATAAAGATCCCCAGCTGTGAGGCCTTCCCTCCGCGGATGTTGAAGCCCAGCTGTGCTCCTGGAGGTTTGTTCAGCACAATAGTGCGAGGAAGGAACTGAGTGAGTTCGTTGTTGTAGTCCGGGTGATGAATCCTCTGAATAAAAAGAGCATACGTCCAGAAGAGTGGCAGAAAAACAGTGATGCTAATTACATAACCTGACTTTTAAAGAAGGTCTAACCCATTCACCCAGAAAAGACTACATAATATATTTTAGCCAGACTGAAAGGTCCAGAACTGGTGGTCATTTCAAATGCTCATCATCATCATCATCATCATCATCATCATCATCATCATCATCATCATCATCATCATCATCATCATCCAGTTCCCATTTCTGTACACTCAGCATCATCTTTTCCTGTTAATGGCATAATTTATGAGAGAATTCCAAGTAAGCCGCACTGTATCCAGAGGAAAATGTGAAGCCAAGACATTTCCATCTCTTTCTCAACACTTTAGTTCTTTATATTACATTATGGTTTGTTTTTAGTGGGTTCATGTACTACAGGGTAAGGCACCTCATGCGGAGGTATCCATGCTGGTGGGTTCTCATATGAAGGCAGGAATACCACCGGCAGCTGGTAGTCATCATAAGGGATTTTCTGATCCATTGTTCCTGGAAAACCAAACAAAGGCCATTTCAGCAAAGACGGCTTGACTCTGGCCGATAAATATTTGTACAGTAATGTTTTACCCCAAACCAAAAAGTAACAAGAAACGCAGAGGAAAGAGTTTCTGCTCAAATTTGAGATGTTTCACGAAGTGACAATTCCATTTACATTTTAAATTTGCTACATTTTTATCTAGAAAACCTCTATTTTAGGCCAGAGAGACACAGTATAAATCCAAAATGAAGGAGATTCTCTTTTAGACTGAACACTATCAAAGAAAACAGAAGATTGTTAGTGGGAAAAACGATGACTTGGGTAAACACTTAAATGGTGTGTACACTAGAGATTAGTGGTTCTAACCCAGGGTCAACAACTTTACATACATCCGTGTTTGGTCAACACACGTTTGTTCCAGTGAATGGGCGTGAAAGTAATGTAATACACGTGAAAGTAGCGTAATCCTTGTTAAAGTAATGTAATCCATAGATTAAATAATCCCAAACAAAAACACTAGAGGTCGATGTAACTTTAACAACCACGGCTCTGTTGGCAGCCTAAAGTCACATCAGTTCACCCATAAACTCGCTGTGAATGGATGTGAATGGATCAGCTATTACAATGTAATAACGGATTAATGGATCAAAGTAGTTTAGCGCGAACTGATGAGCCCGAATGTGCGAAGTTAAGGGGACTGAAGCTAATGCTAGTTAGCTCGGAACGCTTTTCCTGGGATATCATTAAAATCTTTTGGTGGCTTCAGGATTATCTTAATCTGAACTCCAGTGAGGGTGTAAAAGTATCGCAGTCAACATGTTTAAAGACGCTCAGCAGCGATAAAGTAACATTTGATCTCACCTGTCAGTCCGACTGGGCCGGACTCTTCTTCTCCGTGGGCACTCTCGCCGGCTCACTATCGCCGCCCCCTGCTGCCCGGAGGGGGTACTGAGACACCCAACAAGCTGCTGCGATCCTGCGTCTTTATTCCTTTAAAATATACACAGAGACCAAGAATGTTTGTGTACATAGTTCAAGCCAAAGGCGTCGTTCTTGTTCGCCCCACCTCATTTAGATTTTGTAATCCACTTCGCTCTTGTCTTTGTCAGGTCGCCGTCATTTCACCATCTCAATCTAAATCAAAGGACCACATTGATTATCAGTAAACGCGTCCAGGCTGTGGATTATCTTTTACATCGATTAATCTTTTGCATCTCGCACTCAGGAACGCAAGCTCGCAAGAACTGCACTTGTGGATTTCTGCATTAGTTAATCGACCCGTGATATTCGGCACTTTTAACTGTGTAATAAGAAGATGTCACGTGGTTGTAACGACAGGCATGAATCCGTATGCAGAGTACGCAAAACAAAAGTGTAAATGTGATCCAGAAGTCCCGTTTGAAGGTGGATCTGACACCTGCAGCGCCCAGCCGCGATCCTGCCCCTCGGCGTCTCGGTGGGTGCTGCACCTCATGAGGGCTCACATCGACAGTCGGGACACGGAGCAGTGCGCGACGAGCGGGTCCTCCAGCAACTCCGAGAGTACACACACACACACACGCGCACACACACACACACACTGACGAGCGGGACGGGACGCACACTCGTTCTACTTTTTTACGCAGCACTTTAAACCCTCTCTGGTCAGTCTAAATGCATTTTGGCGAAGCGAGAAACGCTGAATTTAAAACAGTGGAAGGATAATGTCGGGGAAAAGGCTGAGGTAAGAATCAAACATGTGGAAATGATTTGTGTCAAGTACGAAAATAATCCTTAGGCTTATTACGGATCATTGTGATTAGCACATAGGAGAAAACCGACTCTGTAATATTTTAGAAGCATGTGTGATAGCTGTTTAAATCATTTGGACTTTGAAAAGTTTCATGGCAACACGCTTGTTAAGTGAGGTGTTTATCATCAGGATTTTTTGATTCAGTCAAATTAATTAAAATTGCATTTTAACCTCCTAAAACCCGAGCTCTTTCTTTATATACATTCTTAATTTGTCTTTGCTATTTAGGATTATTGGGACCTGATGAGTCTAAAGACTGAGAATCATGTTTCAACAATATTTTGAAACAAGTGGTTTGTGGGGAAGATGATGTCCACATTCAAGGACAATCAATCTAAATGTGTAACAATATAATGTTTATGGGTCCATGGATGTGGACATTTGGCCCCGTACTAAGAATAATTAGCTTTTATATGATAGGTGACCCAAAATCTAATGTCCACATATGTGGACGCCAGGTCTGAGGAGGTTAAATTTACATCTTAGCCTCAATTCCAGAAAAAAAACGTGCTTACGCGTATTGCCTTCCTTCTTAATTATAGCTCTCAATGTCACAAAAGCGGCACTTTTGGACCAGTTAGTTTATGTTATGCCTTATTTCATCTGCTGGTGTTTCTATTACGCGACTCTTATCTGACCTCATAAATCAAGTGAAACTCAAGTCGAACTTGTACTTGTAATGCTTGTAAACTTATCCCCACTTACCTTTATTGTGGCGGGACACAAACAGGGCACTGTGGCGAGGCAGTCGACTGTGCAGAAGAGCTTAATTGTTCTTTGTGAGGAGGACATTTTATTAATGTTGTTCTACCATCATGGAGAGTTTGGACTCTCCAGTTTCCCAACACACAGGCAGACACACACACACCACACGCTCGGCTTTAAGGCTGTCAAACAAGGTGAAACAATACGATCTGTCTCATGCTCGTCTTTGATAAACCTGTTCGTAGATTTCAGAGAAATCACCTCCTCTGATTTATCTTAAAAGAGAATTTCGATGATACCGGCAGCAGAGATGCAGGTGGAAGATCTGCAGGGCGAGGGGAAAAAGAGAAATCCAGGTCAGATCAAGTTTGACAGAAACCATTGGTCGGGAAATAAACAAGGTGCATCATTTTCCCTTCTTTGCTTTTCAACGGAAGGGAGCCAAACTTGGCAGTAAAAAAAAATTTGCCCTGACAAGTATGACATGCATCACTGGGAAAATATTTAGGGACAAAGCCTGATCTACACAAACGGTTGAACCCATTAGCTCCTACCGAGGATATAAATGAGTGAGTAATCAAGCGCTCTGCTTTTGCAACCACAAAGATGTGGCTGTCACTCCAACTGTTTGCTGGTGTGGTTCCCACAGAACTTCAGCTGTTGCCCATTGTGTACCCTGCCAGTGTCTACACTGGCCCCATTCACAGGGCTGCTGAGCACGGGTGCCTTAATCCTCCAAGGAACCCCAACCCCCCCCCATGCCCCCCTTTATTTCCACCACCACCCCCTCGCCCATTTCTTTTCCATCTACAGGTTTTTGAGCCGAGCGCGTGACGGGGCCGCTGTCCTCCTCGCATGCGTCCGGGCCGCTGAGATGCCAGCTGAAGGCGGCTGTTGCAGGGTTTGCTGCCGGGGAGTGCTCAGTTGCCGCTGGACGCCTTCCAGTTACCGGGAACGACCAGTGAGTGTTGGCACCCGCATCGAAGTCGTTCACGTTCGCCTCCGACGTCACAGATTACAGATATCATCAGCGGCCCAGCTGTAGCTGGGGTTCAACCCGGCGCCAGGATGACTTCAGTCCCCGACCTTGCCAACGATTTTTTACTACGCTCCTCAAATACGTTTTCAGTGATGAGGGAAAAAAAATGGCATCGTTGCGCAATTTCACACAGAAGGGAATGTCTCTGAATCAAGTTATGTGAAGAAATGCTGCCTGGGCATCTGTGCCAAATGTAGCAGGGGAATTCACAGGCCCAAACAGGTTTAATTGTGGTTGGTGACAGCAGCCTGATGATGGGCCAGCTATCCAAAAGAGATTCCTGACTCCGATAGCCCGCGCACACATTCTCAAGAGGCGTTCATTATTCTAAATCTTGGATCGTGAAAGGTGTGAAGTGTTCCTCTCAGAGGAAAATAAAAAAAATAAATAAAAAAAACCCCTTATGCCTTCTCTTGCAGTGTGCAGGTTGTTGTATCATACTGGTCGCGCTGGTTTTCCTGGTTTCCTTTTGCTGGATGTACATCTGTGGGATTACCTTCAATGATCGAGATGAGGTTAACTGGTGAGTAATCGCACTCACACACACACACACACACACACACTCAGTCTGCACTAAATTCAGGACAAAAGCCCAGAATCCTCTCTTCTTTTTTTTCTTTGTGACCTCTATTGTAACCCCGCGCTGCCCTCATTGTCCCATTGTCAGGCAGGGCTTCACACAGCTGGGTCGGTGGGTCAACTGGTTCATGGTGGTCATCATCATTTCTGCTGTGATAACCGGCTACTGCGCTCTGCTGCTGGTGAGGTGGGGGGGTGGGGGGGTGTGGGGGGCATCGAACACTGTTGTTGAGCTGATGTTGGCGTTCACCGCAGGTCTTTGCGCTGGTCCAGGTTGCCCTTCGAGAGCCGCTCCACTTGCACTGGGTGCACAAGGTAGAATTCGTGCTGGCGAAGGCCTCGCCTGCGGGGCGTTCGGGCCGGGCGTTCAGCTTTGCCTCTCCTCGACGCAGGTCCTCTTGTTCTTTGCCCTCTTTTTCATCACTTCCGGGGTGGTGGGCATGAGCGTCAAGTGGGGACAGGAATGGCCGACCGTCCTTCTGTCGTTGCGGGTAGGCTCTCTCTCGTTGGGGGGGGGGTAGGGGTTATTGTCATCCGTCCACGTTTCCAGTGTCTGCCACCTTCCCCGCAGGCCTCAGCTCCGTTTCTGCAGTTTGGAGCTGTGGGAGCGCTGGTCCTCTTGAGCCCGTTCATCTTTAAGGGCCTCCACGCGGCCGAGGCAGAATGTAGGTGTCCGCATCTCCTCCCGTCATTTTCACAGCGAATCCCCGACGCGTCCCTGCGGAACTTTGCTGCTAAAACCGGTTCTGGAGGGACGGTTGGCGGCTGAAAGGATGGATAAATAGATGGAATTAGCGTGTTCAAATAAATAATGAAAGGCCACGCAGAGACGGTGCTGTGCCAAGTCTTGAAATGGTCGCACAAATGTAGGCCTACCCCATGATGGCCTGTATTTGCGTATGTCTTCTGATGACATCAGCTATGTCAACAACAAGAGGAGGACTGTCCCATTGTGCGACTTTCTCCGCAGGGTCCAAGTTTCTTATTGCAGCGGTGCTGGTGCTGGTGTCCGCAGCCCTCTTCCTCTGCCCCCTCTACATCCAGACTCAGTGCCCTTGTCTGACCCAAAAGCTCCCCAAAAAGCCCGACTTCTACGGCCACCGAGGAGCGCCGATGGTGAGCATCCCGCTGTTCTCGACACCACCCCGAGGACACACGCGCGCACGCAGAAGTGGTGCAGGAAGACAGTTTCAGCTCAAGCTTTGTTACCACATCACCACCACTCCTTCACTGCTTCTGAAGGAGGGGTGAGCCATCTCTACCTTCACATTCATTATTCTGCTCTAATGGAAAAGATGTAGCAAATAAAAGGATTTTCCCTCCTTTCAAATGCACGAGCGGCTCAGGTGGGGAGTTAATGTCCCGCATGTGGTCGGGCTCAGCCTGCTCCGCTGACGCATGTTTGCGCTTGTATACGTTTGAGGTAGGCTGCGACCTGTAGGCGCGTGTGCGTCTCACCATCTGCGCTGTTCACAGCTGGCGCCGGAGAACACAATGATGTCGTTCAACAGGAGCATCAGCTGTGGAGTGACGGCCTTTGAGACAGATGTGCAGCTCAGGTAGAGGTTGCCGTTATTTGATGAACATATTTATGAGATGATGAAACCATAAGTGATCCATAATATCCCCGTTAATATCAATTGTGATTATACTGATATTAATGGAGATTAATATCAGTATTGTCATTGTTGGATATGAGATATTTATGGATATTTATTTATGGACATTTATTCTGAAATATAATGAATTTCAGAATAAAATGCTCACCAAGACTTATTTGTAGGCTAGCCTTAACTTTTTTTCTGGGTTCATGGAATGTGAAATGATAAAACACTGAACCAACAAAAACACAGTCAACAAATGTTCTTTGCTGTTTTGTGGTCCAGTAAAGACAGGATCCCCTTCCTGATGCATGACCACCACTCCAGGTTCCTGCTAAGAACCACCAATGTTAAAGAGAGATTTCCTGACAACGTCACCAGCAACAGCAGCTGGTTCACCTGGGAGGAGCTGCAGAGTCTCAACGCCGGCGACTGGTTCCTAACAGTGAGAAGGGCGGCTTCCTACGCAAAACCCCACCGGGCTGTCCTGCGACAGTGGAACATGAAGTTCTCTGACCTTCCAGACGGATCCCTTTAATTCAGTGTCGGAGCTCTCGGAGGAGGACAAGGCCATGGCCAGGAATCAAACCGTTCCATCCTTACTGCAGCTCCTCCAGCTGGCGAAGCAGCACAACGTTTCAGTGATGTTTGACCTCTACAGCCCCGACTGGGACAACGACACGGAGGACGTAGTCAAGACCATCCTGGGGTCCGGTATTGACCCAAGCCTAGTAAGCCTATCGGAGTCCTGCTGACATCATTTGGCTGAAATATCCCAATAAACCTTATTTTAGAATAGAGCACCTTTCTTTCTTTTAGGTCCTCTGGCTTCCTCCAGCAAAACGAGAGTATGTGAAGAAGACCGCTCCAGGTTTCATGCAGGTTTATAAAGACACTGAAACGCTGAGGAATAAATCTGGAAACTTCTTAAATGTGAAATACAGCTACGATATAGAAGAAATCAGGTATGGAGAATTAACCTTAGATTCCACAGGAATTAACTTTATTAACATAAGCATGTTGATAAAGTATGTTGATGAAGTATGTTGATAAATGCAGGGCGCGTCCAAACAGAGCTGGGAATCAAAATGAACGAACGCGATCAACGATAAATAAAATGACACGGGTGTGTTGTTTCATTCGAAACACTTAAAAAAGCAAAACACACACATCATAATTTATTTGCTGAGAATATTCTCTCGACAGAAGATGATGACTGGGCGGCGTCATTTAAAACTGCCCTTTGTCATTTCTGGGAATCCAAATGGGAGGCTCGCTACGGCCCTTCCCTGTGCACTCCTCATCTAGTGAAGGAAGAAAGTGAAGCTGAATGACCCGGGCTCAGCTGTGCACACTGGCCAGAGTCCCCGTGACAACTTACTTTTTTAGATTCTGACCTGACGTTCTTTCAATATATGCGCGATAGAATCACGGGACCTTCTTCCTGTGACATTTACAGGATATATTATAAATATTATATTTGTTTCTGTTTTTTAAAGCTATGTTGATATCTGGCAGGAAACTGCGGCGGAGCAACGTGACGGTGAACGTATGGGTGGTTAATGAGCCCTGGCTCTTCTCTCTGATGTGGTGTTTGGGGGTCAGTTCCATCACCACCAACTCCTGCCACCTCCTGAAGCACATGGAGCAGCCCGACTGGGTCATGGTGAGCAGGGCCCGCACACAAAACCGCCCTTCCCCCTTTTGGATACAAACCAGCAAATTCATAAACTGGGCCAGCTGGTTTAGCTTGGACCCACGGTGTGTTCAGAAACATGACCTTCTCCTGCTGACCTGTTGTGTGTTTGTGTGTTTCAGTCCCCTCACATATACACAATCACTTGGATCACAGTCGACATTGTCTCCGTTTTATTAATTATAGGAATCTACATTATTTGCCGGTAACAAACAATTGTTTTTTATATTCTGCACAATATATTCTTTGAATCATCAGCACATAATAATGTATGAATGTATAAAAAAAGTAATTATATTGATTTACTCACTGTTTAAATTTGCTGTTTTTGCCAGGAAAAAAAAGTATTTCTGTCGCTCAACAGGTATTGTACACTTTTACTTTTTAAAGGTTAATTTTCATTTCTGAATCAGTGATTAATGTGATTTGAGAAAAGGCATTTATAGGTGAATTGTTCATTTTATTAATTAAGGAAAACATCATAGAGAGTTTCCAGTCTCAAGTCAAACCCAAGAGTTGTATACATTCTAACTGCATTCATCAATACAAACCATTTTTTAAAATCAAGCCTCATTTGATCCTTGTTAAAACTGTTGATCTCAGACTTGGTTTTGATCATAGTCATGGTTCACACAAATGTAACCCGAGCATTTGGTGACTTGGTGGTTTTTATTTTTCTTCTTTGTGACTGTGTGCAGGGCCGGCGACAGCGCAAAACAATCTCCCACCCTCCAGTGATGAGGAACAGCAATCTTTCTTATAAGCAAGGATCAGATAAAGCTGAGCTGTGTGCACTCTGAATATTTCTAGCCCATTAACTGCTGTTAATCTTTCACAGAATCTTCATCTGCCTGTTGTTGGTTCAGAAAATGTTAAGCTTTTCTCCCTGAATGTATTGCGTGAGCATTTCCAGCACTAAATTGGTCGTTTTATTTTATTATTATTTTATTCATTTTGCCTTTTTGTCAGTTTTGAGTTTTATGTTGAGTGCTTTGTCTTTTCAAACATTATATCGCAATTTCAAATAATGCCGTGCATTGAATGTAACCAGAGCCAAAATAAATAAAAACCGTTAACAATGTTTATTCAAATTATCTGTACCTGTTTCTCATTAGTAATCACATAAATTATTTTTACATACATTAATTTGAATAAAGTAAATTGTACATTTGAAATTGGCAACGACCATATATGAGAACAAGGCCTGCATTTTTTTTCCTTTTGTTTCTTGCAAAAATTAGCTGACACATTTAAAAAAATGTAGTCACCTAAAACTATTTATATGTGTCGTTACAAATTTAAAAAACAGGAAATAAATTATATGGTGGATATCTATTTAAAAATCGGTGGTGTAAATACCTTACAATTATTAAAATTGAATTACTCTTCAAATGCTGCACTTTGTGGTATTTCAGGTAATTCACAATCTGAAGGTGAAAGACCAGGTTCTGCCCTATTCCACAGGACAATACACAGGTGAAACACCCCGAAAGAAATAGAACAAAATAAATTAAATCTAAATAACGCCAGTATTAATACTATCGTAAAGAACTGCTCCCCGGTGAGGTGCTTTGTAAAATAGTACATTTATAATAAAACCCTCTCCGTCGGCTCGTCTTCGAGACCTGACGCCAACACTACAGTTCCCACAATGCACCGCGCCGGTGGAGCGTTCGGCCGGGGGGTTCGGCTCGGTAATGATGAACGCAGCTTCTGTCGGCAGATATGAGCAGCGGGTCGTCGAGGCCGGGTAAGCTTGTTCAATCAACATCCACATTCCGATGGCTCGGTGTCCAAACCTTGACTCGCGGCTGGCGGCATATCGACCGACTCTGCGCCTCCCTCGGTGGCCATCCCGGGGCCGCGTACAACTTTTTAAAATCAAATATTCCGAAAGATAACTGTCCCCCCGGGGGAACCTGTAGGCTCGCGTGTGCTTGAGATTTCCGAGCGTCACCTCAACGCACCGCTAGATGGCACACGAATCAAGACAAACAGAAGGCGCACAAGCGAAAACTTTGAATAAAACAACTCGGCCACAGATTACGATGTCACGCAACACGTTGAGCTGACTCAAGTGTTTTCTGAGTGTGACTTTATTTTTAAATGTTCCTGCGGCACGCTCCCCACGGGGGCAGACGGGCGTCGTTAGGGGAGGAGAGACATGTCCCGTTCAGGGTCCAGTCCACCCAGAACCAGGGGGAGGTGGTCCGAGAGGGCTCGGCCTGGTCCCGGTCCCGGTCCTCTCTAACCCCGCTGTGGGTGCGGATCCCAGCTGACAGCTGCAGAAATAGGCGGGGACTGCCCTCAGACTGGATTTCAAAGAAGTATCTTACTTTTTTTTTTCCCCTTTTTTTTTTTTTGTTTTTGACCAAGAGGGATTGACACTTGTGTGACAGAGCTGACAGATTTAACGGGGAAACCTTCGTTTTCACATAAACAGCGCCGTCAACTTTCACTTAAATGGTCTTTTGGACACATCATGGTGCACAAGTATGGTAAGTACCGTTAACGGAGCGAAATGGACCGAATCTGCCTCGCATGACGAAGTTTTGGTGAATCACGTTTTTTTTTTTTTGGGGTCGGTGTTGCGAAAGATCATCGCTTTAACTGTTCAGAGGTTCCACAATCTCACTTGCAAACCCATGAGAAAGGCGCTATTTTTATCCTCAGGGGGATTTAAAAAGGTGCAATACTGTAACTGAAGGCTGAATAACTTCCGGGCATCTTTTTCTATTCTGTTTTTTTTTTTTTTCTTCTCCCTCCTCGTTATAAAATGTTCAGGATCAGGTAAGAGACTGTGAGTTCGTCGATTTACCACTGATGTGCATCATCTGTGTTGTGTTCCTCTCCACCCACAGGGTTCAACAACCAGCTGTACAGTCATGGTTAACAAAAAAAAACAACAACAAGCAAAACCCTTTACTATAAACACTTTATTATGTTCTAAATTGCAAAGACAGACAGCAGACCAGTGCTTGTGTTTAAATGACATGCTTCCCTTTCCTGTTCTGTTTAAAAGTGAAGTGCTCCATGTTTGCCAGGAATAGCATCATTTAAATAATAAGATAATGTATTTACACATCTGGTTTGAGTCACGTGTCTTTATCTCTGTGCATTTGAAAGGCAGATTTCACAACTTTGCGGGTAAATGAATTGTGCATGGGCTTTGTCCGCAGACACGGAGCGAGCGGTCGGGCTCCTCAGACAGTACCAGGCAAACCTGACCAGTCCAGACGAGCAGACCTTGAAGAACAGCGTGGGCAAGGTGTCTGCCATCTTGGGCAGCCAGCTGTTTCAAGCCCTCCTCGGTGAGCAGGAAAAAAAAAAAAATCCTATTACCTTGTTTGTTTTGGTGTTGAGGGTGTCGTAGGAATCTGCCTCCCACTTAGATTACACATCACTCTCATCTTCAAAGGATAATTCATCACTGAACAACACTGTCCTTAACGTTGACTTCTCATTTTTGCCCAATTATGGTGAGTTTCCACGTGGCCGTTTGGGTTGCTGTGTAATTGGCTGCAGGCAGACGCAGGATATAGCTAGAGTCAGGTTGTCTTCATTAGGCTGAGAAGTTAACTGAGTCAACATTTTTGCAAGTTAAGTTTATGAAAGAGGCCTTTCAGTTTACCCCACAAAGCTTTGCTGTATACCCCCCAAACATGCTGACATTGTAATGAAATCTTAGCGAGGCCACGAACAACATAGCCCATTAATAGGGCGAGTTATTGTATGGCCAGGCTTTTCTCACTGTGGAAGAACAGTCCTCCCTTTGACACGGACAAATAGTCTGTTTTTGTACCATCCACCCATAGCTCCACGCCACATATATTATTGCCACGGTCTTGATTTAATGATCTTAAATGTAAGCTTAAAGCCCCAGCTTACCCAAAAGGTAAAAGTTTATCCCATAAAACTCTGTTGGAGTTTTGAAAATAAACTGTGCTGGAGCCAAATTCATGTCAGTTCAAAGACAGGAAACGGGGAGCACTTTGTGAAACATGGAAGAAACCCCCCCAAATGCCCCCATACCATCCTGTAGGGTCAGTCTGGTCGGCCCTGGCATTCAAACTTGACCCCAAATGGTGTCCTTTCTGCACTGTTTTTAAATTCCAATCGAAGTGAGGGTTAGCCTTCCAAATCTGCATTCCAAACATTCCTCACCCAGAATGTTTAGTCAGAGTCTGACTGGAAAATAAACGGCTGTTGGCTGAAGCGCCGGGCCCTGAAAAACACCCCCGCTGGCCCGTGTGCAGGAGGGCAGGGGACGAAAGCAGGCCTGCGGCTGGCGGGTTTCAGGTGCAGATGAGACGTCACCTGCGTTTAACACATGGCTCTCATCGCAGCGGCGTCGGGGAGAAGAGGGCTTGCGTAACCGCGCCGTTAACCTATCTTCTGCCCGTGCCCCGAGTCACATGATCCCGTCGTGTTTGAACAACTCGGGCTGCATTCCTCACCACGCTGGTAGGTCTCGCAGCTCTTTCCCCCATCACAAACTTGCTGTCGTCATGGTTGCGTTGCCTTTCAGGGGTTTGTCTTCCAGATCTCTCCGGGCTTTGATATACTGTGGGAAATAAAAACCTGTTTGGTGCAGTGTGGGAAGTTTTCAGCGCTGGCCACTTGATTGGATGTCTGCACGGTTCCACAGTCACGAACAAAGGTTGCCTTAACTGTGCGTCCATCCTTTTGTTCCAGTGTACAAACAGGCGGTGGGAGGCTCGGAGGGGGCACGCATGCAGACAGATGCATGTTAAATTACAGAGCACCAAAAAATGCCAGGGAGTGTTGCACCAAGGCCGTGACAAGGGGCTGGATTGTTTGCCCTGCCTTGAAATTGTGACCCAGTTTTCCTTTAAATGTGTTATTCTAGCGAACTGTTGGTTAGTCATGTAAAGCACCGGTGCGGTGTTATTTTTGGGTTTCATCTGCTCCACTAAAGCAAATGGTGACAAACAGAAGAGGCCTGCTATAAGCACACACACACACAAACACACACGCAAGCACACAAGCACACACAATGACCCTACCGAGGTTGAAGGAAACTCTTTGACCATGAACAAACAAGTCTCGGTGCCCAGACCAGACCGTCCCCCGGTCTCAAAGAGAAGATCTAAGAATAAGTTCTGTGAGAGACTCATTCGTCTCGTCTGCTGCGTCTTGCAGAGTTTGTGCTTCACCTGCGTCCAAGACAGCCGGCATACTTTCACACATCCAGCACTTGTGATGACATCACTCGTTTATTCAAGGCAGAGGTAATGAAACAGAGGACAGTGCTTCGGGTTAGGAGTGTTTTGAGACCAGGACTCAGGGGCTACCCACACTTCTAGAGAAATATGAGAGATCACGTGACTTTTGTTGAAATGATTCTGGGGTGGAAAGGCTCAAACTTTTGTTTTCACTTCAACAAGAGATGTCCTGCTCGTTGTCTCTGTCCTACAAACCCATGCAGGCATGGTGTGTTTGGGTGTTCTGGGCTTTTACTACAATCTATTTTAATAAAGTAGAAGAGCTGGAATGATAGAGATAAAAATCAAAAGAAGAATGTGCTGCAGTTGAAGAGCCAACTCTGCAAGACTCAACAGAGGCAACACCTTTAACCAGTTATTCATTTTACAGCCTTTTTAGCGACTCGTGTGTTCTGCTGGTGAGTTAGATAAACTGAGTGTGATCACATGACTGAATCCATCGCCTCGATTAACACATTCATGTTGATACAGGATCATCGACAGATTAGTTTTTGTTTTTTTTTTTCCAACAGTGCTGGATGGACAGTAAACAGTCCAGCAGAGAAAGCCTGGTTGTGTTATTTAGTGGTGATTCCACTGGTTATTGTGTGTCTCTATTGGAATCCCAGCCCTCCTTCATATGCCCATACAGAAACATCCTCTATTTAGATGGATGCACGAGGAGCTGAGCAAATGTCAGGGGTGGGGTCTCTCCCACGATGTCGTCGTTAAGCAACACAACCTTCGTAAAGTCGGCTACATAAGCACCGTACAGTGTTTTGGGTTGGCTTTTTTTTTTTTGCTACATTTGAGGGATAATAAAGTCGGTTGCTGTATCATGTTCATGTTTGTAACTGTGTCTAGGTCTGTGTACGTGTAGGTCTGTGTGTGTGTGTGTGTGCGTGGATTTGTGTTACTGAGTTTGCTCTTTAGTCAGCTGTGCAACAATCTCCTCTGCCCACACATGGCTTCACTCCTCCATGTTCAGACACAGTGATGAGTCACATGCTCCATTCTTACACTTTTGTTCTCACTTGGCTTGTTGTGAGATACAGACTCTTCTCTTTGTGTCTCATGCATTTATACGGTGTGCAACCTTGTGTCCTCTGTAAGAGATACGCCGCATTCATTAACATGTAAAACATTGTTCAGGCATGTTGAACGTATTAGTTTTTTTTTAATTGGTTAATGTCTTGACTTTGAACATTAGGAAGCCGATGACCTCCTCGGCAACCTCTTTATGTCAACAATGCAGCAATCAGGCTGGAGTGAGACATCAGCAAAATTGTCCCAGCGCATTCTCATCAAACGGTTGCCACCCACAATAGGTGACCACAGGATGTAGGCGCGCAACGAGGCAAGAGGTGATGAGCGGTGACGAGACGAGAAGGGAGGAGAGCGGAGCCCGATAAGGAAAGAACTTTGGAAACGGTGTTTAATGCCGGGGCGCAGCATCAAAGCGGGATTAAGTTATCATTAAAAAGCTATGCGGATGGTATTAGTGTACATTCTGTCCTTCCTGTGGGTGTGGCCGCCTACGCGCTATCAAAATACCTAATGCGCTTGGATGCTTTGAGGGTGTCCACGTAAACAGGCTGCTTGGTAGCCTGATTGGTGTGGAAAATAGTGTAGCAACGGTTAAAAAAAAAAAAGATAGACAAGCATCGAGATAAGTGTTTTTACACACGTGGAGATGCAAACAGACCGCTGACACGCTTCACCTAGCGTACCACCTGGGAAGACAGGCCGCACCCCAAGTGTCCGCGCTTGGTCAATTACTGCTTTTCCGCCGACTGAGTGTCATATTTAACGCGTGCTACGAACGCCGGGGCTCCAGAATAACAGTCACAACTAATGTTTGTAATTATTCCTGCTTTTCACAGATATCCAAGAGTGTTACGAGGTGACCTTGCAGCTGAACGAGGAACAAACAGTGGTGAAGGAAGACGGCGAGCGCGATGCGTGGGAGGTAATTTTCTTCTTCACTTTACCCAGCATATGTTTAATGTTTACATCGTAGCCGGCGCCGCGCCGCGCCGACGCTTCCCGGAGCCTCGTGGCAGCCGGGGCGGGGTGTCACTACCTCGTGCTTTTCGCTCTCCGACACGGATGAAACGTCCCCGTGAGTCGCCCGTGACTTTAGACCGGCGAGCGAACGGTTGGGAGAAAAGCGAAACAAGTAAAACATAAAAAAAAAAAAAAAGTGGAGCTGATTCAGCTGCTTGCCCAGTTCCCTCCTCTTCTCCCGGTGTCTCTTATGATGGGGATTTCTCTTTGCGTCAAAATTAACAAATCCCAATTACAGCTTTTTATTCACGCATGTAAATGCCAACCTGCGGGCTGCCGCCCGACATTGTCAGTGAGCGTCATCACGGGGAAAGTTATTAGCGCTGATAACTATTTGTTCGTTAGCTGCTGATGTGCCGAGAAGATGAATTGTCTAGCTTTGATTATGACATTTTCCAAATCCATACGGCTGTTGAATACGTCCCTGATGCAAACTGGGATATGTTGCGGGCGGTGTCTTTTTGATTTACCGCAACATCACCTACCTAAATGGAGAGAGGAACTTGCCATCAGAGGATTTAAGTCCTGCTAGTGTTGAAAGATTAGCATTTTTGAGTGTATTGCAGCACAAAAGCTTTTTCAGTGGGGCTGAAAGAATTCACACTATCTCCGGAGAGATCGAGCACACAGATAAAGGCCATAAAAAGAAGGTCTGTATTTGTGCATGAGCAAGAGCATCAAGAGCATCATCATTTTTAAAAGTATTTTTGGACAGAAGCGGTTTGTTTTAATGGCATTTGACCTAAATTGAATAATTGGAAGTTGACCCCTGCAGTAATCCCAGTGTGCTGTAAACAGATATTGCTGTTTTGGTTTTATTTTTTCATGGCCAGAACCTTTAAATAGCACAACCTTGTAAATTCTATTAATTACAATGGTGCCGGGTGAGTTCAGATTAGATTTGAAGCCTCTGATTTGGAGGCTTTTTAGGCCATAAGAGCAATGTTTGAGGTAGTGCAGCATGTCTACTGATCACTGAATAATATGATGAAAATAAACAACTCGTTTTATTCCGGGTTTTTTTTTTTGTTTCCTAGATTACAGCTGTGAGAAGGGGTAACAGCTACTTTCAGGCTTCATTTTTATAATTGCATCCTTGATTAAAGCTGTTCTCCAGTGAAGACCTTGATTGATTACTAATTACCACATAGAGATGTGATTTCAACCCCAACACTCCCACCAGGAAGGACTTAAAACTTTCTAATTCATCATCCATCGGTGCAGGGTTTAAACATACACTATCATAATGTTAAAGGGGAGTACTAAAGCCTTTCTGTTTTTTAAGACCCAGAATGCAGATTTTATGGTGAAATTACACAATTCACTCTTTGTCAGAGATAAAAAAAATAAAAAAAACCTCAATCTAACGTTATTCCTTGACGCTTACACAAGCCCGTCCCTGCAGTCAATCACCTAATGGCAGGATGGTTTTGAAATTTAAGTGCTAAATCTGACCTGAACTTCACACAGTTACATGTGCGCAGGACCTGCTGGCGACTTCATCGACAACACCGTGTTAAACAGGCGTTTCCTGCTGTTATCTCGTTAGAGGCTGAGTTTATAGCCGATTGGAAGGTCGACAAAGAGCTCCTTATCTACTGTTATTTAAAGAATATTCATGCCGGCTGCATCTTTATTACTGTCCATCATCCCGTCCAAACCGTTCGAGAATATTTCAGTCATAGTTCAGTCGCTCTGTTTGTAATCTCACCCTGCAGTTGGAAAGAGTCCAACCCATCGACTGGCATCTGAACTTTATTGTATCACCCTGCGCTCTTGTCAGCACAGAGGTTGAGCCTGTGTAGCGGGGCTGCTGATCCTCCCTTTATCCTTCCTTCTCTGGATCTCAGCTGCTTCTGCGGCCCAGGAACAGTCCTGCAGAGACAGAGAGAGGCAAGTTTGAGAGCTACTTAATGGACACCCTGCGAGGGGCTCATCAGTATTCTAACCATGCTGTCACCTGAGTGGAGGGTGTCAGGGAAACTAAATGAGTCTGCAAATTTCCTGATTTGGTGCAGAGTTGCAGGCGGAGTGAAGAATGGCTCCTTTGGAAAAAAGAAAGAAAGAATGGGGGTGAAAAAGTGTTTTGTTTTTTTTTATTACAGTAATTGATTTCATAATTAAAATTAATTACCACTTTGATAGCAAGAATCTGTTATTTTATTCATGCGTTGCGGAGAACAGAAACCTTTTACATGTTGCACGTGTACTACTCTAAGCTGTTGTACAGAACTGTGTGTGTGTGTTGGGGGGGTCTGTTAGGCACTGAACTTGAAATGATCTAATGGCAGGTAAAAATTAAGATAAACGTGTGTGAGTGTGTGTGTGTGTGTGCGTGTGTGTGTGTGTGTGTGTGTACATTCACATAAAATCTACATTTGCCCTGAAAAGAGGAAGGTTCATCTCTTTTCCTACCAGTGGCGGTCTGCCCTGAAGTCTGCCCTCTGCTGTCTGTTGAGGGTCAGTGTGCTCTGAACTGTGACAAGTGTAGAGGTTCTGGTCTGATGTCATCGCTCATGTCATCACATTTAATACATTATACTTGTCAGAAAAAAATCAGACGTAAATGAAGCAGTTCTCAGTTCAGTTCACATATTCATGATTATTGTTTTATGAGTTGAGAAATGTGCTTATTTCTGTGTGTCTTGCAGAAAAATGTCTTGGTGATGATGAGTGTGAATCCACAGACATCATATGTTGAGTTAACAACACCAGTAACAAGTAGGAAAAGTGTCTTCGCATGTGCAATGCAGGGGAATTTGCATATTTTCCCTGTGCCTGTGTCAGTTTTCATCCGGTTCTCCAGTTCCCTACTACAGTCTAGAGATATGCATGTATATAGCTTGGAAGCTGTAATTGCCATCACGCATGTATGAGTATGTGATGGCCCGTCCAGGTCCAGAACCCTACCGACCCTGAGTTAGAGGATGGATGGGACTATTCAAGGCAGCAAAACAGTTTTGTTTTCAGACTGTTGGACTCTTACTCTTACTTTTAGGTTTGACATTGATGGTTGTCGGTGAATATTGTCATTGCTGATTGTTCTTTTCTGACAGGGCCAGAAGGTCGAGGGTGTGGAGGAAGAAGTGGGCGTGTCACGTGTGCGAGTGACCTGCAGAAGGAGCCCTCACAAAGTTGAGAGAGTTTCTGGCTTGGTGACTCGCTCCCACATTGACATTCCTGAGGTAAGTAACGCAAATCGACCTGCTTATCAACAAGACAAAGGTCTGTTCTATCTGCTCTATTTAGACGTGATCGGAGGCAGATACTAATTATCCTCCTGATGGGACACACTGACCATGACAAGTTCAGGCTTCACTGTTTTGTTTAGCTTTCCTATATTCTGTATCTTTTCCAACCCTGCCTTTTGAGCTGATTTTGTTATCAGTAGCAACGCATGCCCCCGTGATTACAGTCTTTATGCTAAGGTAAGCGAGTAATCATCTGATGCTATTTTTATACTGAGCGCAAGTCACACAAACCCAAGTCTGGAGCAGAAACATGCATTATTTGCTTTTTCATGGGTGTGGTCAGGCTGAGGGATGAGGGACAATGAGCTCCCTTCACTGATCACTCCTATGGAAGGGATGGGTGTCATGGAGAAGCTGTTCCTTGGTATTAAGGAGCGCTCTTGCAGTCACATCATCCGTGCTCCAACATGGCCAGTGGCACATAGCTGCACAGCTGCCTCGGGCTTGGGTTTTTCAGCTGAGCCCTGAAGTAGTGCAGTGGCTGGATGGATGGATGGATGGATGGATGGATGGATGGATGGATGGATGGATGGATGGATGGAGGAGCAACGATCAGGGACTTAGCAGAAGTAAAAAAGGGAGAGATGTTGGCTTTGTGCTCATGGTATGGAAGTGTTTATACAAGGGTGTCGGCATACATGTACAATGACAGAACAAGTTGATTCTTTACACTCACATGAATGCCTAAGTTTAGCACTATGAATTGAGATGCGGTGTAAATTAGGTTAGGCTTGCATTTTGGTTCGGCTGTATGAATGGATTATAATGTAAAGACCCCACAAAGATAGCTGTGTAAACCTGTGTGTCTGTGACAGAGAGAGTTGGGGGGGGGGGCGAGAGAGAGAAAAAGAGAAGGAAAGAAAAGAAGGGGGTGTGTGTGGAGAGAAATGTGGTGGGGGAGGCTGGAGATAGAGAAAGAGAGAGGGAGAGAGAGGTGGCTGAGAGGCGAGGGCCGGTGCAGTGCAGAGCTGGAACGGACACCCAGAGCTCAGCCTTCCGCACGTTGCCATGGAAACCACATTCCTCCCCCGCCTGCATCCCTACAGACTGCTCTGTCTCTTTTTTTACTGTCTCTCTATCTCTCTTTCTTCTTCCTCTGTGCTTTTCATTCCTCTTTTAATTTGTGTCTCTGTTTCTCTCCACTTCTACCATTTTTGCACGCGTCGCACACGCACCCGTGACGACGCACACTCAGCAGGCATGTTGGTTTTGATGCAGTGCTCTCTCTGTGTCAAGGTGGATGGGTAATTGCACCGTTTATTTTGCATTCCAGTGCACATGGACACGTAAACATTTCACTTTTCGCAGCATCTCTCTATTTTTACTCCCCCTTCTGTTCAGTACCGTGCCTCAGCGATGCCCCCTCTAGTCATTGCATCTGCCCACACACAGGGCACCTTAGTATCATTTCTCCAGAGTTTTGAGTCCTGTCATGGACCTATAGCCCCTTTTAAATATTTTATTAGCTACTTTCACCTTTTTGGCAGCGTCAATGTCTCTTTTTGCACATCTACACCAAAGTTTGTGTCTTGCTGTCTTGTAGTACTCCCTCATTTCCTCTCATTTTGCACAGTATCTATGCTTCTCTCTCTCTCGGTCTTCCATCAATTGAAGGTGCTGTATTTGGGGTTTATGGTGGAGCAGCTGTTCTCTGCCACTGAGGCCTATTAATAGGAGTCTTAGCCATGCATCTTTTTGTTTGCTGCATCTGCATCACTGGGAGAGCCTCATGGTGACTCCTCAGCAGGTTAAATGGGCTTTTAGCATCCAACTGATGATTATCTCTCATTCTCTCGCTGAATGTCTTGCAACGTGTCTCTCTTTCCGACGCCAACCCCCCACATTTACACATTACTGTGCCGTGATTCACCGAGGGACTGGAGGGTTTAGCTGTAAAGATTCTCTTCTGCTTAGATATCTGCATATATCTATTGAATCAATTCTGCTTCTGAGAGACTGGAGTCTTCCTTACACGCTTGTGCTGTTAGTTAAGGCTACCATAGTGCAGTTTAGAAGATTCTGAAATGGAGCTGCCTCTTTAAGACTGGCTCACTACCGATTCTCCTTTTATGGAGTTTCATCCGGTCAGGTGACAAAGGAGTAGTCGCACAGCTTCTCAGAGAAATGCCTAGAAATGACTGAAAAGCTCAACACATGCTCTGTGCAGTAGTTGGGGGTTGTGATGCTCATTATACTTGCGTGTGTAATTGTGTGTATGTTTGTTGCAGAGCTTCCAGGTGGGTTTATGTAATATGGGCTCTGCAGGCTGATGCTTGGTGCTGGGGGAGGCTGCAAAGTTGGGTAAAGAGAAGCTGTTGAAAGACATAGGATCATTTCCCTGTTTATGCCACAAATCATGTCTGTTTTTCTATTATTTCAACAGAAGGTCAGAGGTTATTGCTTTCATTTCACACGATAGTAGTAGTAGATACTGATGAACCACATCTCTTCAGTGCTAGCTGCTTAATTTGACGCAACAGAGATTTTATTTTTTAAACAGTAAATGTCTGAATTAATTGAAATTTGAATAGAAAGGGTAAGAGGCATATAATGTAATAGCTTCCTCCGTCATTCCTATATCCATATCAGATTCATGGGAATATTAGTCACATATAAATTCTAACATTTTAGTAACAAGATATTTTTGTGAGTAGGAGTAAGTTATAGTGGAACTTAATGCGTCACAAACATTTCTAGTTTATTTAGTGTTTTGTAATTTTGTAATGTAATTTTGATTCTTTTTTAGGTTCTCTTACCAGTCAAATTTAATTGCATTTGCTTGCAAAATAATAATCTCCCATTATTTTCAAAGCAAAATCAGAATACTGTTATTTTATCTCACCAAAGTAGTTGAAAAGATTTGAGTTTCTCATATATTTTTTGTAGCATTAGTAGTATTCTCCTCAGTATTGTGGATGGAATTGAATTCTTTGTATCTCCTGATACATAAAACCTGTGACTTTTATGATTTATGTTATGTAACATTTAAAGGGAGAGGGCGTCTTCCTTCTGAGGTAACAAGATGCACACCTACTGAGACACCGGGACATATCTGTGTCCGTCCTGTCCCCGTTCCTTTATCATGTGCGTCCTATTTTCGAGCATTTATTTTCATATTGTGAACTTTGCCAATGCCAAGGGTGAATCTAATGTGGACATTTTATAAAAGAGATGGATGAAGGCGACGGAAGAATGGTTGAAACATGTGCTCGGTCATGTGTGCCGTGATCGATATGCTTACATCGTCCTTTCAAGCTGCTGCCTCAAAGCTCCGCCTCGCCACTCTGATTGGCTTCAGCGGGGTCCGTGGCTTCTTCTGGCAACGTTACTTGAGGCAGTCAGTGTTTCATAGTATTCTCAGAAATGCTCAACTTTCTCTAGAAACCTCTGCAGGTTGTGGTGAATCTCACAAGAGGATTGTCTGTCATTGTTAAAGCTGCCGTTGTGACTGATCGCGCTGTGTGTGTGTGTGTGTGTGTGCGCGTGTGCGTGTCCGCAGGTAGGGCTGTATCAAAGGCATGTCGTCATCCAAAAGAAAATCTGCGAAAGCGAACAAATAGGCAGCACTCATTCTGTACAATCTAGAGACGCACTCTCACTGGGGTGCCAGCATCTGTATATGAACACCATCCAGGCCATGAACAAATACCTTCTCCCCCTGATGCAGACACACCCAGCTCATTCCCAGTCACATTTCATTAATAATGCATATCTGCAGGGCTTTATTGGTGACACCGTAACATTCCCTATAAGTTGTCTAAACGATACACCTTCACCCTCAGTGACACACTCTTATATCAAGGCCGATCAACCCACAAATTCACAGGCATGCTTAACGGCTCCCAAGTGCTCCCATTGCATTTCTGGAAATATAACTGCCACAGATACATGAAAGCCATATAGTCTCTCCTTCACTTTTCCCCACTCTCACATTCTCACTCTAAATCCTTCCTCCACCCACTCGAAAAGCCCAAGCGTGTAATCTCGTTGGTTTCGTACACATGTGTTGATGTCATTATTGTGAACATAAAATATCACCCCTATGGCGCTCAAACGAGGCTTGAGAAGTGTAGCCCCCCCCCCCCAAATGAGTTTATTTTGACTCAATGCTGCACATGGGCAGGACTTAAAAATAAAATAATTCAACAGCAGTGCTGCTGTGCCAGTAGCAATACTAAAAAAGGAAGAGGGCTAGAGAATGTGTAGTAATGCGTGGCAATTCAAATACGTCTCTGTTGAGAGGCACGTCTAGCGATACCCAGGAGGAAGCAGATTTTTATCTGCTGCACCTGCTTCCACAGTGAGATTATTTACAGATGTGTGCTGTGACATAGAGCCTCAGGTTGTCAGTCATCAGTGCAGGAAAGCTGTTAAGGCTTCAGCTGAATGAAAGATGACTGTGGAAGTGACCAGGGACAATCCAGTAGGAGAGGGCTGCTCAATCAATGGTGGAAGTCAGAAGCATCAAACGTGGATTGGATTTATCGACCCAGCATCCCAGGTCAAGGTGAAGGTCAGCTGACTGCACGTACTGAAAACCCACATCCCACACTGAAAACAATAGCTTTATTCAAGCTATGATTCAAATGTGGCAGTGTTTCTGTAGCAGGGAGGTTTCTGATGCGCGGCCCCTTTAAGAGCAGACTCAGTCCTGTTGGTGCTGCTGCTGATGGCGGTGCTGCCAGTTGATTGGCTGGGGCTTTCAGGGCTGAGATGCTGGAGGGATGCTGCTACGTATCCTCCCTCTCCCTCCATCCCTGCCTCTCTCTCTCTCTCGTTCGCTCTCCCTCCCTCTCTCTCTCTCTCCCTCTCTCTCTCTCTCTCCCCCCTCCCTCCTTCTCCCTCTTGCTTGCGCGCATCCCTCTGAATAATCCACATCTAGGGCAAACTGGCTGAGAGGCGATCCAGTGCTCAGCTCCTCTCTGCAGGCTGAGAAGAGGCAGCGGGAGAAAGACAACGATTTTCAACGCAGGAGGAAAAACGTGACTTTTTTTTTTGACAGAACGGGAAGATCAAGATTTACCTGAAGATTTTCTTTTTTCGGATAACATTTATTTATACATATTGTTTATATATCTATATATATTTGTACACACGCATATAGATATTTCTATATATACATATATATATATATACATTTATCCATGTATATATCTGTATTTGTGCTTGTCTGTTTATATTAATATTTTTATATGTGTTTGTGTGTGTAAATATATATGATATATAAGCAAAAGATTATATCTATATCTATACGAATTTATATGAGCATCACTGTGAAGCTAGAGAAGCAAGAGGAGATTTCTATCATCGGGGCTGGTCTCTGATTGTATGGTCGTATACAATATTTTCAATATATCCTTTGATCTTCTACGTCAAGAGGACAAAGACTACGTGCCCATTTTTTAAAAAACTGTTTTCCTGTTGCTGCTTTCCATCCCTCTCGGTATATATATTTATATTTTTTACATTCCAGAGGACTAAGGAAGGGGGCAGGATTCGATGATAAAGGGAAAATCTGTAGATATTCCTGATTAGCGTTATTTGCGTCGGCATTAGCAGTCTTTGAGCCGATCACTGCGTGTTGTGTGAGATCTGACGAGGCAGCAGAGACAGAGTGCAACGCCGCTCAGCTCAGTGTCAGCCAAGCCTGCACGGCCAGCATGCACAAACACCACCACTGCTGCAAGTGCCCAGAATGTTATGAAGTGACCCGTATGGCTGCCCTGCGTAGGATGGATGCCCCGTCATATGGAGGAGACTGGCAGGCTGAACCCTATGGATATCCTCCTGCATATGGGGGAGGCCAGACCTTACCTCCTCCAGCCTCAGGGGGAGGTGGAAGCATGGGAGGAGGAGGGGGCACTTTGGGGAGAAGTAAGGGCAAGATCATGTCTGGTGGTGGACCTGGAGGCCCGAATCCAAAGGGCCAGTCCAAAGGTGGTCCAAAAGTAAACGGCAACAACTCCAGCGGACAAGGAGGATGGTGGCCCGAGTGTACCTGCACCAACCGGGAGTGGTATGACCAGGTAACTCGTCGTCTATACTGTTAGAGGGCTTCAGCTGGCGGAGCTGCGATAAAACTGATGTATTAGTATCAGCCGAGGCTGCTGCTGCTGCTAGAATTGATTTAGGATTTATCGTTGGCATTCACGTCACAGTCCCTGACTGTGGTTGTTTTAGCAGATATTGTGATTGGGAACGGAGCGGTTCCGCTGCAACTGCATGTCAATGATGTTCCTGGACTTGATGCAGATGACTAATGCTCATGGATGTAGCACACCTCGCGTATGTCATCAAGTGCTCACAATGATGCGGTTAGCATGGGCCTAAAAATGGTGCATTTTTATTCAGTGAAGCAGCGAGATGATTAATTTAGCATTCGAGGCTCACAGGCCAATATGGCACATTTGTAGGAATTTGTTTGGTCGGAGAATGCAGATCTGTCGATATCAGCTCACTGTAGGATTGTGTCTCATTAGTTAAAATTCGAGGAAGAGATGATGAAATCGATATCCAATCGCAGTTCCGTTCCCTTTTGGCATCCGTTTTCAGAAAGCCATTTCCCTTGTAAAATATGGAATGAAAAAAAATAGAAATGCGGCACTAATAAGCCCAAGCGCGGTCTGTTTTATATGCTGCACAGTGTGAATGAAATCCCCTTCTTAAATCATCCACATGTTGTTCCTTTTATCTGCGATCATTTAAACGCGTATATAAATTACAGTTGATAAAAAGGTCAGAACCACTTGAGAAGTGCAATCTTTAATTAAGGTGCATGTATGTGAGCATGAGTGTGAGCCTGGGGTGGGGGAAGGGTAACATGGTGAACATTAGATTCAAGGAAAGGTTGCTGCTGTGTGTGAGTACGTATCTGTGCAGGCTCACATTTGTAGCAAGAGGAGGCTGCTGCATTGGCCGTAAGTCCCTCCATTTACCTCTGATCTGGTTTAGAACAGAAACGTATATGAGCCGATAGGAAGAGGGAGTCTAAGAAGGAGCACAGGGGTAAAATGGAGGCTAAAATTTTTAGAGCCAGGGTGGAAGAATTCTTGCCGAGCCGAGCCCACGTATCAGCTGCAACCTGGCTGGTATTAGCAGATTACTACAACCACCAAAATGCTCGTAGGGATGTATGTTTTCCCTCGCTTTCTTGTGTTGCTAAAATCTGTTGAAGCTCCCGTTTTTCTAATCTGATACATACAGACCAATCAGGCTTATTTCACACGTTTGAAAGCTCACAATAGAGATGATTATGTAAGTATTTACAGATTGCATGGAGGTTCATCAGTGTGGCTGCTTAATTTGGTCTTTTCACTGCTGATTTATTTTATAATCACTTTACAACATTGCATCTGTATGATCAATCTGCTTTTTTGGCTACGTTGTTAGTCATGTGGGGATCATATTATGTATGACAGCCCCAGAAGTTTGTAAAACACCCTGAGGAATCCTGCATAGTCCTGTTTTTAAAGATGTAATATCCACCTTAATGGAACTCCAGGGAAATGATCCAGCCTTAATGGATTTCTGTCCTGAAATGTCCCCTGCACATTGGAAAGGAAAGAACAGAATTATGGTGCAAAAATCAGCAAAGGATGATTGGGGGAAAGACAGCGGTCAGTGGGGTGAAGTGCTAACGTTGAAAAGGAGAGAAATAAGCCAATAAAAGCAGGCAGTGGGCCGGCAGAGGGGGAGGGGGTTATGTAAGAGCAGACAGTTGGTGGTGCTGTCAGAGAGTGAAAGCAAGCAAGGCCCTGACACTGTGGACAAGCATCTGTCTCTTAAAACAAGCGTGCGTACGGCCAATACATGCCCCTTTTCCTGTAAATGGCTGTATAGGATGCCGTGCTCGGAGATACACAGCAGTAGCCACCCCCTCCCTCGAGGCAATTCTCAGTAACCATTGCTCATCTTTTGGTGGGAAATGCGAGCGCCACCCCTCCCCCACTACCTGTACGCACGCAGAGAGCAGGGGAGGATTCGCACACGCCTTTTACACACAGGGCCATAGCCTTTTAAAAATGGCGCTGGCTGTGAATGGAACCTGTTTGTGAGGAAATCAGCACACCCCAACACATAATGGTGCCACATTTCCCCCCTTTTGTCATCTATTTACTAAATGCTTGTGCTGCTTTTGTTGAGAGCTTGCTTGGATAATCGTGGATGATTCCAGTTGGGATTATAAGAACATTCTTTAAAACAAGAGCTTTTGAATATAAATCTGAGAAAAGTAGAGACCTCAGTCTACTGGGAGCTTTAGTCAGAAAGCTCCCTCTTCTCCCCTTAGGCTGCAAGCTGTCTTTGTGTGTTCTCCAGCTCTGTGGCTATGATTAGCTTTAAATATTAATTAGATTTTACTTTATTTATTAGCATCTACATTTGGTCCAAAGTGCAGTGTCAGGCTCCATGTTTGTAGCAGGCCTCTGTGGTTGATGTTTTAAATGAATGCACGGCTCAGGTAGGCGTCCCATGTCATTCCCATATGTGACCATGACTGGAAAGCTGTCAGGCCTGGATCAGGGGCGCTTTTGTATTTGCGGATATCTTTGAGCATGTCTTTCGCAGACACAGTGACCTATCGGCATCGCTGGTCTGTGCATCTGTCTGACGAGATTTTCGTTGCTGTGATTTGATTTGCTGTTCGTGTTAGAGCAATATCAGGAGTAGCAGATGGGATTTACATGTGCTCCATGTCCAACCGTCTTGAGGTGGGCCCCCTGCTGTGATCTTGAAAGGTCTTATTTTAAACCTGGAATATTCTCATCAGCCACAAAGACATTTGTCTTGGAGAAAGACAGGAAAATGGATGAGCGCAATGAAAATACACATAGTTTCTTTAATAGTCAGTTATGAATGGCGGAAGCCATGATTAATGGTGCTGTTGTGGAAGAGGATACACAGTTCATTAGTACCTTTTTTAACAATGCATCTCTCAGGTTATGAGACATCCAAATAAATGAGGTAGGTCTTTAGGTCTCTGTGCATTGGTTATTGTGTCCCATGTAAAGTAGTTTTTCTTCAAAGGTGCAGAATAAATATTGTAGGTGTTTTATTAGATACTGTAACAGGTAAAGCACAGTCACAGTTTTTATCTCTCAGGATAACAGTGCTTTTAATTATTAGGTTGTTGTTCTTGTGTTTACAGATCACCTGTAGTGTAGTAGGGCTGTGAACTGGTATCCTATGGTTCTCTCTTGCGGAAGGCTCTTCTTGCTGCCTGGAAAATTAAATACCAGCAGCATCGCTGTAAGATTGTTGTACTGACAGGATGTGGTTCATCAATAAGCTCTTACTGTTACATTATAGAGGCTATGAAAAAAAAAACAACATCCTGAACATTTTTAAAATCTATACTGTGACTACTGACAATCAACCCTTTTTATATGCTCTGTTTATAATTCTGAAGAATTATGAATATTGTTTGCAAATCACCACCTATGATCACAGCACTTTCCGCATTACCCATGAATCACATAATATTTAATCTCTCAGGATCCTGCTCTGCTGTACCGACATTTCGTCTGCACCCAACACTACAAAAATTCAGTAGGAGGTGAAAACAAACTGAAGCAGAGTAATTACTCTCAGATTCATCTGCATTGGTGCTGTATTCAACTAAACACTGAAATGTTTTGAAAACTTACAGACAAGTAGTCCAGAATATTTATGTAAGTGTGGATTTCTAAAGGCTTTGTAAAGCATCATTTATATTCATATTTACATATTTATGTATATTTTCAGCCATCTTGTGACTAATTTCAGGACCAAAAAATACTCTTATTGATTGGGTAACCTGTGTGCAGATATCTTCAAAAAGCCATGTTGGTGCCACAAAAGCAGACCTTTAGTGTGCCAAACCAGCCTTACTGAATCTGTACAGAACTACGTTTCTGAAATCTGGACTAATCCAGCCACATGACGCGCATGCTTGTCTGGCTACTGGTATTTGCTAACCAAATTCAAAATGGGACCAGGACTGGGACTCTTTGTATACTCTCTGGGCTTTATGTGTGTGTAGGGTAAATCGAAAAGTGTGTGACAAACAGAAAAAGAAATGGAACAAGATGATGAAAACAGTATTGTGAGGATTAAAGTGATTCCTTCCTGACCTTCAAAGCTTCTCATAAGTTGTTTATCAGTTGTTGGGTCTATGATATAATAGGTCACTGGTAGTTCCCGAATTAGTTATCTGGATAGGTTATGCCCAGTAGGGCTGGAAATACCTCAGTCAATAAATAGTTTCCTTCCTGCGGTCTAATGGAGCAGCAACCACTCGACTAGATTTGCGCACGTAAATCCAGCGAATGACCGGAGTTGAACTCTGGAACAGAAATACTCAACAATTTGTAACAAAGACATTTCCTCCCAAAAAGTGTTTCTTGCCCATGAAAAATTGTGGGTAAAAGGAGACTGGTGAATCATGGGAAATGCACTATGAAACAAGGGAGACAAGGTGCACTGCAATATTTATTATGCACTTTGACAAAACTTTGCCTTTTATGCTTGGTAAGAGCGGGCAGGGAGGGTGCATCTGGGGGAAAGGCTAGTGAGATGTTGACGTGAGCATTCAAGAGAGACTTTAACAACCCAGACACGATTATGGGAAGAGCTTCCTCTGTGAGGAGGAGCTGCTGACCCTGGAACCTGAATCCCACCACCTACGGCTCATTTCTCCTCAAACCTCCACCGCTCATGGTCACAAACTAGATCTGCGGTTCCATTGTAAATATCGAAAACCGGGGCCGCAGCGCCGCGGTTGTGGCCAGGTTTTGTATTTAAACAGGCTTCCGTACAGTTAACAGATGCGGTCTAAGCTTCAGACTGTGTGTGTGGAGGCGTGCGCCCTGCTGGAAGCAGAGGCCACCGTGCCCCTGTGATCCATATGGTCATTGTTGGAGGCCCTGCCAGGGATGAGCCCCGTATCGGCTCGCCTGTTCCCCACTCGGGCTCCTAGTGCCAGCTCAGGGAGGAGAGGAGAGAAGAAAGGAGGAGGGAGGGGCGCGCTGTTTGTTTGCTTGCCTGCTTTTGTTTTATTTAGGGGTTTTTGCTGATCACAGTAGCGACTGGCCCAGAAATGTGACCATGTTGTGCGGGGCAGAGTGGAATCCTGATTCAGCGATGGAAGCTTCAGATTTTCCGTGAAAGCAACAAACGCTGGGCCTGTGGTGCGGCGGAGCCCTCGGTTAAAGCAATCAGACATTTTGTGTGTTTTGCTGTATGCAGATAGAAAGTTTTTATTTTATTTCGTTTTTTTTTTTCCAAGAATTCTCAGCGAGGTATGCCAAGCTCCATCCCCCACACGCTGCCAAGGAACATGTGTATATCCAATCAATATCAGAGTCGAGCTGCTCCCTAAACTTTCTGACTCCTCTTCATTTTTGTGGAGGAGTGTGGGTGCTTGAAGCAGCACTTATGAATTTTTTCCTTTTATTCATCCAGCAATCTGCATGAGCTGTTATTTTGGTAACACTTTACAATAAGGTATACAGTAGTCTTTAGTGTAACAAAGAACACATCCTGAGCTGGAGTAATTAATACAAATATTAATGCTAATACATTTGGTTCAGTAGTTTATTATTAAGTGATAACAATCAGCTGTGAAGAGAATTGAACCCAGGGCCATAAATATTACAGTATTATCTACATTTCCACAGAAGTAATATCCTCAGGAGAGCAGTGCCCAACTCTTTGCTGTTCTTTTTTTAAATTGTATTTAACAGACTGTCAGTGAAACCCGAAACGTCCTGCTCATGTGTGCATTATATTAAGAGGCTTCCCATGGCTCAAAGGGTATAATCTCCCTGTTTCCAATGGCCGTTTAATTTGAAGCATCTGAATTAGCATTTAGTAAGTTGGTAAGTAAAATCAAATGGAATTAAGAATAAAAAAAAAGAAGAATAGCATATGGAGCAGAATGTCTAGAATATCTGCAGCAGAGGGATGGTTTTTAGTACAGATGGGATGTAGTATTATCTCATTTAAATCTCAATATTAGTGTTGTCTGCCTTCTCTATACGTGTTTACTTGATATGATATTAACGCTAAATAGAACTGCAAATACCATTCTCAGGTGTTTGGGCCATCATTCATAATTTGCCCTAAGAACATATTAAACCCTGTAACTGCAGTGCTACTAGTGACTCCTTAGTTCCAGACAGCTTTACAATATAATAATTAACATATCACCCCAAGTTAATAATAGCAAATAGTCTATCACAATTATAAATTAAAAACAGATATTCTGTATTGGACTCAAGAAAATGCTCTTTGACTATTGGTCGATTTCAAACAACACCTTTATACATCATTTGTACAGTTATTGTACTTAATAAGGAAATAATGTTAACATTTGCTGTTGTATGTCTGTTACATATGTTACATATGTATGTGCATCAGGGACATGCAGCTCAAAATATTCTTGTTTTAAATACACCTGGTTTTACCTGGGCATGTTGTGTTTCTAAGATCATCATACACCCTTGCCTGTGTTGCCATCGTGTGTGTGTGTGTGTGTATGTGTGTGTGTGTGTGTGGTGTGTGTGTTTGTGGGACATTTGGCTGAGCGGTGCATTTCTCACCATGTGTAGCTGCTCTGAGAGCCATCTCTGTCTAATGCATTATCCAAGCAGCCCTTCAGCCATTTGGTCTGGACTCGGATTTGTGTGTGTGTGTGTGTGTGTGTGTGTGTGTGTGTGTGTGTGTGTGTGTGTGTGTGTGTGTGTGTGTGTGTGTGTGTGTGTGTGTGTGTGTGTGTGTGTGTGTGTGTGTGTGTGTGTGTGTGTGTGTGTGTGTGTGTGTGTGTTCATATCTATCATCCCACGATGCCCTTCTCTTTACCTCTTTTTTTAATACGCTGCATGAATCAAAGACTGCAGCAGGCCACTGCAGCAGCCAGTTCACACATCTGTTTCACGTGCATCGAGGCAGCTGTGCTGAAGATGGGCAGCGATTCTTTACATTAATGTCAAAATTGTCATTGTTTAAAACCCAGTTTGATAAGAACTCTCTCTTAACAGAGCAGTAGAAGCGCTGAGAAATCAGATCCATCCAATAATTTTAGATGTGTTCTACAGCTGCCAAAATCAGTCAAGAAAGTCTTTTTAAAAAACACATGTATTCTAATTATAAATGCTCTATTAATGGAATTAATGGAAGCAGCCTGTCTGCACATAAACACGTTATACAGTATGTTGCAGTAACACATGTTCGGTTCAGTTCCTAGACTTCCTGTGTCAGCCCCCGTCCCCCCACAGAGCTGGAAAGACAAAAGGTGACAAACATTTACAGACATATGTTGCTGTATGCACACAGATCTCTCAAACATGCTCTTAAATATTTATAGTCGTCTTAAATGTGAAATAGACATATTTGAAAGGCCGTGTCTCAAAGTCAAACGCACGGAGAGATGAAGAAATCTGCATTCTCTCACTCTTATGGACATAAACAAAATAAGCAATCCCAGCCCAATATATTGCTTTTTATTACACCGTTGAGTACATATCTGCTTGGAAATTGCTTTTATGGATTTATTACTTTCTTGTTCACCGTTTGTGTGTCTGTGCCCTTTTCTGACTCACGGCGAAACCCGAAAGTTGCCAGTGGAGACCAAACGGCAGTTGACAAGGAAACAGAGAGGCGTAGCTTGAGCTGTCACCAGCTTTAGGTTGATAGGCCGCTTTTTTACTCTTGTAATGATAATATATTGTCAGTGACAGCTGCTGTTACTATCTTTCATGGCTTGACGTGTCAGCTTTGTGCGTTGACTTTTCTGATTGTGCGTGGGATTTGGATTTGGGTAATTGAGTTTATATTTGAGTGACAGTCATGTGTAAACATATATGCTGTCCTGAGAATATTTTTTTCTTAACAATTTTAATAAACTGATAAATATAAATCTGTGAGTATGTTGTGGTTAACATGTTAAAGAGTAAAAATATACAGCCTATATACAGCCTGGTTTGAGCTTGCAGCCTCGTATTTCTTCTCTGATGGTAAGATCTCAGTTCTGTTAACATCTATTTTTGTCCGTGGTGTTGATTAGGCTTTGCAAGATGTGATTAAAATTGCCCAATTCTGTGCCTAACATATAGATATTTATGTATTTCCCTTTTGCTGGGGGCTGTCACCTTTGGAAAATAAAGGCTGTTCTCAGCTGATTTCGCCTGGTAAAGTGAAGGTACAATAAATGAAAATCACGCCGAGCCCTTCCCAAATGTGCACGAGGATCTTTTCCGGTGCCAGTTTACGCGGTCGAAGGCAGGAGATGGGGAAGGGAGACGAAGCGGTATAGAAATGAGAGGTGTGGCGTAAAGAAAGAGAAGCCAGTGAGGAAGGGAATGAGAGATGAGAGGAGGAGGAACAGAGGGGGAGCGAGGCTCAGACACAGCCCTGTGCGTTGCCATGGTGCAGGCTCAGTCAGAGCTGCACAGTAGCTCGGCTGCTCAGCTAGTTAATTACCCACAGACTGCAGTGTTGACGTGCAGGAAGCCTCTTTTTCACCGCTGCAGCGACGTACGAGCATGAGTCAAGGGAAAAATTGCCGTTTTTCATCCTGAAAAATGCATCTAAAATGCAGTCCAAAATAAATGCAGCGCGGATACGCAGTGCACAGCGCCGTGGAGTCGGCTCTGCTGCGTCAGCCACGCCACTTGTAATAAAAAGATCTCTTCCAGCTCAGAGATTCATTTTCTGTTGACTGTCGCTGCTCACCGAGGGCCTGCAGATCCTGATCAGCCTGCTTATAAAACCCAATATGGGCCATTGTGGATTAATATTCACCATTAAAATTTCCAATTATGTAATCAGCCAAATCCAAGCCCTGCATATGCTCAGTGGAATATCTCAGCAGGCAGAGACGGGGGGAGGGGTGGTATGAAATGTGAAGAATGATGCAACATGAGTCTGTGCACCTAGAATTAGATAATTAGTGTGTGTTTGGGCAGGGGTCTGTTGTTTCTGCTGCTGCCGTATTCGGTGTCACCAGATTAAGTAAGTATAAAAAAGCTTTTAATGTGTGGGTGTTTTAGCACATGCGAATAAATAGTTTTGAATATTTAACTTGCAGGGACTTAGACGGTATTAAACGTTGGACCTGATGTCTCTCAGATGTAGATTTGGGTCATGTCTAATCAACACCGGTGCTGGAAGGTGGGTACTTCCTGCCAGTCTGGTGCGCAGAGATGTAAGAAGATCTGGGTGCGTGACGGGAGGCAGATTCACTGATGCAGGCCTTTAAAACAATGCCCTTCTTTTTTTCCTTTTTTTTTCCCACTGTGCTGTTTGGCACAAATACTTCAGCATATGTACAAATGTGTTAGATGTACTCACAGTATCACAGGGAAATTAGGGCCTCGGCCCCTGTGACCGTTGCCTTTCCCGCTGCCCCACTTCATGTAATTCATCATATTTAACACCTACTTTTTGTGTACGTGAAAACCCAGGTGATAGTTACTGGAGATGTGGAGTTCACAAGTTAAAACCTAAAAATAAACAATTCAGCAGTATTCTCTGCAGCATGAAGTCAGACTGAGTTTCTCAACTTACAAAGGTTTCACTTACGCAAAATGAGCCCTATTACTTTGACTCGACTGTTCTGACAGTGAAGCTTTTTATTTATTTTCTATATAGCTAATTACAGGGTTGAATGATTTTGTTATGACTGGTGATGACATAATCTTTTCATGGGCATACTGGGGGAAGGTGAGAGGAAAATTGTTGCCCATTCTGACTGTCATATAAATATAAAGCAAAAAAAAAAAAAAAAGTCAGCATAAAAGCTGGAACCAGCAGGAACAGGCTGGCCGGGCACAGCAGTGCACTCCAGATGCAAGTTAACTGTTATTAGGGGGAAATAGAGGAAATATCTTCCAGAATCAACTCAAGAAGGTCAAGCTATGAGCAACTCTTGAGTCGGATGAATCCAAATAAGAATGAGGTGTTCAGCTTCAGTTAGGTTTTCTAAGCTCATCCTTTTTTTTTTTTTTTTTTAGAAATTTTACCCTGAATTCACACTTAACCACAGCGTGAGTTCAGATTGTGGTTGCTTTGGTCTCTGGTGAAGCTGCTAATTGCTTTTTACGTCCTCAGGTCGCTAATCACGTGATAATCTGCAGTTGTGCTGCATTCTCCTACACATCCGGACGGTCACTTCAGGACAGTTCAGAACAGTTCAGGACAGTTGCATTCCTGAGGACCTTTACACCTCTGTGATATTATAACTGTTAGAGCATTGTTTTTAAGAACATGTGTAAAAGTTGGTTGGTTGATTTATGGAATATGGATCACCAAGACAATATCTGCTCTATATGACTGTATTTCATCAATATTCAATATATTTAGCATATTTTCATAAAAGACTTATATAATTATAATTAATATTGCAACCTCTCAAACAGGTATGTGATCATCCAGTATGTTTACATTATGTAATCCCATTACTTGTTCATGTAGTATTTTTAAACACTCAATAAAGAGGGAATGGATTCCATACATTTTTATAGATTTACAATTTTGCTTTTGATATTTTCTGTCAAGGCCCTATTGCTTAGATCGGAAACAGAAACCAAAAAAGCTCCTTAAAAGACTTCAGGTTAATTGTCAGGACCTTTGCATCTAAAAAAACAGTAACACGAAAATAAGCAGTTTAAGTTTAATTTGTGTATTTAAACTTGGGAATCAGCCTCGCCTTGATCGGTTTAGCGCCAGGATCAATGATCGTTTGTGCTCAGTCCAGTAAAGTTCACGCGTTGAGCACAAAGCGCTTGGTCCTGCAGGAGCAGCTGGACCGGCAGTGACCCAGCTGTGGACGCCGATCTTGAGTTCCTGGCCAACCATCCGTCTGAAACGATCACGACGTTCACCTCCTTTTGTAGCAGCATCAAAATGGCAGCCCCGCATGGTGGTGCGCCACAGATGTAGGGCCGCTCGTGCTCCAGAACTCCGTCAGCTGTGTCAGACGGGGCAGCGCGCGGCGGCGGCGGTGCCTGGTTTGGAGGAAGCAGCGTGACACACGGCTGCTTTTCCCCATTCTCACAACAATTGGTAACTTTCACCAAGCAGCTGTCGCCGTGAACTCGTTATAAATGTAGTCAGTCGTGCCATGTAACCGCACCACAACTGGTGATTTCATTTTATCAAAACGCCACATTAAATTAGCTTATATCCTTCCACCACTGTAACCACTCAAGGATAATTCATGCATTTTGTACCTTCACGCCACGCATAATGATCAGTTTCACATCCAGTTTCATAGTCAGATGTAAATTAACAGCGCGCTATTGTTTAATCTTTCTCTGGAAAAGGTACAGCTAAGTTTTAACCTCCAGTCCGTGTAGTATGGGAAGAAGGCACACATGCTGTCTTAATTAACCCGATGAAACGTCAGCAGAATTGTGTGTCTTGTGCTTGTTGTTACACAATGCTGAATATTCATTACACATAAAGACTTTTTCCTCTGTGGCTGGACTTGTGAAGGTCAAACTAGTTAGCTTTTATTTGGAGCTGCTCAGCATGACGGAGACGTGAGCCAGAACAGGGTGTGTATTATTATTTAAAGATGAGCGCCGAGTGCTGCTGAAAGCTGTGACATGGCTGTTAATTATTGCTCCTCGATGCATGAGTTTGCAATGTTTGTGCGTGAGTATTTATGGTGGGAGGTCCAGAATGTTCAATAATAGCCAACATTTTTGAAGAAAGTTGCATTTTTAATAGGACAAACTAATTGATTTACTTGTGGCTGCTTAAGTTGAGCCAGTACTGTAGGAGTAAAGCTCATTTAATAGCCACGGTATTTTCCTTTTTACTCAACATTTTGCTGCTTTTGTTCCTTACAAAGAGCATTACATTTCATCTCCAGCACCTGCAATTAGAGCATCTCTTTCTGTCACGTGTTCATCCTTTCTCAGCTCCATCTGTCACTTAGTCTCTCACCTTGCTTCTCTCCTTCCCTCTTCCCTCCGGCAGAGGGGCCAACAGCGTGAATGAGATGTTGGGTGCATGGTAATTGAGTCAGTATTGATTGGACTGCAGCGTGGCCTATGGGAGCCAGGGGATGGTAGCAGCAACACAGACTGCGTCTCTCATCCCACATTCTGCAGAAAAACATCCGTGCAGCACAGCTAAAGGTTCTGGGAGAAAACAGAACATTATGGGATTTTTTTTTTTTTTTAGAAAACACAAGCACATCCTAGCACATTTTGTTCTCTGCTGAGATGGTAGGCCTTTCCTCGGCATTGGCTGTATCATTTGAGTAACTGGCTGCATCATCTGAGCAGGCCTGACTGTCATATTTCACTGTGATGTCGCCACTGAAGACTGAGCTGCCATGTCAGTGTGCCTGGTGAGCGAGGCACCGATGTGGAAATATTTGCTAAGGAGGAAGCGGTTATTGCCCTGTCAGCATGCCGTCACTGTGCACACGCTCTGCTCTCCTATGCCCCCCACCCCCACCCCCTTACCTACAGGAAGGTATTTAAAAATAAAAAAGGCAGTGGTTAAGCTTTCGTGAGGTGCAGCATCACTGTCATCAGTAGGGCTGTAGGCAGCCTTTAAATGAAAGGCATCATTTGAACATGCCCTCTTGTTTGTTGCTTTATTTAATATACTTTAAGTACAAAGTTTGAAAAAACGTAGGCAGTTAAAGCCTTGAGTAAATAATCTACCGTTGATAAAGGAATTTCAATAGAAACTCCTGTTCATAGCAACCTGTTTTCTAAAGACTGGTTTTAATAATTCCAGCATTTGCTGGAAGTTGTAATTGGCTATTTTCAAACTTCATTCAAGTTTGTTTTTTTTTCTTTTTATTATTAAAAACAGCTTCACATGGATTAAACAAACAAGGATTACTGTTAAGTTCAACATGTTCAGGTGGATTCTGTACAACTGGAAGAGTCTAGTTTGGGCTTTCTGTCTGCTGCTGTTTAATGTTACTAGTCTGGTGTCTTTGTCTTGTAGTTGGCTTGAAATTAAATGTGTTTTTGTTGATATAGCTGAGACATTGTGCTACATACATGATGCATTATAACCAGGCGTGTGCACGTGCACAGCTGTGTAAACTGCATTCAGATCATGAACAGGTAATAGAGAGGGAGGTGACTGTAACCTTGTCCAGCAATGCTGCGCAAGCACTGGTAGATACTTTGGTTGCATTTGGTGCTGCAGTTCATTGATACACCTTCACGGTGATGCTGAGAGACAAAGAGACAGACACCACTGTCTCCGCTGACAAATGGGCTGAACAGATGGGTGAATGATACAAGGAAGGGAGAATTGAAAGAAGTGGAGCTGGCAACATTTCATCACTCTTGGTAGTCAGAAGGGACTTGTTGTAATAAACCCATGCTGGGAAAGCAATCTGGACTCATTGTCATTGTGTGTACAGGTCTGTGTCCACTCTGCTCGTCCCCAGCTTCTGTTATGGGTATCCATTTCAGGTGCTATACCCTTGCAAATGACCAAAGTGAGAGCGTGTCTGTGAAGCCATTGGTTGATACTACCATTATTGATGTGAAAATAATAGGACGTGATCAAATGATCAGCTGTGCTTATTACTACATTAGTTTAAATCAAATAGCATACGATAAGCTCACATGAAGAAATACATTCACTCAGCAGTTGGAGAAAGGTCATCCTAGATTGCTTCTGCCCACCATGTTTGGAATATCCAGATACTGTGAATTAATGCTAGTCCCTTACATGTCCTCCTGAGGGCCCATTATAGCACAGCCGAAAAAACCTCTAGAAAGCCATAAAGTGGTTGTCAGATCTTATTAGGGTCTTTAATCACCCATTTTCCTCATCTGGTCAGTAGGTTAACAGTACAGGAAGAGCAGATCCCACAGATGTGAGGTGATCCCTCTTCATAGTCAACCCCAAACAGGTGTCGAGATGTCTTTCATGGGGATTATGTTCTTTATTCCTTTGTACGGTATTTGCTTTTTATGTGAGATTAAAAATGGAGGGGCTGTCAGGCCATCTTTGGGCAGCTGTTTTCGAAAACAGTATGTTCTGCTGTTATTAACTGAGCCTCTGTGATGCCTAAGACATGCTGTCTGTGACAGGTACTGCAGGCGTTATTACTGTAACAGGTGTGTGTTGTCACATGTGGACTCAGTAATAGGTCATGTTTTCCCACGCATTACCTTTAGGCTGTTTCTTGGCTGTATACGCATTGGTTTCAGGGTTTTCACTTCAGTCTGAAACTAACATGGCTGCTATGGGCCGATAAGGATGCAAAGATTTCAGCGTGAAGCTGCTAGGATTTAGAACATGTATACGTTATGCTTTGTAGTTCAAGATAAATGTGGGGACCAAAAAAAAAAAAAAGGAGAAAACATCCCCGAGAAATGTGCAAACACAAGCAGAGACACGAGCATCTGTTAGTCCATATGCAGATTACAAACGAAAGCCTGATTGTGCTGACTGGAAGGGGGTGGGCGTCTCAGCCACAGCTGTCCAGAGTCATAGCACATCACCACCTAGTGAAACGGGTCAAAGCCGCAACTCCCGTTTCACCATCAGAACTAAACGACGTTACCGTGAAAAATGAAGGCCCGCCAAAATGGTGCGATGATTACGATTGATAGGAAGATCCTGAGGCGTCGTGTGACTTATGATAATATATATCAACAATTACTGCTGTTTAATGGAAATGGAAATCAAGTCCCCCATCAAGTTCAGCTTTTATAAATATTCACCTTTTATGCAAGCAACTTTGTATTCCAAAAATTCTTTAAAGAAGTAGGCGTGTCCTACCTTGATTGTACCAATTGAACGAACCTTTGCGCCCCCTGTTGGCTGACTTGTGTGTAATTTGATCTGGAGCATTCAGATGACTCAAGTGTTTAAATTTGCGTCACTAACATTTACTTTTAGATACAACAGTGCTTCGTTAAAATTAGCCTGTAATGTGACCAATGTTGAATCAGAAATATTTTAAGATGTGTGGAAACAGGAAGCATCTACATATGCTAACACAGTGGGGGCACGACAGGGAGCTAATGATTTTGTCCTGGATGTTGGTCCCCGAGCAGCGTCGTCAGCACCTCCTCACCCACATCGCTCGATCAAATCAATAAAAAGCAGACAGCTAGAAGATGGTCATCAAACTGCCCTTAAACCAGCGTCTTCACGCTCCGGCTGCTCTCCTCTGAGGTCCCGTGGCTTCTCCGGCCCTGAGCAGGCCTGAGGTGGAGGAGCCAACACCAGGTGGAGCAGTAGAGCTGAGCTGGGAGGTCAAATTATTGTCAAAGAAATCCAGAAGCCAAAGTGTGGCATGGTGTGGTTGTGTCTCATTTTCACAAATCATTTTCTCATTTCCCCTTCAGTTAGTTAAATAAAATGGAGGAAGTAGCAAATGTAGTTAGTAAAAATAAGCCAAATGAACTATTGCACATGATACACTTTGCCTGAGAATCCCAATTTTCTGTTAAATACAACAAGATGGTGAAAATGTGTAAAAGATGTGTAAAAAAATGTCCATACCTCATCTTACCTTCTTTAAACTGTTTTTTTCAACTTATGGGCAGTAAAGTAAAAGTGTTCATTTTATAACATTGCAGCAGCAATGGTTGCCTCAGTTTATTAGTAAATTCACAAGCACCAAGTTTATCAAAGAGTCAGAGATTTGGTTGGAATCTTGACTCTCCTCTTGTCTTTATATATATTTGAATTTGGGATCCCCTTCTATGCATCTTGCATCTTGTGTAAATGACAATTACCAAACCATGAAATCATGCGTGTGGATTGTGATAGTGTGTGATGGTATTTAGGTGTGTAAAATGGATGTGATAAAGGAGGGGGTGATGGGGGGGATATTTTCTCCCCATGGTTTAAACACAGAAACATATTGTTTTATGAGGTGAACACAGGATGTCTGGCTGCGGTGGTTAATAAGCAGCGGTCTCCCAGCCCCAGCCCTCATTCTCAGTCTGAGCCCCAAGGAGATTCACCGACTGTTCCCATGGCATCCGTTCACTTTGCTCCCGAGTGATAGTGTGTGTACCGCATTATGCCTGTGTGCTGCCAGCCTCACACACTGAGATAATGTGTGTATCTCTTCATATTCACAGGCCAACCCTCCCCCCATCATCGTCAACGCAGACTCACTAGATGCAGGCCCTTATGTAAGTATCTGTATCTGTCTCTCTGACTGTCTCTCTTTCTCTGAACACTGTTTATCAATCTCATTCACACTGTGTGTGTGTGTGCGCGCGTGTGTGTGTGTGTGCATGTATGTGTGTGTGCGCACGTGTGTGTGTGTACGTGTGGTGCCTCCTGGTTTCGCCACTCTGTTTTCTGCATGTTGCTCAACACCCATCATCTTTTTGACCCTCCCTGTTTGTGGCAAATCTGCATCCTTCTGTTGTGCCTCCAGTGTCACAGTGCATATCCATTCTGACATAATTTTTTTTTTTTTTTTTTTAACCACGCTGCCACAAATCCGAGCAGTAGTGCGATTTGTATTCAGTGGAAAAATCTGCTGAAAAATCTGCTGAATGTGTGTTTTGTCCATTCCTCAATGTTCTCTGTGTTCAGTCGTGTGTACTCCTGCCTCGCTGCTCTGGCGTTTTTCTACACGTCTCTTTCCCGTTGCTGTGCATTCACACATGTTTTTGTTTTTATCCCAACAGGTAAATGGCAGTGACGGCATGTATAAATATGAAGAGATTATTCTGGAGAGGGTGAGCTATAATCATTCCATCTCACACTTCTTTTAACTTTGAACAGGTTATTGTTTGATGTATTCTCTTGAGGACAGATGGATTTCTCCCCACTAGGTGGTAGTAAGCAGCTAAGTGGACTTAAAGAAAATGAGGGCCTAAGAAAACCTTCCGGTCTAAATCATATGTGAGCTGGAGTGTTGGTGAAATCATTGCTGTTACACCGCTGTGGGATGTCTTATGGGCTATCAACACAGAAAAATGCCACTGAGGCGCTTTTTTTTTTTTTTTTTCCTCCTACATAATCCTGTTGCAGATGTCATCAGCAGACGGCAGAAATGTGAAGTGTTCTCCTGTTCACTTGTTCAGCAGGCATGCCGTACTTGTCTGTGATGGTTCAATGTGCAGTGGCTGAGCTATACGGCCCCGCTCTCATTATTCCACCCACAAATACAGTACATTGCACCTCCAGACTCATGATAGATGTGCGCTATCTCCCGGCCCTTCCCTCTCAAAGTGGCATTTTCTCCACACAGGAGGCCTAAATAAAAGACACAAAATTCACACCTCAAAAGTTCTGTGGGTGTAAGGCCCAGTCTATACCTCTAGACACCAGAACAGCACACTGGGACGCCTCAGCCTCCCTCTGTCCTAATTTGTTTTGACTGTTGCTCATTAATAATAGAAAATAATAAAGTGAGGACTTTTCTCAGCTGTCTTGTTTGCTGCCTGTCTCTGTGGCCATGGCTGTCAGAGGCGGCGGTGCCCCTGGATCAACTCTCATTCATTTTCAGGGCCGTGAACGACAGGCGATGGTAGTGTCTGCAGCGCGCTCAGAATAGGAGGCTCTGGAGTCAGACTTCTCAACTTTACTTATTATATTCACTTTCATTGAGGCATTATTAACACCGAGGCATCCTCAAGCTTTGACTGAATAAACACTGCATTTTATACACCCACCTTTATCATTTGTCACATTCACATTCACACACACACACACAGCAGGAAAATACATAAAGCACTTTGCCTAAATCAAAGTGAGATATCTGTATATTTAAAAGACATATTGCACTGACCTAGAGCCTACCTTGAAGCTGTCACTTACCTCTGTCTATGTTAAAGTCTGGTTTTTATTCTGCACATTCTGAAATGTTGCAACGATATTGTCTATTGTGTGCAGGGAAACTCTGGCCTGGGCTTCAGCATCGCAGGAGGCATTGACAATCCCCATATTCCCGATGATCCTGGGATTTTCATCACCAAGATTATCCCTGGAGGAGCAGCTGCCATGGATGGGAGGCTGGGGTAAGTCCTCAAAAATATGAATGTTGTCCATTTTAGCTCCTTTCTCTGCCGTAACCTTTCATTGAATTAACACGTTTATGGCTTCGCTTCCAACGTTTCTCCCCACAGGGTGAACGACTGTGTGCTGCGTGTGAATGACGTGGATGTGTCTGAGGTGGTTCATAGCCGGGCAGTGGAGGCCCTGAAGGAGGCGGGCCCAGTGGTGCGGCTGCTGGTCCGACGGAGGCAGGCCCCACCTGAGACCATTTTGGAGGTCAACTTGCTGAAAGGGCCCAAAGGTCAGGAGAACACGCAGCGTGTGCATTCCATCAGACATTTGTGAACATATGGACCATGTGATGCCTTTATTATTCAAACAGGGCTTGGATTCAGCATCGCCGGAGGGATTGGAAACCAACACATCCCTGGAGACAACAGCATTTACATTACCAAGATCATCGAAGGAGGAGCTGCCCAGAAAGATGGACGGCTGCAAACTGGAGACCGCTTGCTAGCTGTACGTCTCTAATTTTGTCTCAAATCAAAGCTCAACACATTCACTGTTTGCACGTTACTCAATTACTCTGCCATAGATATTCGTAATTAATACACAAACATCCTCTGTGTTCTTCGATCCATGCTAATGGAAATTCATTATAATATTAAATGTTGTGCTGACACTTGATAGTAAAAGAGAAATTACAAATTACCCCTCCACCCACAAGTCACTTGAGGCTTTTTGAAAAAAAAGAAAAACACTGAACTCACATATTATGAACATATTTGCCTGTGAGTGTGCAACAAAGGCTATGTCAAGGTCTAACCCACTGCAGGGCTCAGTGAAGAAATGTTGCCAAGCATTATGTTTGGTGAAGAGCAGTCGTGCTTGTAACATCACTTTTTTTTAGTACCCTTAATAATTTGGAACCTACGACAGATAGATTGCATCATAGAACTCTCGGTTATTTTTTTCTCCATGACTGAAATCAGTTTTAGTTTTTCAACTACTCACATTGCATATACTTTGAACCCTGAAGAAGGAATCCCAAAGCTGTTTACCCACAACATGTCTCATATTCTTATATCCATACATTACATACTAAGACCAACATTTCATTAACTTTGATATACAAAGTCAGCCAGACAGCAGGAGCTATTGTAAGAAGAGAATGTGCAGACTGCATCAAACACAGGGCTGCAGTATCAACAATATCTCACTCCTGGAAGTGATCATGTCCATGGTTTTATGTTCAGAACTTTTGACTGGCAGCTTATTTTTAGAACATTTGAACCTCTACCTACTGGTTTGACCTCTGTTGAAGCACCAACTTCTCATGCTTGCGTTGAAATGCGCAGGAATCTCATCATACCATCAAGCTATGATTCATTATTGTGTTGGCTGGTGTGATGTCCGCTTTGTCACAGTGCAGCAGAGACACAAAGTGTTCAGGTGATGTTTTTTTTTTTTCCCGTTCTCCCCTCGAACACTCATCGCATGCAGGTGAACAACATCATGCTGCAGGACGTGCGTCATGAGGAGGCAGTGGCTGCGCTGAAGAACACCTCTGATATGGTCTATCTGAAGGTGGCCAAACCCGGACCAGTACATCTCAATGACATGTATGCCCCTCCAGACTACTCCAGCAGTACGTATCTACCTCTTGGTGGTTTTTCACTCTTTCATCACGGTTCATGAGCAAGCCAGCTCTAGGGAAGGTTCACGTTTGAATGCCTTACACAAGGAACCAATTCTTTTTCTCTGTGAGATATGTTTGGTGGGCCAGCAGTGTTGATCTTGGATCGCTGTTCTCTCCCCAAAACTGCTATGCCCACACACCCACATAGTGAGGGTAGTGAATGCTCGCAGTGTGCGCGCACATACACACACACAAACACGCGCGCGCACAATCCTATCCACAGCAACAACAAGCGCAGTTTTCTGCCTCCCACTGAGTGTGGATGGTTTCTCACATCCCACCTGCTCATGAGAGCCCACGATCCTGAGCTGCGGACTCTCAAATTTCCACAGAACAGAGATTTAGTGTTTGGTTTGGTGTGGCTATGGAGTGATTTGTGTACCTGTCCCTGGTTTAAGCAACATGATAATGCCAACCAGCCCAACTCTGATGTCGGGTAACCCATGGTCATGAATGGTCTGGAATCTGTTTTATCGTACTCAGCTGCCAGCATTCTTGGCACGTTTTTAATTTTATACATTGCATAAGGAGGTTAATAGGCATATAAACTATAAAAGCACTATTCGTTTTTATTAATTGTTGTTAGTCAGTGTCTGTGTGTAGGTAGGTTCACATAGGGACTCTAAAATAGGATTTTCTTTCAGTAAAAAGTTTATTTGTGCTGCAATTTCTATTGATAATGATATAATTGCTGTCATAAAGTTGATTTTTCTACAATCTGCGAATGTATATATATAAATTAAGTTGACTTTTATTCATGCACGTGTTGTAATCATTCTCTTTTTCCCTCTACTGGCCTGGCCCTCCCTCCAGCCTTCCCCACCATGGTGGACAACCATGTCAGCCACAACTACATGGGCGCCATGGAGCCCAAGCCAGTGTATCCGCCACCACAGGTCACCCCGTCCAGGTACTCGCCAGTTCCCCGCCACATGCTGGGGGAGGAAGACTTCACAAGGTAGGTTCCAGGCTGCTTCCTCCACAACAGATCCTCCTCCCATACATTCTACTCATATTACCTCCTTGCCATGATTATTTGTAGCACATCCAACATTCCTGTAAACTGAAGGTTGCAGTTTTCTTGTTACATTGATGAGTGATTTAAAGCTTGCTGTAGGACTAGATTGGAAGAGATCGTCTTGCTTCTTACCTCTTTTCTTGCTGCCTGCATTTTGTTGCAGCAGGGATGATGTCATGGGTTTCTTCAGCAATACATTCACCTGTAGGTATTTGAACCATCGATTAAGCGTGTCATGAGGGAAAAAAAAAACAACGTTGTTTGCCGTTTTCAGCTCATCGGGGGTCTGGTGGTGTACTGTTTTATAGACACTGTGCGGTGGCTGTGTGACCAGAGAGAGGGCCTTTGTCACTTCTTGTACTTGTTATGACTGTTATTTAACCTCTAACCTCCCATCCAAGGCTGGATCAGAAGTAGCATTCATAGCGGCTTGATTAGAGTTTCCCACGAGGCCTTGCGTCATCTTAACCCACAGCTCTGGGGAGGAGGCTGTATTCTTCTTGTGTGTGTATGTGTGAGTGAGCGAGTGCGTGCAGGCAGTTACGCGTGTCGTGGAATGACTGTGTTGGATAAATGTTTGTTCTGTGCTTCTGTTATGTCCTTGTTCTATCTGTCCACATGACTTCTACGTGCTTTGTCGCATCTCTGTTGGTATGTGTGCTTTATGTGTCCTACACTGTGTCCCGTTCACTGTGATTCCTGTACCCCCACAGCAGGGCTGAACCTATTTACAGTGTCATCCACAAACCTGGGGACAGCAAGGTGCCCCAGGCCCTCTACAGAGGCTTCTGTCCTTCCCCTGCTCCCTTGTGCCAAGGTCCACTCCCCTTCTCTGGCAGGTATTAACCTAGTCCGTCACATCTTACCTAGATAACCCTCTTCTGCATATCTCAACATCTGGCAGCAGACAGAGACAGAGGCCACCTACTTGGGTGGAATCATGTTGCACTGTATTTGTGTGCAATATTACACCAGACTGAGTGAAGTTGGCAATGGACAGAAGAGCAGGAGAAGAAAGGGTCAGAGTGCACTACAGGTTGATACGTAAATGGATGGTTCTGTTCTTAAAGAAACTATTCCTTCTATCCTTCACCTTTCTGTTTGCATGTGAGTGTTCCACACCTCATGTCTGTTGCTTTTCCTTGTGTTTTCTAAGTCTGTGGCTGCTTTTTGTGTTTGTGTGACATACTCGCCTAGACTTTCCTGATCCCACATGAACGGGCCCCGGCTGTAGATTTGGGAAGTTTTAGAACGAGTTACATTTTTTGGCTCCTCAAACTTGTTGCTCTCTCACATGTGTCAGGAGGCCTCAGTGATTCTCAGGCCATGAGACTTAATGCTGGTTATTAAAAACAGTAAACCATAATATTCACAGGGACTCTGTTATTTTGGCGTTGCCAAGATTGGAAAGGGGTACTTTTCAAATTTAAATTGGATTGATTTTTATTCATTAATTCATGTTTTGATCTTGTAGTGTGTGCATCGGTGTTTTAAGTTTGTACCATAACTTGTAAGGTGCACCTCATGTTTCCGACTGTGTCTGATATCTGTCACTTTGTTTCTCTATGAGAGAACATTCACAGCATCGTGTGGCTGTGAGTTAAGTATTTGGATTTGGATTTATTTTAAAAAAGAAAAATACAAGTTAATAGGAGGATTGAGATTGACTGCAGCCCCCTAAACATCTGTTTGTAGAACTGGCTTGATTTGTCTCACTGATCTACGTATGTAGAAGTAAACAATTGGGTTTGCTGTTCGGATGATTGTGAGGAGAGTTAAGCTTGATCAGAGAGGACAGTTGACCAGTAGGACACACTTCTGCAGCTGTCATGATTCTTATTCACTTTTGGAAAACTAGGCCGTACACACAGGTCTTACCCCTTACTGACATTTCCCTTCATACACAAACACACACATACACACATGCATCCTCTATTTGGGACCTTTGCTAAGAATTTGCTGACACACAGATATACGTGTTTCAAAAACAAAGCACGCTCATGGAACAGATGCATATTTGTGGGTGTGTATCCTGAACATTATCGTTGTGTGAAAACATACTGTGTCCATGTGTGTTTGTACATATCATGTCTGCTGTACAATCTGCAAAGAAACGTGTTCGGAAGAAACTGCGTCTGACGTGACTCCCCACTCCATTAGACTGACGGACAGACGTCACTTTCTTGCCCCAGCAGCTTTTCCATTGGTTCCAGATGGAGAGAGTTATTTTCGATGGTTGCTGTAGTAGGCACGGGCTTCTGCAGAAGAGCAGCAGACTGGCTTCCAGGAGTGAGTCAGAGTGTGTATCAGTCCTTTGCCCATCTGCGTTGTCACCTCTTGCACATTCTCCATCACCCCTCTTCAGCCTTCTCCAGCTGATGTTAGTCGTTTCTAATGAAATATCAGTGGCGTGCAATGCTTGTTTGCACCTTTTTCTCTGTCCACGCTGAGCACGATATGATAAAACTTGTGTGGTGCAAGCTTGTGTGCGGTAGTGACAAATGTGTGTTATCACTGAATATGCATCTAGGTGCAGTTTTCACATGTACGCAACATTGCCTGCAACCAGTTTGTTTTGTTCAGACCAGGCTTGTGTGTGTGATTTGCTACGTCTTTGACTGGCCAAATCAGACTCAGTCATTCATACTAGAGAACATTTTGATAGGTGAAATGCAGCAAATTGGAATCAAAAATAAACCCAACAGATTGTCCTAAGTACTTGTTTTATGTGTTCATCTTTCATTTATTTTATTTTTGGGCCCGTAAGATGCATGAGATAATCTGAACTATCGTTCACATTAGCCTTGAATGAATGTCCTATTAGAAGGGGAAGGTGGAGGCAGGCATTGTGGGTGAATGTTAAGCTCTAAAATGAAGCAGAGATATAGCAACATCTCGCATATGTTAAATGACGTGATCCTTTTGGGGAAGGGAGCAGATAAGTGCCGCAGGAAGCGGCGTCTGTGGAAAATGGCGTCCATCTGCAGTGCCCACCATTACTCAGCCGAGCAGAGCCAATTACTGCGCTGGATCCAGGGCAGAACGGCCCGCTGATCCCGACAATCCAGATATCTGTGCTGAGGGAGAATTTGAGAAGATTTGCAGGAGAAATGGACGAGAACTTGGAAGGGGTTTTTAACGCTCTGAGGCTGTTTACATTCCTGGCATGGATGGAAAGGCAAAAAGGGGGGGTGAGATCTTGTGACAGGGAGGGAGGACTTGATTCCTGCCATCACAAAGGTTGGAATTAGTCCCGTTTTCTCTGAATATAGGAGTTAATAGGAGAATGGCCAGGCGGTTCACAATTCCTTCGGACAAATAATGCAGAGATCTGCATCTGTGAAACGACAAAAAGATCTTTACCTCGTTGTGTTTTCAAATATCCCAGGCATTATTTTCCAGGGCAGAAACTTGGTTTCCTGCGTGCAGCAGTGTCACTAACGATAGAAGTCAAATGAAAGCGCCGTATTTTGTGAGAGTGTCCTCACGAGTCAATCTGTTTCAGTACACTCTTGACAAATTTACAGTGAGGTTCTGGGATTCCGTCTGCGTATTGTCCAGAGGGTCCGGCTGACAGGCAGGAATGCTACTGTGATGTAGTGGCGAGCAACGACAGAGGCAAGGCAACCGGAAAGCTGTGCGAAAAGGATCATACTTGGATAACCTCCTGTTTGACTCCGGAGTCAAGTTCTTATGCATTCGCTGTGAAGCAGTTCTACTTGTATCAAATGTGAGTGAGGGGTGCTTTTGGCCTCTCCCCACGGGATTGAATGAGGATTATTTTCACGTAAGCATTAGGGTTAAGTGTTAAGTCCCGCTTTGCTGGTGATGATATGGGCATAGAGCATCGGTGACAGCCGACAGAGAAGCTGGTTCCAATCACGGGAAGGAATGACACTGGGAACATAAAGCCCTTCTCTCAGTGGAATACCAAATAGGAAGAGGAGGTCGAGGAGTTAACTCTGAGCTGAGCCATGTGCAGAAGCCACCATGTTCACAGTCAATATCTCAACGTCCATGTCGCTGGTGAGGAGCCTGCCCGAGCGCACTGTTAGGGGGTTCAGTTTCAGAAGAAAGCGCCACGTCCCAAGGTAACCATGGTGATTTGTGTGCCTCCTCGAGCTGTGATGCAACAGCTCAAGATGGAAAGCAAGGTTATTTTAAGCATGACTCCTCTCAAAGCATTATGGCATATTTAAAGCCAATTGCCACTTGCAGTTTCTTTAAGTTGGGTTTTTTCAATCTGTGGTTCTCAAAAGAATTGAAAAGATATGATCAAATAATGCTTTTATCTGAATACATTTGACACATATTTTTGGCTCTGCCGCGTGGACCGTAACATTTATATTACTGCAGTTGTTTTTGCTCTTAGTTCATTTCATTTTTAATGAATTTTAACAGTCGAGATAAACCTTGTGAAGTCTCTCTGTAAGCCCCGTTTTGGATGCAGCAGTTTCCAATGTTGTGGACTACTTGAGGGGAATAATCAAGGATTTTTCCAGGTCATCATGGATATGACTTTGGTTTTCTGGAATGCTACATATGCGTCGATTGGAAGGAAAATGTCCTCGGCAGCAAATTTGAGTGCAACTGTTTGGGGCTGTTGACCGCAGACTGAGAACAGCAAGAAGGGCTTCTAATGGGAACCATGCAGTGTGATTTGTTATGATGTGTGTGACTGTGCAGTTGTGCGTGCTCGAACGTGTGTTTATGTGCGCTTTTGTATGTTGAATGTGCCGTATGTGACGAGGCGGACATTAAACTTCCTAAACTGTGCATGTGTGGCCTGAGAGCACGTTTGCTGAACCGCTGCAGAGGTTGGGCTCCTCTAGAATCTTAATATTTAAACACTCTGAACAGGCTGCAGGAGGCTGAGTCATAATGACTAAAGCTAAAGTTTCAGCAGGTCGGGGGAGTGCACCCCTAAATGCGTACACACTTACAGCATGTCGTGTTACCATCGATAGCTCAATGTATATAGACGATATGCGTAATCCTCCATCTTTTACATTCATTGTATAGGTCAATCTAATCCACATTAGCAGGATCTTTTAGTTTTAAGGCACAATGTTATGTATTTGGTTACCAAGCGCCATTTACAGGTCCTCCAGTACTGACTCCCCTCTGTTTGTACTCGATCTCTTCCAGCTTTGGTAACATCTCTGCCCACCTCTCCCATAATCCCTGTCCTGTCCTTCACCCTCACACTGTCGCTGTCTTTGGCAGGGAACCAAGGAAGGTGTTGCTGCACAAGGGCTCCACAGGCCTGGGCTTCAACATCGTCGGCGGCGAGGATGGAGAAGGCATCTTCGTCTCCTTCATCCTGGCAGGTGGGCCGGCCGACTTGAGTGGCGAGCTGAGGAGGGGCGACCGGATTCTGTCGGTCAGTATCTCAATCTCGGTCTTTCTCTGTCATTAAAAATGCAAAAGCTCCGAGTCTGTCAGCTGTTAGGGATTTTCTGCCAGCTCCTGCAGCCAGAATAATGACGGAGGCACTAAAGGTGGTCCGTTGTTTACAAAGCCAGCAAACCCCTGCTCTCCTGAAAAAAATCAATAGCATCTCTAAAGAACTATACACGCACTTTGCTTGAGAATAGACGTGCAAGCTCCAGTGTCTTCGGTGCACTATTTCTGTACTGTGGTTTAAAAACATGGAATCATCACAAATACTGTAAATACCTGCTTAATGCAGTGCTGTGTGCTTTGCCAAAGGATGTTAAAGTGGGAAAGATAAGTTACTCTGAGTTTATATCCACAAGCCAAAATGATGGCATCAACCTCTTGGATTAACTCCGCTCCATCCACTTAGAGTTGTTTCCTCTGCGGATCTGCATAATTACACAAGCAGTCCATCTCTGGGGTTTAATTTAGACCCTCTTGCTGCAACGCGTCTCATCTGCACGATGTGTTGCAGGTGAACGGTGTCAACCTAAGGAACGCCACGCACGAGCAGGCGGCCGCAGCCCTGAAGAGAGCGGGACAAACCGTCACGATCATAGCCCAGTACAGACCTGAAGGTAAGCCAGCACTGGACACCGTTATCAAAGAGGGCTTCCACGTGCGTCCCGTGGGCTCCAGATTCAGATTTTGCCGCTGTCATCACTCTCGGTCACATCGTAGCGTGTCGATAATCACGTTTTGCTGCGTTTCGTAATAATGCGCTTCTCATCTGCTCCACCAGTTCCTGATTTGATGCAGCACGACCTTTGCAACATAATTCAATGTCACTGTTGTCAGATTGCTAATCTCTAAAATGCTCGTGGTAGATCCATCGACGGGGATTTCTGAACTTTTATCTCAAGGTGAGGCGGAAAAGAGGCTGAATTAAATGTTTACAGTAGGAGAGAGTTTAAATTTGCCGGTTGCAGAGGGTCAGAGGGAGTAAACAGCCTCTTTATAATGGGATAGCGGGACTTAAGTGGGGCAGCGTGCTGATTCAGAATGTCCGGTTCTGTGTAGAAGGCTGTACATTCTTTCCACAGCCCCAAAACATAGACTGAAAAGAGGCTGAGTTGCCTCTCGGTGTGAGTAAATAATGCGTTTTCTCTGATGGACCCCTGATTCGTGCAGTGTGCATTCCTTTTTTCCTGTGTGTGTGTGTGTGTGTGTGTGTGTGCTGGAAAACACTCCAACATTAGGACTAAGTGACGGCTAACAGAAAATGAATTATGTAAACAACCATTAACTTGATTGCCTTGAGCGCAACGCAATTCCCGACGTTTATCAGACCTTCGCGTTCACGCGAGCACATTCGCACAAGGAGACGGCACTTTTGGGTCCAGTGGGTCTGGAATTCTCCCCCCAGACTCCCAGAAAGCCGCTCTCAAATGTGCGGCTGTTCTTTTAAGGAAAGGTGCTGTCATGTTGCATTATGGGAAAGGCTCGCCTCCTTGTTTCTGGAGCCCGCCGCTTTGGAAGTCCAGCAAAGGCTCGGCTGCTCTGCCTTGACGTGGGTAGCACCCATTTAGGACTAAATGTAAATATCTGTGTTGTTGTGGTGGTGGTGGTGGTGGTGGTGGTGGGCAGTCGCTGCGTGGGCGGGCATGTGTGTGTGTGTGTGTATTCATGTTCCGGGGCGGTGCTGGAGCCTGGAGCCGACACCAGGGCGCTAAACCCGGCTCACTCCCTCCTCGAAGCCCGCCGGACGGCCGCTGCTGCGGGACTCCAACCGGGCGGTCCACCGGGACGAAAAAACTCCACTTTTTTACCGAGACGCCGGCGTATTGTTTTGTGTTTTTTTTTTTTCGGGGGAGGGTGTGTTTGAAAGTGAGGTCGGAAAGAGAAAAGTTGTTTTATCGGTGTGCCGGGCTCCTCGGTTGGGGGATGGGCTGGAACAGAGCAGCGAGGAACCGCATGAAGTCCTCACGAATGGCTGAATGAAGAAAGCACCGGCAGCGAGGTTAATCTTCTCGGTTTCGTTGAATCTGAGGTGAGGTGTGGGGGGAATATCGGGGGGAGGAGGGGGGGGGGGCCGACATGGCCGGGAGGAATGTTGCGGTCGTGGTCGTAACCTGTCGTCCTCCCGTGGTGCGTTCACGTGTCCGCATCAAATTTCTGCCGAAAACGGACAAACGTACCTCACCGTCGACGTAAAGTTGCGTTAGACGGGTTAAAACCAGCGTGTGAATGTGCCCTCCAGAGGTCGTGCGATAAGCAAGTTCAACGCCGTGCGTGGACGCGGCTGGTTTGTGTGTTCGGCCGGGGTTGCCATTAGTTTGGTGGATCTGCTGTGAATGTGCAGCAGGAGTCATGCAGACGATCACACAGACCTGAGGCCTTCTCCCCACGCCTTACGTAACCCTTCAGGTGGGGGCGCAGGTGTGGTCCGACAGGTGTGGAGGTGGTGGATCTCAGGTGATCAGGGATCCCTCCATTAATCATTGACATCACCACCACTGTCAGCTTCTTCTTTTTTTAAAAAATCTCTTTTTCCTTTTACTTTTGATCCCGGCGTGTTCGCTGCCTCCTGCTTTACAGCCTCACCGAGTTATTCTTCACAGAGCTTATTTCATTAAACATCGCCGCTTCTGCGGTTGACTGAAACACTGCCAGCAGTTCTGGTTGTTTCTGCAATTCGCCGCACTTCTTGATCTTAGGGTAATGTTGTAATAACAACTGAAGGCATATTATGAGCTTTAGATCCTGGCTAGACGCGGGTTGGACTATGAAAGGAATGTGGAGGGGCATAAGTTGTAGCATGCTTTCATTCTGTATTCTTTTTCACTAAAACACGGGCCTCAGCTGTCCAGAAATTCCCAAGGTCATTGAAACCCGAGTGTAGCGGGATCAGTTAATCTAACTTGGCAAACAAAAGCAGGTACCGACATCAAACTTAACAGTTTGTCGCCCCCCCCCCCGAGCGCGCGCTGCGGAATTCTCGGGGCGCTCCAGTCCCGTTCCATACGAGTTGATGTTGTCTAGCGCGCCAGACCAATCAGGCAGCATCTTGAATGGCGTGAAGGGAACCTTTTGTTTGCTTCGGCGGCCCGTGCTCTCGGCTCTGTGCCCCCTTTGTGACTCATTGAAAGACAGTTGTCCGTCTGTGCCCAAGGCTTAACTACGCTAAACAAACCTGTCAACTGCTGGCAAATGATTGACTTCCCGGGTGCAATCCCACAAACGTCCCTAAGTGGTCGGTCAATTTCTGATTGAGGATCTCCCCCCTTTAACTTTACGAGCTACAGGGCAGGATACCTGCTGCATGGAGACGGTGACCTTCTGACGGGGGGGGGGTGCAGCTTCACTGGGACACACAGGTTGCGTTTGCAGCTCCCCTAACTCTCAGCTGCTCACTGAAGCATCACAAAGTCTTTAACTTGCATTCCACTGTAAGGAATGGAAGTGAGGGGGAGGGTTGACACTGGCTGCCCACCATCAAGGAGTGTAATTACGGAAAAGACTTCGCCAGCGTAAAATGGGTGGAGGTCAGTACAGGAAATGTCAAGTCCGCGCGCACTCAAACCGCAGGCAGACGTTGGGGAAATGGTTAAGGGGAATTGCACCTTCCCGCTGTGTAATATTTTTGGGAAGATGGCGTGTGTATCACTGGCTCAACTGTCCCTGAGAATATAGCACACTCTCACATTACAAGTACATGCCGCTGTGTTGTATAACTGGATCAAAAGAGAAGAGACCGTCCCCCAAAATAAAAGAGCTGTGTGACTAATGAGGGCACGCAGTGGGAGTGAGCGATACAGAACAGTCCCAGTTTCTATTACCCGTCTTCTCTTCCTTTGGGTCACTCCTAAATATCTTGTCTAGCTCCTGCGTAATAAGTGCTTAAAGAGACCGGAGTTTTAACTTTAATGGTTGCGGGCGCTCAGCATTTAAAACGTGTGCAGTGGTGGGAGCTTGTGATGAATAATTGATATTAGATTTCAGTAACAGGCAGGAGTATTTAAGAATGTATCTTTACATGACACGAGCCTTGAGCAACATGGATGTTGATGTAAGTCAACTGGTGATGCGTACATTTTACAGAAACAGCCTTTTTTTTTTTTTTTAAACCATCTGATAGAACTGGTCAGAATCCTTATTGGAGAACAAAGTGGGTACATGTGGATAATGTGTTCAAATCCTCATGTAAACAAGGCGTGGCTGCGCTTTATGGTTTAGCGGGATTCCCACCCTGAACCCCCCACAGATGCTGTTTTTAGTTGTAGTTTCTAGAGGAGCATGCCTCTGCAGATCGTTGATTATTGTGGAATTAACATTGATGTCTGCGTTTAGCTCCCCTTTTTGTCCCCCCCCTTTTCAGAGGACCTCCATCTCTTGTGCGTAAATGCCAAGCAGTCCTGCTTGAATGGCTGCTTCCGCGTGCGCCGGCCCTCCTTTAGGACGTTGCTCCTGGTTACAGGCAGTCATTTGGTGTCTGGTTACCTCACCTTGCAGCGTCACTGGTGTATTGTTAACTCTGCAAGTACAGGCCAGCGCAGTGAGAGCTGGCACCGGGCCAAGTGCAGGTTCTCTGTTTGCTTTCAGTCCCCTGCAGGGGGTCAGAATTCATCAGCCTGGAGCTTGTTTTTGCACCTGCCCGGCTTCTTGTGCCGCTCGGCCTAAACTTTGATGAAGGGGCCTTTGGTAGATACGGCTGTTTGTTTTTCAAGGCTACTTGCCGGCTTGTTTGACAGTGTCTGGACTTGGATCTCTGGATGTTCTTGTTCCGCAAAGTATTTCCCGCTATTGATGATTAAGCTGAAAGGTAGGGCACTGCAGTGAGTGTGGAGTATACTTCAGCGGATAAGTATGACCAAGTTGTTGAACTGGTTTTGTAAGTGAAACTGTATAAATTATGAATTTTGGTTTATTCTTTACGACTGAGTTCCTTCTAAAATATAATGTGACTCATTTTGTTGTTGACTGTGCTGATCACGAGTGGCCTAACCTGCTTGTTTTTCTACCTGCGTCTGCTGCTCTGTTTATCTACCCGTGCGCTGCATGGCAGGGTGGTTCAGCTCGTTCCAGCACCCTGGGCACAGAGCACACTGTGCACAGCAGGCTAATGAGAGCATTCTTAATGAGGAGGTCCAGGTAGATTCATACATCATCCCTGTGCTTCTGAGCAGCGAATGGATTTGCACAGCTATGACAAATGGTCATGCATTGGAAAATGTTGGAGGCCTTCCCTTTTTTAACCACGCTAAAGAGCTCATGTTGAACTTAATTAATCTGTGTAATTAATTACCTGACACGAGACATTACGGGATATGTTAGGCAGATATGTGATAAACCATCTGTTCCTGGGGTCATTAATCAGCCTATTTGCTGAACTTTCTCTTCTCTCCAGCTCAGCACCAACAGAGCCATGGTTCCCCAACAATGAAACATGGGGACAGTTCAGTCTTATCAGTGTAGAAGCCCAGATGGGTGGGATATGCCTGATGGCCTTCTTCTAGCAATGACACGTGTATATATATATATATTTTTTTTTTTATTATTTTATTTTTTTATTTACTTATTTATTTTTTTTTTTAATTCCCATGCAGAATACAGCCGCTTTGAGTCCAAGATCCACGACCTGAGGGAGCAGATGATGAACAGCAGCATGAGCTCAGGATCGGGCTCCCTGCGCACCAGTGAGAAACGCTCCCTCTACGTCAGGTAAAGCCGACGCTCGCACAATATGCGCTGTCATGCTCGTACTCCAAGCTGAAATCTGCAGTCAAAACAGGTGTTTTTGCACAGTAAACATCTGTCTGCCTGTGGGGGAGAATGTGATGTAACTGTATATTCCTAATGCGTCGAGCACCAGTTTGCCATCTCTGGGCCTTAATCAGATGTATCAAAGGTAGATGGGCGTTATCTCAACATGGGTGTCTGCTCTGGAAAAAGGAGTGCTGACAGTTGTGACTCATTGCTCCTGTGAGGAATGTAGAGCCCAGCCTGCTTGTCTGCAGTTGTACGAGGCCACGGCAATGGAGGAAAAGCTGTGTGGTTGGCTGCTAATGGTAACGCGTCCATGTCCTCCGGCCCAATCCAAGTCATGTGAAGGAATTAAACCACAATCAAAAGAGAAGAAAAATGGTGTCAGATGTGGTTACGCTCACTGTCAGACACCAAGTGGGCAAAGGGTTACAGCATTGTTCAGGCTTTCATTTTGACACAACCTCATAGTGGACTCGGTATCACACGTTACACCCAGACACCGTTGTTGCTCTCGTATACTCAACGTTGGTGGAGGTTTAGAGTTGGCACAAATGCTGAAGCGAAAATGCGAAATCGGGGAGGAGTTTTATTTAATGTTGGTCAAGCTGACTTTAAACCTGTAGAACAGGTCTCAAAATGGTGGCGCCTGTCTGACGAGATAACTGAAATGACATACTCTGACACCACAATCGATACTGTGGAAGGACCAGCGTTCTTCACCTCACACGTTTGGAAGACGTTTCACCTTTTGTTTACGGTTGCTGGTTTGAATCCCACAGCATTTTTCTTCGCTGACAGTTGATGGGTTTCCTCGTCACTGACCTAAAAACCTAAATGAGAGGAAAGGCTGACCCCCTTGTGATGACATAAACGCAGTAATGCAGATGTTGTTGTTTGTGGCTCATTTCAGAAAACACCAGCCAGCATGTGGGAATCAGGTGTTATGACTGAAGTGTAACGATTTTGCTAAATGAATGTTTTCCTTCTCCTGTGTGCTTTAGAGCTCTGTTTGATTACGACCGGACGAGGGACAGCTGCCTGCCCAGCCAAGGCCTGAGCTTCTCTTACGGAGACATCCTCCATGTCATTAATGCCTCTGATGACGAGTGGTGGCAGGCGAGGCTCGTCACACCTCACGGAGAGAGCGAGCAGATTGGGGTCATTCCCAGTAAGAAAAGGTGAGCTCGCCCTTCATCAGCGACGCGCCGATGCCAGACGGAGCGGAGACCGCCGTTCAAACCCCCCCGATGTTCTCCTTCCTGCAGAGTGGAAAAGAAGGAGCGGGCCCGGTTAAAAACTGTCAAGTTCCATGCAAGGACAGGAATGATCGAATCTAATAGGGTAAGTGCAGTAGGCCAGCTGCTCCCTGCCCCAGTACCAGAGAGAAGGTCTGAGTGGCTGCTGGGCTCCAGGGGAGATGCCCCCCCCCTCCCAGTTAGGAAAGAGAGCAGCACCTGCTCAGTGAAGCAAACACAGAAGCACCCACATTACTGTATCGATCCCTCAGAAATGCTGCAGAGGTGGGAGGTCTTTCCAACCACCCCTCTCGTAAACATATTTGTCAAGTGTAAATCAGCTCTAAAGTCGCGTGTGTGTCATCAGTGATGGAAGCTGATTTAATCTGATGAAAATGGCTCACTTAAATCAGTGAGCAGGAGTGTTTCCATTGACATGCCCTTCATTTCCATCCATTACCTGCTTTTCATTACCATTTTTTGAGGTGTTGTTTTCTTGCATTTCATTTGTTTCCCTTTTCTTTTATTTTGCGTGAATGTCGATGCCTTCATTGAAACCCATTCTGTTTTTGTTTGTGCCCTCTCATTGGCCCCCCCCCTCCCCCCGTCCCCTCTCCCCCACACACGGACGAGCAGCCAGTCAAAGTAAAGCGCAAAAAAAGCTTCAACCTCTCACGCAAGTTCCCGTTTTACAAGAGCAAGGAGAATATTGTGCAGGAGTTGGAGTCTGAACGTGAGTACCCGCTGTGTGATCAACGGGGGTGGTGGCTTTAGTCTTTTTTTTTTCCCTTTTTTTTTTTTGTCCTCTTCCTCTCCATGCTTCAGTTCTCTCTATCACCTTTCATCTTTCCACTCCAGGGATGTGTGGAGTGTTGGCATCACTCTCATCCCTGCCTCACTGGCCCAGAGAGATGCCCCACATGAAGCAGGAGATGTGGGCTTCTCTGTGGCGTGTCTGTGTGTCTGTCTGTGGGCTCCAGAGGAGTGTCCAGCTGTGTATGTGAGCTCCTGGCTGTATTAACATAAGCTACCCAACGCTGATGCTGCTCCTCCTATAAGTCATGATCAATTCTTCAGTCAGTCACTTCCCCACAACAAGAATCTCATTAACTGGACTGAAGCTTTCACACTTAACAGGTCAAAATCCCATTTTAATGGGATTGGACTTGTATAATTGAAAGGCCGTGACTTACTATGAACAAAGTGGGGCTCAGGCTTAATGAGTACAGCACAGCCCTGCTACACAGCACTCCTCTCCCTCTCTGCCCCAACTCTCACTAACCTTCTTCTTCCTGTCTGCTCTCTTCTCTTGGTTTCTGCTCTCACCTGTCGGGACACCTAGGACTTCCCAGGGTTAAGCGATGACTTTTATGGATCAAAGAGTTTGAGTAAGTGTGTGGTCGTACTGTTTAACGCAGTTGCTGTCCCCTGAACGCAGAAACAAGAGAAAAATAAGTAGCCTTCTCACCGTAGACCCACTTGGAATATTTTTTTCCCCAAGCGCGCGCGTTTCGAGTGCCAGACCGACGCGCGCCCGCAAGAACCTACTCGGTATGCCCAGAACTTAGAGAATGCGCATTCCCAAGGGAGGTCGAGTAAGCGTTACATTTGATCTGAAGATCCGAAAGGGTCTTTGCTGCAAGTGGCGAGCAGAGCTTTGTCATGATGTCAAACGGAGGTGGGGCGTAACCTTGACCGCAGCAGGCCAGAGCCGCCTCCCTCCCGTGGTGGGCGCAGAGCTGCATCAGAGGGTTTTCTGACACAACATCTGCGCCTGCAGCTCGAGCAGAAATAAGGAAAATTGGCGGGGGAGCGGCGGCCCATTTAGGATATTGTAAGAGGAAACACTTAATTTCCTATTGCTTGCACTTTTAAGCCACTTCCTTAATATTGTTCGTCCCCAGACTTCTGCTTTCTCTCTTTTGTTGAGTCGCCTGCTCGTACGCTTGTCCGGCTGACTTGTTTAACCCCTTCCCTCCTATACTTCCAGAATGCCTGACCTCCAACAGTGACAGCGAAAGCAGTTCAAGTGAGTCATGTCAGTGTGTCCTGTCCCGCTCTGCTCCGAGAGGACAGTTTTCCGGTGTCTCCGTAGCCGAACACCACGCTGTTGAAGTGATCGTTAATCTTGATCTTCTCTTATTACAGAGGGACAGGAGGACACGATCCTATCCTACGAACCAGTCATCCGACAGGAAAGTAAGTGAATCGTTTAGCGAAAATCAAAGTGTGGATTTAAATTCTGTTTGCGCGCTCACCTCCTGTCTTTGCTTCCATCCCAGTCCACTACACAAGGCCTGTGATCATATTGGGTCCGATGAAGGACAGAATAAACGACGACCTCATCTCTGAGTTTCCTCACAAGTTCGGCTCTTGTGTACCTCGTGAGTTCAGCGCCAGGCGGCCGGCGGCGGCGGCGCGAACAGGGACCTTAAAAGGCCTCCGCTCTCCCCCGCAGATACGACCCGTCCCAGGCGAGAGAACGAGATAGACGGCCAGGACTACCACTTCGTGGGCTCGCGTGAACAAATGGAGAAAGACATTCAGGATAACAAATTCATCGAGGCCGGCCAGTTCAACGAGAACCTCTACGGGACGAGCGTGTTGTCCGTCAGAACTGTAGCTGAGAGGGTAAGCGCCAGAGCCGCGGTCACCACCAGGCCCACGGGCTGCACTAACAGCTTACGTTCTCCTCCCCCAAGGGGAAGCACTGCATCCTGGATGTGTCTGGGAACGCCATAAAACGACTGCAGCAAGCACAACTTTATCCGATCTCCATCTTTATTAAACCAAAATCCATTGAAGCCCTAATGTGAGTTTGAGGCCTCAAAGCGCTGCGCCCTCCTGACGGTGTTGCTAAACAAGCTCTGTGTTTCTCAGGGAAATGAATAAGAGGCAGACGTACGAGCAGGCCAACAAAGTCTTTGACAAGGCGGTGAAGCTGGAACAAGACTTCGGAGAGTTTTTCACAGGTTTGTTTTCTGCGCTTTGGTCGTTGATAAAGTAGATGATGATTATACCGAGCGAGCCGGGCACGGGGCCGTAAATAGCCGAGTGAGCTCCCCAAACCGAAAAGGAGCGGCGCTTTTTAAACAAGCGAAATGATTTGAGCAGATTGCGGTTATTGTTGTGGTTGTGGTGTTGATGCACTCAGCCCTCGGATGTGTTTGTGTCTGCAGCTATTGTACAGGGTGACTCGCTAGAGGAGATCTACAACAAAATCAAGCTAATCATCGAGGAGCAGTCCGGTCCCTACATCTGGATCCCTTCCTCAGAAAAGCTCTGAGCTCCCCGCCGCCCCCTCTGCGTCGGTGCAGAGCTCCCCTCCTGCCTCCCAGAGACCCCACCTAAGCCTAAATAGCTAAATAACCCCCCCCACCCCCTCCTCATGTCCTTTTTGCAGATATGTTTCATATCAAGTTTTAGTGTCATCATTATGTTACTCTCTAAATGAAAAAGAAGTCTTATCACCATTACTGTGACTGTGCACACCCCTGCATGAGTTTCTCAAAAAAAAATCCATTCAAGACTGGAAATGTCATTTCAAAGGAATTTGTCAAACGGAAGCAAAAAGGGAAAATGAGTTAATCCTTTTTGTGAACTGGGACTGACTGAAGATCAGAATGTTTACAGAAATCTGCAGAGGAGTGGGGATTCCAGTAGAATTTGCAGGGAACCAGACACGAATCTTAGCGAGTTGGAACACTTTGTAAATGTTCATGAAATCACATTTAAAGAGACAAGTGGAAAAGACCAATCAGAGGTTGGTTTTTGTTTGTTTCTTCCTATAAAGACTGGAGAATATTGAGCCCTGCTGATGGTACTGTTAATGACTGAGGAAACTGGTGGATCCTACAAACTGGTGATCTATTTATCGCGAAACTGTTTGGTCGTCTGCCAGCCGTCTGTTGCCGAGGCTGATAAGACATCTCTGGAGGCAGATCAAAAGGAAGAAATGCGTTGTGAATCTCTCCATTTATATTATGAAATCAAAGATGAAAATGATAAAATCCCACTGAGATTTTACTACATATTAAAAACGTACATTTTACACTTCACTAGAATTGTCAATTTTGAGGGCTGTTAGATTGAATTTTGTTCTCATTTTCTTTCTTTGTGGGATTTCTCGTTTGTGGTTTTTAGCTGCTCTGTGTAAAGGACGGGGGTAGAGAAGTGTAACCGGGCTCTCTGCGAAACACCAAACTGCCTTACATCAAACACAAATTCTGCTTGCTGGCTGCCGCTGTGTGGCTGCGCGCTATCGAAAAGGAAAAGCGAGGAAGCATTCTGACCTTTTCTTGCTTTTTTTTGTGACCTCTGACTGTCAGGAGGCCTGACTTGAGTGCAATAGATGAAGTCTCACCTGTGTGGGCGCCTTCCTCCCCTGTAATATAACCTTTGTGTAATTTAAAATAATTTGGCCATTGGGTTGCAATCTGGACAGCCGAAGCCTCCTTAACTCGCGTTGAGCAGCAGACCACCCTATTACACTCTCTGCCTTCCAACAGGATTCTTTTCTGATTGAATGGTCACATGGTACTGTCCTATCTGCTGCCATGTCGGCAGTTTTAAAACGGGTAGAACATGACAATAATTGTATTGGATATCCTAACAATTAAAGAGTCATTATAACCTGTTTTTGATTGTCCCCCTGTCACCCTATGAGAAACAAACACTAAAATTGGGTTTAATTAAACCGCCATGCTTTGTGTATCTATAGATGTATAAAATCTGTTGTTGGAGCTGAACCATCTCGGTATTCTTATCGTACACATAACCCCCCCCTCACCCCACCCCCACAACTGAAAGGCCATGTTCGGGCAAAGCCCCAGAAAGTACATAAGGTGTCAAATGTAAACTAATAAGTATTTAACATTTAACGGCACTTGCAACTTAAATGTGTTACAGCTGTATTATATGTCTTCTCTTCCTGAGGAGGGGAGCCTGTTGGAGGCCCTCGGGCCCTCAAATGACTATACGTCAGCACCGGGATGGAATCGAGCCGCTGCGCCCTGCGTCCGCACTTCCTCCTACAAAGGGAATTTTTCTTTTTTTTCTTTTTTTTTTTTTTTTTTGTTCTTTGAGGCCCAGACCCAACTGGAAGTGGTGACCTTTGACCCACACCCCCGTCCCCGTCCCCCACTCTCACCTGCCTGCAGAGCACCAGGCGTGTGTTTCTGGACAGGCGTGCCCCCTCCTGACAGGCGCCCCCGCTAAACCAGCTGTCATTACCTGTGTCAAAACCAGAGTTCAGGGAAAAACCGAAGGGAACAGAGCCATTTACAAACTGCTTGCAGACTGTTTCAAAGGGTGTGGTAGCTGTACAATGTAAATAGGCCCCCCCCCAGCAGATTGCCCCTCCACTTGTGCTTCATGCATGTGTGAATCAAAATGGGACAAACATGTTTTATAGACCACAAATGTCAGGTAAGTAAAGTTTGAGCTACTCTCGAGATATAATTTCCATACAAATGTGCTGTATTGTTGATATTTCTCTTCAAATGCCTACTGGAAAACTTAACTAGTCAGTTGGGAATTCACTTCCCTCATGTAGGGCCTGTTACATGTGATATCTTGTGGAATGTGTCTGGGTGTATAGATTTTAAAATATATACATATATATATTGTAAAATAATGATAAAGACGCAGGCAAAAACCTACACAGTATCACAGAAACCAGAAGACGGATTGGCGCCCGACAAAGGAGGTCAGAAGCGGTCCTCTGGTGTTGAGTTGAAAACCAGCTGACTGTTAACGTGAGCGGTATTTATACCTCAGTCAGCCATGTCAAAGCCCAAAGAACTTGATTTCATTTTAATCCTTCCATTGAGGTCATGGTATATAAAACTGGAGCCTGAATGCCTCTGTGTGTGTAAAATCGATGAGGGACTTTGTTCTAAGAGGAATTCTTTGAGAATTTATGACATATATGCTTTTATTTGGGGGAGGGGCGGGCTTTTGTTTGTATCTTCTGGGGTGATGATGTTTCTGTTCTGGCACATCTGTGCAGCAAGTGCTTGCAAACATGAACCCTTCTGATTGTACAGTAGTTTCCCTCCTGTCACAGCAGGTGGTACGGCCTGTGGGGACACGGCCCCGTGCTCTGTCCCAGTTGTGAGGGAACACGGTCCTGCTACTTTTGTTTTGGGTTTTATTTTGGGACTTGACAATAGTTTATTTGTTTGAAAATAAAATATGTGACAGTTACAATTTTTTTGACGTGCTTGTTATTCCGCTCCAAGACGATCGGATTTGTGCGTGGATGGATCGATGTGTCAGAGGTGAGGTGTTGTCACGTTAGGCTTTATTGACCGGGGGGAACCGGAACCAGGGTGGAGAGGAAATAACTGAACAAACTGGAACGTTGGAAGATTTACCCACAACGGTGAGTTATAAACGCGTGAGAACAGCTGTCTAACATCTGCAGCTGACCTGTCCCTGTTGGGTCACTCTTCCATCACCATGGTGCCGTGGCTCTTCTTGGCTTTGTCTAACCTGTCCAGGATTTTGCCGTAGAGAGCGGACATCTGTGGACGCATCAAGAGCTCCGGTGAAGAGGCGCGATGAGGGACGCGTGACGGTAGATGATGTTCTGGTGCTCTTCTCCTGCTTGCCTGGTTCTGTTTCCCCCCCTCAGCAGATGTTTACCTGTGTCTCGTAGCTCTCCCGCAGAGATCCCAGGTGGCGGACAAAGCTCATGGCGAGGCCGCACCACTTCTCGGCCTCGGGGTACTGGGCGAGGCTGTACAGCAGTATGCCCGTGTTCCAAGCTCCGGTCAGCAGCCACAGGGTCTCCGTCTCCGGGAAGTCGTCCGGCTGCAGAAAAGAGTGGGAAGATGATCAAAGGAGGTAACTGGACCTCAGCCAGGCGACCTACAGTAAGTGGAGGAGGGGAGGATCACTGCAGCTTCCACCCAAGCCTGCCCCGCTGCACTAGCAACCGCTACAGCTTAAACCAGATTGTAAACAAACTCAGAGATTTACGATTTCTAAAGTTTCATTCATTTTTTTTTTTTTTTGCCATGGCTTTAATCTCGAGCTTCTACTTTGATCCAAAGAATTCCACAGCTTTCGAGTAATGGCTGAATACGAGTGGGGGAAATATGCGCTGGCTCTGAAGCAGCGCAGTGTCTCCGTAATTTGAGGCCGCTTTCAGAGACGCGTTTCACCGGCAGTGTGATGACTTGTACAGCACATTAACATTCAAATTGGCAGGAAGGGGGTGGTGAATGGAAGCATCTGCTAACTGAAGTGCAGCTGAAAGCCCATTGATAAAACAGAGCTTGTGGAACAGCAGGCAGGCTTGGAGTGGAAGAGAGGGGGTTAATTATATAGCAAGAACTTGTGTGGAGAGGGAACAGGAGGTGGGAGCCTTGGGATGATGGCAACCCGTGATTGGTGCTGACGCACTGAGGCTGCGGTAATGGACAGGGCCTCCTCATAGTAGTCCCACACCTCCTCCAGCACACGGGCCTCCACCTCTGACACGCCACTCGGGAGGGACAGCTTGATCAGGCTGTGAACGCACTTGCTGAAACAAAGAGGCAGTTGCGCAATCAGCAACACCTTCTCCCTAAAAAGCACTTTGTGGAAGTGGTTTGTTGGTGAAATGTCATTTCCGTGGGGAGGGGTGATCGGCATGCCTGCAGCGGGTCAGGTCGGCCTGCGGTTGTTTCTTATGCAGAGCAAGGGCGACCCTCAAAGCCTTCTTACACAGCAGAGGGAAGTGGGCTGGAGGCTCCATGGCTAAAGCTGCACGGGGAATAAAGATGAGAGCAGACTAAAAATACGTGTCTGCGTCTATTTATGGCCATTCTAACACGGCAGAGGTTTTGTTTCAAATACCTGCAATGGTTTCTAGCACCTTGCTTTCAACGTTCGGAAGCTCCAAGATGGACTCCAGGACCGTCTCGACCTTCGGGTCGTTCAGTTTGGCACGAGCTTCAAACTCGTACAGCAGCAGCAGTGTGTCTGTCGGGTCCGTGGAGAAGTTTCCTGCAAGAAAAGACTCTTTAGTTTGGGGTGAAATCCAATTAGAAGACTTAATCAAAGAGCTGCTCAAGGTACCTGATGCTTTCAGGGTTTTCCAGACCTCCCAACAGATTTGAATCTGCTCCAGAACCCGAGTGAGCTCCTCATCCTGTGATCATCACAATCACACACACGCTCACACACCAACCAAAGCATTCTGGGCTCAATGTTGCCATCTAGTGTTCACTTCCTCTTCAAACTTCAAGGGATTAAAATACAAACACCTACGCCAGCACAGTACCAGTTAGTCACCTCTCTTCTCCGCCGCTCTTGGTAAATTTCCATCCATGTGGATGAGGAGCTTGCTAAATGTGGGAGATGGACAGAGGGAGTGGGTGGTGTACCTGATTGGAGAGAGGAGACTTCCTGCTGAGCTCCAGGGAGGCGGCAGCAGCCATGAGCAGGCATGTCTTCTGGCCCATCAGGAGGCCACGATCGGGAGGACAAAGTTGGGAGAGCTACCACACATGCGACAGAGAACAGATAAAAATAGAGACAGAATCACCCACGTCAATTCCCAGGCATCCCACATGAGGAACTGAGCACCGAGCTTGATACTTGCCTGGTAGGAAAGCACAAAGAAATCTCTCATTTTGTCAGGACGGCTCTCACAGTACAGAGCTGAGTTCCAGGCTGGAAGACAAAGATTGCTCACACCAACAATGTAACAAAGTTTTTAACCAGAGAAGCGTGACCTGAGCGCTGGTACCGATCTTCCTGAACCAGTCGGCGTGCTCTGTGCGGAGTTCCACTGTCAGGGAGGATTGGTGCGAGACATTCTGCAGCGCTGCGGTGGCGGGTTATAATGCACAGCAGGGAGGAGAGATTAGAGCCTTCAAATGGCAAGATTAAAGATTCTGCACACACATACCCACCCAGGTTAAGATGTGGGATCAAGACGTCCAGATTCCCGTTGCTGAAAGTGAAGCGAACTGTACATCAATACTGCTACTCCACATGTACGCGTGGCCGTGAAGAAGGCTGCCCCACCCTCTCCTCACCTCGTTCCATCAGTCGTTCGTTCAATTGTTGAGAGCACCAGTCGCACCAAACACCTGTACAAAGATGAATAGGGAGACTGGCGTTGACCTCCTTTATCTCACCTACTATTACAGAGACACACTTGGAGGGGAGAGGCGAGGGAATATAGGTCAGTGGATCACAGAGGTGTATAGAACACTAACTCACTCGCTACACACTCACACAGATCTGCTAAATGGTGTCACTTTGTGTGGGGAAACTCCATAATGTTGTGTTTACCGCCTGGACACAGGAGCACTGCAAGGAATAAAATAGTGCCAACGCTGTATCCATGGACAGTAAACAACACTATTTTATTTTTTATAACACTAAGTAACAGTATCGAAAGCAAACGGCAATCTGAAAAAGTTCCAATTAATCGACACTCAGGCCAGATAGTTACTGGAAGCGATCATTCCCGCTGATACTGTGTCACGAGTACGTCTGCTGTGATGCGCTGGATGTATTGAGACTGAGCCCAGACCTGAGAGCTGAGAGAACCAGGCCTGCATCTGTGGACTGGTCACATAAACTCTCCAGGGCCTTCATGGCAGTTTCCTGCTGCTCGTTCTGTCACAGGAAACACACACCTTCACCAGTGTACATGTTTGTATTAATAAACTGCTTTTAAAGCTCTATAGGTCGTTTATGGGTCCATATTTAATGGCGTGAGCCCAGGTATGGGCGCAGAGATCTCCATTAAGCTCACCTCTAAAGCGATCTGAGCGGCCAGTTTGAGCAGATGCGAGGCTGCGTTCTCAGGCACCAGTACTTTGTCCTCTTTGGACACGGGAGCTTTGGACAGAAGTCCAATTGCATTCAGTGCCTCTGCAGCTAAGACAAAGAAAGGCCTTTATAAACACGGACATACAGGAAATAAACGGGAATGTGAATTCCAGATACCTTTTTCTATGTTGTTTTCCAGCACTGCAACCTTATAGACACTGAACTGGGTAAAAATGTTGTCAGGATCACATCTCTGTGCTTCCTTCACTGCTTCTTTGGCCTGATAAACATCAAGCACATAAATACATTAAAGAGCTTGCAAGGCGGACTACTGGGAAACAATTCCCAGTCGGTCTTCCTGACTGGCCTGGGTCTGTCCTGTCTGACCTTTTCAAGTTGTTTAAGTTGCAGGAAACAGGAAGCTCTGTTCCTCTGCAGCTTTGCCAGGTTTGGATCCAACTGGCCCGCCTTGAAGAAGCTCAGGGAGTAGTTATACCACTGGAGAGCCTCGGGATAATTGCTGGCCTGGGAAGAAAAGCGCGCCACAAAGTGTTAACAGTCACTGTGCCGTACAACCAGCATCCACCATCCTGGATTTAAGGAATCCACAACTCCAGGCTGAGCAGGCCACAAGCGTGCGCTCCAGAAGTCCCAAAGTCTTCCTGCAATGAGGCAGCAGCATTTTCCACACGCTGCCTGCCTCGCATATTTTTACATTATGAAATCTGTCCAATGAATTAGGAATTGTGTTTGATGTACCTCAAAGTGTTTGCAAGCTTTATCCCACAGCATGATGTGTAGACATGTGAGGGCCTGTGGAGAGAGCTGCTTCCCTGTGTAATGGCCTGTATGGGGGTGGAAATGATAACACTAAACAACAATTAGGATATTGCAAAACTGCATCTACGGTGCATTAAGTGCACTGTTGTGAGCTTTTTTTGTTTTTCCAAGTGGTTTTAATTAAAACCAGAAATATTATAGAAGCAGAATGTAAAAAGAAAGCACCGGTTATGATGTCTTCTATCTTTTGTTTGCCCAGCAGCTCCTTTCCTCTCTGCAGCAGCAGTTCAGCATGCAGGACGAGAGCCGTTCCCAGGTCAGGGGACGCCTCAAAGTGCTGACACACGCGCCTTAGAAACTCAAATGCCAGCACTTCTCTAGCAAAACCCAAACACACATTATTTTGAGTAGAATAAGAGGACAGTGTCTGGGTAATTTCTTTTTTTTTTCTTACCTGTCTTCAGACATGAGTAGGTTGACTGTGCTCAGACATTCTTCAAGAGCAGCTTCAGCTTCAAGGATCTCATTCAGGCCTGAAAATATATGTTATTCTTATTCCCTCTGAAATCTGCATCTATCCGAACTTGAATCGTGACAACCTGGTGAGCAGAAACAGTCGGGATAATCTCAGCTGGTGACGTCCGACTCTTACCTCCTGCATCTCTACTAAAACGTGTCAGAACTCGCAAAGGTCACACACTGTTCCCGCAGCAGTGCGTCTTCTTGGAAATATTATTGTGCATTTTTAGACTCATTCAAGCTGAATCGCTCCATCCCATCAGCTGCTCGTCGCCCACGTGAATAAATTTAGCGTCGATGACGTCGGGCACCAACCTGCTCTGATGTGGTCGTCCGAGTCGCCGCATCTCAGGAGGATCCTGATCTTTAGGTACAGCCCAGAGGTGCTCATGCACTCCTAAGAAGAGACGGTAGGGTTTATTGAGTGTGTTCTAAAATGCAGCTGTAAACGTTAACATGGTTCTGACCTTGTTGGCTAAGTTGACAGCATTCAGAGCTTTCTCCTGGAACCTCTTGCAGTCCCACTCTAGATAAACAGTGGCCAGCAGCCTCAATATCTTGGCCTGTTTATCAAAGAAACCCAGTGCTGAAAATATTGTAAGGCATACTCATGTTAGATATTACAACAAGCCGTCTTACCTGGATTTCCAACCCAGGGGCGTATTTCACGTTCATTTTTCCCACGTCGTAGCTTTGGCTGGAGGAAAAGTCACAGAATCTTGTTCACACTTGCGTGGGTCCACACCTTTCTCCAGAACTATTATAGCTACCTCAACCAAACTGCGCTGTCCTCAAACTTTCTCATGTTGTAAGCATCAACGCCGAAGTTGTAGCACATCAGAGACAGATACGCCGTCTGCAACACAGAATATGCGGTGGCAACATCCCCTAAACTCCAAAAATGTGTTTCTAAGGACAACACAAGACGTTATTCGTACATCTTTTGGTAGCCGCAGCAGCATGTCTTTGCAGCGTTGGATGAAAGCCACAGCCTCAGTTTGATTTCCTTGAATTAACGCCTGGAAAAACATGTGGAGGATGTAACTTCCTGTAACAGCACCGACTAAGATTTGCCTTGTTCATTGTTTTTTGTTTCACTGTTTTGTTGTCTCACACATGACGGCGAAAGCCTGTCAGAGCGGCACTGCTCGAGCTGCCAAATATCACAAGAACAAACGTTCGCATCGAAGGTGTTGAACATCAAATGTGCCTCAGCTCACCGATTCCGCCTGGAATGAGAGAATGCGAAGAAGGTCCTTCTCCACGTCGTCCTTCGATAAAGTGGTCTCAGATGGTCTGTTAGCTCTAGATGTCAGTCTACTGTAGAGAGTTTCGAGGCTCTGGAGATGAGAAGAATGTATAAAACAACACTTTTTCTGTTTGTTCTACTACTTTGAGGTTTAAGGGGTGTTTTTTGTTATTTTTTTCCTTTACTTTGACAGCAAGATGTAGGAAGATATCTGCGTTATGGGGATTTTTGCAGTCCAACCAGGTTCTCCCTGTTTTGCTGGCCATCTGTAAAGAGAGAAAACACTCCACTTACTTCTGAAACACTGATCACGGAGCGTGGAGCTTACAATAGTTCTTACCAGGATTTGCTTGCGAATGCTGCCCTCTGTTGGAGTCTCCCACTCACAGCAAAACAGCAGACTGCAGGCAACGTGACGCACTGTGGATGAGGGCTGAATATGACTGCCGCCTGTAAATCCTCCATTCTTCACGTTCAAGTGTTTGCAAGAATTGTCCTCATCACCACAATTATCACATGTGCTATTACGTTACTCCGGTAAACAATATACCTTTAGCCTTCTGCATGTTGGTTATAGCTGTGCCCATATTTTTAGTAACTGCCCAGTTCCACAGCTGGATGGCACACTCCTCCAGCTGGAATGAAAGAAAAAGAAATAAGGAAGTGATTCCAACGTTGCTATTTCCTTGGAACAAAAGTCACTCAGCTGTAGTACAGTAATCATTTACCCACAAATAAAGAGAGTCTTGATAACACGTTTGCAGATACACAGTTGGAGGTCTAAAACAGCGTAATAAAACATATGAACTACTCTTTTATTTGCAATGCTGTTATATTTAAAAATGCATCAATCTATGATTTTATATTATCACTGGTCATGTGCAATGCTGCCACACACACACACACACACACACACACACACACACACACACACACACACACACACACACACACAAGAGTGTGTCTACCATTGGGTCTGGTATTTGGGGAAAGGTTTCCAGTCCACAGACTTCAGAGAAGAGTCTTTCAATCTCATCTTCGTAGTTTGTTGTCTGTTTCTGCAGCAGGCTGTCAGTGAGACCTGGGGACAGACAGGGAGAGAGAGTGAGTGTGTGTGTGTGTGTGTGTCCTGGCTAATGTCCTCAGGTTGACTCACCTGGGGCGGGGGGGGGCGACTATTGCGCAACAGCACACAGAAAACTTTTATCTTATCTCCATTAATTACCAACACAGCAAATGGTCTTTAAACATTCGATAGCTTTAAATATTAACGGACGGAGCAGTATTGAAAAGATTTTCTGATTGAATATCATGGTTGTTTCGGTCTTAGCGTTAGCCGGATGAGCTAACTCAATTGTATGACACAAATGTAATTGTGTCACGTATTTAAATTCCCGTTGTTTCGACTCTTCCCGCACAAAAATGCGCGTATATCGTTTCTTGTAAATGCAGTGATTTGGTGACATTAATTAGGAAGCCCGTCAACGTAGTAAAATAATTGACAAACTAGTTAGCATTTGCTAATGGCTAAAATAGGTCTATTTATCTTCAGTGCGGCGACAAATTATTGCTGAACTACTGTTAAACCGAGATGTGGTGTTTTAAAAATACTTATTTAATGCGAACTTCATTAAATTACTCACATTTCACATTTGAGACGAATTTTTCCATGTTTCAGGGCCGTCGTTTTGTCGTCACGTGACCCAGAACGAGAAAAGTAACGAAGTTTTCGTCAAAGTTAAGTAACTACAGGTAACGATACTGTAATTTACAGTACAGTTAAACTTGTTTTACAGTAAAAGTGCAGCAAAAGTTTATTTATGATGCCTCTGATGTCCCTCATGCTAAATAGAATAATGTTCTCATTATAGTAATATTCTAGTTAATTATAGTTAATATCAAGCAGCTTGTGATTTAATAAGGCTCAAACATCTTCTGGTAGACAGATGAGGGGGTATAGTAATATTCTAGTTAATTATAGTTAATATCAAGCAGCTTGTGATTTAACAAGGCTCAAACATCCTCTGGTAGACAGATGCAGAGGTAGACTGTGGTGATGAACAGTGCTGGCATTCATACCAAGTCCATTCTACTGAAGAATGAGCATTTTTTGCTGGTTCATTTAGCAAAGAACACTTTGTGGTGGGGCAGAATGTAGAGCTCATGCTGTGTGTGTAGAACCAGTTAGTCCCCCACAGTGTGTTTTGAGCACCATTCAAAAATAGACCACTTTAAAATCCAGCCCTCATGGCGAGCAACTTCCAGCAATTGTTTATCTGGAGACTTATCTGCTGCTCTCTGGGTCTTGTGGGAATGCATCCTTCACTCACGGCTTGAATGTGAAGAAACAAAAGACAATTATTGTAGCGTACGGCGCAGATTTTAAAACAACCCGATGTCTGTTTTGCACTTTTCAACACTAAAACCTGTTGCATATTTTCAGCAGGCGGCGCGCACTACCGATTGATAGCCAGCATTTCTCTTTTTATTTGACAGTCTTGTCAGTGTAAGAACAATAAATAATGCAATATATTGATTTAAGAGGTTCCGTAACAATCGGCGCCTGTGCAGCTCCACTTCTCGTTTTCTGAGAATTCTTTGAGGGAAAGGGTGTGGGTGCGTTTTTGTCTGCCTGTTGCATGACTCACCTCCATCACCAGGAGTCGCCCAGCCTGGCGCTGATGGTCTGGGGGGGCTCAAGGTCGGATGTGACCCTTCGGTTTTGAGGCCCGTGGAAATGGCGCCTGCGCTGCAGCGGGTGGGAAACACACCTGCACGCCACCAGTGAGCACCACCGGGGTCAAACACAGGCGCGCCTGACAGGAAAATAAACCCAAGCCTCTGCAGACCACCGCACCTGCACAGATTTTATGTATTCACACGTCTCAAAAGTGGGGAGTAAGAACAAAATAGGGTTGGAGGTGTTTCGGTCACTGGCGAGGAGGCGAGCCTCAGAGGAGACGGCTGACCGAGATGGCGGCTGCTGGGGCCCGATGTGTGGGGAAAGGTGAGGGCAGGATGTTCTTATTTACCTGCAGCAGTGGGGTCATTGTTGTGTTGATGTGAGAGAAAACAGTCTGCAGCACATCCACACGCGGCAGGGCACCGCCGGACAAAAGAAGATTATTTATAAGGGTATAAAAAGCAACGTATCCTGTTTCTGGAAGCTAAATTTAAATACAGTGTGCTTCTTTCTTTTTTTTTCCTGTGGTAGATGAGCTGATATCACGGCGACTGTTTACGTCTTTTTCTGGAGATCCGATCACCAGCGTTACCTTTGGCCTGAGTGGGTTTGATCAAAGGCACTCTGGACCACGCAAAGATCAATGATCTGCTTCGGCTTCACTGTTTGAGCTGCTGTTTTGACAGATGTGATAGTCACCCGCGAAAGGGGGAGAATTTAAAGGCTTCCCTCGAGTCTGTTCTTTGTGACGACATTCTGAAACTTCTCCTTTGGCCCCTGACATTGGCCCCCAGCCCCACTATAAATGGTGACCACCGCGGTTCGATCTGGTCGTTCACCACTGGGTACTTGTTGGAGTCATGGCTGGAATTCTCCGAAATCCTGCGCCCTCTTCCCTCCTTTGAATCGTTATTTCTCGTCCGTGTTCTCCTCCCCAGTGGCCTGAACCAAAGGCTTCTCTCACCCTCCCCGAAAAGTGACGTCGCGCCCTCTACCCGGGTCTCCATAAAACGTGACGAAAGGGAGGAGAACTTGTCCTGGCGGGGGCGAGAGGCGAGGGCTGATTGATTCTGCTGGACGCGATCGCACCAGACAGTCACGTCGGTCATCAAATACCAACATATATTTCGGTCTTCGCGGTTTATCTGGTCTGCTTTTCGCTTTTTGGGGGCGGCTGGTCAAGAGCACCTGCCCCGAGGATACAGCGGCACATCCGTCTCCTCAGCCCGGGGACTGGCACCAGAGAGCTGACGCAAAAGGACCATGGCACACCGGAGAACCTCTGCCACTTTCTGCGTATCCACCTGAGGGATTATTGTGATTTATTTATTTTTTGTTGCCGACGCGCTGTCTTCAAAAACAACTCTGATTTTCTTGGGGGGATTTTTTTTTTTTTTTGGAAGAAACTTTTTCGGAATTATCTGTCAGGGACTTTATTCCTGGGGCGCATTTGTGGTTTCGGTGGGGCAGTATGGTGTCGACCGGCTGCCTGCAGTTATTCCTGGTCATCTTTTGGTGTTCATCACCCTCAAATGGTAAGAAGTCACTCGCGCGTATGCAGATCTGGTATTTACGCACAGCCGCCTCCTGCGTAACAGCGCACAATTGTATTCGAGTGTTCCGTGTCAGCACACGGAACAGCGCATATGTTGACGTGTTTTCACAGTCTTAAACTTGGAGGGTATTTGCGTTGCTTTACTTTTTAAATCGACATGTTGAAAAATATTTGCGTTGATCGTGGCTGCGGTTCACCGCTTGGCCGGTAGAGGTCGTCTTATTCATTGCAATGATGCGATTTTTCGTAAATTTGTGAAAACAAAAATTGTTGACTGACGGTTAATTGGAAGCGATGTGCAGAATTTAGGCTTTTCCGAGATGTTGTGAAGATCGCGCAGGACAGTCTTTTGTTATATGTTGTGAAAAAGAGTTTGTTCCAGGAATTGTCTGCAAGCGGACAGGATTAAACATATTTGGGGAGATAGAGTCCGTGACTACAGCTTCATTGTCTTGGTGTCACGCCACTAAAATAAGATGTTTCTATACCTTGTCCTGGGTCTGGAGTGCCAAAGAGATACACAGTCTTCCGCCACATTTTTTAAATAAACAACCTATCTAAACAAAGGAAACAGTGTCTGCATTCACCCCCAGCACCACTATCACAAACACACACACACACACACACACACACACACACACACACACACACACACACGCACACTTTCAACCTGTGATGCTTTGTAATGTTTCTGAGTAGATTTCCTTCACTGTCTACACACAAAGGCGTGGGAAAGACACAATGAGGAAGCGGACATAGGGGCTAGAGGCAGCCTGGAATTGTTCTGGCAAGGAAAGGTCACGGAAGCGTGACACGCTACCTGAGCAGAAATGTCTTCCCGGAGCTCCTTGAGCTCATATTGAGCAATATCAAACCACCCACGAGACAATGGCAGGGAGGAAAGGAGGATACGGCGCTGGAGCTGTCAGATGACGCATCAGGTCTTTTCTGTGCTCGCGCGTGTGTCACATTTGTCTCACAAATGTCGCTTCCAGGCAGCGGTGGCGCAGCATCATAAAATCACAGAGGCTGTGATCATCCATGGTGTCACATCAGAGTGATGCTGACACACCAACATTATGGGAAATTACTGGTAATTTGGTCTTGTCTTTAAGAAATCATGTTGGCTCTTTTGGTTTGGAGTCTGTTTTTTTTTTTTCCTTGCTTGGACACTTGAGATGGAGTGGGAAAATGGAGTGATGGGAGGTCAACCAAGTGCAGGGGGGATTCATTGCTCACCAGCAGTACATCTGGGTCCATGTAGAAAAAAAACACTCACACACACTCACTCACCTGAGAGGAATCATTCCTTAACACAGAGGTATTTAGCCTACAAATTGCTCTCTGTAGTTGTTCCAGACATCCATACAGGGCATATCCACCCAAAGCCAACCATATATTTTCTTTGAATCCTCCATGAGATTTCAATTTTGAGGAGCTTCTGTTTTCCTGGTTGTCTTAATAATGTATGATGGAACAGGAATCCATTGACTTTACTGTTTAGAGCTCCCACACAGGCGATTCCTGTTGGCTCTACTTAACTTTATATAACCTTGAATGGCCACCCATCATGACCAGATGTTCCATTGTTGCTGTTTTTTTAAGGAGTCTGGGGGCATTTTGCCTCCAAATCTCCAAAGGCTGATGTGCACCTCATAGAAAAAACAAGGCATGCTCCTCTTCACATCTCATTTAGTAAAAGGGGGTGGGGGTTCAGAAGTGGTGGGAGAGAGGTGATGAGGTGATTTCTGCCTCTGCAAAGAAAACAGATGGGTATTTGATTACTGTAATTTAAATAGTCTGATTTTTATTCAAAGTTCCATAGTTCCATCAGCAGACGTTGCAAAAGTTCCTCTCTCTTCTTCCTTTTTTCCATCAGCTGTTGCACCTCATTATTCTTAAGTTCCTATAAAAAAAACGTGATCCATATCATTTTCCTTGTCTCATAATAACACTAAAAATGTATTGTATTTATGAAATATTGACCAAATGCACTAAAATATAATAAAATGTCCCTATAGATGTTATAAAATGTGAGAAATATTGACACGAATGATATTTATTATAAGTGTTAATAACAGGTTGCTCTTAATTAACGTCACGGTTGTGCATCCACGCAATGAAAATAAACACAATAAATTACTCATCTTTTAGAACTTCTGTTTTCAGCGCATGCAAATTGTGTGCAGGGTCATGAAATGTGTGCAAGCTTCACCGATTATTCACAGGCATGCATGTTGAACCCAACAACCACACGCATACACACGCGCACACACACACACATTGTGGTCGCGCCAATAGGCAATGCCAGATGACCTTTTACCATTGATGGGAAAGCTGGAAAAGTGAAATATTAACATTTTTATCACAAGGAACAGCCTCTCAACAACAACCAATTATTATTTAATGAATAAATTCACCGAATTCCACGAGAGAAACAGTTGTTTTTTTAGTTTTTTTTGGTGGATTTTATTGCATTTGCAATCATTAGTTTAGAAAATGCAACATTATTAGTTGAAACAACCGTTCTGGCTGCCCCTGCCATCATCGCAGATGATCAGAGCTGCCTCGAATTGTCTGATTTTCGGATGTTTTCCAAGCGCCATGCCCTGCGCGACTTCCCTGCATCAGATGTGATGTTGGTCTCATGTTAGTCAGATTGGCCCCATGTCAGTGGTTTGAAGCTGAGCCCGTCATTAGCTGCCTGCCAGCCTCGCTCTCCCTGACTGTTTGTTCCAGGCCTGCCCTCTTATTAATGGCTCCTAATGGGAACCAGCTCTGGGACCCTTTGAGCTGGCCCAATAAGCCATTTCTGTCATTTTTCAGATGCTCTGCTGCAGGAATGCAGCACACAGCTGTTATGGCGGCCCGGTGGGGGGGGGGTGGTTCTGGGTGTCGGGGACACTTGCAAGGTCAGCATTGAGCAGGCACTAGGGCAGGTGGGAGTTTTAAGGTTGTGGGTGCAGAGAGACAACCGAAGAATTTATTTAACTGGGCTGCTGTGGTCCCCTGCTGATTCATCCATCTGTTTTAGAGCCCAACCAGGAAAACTGGTCTGTTTTAAGACCTGAGCCGCCTTCCAGTGCAAACCGAGGTCAGACTGGTGTTTTCAGTTGTTGATGGCGTTGCCTTCACAGACGCACGCCAACACTCACACATGTGTTGCCTTTTCTGTCAGAGCTCAAACAGAACCAGTATCTGCGCGGCTCCAATGTCAACAGAACTGGCAGCTTATGTGAGCGAGAAGCAAAAGTTTCTTAAGGACATTTGTCTTGACAGCTCAGGAAAAATCAACAATAGGTTTGTCCACCTGTGTGTTGAGCACATCGAAGGTCAGAGTTTCTATGAAGCAGCTTTCAGCTTTGTACAGCACAACATGAAAGGGACTGAGTCACACAACCCCCTCGCTCATAACCTTGGACAATCAAACAATAATATTCTACTATTATAAGGAAGTGAGTATTGAGTGTTTGTGCCAACACTGGCACCCGCCAGCGTATTCTCATCATTGCAGCTGTTCTGAATAAAAGCCAACACCAGATAAATGTGCCCTGGTGTGTTCCTGTGTGGGTACGTCTCCGTGCACGCGTGCGGCCATCACATTTGTCAACGCGTTACGTATTCGGGCCTGGAAAGAATCGAGCTGTTATGCAACCGCGCTGTCCTTGAGGATGGTTGAATTATCAAACGTGTTTTCTGAGCATAAGGACAAGTTGCAGAGGGGCAGCCAGTGGAAAAAAAGGAAATCACATCTGGGACTTTGACACCTCCTGACAGCAGCGGGAGTCACAGTCTTTCCCATCACTGGTTACAGAGACCTGTTATTAGATACAGCTGGCTGGACACCAGGATGAGTCCTCATTATTCCCCAGCCATCGTGCAATAATAGCATTTATCACGCAACACCAGAGATAAATTAAGGGAAAAAAGTGTGTGCCTAAAATAGAGAAGAGGAAATGCGTTGAGAGATCTCTGTCATTCTGGGTGGTTTGAACATGATGGCAAAGCTTAGTTTCTTTACTCACTGTTAATTCAACAATCTGACCTATGAAGACGCGTAATTTTTGCTGTTGAACACCAGCTCTGAAATGCTCGAGATATCCACTTTTGATCGCTGTGCCTTTGTGTTTGAAGCAGGCCATCCAAACAAAGGACCCCGGCCTCGGATCCTGCCGTCTGGCGACACTACGACCGTCAGCAAGAATCATTCTTTAACCCTCACATGCAGGTACACCTACGCACAACTTTCTCTTTTTTGTATAACTTGCCATCATTGATTAATCTGACTTTATTTGAAGCTTATTTTTTTTAGATTAAAATGCTATATTATTTCCCAGAAGCAGTTTTCCTGTTATAAGTCGCCACATTTTAAAGCATTGTTCTATATTAAATAGCCTATGTATGTCAAGGTCCTCTTTGTTTACCGATAAATAACTTTACCTTAATGCATTTTGTTTATTGTTATTGCACATGTATCAGTGTGCTCCATCGCTGCATATGAGCCATTGATTTATGCAAACATATCTGTTTCATTTAACGAATGTTAAACTTGTCACCGAAGAATTTCTAAACATCATTTTTCGCAATGATTACACATGTTAATGGCCCCGATTTTTCTCCCCTTTATTTGGCCTTTTGTCAGAGGTTAGTCTGGAGAAGACGGGTCTGTTTCTGTAGTGTCGCTGCAGCCATGAAGTATAGCTTCTGCCCCCCATATGTTAGACCAGGGCCGGGGGGAAGGTGAAGGCAGCACGCCTGCACCCCAGGACACCTTCTGAGAAAACCCTGGAGTAAATCCCCGGGGCTAATCAGTGGCGGTGGTCTCCATTTAGCAGACCAGAAAAAATGTAGTCTCCTTAAGGGGCGGTGGGACAAAGGTCTGCTGCGTTCACATTTGTTAGGATTTTAGAGCCTTACATCATTTTGAAAGACTCTAAGGAATGTTGGGGATCTCGCGTCAATGTGATGCTTCCCTACAAGGCCGTATATCTAACCATACAGCGTTTGTTTCCTGTCGCCGGGTGAAAGCTGAGGGATGCTTGACCCAAAATTCGGATGCAATGGCATGCACGACATGTTTGATGTTCCTCTGGGATCTCTTTAATGAGAGTTTTAAAATGGATGCTATGTGGAAAGAATGTGTAGCTGAGCACATCATTCAACAAAAACATGTTCCCATGTGAAAGCTCAAATAATCCCGTGATTCGAGATTAACTCAAAATAAACCCAACATGCACATCAAGTGAGAAGGTCCCCGTGGGAGAAGCAGCTGCTGCCATCCAAAAAGGAAAAGACCGGGGGTTCAAACACAGCTGTAATGAATGTTCCAGATCATCTGCTGTGTTTGTTGTGCAGTGTAGCCAGCCATCTAAACTGCTGCTCCGTTTCTCTGGTCAGAGGTCACTGCCAGCTCCACTGGACGCTCGCCGACCCCCGTCGGCCGCTCTCATCCGCCGGGGTTAAGGTGGACAAGTGCGAGTCCCGACACCATCCTCTGGCGTCCTGCAGCAGGCTGACGGTCGGCGAGCTGAGCGTCAGCGACACGGGAACGTACAGCTGCGGCTGCTCCAACGACGACTCGGGCCACGTCGCCTCCACCTACGTCTTCGTCCAAGGTTGGACCGCGTTCTCCCACTGCTTCAGGTCAACAGCAGCGTGTACAGAATCGGCCGAGACTGGCTGCAAGAGAGAGGAAGCGGTGTCTGGTCGCACCGCTGTGTAGTTTCTTAGGTAGAAGGGTGATTACACGGGAAGTCCCGGTCAATGACTGTCATTTCCTGCTCTGGCTACTGTTGTCTTGCTGTACGGCGTCATGGCCCCCTTTACTGCTGAATCCGATAAATATGATCGCAAAGCTTGAGCAAACCAGATCCACTCCTGAGATGTGCGTGTGTGTGTGTGTGTGTGTGTGCGTGTGTGTTTCACTCAGTAATATTAGTAGCATTTGAAAGACGTGTTTACATTTATTCCTCCTCCTGTTGATTTTTGAACGTGTTTGCCAGTTCGCATGTCCCTCCGGCAGCTCGCCGTGCCAGTGTTTAGTCTAGTCCTCCCTTTTCCGAGTTGTTTGTTACTTCATTTTCCGAGCTTTTAGAATAATAGTACTTTTATCACGCCAGTGCTGACCTAGCACCAATCACAGACTGTTTGTGCGGCCAGTAAGTTCCCACATCGACCGTGTGATTTCTGCTCGGTTGTTCTGCCCGCGTCCAGTCGGACTCATCTGTTTTGACCCTCAGTGGCACTGCTAATATCAACTCAGCGGTGGCACCACACGCATCCCCGATTGCTCGTAACGAATCGCTGATGTGGGAATCGTCTTTGTTGCCGTGCAGATCCCGAACAGCCTTTTGTGGAGCAAAATTATCCAAACCCCAACATCCTGGGCGTCTACAGACATGAGACCAGGCTTGTGATCCCCTGTCGGACCTCTTCTCCTGATATCAATATGACGTTGACAGCAGTAAGTACTCACACACTGCTCTTATTTCAGAATTCTACATTGCTGTTGTTTCTAATAATAATAATAACAATAATTCTAGAGTGAGTTCCTTTTGTTGTGCATTACTACTTCTGATTCCGTTTATGTGTTAAATCAATCAAGCTAGCAGAAGCATATCTGGCCAGTGGTATGTCCAAGGGAAGCTCAAGGGTGGCGAGGGGAGTCGTTCTGTCTGCTTCCTGTACGAGCAGGAAGGTGTTCCAACAGCCTTTCTCTGAGAATAGACCCTCAGACTAAATTTAGCTCCCCTTCATTTCCTTTAATTGTCAGGAAATGCAGTACAAAAACATTCTTAGGAAGCAACAGGTAAATCACCTTGAGAGTTGTAATATTTGATGCTCCAGAAGACGTCGGTGACTTGGCGAAGGGTGGCACGCAACCGTGCAGCACAATCGATGCCATGCACACACTCTCTGAGTTAGATATGGAGCAGATAGTGTTTATGTGACCTTTTTGTTGTTGGTAAATATATGGCACTCCTCCTTCCTGCTCCTGTTCCTTCCTTCCTTTCCCTGCCTTCTCACCCAGTCAGTCGTCTGGCACAAGAACAAACATTACAGGCACATACATCCTCTTCCGATTGCACAATATTTTGTGCTCAGTTAAATAAAAACTGGCAGATGTTACACTCCGCAACACAATAAAATTAATTGGACTTTCACTCTAGCAGATGTGCATGCCCAGCTGAGTCCAGTCGTGCATGAGATTAAATGAAGTTGAGTGCGCTACCCTTCCGTCTGTCTGCCTCAGTGATCTTTAATGAACACCCAGCTCTCACAAACCACCTCTGCTCTGCTCTGCGTCACTGCAGATGCCACCTCTGCCTGATGATACTGTTAAGGAATGGGATCCAAAGGTGGGATTCACGATTCCCTATGGCCCCTACGCCGTGACAAGTCTATTCACATGTGAAGCCGTCGATAGCGGTCAGACCTCCGGGTACATCCCCATGAGATATAGTGAGTCTTTTGTGTTTTCAAACATAACACTTTGATTTCTGTACTTTGAAAGCTTTTTCACTCACCCCCCCCCACCTCCTCTCTTTTGCAGCCCTTCATCTTGAAAATGTGAAGATCACCCCAGTTCATGTCAAATTGCTGGTTGGAGACACCCTTTACCTCAACTGTTCTGGCCAGACCACCTACAATGGAAGAATCAACTTCACGTGGGATTTTCCAAGGATCAGAGTGAGTAATGTGTCGATGCTGCACTTCTTTTTGTGAGCAGCCCCATTCTAGGTTTACGACACCCCTTTGCCTTTCTTCAGGAAAATCACCATCACGTGATTAAAACCAAAGACACTACTTCTAGGCAGTTTCTGATGAGCAACACTTTAGTCCTGCCAAACGTTACCATGGAGGATAGAGGACAATACCACTGTAAAGCTGAACTCGAACCCCAGACATACATGAATAGCATGGCAAAAGTTCTCGTTTTCAGTGAGTATCCTGTTGTTGTTGCTGTTGCTCTGAGGTTCTTCACAAATCAGAGAAAAGTGCAATATTAAATCAATAACGCAGCATCTGAATTTAATTTTTTCCCAATTCTTTGTTCTAGAGCATCCGTTCCTCAACATCTCATATAAAAACAAGCATGAAAGTACAGTTACTGTCAAAGAAGGTCAAAAGAAGCTCGTGTTTGAGGCCGAGGTCAATGCTCTGCCAGCAGCAGTGGTGTTGGGATGGTAAGTACCGATGAGGAAGATGCCCGATTACATGACAGACACTTTCACGTGCATGTGTGTGTGTGTGTGTTTTAGGTTTAAAGATGACGTCCCTATCAGGAGAAATTCCACCAGTTACAACATGTCTGGTTTCAGCCTGACCATCAACAATGTGCAGAAGAAAAATGCGGGGGTCTTCAAAATAAGCACGGGGATCCCAGAGAAGGGCTTGTACAGGAATCTGAGCTACACTCTGGTAGTCACCTGTAAGCCGCTGCCATAAACCTGATAATGATCGTTGATCCTACGGAAATGAAGCCTTGTTTTAGCAATGGAGGCCCCCTCAGCACTCAGAGTGCTTTTAGTCTAGTTGACTGGACGGCAGGTAGCAGCTGTAGTATGAGTGGAATTTGGGGGCTTGTTGATTCCAAGCCTGGATTGACGTAGCACGGGCAGCTGTTGTTGATTATTGGGGCTCTTGCATAGGGGCTTGGTGTACCGCTCTATTCTGCACGCAGCCTCCACCGCTCTGAACCCCCCATAGTCCTTAGAATTTATTTGCATCCTCAGCATGTGTTTATACAGTTCAGTTCATTTAAACAACATGGTTTGTACAATATGTGCACAGCTTGAGGAAAAGGACTCAGTATGTACTTACTGTTATGAGAGCTTTGGAGGGGATACTCACAACTGTTACCACTAGAGGTTATAAATGTTTTAGCGTGCAGCCAGTTTACTACAGAGAACAGACAAGCACATATTGGCCAGTTACATCAAGTTTATTTTCTTTGCAAACACATGTCCAAACTCAGTGAATGGAACACTTTAAATGCTGCTTACAAACATAAGGATACCTGAAATACTCCCTCTCTGTAGCCGAGGGTAGCTGCGGGGGTTAGGAGATTATGTAAAGTGTCTCCTCTGCTGAGGTGAGACGTGACTATTTTTCTGTTGTCACGGGTGTTTCACGGACCTGGGCCACGCCAGGGTCATGTGTTGACCTACAGCCCCAGGCTAGCCAATCATTGTGCCATTCTTCTGTTACTCAGTGTCTAAAGGACAACGGGCACCATTTTCACGGCTATCCATCATGTTTGTAGCAGCTCATTATAAAGTCATTACGGGATTCCACAGCGATTGTGGATGTTTTAACCTGCTGTCTCTCTCCCTTTTCCTTTTCTCTCTTTCTCCAACTGTACTCTCTGTGTGTGTGTGTGTGTGTGTGTGTGTGTGTGTGTGTGTGTGTGTGTGTGTGTGCACTTGTGTTTATTCTCTGGCAGTCAAGCCAACCATTTTAAAGACGGATCTGGCCTCTGTGGACGTGCAGCCTTTCATGTTTGGCAAACAGCATCAACTAACCTGTACTGCTAAGGGGATGCCCCTGCCAACCATCACTTGGCTCTGGCAGCCATGCTCAGACCCCACACTTGCAGCGTGAGTCACTGCTCCCATGTTTGCACTAGATTATCTCCATTCATGCTCTGATAATTTCCTGTAACCACAGAAAAACAGAAAATCGGACATTTCATTGATTTTTGAGCAGCAGCTCTTCAGTAAACTCTTTAAAAGTCAAATATATATGTGACATCACTTCAATTGTGTTTCACATTGCTGAACCTATTTTGCACTGATGGAGTGAACCATGAAAACAACATGAGCCTAACAAATTAAGTTATGATTTGTTCCGTTGCAGTGTTGAAATCAGCATTCAGAGATGTCAATCTCATTGATCCTTCAATAAAAGAAGTCTGAATGGCTGAATTGACTTTGGCACAAAATCTGAGACATTAATCAAAGAAACGTAACTCCAGAGAGTGAACCAGTTATTTGTGGTGAGACTGAAAGGCGAAGGTATTCATTTCAGATTCCCAAAGCTGTTAGAGTCAAGTAGAAATTAACGTGTGAGTGCAGGAGTACTGGCCCGCTTGTGAACTCGCTGAGAAAGTGAACTTTCCCTGATTCTGGCCCATCAGCAGCTGAGCTGTAAGATCAGGAAAACAATGGACTATTGCACTTGGGTTATCAGGGGCCCACCTCTATTAACACAAACAGCAGCGCGGACTGCCACAGCAGAAATGATATCAGCTCATAGTGCACGCCCAGTGATTTATTTATTCAAATGAGTAAAAAAAAACAAAAAAAAACAACCAAATCTATAATAAATAATTGGGGTTAAAGCATCTCCTTCTGTAGATATAAAGATAATCAGGTTTGGCACTCAGAAGCGAGGCTGAGCTGCAGCAGGCAGCTAATGAGACAAAGGAACAGTCATAGCCTGGTAGGAGGCCTATTGTGTAAAATATTTGTTTTGTACTGCCCTGAGCATGTGAAGTACCTGTCAGTGTAAATCTAACAGGCGGCCGTTCAACATCAGATCTCATTTAAATCTATGGAGAGAAGGAGGAAAGCTGGAAAGCCTTCCGTGTCAGATGTGTAGACTGATCAGGCACAGAGAAGAAATATGGGTCTTTATCTCCAGGTTGAGAAGTTATCAGCGGTCCACCGTTGACCGCCAAGGTCTTTGGATCAACCTTATCTCTTTTAGCCAGAACCTGGGGGAGGGGAGTTGGTTCCTGTGTGAGGTGACGCACAGCCCTTCCTGTCGCTGTTGCTGTTTCCTCCTCTGCTTCTCCTCTCATTAGGCTGATTGTTCCTCACCATGGGCGGTTTAGGAGCGCAGGGGCGGCAAATCTGGCGTTCTCTGGGTTTTACAACCCCAGACAGACAGGGCATATAATCTCTTTATTGTTTGTTTATGGTTTACTCAGATTTAAATTTGAAATTAGCTGAAACAGAGTTTCTGACACCGTTTTTGTTCAGTTCCGGAAGATGTATTAAAAAGAAAATGAGAATGAATTCTAACTGTAGCAGCCTGTGATTTATAAATGTTCACCCAATAAACAAAGATAGGAATGGATCTAAACTAGACAATCAAACTTTTAGATGATGGGAACATAGTAACATATTAATGTAAGAGTTTGAAACCAGTTATTTAGTGTAACATCAAAAACAATTAATCTTTCACTTACTCACATATTTTTAATGTTAGTGTCACTGCAAGGCTCTCCGCAGCTTCCTTGAAATGAAAATACTGAAATACAACTGCGATAATGTTGGTTAGTAATGCTGAAATGCAGCAAATTCACATCTAAAAATGGGGTTTCCTTCTCTCATCTGCAGTTGTATTACTCATGACGTGCCACATGTGGTCAGCGTTGAAGACAGGAAAGATGACCTCCACAACTGGATCGGGAGCATAACCCCTACAAATGAAGTGGGGAACGGCAAAAACATGGTATGGGTTTGCAGGGTTACTTTATGAGAGGTGGTCAGTAAATAATGTTGTCTTTAAGATGTGTCAGTGGGATTTAAGGGATTAGTATCAAGAAGGTGTGGAGGGAAGTAACGTAATAAATAGGTCAGGCTGGATTAGTTTTATTGCGAGGTCTCCCTCTTGGTCTAGAAAGCCAGATTCCTTCCGTGAAATTCATAAATCATACAACTTTCTAATGTTTCTTATCTTCATAGAAACAAAAGCAAAACTAGAGAGTTAATTTGTATTCATCTAAAAGCTCAATTTCCTATTATTGTTGTTCTATTATTGTCCTATTATTAAATTCAGATGTATGAAAGTAAAAAAAATGCACAGTGCATATGTAGCAACATATGACAAGAGGAAACATTAGCATTAGTTTAGTATTTATACAATGGTGGTTTTAATACCACTTAGGAAGAATTTGTTATTTTGCATATATTTGTGCGCATCAGCACAAATGTCAATGTGGTATCAATCAGCCTGTCAATTCTCCTTCAGAAACTTCAAACACATGTTACCATTCAAAGTCCAACGCACGTCAAGCACGGAGGAAACTGTAGACATTTTCTCAAATGTCCTATGGGAGACTTTTACTAAAACTTTTCACCCCAGACATAATTAAGAGCAGGCCCTCTTCTCTCTGTAGGACTGGGTTAAAGGGATCCGTTACCTCACACCGGGTCAGATGCACTTGCATACAAATATTTAAATCTTTCTCAATTTGTACAATTTCCATCTGTGTTTCTGGTTCATTCTGGTAATTTAAGGATCCCTGTAAGACCCAAACCTCAGAGCCATAACGACCCCTTGCGCACTAAGTGCACATGAATTAGCTCGTTTTTAGAGACAATCTGTTCTAATATGTGTCCAACGTAAATAGCGAGAAACCACTGATTCCCTGGTGATTTCTGGCTTGTAGTTTATGAAGGTTTGGAGTAAGGGTCAGTGATAACAAGCAGCAGTTTAAAAATGAGAGGGATTTGTTGGAAGTGAATTCCTCTCTGTCACCTCACATAAATCGCATTGGCCCATGAATAAGAATGTAGTAAGGTTCAGGCCCCTGGGCGGCTCCCCAGAAGGCTCAATAGAGAGGGTGAAGGGCCCGGGTCATAATATTAGGAAAACACAGGGGGACATGGGCGCAGGGGTCACTGTGCGCCTGGTGAGGTCACCTCGTAGGGGCTGTGTGTAATTGCTGAAATGACTGTTCAAGTTTGGCTTTCATTACGGTGAGTAGTCATGTAATCTATCCTCACAAGACCGCACTATCGTTGTGTGAAGAATGCCTTCCAGTATGATTCACCACTTGTTATTTAACTGGCCGATTGTTTGTGTAGCGAGTAGTCAGCAAGAAAGAGGTTGAAAATTGTTTCGCTGCTGCAGCTGTGTGTATGTGTGTGTGAGTGTGCTGTGTGTGTGAGATTCAGCACAATAGCTTCTATAAGCCCAGGAAGTTTAGTCCGGCCTACTCCCAGACAATACACCCACATTATTCCACCGTTTGATGTTGCCGACCGCCCCCAAAAACCAGATGTCACTGAGAACACAAACCAGAGCCCCATGCAGTCTGGACCTCTCCCAGGTCTCACTTATTGTTTTGTCTATTAAAGCCATTAAATGGCAGGTGACAAAATCCAATGTGGCACTGGAAGTGCTCTCCTGGAAACGGAGCCCAGTCACTAGACCTGAATCTCAGGTCTGAAAGAGGTCCAGATGGATCCTATCATAGATGTGATGAACCAGAGAGTTTAAAACAAACCAGGCACACTCCAGCCCTCTCACCTCCCTGTTAACGAGGACCCAGACCTCTGATTTTCATTAAAACCCCACAAATAGATCACCTCGAAGGTCACAGTGGAATTGTTTTCTAATCTTGGGCAGATTTATTTTTATGCCTGGAGTCCTTGGTAATCATTCCATCATTGTTGGCTTCATGCAGGCTGTGAGTACCCTGGTGATCGCAGAGGCCAGAGAGTCAGGATGGTACACCTGCCTGGCCCAGAACGAAGAAGGCAACAGCACAATGAAAAATCCATTCTTTGTTACAGGTAAGCAGCATCTAAAGTCCCCAACATTTAGAGCGATGTTAATAATAATCATAGCATAAGTTTAAAAATGTTGATTCCGTATGCTTATCAAGGGTCTTGTCCATGTTTTAGGTATAAATTTACATCTTATTTTATGCCCAGACAATTTTCAGTATATTTAGAATTTTGAGAATCCCTTTTTTCATCTGACTGAATAAAAAAGTTCTGCAGAAAAACAGTATAATGTTCCGTTGCCTCAAAACATGCATTTTATTAACAACACAATGATACGGCAGTTGCATTATTGTATTAATTTCAGCTGTTTATTATTGCACCTACTGTAAAGCAAATTATACTGTGCAACCACGTGTATGAAATAATTTACAGATATACTGCACAGCCTGTAATAAACTGAGCATAAACCTGCAGAATGTATTGTGCAATAAAGAAATGTTCCAGGAGGGGGGGGGCATTAATTGAAACCATCTTTTACTGCGGCTCAGCAGCTTCAGGGTGGAAGAGAGGCAAGCGTGTCCTGAACCATATGGAAAGCTATAATGGCACACGTTTAAAAACAGCAATGAGAAACAGCATTCCTGCTCTGGTACCAACAGGTCATTCCACTCTCAGCCTTCTGCTTTGAGAATTTAGTTTTTATGTGCCTCTGAGCACTTCCAAATGTTCCCAAAATGCGCATCTATGCAGACAGTCCCGTAATTGCAGCGGGGATGAGGTGTCACTCCACACAAGCGCCATTAAGGTTGCAGGAAAAGTGCATCTCACTTGCTCAAATATTGAGAGGATGGTGTCTGGGTGAGGGATTGCTTTTGGAGAGAGATGAATGTAGGTGAAGACCTTACTGAAGGGATGCCAAGCGTTGGAAAAATTATAAGGGTGGAAGGAATTCTGTTCTCAAGAGGTGAGGAATGATGGAATGCTGCTCGAAAAGAGGACAGAATTGTAATAACAGCTGTCGTCTCTTACGGAACACAGAATGCTTTCCAGCAATCTGAATAAACAAGCACAGTCTGAAACCCCTGAGGCCCAGACTCAGCTTCTCTCCAAATGGATGCATTGGAGTGCCATCAGCAGCACTGTCCAACATGCTTCCAATTAACAGTGATGAAAGAGGAAATAACTGCAAGTTTGAAATTCCTGGCTTTGGGAACAGCAGTTTTGGGTCCAAAGCTGCTGTCCAGTATCAGCCCTCATGCCATCTGTGTGTTTCCGTGGATACAGATCAACCAGGCCACCATGTTTCTGCTCTTTTGATTAGATCGCCATGAGGAGATTACCATCCAACCCTTATCGGCCATCGAAGGCAATGACGTCACTCTGACCTGTCAGGCAGCTCGCTACCTCTACACCAGACTACAGTGGATGGACTCCCACAACCGCACCATCACTTCCAACGTGTCCAGTCTCCAGCTTGATGAACACTCCATTTCTTGTTCTGTCGTGCTGCATCATGTGTCCCCGAGCAGCGTCAAAGGTTACAAGTGCCTTGCTCACTTTTACCACGGGAGGGTTGAACTCAAGAGCGCTGCGCTCACCGTCGTTGGTAGGTTATACCGAATCGCCATGTTCGGACTCAGTCTTCATCACAGTCCCACAGCAGTATTGCAGCAGCAACATTTGCGCTGGTGTGTCTGGTTGTAGCGCGAATGCAGCCCTGGCTGACCCAGAATTTGACAAACCAAGATGTGAACAGCAGCAGCACCCTGAAGTTGGAATGCCATGCTCGGGGGGTTCCCCAGCCGGACATCGAGTGGTACAAAAATGGTGTTCTACTGAAACAAAGCCCAGGTAAGCTTAAGCATCCTTTACAGAAGGATCCTTGTGATCCATTTTTAATCTTTGTGACACTTGTAGCCAGGGTGGAGTAATTCAAACTGCACAAGGTCAAGAGACTCAGACTTTGAGATGACTGAGACCTTTTCCTTGCAGGGATCACTCTGGGCCAAGACGGGGTTCTGATCATCGACAGGGTGAAGAAGGATGACGAGGGTCTGTACCTGTGTGTCGCCAAGAATGTGGATGGTGAAATAAAAACAAGTGCATCTATCACTGTGAATGGTAAGACTTTAAGTTATACAGGAATATATGAAAGGATCCACTCGTGTGGTGATTAAAATACCAGTTTTCACCAGCAAATGTACCATTGCCTGGATGCAATCACTTATGTCCCAGAGTCGTGTTTTATGGTTTTCATGACTAATAGCTGCTGTCAGGGTATGAAAAGTCTTCCCTGACACAAAAATCTGGTGGCCAGGAATGCAAAGTAAATTCCTTCTTTAGTTTATAGATCAAGGCAGGTCTGAGGGCCCTTACCTCGAGGACACGAACCCTGCCAATTGTTAAGAGGTTCACTAATGAGTAAGCAGAGACTCTGGGGAACTGGAAACCCGAGTAATAAAGTGATGCTTTGTGTGAATGTGCGTGCAATGTAAAAAGATAATAACATGAAAGTGCCTCTGCATCGTCCATGATTGTATGTCTAGACAGAGAAATCGTCTTTGTCTTCAACTACATGACAAAATTTAAAAATTCCACCATAACCGCAAAGATATTCCAACGACTATCTATAAACACTGAAACTGACATATGGTCCCCAGAAAAAAAGAAACTTTGTGCAGCTATTGTTTCCCAGAAAGCACAAAAAGGAATAAAGTGTGAATCACATGTTTGAAGAGAAACCAGAAAAATCTGCTCAAAGTGTGCCTCCACTTTTCAGTGTGAGGTGAAAAACAATGCAATAAAAGTCACCAAAAACAGACTCGGAGGGCAAATCTGTTACAGATTCCTCCCTCTGGAACTTTGATGGCGGTTCAGTTCTGTTCTATGTTAATTATATATTATTACATATATAGTGTAATATTATTATTTGAGATCATGAACAGCGAGGGACCTTTTTGTCCTTTATTTTTATGTGCGTGTTTGTCTCTCCAGGGGAAGAAGGGAGGCCAAACATCGAGGTAATCATTTTGGTGTGCACGGGAGCCGCAGCCACGTTCCTCTGGCTCATGCTGATCCTCTTCATCCGCAAGCTGAGGAAGGTGAGGATGCATGGTTTTTCTTCTCATGTGAGAGTTTCGGAAGTCAAAACTCTCCCTAGAAATATGACTCTACTGAAAAATGACTCACTTTTTTTGACTAAGAAAATAGCAACTAAATTTAGCGAGTGTTCATGACTTCCACATTTTCAACTGGGAAGTGTTAAGTTTACAGTATGTTTTTACGTAAGATGTGGTTCTGGAGAACAACGTGTCCTCGTGCTAAAAGTAGCGAGGACAGCGTGTTGTCTTTGCATTCCAGGGCGAGAATTAAACGTTACTTTTTTTTGAGTCGCGCTAACATGGTTGTGCGACTCCATATGGGAATCATAAATTTTGTCATCTCACATCTTCAGCAACCAGCGCACTATAAGATGGGCCCTTCCATCATCATTGACCCCGATGAGTGTCCTCTGGAGGAGCAGAACGATCTTCTTCAGTATGACAGCACCAAATGGGAGTTTCCCCGCGATCGGCTGCAGCTCGGTGGGTCTTATGAAACTCCACCAAGTGTCTTGAATGTTTTAAGTCATTGAATCTGTTGTGTATGACTAGACTAAGGAGACAGACGTGTGAGTTTAGTGTTCTATTCTAAAAAGGTTAAGAACTCTAAGTATTGCTCAATGGCATGTTATTGATCATGGAAAGAAATGGATCACTTCTTATCCGCCTGCTCTCACACGATGTGCCAACTCTGTAGGAGGATGAGCTTTTAGAATGTGGTGGGGGAGGCTGGTGACACACTGGGGCTGTCACGGTAAACAGACTCCCACAGTTCTATGATGGATTATATCATATTTTTCATTAAGTTATCAACCTGTTGAACACATGATGGTGCAAGAAACAGTCTAAAAAATGTGAAGATAATTCCGATGCTGTTTATAAAAAAATGAATTTCTAACTTAAATCTGCTGCCTAGTCCAGAAAGGAGGTGCTGTTAACTAATTTAAAAAGAAATTATACATATGTTTAGTAGTTCATGATTCAAGGTCACGAGCAGATTAAAACACATCTGTTGAGTATGTGTCCACTCTTAAGCAATGACCCACAAACTCACCCGGTCTTAAGTAAACTACACATGATCACAGTCCAAGCACGTTTTTTAATTACGTTGCCTGACTGACAGGGCCTGAGGGAGAGGAAGCTCTCAGACTTTCCCACTTATCAAATCCCTTCTCCCCTCTCCAGGCAAAACGCTGGGCCATGGAGCCTTTGGGAAGGTGGTGGAGGCCTCTGCTTTTGGGATTGACAAGATGTCAACATGCAAGACTGTGGCCGTCAAAATGCTGAAAGGTGGGACGCTCAAATCTATAAAGATGAACTGAATTAATACATTAAAAAAGGAACACTTGAATATATTATTGACGTAAATATTGTGTTAGTTGTGGTCGCGCATGCACGATTTCTCTTCTGTAATGTGGTCACTGTGGGACTCAGACAAAGAAACTGAGGAGGTGCAGGTTTGGACGGACCTGTAGCACCACCCAGAGTGCAGCAGGGCTCACGGTTGGCACGCAGGGCCAGACCTTTGTGAAAAATAAGTCAGCAGCTGAGGCGTTGCTGGAGCAGAAAAGCTCCTCTAATGTGGGTTCCCCACAGTTTTAAAGGACAAAGCAGTTTCTGATCAAGGCATCAGGCGTGTGAGATGAAAATCTACTCAGATTTATATTTGTATTTTTTTATATATATATTTTTTTTAATCACATATATATGTGTGTGTGCGTGTATATACGTATATACATACCTTTATATGTGTTACAGGGATGATTTATTAGACAGAAAGAAAAAGAGATGTGCTGATTAAACACAACAGTGTGTGCTATACCATTTATCATGTCTCAGCATAAATCACAATCTCAGCGAGAGGAACACCGTGTCTGGCTGCTGTTAGTCGTAGGTCAAACTTAATGGAAAGCAGCGGGTCTCCTCAAATTGACCGTGGTTTAGCATCAGACTCCCTGGCTGCCTTAGCCTCCAGCTCATAAATATCTGACTGGTTGAAGCCACCCATCACATAACTTAAAAATTTAGATATTTGAAGTTCATGGTGGATATCAAGTATGCAGACATCTCCTTTATATTATATTATATTATATTATATTATATTATATTATATTATATTATATTATATTATATTATATTATATTATATTATTGACATCTGTTAATTGTGGAACCACCAGAATCCCTCAAAGACCCATTGTGATTTAATAAAAAAATAGGTTTATTTTTTCTGTTTGAACCAGCAGAGAGCTCAACGTCAGTCACAATCACACAATAAGCTCATCAACCCTTTCACATAGATGAATAGAGGAGCTATAGGAGACGTCAGAGGTGGAGAGAAGCTTCCTCGAGGGAAGATCTTGCATGAAAGCAAAACTGAGGGACTTGAAAATGGTGACAACAGTTGTGTTGTGCCGTGCAGGAGGTGCTACGTCCAACGAGAGGAAAGCCCTAATGTCAGAGCTGAAGATCCTGATCCACATTGGCCATCATCTGAATGTGGTCAACCTTCTGGGAGCCTGCACCAAGCCTGGAGGTGAGCTGTATTTGGGTTCTATAAAGGATCCATAGGATTTATATTTGTCGTGTCAGCATGATTATCCTCATTGTGACTCTGTAGAAGTTTCACACGAGTAACCTGATTTAACAGGCCCCCTGATGATGATTGTGGAGTTCTGCAAATATGGCAACTTGTCCAACTATTTGAGGAGCAAGAGAGAGGACTTTATTGTGTGTAAGGTGAGTCTGGAGCTCAGCACTGCCCACGTGGGCAGGTCTCGACCTCGTTTTTAATCTGTGCCTGTGTGGTGCTCAGCGCCAGGACGGTAAGGGGGTGCCGTCGATATCAGGAATCGAGCTGAGCGAGCTGATGAAGCGGCGGCTGGAGAGCGTGGCCAGCACTGGAAGCTCGGCCAGTTCCGGCTTCATCGAAGATAAGAGCTACTGCGACTCTGAGGAAGAGGAAGAAGGTAAAGGCCAAACACGCCGGGCTTCCCCTCAACGCCCACACCCCTCGTCTCCCCTGTTTGTCCTCTCCTCCTGGCTCCCTCACCTCTGCTCCTCCCCCCTCCTGCACAGGAACAAGGCCCCCCCCCACTCAGATTGTTGTTGAGCCTGGGCCCGATGGGACATTTCCTCCTCCTGTTCTGCAGTGCAATCACCGCAGCAGGAGCCGCTGTCACCCCACTGAGTCTGGGGAGGCGACTGTTTACTTCCTGTCCTGACCTTACTGTTGCTGTGCTCTCGGGCCTCGGCGGAGGCGCAGCACCTCGGCCATGTTATGTGCTGATGTGTTATTTTTGGTTTGATTAGCTGTTTACTCAGGTGGGCCGGTGGAAGAACTCCTTGTGAGTTCCTCTATCATACAGACTCAGAGGCCACATTTCACCTGTCATATGAAAGGCATGAATAATTCAAAGTCGTTTTTAATCCCTGTAAAAGGCGTTTAAACCACGGAACACATAGGTAGAGACACGTACGTGACAGGAAGGATGGGGGAAATGATTCCTTTTGTGGGGGAGCAGAGATTTATAGTTTCCCTGTGGGAATTCTTCCCATGTCATCCTATCTGATTTACTTGGGCAGTGTCGAGGGCAATTTAAAAACACGGGGAAGAGGGACCTAAACTCACTATAATCACCTTATTCTGCAGAATCTGAGGATTTATACAAGAGAGTCCTGACACTGGAAGATTTGATTTGCTACAGTTTCCAAGTTGCAAAAGGCATGGAGTTCTTGGCTTCACGGAAGGTACTTCCTTTTGAAATTACGTTGCTCACGAATGTTTATGTAAAGCACTTAAACCCATAAAAGTCATGAGTGAGTGGAATCGTGGAATGAAACTTACAAGCAAAATATTTCTGAAGAGTCTTCACAGCATTCAGCTATAAATCAAATTCTTCATGCACAGTTTCTGCACAGCAAAGAAATTTACACACCCGTACGTTAGGAATCATTGAAGGGCTTATTCTAATGCGTGAGCTCTTAACTGTGCTACAATGCTCTGTACTGAGGAGCTAATTTGTTTTCTGTTATCAGCCTTGCAGCTCTGAGACTCTTTAAAGCAGGTTGAAACAGGTTGGGGTTTTTTTTTTTCAGGTCATTCATAATTTTGCCGAGGCCGGATGCGACTGATTAAAGAATGAAGCCATTGTTGCATATGACCTGATTATAGACCATTCCTTAGCCTGAGAATGGGACTCATCGTCTCCTATTGTAGTATCACTGATGACTTGACCATGTGTTGCTCCGCCATATGCTGTTGTTAGGTCCTTTACATGCAAAAGAATCTGAGCTTATGTACAATAATGTCATGTTGAATGAGGTTCTCCTCTATTTTTTCTTCAACAGTGCATTCACCGTGATTTGGCCGCACGCAACATCTTGCTTTCTGAGAATAACGTTGTGAAGATTTGTGACTTTGGGCTTGCCAGAGACATTTACAAAGACCCAGATTACGTGCGCAAAGGAGATGTGAGTTGATTAATGGCACCCACTTCGACTGTGAACAATAGAAATATAATTCTAAGTATATGAAACATGAACCAAGACTGAGGCACAGTCACAAAATAAATAAAAGCAGCCTAAATAAATGAGTAAATATATTTTTCCTGTCAACACCCATGCAGGCTCGACTGCCGCTGAAGTGGATGGCACCTGAGGCTATTTTCGACAAGATTTACACCACTCAGAGCGATGTTTGGTCCTTTGGTGTTCTCATGTGGGAGATCTTCTCTCTGGGTAAGTCAAGCTCCAACTCTCCTCGTTGTGCGCCGCTCACACAAAAGAAAATAAAAGTAAAACATTGACCTGAGCGGAAGTGATAAAAACACGCGGGAGTAAGTGTTCGAATAAACACAACCAGAGCAGAAAAGTGGGTGTTTATCCGCATTGAACCTGCAAAAACGCAGTTGTTCGCGCAACCGGGAAGCTTTGTTAGTAGTTTGTGTTCGTTCTTAACATCCCACATGTGCGTAAAACATGAATCTGAGAGTTTAGTGGACACACTGGGTGCCTCCCAGTTATGCAGCCTCACTGTAGGTCTTTTTCCAGTCTCCCTCTGTGTCTGGGAGGAAAAAGGCCCTGGTTTGTACCGTCAGCCTGCCGAGACTGTTTTCATGCCATTCATGCACGGCAGTATTAGTGAAGTTGTGTGTGAATTTTAGTAGAGGAGCGGGACATTAAAATGAGAGAATTCCTCCTGTTTCTGTTATCCGTCTCCCCCTGGCTGCCAACACAAACTCACAGTAAATACACGGTGTAAAACCTTCCCCCCCACTGTGAAACCGCCGCGGCCTTTGAGACGATATTGGATGACAGAAAAGCGCGTACAGTCCCGCGCTCACGTCTGCGTTCCGAGACTCAACATGAAATATTGCACGTTTAAATGTCACCATGGGAAGCAATTCAAACAGGAGAGTCGGGGTGTAAAAAGGCTGAACTGGGTGTATTGTTGTTCTGTCATGTTTAATCGCTACCACACCACTGCACTTAAAAAAATCTGTCCAACTCTAGCTCTCTTTTTTTTTACATCGTGAGCTACAATGGCGTCATTACAGGACTTTCCTTTTGTCCTTTGATTGCTCTTTTTGTTTATTCTTGTCTCTTGACGCATTTTCAGTTAAAGAAAGGCAAACATCTGGGTGAGATTAGCTCCTCTGAGACAAAAAAGGCTGTGTCAATTTCAAACAGTGTTTTGTGTTAGCAGAGGAGCTGGTGTCCTTTTACTTGTCCTTTTACCGGTATTGTTATTTTAAATTTTTCTTTGCTTACTAGTCATTTTCTCGTCTGCATCTCTATGTGCCTGTTTCATGTGCCAATTGCCTGGAGAAAGTGTGGCAGTAACATTTGTGCTCTCATCAGCAAGTAAAATTTGCTGATTCATGAAAAGGGATGATTATTAGATTTATGTGAACTCTAACAGAGTAGGAATTTTATTTGGTAACAGCTGCTAAAGTTTTATTTCATGCTATTTTACCTGGGAAAAAATGGATCCAAAAATGGAGGAATCAGCTCTGTTGTCTGTCGTACATTTCTGCACCAATTCCGAATCATGCAAACTACATCTGTAATTATTTATTATGTCCACTTTTCAGGTGCCTCCCCCTACCCTGGTGTCCACATTGATGAAGAATTTTGCTGCAGGCTGAAAGATGGAACCAGGATGAGAGCCCCAGAATACTCCACCAGTGAGATGTAAGAGCTCTCTTCATATACTGGCACTGTTCTCTCCTGACAGCTGTAGATCTATTGTTGCACATTTTTTATTGTTTTGGAATACATCTTTGGGGAAGTCTTGTTTTTTGTGGGGTGGGTTTTTTCACTTTCTCTGCTGCAAATGATCAGATGGTCTGTGTGTTAACATGTGCAGGAGACACACTCCGGGTTTAAAAGCAATCTCAGCGGTGTTTGGACATGAACAAACGCCTCGCTGTCCTCTGGAACTCTCAAAGCGTTGCAGAATCAGCTCACAGCACTGAAAGAACCTTGTCGTGTTAATCAGTGCAGGTGGAAGAAGTCCCAATGTCATCCCCTTGTGGATGTGGGGGTTCTGGCCATGATCCAGGTTTCTGCACGTTCCAGAGGTTCTGCTGTACTCGGAGCCAGCAGGCTGATCTCCAGTTCAAAGAAAGTCATTTATGTCCACATACACAACTTCAGGAACCCAGTAGCTGCACCAAGCGTAATTAGTGCCTCATGAAAGCTGTATAAAAACAAGTATATCAATGTGTTCAGGTCTGCCAGCTAAGGATTGTGGGTAAACTCTCCCTCAGTGTTAAAGACAGAAACATTAGCGGGTGTATCATATCATGGGCTATTATTAAATGTGATGTTTGGGGTCCAGTTTCTGCTGGAGAGAAGAGCCAGAGACTGCAGATGGTTTTAGGGGTAAATCTAACACATAAATATCTGCAGGAGATCAAAAGGTCCTCTCTGGTGTCAGCCCTATCAGTAATATGAGAAGGGCCTTCAGCTGTGTTCAGATCCAGGATCAGTCCATCATGTGCGCAGATACGGTCGCAGTCTGGAGTTAATTTAAAGAAGGCCTTTATAGTTTCTGTTGGTCTAACAAAAATGCAGCGCTGCTCTTCACTATGATAATGAAGTGATAGCCACAGCCCGTGCCAGGAAAAGTTAACTCAAGGAATTTATCAGCTTTCCATAAGAGGAGGAGGCGGAACCGATCTTTTCTTTTCTGTAAATGTGTCCCTACAGTCGGGACCTGAATCGCGTTGATCTCTCCAGATGTTGATCATGTTTTAACCCACAGACCCTCGCTGCAAACTCACACTCGGGCAGAGTTTTTTATTGCATTCAGGAATCAGTGATGAACCACTGATTCATCAGGAATGCTGTTTGTTACAAATTTCCCCGCACTGAGGTACTTCAGAGGAATTAAGTGGCGGATGCACGGAGAGCGGGAGGGCAACAAATAGGATGCTCTCTTCCCATTGTTAGCCCGAGCGGTTCAATCCAGGCGATCGTTTCCCGTATTCAGAAACAACAGCAGCGCTCCCTCAAGACCCGAACATGTGTGGGGAGGTCATTTATTCTCATTGCAGGCAGGAAATGAGGTTTAAATTGTGAAATCAGACGGCGTGCCCCACTCTTGATATGCATAAAGGCTGATCATGCTTTCCACATCCTGTCGCCGTTACGAGTGCTACCACCTGGACGCCAACATCCGTGTTGATTAATACACGGCTCAGAGCCGCTCGATTTCCTTCAGCGGAGTCAGCGAGGCCCTGTTCTTTTACCTCGGTCAAATGACGCTCCACTCAAGTCAAATCAGCCGCGTTGCCTCAGACCACATCCATCACTGCCCGATCCCGATCAAGAATACGCCGTCTTACTTTACAGGGTATAAATAGATCTCACAGCTACATTCATAAATTCCTTCGCAAAAGGAGACAAACAACAGCAGTGGAAACTCTGAGGGTTTTTCCAACATGGACGGAGACGCTGACAGCTTGTCAGAGGCCCAAACACGCCACTGGACTCTCGCAGGTCCACCCAGGAGGAGCAGAGGCTCAACGAGAACAGAGAGAATTAGAATGAGCACAAATGGTCCGAGGTGCTGTGAAAGGCAGACCAGTCGCAGTCACACAACGAAACTGCTTTGCATGTTGAGTATAATAAGCAAAGGGAGCTCGGTGACCGTCCAAGTGAAAGTTCACGTCTCCTAGTTTGGCTTCAGCTGTGTTTTCTCGGCCCTTAGATACCAGACCATGTTGGACTGCTGGCAGGGGAAGCCTCAAGATCGGCCGACCTTCACCGAGCTGGTGGAGAGGCTGGGAGACCTGCTGCAGGCCAGCGTGCAACAGGTAAGAGTGCGGCATTTAACGTGATTTAACGTGCCAGGTGTGTTGGTTCAAGGACACTATTCTATTGTATGTTCATATCCTCACCTGTAAAGTGGAATAAAGGAAAGTTTTCTGCAGGACCTTCAATAAGTAAATATGCTGGACAAATACCGGTATTAGAGTTTGTTCAGACGACTCCCCTGGGTGAAACCGCCACTCAAATCCCGCCAGCCTCAGTGTAAAGCTCACTAACGCTGTTTGTCATGACCTGTTTAATGTTTGCAGATTTTACTACAACTGCGCTAAAGTTGAACAGCTGTTTGTTTGAATCAGACCAACAAATATGCACATGTGCGAGCAGGGCAGCGTTGCGCAACTGCCGGGCCGGTCGCATAGAAATCCGAAAGCAAATCTTTTCTCATCGCTCAGTTTGTCTTCTACTTTTTTTAATTGAGCGGATCTGACTCATTCGGCCAAGTCTGCTGCAACCAGCTGTGGTCTCAGTGAGTCTTCTTCCTGACAGCCACGCTGCAGTGACCCTTCGGGGAGACGCCCTCGAGCTTCGTGAAGGTCGGAGGTCGCTGCCGCACGGCAGCCGAAGGTGTTGGCTCTTATTAATAAAGCTGCTATGGAGGCCGGTCGCGGTCCCCGCCGTGCCCACCAGCATCCCACCGACTTTATTGGGCCCTGAACTGGGCGTCTTTGGCTGCAGGCCCCAGCCCCGGGGAAGTGTGTGTTTGTGTAGCGTGGCGAGGGTATCGCCTTACTGAAGCCACGGCAGTAAAAGGCCGCCCTCCTCACTATTCTCTTCCTGGTGGGCTTCTTTAGGAGGGAAAGCACTACATCCCCATCAACACGGCCCTGCTGGCCAAGCTGGGAGACCCATCCGTCACCGCACCTTCAGAGGAGACGCCCACAGGACCCGTCTCCCACCGCGCGTCGGGGGGCACGTGGTGAGAGCTTGGATCACGTTTTTATGACTCAATACCCGCAAGTCTGCTCGTTGTAAATTATTTTAATCTGCGCACTGAGTTGAAAACATGAAAGCGGTAATTTGAACATGATTTGAAGCTTCCCAGGGGCCCTCGCTGGAGCTTTTTTCAGCTTGGTGGCTCCTGTGAGAACGTTCACTGAAAGCCATCGAGCCGGCTCAAGATTTATGTCTTCTTGAAATAATATTTGCGGAGCTCTTGGGGCTTTCACGGGTCCTCAAAGCGTGTTTATTGTGGAGGTGTTGAAAAGCAGTCGTGACACCTTCCTCTTAAGCCAAATTAAGCATTCGTTTAAGCCTCTGAGTGTTGAAAGGCAAGGTCAACACAGCCTGTTGTCAAAGTACAATGTCTTAGGTGCTGTACATTGTTGATTTTAGTGATTAGGTTCCTGCAGTTTTGTTGCCGGACTCTGCGTCTCAGCCGCCCTGCCATTTCTTTACAAAGAAGAAGGAGTAAGTAGTCTGGTAGCTTTGAGGCTTACCCTGGAAATACTGTGCTTTTTGGCAGGAACATCAAGATCCGTCCCGCTAGTGTGAAAACCTTTGACGAAGTTACCATTGACAGCGGGACAAAGGACAACCACGGAGTGAGTTATTAGTTTTTAAACTAAATCAGGGACAAACAGTAGATAACTCAGCCTGGCTGCAACACAACAGAACACAGATATCAGGCAATGATGAACTGGGTGAGACAAAATGTCTTACTGGAGTTTTACGCCGCTGATAGATGACTACTGGGTTTTATTTTCTTCTACACAACACAGAGTTCCACAGGGCTCTAGACACAGCCCAGTTTGATTCAGTTCACATGTAGCCGTACTTAAACAGGCTTATTACTCATTACCACCAAAGGGTTTTCATGTTTTTATAAGGAGTATAAACATTCTTGACTATTCTCTTCATTATGATACATATAAACACTATTTGGACACATTGTTCTCTCAACTCCACGTTAAAGTACTTAAAGCAACAAAATATGAAGCTAAGATACGAACAAGGCCTAATTTTAGATCATATTTCATCTTCTTTATTATTTTTGTTTTAAAAATCATAATTATCAACATAGTTTACTTTTACCCTTCCACCAATCCTCCAATTTTGTGACACATTAAAAGCTTTTTCAGCGTTTATCATCTTTATGAAGTTTCCTTTTGTTAACGCTTGTTCTCCGCGTTTGTGTTTGGTCATCAGAGTGGCCAGTCGGACAGCGGGATGGGCCTCTCATCTGACAACATGCAGACCCTGAAGCGCCTGGAATCGCTGGCGGGCCGACCTCTGAGCATCATGGCTCTGGCGTACGTGCACCTCCCCTCATCAGCACCTGCAGCACACACAGATGGACAGGCTGTGCAGCGCACGCTTGGATAACCTCTCTGTTGTGCTGGCATGTTGACTCTGTAGCTGTCACACTCTCACACGCTAGATTTTTCCTCAGCTGCTTGTTTTTCCTTTCCGCCCGGAGAAACCGCGAGTTCAGGGAGAAGCAGACGCGGGAGGGAGGGGATGTAGAAGGTGATAAGGTGAAGAAATTAGTGCACGTCTGTCAGTGGTTTAGCCAAAACTTGACTCCAAAGTCTTTGTTTTTTCCTGTTTAGGTATTCAATCCAAACCTGATTCTAATTTCTGTAACCCTCCCCTCATGAGGGCCTCAGCGGGGATCTCATGGCTTATGTATTAGGTTCACAGCAGGGTCATTTTGAAGGGTCAGACCTCTGAACCCAGTGATTATATTCCGAACTTTGTGGTGTTACTCTGTACCGTAGCATCCGGGAATGGCGGGGGGGGGTGAGCTGAGCAGCCAAAGCGCACGGGCCTGCTTCTGTCATCGGGGCCTCGGAAGCGAGCCAGGCATCCGGAGAATGATGTGAATTTTCAGGGGTAGACTTCCTCTCTTGGCAACCCACTCAATCAGCGTCACCTTTGAACTTAGGAGGGTTTACGAGGGCCTCCCCTGTCAGCCACGGGGCTGCTCCCCCGTTGTCTGGCCCGGTCCCCTCGTAGATCACTGGGAATGATCGCGCTGTCAAGGAAGACGTCTTGGCTCATTATGCAGGAGCGACACCTCTAAGGTTTCCATCATTCCGCCTTAAAGGAGGCAGCCTGAAAGGCCTGGACCTGCCTCTTTGTCCCCTACTGGACATTCAGCAGTCGTACCTGTGGCTTTGGCGTTCGTGTGGCAGCTCTCTGCATTGTTAACTTGATGGCAGGTATTCATGAGCGCAGCATTCCAGTCCAGCAGCGTCACCCCCCCCCCCGCTGGGGACTGACCCTTTGTCCCCGGTAAAGCAGCTCTGGAAACCCTTAGCAACCTCCCAAAGACAATGAGGGGCAATAGCTCATATTCTGAGCTTCAAGTGAAGCAGAAAAAGCCGGGATGATTGATTACATCATATTTCAATAAAGAGAAGGTGGCGTGATTGTGCAGCTCCAGAGGGGGGGGCTCTTTAAATCGGGGTGAAAACAGGCCAGAGCTGTGAGACAGATCAGTTCAAATCATCTGGAAAAACCAACACGGAGAGCTGGAATTCATGCTCCCGTCAATACAGAGGATCTGCTCGTCAGATTAAACATGGGGTTTTTTTTGCTGTTCAGATGTGTTAAAAGCTAAATTTTTGTTTTCCAGGATGAAGGCGGCGAGTAAGAGCAAAGAGTCCGTGCGGGGCGACGCGGACAGGGAGAAGTTCCCCCCCAGGGTCTCATCTCTGAACTTCAGCCTGGACGACTCGGCCCTGGACGCCGGGCTGGAGTGCCACAGCCCACCACCGGACTACAACTCGGTGGTGCGTTACTCCACCCCTCCTGTGTAACCTCCCCATCACCACCACCACCACCACCACCACCACGCTGTATCCAACTGACCCCCCCGGGCCTCCTCCTCTGTTCTTGTCTTATCTCCGGACTGATCCCATAGCAAATATTTGAGGGGAAAACTCGCAACATTCCTGCTCCAAACATGTGTTTGTATTTGTGTTTGGAAAAAAAAAAAGAACTCCTGCATCTCCGTGCTGCCCAGATGTGCAACAAATAGGAAGGCTGCAGATTTCTTGCCGTCGTTGAGACGCAGGCTGAGGTTGTCTCTGCTGGTTTGTTCCACCTTCACTGTGACTTATCATACAGCTGAAAATGGGCTCAGGTATTTTGTTCTTTCATCTACTGTGAAAACAAACCACAGTGATTCTAACTTCCAACGACAAAAAGAGAATTTATATGAGAATACGTCTTTTAAATTCACTCCCAATTAATTCGTTTTACTCAACTTAGCGAAGCAGACTTTAAAAATATTGTTGCTGATTCAGCATCTTTGCAATTGAGGTTGATTTCAGAAGAAAAGGAAACGAGGGTCGGTTTGGTGGATTTTATGGAAGCAACAGGGTAGGAGTGGGAAATGGGACCAATTTAAGAGATGAGTAGGATTAGAGTGGGAATACTGAGATGAACCCTGATGAACAGTCCATGAAACCAAAGGAAAACGCCTTTGGTTTTACATTTATTCCTCATTTAGACCCACATGAACACAGTTACACAATAACTCAGAATTGCTTGTTCACCTTTGAAAGTGCACCAAAGTCTGCGTTTATCCTGCTATCCGGTGCTAAAGTCAAACTTGCAGGGCAGATCAGAGAAATGTAGCACCTGACTGATCAGGATCAGTAGAGCAGTGTTTTGTCTGTCGTGCAGCAGGTATAGATGAGTTTTAGTGCGCACATGCAGCTACGTTACCCTTGACCACTAAAAGAACTGTATTTGTGTGTATTTGTGTGTAAACTCCAGTGTAAAGATGACATTATGAACCCTTTCAATGTTTTTATCTGTGGTTCTTTTGTTCGTGTGAAGAAGGAAATGATTATGCACTGATAACTTTGACATCCTTTATAATATTTTGTATTTTAATATTGTGTTATTACAAAAAAACCTGTGTCGAGGGCCATATTTTAGCGTTTATTTAACTCCTACAGCATCATAGGAAATTAACACTTTCAGTACTTATGTTATTTCTCTGTACCACCCTAACACCGCGGCACAGCAGGTCGACCTCCACATCCCTCCGCCTGCTCCCCTCAGACCTGAGGATGAGGACCTCGTTCCTCATTTTCTCAGCTGACTCTGAGTGGTTCCACCTGCAGCACCCGGGAATGTTCTCCCGGCTCTTCCTGCTGTCCTCGTGCACCGTCACCAGTCGGTCTCTGTCGAGAGTATTGTTCTGCAACACTGTTAACTGAGCAGATAAAATTATGAATAAAGATATATAAATATATATTTATACATCACTTGCGATCTGTGGTTATTGCTGGTCGGTTTCGTTCCCTCAGAACGCCCGTCGAGTCACGAGACTCGTGCACGGAGTGAGTCAGGCTGATGGTTAACCAAAAGGCTTCCGGAGCTCAGAAGTCATGTGACCTGGGTGCTGCTTCACTGAGGTGGTCAGAAGGTTCTGGGCTCCAGGATGGATTCCAGCGCTCCTGAGGGTTCTAACAGCTGCTCCGAGGGCCCCTCCGAGGGTTCTCGTCCCAGTTCTGAATGTAAACCTGATAATGCACCGGCGACCTTTGACCTTTGGGTGTCATCCAAAGAATTCACTGTATTTTTTTTAGAACCAAATGAGCATCTTTTTCATCCCTTTGGAATTCTCTCACGACCCCTCACATTTTTCACCCAACCTCAGATTCGGGAGCGTCTGAGTGACTCAGGCGTTCCCGAATCCTCCATCTGGCAGAATCATCCGGCAGACCCAGACACGATTTTGTCGATTTCAGCTGGATGGGTCCAAACCCCCCCAACCGTGAGAGACGCACTTCCTTCCACCAGGACAAGAAGTCGGCAGCATGTCTGACGAGCCCCCCCCCCGAGCAGGAAGGGAAGGAACTCTTAATCATCTTGCCACTCACGGGGGCTTCCTCTGGGGGGGCGCGGGGGGGCGGCGCCCCCGCTCACTTGGGCTCAATGTGTCACGGGCGGGCCTGTTCTTGCGCCATCTCCGGTTGTCCCGGTTTGGTTTTACTGTTTGGGAGGTGAGCAAACATTAACAGGCAGACAACAACAACAATGGGATGTGGGAATGATGCCGGAGGTCGTTTTATCACTGTCACCAAGAGCACACCGTATTTTTCCATGCCTGGATCGGGAAGTCTAAAAAAAAAAAGGATAAAGGCTAACGTGTGTGGATGATCCGTCACAAGCAGACGTTAATAAACGTAAAACTCTGAATCCAAACCATGAACCTCTTGACCCCCTGTGTTTCAGTATTTCATGTTACACCGCCTCATATTTAAAGTGTTTGATGATAAAGAAGCTGCAGGGGCCGACGTCAGGGGCCGACGTCAGGGGCCGACGTCAGGGGCCGACGTCAGGGGCCGACGTCAGGGGCCGACGTCAGGGGCCGACATCAGGGGCCGAGGCTGGTCCCCCTCCATGTGTTTGATCCAGACAGAGCTAACAACCTTCAGTTTTTAGTCCTTCTGGTCTTATAAAAAGTATTTATAATACAAGATTCTGGATTCATTTACTTGAGGGTGCAGCCTTTTTTGTTGGTTTTTTAAAGGGAAATGGGCAGTGAAATGAAATGAGAAAGCCTCTCAAGGACGAGTGTGTGTTTCTGCTCGTGATGGTGGTGGCCTTGCGCAAATAATCTGGGTTTTAATCTGGATTTTATGGTGTTTACTTTCCTGCTGTCAGGAGGAACCTTCTTCCAGCCCCTCCTGGTTCAGCCCAGCCATTGTGCAGAAAACGACCTCTCTCCCATCTGAAGCACTTCCCAAACAAACAGGCCTGCAAAACATGCCATTAATCAATATTAAAACTGAGAGAACACCCTCTGTACCAACTACACACACACACACACACACACACACACACACCGGTACCTGCCGCCCTGTAATGCTGTTCCCAGAGCCCTGCCCTTGGAGGTGGATGGTGGCCGTCCACATGTGCACCTCTCACCTAAATCAACAACAATGAGCCGGATGTTTCCCCCTGGACGCACATTTAACAACGGTCCCTAAATAAAGACTGAAACAGGCTGCTGCCAGCCGGGGAAAGGTCTGCTGATGAGGAGCCTCGGGACAGCAGTGAGGTGGTCCTCGTCTGCTCCTGCTGCTGCTGCTGGGCTTCTGGTCCCGCCACATCTGCAACAGCTGGATCACCCGCAGATGTGCAACATCGCCTCCTCTCATCCCTGTCAGTGCCGTAGAAACTAGAAAGTACTCGGAGAGCACAGTCCGCCGCCAAGTTTATATAAATATCAATAAAACCCGTCTTCTGGATCAGATCCAGATCAGCCTTTGGAATATGATAGATGATCCCATTGTCCATCCTTGAGTCACATTTCATGGGGTTTGGTCAATAATTAACCGAGATATTGAGAAACAACATTTTTGGCCCCGTTTACCACAATGTTAACGAAAATTTCAAAGTGATCCAGAATCCAGGATTTCTTGTGGATCACTCCCAAAATGAAACCAGTTCTTTTTTTTCTTTTTCTCTTTTCACATTTCCAACAAATCCTGAAAATTTCATCAGAATCGGTCCATAACTTTTTGAGTTATGTTGCTGACGGACAGACAGACAGACAGACAGACAGACAGACAGACAGACAGACAAACGCCGCAAAAACATAACCTCCTTGGTGGAGGTAATAAATGTTTTGGGTTTAGGTCTCGCACAGATCAGATGTTGATGGAGCTGAAGCTGCTGCTGGGCCACCTCAAACCCAGCAGGAGTTCATTTGTGCACATTTAAACTCGTCTTAAACGTCAGACTCATCAGACGTCGTCCCACCTGACCTTCGGGACCTGCCTGTTCCTCTGGCGCCACCGTGCGGCCACGAGCGGACACGTCACCTTCGACACTTTATCTTTAGTTCGTCTTCTTGAATTCACGCCGTTTGTCGTTGACGTGTTTGGCTGCAGACGACCCCTGTTAAATACCTAACTTATATAATCCTCATTCACTCTTGAGGACAGAGTTTAGCGCTGTGATCGCTAACAGCCTTCATCTGGAACCGGGCGGTCAGATTATTTACGCCGTCGTGTCACTTTCTACAGACTTCTCATGTGCATCTTATTCTTTATGCGTGTCACAGACGCTTTATCTCACTAAAAATGTAGATATAAAACACACCCAGCGCGTGTTTATACAACTTTTAATTGTTAGCAGATGGGCCCCTCGTGGGGTTTTTTTTTCCATACTTTCAAAAGTTTCCGCATTTATTTTTCATTCCAAACACTTGATTGAAATCCTGCCACGCTTGATTCCGACATCAACTTCTGATAAATCCAGATCTCGGTGCGTGTGTGTGTGTGTGTGCGTGCGTGCGTGCGTGTGTGTGTGTGTGGATGAGGAACCAAAGGTCTGCAGGCGGTTCCTCCAGAAATAGTAACAGATGGTCTCGTCTCACCCCGACTCCAGCAGCGAGCAGCAGCATCGCTCGTTATGCAACAGGCTGAATTCTCGGGCTGCTCCAGCACTTACTGTCACCGGGCTCCGGGGGGGGCGCTGGGGGGCGCTGGGGGGTTGAGGTCGCTCCATGACGGCGGGGCCACTAAATCTACGTTCCTTTGTGCGCCAGGCCAAAGCGCAGCCCCGCAGTTTACTTCATGAAATCGACTTTGTGCAGATGTGAAGGCGGGTTGACCCCAGAGCGCCTCAGTGCCCCCCCCCATAGAGACTTAAACCACGTCTGGCTGCGCCCCCTACCGTCCGGTACCGGAACACCACACAGACCCATCAAACCACTCCACAATCCCTCCTGCTCTTTTAATCAGCTTCAATCGAGCGTGATTTCATTTCACGTGAGTGACTTGTTGTATTTTTACAACACGCGAGGGGAAGCGACTAAAGCCGCGTTTGTCCACTTAATTCAGTTGTTGTGTCCTCAGACGCTTTTGTAACCGTGCGCACGTCTGTTTTCTGTTGCCTGTCCATCTAAATCTGAAGGATGGACCGCTGACGAGACCAAGACCATCCATCAGCATCATCACTTCATGACTCACAGCTGGAAGGACCCCCGCTCATCTGGATGTGATCGTTTCGACACGAATTCTGGCGCTTTTTTTTGTGTATATTTTCACCTTGAGCCCCCCACGTGATGACATGTTGGCAGGTGAAAGATTTGTTTTCCAGATATGAAAAGAGGGAGAATGGAAAATTAGACAAAGGGCAAGTGAAGGGCCGATGAGAAGCGCGTGTCAGGAAAACAAGTTTCTGCATCCCAAAAGTGCCAACGGAGCTGGAAAAAGCGGATCTGTTTTCACTCTGCTTCATGATCAGAACAGTTTCGAATTAAATTCTGCGAAATGTTCCCCCAGCACGTAACAGAAAACACGTTTTCAAGTATTTTTTCTCCCAAATCAACTGTAAATTCTGAATTTACCCCAAATGGTTTATAATCATAACATATTAATATTGCAGTCACTAGTGTTAGGTGCCATTATAAAACTCCAGAATGATATTGATCAATCAATCATTAAATAGTATTAGTTTACTTTAGCTGAGCCCTCCATAAAAATGAAATATCTGACGTCACAACTGTGTTTGTTGGTGGTGAGCGCCCTCTTGTGGTGATCTGAAGGAACACAACTGTCCACATGTGGCGTGAATCAACATCTGTCCAGGGTCAATCAATCATTTTAGGAACACAATAAATCACTTTAAACTCTCACCCTTCCTCGTACAGAAACTACATATGACATATCTTACACTAAACAAAACGGCTTCTCTTTTTAGCGCATATTAGCATGACGATGTTTAAAGGCCGCACATGTTCTGAATCACCGTGTTTTACTTCAGATACAGAAGAAATGTACAAAAAGGAAGGTGGCATGGATTCAGCATATATCAGCGGGAGTTAATATAGGTTGTAGGTTGAGAATGAAAGAGAATGTTGGCTTCATTCTAAGACTTAATTATATAACAAGTACATTATTGTTTTATTCCTTCCTGATTTAAAAAAAAGTATATTTTGTATATGTAGACTTTTGGTTGTTGTTGTTTGTTGGTTTTCTCTACGATGTAGCTTCGAATACACTTAATTTTATCGTTACTTGTTTTAACAAATTTTTAAAAAGAAATAAATTTAGCAGAATTAAACTATTTCGGAATTTTCTACACAAACATAAACCTAAATTTAAAGATGAGACAAATTGAATGAGCTTCTATTACAGAAGGTGTCATTCCAGGGTTTGCCACAAGAGGGCAGATGTGAGTTGAATGAGCCACAGATGCGCTGTGAAACCTCAGAGACGGAATAAAAACCATCAGTTATCAAGACACATGTAAGTCCTAATAAAATTAGACAATATCATCTAACAACATCTACGATAAACCCTCTCGATACTGCCCGACGTTTATAAATGTGCAAATCTGTATAACTTATATGAATTGGCATGTAAAACAAAATATTTGAGAGATGGAAGATGCAAAATGTTGTTTTTAGGGTTGGTTTTTTTTGTTTTTTTTTTAGAATGACGCATGAAGCGTGTATTGGATGTCCACATGCACTGAAGAGTGTTGACTCTCAGTGAATATGCGGTGCTCTGATGCCTGCAGACAGGAGAGGCCTTGGCGTGTCCTGCTCGATTTGATCGCCTCATAAATATTTTGTAGTTAATAAACAGACACTTGGGTGACATCCATCAGCGTTTATGAGATGGGCCTCAATATAAGGTCAGCTCCTTCAGACGTCCAAAGGCCTTGTAAAAAAAAATCAGATTTAAAAAGAAACATTTAAAAAAAATAAAACCTGCGTTTGAACCATTACGGAGACAAAAGACAAAAAAGACTAACATTTAAAATAATTGGCGCTGTTAATTGGTTGCGTTTAACTGGAGGTGCTTGTGGAAGTCAGAGGTTTAATCGCGCTGTAGGTCCTGTGGGATTCTTGACACACAAAAAAATACATTCGCTTTAAGTTGACTGATGTGTCGTGGGGGGCATTGTTTGTCGCACGGGGGAGTTGATGTTTCCTTGTAACCGGAATTAGCTGTGAAGTGCGACCTTGAGGTGTGAACTGGGAATACGAGAAGGTCCAGCCTGTGCCAGGGAAAAGTCTCTCGTACTTTGCACCTCGTTTGCAAACGAATGTCTTGACAAATAAAACTAAATTTACGTGAGAAAGTCCCCATGGCATCAAACCTATTTATTTGTAACTTACAGGAGGTTAAAATATTGCTTAATATTTTGGGAAATATAATCTCGAACGCGTAAAATAACCGAGTGCCAAAAGAGGAAGAACTCGTTTCAGCGCGTAATTACGCACAAACTTTGATCGGTGTTTGATGCATCTGTGGACGTCTTTCCCCGGTTGATTGCCGGGTTCTGCAGCTGATAGGCCGCTCTCCTAATGTATGCAGAGGAGAGCCTATGGTGAGGATAGGCCTCGGCCGATGACGCGCTGCGGGCCAGTGCGCAGGGGAACAGCTGGGGCGGCAGCTCCGCACTCTCTCATTTGAATGCAAATCTGCAGGAGTCGAGGAGTCGGCTGACGTCAGGCACTACTTAGTATACTTTTACCATCTTGTCAACAGAGCCACATCATGTGAGAGACAGACAGACTGGAACTACCTCGTATTTCACACTGGAAACCAATTTGGACTACAGTTAAAGCCGAAGGGTGCTTTCGAAGAGTTTCGGGGTAACGATGTCGCCGTGAAACGGAAAGCTTCACCCTTTGCTGCTTTGATCGTTTTTTAGCCGTTTTTCTTCAAATCATGTATGTTGGATATCTTTTGGATAAGGAAAGCGGCATGTATCACCAAGGACCAGTCAGAAGATCAAGCATCAACCTGCCCCCACAGAACTTTGTTTCCACCCCACAGTATCCCGATTTCACCGGATACCATCATGTGCCGAACATGGATACGCACGCACAGTCTTCGGGGAGCTGGGGAACTTCTTATGGCGCTCCGCGAGAGGACTGGGGCGCATACAGCCTGGGACCACCTAATACTATTCCCACCCCCATGAATAACTCATCTCCCGGACAGGTTCCATACTGCTCATCTGAGTACAGTCATATGCACCCTCCGGGATCCGCGGTGCTACAGCCGCCACCGGAAAACGTATCTGTTGCGCAACTTTCTCCGGACAGAGAAAGACTTTCTTTCCAGTGGATGAATAAAACTGCGCAATCTTCTTCCACAGGTGAGATTTCCATCTGCTTAAACGTGCTGCAAAGTTGTGGGGTTTTTTTCGATTCGATATTAATGGGTCTTTGCTGCAACAACGAATGTGTTTTACGCACTGGGTTTCCAGGTGATTTCAAATCGAAAACAAAAGTCCCCAAAAAAGTTGTAAAATGTGGAAGAAACGAATGACGGGAGAGAAATAATGGAGTGTTCACGAATCACCTTCGCTGTGCGCGGTACTGCCTGTGTTGAGTCGCGGCTTTAGCAGGACTGACGACAGCTCAGCTCAGTTTTCTCTGTGTGGTGGACATGAAAAAGAAGGTGTGAGGAATCAGCGCCGGGCGCGGTTGTGATGTAAATGTAATGATTCCGACTTCCCAGTCGCATTCTTTGGTGTTCGGAGTGTTATCCGTCATATCCAGGCCTTTGCTTTCAACACCTCCTCACTTTGATATGCAGCGACATTCCCTTCCTCTCCAAGAGTTATTCCCCCGGAAAGAGTGACGTTTTTCACAGCCGACCTCTCAGTTCACCAGGCCGCTGGCTTCACTGGCGTTTGGTATACTTCCGAATTCTACATAATATAAGGTCTAAGACAGCAATTACGCCTTTTTAGTCACAATTACAATATTATATTTACGCGGTTAATTAACCGCGCCGCGATATGCATCAGTGTTATTCTGCTTTACAACAATTAACAGAATTTCCATTTGAAATATCCTCCATGAAAATTCGTTATGTACTCACATAACCGTCCTGTAAAGTCAAATATGCTCACCTTAACTACACTAACTACTCCATCTAAATATTAATTAATTAACATAGTAATTTGTGCACCTTCTGCGCGCCGCTGCTTTTGGACTTGTCAGTGCGGAAGATCTGATTGCTGCCTCTTTGAAATTCTCTGTGGTACAGTGGTGGACGCAAGATAAAACGGCCCCATTTGCGTTTCTGAAGCCCAAAAGCAGCTTCATAAAGATGCCCTGCGCCGATAGGCCCGTCCCGGCCTGCATGTCTCCACTGTGGCGAATCTTCCAGTTTAACGACCCACCTGCGAAAATAAATAGCGACGTTTTAAACAGGAGCATACAAACAGAGACATTCTAATGTGTGTTTTTGTCGACTTCGCAGGCAAAACAAGAACGAAGGAGAAGTACAGAGTAGTTTACACAGACCACCAGCGGCTGGAGCTGGAGAAAGAGTTTCATTTCAACAGATATATCACCATCAGGAGGAAATCCGAACTGGCTGTCAGCCTCGGCCTGTCGGAGAGACAGGTACGTCTGCGACGAAAACCATACACACGCGCACACACACACACGCAATAAATCATTTAGATGGACGGCATGTGCTGAGAATATGCTCCACGTGTAACACGTCAAAAATGTCGCTTATGTCACCATGCCTCTGCCCTCATGTTAAAGTCACAGGGAAACCATGCGTTTAACTGCATGTCATCATTAACACATTTATTCCGTTTCATTACCAGCTTTTAATATTATTATTACGTTTCCCATATGTACCTGCTATTATTATTATTATTATTATTATTATTATTATTATTATTATTATTGTTGTTGTTGTTGTTGTTGTTGTTATTATACCGGTTGTTGTTGTTTTGTTTAGAAATATTTAAATGTTTAATTTAAAATAGTAATTTTTACATCAGCGTTGACCTGGATTTTTCCGTCTTTTCAGGTGAAAATCTGGTTCCAGAACCGCAGAGCTAAAGAGAGGAAGCTGATCAAGAAGAAGCTGGGTCAGTCTGACGGCAGCGGTGGGTCGGTGCACAGTGACCCGGGTTCGGTGAGCCCCCTGCCCGTGCCCAGCTCTCTCAGTCCCACAGACGTGCACGGTTCTCTGTACCCTCCTCAGGGGATGAACCCGCTCCCGCCTATCAGGAATATACAGCAAGTGACTGTGGGCCAGTGAGGCTGTTCCCCTCTGGACATCATAACATAACTGAGCACTCCGGAACAAGGACAGACCTGGACTCACGTCCTGAGGCACAAAGCTGTGGATAAAAATTTCATTTAAAGCAAAACTAATTGCTGGAGGCTCTTCACATATCGCTTTCTTAGAATAGCTCTAATGAGGTGGGATTTTTTTTTAATTACGAAAAACAAACAAACCAAAAAAAAAAAAAAATCGACGTTTTAAACTTAAAAAAAATAAATTGTGAGTTAAGATAAGATTAAGATATAAATATCCATTTTTGTATGTGATGATGTGTATGTGAATAAAATGAGAATTCAGGGAGGTTTTTAAGACTGTATAAGCTCATTCCTGGAAAAAGTGACTTGACTTGACAAATTATTTACGTTTTTTTCCACATATGTTTGAATGATACGGGTCGTTTGATGGCAATGCTTGAAATGTAAATAAAAGTGCTTTCTTTTTCAGTAAATCTATGGTTTCTCTTATTTATAGATTTATTCAGAATTGCCATTGCGTTCCTTTTAAATATTTTTTTTAATATTATTGTTGATTTTTGTTTTTTGCGCATCCGGCCGTCACGCAGCCCGCTCACAAAAGGGTCCGCCGGAACCCTTTAAATATAACTTGCAACAGCTTGTGCCATTATTCAGTAAATATATAAAAATATAAGCTATGTGAACCAAATCCTCATTTACTTTGTGCAAAGACCGAATTCGGTTCATTCCCAAAGCCCAGACTTTTGCAGAAGAACAACCACATCCGCAGCGAACCTGGCAGCGCGCACAAGCTGCGCGCAAATCTCAAGGTTTTGGACCTAGAAGAGATGCAAGTTCAAAGCGTTCCAGCAGGCTCGTCGATACTTTTGGATTTACAGGGAGCGGCTGGCCTCGATCGAGCACGTTTGACTGGACTGATCGAACACGTTTAATTCAGTTAGATTGAGTCAAACGGCCGTTTACACGTTTATAAACGAGGGATTTCATATAAAACAGGGATTTAAGTGTGTTTTTACCCCAGAGCTTACTAAACCGGCCCCCACTCTATTCCATTTGACAACCCTGTATGTATTTCACGCGTTTCCCCTGTGCGCGCTCCCGCCGCCGCGCGTCTCTGCGCGCGCGCTCCCGCCGCCGCCGACGTCATGAGCGTCCTCCTGGCCAACATGGCGGACTTTGATACCATTTACGAGCTGGAAGACGAAGATGACGATCGCGTAGCGGGCGAGGAGCCGCTGTCCCGTTACTGCCCGGAGCCCGTGGTGATGCGGGGCGCCGGCTACATCACCGTGTAAGCGGGGGCCGCCGTCCGACCGTCCGTGCGTCTGTCCGCGGAGCCTTTAGCCGATGCTAAGATGTTAGCCGCCGCCGAGCACAACAACCAGTATCTGGACGATTGTGGGGTTAAAGGGACACTTTCTGCTGACTAAAGTTGACTTTGACACCTTTGGGACCCCCCCCCCCTGCAGAGCTGCATGGGCCCCGCTCATGGGCATCTAAGTAGTTTGTTTCAAAACAGTGTTTTATCTGTGATTTAGATGAAGGCGACCCTCGAGGGGACCAGCGCATCACCGCTTTAAACACTTTAATTCGTCCAGTTTCTTAATCAAGCAGCGAATTGTGGCCGGATAAGTCTTTATTTCACATCAGTTCTGTCGTTTTTTTAAAGGTTCGGATAAAGTTTTATAGAGGTTCGTGTGGGGAGAACAAAATGCATGTAAACAAACAGATATCATTATTTGTATACGGAATCGTTTTTGTAAGATGGAAAAAAATCTTTCTGACACCGCTGTGATTTCTTCCCCCACCTAAGCTGACCCCAGCTTTTGTGTTTTTGCGTATTGATGTGAACATATAAACAGCATTATTACATTTCTGTGAATGGCATGAACATCATTGCTAGTTTCGTTTTAATGATCACATCCTGTTAAACACATAATTTTGGAATGATTCATCAAGATTAGGGGTATGGCACATCCCAATATTAACAAACACTATGCAAATGTGGTAAAAGATGTGTTAAAGAGCTTGAAATACCATGTTGTATTCACATTGGCACATAGGTGTTGAACTTGCAGATTTCAGCCTGAGTCAGAAAAATGGTGTCGCTGCAATATTCAACAGTAATTAAAAATGTAATTATATTTATCCAGAAACATTGTTTGATATGGGTCTTATTGTTTTACTTTTTTTTTTACTTCCTTAGGCAATTAAAATATACTTTAACATTTCTTAAACCTGTGCTGTTTTAAACTGATATTATAATTTTTGCATTTCACAAGTTTTGTTTTTTTTTCCAGGTTTGGATTGAGCAACAGATTTGACACAGAATTTCCTTCTGTTCTCACGGGAAAGGTACAGTTGCTTTTTTCATGCTCTTTCCCTTCAGTCTTGCAAGCTGCTGTCTGTTCAGTTCCAAGTAGGAAGAATTGAGCAATTAAAGCCACTGTGATTCTTTTGTCCTTTTGGACCTTAAACACCCCCAACTTCCCAAAAACCGAGCCATTCAGAGACCTCTCGACGTGGTTTTGATCTGATGGGAGATGCATTTCAACTAACAGTGCTTAAAAAGGGAGCCTGAATGTGCTGCTGTTCAGCTCTGTAAATAAGTAAGCTGTCTGTGGGGCTCCGCTGGCGGAGACCCCAGTGTTTTTGAGGGTCCAGCTCCAGGTGATAAAATAATGAAATGGAGACTCCGCTGTAGACAAGAAAGAAAAGCTTCCTGGGTCGGACTCAGAAACACAAAAAGGCTGTAGGGGTAAGAGCAGGCCGAGGGAAGTGTGGGGCAATAAAAAGTACCTTCAGTATTGTGACCCAGGGTGACACATGATGGATGAGGTCACAATTATGATGATTGAAGGGTGCAGATCAGGCCCTGCTGGGCTTTATTCTGAGCTCTTTGGCTGTTTGCAAAGAGACCTTTGCATCCTGTCATAAAAGATTACGACCCCACTTTTATGGCGTACAGACTCAGGGAGGAATGAGCATCCATTCAAGTTGTTTGGCCGGCGCAGCCACAGGCACTGAGCTTATCTCTCCTCTGAGGGCCTCCTTGCCTTGAACAGTCTACAGCCTGGTTAGCAAGTCAGAGGCATAGAATTTAGAGATCTCATCTCATCTCTGGACAGCATCTACAAATATCTACCTGTTGGTTTTTCGAAAGCTCTTTGATCTCTGCGCAGAGGTTTTCTTTGGAGCGATCAGCAATCTGAAACACAAGCAAACCTTCAAACATTTGATCAATCACTGCTCTGAGCAGTCTGCTTATTGTCCTGCTCTGATTCCACGGCATAAACCCGTTAAGGGCCGCTCACTTCAGCACGCTTCACTCTTTTTTTCTTTCTTTTCTTAGGTCGCACCGGAGGAGTTTAAAACCAGCATCAGCAGAGTCAACGCTTGCCTGAAGAAGAACCTGCCAGTCAATGTGAAGTGGCTTCTCTGCGGCTGCCTGTGTTGTTGCTGTACTGTAGGCTGCAGTCTGTGGCCTGTTATCTGTCTCAACAAGAGAGTGAGTCCCTGACCTCCTGTGACACGGGCTGGACGCTCCAACTCTCCCTTAAATCAGCGCTGATTACTGAGGGGCTGTTATAGCAATTCATCTGCATTGGTGTAAGCGTAGAGGGCAATAAGGCCTCGTGTTCAATTAGTGGCTCTGTGTGGACATGATGCATTGCACCGCAGAGCTCCGTCCTGCCCTGCTTAAGGGAGTGTCATTTAAAGGTGTTGTTACCACTCAAAATTAATGACAGCAAAGTGGAAATTACTAGCCAGTAAATTGGAAGTCCAGTCCATAAATCGTAACATAGAAGCCGTTTACTGTTACCTGTTAAACTGTTGAGGGTTTTTTTTCTGCTCAAATTAATGCATTTGTTCTCTGTTCTGACAGACAAGACGGTCGATTCACAAGCTGTTAGAGTGGGAGAATAACCGGCTGTACCACAAGGTGAGAGCGCTCAGACACAAACGAAAGCACCTGATGTCAACATGATGGATTCTGGCCCTTTAAACTCTTAAATCCTCCGAGCTGATCAGGGGCTGTGAGAACCGTGAGGTCAGCAGTAAAATGCCATGTTAATTTTGTTTTGTCTCACAGCAACAAATTACTTCTAGTAGCCGTGCAAAGAAACAAAGGAAGCACTTCAGGGTGTCTGGCCACGGGTTGACCCTGGCGAGACCAGACAGCCCTGCTCCCAATTTCCCCCCGGCGCTGAAGGGGACGTTTCAGATGGATTTTTGTGTCTGTGCATCTGTTTCAGACCTGATTGCTGACGGTCTTTGTCCTCTCTCCTCAGCTGGGCCTGCACTGGAAGCTGAGCAAAAGAAAATGTGAAAGCAGTAATATGATGGAATACGTAAGTAAAAATATGTGACTCTTCAATATGTTTAAAGGGTGACGGGTTTGACCCTTTAATTACTTATTTTTAAATATAAAGCCGTTTTATTTTTTAAACAAGTGTCCTAAACAATAGTCTAATCTTCTTTCTTCAGGTGATTCTAATCGAATTCTTACCCAAATATCCTATACTCCGCCCAGACTGAGAAGGCGGTGAAACCTGGACGAGTAGCCCTTGAATCTTCTCCTTAGTGCCTTGTACATACTGTATGTTGGGTCGAGGGTCTGCACTCGTCTCCCTTGACGACCCTGTACATCTCCCAGTACCTTGTACGTTAGAAATTGCCACACTGTCACTTTGCTTTAGAGCAGTTTTTGCACATTTCCCCCCAACAGAACCAGATGTTTCCGCCTTGGTTGCACTCGGACTGTTTTTGTTTCCTCCAGTGTGACAAACAAGTGATAAGTGCATTTACCCCAAAGAACCATCAGCCGCGTGTCCCGTCTATATCGGTAATCCCTCTCTCAGAATGTGACGCCGCCACCTTCCTGAACTATCCTTGCCTTATTGTTTATCTTTGAAAAAGATGTAGATGTTACAGGAAGGAAGGTGTGGGGAAAATTCACCATGTCTCATTCTGGTGTTTTGTTTTTTTTTTTTTAAATCCAGTTCCTTGCAAGTAGATGGGAGGGTTGAGATTGCCTAATGTACATCATCATCCAGCGTGTTTCTTTATTTTTGACCCCTCTGTACGTGGGAACTAGATAGAAGAACCTGACCTGTAAATAAGAAGGTAGGATAAGCTGTACAGTGGTATATTATTGTTTACATGATGTTACTTAGCTCTTTACTTATTTTTTTGCCAATATATTGCTGTACCATAGTTTTTATTAATGATACGTGTCTAGAAACCTTTCTAGTAGATATGGACCTGTTTACCTTGTAAGCCATACTGTTACCGTGTATAAAACGCCAGAACTAGAACAGAGTTTTGTTGCACTTGAGTAGAAAGTCAGGGTTTCAGTGACGGCAGCCGTTACCGTGCAGTTTTGCCAATGAAGACATTCATCGCCCACCGTAACTGGAGACGACGGCGGAAGACGTCAGCGTATAGTCTCTCGCCTCTTTACTGAAATCCTGCCCCCGGTTTGGTTGTTTTTTGGGGGGTTTTTTGTACTCCTCCCCATGCTGCGTTTGAGTGCAGCGTTTCAGCCGTTCGGCCCAGCGTCGGTATCGTGTCACCGAGTCGTAGTCTCGAAACTGCCACGTCGTTTCAGAGTGCCTCTGATGTGGCCGGTGCACCACAGAGAAGGACCGAGTAGAGCCCGTTCTCTCGCCCAAAGGGGACATTTTTAACCTCCGCTCAGTATTGTACCTGTTGCAGTTCCTCTTAATGTTTGTCACTATGACCAGATCCCTTTGGAGAGAAAAATAAATCAATTTTGATTACTCTTTGCTGCAGATTTGTCATCCTTGTTGCCATTTGTGTCACCAGTGAACACACACCACACACACACACACCACACACACACACCACTTTTATGGCAGGTCTTGTCTCCAAACTCTTCTGTTTTCACAAAAGGACTGTGAGGGTTTTACTGCGTCGGTGCTTTATTAGCTAATTAGAAATGGCAGAAAGGAATCAAATCTACTTGTTTGGCTCAGAAGATTCACGGACAACAGTCACTGATTCCACAACTTGTACCACTGAAAATGGTTCTAGTCTGGGGTTGGTTCACATTGCAAACGTGTTTTGTGGTAACGCAGGGGGAAAAAAAATAACGTTTTTCATTTCATGAATAGTTTATTTGAAGTCACTTGTTGCTTTACAGATTATGACCACAAGGGGTCAGAATAATCCATAGACTGTACAGTTTATTACACAGAGACCTAATACTAACATCCAAACAATGAACAATGCAACGATTCATTACCTTTATTGAATACAATGTGTGTGTGTTTATATATTATATATGTATATATTTCTTGTATCCATAAAAGTAAAAGGCCACCTGCAACATGTTGACGCACATAGTCGTTGTGGTCCGTTGTGTTTACCTGGACAAACAGAACTGGTCCGCTGAACATTTATTGATACCTGGAAAGCTGCAGAACACTTAGATGACGAGCGTGATTAACACCACCACACCAACTTTACCGCTTCTACCCGCATTAGCGCAACAAAATTCCTGCGCTGACACCAAACTTGACTTTCTGGCTTAGCCAATTCACAGAAATTGAAGCAGGCATGAAGGATGAAGTCACAATAAGGGTGCAGGACAGGAAGATTGTCATCACCTCTGGCTGTGCTCTGCGTAGTCAGCAGCTGGTTTGTGATGTTAGTCACTGATAATCCTTCACAAATTCGCTGTAGGCACATTTCAGCTTAAACCTCACTTGTGCATGTTAATCAACATAAAACTACTATTAGAGCAAAGATATTAACAGGTATCCTTCCAGTTTGCCATTAAACATGTGGCAATTCTCAGGTTGTCACCATTTTTGGATCCCAACTGAACATTTTGTCCAATAACACTGAAAAAATAGAAACATGACTGATATATTTGGACACAGGCTTTCTGAACCAATGAACAAAAGGTGAAAAGAATGGAGCCCAACAATTAGTTACGTACAGATCGGTGATGTCAGGTCGACAATGCGGCAGAACAGGACGAAGGTCTGCGCATGTGATCGACTCAGACGGAGACGTGCTGCTACACGAGAGTTCCAGGCCAGGACACCACAGTCAACGTGACTTTATTCTTCTGCAGCTTCAGCATGGGGATGAGCGAAGAGTTGTTCATTCCCACCGTCGTGGCGCCGTTCACCGCCACTATCTCGTCACCGCACCTGCACAGATCGACCACAGATAATTAGAGCGGTGGGTCCAGGTGAAGGTGCGATGAGGGGAAGATTGCGACATACTTTAGGCGCCCGTCGAAGTGCGCGGGCGTCCCTGGAACAATGGTTTTGATGAAGAAAGGCTGCTGGCCATGGCTCTCCTCGTAGCCCCCCACGATGCTGAAGCCCCAGCTGTCGTTGTTGGTCTTCTGCAGGACGATATCCCTGCACCAGTGGAGCTGGCTGAAAGGGCAGGCAGGGTCAGAGTCCTCCTGAACATGGAAATAAACGGGTTCGGAGCCCCGTAGAGGAGGCGGTACCTCGGTAATCCCAGCCAGCGGGTCCACAGGGGCGTCCAGTTGAGAGTGTCGTCTCGCGGGTCGTCTGCAGGGTTCATCTCGTCCACGCTGGCGGCCTCGCCGTCCTCCTCGCTGTCGTCAGAGAGGGTCTGGATGACGCGGAGTACCACCTGGGACTGAGCCGTCTGGGCCTTCATCACAGACACCGCCTCATTGTAGGTGAGCTGCGTCAGATCGATGCCGTTGATGCTCAGCAGGACGTCGCCTGAGGGCACCAGAATCAGTGAGTACCAACAGTTAGTTGGGATTTCACCCAGTAGAAGGAATTCTAAATGCGCATCCGACTTTCCTGCCCATGAACTGACAACTCAAACAGGTTTTTCAATTTGGATTTTATATGTTACCGGTTCAGACAAAATAACCATTATAAATGATTTGTTTTTGCAGCCGGAGCTCCGAGGCCGGAGGTCAGAACACCAGATGACCAGATGCCTCTCCTTACCTCTTTTGATGGTGCCATCTCTGTGAAGACAGCCAACTGGCTGCACGCTGGTGATGTAAACAGGCAGGCGGCTGCGACAGTCCCTCCCCCCAGCGATAGTGATCCCTAATGAGAGCCGAGGCTCCTTCTTTAAGCTCACGGTCTTCTCCTGGCTGGAAAACCCTCCAGGAGGATCCTGCATGAGTGACGAGTTCAATAAACACAAAGAACTGACCAGTTTACCATTTAACAACTCTTTATGCAAATTTAATGACTGCTGGCCTTGAAAAGATTCACAAATTCTTTCCCTTCCATTTTGTTTACATGATCTCCGCGCTGCCAATTATCCTAAGCCTCTCCAGGATCCTTTGACTTTAGCAATTCCGCTCACAAATCCACACGTAGAAACAAATGTGAAACACATGAGAAGGATCAGAGAGGTGAGAGTAGAGGCGAGGTGTGAGGATCAACACTAAGCCCTCGTAGGGAAAAAGATGTGTAGAAAACAACAGCTTTCGTTTCTGGAGTCTCTAAACGATGAGAGGGGGAAGTTTTGGGGGATGTGGGAGCTCTTCCTCCTTTCCCCAGCTGGGAACGCCCACCCCCCCCCTCCCAAACAAGATGAACAGGCCCGACTCTGCAGGCGAAAGCTAACTGTTATCAGCTTTGATCCTCAGCCACGCAAAGAAAGAGCCAAAAACAACAGAACAGTGGCCCTGTAGTGGCAGACTGAGCAGCACCCCAGGCCTTTTGATCAGGGCAGGAGGCCCCGGGGAGGGGCTTTCATGTCCACGCCACGACGCAGGTGTCTGCTCTCACCAGAACGCGGAGAGCTTGGGGGGGGGTCTTTCCGCCGTGCATGACGTAAGCGAGCGTGACGGACAAATGAGCGACACCGTTCCAGCGGCGCTGAGCAAACAGAACGCACCGGCGGCGACACACTTCCTGTGAGGTTTGGACCCACCTTCATGTATGCAGAGCGGCGCCTGAAGTACTGCGGCTCGGGCCTCCGGACCCCTCTGCCTCCCTCCTCCTGGGTCTCCGTGGCTCTCATCACCACAAAGTTCACACGCACTTCACTCCCCTGCACGGACACACACGCAGCGCCACACACGTCACAGGTTGCATTCCGCAGGAATGTGATGTTTTCATCAAATCTTCAGCCCCTTTTGACGCACTTCTGTTTGGTTCAGTTATCAGAACTCAAGTAGCACCAAAACTAAGTTGTAGTAAGAGTTTGATCAACCTGCTGGTCTTGATGGTGCAACACCCATTAGGGTTTGTCTTCAATAATCCATGTGATACAGGCTAAACCCTGACTGCTTTAGAGCCTTCTTTACTTTCCTCATGTTTAAAGAAGAGCAGAAACCGCACCTGTATGATCTGGGCCGCACTTTCAGGTGTACCGTGTCTCAGGTCGTGACCATTGATAGCCAACACCTTGTCATTGTTCCTCAGTTTTCCGTCCTTGGCCGCCAAACCGCCAGAGAGAAGGTCCAGGATGAAGACGCCGCTCTCCTCCGATTTACGGATGAGTTTGATGCCAAGCGGCTCCGAGCGCTGGCTCTTCATCAGCGTCACCTGCAGGACCGTACCAGGGTTGCTGTTGGAGGTCGAGGTGCCGTGGGGACTGGTGGAGGGCTGGGAGGCGGCGCTAGGGGAAGCGTGGTGGTCGGACCGAGCATCCCTCTGCTTGAAGCCCTTCTCCTGCATGACTGTGAGCCTGAGGAGGGACGACTGCCGCAGCACCAGTATGGCCCGGGTGTGGGGGACTGAAGCCAAACTCACATCATTGACCTGGAAACACACCGGAGAGAGAAGGTAGAGCTTTAAAGAGTGGATCAAGATTCAGGTAGCCAAGTTCTCCCTTGTTTTGAATCCGCACAGCTTCGTTGTTTTTTACCACGTGCCTCAGGGTATTGACTCTGTGAAATACCTGCTTTGCAGATCTTTTGACTTTTGGGACAGGTATGTCTGCTTTAAACAGCCTCTCAAGGCTACTGGCCCAGATGAGGAGCGCCCTTTTCCTGTGATACCAGTCAACATTTGACAATCATTTAAGCCCTGATAACTTTAATCTCCAAAAGTCGTTTTTTTGTAAACCGTTTGCCAGCATTCTTTATTGTTCCGGCAACAAATGCATGAATATCTGAAGAAGGCCGCTTACATTATGTAACTTAAATCATAGTGTAAATACGTTTGTTTGGAGACTGACCGCACGAACAAGAAGTCAGGGAGCAACACGGATCGGGTCAGACTGCAGCGACATGACTGTTTGGCCAAGAATTGTCTGCCACACCCCGTTACCATGGAGCTAAAACTTGTTTTTCTCGAAGATCCGCTTTCACTTTTCCAAAGTGTGTTTACATTATCATGTGACACCAAGGAAAATGTGAAAATATGTTTATGTGAAAACATGCAATGCAAAAAAAAATACAGACCTAATGAACATTTGTGGCTATGGCTTACATAATGCCTGCCAAATGGGCAATCTCCTTTTTGCTGAGTCTCTTTTACCTCTAAGATGTGGTCCCCGGGGGCCAGCCTGCCATCGCGAGCTGCTATAGAGTCCCTGACAATCTCCTGGATGACAATGTTCCCCAGTGGTGTGTCTTTTCCCCCCACGATGCGGAGACCAAGCTCCTCTTCCGGCTCCTCTCTGTATAGCTCCACCACGTTGGCCTCGGCCACGAGGCTGGACCTCAGCGGAGTGTTGTCTGGAATCGGAGCAGAGGAGTGATTATGTGACGATAAAGCTTAATGACACATGTAACAAAAAACATCTGAAAATGAGTAGTAACGCGAGGTAAATTTAGAAGAGAAAGCAAACTCAAAATAACCGTGACGTTCCACACTTGATGGGATGAATAAAAGGCCTCATCACAGAGATGCTGCTTAGTGATTATGTAATAAGGCAAACAGGGCACGTACAATTATTTATATCCCTCACAGAACCGCAGCTCGTTAAAAAAATCGTGTGACACTTCTGTCACATCTGCTGTGTTGTTTTAGCCTTTCTTTTCTTCAAAACAGGACAGAAATAGACGGCCAATTTATCTAAATCCCCAGCAAGCACAAATTCCAACATACTGAATGGATATAACAGCATTAACTTACACACAGAAAGAATACTAATAAACATGAAAAATATATAAGTCCGCATTAAAACATTGACCCGTAGAATTAAAAATGTTAACTAACAAAGGCATCTTTAAATTCCCTGTCAGCTTACGTAACACTATAAACTGACAGCCAGCGGCAGGGGAATTGTTTAGTGGACTTTGTTCCAGGAAAATGACTCACGTTGCCTTTTTTAAGTTGATGAGTTTCAAACATTGGTTACACTTTAAAGGCTACAACTTCAGTTTGGGCAAATTTTTAAAGGGGCAATAAGTCAAATTTAGTAGGAAATAAAAGGATTGCTATGTGAGGATCTAAAGTTGTACTTTCATCTGGAGTACAATACAATGACACACACCCTGTGTGTGTGTGTTGATCTCCAGCTCTTTGTTTACAAGCCGGTCTGGCCACGTGTTCATGTATGTTCATGTGAATCGTCGCCTCCTCCCCCCTCTCGGAGCCCTTGGCCCTCCATCCCTCCCTATAAAAGGCTACAGCCAGTAAGCTTATTTGTGAGCAGACTGAAATGATGATGCTGTGTTCACACTTTGCAGACCTTTGAGCATGGGGGGCACAAGAGAGCAGACAGTGCACAACAAATCTAGTGGTGAGAATGTTTCACTCATTTCCCCTTTCCCTCATTTCCCAACTGGAAGCTTCTACATGGTAAAAAAAAAAAAAAAGCTGTTACCATCTTCATTTTCTTCAAAAGCAGGATTGATCAGCCCGGGTTCAGGCACCTCTCTCGTGGGATTTCGGGACAGAGACGAATGTTTAGCATCACCAGGCGCCTCCCCGTCCCCTTTACGTCCCTTTATCTCATTCCATGAGGGCCTCTTCCGCTTCTCTGCTTCCTCTCTCAGTCGTCTAAAGACAGGGCATCTGCAGAAGAACAAGAACACAGAGGACATTGGAACAGCAGGGAAACACAAGGGAAAGAATACACGGCAGCAGCAAAATGTTACACTTCAACATGTGTTTGGATGAGTTGAGCCTCCTGGTTGGTTTCTTGTGTCTGAACTTTGCCTTCTCATTGTTGTGCATCAAGAGAATCACAACTACTAACCCATGGACCCATGAGCGCCACAGCAGCCACGTAAGGGCACACTCAGCAATCAGACCGTGCCCAACATGCATTCCCCGTCAAATCGAGATTATTTGACTGGTACGAGTGCAACCCTACCCTGCTTGAGCATGGCACACTTTCCCAGAACATATGCAATGGGCAAAATGATTGAACAATGTGATTAGTTGGTTTGTGCAGTCGATAAATCTGGACTAACCTAGTCCATTATCTTGGTGTATCTTACCTGTTGTGCAGGTGAGGCTGCAGCTCGCAGCGCTGCATCTTCTGCTGACACTCTGAGTTGTGGGGGCACAGCACAACCAGCTTGTCCAGCAGGTTCCTGACCAACAGGCTGGAAGGACGGCACTGGTGCAGCTGAAGCCGCTGGCGGTCCACGGGGCAGAAGTCCTGCTCTTTCAAGAAGTTACTCAGACAAAAGAAGCAATAGGTGTGACCACAAGGGGTGTCCATGGGCCTGATGAGGGGCTGCAGACAGATGTGGCACACCAGTTCATCGTCCACATCGTCCTGGTATTCGTACAGATGGCTTTCGAGGCCTTCATGCTGCTGGCCACACTCCTTACAGACACGTGCCCACGACAGGCCAGCAGAGCTGCCGGCGGCTTTGGTCTCTGTTGCAGCCATTGGCCGACCGAGGTCACTTCAAACCGTGTCTGGAAAAAGAGCTCTCAGAGTCCTCTTGTGTTTTGCTATATTTCATGGGTGCCCCCAAAGTCTTGAAGTTATCTCCTATTTCATCCTGGCTTTCTGTTGAGGAACAACAGCGGCGAGATGGGACTATTCCTCCTCAGACCATCCAGCTCCACAGGAAATGACAAATCCACAGGGCAGCAGCAAAATGGCAACAAGCCACAGCTGCTTCCTCTCAGCGAGTTTCCTGAGGGACAAAAGGAATTCTCCGCTCAGCCAGAAGTCACCACGCTCCGCACAAAAATGGCTAAACTCTCTGAAATGGAGTGCAGCACATACCCGAGTCAATCCACAGCTGATCGCAAAGAACAAAGGCAGGGCACGAGATGAGAATAAGAATTTTGAATGAAGTGAGCAGAAGTACAACCCCCATTGGTAATGACCCATTGCACCCAATCAGCAGTGGTCTCCATCCCTTTGTGCAGGTCCTAATCCCCTTTAATTCTCCCTCATAAGGAGGGTACCAATTTCGAAGGCATTCTTCTGAGAAACTCCACTCCACATGATCAAATATATGAACCCATATATCACAAAAAGAGTTGGATCCACCTTCATGGTTTGAGGCAAAAAGACTATAAAGTTGCAGTAAAGGAAATCTGACAGATCTCGTCTTTGAAAATTTAAAAGCTGGCACACACCAAACACAACCTCAAGCTCTAAAATACAAAGTACACAGATAATTCAAATTGGCATTTCCGTTACAAAGACATATTTATCTCTTAATTCCTTGGAGCGACTCACCGGGAGATGATATCTTCTCATCAACCTCTCAGAATCACCTTCATGCAAACCAAGACTGGCAGAAGCTCAAGTGAAACCAGAGCCCTGCCTCCCCTGCTGCACGTTAGAAAGATGTCTGTGTGTGTGTGTGTCTGTCTGTGTATGTGTGTGTGTGTGTGCGTGCGTGTGCGTGTATGTGTGTGCATGAGCAGCGACGTGTATGAGCTCTGATTACACTGGCGTAACTATGGTGGGAGTAGGTGTAGCTAAACAGAGAAGGTCTATCTTCTGAGGGGAGAGAGAGAGGAGGAGAGAGAGAAGGAGAGAGAGAAGGAGAGAAAGAGAGAGAGAAGGAAGGAGAGAGAGAGAGAGAGAGAGAGCCTCTTGATTGCTGCTGAGGTTGCACTACCCTGAGCACAGTTCTCTTAGCAGATGAATGATTCCAAACAGACCTGGCCAACATGTAAAATATGAGCGCACGCATCTTTCCAATGAGGTCACCCAGGACTTGTTTCTGTCTTTGTCCTCACTTTGTTCAGATGATACCTCCTCCTGAAATGGATAGGCCTCCTGGATCCTGTAACATGTCAGGGAGGGACCAGCCTGGGTTTTATTTACTACGTTTAGAAATCACAAAACCAAAGCAAGGGTGTGAATTAACAGTTTAACAGCACACCACGCTTGCACGGATGAACCATCAGCAGCAGTTCACTTCACAGGAAAGCACGCGTGAACCCTACTGATGCTCATAATTATAGGTTTGAGGTTAGTGCTACACAAACATTGAAATGGAGACTTGCCACATGTCATCATGGTCATGTAAAACCGATGTTTCCTACAATACTGAAAATTCAGAGAATAGAAGCTACAAAAAAATAAATTCGCTTTTAAAGATCTTCAGATTGGACAAAAGGAGTGAAATATGTTTTAATGCCCGAGACCCACCTAAAGCATAAATACAATTATCTGTGATAAGGGAAAGCTTATTTAAATCAAATTCTTTATGATCACGTGACCGCTTAAGCTTTTAAGGGAAACCAGAGTGGCCCTCCGCTTTCCAAGTCTCCCAGAGGATTACCAGACGTGGCATTCCTTGAAAAGCTCCAGCCAAAACACATGCTTTCATGGCTGATATGGGTGAGTCACATGTGCCGCCACACCCTCGGTGAATACAGGTGAGGCCGTCCTAGCCAATGAGACACCACGTCTGTTGGTCTCCAGCTCACACCAATGTCTGGTATGACAAACTTTAATGGCACACGTGTAATGGAATATCAAATGTGTTACTAATACTCAAGCGGCATGTCAAAGAGGATCAATATTATAATAGAAAACACGGTAAAACTGACGATTGCTCCTCTATGTGTTAATCAGTAACCAGTCTCAGGTACCTGGCTTGAACTCAAAAGCTGTAAATGAAGTATTTTTTTATTGTTGTATATTATATAATGGAAGAGGCTCTATTGATGCATATCTGTCATTCAAAAATGTTGCACTCTGAATGTTTTCTGATTTGAATTTTGTCTTTATATTTCAATATTTATACACGAACCAGTTCTCAGGTTCAAAACCACGTGGAGATTAGGTTTCGGTTCACAGGGACATTCTGACTCTCTCACTACAACAGTCTGTGTCTGTGAGTATACACCAAAACAAACACTGCCAGCGGCATTTCTGCCATCGGAGAGACGATGTCAACAGCTGAGGAGAGCAGATATTTGCATGTAAAGACTGGACCAAGAAAAAGCAACAAGCAACAGCAAAAGCTTACATCACCCAGAAACTCCCTCGTTGTCTGAATACTGAGACGTCACAATACTGGAATATTTTTGGCCAAATATTCAGACTGAAATGTACCCAAGGTCTTGTGAGATGACCTCCTTAAAAACAAACCTTGGATGTGATCTGCAAAGCTGCGTGCAAAAGACATCAGAGTAGGTTTGTTCAGTCAGAGACAGTACCTGTGTGTGTGTGTGTGTGTGTGTGTGTGTGTGTGTGTGTGTGTGTGTGTGTGTGTGTGTGTGTGTGTGTGTGTGTGTGTGTGAAGCTGGCGGTCCTGGAAGGCTGGAGCTTCACCATCAGAGCCCACTCATGACTTTGACTTCCCTCCATGCTGTCACGGGGTCCATAAATAACTCACTGTCCCCGCTGTTGTCAGCGCATGACTGCTGGTTCGGTCCTAATCACCACAACAACCTGACAGCTCCTAATGACACAAGAGGTGATAAAAGCTGGCCGTCGCAGGTAGAATTCAGATGGACCAGGACTAACACCGGGTCGAAGGAGCCCGGCCGGGACCTGCGGAGGCGCAACCTGCCGCACACCTGGACGACAGAAAGGCGCTTTCCCTCGTCCTAACCCGCATAAAGGCTTCTGTAAAGTGTCAGTAAACGAAGGGTTATGTACGGCGAGGCGTCTGAAGCGGCTTCTCCCGGTGCCTTTGTCAGAGAAACGAGCAGAAAGTGTAAAGTTGTAGACCGAAACTGGTCTTACCTGTGAAGGTTGTCTTTCCGGAAGCAGCTGTGGTGTCGCGAGCTACAACAAAGAGTTCGGCGCGAGCCCGGTTGGTGCCTAAGTTAAAGCAGCCGCTAAAATCAAACCCTACAATCAAACCTTACAATAAACCCTCAAATAAACCCTCAAATAAACCCCTCCAACACGGTTAAATGGCGTCGGTGGCGCTGGATTATCAAAGTTCAGGGTTCCAGGTGAAACCGCACCAGCGGAAGAAGGGCGACTCCCCCAGTATCGACCAAACAAATGAAGGCTCGGGAGGAAGGTGAGCGCGCACGCACACACACACACACACACGCACACACACACACGCACGCACGCACGCACGCACGCACACACACACACACACACACACACTATATTTCAGTTTCATATCTTTTTTATATTTCTACCATGTCACACGTCTTATCTCTGTTCTATGGCACCTGTTAACACGTGTACGTCTCTTCTCTATTCTTCTGCTGTAATTACTGCTTTATTACCTTGTTATTACTACCTTGTTACACTCTGTTCTCTTTTACATTTGTATCTGGCAAAACTCTTTTTATGTCCTTTTGCGCTGCGTTTTCTGTTACACTGTTTAACGTAGACTGGATCTTACATTACATTATTATTTATCTTGCAAAATAATAATGTAATGAAGTATGCAAAACTCTATCTACATAGAAATATAGAAAGATAAATGTATTTAGCATCTGTGCAAACAAGAAATTATCATATTTTATAATATTTTTAAAATGCATATATTAAAGACTTCTTTGTGTTGATGCAGTGTGAAAAGGATTAAAATGGAATTTGGGAGAAAATGTACATTTTTCCCCAATGTTTTGATTGCGCTCTCTTAAATTATTACCCTAGAGAAAATTGAGATTCATTAGATTAGATTAATGAGATTATGACATTAAAGCAATATATAATACCAACCATAGCTAACATAAAGTATCAAGAGGTTTAGACGAATAATAGTACGAATCTGACACACAGTCAGTGAAGGGTGAACTAAAAAAACAAGTCCTATAATCTGGAACCGTCCCAGAACCCCGCTCACCTGTGTAAATAAAAAATATAGTAAGTTTTGGAAGTGTCCCAGATAAAAGGACTGTGACACATGAAGACACAGTGTTAAGCGTTGTACCCCCTGCAGAATGGAAGGGAAGTCTCTGTGCCATAAAACAACTCTGTGAAAGCCTGTTTCCCCCAGGATTTATAGCTGTGGAGGAAATCTCAATACAAAGTGACATTTGCCGATACAAGCACCCGGAATGAGGCACTCCTCTGTGGCAATACAGATGTCAATGGGTCTAAATTTAAAAAACCACTGACACCAAGGGAAAGTTTGGCCTGAGTGACAAATTACACGACAGTTGGGAACTCATAACGTCTTCATTTCAAAGACAAATGAGTTGTTTGATTAATGTAATGAGTTTTTTTACAGGAAACAATTATTACATGAGCAGGGTTATTAACTGTATTTGATTAAACCAGTTGGGTCATGTCCAGGAAAGACGAGCAAGAGTGACACCATGTGTTTAGAAATGGAGGAGTAAAGGAGCTGCCTAAACATGCGCTGAAATGGGATTAAAAACACTTTACACTTGACCAGATGTACGCGGAAAAGCTACGAACGGGCGAGGGCGCCTCTCGTGTCACATTTTATGAGTTTACTGACTGGACGTTATAGGCGTCTGGTCTTTTTTTTTTCATTCATCCTTTTGGCGGGAAAACCTGAAAGTGCAGAAACAAAGACAAACACTGACCCAATACAGAACATCCTGATTCTCGCACGCACACAGAAGTGGCCCACAGCTCCGTGTTTGAGCTGTTCGCCTGCAAACAAGAAAGAGGCTGTTTGTCTTTCCTGGGATCTGTAAACATCCTCAACAAAAACAAGTTCCTCTGGAGTGAGAGGAGAAGCTCACACCATCGGGGCAGCTGGACTCTCACTCCTCTTCGGCCTTTGATGTCCCTCGGACAGCGCTGATAATGGAGACCCCTTACACCTTAATTCTTTTTAATTGGAGCCCGGATGTAACGGGTCGCTGACACCTCGCGGGCTCTGTCCTTGCCTGAAGGACGACGCTTCAACTATCGAGGGCAGCCATGAATTTTGTGGTGCAATCATTTTAGGACATTTGCGGAGGTTTGTGACAACAAAAGCCCCCCCCTCACCCAATAGTGCACCAACCCCTCCTCTGGCCGCCCTAGGCAACCCCCCCCCCCTTCCATCTTGCCCTTGGAAAGAAGGCCAGGCATTTGGTTCAGGCCACAGCTTGCGCTGCAGCTCCAGGCCCTGTCTGGCCTCCACATTTAATCGGTGACTCATGAGACAAACCCATTGTGTCTGTGGCCGTCTGATCGTGGTTGGGTTTGCATAATAAAAGCAGACTTTTCTTGATATCAAAGTAATTCCCGATCTTCCACCACTGAAGGGAGAAAGAAGCCTTTATTTTTCCGGTTTTAAAAGGTAGGTGCAGCCTGAAATTTCAGCAGAGGTGGCTTGTGTGTTGTGGGTCTTCCACAACCAAGGAGCCTTTACACTGAGCAAATACGCTCAGGCCCAGATGAGTTTCAAGGGCTTCGCTTGTTTGTACCTGCCATGTTGTTCCACTCGTCCACCCAGCAGGACACCCTGTAGTCCAGGATCAGGCCCTTAGAGATCAAAAGACCTCGGTGAATCTTATCAGATATTATTCCTGTTCGCCTTCCCTCCCTTTGAGTCCAGCCTTCTCACACTGTTGACCTGAGCCATACACACTGCTCCTTACGGCCCTTTGGCCTTTCCTCTTCTTATCAACATTGTGGCCAGGCCCAGATAAAGCAGGCCCAGCCTCGGGACAGAAGGTGGGTCTTGTCCACTCTCCTAAACCACCGCGGTTGCATAACTCGGACACTTTTGAGCAGTAAAGCGGCTATCTTTGCTCTGCACACGTGGTGGAGCGGTGTTTTACACACTCGCAAAAGCCGCAAGTGAAATATTTCTCACCGTGCTGATTTTACAGATCATAAATTGAAGTTTAAAATTTCAAGAGCCTGGTGTTTCTTCCTGATTTCCATGCATCATCAGAAGTTGAATCCTGGACCGACCTGATCCAGCAATCCTGTTAGCCCTGACACATGAGGAGCGTTGTGTGGGTTTATGAGTGTGCAGAATGCGCAGACAGACAGGGAAGGCTAGTGTCCAAAGTCACGACCCTGATCTGACCCAGATGAAGGAAATTGTCACCCTGTTCGAGACAAAGCAGGGTAAAGGAGAGTCTGAGGGGCTGGCTGGTCAGCCTCTAACAATGGGTCCGTGCTCGGAGACCACAGGCCAAACAAAGGCCAAAGAAACCCCCACCTTCCAGCTCCCACTTTGCAATAGAGCTGGCATTTCACACCGGCCTGTGAACAGCCATTCAATTAAACTACTGTTTAACCTGACCCCTGGCCTACACAGAGATGAAGATGAGTCGAACAGGATGGATTTGAGCCTCCGAGCCTACTCGCTTCAATCCACCCAACACCACTACCTCCACTTCACTCAATTCATTTAGTCGCAAACGTGGCCTGTTTTTAGCTGCAGCTCCAAATCCTTGCAAGTATTTCCTAAAAGCACGTAATCAATAAGACACCCAATAAATAACGTGTTTAGTAATGGTTTCAAGGGGCAATAGCTCCCCGGGGAATAAGAGACATCCCCAGACCCTTCGTCTGGGTCAGCTACCCTCGAGCCAGTGCCGAGAGAAGTCCCCGCAACCCTCTCTCCTTTCAATGGTGTGCTCCTCCTCTCTACCTGTACCTGCCTCCGATCAAGGTGTGGGGCGCTGCATATCAAACAGACCGGGCCCTTTGATGTGGATGGAAACACAAACACTGATTTCAGCAGAGTCGTAACAGCTTATTTGTTCCCTTTAGTCATTCATTGAGCTCCTTGTTGAATGTGTATGTCTTCAAAGGAGCGCGGCATGCACCGGCGGTACAGTAGCCGGGGAGACCCTGAGAGTGCCCTGGACCCGGCGGGTTGTGGAAAGGCCATCTGGCTTCCTGTTCCTTAGATTTGATATTGATTTATTGGCTGTACATGGGAAGATAAGGGAGCACCAGCTGCCAGAACTTAACCTCACAGACAATAGGCCTCCTGGTCATCAGTATCTTCACTAAATAAGTAATATATCATCCCCTGTTACATTTTTAGGTTGCACGCGCATGAAGCAATGAGGTGCTTTTGCACAAATTGCATATTAAAGCGAAAATTTCAAAATAAAGCGCTGAATAAAAATAGTAGAAAAGCCTACTGAAGGCTGGAAATGTTCCGCAGAAGCATGTTTTAACAGCCCTCAGAGCGGACGTAACGCTACTTTCACTGTTTTGCAATAAAAACTACGACCAGTAATGAGGTGCAAATCTGCATTTACTATTCCTAACAAACCCTAACAGCCTTTCACAGTTTAACCCCTCACACTCCGCTGATTTAAATTTAGCCTGCTTATGCATAACAAGTCTCATTCCTGTTAAGTGAGCCCCAGCTGTTTGGCCTGAGCCCCGTAGCTCCAGGTGTCGGAGGAGCGTCACGATGAAACGCGCTGTACTTCTTCCTGACTTGTCGCTGCAACCCCCCCCTCCTAAAAGACACACATTCTGCAGACCGCGGTGTCACCCACCCCCAACGCTTCCCTCCCCTTTCCCCTCCCCTGCCAACACAGGCCTGTGATGTGGCCGTCTGAGATAATGAGGTGAGATTTTTATTGCACCCAGTCTGTGGGGATGACAGTAGGCCCGGGCCGAGGCACGTCCTCCCTGGTGTCAGGCGCCCTCTACTGACTCCCGCGGGCTCGGGGCCGGGCCAAGGGACGGCTCTCTCGAGTCTCCCAGCAATGCACTTCAAAGTGGGAGATCAAGGGTTGACTTGCGCATGACACCCAGAGAATGACAATGGCTCAGCCAGCCTACACCTACTGGAACGTGGTAGCCGCAGACACACAAAGCCACGCTGGCTGCTCCCGCGAGGAGTGAGGAGGAAGTGCTCATTCAGGAGGAGGGCATACATAAAGGAAGAAGGCAGCGCTCTATGTGTATTCTATTCAAACACTAGCAAGTAAAAGCAGTAGGCCAGGGGCAGGGGAGACAGAGTGGCAGCAGCCTCGCCGCGCTCTCCCTCTTGATTGCTGAAGCATTAATTGATAAGATACAACGTGATCACCACCTCGCACCACTTATCTGTCGGGAAAGAAAGCTCGGTATCTTGCGCACTGTAAAACGGCCAGATCAAAGAAACATCAAAGTATTTTCAAAATGTCTGCCCCTCGGACCAAAGAAATATTTGCGGGTCTCCAGATGAAGAGCAGGGCAACCAAACCCACCCAAGGACATCTGCTACACTGAGTCACTCCCCGATATTAGCTGTGTTCACTGAAGAATCCTAGAAAACCTAAAACCAAAACGTTAGTTCAACCACAGAGCTTAATTTATATACTTTGATTTAGTCGATAGATAGATCAATAGGTAGATAGATATGCACTATAATCCAAATAAACAGCCTTTTCCCCGTCCATTAGATGGCTAGAGCCGGGCTGTCATTCCTCTGGTTGGTGCTCTGTTTTTGTCAGGAAGCCCTCGCGGAGGGGCCAAGTGGTCCAGCCGGAGACAGAACGTGGGCTCCGTGCACCAATGTGAGGTTGTCAGCACGGCAGGGGAGGAACTCCTGCCAGGCAGGGACAAGGAGAAAACAAACAAAATGTGCCGAAACAAGATCCTAACAACAGATCCTGCTGATGAACGCAGTTATGCGCTGAGTCAGACCTGACTGATTAAAGCACATTAACTGAGACACCAAAACTAATTATAGAAATACCGATATTTGACAGATTTCACCCAAAGTTTCCCTTTTATCTATAATTACGTAAAGGTAATGTAAACCACACATAGACTCTGTTTCCAGTACACCTTCGTTTGTCTGGTTGTGTTTCTTAAGCTTCACATAATTCCAGCGTCTGTCTCGTTCTTGCTGATTTCTATTCAAAAGATTTTCCCAGATGTTTCCTCATCTGATGACCCCTGAAACATCAGTCAACACAGTAATTTACTCTGGTTTTTGTTGTTGTTTTGTTTTGTATTTTTTTATGAATTTAAACCCGTTATCACTGTGACATTTGTACAGACTTTTTAAAAATATTTTTTAAAAGTCCTCTACTTCAGCAAACATAGGACTAGTTATATATCAGCCTTTTGAATAACTCAGACCATTTACATTTTACTTGGACATTTTCATATCATGTTCTACTTTACATGCACTGCATTTAAACTGAAACAGTGTAAAATAAAAACTTGATATACCACAGGCAATCCATACATCTTCATCATGATGAGTATTTGTACACATTTATATTTTTTACTTCACCTTGTGTCCCTTATTTATAAAACAATACTTTTAATAGGTTTTTTCAGATTAGTATAAAATGATTCAAGGTTTTTTTTAATTTTTTTTATTGTGTGTCTGATATATAATTTTATAATATACCTATATAAACGTTGGAATTGCCATTTTATTTCTTTTTTAAATCAGTCTAGCTGGTTGTAAATGGTTTACATTAATTTCTATTATAATAAAGTACACTACACATCTAAGGAAATTCTTCTCTTGAAAACACACAAAGCTTGTTCTTGGTGAACAACTGGACTTGGTAGGGTTCTTAAAGGTAAACATTGAATGTTTTTTTTTTTTTGCTCTGTATATTGCTAGCCTGCTCAAAAGAATGAATGAAAGCATTTTTGTTAATTGTTTACAGTTTTAGGTCTAAATGTAGAGTAACACCAGAGAATGAATAGATCGCTCTTAACTAGTCGAGGTGTTTTCAATGTCTGAATGAGTCTACTGAAACGTATCGCTAATAAAAAAGGGGTGAGGGCATCTATTCCTGATGCTCTTCTGTTACTATGACGATGCATCCCAGCCCCAGACGACCTCGGAGCCTGGGCGCGTTCCCCGTTGGGAGGGGGGAGAGCGCCACCTAGCGGCCCTGGCTGCCCCTGCCTGTCACATGTCACAGAACACTCCTGATTAGCTGAGAAGAGAACCGACAGCCTCCAGATCTACATGATCGCCCAGCGTAAACAAACCCTTCTTCTCCTCTCGGGGGCAGCTTTAATCCTCGGAGTGATCGCTGGGTTTTCTTTTAAAGAAGGCGAAGAGGGGGATGGCCACCGTGATAAAAGACGACAGACTGACGAGGGCCCAGAGCTTCATGTGTGTCGGTTTCGCCGGTCTTTTCAGTAAAACCGCCACTTCGCCTCTAGAAGTGGTTAAAATCAAGAGTCAGGTGGGAACTTTTCACAGCAAAGGTGGTTTCTGGCACAGCTTCCTTATTATTTACCGAAATGAGGGACTTCGGGGCTTTTGGAAAGGGAACCTCGCCTCCTGCCTGCGGCTGTTCCCTTACACCGCCGTACACCTTACAACATACAAAAAGTAAGTTTTTCAGCACGTTTATTGTTGTTTTGAGGCGTAAAGGTTTGTTTTGATTCTGGGTTGTTTTCATCCGGGTTCTACTCACTGTTGACGCTAGTTAATCTAAACCGATCAAAGTTTGCTCGGTGGACTGGTCTAAGGGACACGGTACAGCGCGGTGGGTGGTGAATGTCAAGAAAATATAGAAAATAATTAAGGAAAATATTTGTTTTAAAAAGTATGTTGACTTCTTAAAAGTTATACTTCCGGTTGTGTGGTGGAGCGCACCGTGTTCTCAGCCAATCAGAAGCCTGGACGGGCTCAGCCGATTCTCGAGGGGCGTGGTTAATTGACCCTGAGTTTCGTCTGACAGGTGCCTTGACTGAAGCCCTCAACGTCACCTAATTTAATTGATATTTTAAATTAGCTCTGTTTGGGAAGAGCGGGAAAATACATTTGAATTATTATTTATAAATAATTTGTATAGATTATGTTGTTTTAATTTTTATTTATACATTCATTAGTATTTAAATAACATTGGATATCCCCCATTATTCCTGTAGTACAGTATATAAGACACGATCAGTTTGTCATTTGAGATTTAATTTATTCAACTAATGTGTAAGAGCCGCTGTAATCATTTGAAGAATTCAGTGTGTTTACATCTAGAGCGCCTGATTGGTCGTTCCTGTCAGACAAATCCTGGGAATTATTTGTCCCCTTGGGGGGGGGGGTTACTACCGGGCAACAATGATTGACACGTCAACACAACCCGCGGCCGCAGTCACGTGGTTGTTGCGTAGAGTTTTGTGAAGTGTGTGTGTGTGTGTGTGTGTGTGTGTGTGTGTGTGTGTGTGTGTGTGTGTGTGTGTATGTGTGTGTGTGTGTGTTTACTCCACTGTAAACACAGCCGCTTCTCCATTTAGCGGCTCAGGCCTGCAGGGTTCATCGTGTTCCAGGATCAGGGCTGTCACGTGTTCTGATACAGGCAACTGTTGTCCCTGACAACACTTAAAATAACGCTGTAATGCTCCTTAAAGTGACTACACTAAAACCTCAGTGTAGTTACTGGATAAATAAAGCCAGAGGAAATGATGAGTGTAATTTCATAAAGACATTTGTTGATTCTCTTCGGTCAGTAGATGTGTGCTGACTCTGTTTTTGAAAACCCTCCAGGATCGTCCACCTGCACATGGACCAAGTGGGCTTCATCTCCCAGTGGAGGGCCATACTGGCCGGTGGACTGGCCGGCATCGCCGCTGCACTGGTCACGTACCCTCTGGAGGTGACCGAAACCAGGCTGATCGTGCAGAACTGCAGACAGCCGACGTACCTCAGCGTCGCTCACGCGCTCTCCAAGATCTACAGGACTGAAGGTCTTAAGGCCCTCTACAGAGGCTACTCCCTGACAGTGTTAGGTGCGTTTGCAGACTCAAAATGGTTGTTGATGTTGTTGTTTTAGTACGAGGATGTGTAGACGTTACAGTTGTTCTTCTTTCTTTCATTTCCAGCCTGCCAGACCCACAGTTTCTCCTTTAACTGTGTCTTTTGACAGGTGCTCTCCCCTTTTCTCTCGGCTGCTGTATTGTTCACATGAACGTCGATAAACTCTGGCAGGAGCATCCTTTTCGCTTCACTCCCCTCCAGAACTTCATCAACGGCTGCCTTGCAGCAGGCGTGGCTCAAACGCTCTCCTACCCATTTGAAACTGTAAAGAGGAAGATGCAGGTAAATTTAGGCTTTGGGTGTTTTTATCTATGCAAAACAAATTTAAATCAGGCACTACTTTTTCTTATGTTCTTTTGCTGCAACCTCAGGTTGAGTTGTGTCAGGCTGTTCTGAACAGCTATCACCAGACAGGCTCTTTAAATGTATAGTGAGATCAGTTTCCAAAATAAAATACCTTCCTTAAATAAATGATCTTTTTGGGTCATGAAAAATGGGAAACTATAACTATATAGACTATATTCACATATGGAAGTTAAATTATTAATGAACAGTGAAACTAAAATGATCACCACTAAACAAATGCTGCCCTTCTTACATATTTCACGGCTGGCATCATCACATGACGTCATTATCCTCAATACTTTCATTTGGCTATATTTGGCTTATAACCTGTTGCATTCGGTCCCATAATTGACCCTTAACTTATTTAAATCACATCATAATGTCATGCATGTCTGAATCAAAGCATACGAACACAGTCAGGTACCATTTAACTGGCAGTAGGTTTTACAGAGTTAAATTTATTTTCTGAGTAAATTCAATTTAATGTAGTTCTTTGCATTGACTGCATTACCACTTCGGCCTCGCTAGGGGGCGGTAGAAGCGCACATACATTTGAAGCCTGCTTAATTTTTCGGGAAAAGTTTATACACTTTCTTTCCTCACAGACTTTCATATGTCTCCATTCACAATGGAGACATTATACTTATATAATAAATAAACCTTGAGGCATCTTCTGCTGTAGATGAAGGACACTCACAACAATGGTGCTGCAAAGGACAGAACACCACATCCGGTTTTATCAGCCTATTATTAGCCAGCACAAGGTTTAACAGCAGCTGGGAATGTGAATGTGTCCCAGGACCGCAGAAGCTATAGATAAGTTCTCCAAAGATAGTCAGTTGCAGCGATCAGACAGCCAAACATTGTAATCAACAACCACAATTAAAAAAACAGCAGTACACAAATTATTGATTTAAGCATTCAGCTGGAGACATAAAATTGAGAATAATGTGGGCATTTATTATGGCTTCCTCAGGCTGTTTGATGTTTTCATGAGTTCCCGTCTGCTTGACAATGTTTATGATGCTGGACCTCTGTAACACGACAGCCAGGTCATATATGGCAGAAAGGGATAGAATGTGTCCCACAGAAGAGTCCTCATCAGGTTAATGCTAAACAGAATAGACAACAAGTGAGAGCGCACATTTCATTTGCTCTGCTTGTAACAATTTTTCACATATTTGAGGTTTGAAAAGTGCACAAAGGCATGTTTTTGTCACACTGTCATGTGACATATTTAACATGTTCTGTGGGAAAGGGGTTGGTGTCTTTCTAAGGGGAAGACCTAAATCAGTCACACTTTCACTGATTTCTCAATTTTGAAATAAAATCGTGGGTATTTTGGCTATTATCCAGCACATCAGCTTTGCTGTAACTTAGTAGTGCAATGGAAAAATGCAAACAAGTACAAGAGAAATCCTCAGTCATTACCTCAAAAAGAGAAACAAAAAGTATTACAATTCCGAATGTTATGGTTGTGAATCGGGAGCCTACAGATCAACTTTCATCCACTGCTTCGTGTTTAGTTTAAGACTTCTTTTCCCCTCTCGCCCTGTTTCAGGCTCAGAGCACGCGCCTCCCACATCTGGGTGGAGTCGACGTCCATTTCAGCGGAATGACTGACTGCTTCGTCCAGATTGTCAAGCACAAGGGCGTCCTCTCCCTGTGGAACGGCATCACGGCCAACATGATCAAGGTGCACGTTACTAAAACACAAGAGGGCTCCTCGCCCTCCTCCAATCAGGAGCCTCGTTATAAATAGATATCAGCACGTGCTCGAGTACAAGTGTGACGATGGAGAGAGAATCGTGTATTTGTGAGAATGGGGAGGGGCTTGTACGGGAACGTTGTGTGTAGTTTAGAGGTGAACAATGTCTGTCTCAGGGACAGCGCCCCCCCACTCTCCTATTTCAGCAGCAAATGTCACCGTGGTCGTTACCTCTCTCGCAAACGCTGCCTCGTCGCATCCAGCAGATGATTTAATCATGTGACCGAGACATTAAACGATTCCCCTCATTCCCCCGCAGATCGTGCCCTACTTTGGTCTTCTTTACACGTGCTTCGAGATGTGCAAGCAGCTGTGCCTCTACCGCAACGGCTACATCGTCTCCCCCCTGAGCTACAAGCTCGCGCCGGGGGTCGATCAGAGCCTCAGGCCCTACGAGCTGGAGGAGCTGAAGCGTTACTTGAAGAACAGGAACTTTGGGTCGGGGGAGTCGTCTTTTGGAAACCGCTGGTGATGCCAGAGAGGTGACTCCTGGACAGATATTGACTTGAAAAAATGATTTCACAGGACTGAAAGTCCCTGTAATGTTGTACACAAACATTATGTTCACAACTGTATTTTAGGCTGAATCTTACTTTTGACTTAACTTTTTAAGTTCCTATGTGCCTTCATGGATTATTTATTTCGAGACAGTCACTGTGCCATAGTGTGTTTAAGTAGAATGCAGAAGTGCTACATGTGTGAAGATGTATGCGTGTATGAAGGTGTGTGACTTCATTAGTAGGAGGTGATTGTTGGTCACCAGCACATGAACTGTTCATACTGGCAATATAAAAGTTTAACTCTCCTATTTTGTACAGTTACTTGAGTGACTTGCAGATGCTCTTCAGGCCGCACCGCCCCTGTTGTACCTGTGCACAGGTACCTACAGCGAGCACTTTCAGGGGTGGAACATGAAGCGGCGCTGTCTTTTTTAGCTCACAGGAGCGGTGGTTCCCGCCACAAACGCAGAGCTCCGTGTGCCTGCGTGAATGCAGCCGCTCCTCTTTTAAGTGGAGCTGAGCACATGTTAACTACCGCTGTACGACTCCTCCGTTTCTGCGGCTTGCTCCCGAATTCAGGATGACTGACCTTGTTTTTGACATTTACTGAAGTGAATCTCTCGAAAATTACAGCTCCGCTGTCAGTGCAACCTTTCTGATTTCAGGTGGCCAGATACTACGGCTATGATAAGACTTGGGCTGTTTTTGTTTTTTTTGTTCACTATTTGCTTGGCAAAAACAGTGCTGACGTGGGAGTTTGTGTGGAATCAGTCAGCTGATTCAGTCATGTTCTCTTCCATAGTGTGGGAAATTGACAGCCAAAGGACATTGACAGGTGGGACGACCTTTACCCACAATAACCTTTAGGCCTTCGCTGCTTTAAGTTGACATCTGTACCTCGATTGAAAGCTGGCACCAAATAAATTCCAAAGTCCCAGACGTGTGTTGAGCCCAGACTATTATATCTGAAGAAAATCGGTTTGTATAGACATTATGTTCTTGAGTGATGACAAAGAGCACCAAATCTGAATCAAAGGACATCCATTCGCCCCGCCCACTACCGCCGCCGCCAACCAATGAGGCGCAAGAGTCGAAGTTCAGCAGTCCTCTGGCGCTCGTCTCCTTAAATCCCCTCTCCTCTGATTTGGAGTCGGCCATTTCAACTCCGCAGGCAGACCCCACCGACCTCTGACAGCTCCCGAAGATGACCGACACCGCTATTTCCTTCGCCAAGGACTTCTTGGCTGGCGGCATCGCCGCCGCCATCTCCAAAACAGCCGTAGCTCCCATCGAGAGAGTCAAGCTTCTCCTCCAGGTGAGCCCTGCGGACTTTTACCGCCTTTAAGAGCTGCAGAAACAGCTCGAGTTGCGTCTCAGTTGTGCGTAACTGGGCTTGAGTTGATCCGGGTGGAGTTGGGGCGCTGCGTAAAGATGCTGTGCCTAATTCCAGGCTTGCGCTGACGCGCCTGGATGAGCGTTTCCAGGACCTGTTACGTAATTGAGCACCCCCCCCGTGTGCGTCACCTGCGGACGCAGGCGCCTGTAGTTTGCGGCAGAACACTTCTTTATGTTACCAACAAGCAGACACGGTCATGAGTTTGGGGCCGCATTTAGACTGACCTCAGCTACTGGAGGGGGGGGGTGCGAACTTTGTTTGACTGGACGCCTGTGGCGCTGTGGTGTTTGCGGGACAGACAGATGAGAATCATGGGGGGGGGGTGTTCTGCTTCTCTAACGTGGCGCTTCATCTGTGCCCTCACCGCAGGTACAACATGCCAGCAAGCAGATCGCCGTCGACCAGCAGTACAAAGGCATCATCGACTGCGTCGTCCGTATTCCTAAAGAGCAGGGCTTCCTCTCCTTCTGGAGGGGCAACCTGGCCAACGTCATCCGATACTTCCCCACGCAGGCCCTCAACTTTGCTTTCAAGGACAAGTACAAGAAGATTTTTCTCGACGGCGTAGACAAACACACGCAGTTCTGGAGATACTTTGCGGGCAACCTGGCGTCGGGCGGCGCCGCCGGAGCCACCTCGCTCTGCTTCGTCTACCCGCTCGACTTCGCCAGGACGCGCCTGGCGGCCGACGTGGGCAAAGCGTCCACGGAGCGCGAGTTCAAGGGCCTGGGCGACTGTTTGGTGAAGATCAGCAAGTCGGACGGCATCAAGGGTCTGTACCAGGGCTTCAGCGTGTCTGTCCAGGGCATCATCATCTACAGGGCGGCCTACTTCGGCGTCTACGACACAGCCAAGGGTGAGTGCGGGGGTCGGAAAGGCCGCGTTAACGCGCGCGTCTGAGGCGTTCTGACCCCCCCCCGGCTCTCTCTCTTGCAGGAATGCTTCCTGACCCCAAGAACACGCACATCGTCGTGAGCTGGATGATCGCTCAGACCGTGACCGCGGTCGCCGGCCTGGTGTCCTACCCCTTCGACACCGTGCGTCGGCGCATGATGATGCAGTCTGGACGCAAAGGAGGTAACAACTCGCACATCTTCTACTCTTGCGTGAGAAAAGTGGGGCGTTTGGTAAATGTTTGGTAAACGTCCCCCCCCCCCCTTTAGCGGACATCATGTACACCGGCACCCTCGACTGCTGGAGGAAGATCGCCCGTGACGAGGGCACCAACGCCTTCTTCAAGGGGGCCTGGTCGAACGTGCTCAGAGGCATGGGCGGCGCCTTCGTGCTCGTCCTGTACGACGAGCTCAAGAAAGTCATCTAAGCCCTGTTTCTGACGATGTGAAGTTTAGCTGTAACATATCTTGTACATTTGGAAGGACTGTGCTATGTTTATAGGGACCAACTAGTATTTTGAGCTAGTGGTACCGGGGGAATCTGTCATTTGGCCCATGTTCTGTCTGCCCCTCACCAGAATGTCATTCCCTGAACACCGGAACTTTACTGGGAGAAAAACAAAAAAAAAGAAATAAATGCAACCTACTGAGATTCTTCTGGTCTGGTTTTGAAATCCGGAGTCGCGCACGGAGGCCCTCGGCCGGGTTTACGGCCTGTCAGCTCTAAAGTCGGGGTGGTAGACGCCCCTCGGGTTTTACTCGCTGCCGAGCCGCGATCAACAGGAAGCTGATCTAACGACAAGCTGCCGGCGTGCCGACAGGAAGTCAGCACCGTTTGTTATTTGTCGATAAGATGGCTGGATAGATGCCACGAGCGGCGCCGCTGCTCGTCTCAGGGCGCGGGCTTTTATCGGCTGGTCTGACCGAGCGGGGGCGGCTGAGCGCGTCGGCCTTGACTCGTCTGCTCGCTGAGCGGCGCCGACGCCTTCGCCGCTTCTCCGGTTTGAGTCACGCAGCCTCAGATAGCTGGCGAGGTTTTACTCCGCCGCCGCGGGGGTATTTTAAGAGGTGTCGTCAATAGAATGCCTCTGGACACTCGACCCCGCCGGTTGTAAAGAGGCACGTGATCGAGGCCTGCTCGGGTCAGGACGGGGCGGGCTTCTCTCGCCCGGGAGACAGACCGCACTCTAAAAACGGATCCTCGGCTATTGGACCTCTCTCAAGTGTCCGCGGTGGAAACCATCGGACTCCGGTGGCCCAGCGGTGCGGCGCGACCTTGTGCGGTGGACCTGGAGGTCACAGGGCCACTTGGCAGCTTCAGCAGCAGTTTCCACTGAGCAGATAAATGCCACCAGCTGCCCGCCAAAACGATCCCGTTCTTATGATGCTTTTAAAAAGGCACTTTCAATTACGAGGCCACGTCGAGCGCCACGTCTGAAAATTTTAGCAGTAATTAAGGCGGCGTCAGTGCCTGCTTTTAATACCACATAATCCCCTGAATTTCATCACCGCGCTTATAAAGAACATAATTATTGTTATTATAACTCTGCCTTTCACTTTAGCGCTAAGAATATTAGTGCAGCATTGAAGTGCTGTTCATTCTTGCACTTCATTAGGATTTAAATATCCAGAGGTTCATCTTCATAATGCCCTTTAAAGTGATCCAGCTCCTGTTCCTTCTGAAGCTGATGTGAGATCAACGTGGCCACCCTGTGATCCTCTCAGGAGAAAAAAAAGACTTTGTCTTGGTCACTGAAGCCACGAGGGTCTCATATTACACCATTTATACGGCCAGACAGCGTCTAATCTAATTTCAGGTCCTTAATATCTTTAATGCCGCATCAACAAGGAGCCATTCTCAGCAGGTATCACATGATTAATCCAGGTTACAGGTTTTTATGGAGATTAAAGAACCTCTTCTGGGTTCAGCCCGCGTGAGCCCTCAGATGTGCTGCGCCCCCTTCAGGTCGTCCGGGGTAACGAGGCTAAAGGTTTAGTCTGCACAAACCAATCAAACAATGTATTCATGCGATTATATCACATTTGTACATACAGGGAGACCTTTAAAATAATAACCATTTGTTGCTTGAATGTAAAAAACACATGATGAGGATTTTAAGTAGTTTAGTTCTATCTGTTCTGCCGCTGCAACAAATTTAGTCCTTTTACTAAAGAATTAGTCGACATTTATACATTAAAATGGAAAACAAATAGTCGAATGAAATGAAAAGTAATTCATTGGAAAGTTAATGTGTGGTAATTCTTCAACACCCACGTCTGAAAATTTTAGCAGTAATTAAGGCAGTGTTAGTATTATTGGTGAGTAGTTGTTTTTTTTTTGTTTTTTAAAACCCTATTTATTTAGTCTGATTAATTCCCATTTCTCTGCAGCTCCTACTACAGACTCTTTTTTGTTATGTAATAGTCAGATGTCAGACAGTATTATATCACTGTCTGGCTGGTTCACGACCTCAAACTGTGGGAAAACCGTGCAGAACACACAGAATGCACCATCTTTTTGAGACATTTGCATGAAATGAATAAGCGAGACTGTCTGGGCATTCTCGATGAGCGATTCATTCATTTTCACTTCAATTACTTTATGTTTTGCTTATCGATCACATAGAAGACATTCAGTCAGATAAGATATACATGTAAATAAACCCAGACAGCAAAATTAAGCAACATTATAAACATAAAAGTGGCGTCAAAAACTGCTAGATAATATATATTAAATGAGAAAATTCCTTTATCAGTTTAAGTTATAATCGTAATCTAAATAAAATGGTCATGATGGCTAACCCAAATGAATAATTAAGCAGAGATATTTAGTATAAATGAGAGAAACAAAAGTTATGACGCATCTTCATTTCAGTACCCAAAATATTAACATACGGACATAAGTTTAGAGTAAATTTAAGTTTAAACGTTTCGCCTTAAGCGCACAGGAATAAAGTATTTCGGTGGTCGTTCCAGCCGTGGCAGTGCGCCCCCGTGGCCGCTAGATGGCGCCCCGCCGCAGCGGGCCGTCGGGGGCCAATCAGAGCCGCCAGCCCAATAAAGTTGGTTCGCTTCTTCGCGTCGCTCCCCTCCGCGCTGCGAGCAAACGGCAGACGATGAGGGCGACCGGACGAGGCCGGGGAGCGCGCACCGGCCGCGGGCTGGAGGGCGTGAGGCTCTAGCGAGGCCGGCCCGCCAGAAGAGAAGATGTCGGCATGGCGCGTCTCCATCGCCGTGCTCCTGGCCCTGGCCTGGTGGGGCTCCGACTGCGTCCGCGCTGTCACCCAGTGCCTCCTCTGCCTCCTCCTCTGCTTCTGCTCGCCGCTGTTGCTGGCCACCAGCGGCCGGGACGGCAGCACCCAGACCGACGAGGAGGCGAAGGAAGCCCCGCTGCAGGTAAGGACGCCGCGCTTGGCACTTTCTCGCCCCAGAGCGCAGAGTTTCGGTGCCAGCCGCGCCAAACACTGCACCCATTCGTTGTTTACGCAGCCTTCGACGTGTGTGTTAGCCGGTTTTCGACGCCGTTAGCCCCTTTAAATACACTTTAAAATGCCTTTAACCAGCTGCAGGCAGGCGTGTGTGATCAAGTTAAATATGGAGCCCTTGTACCATCAGCCCGAGGGGCCGAATAACTTGTTTCGCCCTCGTTGGAATTGACAATCGGTGAATGTGTGTTTGAACATCTTCGTTTTGCAGGGCTCCGTGGAGGAGGAGCGGCTTGGTGACGCGCCTGATGGAGAGAAGCGCGTCCCGGCTGACGCCCTGGGCCCCCAGTACCCACAGGTCCTCCGGTCCCTGCAGCAAGGTGAGGCCCGCTGGGGCGGAGCTGCGCCCTCGCTTCTGCTTTTTTTTCCTGTTGTTATCGTGCCAGCGGGTATTTGGAGGCCTGTTTTGCCTCGACACAGTGAGTTTGTGGTTTCGCATGGGCAGCGCTGCCGCTCGTCTTACGGGGACGCGCATCATCGGTGTTTGGTCACGTGGTCAAGCAGGAAATGAGCTTTTCTTTGTCATTATCAGTTGTTTGCTCGGCCTCAAGTTCCCCGCTGAGTAATAAGAGGGTTAATAGCTTTCCTCCATGCTGTCAGCAGCCCCCCCCCAGATCAGCATGATCATCTGGCCGCTTTGTGCTTTCACTGGTTATGATTACAATTTTAATTGGGGACTAATTTGGCCAGACCTCAGCATATTGGCATCCTCCCCACCAATATTACCAGGAGCTTTTATTAAGGGGGATTTGTTTACTCTGCTAAAGAATCATTCCTGGTAATGTGTGTGTGTCCCCACTGCACGCCAACATCCTGGACGAGTATTTAAATCACGCTCATGACGAATGGAGGAGGCAGATTCTTCAGGTCTTCATAAATCTCGGTCTTAAGCGACGTATACGTGGACCTTGAGCTTCTCGTCTTCGACACCTTTTCCAGTTGCACGTCGGCTTAAGCGTCGCGTTCCTCAGCGTGTAGCCCCGCCCCTCAACCCTTCCTGGGAACCCGAGCTGTCCTTCCTCCCTGCTAGGTACTTTCTTCACGGAAAGTTTGATGCCGAGGGAGTTTTCCTGTGGCTATTTTTAAGAGCACTAATCTGCCTTCTCTCATTCCTCACACAGTTTGGGTTTCAGGCTTGGCCACTATCAGGAAGTGTTGACTAAATAAACCGTCTTTGTCCCACGTGTGAAGGGCGGTTAGGACTCGTCGGCCTGCGCTCGCTGACACCAGCTCTGTCTGGGAGCACCCGTGTCTGTTGTTGTTGTTGTTCCCACTGTACCACATCCGTGAATGGATGTGTTTGGAAGTGTCAGCACCGGGGTGTGTGGAAGCCACCGGAATCCTCATTATCCCCGTTGGACCAGCATGAGGCTGCAGCCTGGAGGAGGCCCGGGTGTCTTCTGCGCTCCCGATAACGTGTTTATGCTGCGAAATGAGGTTTCAGCCAGGCGCTCCGCAACAGCCACCCAGACCAGAAACTCTCTAACCTGATTTGAGGAGACGGGCAACCTGGAAGTGTGGGGGCGACTACATATCACAGCGTTCCAGCACATTTGGCCGCTATCACGCCTTTTGTTTAAACCTCCCGCTCTCAGAAGCCTCATGTTCTCTTTGTAGGCTGCTTCTTTGCTGTTCCAGTCCTTGGGCTTTAATAATGACAGCTTATTCGCTCAAACGCCGAATTTCCAGCGCTTGCCAAAAGTCCTTTTGCTCCCCGGGGAAGCGGGGATGATTTTTGCGGGAGCTGCGGAGGGAGCGATGCGTCTTGTTGCCTCCTGGTTCCTCAGGCGACTGTGTATTCTTGCTCACTTGTGGTTGTTGTGATAAGTTTTATCTCCTCCTTCATCTGAGCCATTTTTAAACACTCGGGATGAGGTCGGGCTCAGTTCATGCACTCGCGTTTGCGAAAATAAATAGAACCCTGCCTCAGATGCTTTTGTGATAAATAATTTGGGCGGGAATGTGCCCCCCCCCCGCGCCTCACTTTTGTTTGAAGGTTGGAGGACGAGCATGGCGTTGATGTGCGTTTCCTTTTGTGACCCCCCCCACAGTCTTTGAGTGCGCCTACACTCAGCTCGTCCTGCCCTGGTACAGCGTCCCGGAGCCGCGCCAGGCCCAGCCGCTGCACCGGGTCCTCAGCAGGGAAGTGGACGCCGTGATCGACCGCGTCATCGACAGGGCGCGCCGCTTTGATGTGTGCCAGGCGGTCGTGGGCTCCATCCGCGTCCTGACCCAGCACTTGCATAATGCAAAGCAGCCTGACAGGTGAGACTTTCCACCGACCCCTGCAGCCTCAGCAGAACACCAATACCTATAAATACCTCCCATATTTCTTGACTGTCGGTGAATAATTTACTTTATTTTAACAAGTCTGCACCTGCGATGACTTCTCAAGGTTTCAAGAGTCACAAACCCTCCATCAGATTAATGATTCGAGCTTTATTGAATGTTCTTGTAATCTGGGATTTTAGTTAAAATGCGGTTTTTCTGTCTTTCTCTTGTCCAGAGAACTCTTTTTCGCTTCCAGAACTGAAGAGATTGCAGTTCTCAGAGAGTTTTCTGATGTTCTGGTACGTAACCTTTTCCCAAAATCTCTGTGGCGCCATGAAGTCCACCGCTGTGCCTTAAATGAAATTGTTGCTACAAAGGGTAAGAAAGCCTTAAATTCTCTGTCGCTTAAGGGAAAAAGCCTCATGCTGTTGTGACTGTGGAGCTATAGAACCTGTATTACAGAAAATGTTGTGTTTGATGCTACAGTCTAGTTTTCAGAGGTGCTGTATTCTGAGATTATAGCTGTCAGTTGGATTATTACTGAAACGACAACATTAACAAAAAGTGTCAAAGTGAAAACAGATTTCTGCAAAGTCGTGTCAACTATTAAAAAAAACAAAAAAATCGGTTTTAATGAGTCTTAAATCTGCATGTAGATGATCGTGGAGCCAGCTGTCAGGTTTGCCCATCTGGACACATGAAGGGGACTCTTTGGGCTCTAAACTGGGAAAACCCCAGTAGAGATTTATGGGTGTTGCCATGGAGCGTTGCCTGGCAGCAGCGGTTGGGGGAATCCCTCTGCTCAGATGCAAAAGGGTTTAACTTTCAGATTAAGCGCTGGTGTCTCGGTGTTCTCCCTCACTCTTCTGCCTTAATACTTCTTATAAATTGTGTATTTTCCAGACGGCAGAAGGGAACAATGCCTGCGAAGATCAGGAACGTCTTGTTCCACATTGGACTCTTTGTGTCTGGAGCAGGCAGACTTTAACTCCCAGGTTAAAAGGACAAATTAGCAGAATTTAGCAGGCTTTTCTAATCCTGTGTAAATGGAGCTTAAGCTGCACTTGCACAGGTCTGCGCAGTTATTGATTCTATAGCATCGCGGGGAATAAACCCTTCCCTTCTCTGTGGAGTTTTAAAGTAATTACTCTTCTGAGCAAGGAGCGCTGCTTAACCATGGATTTAACTCCCAAAGATGTTTTTTTTTCCCCGCTTTTCAGTAACGGTTTCCGATGTCTCTTGGCGGATTGTTGTTTCGTCCTCGTGGCGTAATTGTCAGGACACTGATTAACCAGTGGCGGGTCCTTCCAACCACGCATATCTTTATATGGCCGTGACCGTGGACGGTTTCATTGCAGTCAGGTGACCTCCATTTCACTACAACGCCTCCCTTGAATGAGGTCAGCAGCTTGGGGGGGGGTGAAGATCCATGCAGATGTTTGTTCCAGGTTTTTGCTTCATTTCACCTCTTTTCAAAAATCTGTTCTCACTCTGACGCAGTGAGACTTTTCATTAAAAAATAGTTCATTATACTGATGAAAAGGATCCGCAGTGAGTCTTTCTATTACATCGTTGTAAGATTTGACATACTTTACCACCCTAATTAACTTTATCTAGCCTTTACAAAACAGCCTTAATCTTTCTGCTTAATCTTTAATCACCAGGAGTCACATCCATGTTTCCTGCGTTTGCGCTGTGTTCGATTAATGTTGATTAGGGGGCGTTTGCGACCCATCGGCTTCAGGCTTTGACATTTTTGCGTGATGTCCGAGCCCTCCCAGAGTGGGGGTAGTAAATATTTCAGGAGAGGAACAAAGAAAAGATTCCCCCTAAAAGCAGTATTATGTTTCCAGGACTGGCGTGGTGAAATTCATGGCTGATATCCAGCCTGGCTGATCTCTGGGACAATTGGAGTGAAAAATAATTTGAGTTGTTGTCAAGCAGGTTGTGATATTGATGTGGGAGCTCTTGGGTTTGGTTTTATAATAATAATCATAATAGTAATTATAATGATGATGATGATGGTCAGGTTTCATATGTGAAGGCTGGAAACAGCTGGTAGAGATGCGGATCGTCTCCCGCGTTGGGGGTCCTGGTCACTGAGGGTTCGGTCCCCGACCCTGACACCCCCTGTTCCCCTCAGGTCTGGACCTGATGGTGCGCTGGCTCTCTGACCCCGACAACCTGAACCAGCTGGTGGTCGGTCACCTGGACACCGTGACCGCCAAGAGCCAAGACCTGTGTGGCTCGGACGCTGACCTGGCGTCGCTGGCCTCGCAGGAGGGCGACGGAAGCGAGGCGTGAGTGCCTCGACCTCTGCGACCTCCGGCAGGAACGGCCGTGAGGGCCACTTCCTGTCTGTGAAATCACAAATGACCTGACTGGACTCGTCTGCTTGCTCTCTCTCAGGAGCTTTGAGGAATCGAGTTTGTCGAGCAGCACCAAGACCAAGACCAAAAGGAAAGGTGTGTGTCTCTGTGTGTCTCTGTGTGTCTCTGTGTGTCTCTGTGTGTCTCTGTGTGTCTCTGTGTGTCTCTGTGTGTCTCTGTGTGTCTCTGTGAGTCTGTGTGTGTGTGTCTGTGTCTCTGTGTCTCTGTGTCTCTGTGTCTCTGTGTGTCTGTGTCTCTCTGTGTGTGTCTGTGTGTCTGTGTGTGTGTCTGTGTGTGTGTGTCTGTGTCTCTGTGTGTCTCTGTGTGTGTGTGTCTGTGTCTCTGTATCTGTGTGTGTGTGTCTGTGTCTCTGTGTCTCTGTGTCTCTGTGTCTCTGTGTCTCTGTGTCTCTGTGTCTGTGTGTCTGCGTGTGTCTGTGTGTGTGTGCGCGTCTTGACTGACTGTATCAACCCTAAAGCGTAGGAACACACGTGCCTCTGGGGTCGTGTTCAGGAAATGCATGAGCTGGGGCGTGAGCTGGTTCAGTCGTGGCGTGTGGACACGGGGGGGATCAATAGCGGCGTGCTGCTGTCAGCTGTCTGGTAGTGCATGATTAATCCCCCTTCTCTCTGTTCCTCAGTCAGACGACTAATTACACAAATATCAGACTGAATACTAATTAATGCCTTTCTGTAGCTGCCATTTTAGCTGTGTGATGGAGGCTGTTCTGTTCTTGAGTGTTTGCTTTTCTAATTGCTACGTAAATGTTTTTAGAAAGCTGCTGACATTGTTTTGGCATTAGTTTAATTAGAACATAGATGGTGATTAATGATTAATGGCCAGTTAATTGTTTCCTTTGAGCCAGTGTTTCCCCACATCGCATTGCGAGTGTGCACGTGTGTGTTTGCTGAAAAGCTCAGCCGCTGACGCTGGGTCAGCTCCTAGGCCCTGAACACACCCATAAACGCGATTTTATTCACACACACACTCCTAGATTCTCACCAGCTCAACACGGGTGGAAGATCGAGCCGTTCAAGTCAAAGGGCCGGTCAAGGTCAAGGTCGGTAGTTCCCATCTCTGCACTGCTTTTGTTCCTTCTCAGCCAACAAGATAAAACAAGGATGGTCAAAAATTGTGGACAAGATGAAATCCAAGAAGGCCAAGAAGAAGAAGATGAAGAGGGTGGAGGAGGAGCTGGTGATGCGAATCATGGCGCTCCAGGAGCACGAGGACGAGGTCAGCAGCAGGGAGGGCTCCGTTCACACCCCGCAGGACTCCGACAAGGTGAGCCCCCCCCCGAGTTCAGCCCAGGAGGACGCCACGCCGCAGATCCGGCGTCACTCATCCGGGCTGTGAATCCGCAGGAGGACAGCGATCTGGAGAGTTACATGACAAGCGTCCAGGAGGACATGATGGAGTTCAAGCTGTCGTACGAGATGTGGCGCGCGGGCCGCTGGGCTGTCAGCATCCCTCACGTGAGTCCCGAACACCAGCGACGCCGAGGAACGTCCCACGGGCTCACTCGTGTCGGGGTGAGGGGGGGTTGTCCTCGCGCTCACGTCTGCTCCGCAGGCCTGTTGGGAGGATGAAGAGCTGACCTTCACCATTCACCTGGAGGAGGAGGACAGCCCGGAGAACCTGCACTGGGACATTGAGAAGACCTACCTGGACGTTATCCACTTCCAGAACAGGTGGCAGGTAAAAGGGTGCGTCGTTGACTTCTTTAAAGTGCTTTTATTTCTAATTTTCTCTCCTTTTTTTTTTTTTTTTTTTTTTGGGTTCAGGACTCGACCAGCCTGCCAAGCGTTTTGGCCCTGGAGACTGAGCTAGAGGTCAGCGACAAGGTCACAGAAGACGCCAGAGTGTCCGTGGAGCGCTTCCTGCAGGTGAGCCGTTTAAACAATAGAACTCCTCACAAGCTGACTCCGTTGACTGGAATTGTTTTTGCAGGAATTGGTGTCGGATAACCTGATTGGACACACTCCGCCGGTCTTCCAGTTCCTCTGCCCTCTGGACACACTGCTGAACGAAGAGGAGCACTACGGAGGTGTCTGGGGCCTCCTCAGCGGCCTGGCCTACTTCCTGACTCCAGGTCAGGAGGAAGACGAGGTGAGGCACATCTGCTTTTCTTCAAGCCCACATTTTTTACATTTTTTTTAAGAACCCAAGTTGTGCTTTGTTGTTTTAAAGTTAGTAAGTAATTTTAAACCTCGTTTGAGCAGAGCCAAGAGGAGGTCGTTGGTTCAACAAATATCCGCGTTGGCGTGAACTCATTTAAATTGGTATTGGTATCAAGTAAACATTCCCTAGATTTCAGACACTCTGGCTCAACTTTGACCTACATTCCAGCTCTGCGCTGTCTGTTCAGGGGCAAGTTTAAACTTTTCCGACGGCAAAAATGTAGATACAGTATTCCAAGGCTCTTTTCTTCTCTCTGAGTCGCAAATACTCGGGACTTGAAGGACCCTCTTGAACTGTGTGGATTTGTTCAGGTGCCTGTCTGAGCCATGCATAATAAAAGCCACGTCGGCCTTCTTCACGCTAGGATTGATGTATTTAGACCACAAAGGCTGCACAGAGGTTTTATTTGCTCTCTCTGCTTTGATAAAAACGATATTTTTGGCCTTATCAACATGACATTTATCAAAGAGGCAAGGTGAAGCGATAAGCGGGAGCGATCCTCGCGGGGCTTGTTACTGAGGAGGGCGAAGTAATGTGAGTAATGCACAAGCTTGTCCAATTAGCTGGATCTGAGTCAACTTACTGTCACAACTTCGCTGGCGGTAATTTTCAGCGACTGCGCTGACTATTATGGCCGGTGTCAGAGCGCCGTGTTTCACATGCAGGACGGGCGGCGCTTTGTTGGGTGGGAAGCGGCACACATCGGCTGTGTGTTGTCTCGCTGTGGTGAGGAGGCCCCTGCCCCCTCCTCGCCCGCCTCACTGTCACACGTGTCTCTCCGCAGAGCTCCAGCCCGCGAACAGAAGCTGCGAAAGAACCCACCGACCCGCTCGAAAACCCGGGGACCTGTTTGGGGAGGAGCAACAGCGCTCCGGGCGCCGCGATCCCGACTATAATTGTGTCGGAGTACGGAGCAGGTCCGGAGGAGGTGGAGAAAACGGAGCCTGAGCCAGAGCCTCCATCCGCCGAAGCCAGCTCGGAGGACAAAACGGAAGACTGCGATAATCCCTTGACCCACTTTAAGATGATATTTAAAGGCCTGGCCCGATCCCGGTCACAAGAGTCCCTGTCCTCGACAAAAACCACCGGCGAAGAAGACCCGCCCCCCTCGGACACCTCGACGCACTGCAGCCACAACGGCGCGGTACGGGGGGAGAGCTTGGAAGGCTCGACGCGGCGCCATTTCAACGCGCGGTTGAACAAGAAGGAGAAAACGTGCAGGCTGTCGGGCGGAGGTTCCAAGAAAAGCGGGACTCTGCCCAGAGGGGAGGACTCCCAGTGCCAGAGGAGCCAAGCCAACTGGGAGCAAATGGAGGCGACCAAAGCCATCCTGGATCTGTTAAAGGAAATATCTGGTTGGTTCTCAGGAAACGCACGTGACTCACCTAAAAATAGCAGATTTGAATGTCGTTGAGGGGGAGGAGGAATCGGGCTGCGAAGGCTCGGTGAAGTTCACCACCGCTCGATTTTTATTCAGCCGGCCCGGCGACGGTTAATTCAGTCTGGAAAATAAACCTCAGGCAAATGTGATTAAAAAGGTTTTTGTAAATATGACTCGCAGGTCTTATGTCATTCAAATGGAAGGCCCTCTCATGCTAATGTGCAATTAATCAGTTTGATGTTGAGCTTCATTAAAAACCTATAACCTTGGCACAAACTAGGTTACCTTCACTCTGATTCATTATCCGCGCTGCCATTAATCTCAAACAACCCATAAAAGTTGTTTTTCATCCGGAATGTGAGAAGGGAATGTTTATTTTAGGTTTTACACGGCAGTATTTCAATGTCAGCGAATGTGTTGAGACTTTTTATCCTAACACTGCGTCTGTTTGAACAGGGAACTCCATCCTCCTGAACATATTTGATGCCATCCTGAAGCCCGTCATGCCCATCTTGAAAAAGTAAGTCCGCTCTGATGCGGCTCCTGATTGCTTCTCCCCGTCTGCTAATCGCCTCTCCCGTCCCGTCACCTTCTCCAGGAAGGTGAACTCCTTCCTCAAGAGGATGAATCCGACCGAAGCGCAGGTGGCCTCGTACATCAGCGTGATGTGTGAGAAACTGTGGCCGGAGCCCTCTTCGGCCGCTCCTCCTCCTCCTCCCCGCAACGACGAGGAGAAGAGCGAGACCAGGGACAGAGCGTACGCTCTCATCAGCTCCAGATGTGAGACCAGAGCGCCTGCGCATCACGCCTGAGTATCTTTCCTCGTTACTGATCACCCATTTATGTGCCGTGTCCCTAGATTCCAACTACATCATCCTGAAGAAGACGGACATGGAATCTGTTTTTAACCTTTTCCAGAACTGTGAAGAAAACAAAACACTGGTGTATGTGAGTATCTCAACACTGACTTTTTTTTTTTTTTTTAAATCTATTTAAAGTGTTGTACGAGCCTCGGACCCTGTCTTCTGTTCCAGATGCTCCTGTCATTCCTGTTGAGGGAATTATTTCCCAATGAACATTCCCTGAATGTGAGCATAGCTGCCCTTCACAGAGTCCCCAGCCTTACACATTGACCTGTGAAGTCATGATGACGCATTTTGATGGTACTTTTTAAATATTTTTAGCACACAAATGTATTTATCAGACATCTCAAATATTTGTGACACCTTCTATATCTTTACCATGTTTTATATATATAAATATTTAAATCTAAACATGCTGTGAACATTTTATTTTTTTTCCATTTCATGTGAAATCAGACATTCCTGCTGTCGACCTCGTGGCTGGTTGTTTTTATAAAACATTGCATATTTACGTTTCACCCATGACATTCTCGTGTTAAGAACTTGTACCTTTAATGTTTTTTGTCCACATTGAGCACTTGTTTAGGGTTGGTTGCTTTTTAAATACAAACTTTATAAAAAAAATCTCACCAACACACCTTAACTGTCCAGAGGACTGAATGTCAGAAGAAACTTGAAAATGTTTTTATCATAATTGAATTCAAAATAAAATATTTTAATAAAAAATGCATTGTATATTTTACAGTGTTTGTTGTATCGGCTTATTTGCTGTGAGGCAATATTTGAGTAAATATATGAAGTAAACAAGTTCATCCTAAAGGCAAATGCTTTGCATTGATGAAAGCATTTAAATAAAGAAGTCATTGATATGCAAACGTTTTTCAATGCAAACATCTAATTTTCTGCTGAAATAAGCTGTTATCAAATAAATATGCTGAATAATGCGAATCCCTATTGAACCATCTGGATTGGTTTGAAATGGTTTACAGAAAATTGGAGAAGCTGTGTTTCGATGAGTCTTAATGGAAATGTCTCTAATGCCTATGCTATCTCATTATGGAAGCAAAACAGAATTAATTACTGGATTAAAGTGGCCCAGGTCACAGGAGGGGGATTATCTGTCTACGTGCATGAGTTGTTTTAGTAAGGCAGCAAAAGTGGAATCCCGCTGAACCAAACATTTTACACAGAGAGGCAGGTGCTACTTATCTGATCCTGCCAGTGTGAGTGATGTCTTAATACTCTCGGTGGAGTGGTGGACTTGAAAGAAATGTAAAACAAGCATCAGCAGCCAGAGAGTTCAGACAAATCAAATCCTCAAAAGCGCCGTGCCTCCAATGACAGCAGGACCTGTAACAGTGATGTTCGAGCACTGACAGGGAATTTTACAATGTGTCATCTACCACAGAGGCTCCCAGAGGAGCGAACACGATGGTGCCAAGTCTCCATGTGCTTTTGAACACACACAGTGACACTGTTTTTCTTTTTACCCTCTGTGCCATTACATGGAGTCCAAAGTCTAAGAAGTTTTTTTTTTACCCTTTTGTTTACTCAATCATTTTCAACAATAGAAACACATTTGCCCGTTCTAACTTTTAGATCTGAGCTTCAGTTTTAGTTTGAGTAAAAGGCTATTCTGGAAGACGCTCTGGAGGAAGGTGAAACATGTGCTGATGACAGTTTTACAGGCGGCAATAATAACAGCGTTGAATCACCTCCATCGCTGTGTCCTCTCGGTTGATGTACCGCTCTGGCTAATAAACTGATGGGTAATAAAGAGGCGGCGTCAGCATCCAGCATCCAGCCACCGGAGCGCTGCACCGGGGCGGGCGCGGAGCCTCCGCCCCGCCGGCAGGGGGCGGCCGCGGGCAGCGGCAGCGCGGTTCCTCCGTCCAACATGTCTGCGCCCTGGAGGATGCTGCTGGCGGCGTGAAGGTGCCGGACGACCGACGGGTGCGTTAATATCGAGTGTTTTGCTGTTCCCCCGCGGTTAAACACGCTTCTCTCCGACGTCTAAAGCGGAGCTGAGTTGTCCCGTGACACTCTTGATCCAGGGAAGGCGTAGGCGGCGAGTTGGACCCAACACGAGTGTCCCAGTTACTGGAGCGTCTTAAAGACATTTAGCTTCTAAAGCAGTCACATCTCTGCTTATGTCACAATGTAAGCAGCGTCTGAAAGGCCAGAAGTCGAACAGGTCGGGGGGGTGGCGCTGGTGCGCCCTCGGGTCCCTGCCGAGGTGCCCTTGAGCAAGGTAGCGGCCCCCTAAAGGCTCGGGGGGGGGCAGGGATGTGGCTCCAGCAGCCTCCAGGGGGTTTACAGGCCCGAAGAGAGGAGAGGGGGCTCAATCAGGAACCTGGGGCAGGTTTAAGTCATCAACTAAATTATAAATATTTCTACTGAAGGAGCGTCTGGAATGAGGTGACCTTAGAGCAGGGGTCTCCAACCTCCCCCCCAAAGGGCCGTGGGGCTGCAGGTTCTGGTCCAACCCAGCACCAGCAGCACCAGACTGGACTCACTTCATCAGCTCGTCTGAGTCTTCAACAGCTGACTGGTCAAACTGGGTGTACTGGACTGGTTGAAACCCAAAACTGGAGCCTCACGGCCCTTTGTGGAAGAGGTTGGAGACCCATGCCTTAGACGATGTTAGATAGAGGATAAAAACAACAAAACCCCTCCTAATGAGGGCCAGTGGCCACCTTTTCTGCCTTTTATATTTGTTTTTGTTCTCATTTAGGTGTTCGCTGAGCTTTGTAATTTAGATGTTTTACTCTTAAACTTTGACTTTTAACACTTAAAGGAGGTGAAGATGTTTAGAAGGTGAAGAGGAAGCTGATCTGGTAGAGGTTGTTTTTGTTGCTGGGTTACATTTAGAGAAGGGGCGGTTGGGACGTGGAGGGTTCAGACAAAAGTTGGACAGTGGACAGGGGCCAGGACGCTGTCAGAGCACTGCCGAGGTACCCTTGAGCAAGGTGGCAAACCCCCAACGTGCTCGGAGGGTCCTGTGGCGAGTTGGCCACGCGTCCGGGGACTTCGCCCATATGCAGCTGCGATTGGCTCCAGAAGCCTCCCCCGTGACCCTAGACGAGAAACAACGGCCAGGAATAAAACATTTGACACTTTTGGTAAAGTGTGGACCTCCACAGTTAGACTTTTGTCTTCTCCCCAAACAACAGATAAATTAATATAAAACAATGTTATTATTGGAGTACCTGTATAGAAATGAGATTCTGTTTCACTGAAAATGAAGATAAATATTAGTAACCATGAAGCAGTAGTGCTGTTTTATGTTTGTGCTCTTTAAGTAGTTTATTACTCTGTCAAAAGCAGAGGGCGGTGGTGGCCTAGACGTGGAGTCTTTAGACAATATTGTAATTGCTTTTGCTTTGAATTAGAGATCACAATGTGGAAATGGTGCCAAACACTCGGGGCTAGAATCGGCCAAAGATAACACATTAATATTAAGTACCCACAAAACAGTCAGATATGGGTCTGACTCACAACTTCATCAAGTTATTCAACATTTTTAGTGCATATTACATGTTTGAGGCCGTGGTGCAGCCCCGTGTCAACACTAATCCTGAGTTAGACGATCATTGAACTGAACCTGGTCTGATTCGGTTAACAAGTAGAAGCGACTTGCAGGAGATTTAAACCAGTCTGGCACCACTGTACGACGGGGTACACATTGGTTATCCTCAGTTATTCAACCGGGCTCTTGGGATGTTGCTCTCGTGTTGACAAGAAACAGTCAGACAGCTGCTGCAGAGCTGATGTGTGCATCCATGACCCGAGTCTCCTGTTCCAAGGAATTCCAAATGCACTCAGCTGGAACGACATTTGGTTACTTTGGAGACCATTTGGGTACATTAAACTAATTTTCATCCTCAATAAATCAATTTCATAGGAGTGGAGCTCTGCGAGATAGTCTGTTATCCTGCTGGAAGTATCCATTAGACAATGGTACACTGTGATCATAAAAGGATGAATGGGGTTAGGAACAATGCTCCTGAAGGCTTTTAAAGCCTTCTCTATTGCTGCATGTCTAACTGTATTGATTTGCTGCCATGAGTGCTGATGGGCCTTGGTGGACAATCAAGAACGGACAGAAGATCATATTGTTCATAGCTTCACTTTGTCCTGTTTTCAGACAGACTTTTTGAGGAGCAACTGGGAGGCTGTGAATCAGAAGATGTTATATTCTCTGCTTGTGTAGTTAGGTGTTCAAAAAAGCTGAGTCATTTAATAACTGTCTGACACTGGCTGCAGAATACACACTCAACCCTAGTGTAATCTGGACATGTTGGAGCGATTTGAGTTTAACTCCTGTTAATGCAGTTGCTCTGCAGCTCCCTCACCAGGCGTCCACACTGATATATAAATAATAGATCCCCACAAGCCCGAATGAGAGTCCCATCTGCAGCAGCTCAGACTCGAGGGGCACGCGGCGGCAGAGTTCACAGAGATTTACTGTAACATCCTGCCTGCAGTTTCTGAGCTCCACTTCTGGAAAATGAATCTTTTTAATGCCACAACCCCATCTGTCCCCATGCTGCCCGCAGACGGCTGCAACTTACATCTCGCTTGCTTTTTTTTTAAGTCTATTATTTTAGACGTCAGCACCATCACGGCCTGATGATGATGTCAGGCCATTCTGTTGATTCTTAACTTGGTCTAAGGCCACACAGGCGGTGACATATTGGGTATATGTGATTGTTTAATCAAAATATAGGGTTTAATGTGAACATTAAAGTTTCCTGAGATTGAAAAAGTGATTCAGTGAAACGACGATATCCTCTGCTCTTATCAGTGTCGGCCTAATATTTGCTTTCACTCTTTGAAGTCGCTAAATCCAAATGACTGACAATGATCTCTAATCTAACGCTCAACATAGAGTCAAGCATAAATAATCAGCCGTATAGTCTTGCTGTGTGTGTGTAAAATGGTGTCAGGTCAAACGTCTGAATTTGTCGTCTTTTTAAATTTATGAAACATTTTTGAGGACAAATATTGTGACACACATGAATTCATTACAGTCAAAGTGAATTTTTGAACTTTTTCCTCTTTTTCCTTTTTCAATTGAATCCATTTGTAATGAAAAGATTTTATGCAGCCTAAAAGCATTCTCCAGAGGAGTGCAGGACTGAAAGTTTGGTCTTCCGAGCCCTCTGACTGTACCGAGTCGCGTTATTGTGCTAGTGTGAAAACTTTTTTTTCTGTCCTTTCGACATCAAAGATGCTGTCAAGCCTTAAATGTCACTTTGGCCTATTTCTTGACTTGCCTGTCTGTGGTCGAGCAAGATAAAACCATGTTATACGCTCTTGAAAAAGCATCAGACAGTGAGCAAAAGTCAAGTCTTTACATGTATTTCAGCATATATATATTTATCTATCTATCTATTTATTTTTTGTCGTTGGGTCTTGTGTCTTGGTATTCTGTGAGTTCCATGTTATTCTGGGACTCCAATAAGGCGAAGTGGTCTCCCCGGGGTTTGAAGGCAGGCAAGCAGAGATAATGCATGCGCTAAGACACAGAGTAATCGCTCTTCAATTACGATTCCGGTTTGAACTTGGACTTTGCTCGTAGGCTGCAATGTTCCGCTGCAGTTGCCAACATTCCGCCCAAGAGCCTCGGAACAGCAGCGGGCGACTGCTGCCGCCTTTAATTACTGTGGTTGTTCTGGCTGACAGCGGAGCGGCGGGCGTGCGCATTCAATGTTCCACCCATATGTGATGGTTAATGAACATTTCATGAGTCGCATTAGTATCCTGCATTTAGATTTCCATTAACTGCAAATGCATAACGGCTGTTGGGACACTGCAAAGAAGCACTACAGTGGCCAGTTTAGTCTTAAAGTGAGAATTATGAGGAATAAAGTCACCATTCTGTGGCCAGACATGACTGTGTTTAATGATGCTTCAAGGCCCTACATAAGGAAAGTTCTATATATTAAGGTTATTACATTATAAATAACATTCTGTAATGGATTAGAAGGTCGGAAAGACCATATTCACACTGCGTTTATGGTTAATTGATGGCGCATTTCTAGATAACTGTCAAGCTTGCAGTTAATGCCTTCTTTTTTTCTAGTAATCTTTAACATCAGTAGGAATGTTCCAACATTGGAAGCATTGTAATGGCGCTCGTGTAATGTCTGCCTGGTGTTAAATAAAATGTCTATATTGTGAAAAATGACTTTTCGGTATAATTTAGCTTCGCCCCGGCCCAACCCTGCCGTATTTCCCCCAGAAGCACGAATGTAAGCACGTGTAAATCCAAAGTAGCGACCAGCTCCACAGTTTAATGCGATCAGCAGCAGTTGTTGTGAAACGCATTCAGACGTGATTGGGAACTTGATGAGCAATTATCGTCCATCATTTTGACACTGGGGGTGTTTAACTTTTCGGGGTGGGAAGCCCTTATTGGAGCGAGGCCATGCAGCAGCGACTCTGCCGCACGCGCCGTCAAAACTGTGTTCCAACGCCCCCCCCTCCACCACCCACTCAAAACCATTTATGGCGCGTGTGAGCCAAGGCCGAAGCCTTGCCCCTGTTAAAACACCCCCAGTTTCATCTGCTGACCACTCAGCTGTGGACACTTCAGAGGCAGGCGGAAGGTCACCTAAGTGGTCCTTAGGAGATCGGGGACTTATCCAGGCCATCAGTCACAGGTCTGCCTCTGTCAAAGCTGCTCACGCCCCCCCACATCCCCTTCTTCTGATATCTATCAGTCATTAAGACCCTATCAATTGGAGTACAGAATGTTGAGAGATGAGTTTGACCTTTCTGAGACACATTCTCTCTTCTAGATTGCCAGAATGTGCCTTTTCGAAAATTACTTTTTTTTTTTTTTTCCAATCCTCCAACATTTAGAAGAAAAAGTTCTGAAGCCCGGGGCCTTTATCGTTCAGGTAATTTTAGACAAAAGTAATTAGGGGCGGTGTTCTGTCGAGCCAGATTTAAATGACGACTTGTGTGATAAAAATTTTTTGGATTGCAAAACATGCTGAACAGTGAAAACGTTCTGGAGTGTGTTGTGACACAAATTAACGTCTCGGCGCAGCTGGAAGATCAGATAAAGCCAAGAAATAAATTAGAGTGGTATTAGGAATTATTTTTTCCCTAGATAAGCACACTGATATTTGGATACGAAGTCTTTCTTTCTACTTTATTGCTTAGAAATAATAAGATGTTTTTTTTCTGGATTCTCACACTGGGCGAGTTGTTTACTTCTGAACCGCACACGTTCAACTGGGCGGCGGGAGCATTGGGACCGTCAGGTCTGGACTCCTTCAGATGAATGAGCTCGCCTAAGTTCCCTTTTCTGTTGGGATTTTTCAGACTCTTCTTGAGGTCTTCGTTTCATTTGACCAGCCTTTAAGACCGGGCATCCAGCAATCAATAGCTCCATGCCTGGCGCTGGATGGCAGGAATACTAATGTTTCAGAGCAGCTTATGAGTCTTATGAGCGGCTCTTTGTAACTTTATATCTGACGCTATCTCTTAATCCATCTGGAACATCCTGTGTGGCTCACCTAATGATCGCAGCACAGTACATTTGTTCTGCTCAGCCGCTGCATTCGGCTCATCGATTGCTTCTAATCTGTGGCAACCAGTTTATAATGTGGCGCCATCTTAACAGGGCGCCCCGCTGCTTATCCCGCGCTCTTATTGGTGCTGTTTACAGACGTTTGACTATTTTTCAGTGTTGAAAGCCACATGCAGTTATTGTGGCTCTGGAAGCCTGACAGGCACAGGTGTGATTTATAAAATGTTTTGACTGTTTGTGCGTAGAACGGCTGGCCTTCTGTCTAATGACCCAGGGATTTCTTGAACGATCTAGAGCTCTATTTAATGAAATCGATTCTGACAGCAGCTTCAGTGGTTCTTTTTTTTTTTTTCATCTTATCCATCCGAGCATTATTGTTGTGGCCTCACGACACAACGTTTATTTCTTCTGACCACAGAAAAAATTTTTTTCCTGCCCTTATCGATGTTATCGCGCTTTAAGGTACTGCAGAATTCTGGTTGAGCAAATATCCTCTCAGACTGTAAATACTGACCTTGCTTTACAAGACCTATGAAAAGTATTAATCCGCTAAGATGTTGGATTTTTCCTTTTTATTGCGTTTATGAATGAAAACATGCTCAATAAAATAGTGTCACCTCTAATGTCAAAGTCAAATAGATTTCTACGGGGGAAGAAAGTCATATCAAGACATCTGTAAAGACATCTTCTTGTAAAGGTGTGTGCCATGTAGTAGAAGATATTTTGCACCTTGGATGCTCCCAAGAACAGCAACGTGAAAGTGTGAGCATCTGTGGTCATCGTTGTTGTGAAGTGAAGGTCGTGGGATTATGTCATGGATAGAGGGAACAGTGGGGTCAATAAATTCCAGCAAATTCTAGAAGCAAAGAGAACAAAAAGAAAGAGAGCAGAAGTTGAAAAGAGGCGATGATCCAAGAAACGGATCAAAAACCACGGCGCACTGCCTCAAGAGGTGCCGTGTCCCTCACGGTCTCCTGACCCAAACATCTGGGGTTAGACCTCAGAGAAGCAGCGCATTCAGGTCGGTCCAGGAATCTCGCAGAACCGTGAGACGAGCAGGAACTGGGAGCCTCTCGGCTGCTGCAGGAAGCGTTTGGAGCTGTGATTGTTGCCAAGGGGCTGCTGGTAGGCAGCGCCTGTGCAGCGTGCTCCAACCTCTGCTGCAGGCCCTTTTCCTTTTTTGTTTCGTCATTTAAAAAAAGGTTGCATTTAAAAAGGATTTTGTTTAAAATATAAAGCCTTTTGGAGACAATTCTCTCTTCCACTTGCTAAACTGTGCACTTTGACAGAAGTCAGGGCCCAAGCCTTTGCTGGTATCTCTGCACTAGTCTTGTGGTTGCTTTTGTAGCACTGTGTTTAACAGATGTTGTCCAGTGGATGGACCGTTGCTTCCCTCACTCTGGTGATCTTTACCGAGTGCACGTTTAGACCGCCGTTGTCTGTCAAGGCAGCCTTTGTGCATATTTTGGATTTTCTGCCTTCAATCAATGTCATTCAAATGCCTTTTGTCAGAGGATGTTATTATTCCAAATATGTAAACAGAAGAAGAAACCGTCCGAGTGGGTGAGTGTTTTCATGGGCTTATTCGCATGCAGCTGCTTAAACCTCCACATCAGCCCCGCGTTGCTGCTGCGCCGCCGATCACCAGCCTGTGCTTCACAACCGAATTAAATATTTAAATTTTAAATCACTTCATGGTTCCTTTTAAATGATGTTGCAGAACTGCCGCAGCCCAGGGTGCCGGAGCACAGCCGTGGGTCCTCGAGCAGCGCTCTGCTGACTGACAGCAAAATCCAGCTATAGACAAAAGAGCGACTGGGCCTTTGTGGCTCTGTGGAGATCTGGGGGCTTACGGGATCAGTGACATCCTTTAACTCTCCTCTAAAAAAAGATCCTTAAAAGCTTTCTTTCTGACAGACTCTTACAGCCTGCCAACAATGTCACTATTGTTAATGTTCCAATTATTTTTATTATTCGTCTTTAACATATATATATATATTTATATAAAATATATATATATATATATATATATATATATATATATATATATATATATATTATTTTTTACCACATCAGTTTTTATCACCATTTTTCTCTTGTTCTCCCCCAGGAAAAATGTTCTTTATCTATTTTTTTCCTGTCAGGCATGTTATCAATCTCTGTGAATAGCCTTTAAGGCTCCTGGAATTAGCATATTATTTGACCATCAAATTTAAAAGCCTCTTTTCATCAACGCTGCGGAAGATTAACGCTGAGCTTGTTGGCATTGATAAATAAAAATGGAAGTGCCTTCAGCAACGCACACAGCAGCGTGACAATATGCAGATAATCTGCATTTGATGTAAAAAAATAAGACGTGCAACAGCACAGATGATACATTGGTAGTCGGAATAATCCAGTTTGAGAGAGAGGGACTGATCATCGATAATCAGGGGAATCTGACCACAAAGGTGGAGACCACTTGAAAAACCATGAGATGAGCACAGTTACACACGCCCATGCTGCACTATTGACATTATATATGATAATGTATGTTATATTTATGATACAGTAAGCTGAGCTGGACTTGATGTGTATAAATAATGATGAAAGGAAACAGATTCATAAGTGGTCGACTCGCTTCTCTGATGAAAATTGTGAAAAACGACAACTATGTTTTAAAAGCAGATTTTTAATACCTGGCTGATTAATTTCTTTAATCAAGGACAGCAGGATCTTTGATGCATGCTCGCATTGACTTCAGCTGCCTGGTGATTCAGCTTCAGGGTCGTAATGAGACCTGCAGCATCTCTGTGCGTTTCCTTTCCTATTCTTTCCTCATGCGTGTGTGTTTCTGGCATGTTTACCTCTGTCACCCGTCCTGCTCTCTGACAGACGCTGGGACACCCGACAACGCTTGACTTTCTAGATGGATGAGCCAGGAAACAGTATTAGATTTAAAGGTTAGATTAGGGAACCCTCGGGCCTTTAATTAATCAAAACGGTGTGATGTGATAGCCGGCCTCGATGTCAAATTATAGCGGAGAACACTTTATTTAATTGAGTGGTATTATTGACTGCAACAGCAGTATGGAGGAATTGGAGCGCGGTTCGGCGGCTGTGCCTCCTCTTCCTCTGTCCGTCTCACCTTATTTTCACAAGGTGGATATTTACATGCACGTTTTCGTAACGTGCTCATTCGCCGGAACCCTGAAACTAACAAATTGGTCCTTCTGCGCGCCCGCTGTTATTGGTGACACCGTCGCCAGTAATTGCTGTAGAAATGTAATATTCAGGCTTAGGAACAGCTTAAAATTGTGTTTGTTCCTGTCAAATTACTGGAGCTTTGATTCGATTATTCGCAGCAAACCATTAACTGAGCTCTGATTGAGGCTTATTGCACCGCCTTGAAGCACGCTTTCACGCGCAGCCGCCGTTTTATTCCTTGAATCTGATGTAAATTCGCCGCTCTTGCGATGCCCGTGTGGGCAAAATTCGTCATTGGCTTCAACGGCATTCATTTAGTGAGCGGAGCTTCCGTTTTATTATTAAAACCTAGCAGCAGTCAGACCTCTGACGCACTGAAGCATGAGGGCTTTCATTCTTTTTCCCTTTTTTTTTCAATTTAAGGTTCTTTTGGAATCCCAAGGTTTTCTGTCATTAGTTTCATAATAGAAGTGGATTTCTCTCCTCAATATTTAATGGATGCTGGTGTGGTGATGTTTTCCCCCAATGGTTTAGGCATTAATCTGTACCGAGGCACTATTATTCTACAGGAGAATGGTTGAACACATTAGGTGAATAGCGTGAAATTGACCTGTGAAAATGAAGTGGCGCATGCGAGATGCATTGTAAAAGGCAGCTATTGAGGGGATTCAAACAAAATGGATTCTATTTGGGCTCTGTCTGCAGTGTGGTTATCACCTTAATGCCCTTACAAATATTGCCTCGTGGTCGTCGCGCTTTAACGGCCGCTGGATAATCAGCGGCCCAGATAGAGTCACAACTTTTCTGGGGGAGCGATTCCTCCACGTTCGCAGCTCTAAAACCAGCATGAGGTCCCATATATCTCCCACACTGTCTCCTCTGTTGATCTAATTGGATACCCTCTGTTGCCTGCAGTGAATCATTGCAGCGCTTCGTCTCTCCCCACAAGTGCTTATTTTCATTGAATGCAGGGTTTTCCTTAATCACAAGGCTCAACCCTAAAAACTCACACTTGTCCCTCGGCACCAGTCATTTATCTCCTTTTCCTCTTTCTTTTTTTAACAGCCCTGTCACTATCACTTTTATTCCAGCGGAGGATTATAGGCCTGCTTTTATGTGTCTGTCTCTCAGGATAAAGGCCGGGCGTTCAGGCCCATTTCCACACTCTGCTAATTGACTCCTAATTTGGCAAATGCATTTTAAGGTGGAATGAGAAAGCTGACCCGCCTTTTAGTTCATATCTGGGATAGAGCGCCTCCGGTTCTCCTCCCTGCATCGTTAATCTCCCCCGTCCTTGACTCTCATGTGGAGACACATCTGTGACAAGAGCGTAGGTGATGGAGGCGTTTTGGCATGTACTCGGTGGTGTTTTTCTGGGAGGTGTAAATCCTGCCAGTGCTCATGATTCTCCACACGCTGAGCTCCCCTCGCTGGGCTGCTGATCCAACCTGGAAACACCTTCAGGAAAGTGTCTCTCACCGAGCAAATCGACGGCAAAGATTTCTTTTTAATTATTCAGAAAGTAACGGCGCCGGACTTCGCCTGTGGGGATCGGTATCGATTTGTGTGTATGATGATGTAACGAGTCCAGTGTGTGAAAGATCCGCTGCGTCTGTGTGCGTCTGTGTAATTTGTTTTTTCCTGCGTTTACAGTGGTTGCGTTCTCATTCGCCTCGGAGGCAAATTTAAGGAGTCCCAGAGATGTCGAAGATCACCAAGGCGGCGAAGGCTGTGAAGAAAGTCGACGTAAACAATGTAATCCGGGCCATAGTGCGGTCGGGACAAGCGGCCCCCGGGCCCCCGCTGGGCCCCATCCTGGGACAGGTATGGTAAAATCGCCATAGATTTCATTCCTGGTTCCATCTGTGCACTCAAGTAATCCAGAGCATTAAATTAATTACAAGCGCAGGGCTTCCTTTCATTAACTCGGCTCTCAGTGGCTGTGATTAGCTCCTCTCTCTCCTCAGTCGCACGGTTCCACGCCCCCCCCGCTCCCATTCTTATTCCGAACAGCTCCATTGTGCAGGTAGATGCCACGCTGTCTCAGTCTGCTGCCGTTCTCCACCCACACCAGCTCCATACATACATTACCTTGTGTTTCTGAGGCCACCGATAAAGCCAGAACCGAAGCTTTTCCGTTAAATTCCTGCTCCTATCTTTGTTCTCTCTGTGTGTGTTTGTGCTGTTTTCACCGTTCGTGGATGCACCGTTACAGTTTTATAATTAAGGGTAAAAAATAAAAGGTAATTCCAGCTAGAAAATGTATGTATTGGCTGGTACGCTCATTAAATAAGTTGGCTACCCACCAGAACAGGTGATTTAGAGCGTTGATAAAACAGCCGAGGCAGCATTATCTGGATGCGGATGCTCTGTTCATTAATCTTGTTTCTGATCACGACGGCATATTGTTTTTAAACCTTTGTCATCAAATTTGTATAAAAACTCACCATAAAAGAGCGCCGCTTGCGCTTTTAGTGCCACCCAGCTGTTTAAAGGGCGATTGTTCCCTAACAAGAGCGGATGAGAACGGCCCCCGTGGCTTCCTCTGGACACACAAACGAGGCCCGGTTGGCCGACTCCGCCCGTTACCCCGCCACTCCACCGCGCACTCGGCGCCCAGGAGACAAAATTGCGCGCCACATCCGTCTTCGTGACGGAGCAGAAAAATGTGAGTTGATGAAAAAGTGAGAAAGGAAAACAGCCGGGCGTGATTAATAACCTTGGAGAAAAAGGAAATGTCAGAGAGGAAATGTCACATTTGTCTTATTTCTCGTCCCCTGGAACAGGTCGTTACTCTTTAGCTGGATCTCTTGCCGTCCACCGCTGCCCGAACCCGTTTGTGTCTCTGTAAACTAGACGTGTAATAATTCCACAATATAACACCGAGAAACCAACTCCACCTCCGACGGACCCGAGCACACCCTCTTTCTTCCTCACTCTCGTCAACTGGAGCAACCATCGGCCATTTCTCAGGGACTGATGGAGAGAGCGAGCGGGGCCGCAGATAAACGATCGGGTGGATGGAGGCAAGGGATTGCGCTTTTTGTGATTGTGCCAAAAGGCAGCTTTATCAGCTCCAAAGGTCACATTTGAGCAGAGTTTAGGGAACGCGGATTCAGGTCTTTTGAACTGAAATATGATGGAGACTTTCCCAGAGATCTCTTCATTCGCCAACATTTAACGTCAAGCCCGTTCCAGCCGCTCGCTACACTCGTATAATTGATTTTAAGGAGATATTTTTGTTTTTATCTCATTTACATTTAAGGCTGAGTGATATTTTTCCTCCTGTCAGCTTCATTTGAGACCTCTTAGCTGAGAACGAACCCCCCCATTCAGCCCCAGAATCCTGCACAATGTGGAAATATGATGTTTTCTCAAGCATGTTTATTTATTTGTTGGTGGCGTTCCCGGAGACATGCAGACCTGTCAAAACAGAAAATATCAATTTTGGAAACGCCGTCTCTCTCACACCGCACACGTGCGCGCACACACACACACACACACACAAACACACACCGTTTGAAATGACTGTCAGTCCATCAGAGTCACAGTAAACGTGTGTAGTATTTTCAGGCATTAATGCTTCAGCTCAGTCCTATCCCCATTTAATCCCCTGTTGGAGTGTTTTCCAGCTTTATTTATCAACCAGAGAATACAGTTTTAGAACATTTTGACAGAGTTGTCCTTTCTACCTGTTCTCCTACAAATACGTGTGGTTTGCTGTAACATTTGACAAGTAAAGCGTGTTGACCCGGTCAGATGTGTTTTGCATTACAGATGAATGATGCCAGTTATTTCAGATGTAGATATTGGGCCCATTGGGATGACTTTGATCTTGTTTACTATTTCAGTGGTTTGATACTTTTGATACTACTTTTTTTTTTTTTTTTTACTGATGAAGCATGTTCAGTTTTAATAACAGTCAAATTGAGAAAAGACGATTTTTGTTAAGTAATTGCAACTTTGTTGATCTTCTCTGACTAATTAGTCAAATTTCCATCCATCATTTTCTACCGCATCATCCTCCACAGAGGGTCGCGGGGGGACTGGAGCCTATCCCAGTTTCGGGTGACAAATTGGGACAAATTTCCAATTCAGTATTTTTGTTGATGATAATAATAATAATAATACATTTTATTGATTTTTATTCCTGTTATCTTTCAAACGCGCATCAAATTGACATTATTAATTGTTCATTATGGCGAGGAATGGTAATTCACTGTGGTTAATCCAGTACTCCACTCAGATTAAAGGTGGCACAGTTTAATTTGTGGGCTATGAGGTGAAACTAATGTTTAGATGTGAATTTCCCAGGTCTTTTATCCTTCTGAGCCGCTAAACGAATGAGGTTTTGTAGGAAGAATCCAGGTCTCGTACACCCTTTCACCGCGTGACCCGTCTTTTCCCAGTCAAGGAAACAGCCCCTCTCCCTGATTTCTGTGACTGTTATCACTCTGTATTTTTCTCCAGTAGTTCACTGAATATCCCACATTACTTTGCATAATTCCTTTCTCGCTGCATATTCTTTGAAGTTCTGTTCCAAAGCCGAGCTGCTGATGGTGCGCTATGATGAATGATTTAGACATCTGTCGCTTAAATGTGGATCCGTCTGCCAGACAAGGTGGGTGTGAGCTCCCAGGCATATTGTAGCTGTTGTCATGTCAGGGGTAATGAGGTGAGATGGGTTGTAGAGCAAGCGCTCAGCCAGGCAAAATAAAACCATATGTTTGTCTAAAGGTGCCTTTTTTAAGGGGACTCTTTGGGATGTCATGGTGTCGAGGCGATGTGTCGCATGCGTTTGTCTCTCTTGGCTCCCGCGCTCCATCAGGCTTACACGGGGTGAAGCAAACGGTAAATAAATGGCATTCGGCAGCAGCTCTGCTCAAGGCAGTGGTCTCGGCCCTTTAATCTTAGCCAGCCTCTTCTCCTCACTTCTTTTCCCCTCTGCTCTGACTAACCATCCTTGACAGGGGAAGTGCAGATAGGTAGGCTGGCAGTCAGCTGGGGGCAAATTTAAACAAACGAGAGAAATAAAAGAAGGTGCAGGAGACAAAAAAAAGGGGACACTGACAGCTTTGGTCCAGGAGAATAATAACAGACTGGAATGAAATTAGCACAGGCGAATGGGAGCAGAAGAAAACAGAGCAAAGAACAGGAAATAGAAAAGGGTTCTTGTTCTTTTCTTCAGAATCAGATTATGAAAGTCGGTAGGAAATGAGGGATACGCTGAGCATTGTGTCTGCAGCTTAGCGGGTGTAGCGAACGGGGCGGACATTTCAGGGGCTGCTTTTAGTGTAATAGAAATATGCCCAACAGAGAATGAATCCAAAATTATGTGTGTTGAAATGAAGAGAGGGCAGCGAGGAGATGAAAGGAACACAGTATGTGAGTGTTGGAACCTGTTCTTCGTATCGGTTATCGCTGCTCTTTTCCTCCTGGTTACTTCCCCCATGCACCCATCGGTGAATGTCTTCTTATTTTCCAGTGCGTGTCCATTAGTCTTAATGCAAACGAATCGTGAATCGTGAATCGAGCATCAGGAGTTGGGAATCTGCGCTTGCATTTTGATAAGTAGCCCTAATTGCAGGCTCACAGTAGAAGCAAGCGGGTGTATTCAGAGAAAAATAGTTTCTTTTGGAACAACGTCACACGCGTTTAGCATGACTCTTGACATCCAGTCTCCCTATAATGTCAAGACATCTCTCTCCTCTCAGCATTTAAGGCAAGCGACATGACAGCACACCCAAGGATTACTGTGAGAGCATCCGAGCTGATGGCTCTTCCAACATAATTGTGATAAATGATGGTCTTTTGTGCGGGTGCCACTCTGAGGAGTGTGCTTTTTGTTGCTTGAATATACGGGTGGCTTCCGTTCACTCCACCAGTTGCAGTATGAACAAAATACATAAACACAGCTTGCAGTACCTGCAGAATAGGGCTTGAATTGTAATTTAATGGGGGTTTTGAAAATATGAGGCAGTTCTGTGGCTGCAAATCCTTTTGGTCTTGAATAATTTGGATTGATAGATGGTGCTTCTCCCCGATGAACGGGCGACAGTCTGCCAATATTTCTTCTAACCTAACACCCAATGAAATGTCAACAACAGGCGAGTATGAAACACTTTATTTTTCACTCTGCCGTGGAGATGGAGCCGAGAACAGCTGTAGAGTGACGTCACAGTGTTGAAATGGTCGATATTAAGCCTCGCGATGACCCGGAGGATGAAGAAACAAGGCACTTGACTGCACCGTGCACCCACGGCGAACGCTAATCCAGACCCACGCTGCCGCTGACCGAGCCACAGCACACATGTGTACAAAAGCCTTCATCCATAATTCAGATGAATTTAAAAAAATGCCTTTCATCTAAAGTGTAAAAGGGATTGGAGGGTCGGACAAGCACAAACACAGTTGTTTTATTTTTCCTTTTTCCAAAAAAAGGACAGAGACTTTGAGTACAGAAACAGTAGACAGCAAAACACGGATCTGAATGCGTTCAGAAATTGTAAAGGGATTACTTACATTGGTATTCCGTCTTTGTAAACAGTGTACTAAAATAGAACTGCGCTGTAGTTTGTGTTGCAGCGGGATTAAGATGATGTAAAATGCTTACAGAGCCGCCATTGAGAGATGTTCTATAAAAACTGTCAACAGTTGGCAACTCGGCACTAAAATCTGTGATGGGAGATTTAGCAGCCAAAGCAAAAGTGGCCTGAATGTTTTAACGTTCTAAACTTGTCTCTAGGTGACCGCGTTCAAAAGCTGCATGTAAATGCGTGTTGAGTGAAAACACTAATTAATATTTACTCAACACCTAATTAACATCGGTCTCATCTTGAATCAGATAAACCTGGCGCCATGTCATGTGGCAGAGACGCTCCTGCGGGAGCAGTAAATCTGGGAGGTCCTGACACAAAAGATATGTGGTGCGATGACAAAACATCCACTGCATGAAATATGGTTATTGATATCGATTTTCCTGACTCTTCTCAGATGCTTTTTGTTTTTGGGCTCAGTGCATTTTCATTCCCCGACCTCTGACGCCATTTGTCTCGGAGACCGACGAGCCAAAAATAAAGTTCTGACCCACTGGAAAAATATATGTACACGCACTTTTTAAGGAACCTTCCTGGTAAAGTGTCCTCTGTTGTCTCCAGATTGTATCTGCTCACAGATGAATTGAAACCAAAGTGAGGATTCTTCCTTATCTCCAGACGGTGTATGACTGCAGCCCCGTTTTGTTAAAGCAATCGGGAGCGAGGGAAAAAAAAAACTCCAGTTCCAACCTAAAGCTGTCTGACTTCAGACAAATTCACAATACTTGAGTTTGGCTCTAATGTCAAGCCGTTGTGCTTAAAATAGGGACTTAAGAGTCCTTGACTCCTGCGTGTTGTTCTTGAGTATTACTTGCAGTTTGGGGGATCTGTTCACAGTGCTCAATTAAAAAAAAATCACTTCCACAAATCACAGTAATTAAATAATTCTGCACGGCATGTGCAGAAGGCTAAGCTCACCGGGTGTGTTTTCCTCATTTTCATCGCGGTGCCGTATCTTCGTAGTAAGAAAAAAATCCTTTTGGATGTAATCCTGCATTGTTTTTCGGTGCGGATTTCTTCCGTTGTGCATGCATGCGTGTTTCAGAGCGACTCTAGAGTTCATGAGAGATGAAAGATGGCCCTAAGGGTGTCTCCTTTGGCTCCAGGCTGATGTGAGAAAGAGTGTGGCTTTGGGAGCACGACATTGTGTGGTAATTGGAGGGGGGCGCTTTCCCCGGGGCCTCGCCCTCCTGCCCCGGGCTCTGGCTGGGCAGGTTCGAGTCCCCCGTTTCCGCGGCGGCGGCGGTCCCGGGCTCCGCGGCGGTGCGCTCCTGTTTGTGCCTCTCCCAGGCCGAGCTCAGCTTCACGGCCAGAGCCAGCAGGTTCTTCCCCAGGAACACCGTGGACACCCGAGAGTCCTTGTACCACAGCATGCCCGTGCCCCTCAGGGCCAGAGTGAAGATGTTGATGGTAACTAAGCTGAGCCACGGGTACAGGGCCTCCTTGCGGGGGCCCCGCTGCCCTGGCAGGCCGGTAGCACCCAGCTCGGTGAGGGCCACGCACGGCAGCAGCAGCAGGAGGGCGTAGCAGTAAAAGAAGACCAGGCCCTCGGCCCAGATGGGAAGCTTCTGCTCAGCAGGGGCCCCGGGGCCCACAGCAGCCCCTACCTGGGCCTCCCACAGCCCCGCCTGCAGGTCCAGCACGTCCAGCAGGTCCACCACCACCCACAGTAGCCGACCTCTCACTTCCTGCTTCCTGCGCTGCGGGGTCATGTGGTCGGCCCCCGTCAGGATGAGGAAGAGCGAGGGCAGGCAGATGGACAGCAGCAGCGTCAGCGTCTTCCTGGCCAGGGGGTCGGGGGGCCGGCGCTCCTCCCGGTAGTTGTGGCACACGAAGAAGAGTTTCAGCTGGAGCAGCGACAGAAACAGGAACCAGAGGGCGTTGGCGAAGCCCCGCCGCGGTGACCGGGCCTCCGACACCACGCCGGCCGAGACGAAGCGCAGCGCGAGCAGGAAGCCCACGTCACCGAGCACCACGGCCGTGTACTGCCACACGCTGGGCCCGGGGGCCCCACGGGGCCCCAGCATGCTCTGCTCCAGCAGGTAGAGGTCCACCACTGCCATCGTGCTCACCGTGACCAGGGTTGATACGCACACCTGGGGCGTGGGCACCATGCCTAGGGCACACACATAAACACGTAAACACACAGATAAACACACACACACGTAAACACACACGTAAACACACACACGTAAACACACCATCAAAAAGAGCAAAATGTCTGCTGATTCACAGACTACAAGGCTGAGAAACCTGCAGGAGAACATTCTGTTTATTCACATGAATTCAAATCAAATGTAAAATATTTTTATACTTGTTGCTATGGTTTAACACAGTGGCTGCATGGTAGGCAATAAACGCCCTTGATCTTTAACCAGAGCTACATCTACCCTGGCTGCTCGTGCCAGGAAGCTTGTTAATTTTTTTTTCCTCCCTCTCTCCTGCTCTTTGAACTAAAGTCTTCATTTTCCATGAAGGTCTAAACATTGCTTCTTTATGATTTCCCCAAGTTCTCTGCTGTTACATTTGTTTTTATGTTGTTGTTTCTGCGTATTCCCCTCCTTATTCATTATTAATTGGAATCACATGCAGCCAGGTGCCCTATCAAATTCTTTTCATGCTCCCATTATGGCGTGTTTATTCTTGTTCTGTGCTACATTCTTCAGTAATTACTAATCCCCCCCCCCACTTTCAGATGAATATTGATAGTGTGCTATTTGTTTAGAAATGTTTGGACTTGTCTTTGTGTACCTGCTTTGTTCGCCTGGCCGGGGTAGAACATGCAGGGATTGTTAATTTGGCTGAAAACGAAGGGCGATTACGCTTGTTTTACATCTCTCGTCTCAGCCTTTGACAGCGTAAACCTGTATTGACGTGGCATGAGGAACGACGGTCCTCTTTACAGCGTAATGAAACCAGCGTCTGTTGATGGGCCACTGTCTGCTGTCTTCACACCCCTCCCCGCCTCCCCCCCAAACCAGATCAATGCCATTATAATATAAAATCATTACCGGCTCACACGTGCCGTAATGGCTACAGTGGAGCGTGATCGAGCGGGAGATTGTCAGGATGATTACGGCCTCAGAGAAAAGGCTGCCAGTGTAGGTATCGATATCTTTGTGATGAAAGCCTCATCATTGCTTCCCTCGCCGTGTGAGAGTAACAGTAGCTCAGCCATTTCCTCTGTGCTCTTTGAATCATTGAAGAGGGACGGGAAACTCCACTGGGTAAAAAGGCAGTTGGAGATCGTATATGCGTAAAGGCGGAATGAGCATGTGACTGCAAGTGAAAGATTAATAAGCCTCTCGGCTGTCTACGTGCTTAATAAAGTGTTATAGTCTAGTTGTAATAGTTCAAAAATAAGCTCAGGGGAGGGGGGTGTGCAGAAGAGGAAGACGCTGATTCGAAGTGACTTCCACCTACTTGAAGGAACGCTTTTCAGGAGTCCAAATGTGTTCCTCGCCGGGGGTATCGGAATATCACAGGCATGTTCCAGCTGTGATAATCCAAAGAGATGGGGAAGGAATGACCTGGCTGATTAACCTGAGATACCTGCTCAGAGGCTCGCCCACGCTCGCCCCCTCCGGTTCTGCCCTCTGGGGGGGGCCCTCGGAATCGCCTGATTTTTTTCCTTTTCCCCGAAAATTGAATTTTGCTGCAAAGTTTGAGATTTAAATGAGATTTTAGTCTGATACCTTTTTTGGAAAGAGGGAAAGAGAGGCCACTACAGGGAGGAGAGCCGTGCAGCTGGTTATTCTGTTGAGGTCACGACTCGAGTTTATTCCACCTGCGCCTAAAGCCTCGCCCTGGAAATCGCCCCGTCAACCCTTGTTTGTGTTCAGATATTCCTGTCAACACGTGTAATTTATTTTGTCCGGCGCGAGGGCCCGAGACGACACTCCCGTGTCCATTCAGCTTATCAATAATGACGGAATTCATCACTCCCTGTCTGGGAAGTGTCGCCGAGGTTGACAAGGTGAGCTAACCCATTTCGCTGTAAGCAATAAATAATGGCATATTAGTGCCCCCCCCCAAATATTGAATGCACTGGCAGTCCAATTTTCTTCACATTTCTCCAGTTTATCTGTGAAGTCCATCCTTCCCAGGCAAAATAATCATTTAAAAAAAATATCTACTGTTACATTTTCCGCATGAACGGGAGCAAATGGAGCAAATAAATTTTAAAGAAATACACATTTTATCTGCCTGAACACGCCACATGGAGCCATTACATCAAAGACTGGGCTTGTCAGAAGTTCTCCTGGGTACCACTGCAGCACCAGAGGCTTCTGGAAAACATGTGTCTCCATGTGTGGAGTGATTAATCAACAAAGGGCCTCGACAGAGCGCGCTCGTAATGATGAATTAATCCCCTGGCCGAACCCTCATTCAATCATCTGTTGAGCTGTCAGGTAGCATCCGTGAGGGATGACCGCCGCCGCTCGCCTCCGAACGTCCCCCCTCAACCATTTGCTGCCACAGTCTTCTGTGCAGCACCTTTGCATCTGGTGACGCTGGAGAAAACTTGTCTGCACCACCTGTTTCATAACTGCCCTATTCACGGCAGGTGTCCGCGCACGTCGTGGAGTAAAAGTGAAGCTTTAATTACCCGGACCATTCGTCTTGCACTTGGGCTCAATCCTTCCGGCTTGACGGACAGCAAGTCAGGTCCTCCCCCCCCCTCACCGCAGAGAAGCGCCGTCCGCGTCCGATAAAGTCTCTTTTGTCTGGAGATCCGGGCGCGGTGATCCAGTCCCGGAGTCCGGGCGGCTACAGCTGACAGGCGGGCTCCGAGAGACGGCTCCTGTCGAGGCTCCAACAGGAGGAAGTCATCGCCACAGCCCCTCCGAGCGGACCCGACTTTGTGGGTGTTGAGGAGGAGGAGGAGGAGGAGGGGGGGGGTGCTGGGGGGGTGAAAATGGCTCAGCTTTGTCAGAGCATCCCCTCTTTGTGCGGAGCTGTAATCTCCTTTGGCTGCGCGCTTTGGTGCGGAGGCTCGACGCGGCTCCGAATCTGGGTCTGTCACCTCCCGCAGTGTGCGCTTCTGCTGCTGTCAGGGTTATCTCTGGACACAGCAGCCGGGGGCAGATAGCCGTGCAGGGGGGTGAGGTTAGCGATGGGAGGTGTGTGTGTGTGGGGGGGGCTCCGGCTCCGGCTGCGCGGAGCGGAGCGGCAAGTCGGTCAGAAGTGGAGCGGCGGCGTCAGCGGCGACGCGGCTTGGTCCAAGTGGAGACGGAGGGACGGCTCCGGAGGAGGGCACGGCGAGGGGGGAACTCTCCCTCACGCCGGCCGAGTTTGGCTGTGCCGTTCATTTGTAAGCATGTTACGTTTTCCAGCGCAGACCTCCCACAATCCCGGCGTCCCTCCCCTTCCTCCTCCTCCACCTCCTCTTCCTCCTCCTCCTCCTCCTCCTCTCACCGTCACCGCGGGGTCGTTAAGCTGCAAGATGCCACCGATATTTCAAAAATACGCAGTTACAGTACACTCGTCGGGAATGGTAATTGTGACGGCGCCACTTGCGGAAGATTAGCGGCATTGTTTGGGGGCAGGCTGATACCTTATTTACTCCTCTTCGGCTTGAAATAAGAGCGGGGGAAGTGGAGCGAACAATGCCTGTAGCCTGTAGACACATTTAGAGCTCAGAAGGCAGATGTTACAACTTTAATTAGTCCTCCGTCTGTCTACTTACTGTCTTAGTCACACAAGAAAAATCATTCCTCTCTTGTAGATTAACTCATTACAGCTGACTTACTGCAGACATAAACTGTAGATTTGGCAATTTTTCAGGCCAGATCTGGTCAAAAAGGAGTCTTTTGGAAGTGGCTTTAAAGGGAGGCTTGCTCAGGAATTTAATTTCTGCTATCCTGTCAAGCTTAAGTGCACTTTAAAATATTTCTACTTCCTTATGCAGGGCATGTCAAAGTATCTTGGGTTGCACGATGTTGTGAAGCCTTGAGAACACATTTCCTTCATTCCTTGGTGTTAAATTCAAGTGAGAAGTTTAATCAGAATGGTGAGGAGCAGCACAGAGAGTCATCTTTCTTGTCAGATTCGTGTCTATGCTCTGCTGGAAAGTGCACTATTCCATTTTCTCCACTTTTCCGCGTAGGGGATCTTTTCACTTCTGTATCCATTTTGCTCTGCCTCTTGTTTATGCTGCTCTCTCCCGTTACTGTGCCCCGGCTCCTTTTTTTTTTTTGTGTCTTCTCTTCCCCCCGTGGGTGTGGTTGAAGGTCATTCTCCACGCTGGCTCACTTTCAGACCAGAGAAGGGGGAATGAGGCAGGGAAAAGGACAAGGCGGAACAGCGAGGATAGCAGAGGAGGGTGAAGGGGGCAGCCGGGCGGACAGGCTGTCCACGCTACAGCGCAGTCATCACTTTTTCCCTTCAGACGTGATTGGGAAAGTTTGAAAGACGCTGGAGACTAAAACATAAGGCATCAGCACGATGTCGACATTTATTTATTTATTATTGTGTGAGGGAACTCTAAAAATCATTAAGTGCTGCATCCATCGAAATCTGCGGATATGCAGCGCTTTAGCCCCACCCACTCTGCCCCCCGGACTACATCTGGAGCTTCACCTCCGTGGGCTCTGGCTTAAACTGCCCTAACGCGCTTTGAAACAGCAACATCAGGCTAATTCTGTCCGACAAGTTTGAACCAGATGCAGATTTTCCAGAAGTAGAGGAGGCGGTGGAGGAGGTGATTACACATGCAGGCTGATGCATCAAGGTGGTTAGATTCGCCTTTGAGAACGTTCATCCTCATAGCCCGGAGTTGCAGGGATTGCTTCATTAGTTTTCTCTGGAGCTCCCGCGCTGCCCGCTGTATTTTTTCGTCAGCCCGGCACTGGCGGACAGACCGAACTCCCCGCCATGATCTGTGTCCGAGCACCTCGAAGGAACCTATAACCAGGGCAGAAATGGGATCCCCCCCCCTCCCAACAGTGCAGCTTTAGCACCGTCCGCACCTTGTAAAAGTGAGGCCGGTGTGCCGGTCGGAGAACTTCCAGTCGTGCTCACACCTCCCGCTGCAGCCTCCACACGTGATTAATCATGGGAAGTGGCAAAAAGCACCAGACTGTCGGGCCTGTGAGGGAGACCTAATGGAGTTGAAAATGGGACGTTTTGTCATGATGCAATCCATTTTGTTCCACCTTGGCCCCCGCATCCCTGTTTGCTTTCACCAAGGCTCCAGACAACAGATCCTTCTTTTGAGCTGTGGGTTTCTCAGGCAAAGATCCAGCGAGCAGCCAGAGCGGTGAAGAGTTTCGGCCCGTCGCTGTTATTGTTGCGAAGACGAGTCGCTGAGTTTGGCTCGCTCCGTCGGTTCTCCGCTCGTGTCCGTCTGAGCCGCGCTCCCCCGACTCTTTAATGCGGGGCTGGATGTCGGCTCCAGCACAGTTGACTAGAGACTGGGGCTGAAAACCGTTTTCATTTTCCACTTAAGACTAATCCACCCAATTCAGCGTGCAAGATCAAGTAGAATGAATGTCCGGCGCTAGCTGGATTTGCGCGTGGCTGTGTGCTCTGGACCTAATCTCGGCAGCCGCTCCGCCTCTTCCGTCCTCCGCTGTTGAGGCTTCCACGCAGGATCTAATCAGCGGCGCCAGGACCCAACAGGCGGCCCTGCGTGATAAAGCACAGCAGATTAAATGAAAGCGATAATGACAATAATGAATGGGGGTGTCTCGCACCCGAGTGTTCAATTAACCTCGCCCTCCCGTGAGCCTCCGCCGTGTCACCTTCCGCCGTATCGCCGGCCTTGTCTGGTTCGCCCACCGGGGCTGGGGGCAATTAATCCAGCCTCCTACCCCAAGGCCTGATCCTGCCGGTCTTCATCCTTCTCTTGAAACACCCTTATTTCTGTCTGCCTCCATCTCATCGCTTCTTTCTTGCACACACACACACACACACACACACACACACACACACCACACACACACACACACACACCAACCACATTCTCTCGGATGCAAAACCACCTGCGACCACATGCGGGCGGCGAATATTTCCCCACCGTCAGCACTCCGTAGGCATCTTAATATTCCCACATCTCCAGGACTGAACTGATGGTCTTGTCAGACTATAATAAGGCTAAAGTTTTCATAAATAAACACACACGCCTCCGCCCATATTCATGAGGCCCTCCCGTGGCCCTCGCTCCGCTCCTCCTCCTCCTCCTCCTCCTCCTCCGGCGCTGTCCTGGTCCAAACCTCCCCACCCCCCATTGTTCAAATATCAACAGCTATTGCTGACAACTTTAATACACTTCAGCTGTCTCTCCCCTGTCCACACACACACACACACACGTCCTACCAGAGCAGTGCTTCATCTTGTTAAAAAGAGTTGGTGAAGCTGAAAGGCCAATCACATTAGCAGGGAAGGAGTGTCAGGAAGGACTAGAGAGAATATGGTGGAAGGGGTCAGTTCATACGGACGCTTCCTGGATTTTAATTGCAAATGAGTAATTGCTCTTATAATTACGAGCAATCAGGCTCCACCGCGCTGATCTGTGACGCCTCCTACACCGATTACTCGGCTCAGCCGCCGCCGTAGCTGGCAGCGAGATGTATCTCTGTAGATTACGGTGTAATCCCGGCGCCCAGGATCTCGGCGGCCTTTGAAGATGCTCGGCCAAACATCCGTGTCCACGGCTGGCGCAGAAGGCCCCCGCCTTGGGTGAGGGGCCGCGGCCATTTTATAGCGGAGAGCACCCGGCTCTAATCAGTCACGGCTGGAGGAGAAGATTTATCCCTCGGTTTGGGCTCCAGGGCGATTAGACGTCCTCGCGCGGCGAGCGGGGGCCTGCGGATCCGGCCGCCTTAACGCTCCATCTCGCTCTCTGATAAATGTCACGTAACGGTGGCGGATGACCAGCCCCCCCCCCCTCCCAACACGGGGCAGCTGCCCGTCCGTCCCAACAGCCCGGAGCCAAAACATCATCTGTAGACGCCGAGGAAGCTCGGACTCTTCTGGAGCGGCTTAATTAAAAAGGACTTCCTGTCTCTGGTGCATATTTAACCGCGTGAGGGCGTAGCCGCCGCCTGTCCCCAAGTGGGTCACGTCGCTCGTCTTTCTTATTCAACACTTTTCACCCCTTTTTCCTGGTGTTTGCGCGAGCCTTTTTTAGCCGTCTGTCGGAGGCGGAGGCCGGGTGGACTGTTTTCGCTCCGTCTGACTTGCGGAGGACTCCCTCTCCTCCCCGCCCAGCGCCTCCCTGTCCGTGCTTAAGCATATTTTAGAGGCATCAGGGATGATCTCTGCCTGGTCAGGGAGCCCTTTCATGGCATTGTGTGCTATGAAAGAGCCATCTGCGTCAGTGGGAGAGATCATTATCAGACACGGGCTGAACAGAGGGAGACGGCGGGAGGCAGAACCCGAATGCTTGTTTTGACTCATCGCCTTACATCACCACCTTTATGCTAATCCATATTTAATTAGAATTTCTTCACCCCCCCCCCCGATCATTTACCTTTCCCTGCTTTTTAAAATGATGCAGACGAAGGGAAGGGCATGAGTAAGAAGGTAGTGATGTTGACAAGGGATTACTATTAATAAGCACAGGAGCGGAGGGAAGGTAGAAGGAGCAAGGGCTCTTGGGACGCGGCTGCTTTTCATTTTATTAATTGGATATTGCAATTCAAATCCCATCCATCACCTCTGAAACAATAACCTGTCTTGATCCGCAGCGCCGCGTGGTGACATTTAAGTCGGCGTGTTGTGTGTGTGTGTGTTTTTTTTTTTTTTTGTTGTTTTTGCGACGCTTGTTGAGAACCGGCGGAGTAATGAAGAGCGTTTGGGACGGCGATGAAGTGACAGCCCGGTGGAGAAGGGCCTGATCAGCATTCATCAGGTGCTCTTCAAGCTTTTAGTGGAAACGATGATCACGGAACTTTCCACTCCGTTAGCCTCAAATAAACGCCGCCCGCTCCCCGCCGTCGGAAAACGTCTTAGGATGACTGACTTTTCATCAGATCCTTTATTAGAACCCAAAAGCTGTGATTTCCTTCTGTTGGGGGATGATGAAGGCCTGCCGGTGCCAACAACTGCCTCCATTTCTTCCTCCTCATTTGGATAATGAACATTTCAGCGCGTTGAGAAGAATGACGCTGGAAGGTCACTGTGAATTCCAGCTGTAATAATTAGATTTTTTTTTTGTGTGTGTGTGTCAGTCTTTGCCGCTGAGCTCACCTCCAAAGAGGAACAGCTCGTACAAGTAGTTCATCTGAGCTCCCTGAATCGTCGTCAGGCGTCTATTTTGCCCTCGCTCCGGTCGGCCTTGCACAAGTATCATTCATCACTTGGTTTTTCTGGCTGTGTGCACCAACATGCATTCAATCTTAGCTCGAGTGACAGTCACGCCCCAAATGAGCTGTCTGGAAAAACACTGCGCCCCCCCGACACACACACACACACACACAGATGCATCTCGGTGAGTGTTGGTACAAAGCCAGAGCCTCTTCCATTCGTCGTACACACGGGCGGTGACTCTGGGAATATCTTCCATCCTTCCTGAGTCGTCTGCAGTGATTGACTGACAGCCGCGCAGGCATCTGCATTCCGTGTGACACAGCGTGACATCCGAATGTTTTCCAGCTCAGGCTTCTCATACATTTTAACAAGCCCCCCCCCCCACTCCTGTGTTTGTTTCCATCCAGAGAGGAATCCCCATCGGGCAGTTCTGCAAGGACTTCAACGAGAAAACCAAGGAGCTGAAGGAGGGGATCCCTCTCCCAATCAAGATCCACGTGAAGGTGGGTCTGCTGGTATTCCCGGTGTCACCCGCGGCCGACCTCCTCACGCCTGGTAACCCAGACGGGCAGCGCCGCCTCACCCGGCGCCTCCATTATTCATGCCCTCCAACTGGAGTAAGCCTTTCCCATTTGCATCCATTAATGAAGCGATTCCCAGAGGAGCCGGGACTCCAGAAGCACTTAGAGCGCGGAGCAGTAGGGAATTGCGCGGGGAAAGGCGGCGTAGGGAGTGTTTACACATGGCGAGCCCGAGCCGCCGCTCAATAAAGGTGTGTAACGGCGGAACGCGGGGGGGGGGCCCCTCGAGAGGTGAGGGCGCTCTCCCGCCCGTCACCGCCATCTGTTGGAGCCGAGCCCCCCCCCCCCACACACACACACACACACACCCCTCCACCGCCCTTCACGCACCAGATTAACGTTCCCCGTCTCCGCACGTGTCGCCGCGCCTCGGGGAAGCGCACCGACGTCGGAGGATCAGATAAGCGGAGGGAGGGCGCCCGGGCCGGGTTTTTAATTGCGGGGCCGGGGCTCCGGGGGGGGGCCTGTCCAAACACAACAACAATGCCACCAGCGTTAATTAACCTGCATCTCATCGTTTATCTGGATGCAAACAGACAATAACAAGATCAGGACTGCGAGGGCACGCCGGAGGCTCTGTCAGCCATTACTGTTTAATCACAGCGCTGCCGTCAGCTAAATGCTTGAATTAGCCTTAAAAATAAACCCGGGCTGAGGCCGGCCGGCGCTGCCCAAGACGTTTGGTTCGTTTTTGTTCTGGCCGTGGCCTCGTGCTAATGCTGTTTTATTGTCCCCTAAAACCTCGAATGAATCTACAGCCTCGTCCTTGTTGGGCTTAATTATTCCGTACCTCGGCGATAGATTCAACTTTTCCCTGCTTGTTTATCAGTTTGGCTTCTGAGCCGGATATCTTAAATATTAATCTTGGTCGGAGTGAAAGGCAGGATAAGTGCGGCCGAGGACAGGTTTGCCCGACCTTCGTCGCCGTGGTAACTCCACAGGTTTCGCGGACGCAAAAACGTGCCGGGTTTGGCGTCCGAGCTTCCGAGCTCCTCCCACTTCTGGTGTCTCCGCAGCCCGACCGGACCTACGACCTGAAGATCGGCCAGCCCACCGTGTCCTACTTCCTCAAGCAGGCGGCGGGCATCGCCAAAGGGGCCAGAAAAACAGGTGAAGCCCCGCCGCCGCCGCCGCCATCCCCTCGCCCCACCTCGGTATCGGACACACGTCCGCCCCGCCATCCGTCCAGTGATGTTCTATTCATGTCGGGGAAGGACGGCAGAAAGAGAATTATACATTTTTACCTCTCTGTGTAAAGAAACTTCCAGCCTGGCTGCAGCTAACGCCGCCCCCACCAGCTCGCTCTCCTCCCTCTGAATTGTGCTTTGATTGTTTTTCTTTTTCCTTTGATGTCCTGTCGCGATCTGTAATCTGAACCCCTCTGTGCGTGAAGGCCACGAGACGGCGGGGATGGTGTCTGTCAGGGCCGTGTATGAGATCGCCCAGGTCAAAGCCCAGGACGAGTGCTTCAAGATGAGGAACTCCTCCCTGGAAACGGTCGTCAGATGCATCATCGGCTCCGCTCGGTCGCTGGGAATCGAGGTCGTCAACGAGTAAGTGTGTTGGCAGCGTCGACCAGGGCCTCCTGTAACCAGGGACGGCAGAACGATGACCCCGGGGCTGCGACTGTCGAGGGGAAGCGAGCTGACCGTGCAGCAGATGCTGTCTGGCTCCTCCCAGAGGACAGATCGGACAACAGCAGCCGGACACGAGCCCGCTCCTCCCCACTCATCCGTTCATTTAGCCTGGCAAATATTGGTCTTTCTGGTAACTACGGGCACTATTATTATTATTATTATTAATAGCAGTGATAATTGCATACAAAAGATATGCTGATAAATCTACGAGTGACGTCATCTGTCGGCCTTAATTAGACTGAGCGCGTGTGCGTTAGTGTCAGGTATCCTAATGTAATAAGACAGAACGGGATGTTCTGTCCTGAATTAACAGCGGTCGTTGTGTGTTTGCGCCACGCAGTGCGTGAAAATGAGGATATAAAGGGGATTGCTGCGACATCAAACGGCACATTAAAGCCGACGTTCAGATAAAAAGGCGTTTAGAGACGAGCTGGTGGCATTGAACTCTCGAACACACACTCGGGCGAGAGCTGAGAGACGTTTTTAATCCGCAGCCGGAGTTTAAGTTTGTTTACTTCCGCGGAGGTTGGCGCTGTTTGGGAGGCTTGAGCCGCAGAGGTGACACGGGAGCGCCTCACCAAGAGCGCCTCTTTGTTCGTGCGCGGCTGCGCGCCCCCGTCGCTCTTTGATTCGGAACCACTTCTGCTCTCATTATTTTCAGTTATCGGCTCTTTTTTTCTGCCTCCACGTTTCCACACTCAAACTCCAGAGCCTCTTCAATTAAAGATGCCGCACTCTCCCCGATATCCTTGCGCACTTTCAAGTGCCTCCCGCAGCTGCCGCTCCCGCGTTAGTGCGTGTGCGTGTGCGTGTTTCGAGCGCCTCTGACAGTCGGCTTTCTCTCCGGGTTCTCGGTCGGTCTCACCCCCGTGTGCCGGGTCTCGACCCGAGTGCACAGACCCCCCCCCCGGGGACTGAGTCCGGCTCTGTCTCCCCTCAGCCTGTCCGCGGAGGAGTACAGGGTCTTCCTGGAGCACAGGGAGCAGGAGCTCAAGGCCGACGCAGCCGCCGCCGCAGCCGCCGAAGGCTCCTCCAAGAGGAAGTGACCCCCCCCACCACACACACACACACACACACACGCACACACACACGCACACGCACACACACGCACGCACACACGTTTTGCTGTCTCAGATTAATAAACCGCTTTCTTGTGATCTGCTTTCCTGTCCTTATTTCCATTTGACAGACACGCGTCGATGACAAACACCGACTCTCCTGGTTAAACTCATCCGATTATAAAGTCTGAAATAATAATCTGTTAATAAACCGGAGGCATTAGGCGACAATTAAGCTTCTCGTCTAAACAACTTATGCGCAACGAGGCAAGAAATACATATTATTATCATTATTATTATCATCATTATTATTATTATTATTATTATTATTATTATTATTATTATTATTAGGACATCCTCAATAATTGATGGCGTTTGAAAGGGGGATGATTAAATAAAGTGGTGCGGGGTGTAAAAGCTGGATGTGCCTGCAGGGGCCTCCCAGGTGTGTGTGGACGTTCTGATCAAACCCGCTTTTAAAATAGATGAGAACGACGATGATTCATTTCCAGCGGTGGAATTGAAAACATTTTCGGGTCAGACCGTCGTGAAGGACTTTTATTAAACTGTTGGAATGAAAAGAGAAGCCTCCTGGAGGGGCTCCTCCGAGGGAATTTTATTTGGTACCCCGGCAACAACCCCCCCCGTCTGCGAGGCGGAGAATATTTATGACCCCCTGTGTTTCATTTCATCTGGGCTGAGCTAATGAAACTGTAATCTCGTGTCTTGGAAGGATTTGTACATGCAGGCGTTTGATGTTATTATCTATTATTAAACCTTCTGGAAGCTGTTTGGCTTCCGTTCAGGTTGCGCAGATGGTTTCTTGTGGACGTGACACAGTTTTCAGCTACCTGTGGCGAGCTGCAGGTATTGATTATTGAGACTGCCACAGGGCAGCTCGATAAGCCAGCTGGACTGAAAGTGGACGCAGACAGTATAGAATCGCAGCATTCTTTCCCATTTACAAGCTGATTCTGTCGTTTGGGTAGAAGGAATCTCGGGATTCTTGATATTTGGTGGAATAAATCAAAATAATGCTCAAAAAAGGTGAAATTACTAGTTGATATTGTGACACCAAATGATGAATTATTCCTGCTTAAATTTGGAATTCTGAATGAATTGGGTCACGCTTTAGTCAGACTTTTAAAATGTGAGCCCATTCCTTATTCACTTTGGTTAAAATAACCTTTTTTTTATAAGTTTAAAATTTCCTTACACCGGTGTTTTTCGGGGCTGCAGTGCGCACATTCGCCGCACGGTGGCAGCAGCTCCCCGCGCAGCGCCGCCTCCTCGCTGGCGCTGCAGCGCCGGCAGAACAAAGGCTTTTCCGTGCACAAAACCTTCACCCTGCCTCCACATTCACGTCTAACTGTACATTCTGTGCTTACAGAATACACGACGCACAGATGCAGAGCGGGGGTGAAGGTGGACGGCATTCAAATGCGCACAAAAACCAACCCTTTCCCTGACGCGCAGCAACCAGATTTATATGTCTGTGAAGGTTCTCAGTCCAGATTTATATGCATTTGCGGCGCGTTCTGTGGTTCCTCTGTGGTGATTTCGGTTTACCCCAGTTTGCCTCACATCCACCTTTACTGTACCTCCTAATTTTAGCATCCCCTCACCCTTCACTTGCCTCCTCCTCCTCCTGCTCCCTCCCTCTCCATCCCTCCCCTCTCTGATCTTTCTGAATGGAGGCTGAGAATAAACAGGAGGCTGTTTCACTCAAACAGGAATGCCTATATATGGACTCTTACACCACACCGAGCTGTGACAGAATCGCAGGTACACAAGTGGGCAACTGTGATTTGTAAAGAGCGGTGGCGGTGGAGGCATATGCCTACTATAATGCGTGTACGTGCATCATCCAAAAGTGGGAGGCCAACTCTGTGCACATGCGCACGCAAGGAAAAAAAAAAAAAAAAATCCCTCAATGCCAAGAGTGTGCGTCAGTCTGAGTCAGATAGTGTCTCATTCTGTCTCGTCATGTGTGTGCGTCAGTGCTGTTGCTGAGCGAAAGTAGCTCCAGGGGAAGAAATGGAGGGGAGCGTGCAGGGAGGGAGGAGGCAGGGAGGAGGCAGGGACGGCGGTGATGATGCCCACGATGATGCTGATGATGATGATAATGATGATGACGAGGGAGGAACGAGGGGCTCGAATGTGACGACACGATTTCATCAGCCGCATTAAGTGCACTTTAATATAAATGCATTTGTAAGACAACCAAATACACTTATAAGCAACACAATAGAACACTGGTCCACAATGTCCATTCTGCAGGAAAATATCTAGAATATAGTCCATCTTGTGCAATAAAAATCTTTTTTTTACAGACCAGGAACAGTAACATACAAATGTACAAATGTGTACAATCTCTCTGAAAAGAACATATGCCTATATCCACAGACATAATGCATATGCATTAACATCTTTTTCAAATATCACACGTACAATATAATAACTTTACACATGTATAATAACTTAGCCTTTAAAAGCTAGAACGTAGGAATCAATCCTTTACTTGACCGTAGACAACTCTACGTGAGCATGTCGACACCATGGGAATAGTACCATTCTCAACCCGTGTCGCTTGGTAACTGAATAGAAATAACACCAATCCCTATTTTCATTTTTTAAAACAAAACCTTTGAATTCTAGCCCCTCTCAAAAAAGAAGAATTGCTCATTCACATAGTCAATTGTGCCTCACTACACCGCACTCCAGTGGAGCATCAATGTAAACGTCCATGTTGAAAATGGACTTAGTAAAGAGTTCAGAGTTCAGCGGGGGGGGGGGTCGGGTGGGGGGGTCCAGGCATGCAGGAGCTGCTGGAAGCTGCTAGCATTGCAAATATTGATGCCGCAACAATATTCAGCCGACTGCAGTCAGGCCGAGGGGCCCCGGGGGGGGATGGGGGGGGGGCACATTCAGAGTTTAATGTACAGTACGAGGAAACGATCCGAGCTCCGGCAGACGTCCAGACGGTTTCCTGTTCGGTGTTTGTTCCGGCAAAAAGCGGCGGAGGCCTTCGGCGGTCTTGAGACCCTCGGGTGCCGTGGCCTCTTCTCGGGTTCCGGCCGGGGGGCGCGTCGCGCTGGTGCGCGCACGGAACGTTAAAGGTCGGAGCCAGCAAACTCAAAGCTCAAAGTATCCCCGGTGGATTCACGGTCCCCGCGCCCAAATGTCAAATAAACCTGAAATGCGACTCGCGGTCGGTTCGCCGACCGCTCGAATCGTGTGCAGATCAACTTGTAAACATTCGACTCTGAGTACGTTTGAGGTTTGGGTTCGCGCCGCTGCACGTCGGGGGCCGACGCGCGCGAGCACGCGTCCCTCCGGAGCAGCGGGGGGAGAAAGACGTTGTTGTGTCGTCGCTCAGCACAGGTTTTTCACTACGAGTGAATACGAACGCGCGTCTGGAGGCTAAACGGCGCTTACAAGTTCAGAGAGGTTCCCCTGCCTGATGGTGTCTGAAGCTCGGGTCACAGAGAAGCTGAGGGGAGCCCCGGGGGCCCCAGCCGACCGGGTTCGGGGCCCCCGGGGCTCGAGGAAATGTTGCACCAGGTTTGAGTCAGATTACCGAACAAAAATATCGAGCCGATCTTTGTTCTTCGGAGACGAGTAGGAGTTAAAGTCCTCAAGTCGTATATACATCATGTATATTTATACATTTAATTATTTTTCACTTTTCAGTAAAAGGGGCTCCACAAAATATGACAATATGCCATACTTAATGAAGTAAGTCACAGACTTATTTTAGAACGGAGGAACACTTCCACTCCCATCTGAAAGACAAGAAAAGAGGGAATTAGCGAGGCTGCTCTCCCAGGGAAAAGGGGGGTGGGGTGAAAAGGGGGCGGAGTCTCACCTTTGTGGAAGCACTGTGGCGATGGATGACATTGGAGTTGATACAACTCAGGTTGTTGCCCTAAGCCAGGGGCGATAGAGGCACCTGCCCCAAACATGGGTTCCAGGACGGCCAGTTCCTCCAGGAGGGACTGAGAGCAAGACACAGCGGGCGGGGGGGACCTGATGGGCGTGGAAGCAGCGGAGCTGGGGGAGGCGGTGAGGACGAGGGGAGGGGACCCCGGGATGGAGGAGCACGAGGACACGGGAGATGACGGCACCTCGATCTCCATGGCTTCCTCCGCTGGGCCCCCCCCCTTCCACCTTCGCCCCGGCCTCAGCGGCCGCGGAGGCCCCGCGCCCGGCCGTGGGGATACATTGCGCCGATTGGACGCTACAGAAGTGGCCCGCCCCCTCGAACGGGGAGGGTCGGTGCCAGCAGACCGGGGTCTGGGGGGAGATGGGGCTGGAGGGGGCGGGGGAGGCGGAGGGAGGCGGGGAGGAGAGGCAGTCGGACTGGGGGGGCGCCATGCTGTCGTGGAAGAGGGTGTCTATGATGCTCTCTTCAAACAGAGAGTCGTCGTCGCTGAGGAAGATGGGGGCGTCCAGGCCCCGCCACGCTTTGATGGGGTACGCCTCCGCGTGCAGGCGGAGGGGGTCGTCCTCGGCGGCGGGGGACATGAAGGGGGAGGGCGGGGAGGAGGAGGGCGACATGGAGGAGGGAGAGAGCTTGGAGAGGAGGGGGTCCAGGTAGAAGCCCTCTGCCAGGGAGCTGATGTGCTGGGCGATCAGGGAGATCTCCGCCCTCTCCTTCTCCCGCTCCCTCTCCAGGGAGAAGAAGGACAGGCAGGGCTGCTTCCCAGGGGACGCCTCGGGGGTCAGGAGCCCCTCGGGGGGGGGCACTGCAGGGGCCCCAGGGGGACGTCCACGTACAGCGGACCCCGGACCTCGGGCAGGGTCATCACCGTGCAGTCGCCGTCCCCGGGGCTGTCGGGCGTGGGGGGCAGCTTCTCGTACAGGGTGCTGCTGCAGGCGTCGACGGAGAAGAGGAAGTCGGTGGACAGGGAGGGCAGCGAGAGCGGGGGCTTGGTGGAGAGCGTGGTGGGCGGGGCGGGGCTGGAGGTGGTGGTGGGCGGGGCGGAGGAGGAGGAGGAGGACGCGGCGGGGGCCAGGGAGGTGGAGGCGGTGGCGGTGGTGGCGGAGGGCGGGGGCGTGGTGGTGCCCGTGGGGTCGAAGCTGAAGAGGGGCTCCCCGAACGGGAAGCTGGCCCCGCCTATCTGGGGGGTGTAGGGCGGCGTGCACACGAACTCTTTGGTCTGCTGCGCCTGCGAGGTGGGGACGGGGGGCAGGGGGAGGGGGAGGGCGGGCAGGGGCGGGTCCAGCTGGAAGGACGGCGGCAGGAGGATGTTCTGCGTCAGAAAGTCCAGGTCTGTCACCGTTTCCACGGTGACCGGAGTGGGAGAGGAGGGGCTCTCTGTCGGCTGCTGCTGGAAGAAGCTCTCCTCCTCCAGGGAGGAGATGCTGGAGCGGGGGTCTCCCTCCAGCTGCATGGCCTCGGCGGCGGAGCTCCCCCCCGGCTCGTCCGAGGAGCCCACGCTGCAGCCCGCCGTGCTGAAGTCGAAGGACTGGCCCGACAGCCCGCTGCTGCCCGGCGTGAACACCTGGTCCGGGCTGGACAGCGTCTCGGGCGACTGCAGGCTCAGGCTCTCCTGCTGGGGGGCTCCGGCCCCCAGAACCAACGTCAGCTGGTTCTGCTCAGCGCTGAGCTGCTGACGCACCGCCCAGGCCTCAGACTCGCTGCAGGGAGGGAGGAGGAGGAGGAGGAGGAGGAGGGAGGGAGGGAGGGAGGAGGAGGGAGGGGGTTAGAATCACGGCTCTCTCTGTGAATCGCCGCTCCGCCTTCAGCGTGATGGAGTACCTGATGATGTAGTTGCTGCTGCTGATGGGGATCTCTCCGGGCTGCAGCTGGAGGACCATGTAGAGCCAGACCCACGACTGGTCCTGGGCCTGCACCCGCACCACCATCTCAGCTCGGCCCTCCCCTCCGTCCCTCACTGTTCAACAGTCACAGAGTTGGCGTCAGCCCCGGGTCCTATTAATCACCGCAGCCCGCGGCTGCGTGGACGGGCCGGTGGGAACAATGCGCGCGTGGGCCACCGGACGGCCGTAACCGTTGGTTACGCACGCGCGTGAAGAGTCTACTCACATAGGCTGCGGTGCTGGGAGGAGGCGTGCGACAGATCCTGTGGGTGGATGAGGCCGTACCAGGAGCGGGAGCTCAGAGCTGTCACATCAAAGCCCAGATAGGCGCTCACGCTGTGGGGGGGGGTGGGCGGTGAGTTAGGGCGGGGTCGTTTTTGGAATCATCTGGTGTCGGGGGCGCGACAGACGGAGACGGAGTGAGCTCACCTGTCCTGGGCGCTCTGCAGCCTCATGTCCCGGGCGTGCTGCGAGTGGAAGCAGGCCAGGAACAGGTTGGCCTCGGCCTGGGGGGGGGCGGAGGTGGATTCCTTTTCCGTCCCGGGGCCGGAGCGGGCGGGGTGGGGGGTCGAGGGGGCAGCAGAAGCACACCCAGATGGGGTTGGAGGTCCAGTAGGAGCTGGCGGCGGAGGGCGGGGAGAGGCAGCGGGCTCGGATCAGGACCAGCTTGTTGCCCGTGCTCTGCCTCCTCACTGACTTGGAGGTGTTGAAGCGGCAGCGGAATAAGCGGTCTGCGGGGGGGAGGGGGGGTCAGCGCGATGGGCGAAGCGGGCGTCCGACATCTGCCAACATCGGGCGTGCGCGACTGACTTACCCATCTCCAGAGATGTGGATGTGGACAGGTTGGTCCTTGTGATCAGGTGATCGGAGGTGTCGATGATGTCGTACACGCTGTCACCCTGCGCCACCAGGTCCACCTGGAAAAACCAGCAGAGTCCCCCATTGTTCCCAGAGCCTGTGGAGGTTCGGGATCACCGCAGGCAGGCGAGGCCGGCTTCTGGGACTCACCATGGAGTGCCCGAGGTGCTCGGAGACGCTGTCGGACAGGTAGAGCAGCTTCCCTTCTCCCGTCACCAGCATCAGAAACCCGGGCAGCGCCTGCATCAGCTCCGACAGCTCGTGGAGCGACAGGAACCCCGCGCCCTCCTGCGCCCCGGCGGCGGGCTCGCTTCCTGGGAACAAGAGTCGGGTCCGTCAGTTCAGCCGAACCGAGCCCGAATCGCCGCCGGATCCCCGCAGCAGCGTCCGCAGCGCGCTTCAGCACCGCGGACAGCGACGCGGCCTCGCCGGCGACGCGCCGCCGCGTTCAGCACCGCGGACAGCGACGCGCGCGGCGACGCCGCTTCATCAGCGACCGACCGATCGATCCATCGATGGATCGATCGGTCGGTCGATCACCCTCGACGGGGATTTCTGTGCAGGCAGCGGCCCGCGGCGCCCCCCCCCAACCCCCCCCCCCGGCACACTTGTTGATCCGGCGGTGTCTCTGCGGCGCCGCCGCATCAACAAGTCGTTTTTAAGCGTCGCGTCGCGTCGCGTCGCGTCGTCCGTCGGCGCGTTCCTTACCGTGAGTGAAGAAGACGGATTTCCTGGTGTACATGCAGGCGAGGGACATGATGTGCAGGTACGAGAGCCGCGCTTTGTCTGCGTCGGATATCGGCAACAAGTCCTTCAGGTTCCGGATCTCGGCGTTGATCTGGTCCCGTCGCGCCTTGGACGCGCCTTTGGTCGAGCGGTACATGGCGGCCGGGGGGGGGCGGCGGGCGGTCGCGAGTTGGTCCCGGTCCGGAGAGTTGGGTGAGTTGTGAGCGGAGTGCGGCTGGAGGCTTTGGGCCGCGGCGTGCGCGTCTGGATGTGTTCGGAGGAGGAGGAGGAGGAGGAGGAGGAGGCGCTCTGCGGTCCCGTCACTGGACGGTCATCTCGGTCCGGAGAGCCGCGTCAGAACCTTCCCCCGTCCGGCGGAGCTGCTCCACAGCGTCCAGCTCCGGTGGCCGGTCGCCCGCTGGATGTCTGTCCGCCTCAGGAGCGCAGGTGATGGGCGCCGTCTCTCGCACTGAAGCCCGGAACCCGTAAATCTGGTTGAGGGACTCTGCTCGCAGGTGACTTATATAGCCTGGGACTCCGCCGGAGCAGGGGGGCTCCCGGCGCACCGACTCCGACGTAAAAGGGAGGGAGGGGGGAGGAAGCGAGCGGGAGGGGTGAGGAGCGCCGATCCGCCTCGCATCAGCCTGAGCGGCGCCGAGGCTCCCCCCTCCCTCCCCCGGTGCCCGCTCCTTTCGGTGACTCTCGCCCGACGTCAGCTCTCCCCTCTACTCGCTGATGACGTCGGGACGAGATCGGGAGCTCCGGCGACGCAAAAAGCCCGATTTGGACAAAACCGAGTAAGGGGCGGGGCGTGCGTAAAACGTAAACGGAGTCACCGGACTCCGGTGTATTTGACGATGGGGAGGGGGGAGGGAGGAGGGGGGAGGGGGGGTGAGGAGGAGGGGTTGAAGGAGGGAGGGAGAGGGGGGCGCGGGGCTGCATACTAAGGAGGTCTCTGTGTTTATATGTCTGACACCTGAGCGCTCGCGTCCGCCGCGGAGCTGGCAGGAGGAGCCCGGTGGATCCGCTTCGACCGCCGAGCGACACCGACGGCTCCGGGGGGGTGGATGGGGGGGTGGATGGGGGGGAGGATGGGGGGTGGAGGGGGGGAGGGTGCGTTCTCACGCCGTCTCCGCGTCGCCTTTTATGAATGAGCGTCAACCGAATCCGTAATGAATGGACCGCGGACCCCCCGAACGCTCGCGTCGAGGTGCTCGTGCTGCGTCTCGGACGGCCGCGTGCGTGAGTTCACGCGCACGGAAAACGAGGTGCGGGACGTTCGCGCGTCCGCTCGTGACGCCTCTCGGTCGCTGATCATCTCACAAGCTCCCGATTAACGACGAAACAGACCCTTTTGAAGGACGAATGTAAACATATAAACATAAACATAAACATAAACATAAACATAAATATAAACATAAACATAAACATAAACATAAATATAAACATAAACATAAACATAAACATAAATATAAACATAAATATAAGCATAGATATAAATATAAACATAGACATAAACATAGACATAAACATAGATATAAATATAAATATAAACATAAATATAAACATAAACATAAACATAGATATAAACATAAATATAAACATAAATATAAACATAAATATGCTCGTGTCAGCCAATGGTGAAAACGCACGCGCACAGCCGGCGTTCCCAGTATGAGACTGGGACCAGCGTCACACACCAGCAGCCTCGCGCGCGTCACGGCGGCTTCAGAAGCTGCGTCCAGATTTGAACCAAAGCCAGACCCGTGTGACGCGCGGCCCCGGGCGCGCTCCCGCGAACCCGCCTCGCGCGAGGCAGCGTCGCTGCTGCTAAAGATAGAAGCCGCAGGTGACCGACTCGCGGAGCGGGGCGCGCGCCCCCGCACCCGCGCCCTCGCCCCGCATCTCGTCTCCCCCGAAATAGACCTGAAGGGTGCGCACCGCGCGCGCGCTCCTCTTACGGCCGCGCGTGCTGCACGTCTGAGCGAAAGACGGCCTTTAATGATGAGACGCGGCGCGTTTTTAAGGTGTTTGGCGGCTTTTTTTTTTTTTTTTTGTCCAGAAACGCCCGTGAGAGACAGATGTGAGCGGCTGTTTCTGTCCGCGCGCAGAGGAGACCTGCTGGATGAATCACCCCGCAACCGGCTGGAGAGCCGCAGATTTACTTGCTTCTGTCTCTGATTGTCTGCTTTGTATTCTGTAATCCGGGCCAAACTGCTCGTGCCTGTGTGTGTGTGTGCGTGCGTGTGTGTGTGTGTGTGTGTGTTTACATCTCATATTTCTTACTGGATGACTCAGCCTTCTCCTCCTCTTCCTCGTCCATGGCTGTATTTCACCACTAGCTCGCCCGGCGGTGACCCAGAAGGCCCCGCCGACCTGTTCCGAGCCACTCCGGTCCAGGCCAAAGTTAACCCGGAGTCGATGTTTGAGGCGCGAAAACGAGGGACGCGAACTTGTCGTCTCTGCCGCGCATCAGACGTGTGAGCAGCACCAGAGCAGAGAGAAGGACATCACACACCCATCTGCTGCTGGAGCTGGAGCCGTGGCGCGTCGCCCCGGTCACACTCATCCTTCCACCTCTATTCTGGGCGCTCCTTCATCGGCTTTAATTGCTCGGAGAGTGTGTGAGAGGGATTCACGATCTCTGCTCTCGGGCGCCGCTGCCGTGACCTCTGGGCCCGGCTCGATTGGACCACCGCGGTCACGCAGGGGTGACGAGAGGTTGTCGGAGGTGAAGAGCGACGTGAAGGTTTCTTTAGATTTCTACACCAACATACAAATCAGTGCTCTGCTTCCCTCCGCTGTCAGACATCTGTAGAGTGTAGAGTGTGTGTTCTGGGTCCTGATGGAGCGTCTGAGCCTCGGTGAAGTCTGGACTCCATCTCACGCCTTCTTCAGCAGATTTTCCAGGTAAACCAGCAGCTGGTCCCCTTTTGCTCAAATAAAACACCTCTCTGAGGCGACACTCAGCTTTTTCTGGATTTTTCCTCAGTTGATGCTCCCATCTGATGGTCTTTATGCAACCCCCCCCCGAAAACACTCAGAGTTGTGTTTCTATTTAAATGCAGCCGCTGTCTCGCGCCATCCCGGACGCAGTGTCTCCATGGTCGCAGTTGTCATGATAATTCCCGCCATTATGAGAGCCGGATGGCGTTGATGTCATAGGTGGGAGGCAGAGAGGGACATGGCAGTGAAGAGCGAGGGGGTCGTGGGCATGAGTACCCAGTCTCCCTGACAGCAAATGGACTCAAATGAATCCAATTAGTGGCCGTCTTTGTGCCAGCAACTAGGGTTTGTCTCAACGTTCAATGTGGAGGCTCAATTAGTCTTATAACCCTCTTTATGCATCACGCATGCAGCCGCATTAACTCTCTCATGCAGCACGCTCCAGAACCCACGGACTTTGGCGTCTTGGTTCTATAACTCCCTCATTTGTTATTCATCAGGGGGGGTCGTGAGAGCATGGGTGGGAGCGTCTGCGCCGGGTTTCCAGATGTTTGCGGGGCTCAGACTTGCGGCGCTGACGTGTTTTTATGTGATTCTGAGGTTCCACCGTCCAAAACTCTCCGGCCCAACGATGGGGGGGGGGTCAGACGAACCTGAGGACAATCGGGAAATCCATTTTATCAAACCCCATCAAAAATAAAAGGTGCAAATGTGTGTTTAAATAACCAAATTCTTCTTCTCTCTTTGCGGTGGTCTTCTCCTTCACCCGCTGATCCGCTCACACAGGTTCGCTCTTCTCCGTCGTCCTCTTCACTCACTCACTTATTCAGAGTTATTCACCAACACTTCTTCTCTGTGATTCCACTCAGCAAGCAGATGCACAATGTGCAGGAACACTCTTTCTCTCTCCCTCTCCTCACACACACACACACACACACACGCACACACACACACACACACACACACACACACACACACACACACACACACACACAGTAACAGTGTCCAACAGGTGTGACTTTCACAGGTCTGGCCGTTGGCTGACAGAACGAGGGATGAGCAGCATGTTCCTCCACAACCTTAGTCATCACGATGGAGAGAACAGAGAGGACGGATCATCGGGGCGGCGAAATGTCAACATTTGTACCGAGGACGAGAGGTGATGGATTATCTCAAATGTAAATGAGAGACCTATAAATACGAGGGTATTAATGTCAGCACACACACGCATGTGTGTGTGTGTGTGTGTGTTTTAAATACTTCGCTTGTCGTTTTTTTTTTTTTTTTTTGCACCCAGAGACTCAAGGTCTGCACTTTGCTTCTTGAAAGGAAGGAGCTAATCTGTCGCCTAGCAACATCTCCCACTCCTGCAACAGAGCGAGAAAGAGCGAAAGACGAGGAGCGAAGAGGAGAGTCGGCGAATTTGAAGAAGAAAACGCTCCTTTTGGGGACACCAACAGGTAGATGGGTGCTAGTGAGACGTGGCGGAGCGGCGCCCGTGAAAGGTCGTGGGGGTCAATACCGACCCCCCCCACACACACACACACACACACACACACACTTATTTACGTTACAGACGAGTGTTATTAGTGTTGTTACACTTTTTCCATATTGCACGATTGCTGACATTTGTCGAGGAGCTTTTTGTACACGGGCGCGCGAAAGAGCACGGAACTGAAATAAGTGCAGAAAAATAACTGAAGCGTGAACCGCTGATACGAAAAGACCTTCGTACTGAAAGAAAAAATACGGTTAGTTATTTTTAGCAGGCTGTAAAATATGGCCTTCATTCCGTCAAGTGTGCGGAGATGTAGATGGAAAGAAGGAATGGGGAGCGAGAGAGGCCGCGTTTACGTGCTGCGTTCTTCTGAGTTGTGTCGGGATCTGAGCGACACACGCAGGGCAAGAGCTCGAAGGCGAGACGATAAAGCTCCAAAGATTCTCCGAGATGACCCACCATTTCCAACGATGTTTATTATTACAGACGTGACTTCCACAAACTTCATTTCAAACTTCAGGATTTACGTAGAGAGTTAAACGCTCATCACAAGGTGGATCAAAGCAGCAAAAACATCAAGGCTCAACATTCAGAGGCAGCATTTGGGGGGAGGAAAACACCTTTTTTGGGTGATTTCCCACCAGGTTCCGTCTAAATCTGAAATCTGGAAGCTTCTGTCTTTGCGATGACTCATAATTTACCCACAATGCACATTGTTAGAGACCCTGTGTTGAGGTGTGTGTGTGTGTGTGTGAGTGGCATTAACAGCTCTCCCCGCAGTCGCGGCCTGAAGTCTGGATAAAAGCAGCGTGCGGCTCCACACTAGGTGGGGGTGCGCGTGTTTACCGCCTGTTTAGTGCCTCAACTTCGAGCTCCGTATGGAGCCCGTCAGACTCCATCCTGAGAACGCCAAGCGTCCAAACGCCCACGCGCGCGGCTCCGCCCACACTCCTCCTGCTCCATCCACCACTCCCTGCCTCCTCCTCTCAGCGCGGGCTTTGTGCTCCGGTAGCCTTGTGCTTTTTCTCTTTTCAATATCCAGGTTATTTTTAGCCGCAGGACGGGGCTGAGGGACTCTTTATTTCCTCCACAAGAGCCCTTCAATTGCGTTCAGAGGTCTGCGTCTCGCCAAGGCCCCTCCATCGAGCGCGGGGCTCGGCCACAATGAACTCCGCAAACGGCCCAGCCGCTTCAGAAGAGGGTTGGGGGGGGGCAACGGGGCCCTTCAAGGACAACGTCGGCATGGCGACGCAGGTGAGACATCGGCGCCGCAAAGGAAAAAGTTCCTGCGTCTGAGTCGGAGCTGTTGCCATGGAGCAGCCCGCTGCTCTCAGGCTACTGTACAGTGAAATACCAGCACAGCCCCCCCCTCCATTAAGTTGGTACTGATGCGGGGTTGCCATGGTGACACGGCGTGGAAGCGCTAACAGCAGATCCTTCATTAAGACCCCCCCCCGTCAGAAAGCCCTCGTCCGGGTCCGTCCGCGGTGTTTACACGTGCGTGCGCGCGTACGGCGTGTGTAAACGCCGCGCGCTCGGGACGAGGTGTTGCGTAACGGGAGCAGAGAGAGCGGGGGGGGGGGAGAGGGGCAGATGTCCCGCCCCCTCCCCTGGACCCCCCCCCAAAGGTTCATGATTGATAGACAAGCCCCCGAAGCTCTGAAGGTTTCTGATGCTACGATAGTTTACAGAGACAAAGGTGTCCTCCCCAGTTTGGATTGTTAGGATTGGAATCACCTGCAGCATCTGGGAGGGGGGGTAGTGGGGGGGGTGTAGTGGGGGGGGGGGTGTAGTGGGGGGTGTAGTGGTGGTGGTAGTGGTGGGGGGGTCGGGATCCAGCTGTCTCTGCCCCCACAGTCATGACCCCTTCATTCATTCCTGGTATGGTCCCGCTTCATTCGGGGTCCATCCCCCCCGGGGGTGTTCACTGCCCCCCCCCAGCGTCCCCACGTCTCCGCTGCTCGTTCAACCTTCCAACGTCTCCCTTCAGGACTGAATGTATTTCAGCATAGGTCCCTTTTTTTTTTTTTTTTTTTTTTTTCGCCCCCGCGACCATAGCAACACGTTTCTTGGTAACCACGTTTACGCAACAAGTAAAGAAATGGAGGGTGGAGGATAACGTCTGGGCCGCAGCCTTATATAAATCCTCCCAAGGCCGCCGCGCTCCCGACCACCTCGTTTTTAATTAACGTCGCCTCATCGCCGGCGATGCCCTGGACCACATCTGCAGGGCAGGGGCGAGTAATCAGTCCCTCCAGAGGTGAGGGACATGCTCGCCCATTGAACCAGTAATTGAACCCACCCCCCTCGACAGCGAGCGGCTCCTGGCTTTGGACCGCCGCCCGAGCGGTTCTGGTTTGTCGTGTTCGAGGTTGTGTTGAGGCAAAGGCGGGTTCAGCTGCTCTTCGTGACTTATTTATGAAAGAGGCGCACCACTGGCGGCTTTAAACCACAAGAACGTGCTCAGAGCCGAAGGTCCGCTCTTTCAAAAGAGGTGAGCCGCAAAGGTGACCTTTGATCTTGAAGATCAAAGTCGAGGGGCCGTGTTCATGTTGCGTGACCTTGTATCACCACCCAATTACACGAGTGTGGGTCCCAAACGGGCTGCTTGGCGAGGGCCTACGCTCCCCCACTTTACGACTTTATAAATGTAGTACCTGCATTGTGGCGTGGCGAGGGTCGGAGGCCCCCGGAGCTTTTGTAGTTCAACAAGAGAAAGAGATCAAAGCACAAAGGCCTGGGGGACGGCCCGCTCATCTGCGTCCAACCACGGTTACGTCGGCCCTGTGACACAGGGGCGGTCACTGCAACAACGGGCCCCCAAACATCAAAGCTTAGGTGTTCCAGCCAACACACACACACACACACACACACACACACACACAGCCCTCCTACCTGTCCACGAGGGAGGCACCCTCCAACACGCGCTGTCCCAGGAAGGTAAAAACACACACTTCCTGAGTGAGCAGGCCCGTGTGCGTGTCTTTGTTGTTGTCTTTCTCTCTGTAGGTGTTTGCGTTGTTCTTTTTTAGTTGTTTTCGTTTACCGTTTCAACTCCCCGTCCCTCTTTCCACCCTTCACTAAAGGGGACCGAGGATCACGTCCGCACAGCTGCGCAATTATACATTTAGTTGGAAAAAAAAGTTTCCTCTGCTTTTTTTTTCCCTCCCACAGGTGACTTTTTTTTTCTAATGGAAAACCAGAGCAAATGTTGGCTCACTGAACAAATATGTTATAAAACTACTCTCCTCAGGTTGTTGCTATTCCTGGACCGCCGCTGCGGCTGTGTGGTCTACCGCCCCCTGGCGGCCGAGCGAGGTATGGCCCGATTACATAAACCGTGGCTGCGTGTGAGTCATCAGCCCCCTGTGGCCGGACAGATGGAGGTGTGTGTGCGTGTGTGTGTGTCTGTGTGTGTGTGAGAGACTGTGGGCGTGCGTGTGCGCGCGTCGGGCTGGGTGGAGCGTGCAGCGTGGACTGTGAAATGAGGGGTTTCCCCTCTCTCTCCTCCCTTTTTCTTTATTTTTTTTTTGTGGGTCAGTAGAATCTGTCGCCTCCGTTCCTGCAGCAGCAGAAACAGAAGAGAGCAACACGCTGCACGGTTGCTTTTGTGCTTTCAGGGTGATTCGGGGGGGCTTTTAATGCGCCTCGGAGCCTCAGAAATGAAACAAGGGGCCGCAGACGCAAGCCGTCATCCCACCGCGTTAATGACGGAGCTGATGAAAGTTTGGGTAGGAATGACGATGAGGGGGATGCAGAAAGAAGCGCCTACTTAACGTCAGAGGGCTGTAGATGTGTGTGTGGGCGCAGGCCAGAAGGGAGGGGGTGCTTCCCCTGGAATGCATTTTCCCCATAAACACATCGGCCACGTCCCGACCTTCAAAGACAGCCGAATAAAAAAGCGACCGACTTGTTTTCAAAGTGACCTGGAGATGAAAAGGTATAGAGTTTTATTCAGAAACAAGAGCAACACAATGAGCAACATGACAAACCTTTTTAAAAAAAATAACACACACGCACACACACACACAGTGGAGAAGAAGAAGGGTGAAGGAGTCTGGTCCGAGTGGTTTGAATCATGTGAAAACAGGATAACGTGACAGAGGCGAGCCGAGGATGTAAACAGGAAACAAACAGATTCAGTTAGCGACATGAGTCACCCCACCTGGACAGGTGAGAGGAGATCCGTCAAAATAAAAGTCCTTAAAAAAAAAAAAAACAACCCACAAAGAGATTTAAAGAACCGAAAAATGGTAAACATGGCAACAGGTAAAACACAAGGCAACAAATCTGACTGGTCTACTGCATCTGTATACCGAGTATAACGTCAGGCTTTCTCTGGATGACTAATCATGAAAAGCTACGAGTGTAACGTCACAGTGACTGGTTGACCTTCGTCAGCCATTTTGGTTTTACAGCTTCATTTTCTTTCTCTCTCTCTCTCTCTCTCTCTATCCCTCCACCCTCCTTCTTTAAAAGGTGTGCGGCCCCACGTAAATGGAGAGTCTGAGGGCCGAGCTGCTCTGGTAGGCGCCCTGGTAGCTGAGGAGGGGGTTCACGGTCACCATCTCCAGGTCCAACGTGTACTCTCTGGGCCCGGACACGGCCCGGGCCAGCACCAACATGGCGCTGATGTTGTTGATTTGCTGCGGGAAACGGAATTTGTTTTCAGCCACTGTCTTACTATCGGGGTAATTCCCAAACACAAAAAAACTAAAGATGTGAAGAGGTTTTATCAGGAGGTTAACCCATCTGAGGTGATGGAGATGATGGGCGGCGGGTCTTACTCTGATGTAGAAGTCTCCGTTTTCGTCCCCAGAGCGGATACGGAAGGTGTTGTAGGCCCCCGGGGAGACGCTGGTGGCCTGAATCTGGAAGATGTCAGACGGGACGGAGCGCTCCGACGTGATGCTCATGTAGCGGTTCACGATGGAGAAAGGCAGGTCGCGGCAGGCGGGCTTGTTGACCGGGCACACGCAGCGGCTGAGACGGGAGCAAACACCGTGAGAGTCGCAGTGTAAACAGATGTAAAACGGAGTGTCATATTTAAACATGTTTAATCAACGAATGAGGAAATAATGTATTCTACTTTCAGTATCCCTGGTATTTCTAGGGCTCATCGCCACCATACATATTATTCATCACAAGAACACAAGTTTTCCTTTGAATTTAAATGCTGAAATTGCTGAAGAGCCACTTTTCCTATCGAATTTTGCGTGAAGCAGCAGTAATTATATCTGTTTTATAGCTGGTGCAGGCAAACGCGTGCTGCAGTCCCCACGTCCGCCAGCAGAGGGAGACATCGGCGCAAGCGCGAGGAGCGGCCGAGCTTCCTTTACGCTTTTATAAACGCGCTTTTATGACCACAGGAGACCATATCGGGCCATTTTCATAATATCCCACACCTGCTGCATGTCCAACACTCTGTATTAGGTTTTCACTGCAGTGGAGCTTGTGAAAACAAAATGCTCCAAACCGGACTCATAAATGGACACTGGAGGAAAACTGGAGAGAATCCAGTTTGTACAGGAGCTAATTATACTCTGAGGTGATGGCCAGTACATATTTAAGTAATTGGGAGAGGTTGTGTGAAGGCGTTTGTTTGCGTATGAGCACACACAGGCTTTCATTAGGCGTCACTCACTTCTCAGACACTTGCACATAAGGGTCCTGGCAGCGGTTCTTGTCCACACACTGGTACCCTCCGTGGATGTTGACACAGGTCTGCGTGTCGGTGCACTGATGCTCACCTGTTTCACATTCGTTAATATCTGTGGGGGGAAAAGAAAACAACACGCAGCGTAAGATGGAGGATTTGACGGGAGGAAGGGAGGGAGTTTTATTTTGGGGAGGAGGAGGCGGAGGGGGGGGTGCTTACCCTGGCACAGCCTGGTGCCCTGCAGCTGGTATCCTTCTGGGCACACGCACGAGAACTTCCCCGGCTCGTTGACACACTGATGCTGGCACAGGTAGGTGGAGTAGCTGCACTCGTCGATGTCTGGACAGTCACGAATACGGGCGTTAGGGTGGGAGGGGCGAGCCGGGGGCCCCTGATTCTCGCCGCTCTCTCACCGTTGCAGGCGAAGCCGTCCCGCCCGAGCTCGTAGCCCTGGTCGCAGCGGCACAGGAAGGTCCCGTAGGTGTTGTAGCACCTCTGGGAGCACGGCGCGCCCATGTCGCATTCGTTCACATCTGGACAGACGGAAGACTCGGTCGCATCGGGGGAGGGAGGAAGGAATGAGGGGGGGGGGGGGGGTCACCCACCGATGCAGGAGCGGTTGTTTCCCGCCAGCTGGAAGCCGGGTTCACACTGACAGGAGAAGGAGCCGGGAACGTTGACGCAGCGGTGCTGGCAGTACCGGTACCTGCACTCATCGATGTCTGAAGCAGAGACAGGGGCCATCAGGAACCACGGACCATGGGGGGGGGGCTGTGAAGGTGAAAAGAGGGGGGCTCACCAATGCACTCCGTGCCGACCTTGCGGTAGCCATCGGGGCACTGGCAGGTGAAGGCCCCCAGGGTGTTGATGCACTCCTGGCTCGGCTGGCAGTTGTGCTCGCGCTCGCACTCGTCCACGTCTGCGGGTGTTGGGAAGGGGGGGGGTCGGACACACACCAGCACGCAACGAGGTCAGTCTTTTTCTTGGTTTCTCCCGTAAACCCCCGTCCTCAGCAGCAGCTGCTCTCTTATGAAGTCTTCCAAATTCCGCCCCCACCCCCCCGTGGACTCATATTGACTCACACCCACGCGGGCCCCGCCTCCAGGCCCTCGACACCTGCTACGGCCACCTGTCCCCTCGCAAAACGGTGACCACCGACACCAAATCTGCACCACCGGCCATGAGCAAACATGCGTAATCATCACTCATCCTGTGGCCACCTGTCCACCTCCGACCCCCCCGCCCCACCCCCCCCCAACACCGAGGTGCGGCCCGGATGCTCACCCACGCAGCTGTCTCCGTCTCCCTGCGGCTCGTAACCGGGGGGGCAGGGGTTGGGGGCGGTGGGCGTGATGGGGGGCTCTGGAGCCGGGATGACGGACGCAGAGCGGGGGAGGCACAGGTACCCCCCGTAGTGGTTGAAGCATTTCATCTCCCCCTTGCAGGCGTCTGGAATGGTCTCGCACTCGTTCACATCTGAGGGGGGCGGGGACGTTAATTGCAGCGAAACCGTGCAAGATGAAAGGGGGGGGGGGGGGGGGGGCTCACCTTTGCAGTGCTCCGTCTGAGGGTCCCAGTGGTACCCATCTGTGCATTCCTGCAGGAGAGAGGGGGGGAAGTGTGAGAATGCAGCACACAGGACGCAGACCGCTCCGAGCCAAGTCGTTGCGTAATAACGACTAGAATGGATCCCCAGCGGTGGGACATGAAAAAAAACGAGGGGGGGGGGCAAGAAAAGTTGTAACATTCCAAGAATTCTGAAGGGAACGATTCCAGATGATATCAAAACATCAGTGTGTGAATGGGAAGAGGGAGCCGAGCACTCGCTGTGGAGGAGAGGAGGGGTTGTTGGGGGGGGCGGGGGGGCACCCATCCTTACCGTGTAGGTGTCGCTTTCCGTGGGCGGCTGCGAGAAGGCCCCGTGGAGCAGCACCGACACACACACCGACACACACAGTGACACACACGCGGCCCACATACTAGCACACTGATTCTTGCGAGGCCAGACCGGAACACAGAGGCAACATACAAACACTCGTGCACTCACACCCCACCCACACACACCCACGCCCGCGCACACACACACATACACTCACGCTCACACACACACACACACACACACACACGCACTCGCGCAGCTGTCAGGCAAGTAGAGGTGAGGGCGGAGCCGTGACGCTCAGCAGCCGAGGAGAACCTGGAAGATGGAAACACACGAGAGACATGCTCAGGGTGAGAGGCATCACAGGAACAGGAAATACTTCTGATAACACAGACCAGCCCCCCCCACCCCCCACCCCCGCTGGGGATGGATTCCGCTTTGATCAGAGCCAGGGTGAGTGGAAGGAATCTCCCTGCCAGCCGACCAGCATCAACACAGCGACACGCTCCGTCCCTCCGCTCAAACCCAACGAGAGTCGACGCAGCAGAAGCTCTTCCAAAGAAAAGAGCTGATATCAACCACACATATGAAAGCCTGCAGCTGCTCCTGCATCTGTAATAACCTCGGCAGCCTCCGTGACAGAGGAGTCTCAGAGGATGCTGTAGGGGAGCATCTGTTGGGGGGGCGAGCAGAAAAATGCAGCTTTTGGTATTTAACCTTTCTGCAGTGTTTCCTTTTAAGCTTCTGCAAAAGTTCTGTTTCAAAGAGCTGTCACGGCGCCATTGCGCGTAAATCTAATCCGCTTTTTTTTTTTTTTTTCTGCGCGGGGCCAGTTTGGCATGGCCCGTAGAGTAAACACAGGTGTTAGGGTTCTGTACAGTTCATCATGTCCGACCGGGAGAGAGGGCTGCTGCTCGGTCTGGGTCAGTGGACACGAAACGCAGCAAAACATCCCCGGTTTTTACTAAAATAAAAAGTTCCGTTTGAGTGTCATAACGGATTATTGGGAACTGTGAAGGAGCTTGTTTAGTAACTCTGTGGAGCCCAGCTCATCTAAACCGTCAGCGTCTGGCTCAGATGAGCGCTGTTGACTGTTTCACGTCAGGAAAACAGAAAGCCGCAGGGCGACGCGGGCCCCAGCCCCCCCGGGACGACGCAGACCGCCTCTGACGTCTTCCAGAGCAACAACAAGGAAGTGGGAGCACGCACGCCGCTCCCTGCGTCGGCAGCTACAGACGGCAAGAATGCGGCTCGGAGCCATCCGGAGGCGCGCTGACCCTTGGCCCGGGGTCCGGGCCCTCGCCGCCCGAGGGCCGGAGGGACGCTTTGGGTGTGGTGATCAAGTGGCGGTGGACCTCTGGAATGCCCGCGGCGAGGATGTGGCCGCCACTTCCCAGCTGGGATGCCGTGCCACAGCAGTGGTTCCCAGGGTATCAGGTTCTGGGAAACCCCCCCCCCACCGCCGCCACCACCACCACCACCACCCGTGACTTTGTGTAAGACAGCAGCGCCAAACCTCCAGCCGCTGCCCCCACAGTGACTCTCCTCTGCCGGCTGCGTGGGCGGACGTCTCACATCGAGGCCGGAGCGCAGGAATTCATTGTCTGGTTTTCGAGCGCCGCCGATGTGGAGCAGCGGGGGCTCGACTGTCAAGGCCCCGTCGGGGCCCCGTCTGGGCCTCCTCAGGGCCCCGGCTGCGCAGACAGGCGGCCCCTCAGCGGTACGGGCACTAATCACCTTTGTTTGGAGCCCAGGAGAGGTTTTTCCCAGTTTTCCCCCGAATTTACAAGATGGAAACGATGGCAGAGGAGCCGACCAATCACAGGTGCGGCGGGTTCCAGGGGCCGCACAGGGGCCACAAACGTAAGTTTACACGAGAGCTGTGAAGGAGGGGAAAGAGGCGAGACCCCGGGGAGGAGATCCACGCTGGACACTGCTCATTGAAGTCGGCCCAGTTTAATGAGGAAGACGTCGGGCGGATCTTCAGAGGGACGCATGAGCACGCTGAAAACACATACAGTCGGACCACCCGCCCACACACACACACACACAACCTCCATGGAGGGTGGTCATGTCTTGTAATGTACACACGGCCGACCATTATGTTCTGGCGCTCTGTCATGCGCGGAGGAGCCCGAGAGCGCGGCGGGGCTGGAGCGCCCCCCCCCCCCCCCCCCGCCACAGGGTCCGACCTGCGCCTGCACCACCTGAGCCAGACGAGGAAAACGATGCGCCGAGAGATTGAGGGCCAAGGCGGCGGCGTCACATACCAGGTTATGCCAGCGATTATTCCAGGAGCACGCCAAGACCACGGGAAGAAAGAGCGGATCTGGTTGAAGACGGTGGGTCTGCTTTTTGTGAATCGAGGGCTTTGGCCCTCGCAGCGGCGCTCTGTGCTGTTTAAATCTCGCAGCTGGCACCTGTTTCTCTGATCCAGAACCCACCCGAACCGTCTCTCTGTAGTTCTTCCCCCTCCTGAGGGTTCAGAGCGAGATACAAGTGGGATGAAGTGGAAGAATTTTGCAACGTACTGTAGGATAATACATGCCCTGTGACTCAGTGCCTCTCTTCCTGTCTAACCCCCTATTATCTGACACACAGAGCCAAAATGAAAGCTCCGCAGACTCTGGGCCACATTATCTCAGCTCTCGCGGGGAGCCAAGCCGAGCTGGGAGCGAGCGGTGCGGCTTTGACATGTAAACGTGGCCAAAGTCGTGTCTCACCTTTAAAATTCCCTTTTTCAAAACGTCCCGCGGACGCGGGAAGGCGTTAAGTGCCGCCGTCTGACCCGCGCATACTCATACGTGGACATTCAAGGAAGAGAAGGAAAACTCACGGATGGCTTTGGGCTTTTTTTTTTTTTTTTTTTTTCTTTCCCCTTCCTGGGATGGGTCTCCCGTCTCAGTCCGTGGGTGTCGTCTGGCCGGCTGCGGTCGTCCCGGCTGGCCCGTCGTACAGCAGAGGTCCCTTAAACTCCCGCCTGCGTGACCCTGAGAGAGAGAGTGAGTGAGGAGCCCGACAGCTGGAGCAGCTGAACCCATGAGGGAGGGAGGAGAGACGAAGAGGAGAGAGAGAGGGACAGCCCATTCTTGCCCCCCCACATACATCCCTCCCTTCCTCCCTCTGGCCCCCCTGTGCTGCCATCCTTCACTCTCAACCCCCCCTTCCCCTGACCCCCCAGGAGGAAAATTCCTGGTCTGCAGCCCAAAAAAAAAAAAAAAAAAAAAAAAAAAGCCGAAATTCCAAATCCATCCAAATCGCAGGCGAAACAACACACAGATTCACACACTTGCCCCCCCCCCGCCCTGGACAAAATTACCCCCTCTTGCTGGTCCCATAACACACCTGGTTTCATTTAAACTAAAGCCCCGCAAAGCTCCCCCACCCCTCCCTGCTCCCATTTACCCCCCATCTATCTATACTTACCTCCCCCCTCTTTTCCTTTTTTTTCCATAAAGCAACTAAAGCCCTCGCTCTCGTCCAATCTGAAATGCAGGATATTTATAGCCGGCAGAGAGAAGTTAATGGAATGTGGACAAAAATTAGAGAGTGGAAGACAGAGAGAGAGAGTGAAAGTGTGTGCGTGCGTGCGTAGCTTTTCGGAAAATTTGTCATCTCGTTTCGCAGAATAAAGCACTGATGTTTTAAAGACAAATATTATTCCTGACCAACACACCAACTTCACTGTTCTGTGTGTACATGACTAATCGGTGAGTGTGTGTCCAACTGCTCCCACTGTGGACTGTTGTGTTGCAAAACAGGACCTGAGAAGTTGCTTAACCCACATTAGGAGTTGAGGTCTGACTCAGCAAAGTTAAACATCAAGGTCACCCCCTTTGTGTTTCCCCTGGAAAGTAAGAGCGGCTCTATGAAATCGCCGGCAGACGCTGGACTGTAAATGCGGAGCGGGGCATCGTAAATCAAATCTGAGGAGAAGTGCTGTTTACACTCACCGATGTCACAATCGCTGATGAATCGCAGCAGTGTTTTTCTCCCGTGTTGCTCTAAGAAAAGCTCTTTTCTTAACCCCGGATTGTTTATCTGTCCTGGGTGGTGGCAGAGATGGCAGCTGTCTTTACGGGGGGTGTTGTTAAAAATCACAGTAGGGACCCCCCCAGCTGGATAAACCTCCTCTTACCCCCCACTTACTCCCTTATTCCCATGACCACACAGGCACCACAAGACATCTCCGGACACGCGTGTTCGCGCTCATCTTTCTGCTTTTAAACCTCTTCTGCGCCTTTTGATTTGGGGCAGGCGATGAATAAACGATTAACAGGTTTTTTTTCCATTTAAATTTGTCGATTTTATTTACAAATTTAATGTACAGACACGGGTGCAAAAGGGGGAAAACGCGGCTGCAGATGAATCAAAGCTAGGCACAACTGAGGGGCAGCTATGATCGAATGTGTGTGGGGTGGGGGGGTGGAGGCAAACCACAAAGAAATCCGCTTCAGTCATGATACATTTTGAAGATGCAGCTTTTGACGACGCCCATGTATCTGTCCCACACAACCTGGTGTCTGAGGGGCAGAGGAGAGAGACAGAGAGGGAGCAAGAGGTAAGTGAAAACAGCAAAGCAGCGCTCCACTGTTATGACAAGCCGTTGTTATGAGATCTGGTGACGGAGGCGATCTTTGCTCATTCGGTGTATGAATATCTCTTTGTTGGACTCAAAGCGGCGCAGCGCTGTGCAAACCTTTAACTGCATTCCAGAGCGAATGCACGAGAAACAAGGTGACTACAGTCTGAGGAACCGGCGCTGAGACAGGGTGACACCCACTGGTAGAACAGGGCCGTCAATATGAGACAAACACGCCGCTTTCAATGAGGAATGTGTATTTTTATTAGATTACTGGGCAGGTTTATCCAAAACACTGTACAGAACCCTGACTCTATCCGAATGTGTCAGCCCCCCTCGGAAAATAACAACTGATGACAGATCTGTGTCAAACCGTTTCTGGCAGGTTTAACAAAATAGAAATCGCGTGGACTCACTTGAATGTGTCGAGTGTGTGTGCACAGTTGGTGTAGTGATTGAGGTACAGTCTCATGTCTGCTGCTGTCCAACGGTCCGAGCGACACGGCTCAATAAACTGAGAGGGAAGGAAAAAAAATAAGTAGGTTGAGGAGATGTTACATCACCGCAGACAGACAGACAGGCTTTTACAGCAGAAAACAAAGAGTGTACCTTCTCTACAAGGTCAATGAAGAAATCTCTGACATCCTTTGTGTTGGTTAACTTTGCAGCAATGTTGACGAGTCCTCGGGAAAGGTTCTTTGAGAAGAAATAATCACATTCATGTTGGTTTTAAAATAGCTTTCTTTTCTTCAAATGTCTGTTTGCAGCCAGTTACATGAAGGATTTAACAAAATGTATCTCACCTTGAAATTAGCCTCCATCTCAGTGAAAGCTTTGGTCTTTCCTCTGAGAGCTGCGCACACCAAACTGAACAAAAAAAACCAAAACATTAAGAACATAAAATAGAATCTTTACACTCAGTGTTTTCTTTCACCAGTAAGGCGTTTGTTACCTTTTGTGTTGGTCCATTAAATCTTTGTCATTGATTAAAATCTTTAACTCTTTCAGTTCTTGTAAAAACTCTTTGTCAAGGTCCACGTCCATGTCCTCCACCATGTTGTCTAAGAAGAAAGGTTAATTTGCTTGTAATTAGCAGACTGACACAGTAATCTCAATTCCTCTGAGCTCTGGTGGGAGGTTATAAAATGGACGCCCTCTGGTGGTCAATGCGTGTCATTAAAGCTCTAAATATCTTAACACTCTTATGAGAGACACTCTTTTTCTGCTACTTGTATTTTTTTCTCAGACATATTAGTGCTTTTATAAACTTTTCATTCCTTTCTCTAATAGAAATGCGTCTTCACTCAGCAAGACTCAAGCTCAGACTAAATAGGGAGGTTAAATTTGTCTCCATTTAGCAAGTTAAGAGTTCTGTAGACATTCCAAATGTGTTTGTTATAAATCTGTGTGCCAGATAAAACAGTTAAAATAACTCACCAACAGCCCCAACAGTCCAGCTGCTGATAAGCTGCCCAGCACAGAAAGCAAAGTCCTGAAAAGTGAGATACTGCAGCTTTCTTTTCCCCGTCTCAAAGCGATTGTTGGCAAAGAAAACGATGGCAGCATAATCCCTAAAAGGGGCCAGAGAAACAGATAGGGTCAGTCTGAACTACAAGTTTACCGCAGCTTGACCAAACAGGTAAAATACAAAATATTTAACTAACACAACAGAGCTGAAGACATCTGGTGGCTTCTGATTTACCTTGCGAGTTTGTCAGACAGAAGAAAATGCTGGTGTATGTTCTCCACCAGAGGTCCTTTGAGCTCTTCCACGACTTTAAATACGCGTTTGAAGTTGTCAAACTAAAATATACATAAATATAAAAACAACAGGCGGGTGTTTCAGTCAAACAGTTAAAAAATGTTAAAGTATTCATATCACAAAGAATAGAAATTCATCAACTCTCAAATTTTGTGTTCATTGTCTTTCTGAGCATTTCTCAAATAAATTACAGAAAACAAATTTAACATTTCAACAGATCACAACTCAAAAATACAACAATTACATAATTTACAGAATTATTTATAATTTACAGATGATAGAGCATTATACTGGTAGTTCATGGCCCATTAGGTCAAAAAATATACTTAAAAGATGCAGTATTTTGTTTTTGTGGACAGTTTTTCAACTATATTTTAGATCGCAAAGGTGACAAAGGTGAATTAAAAAGGATCTAATTTACGGAGGTGATCTCTTTAAAACTAGTAAAGTCTGTCGATGTGGTGTTTGGAGTGTAATTACCTGCCGTCTGCAGCTTTTCAGCGTCACATTTGTCTTAGCACTGATATCATCAAGGTCTTTCTTGGTTCCTTTGGAGAGCTTCTTTCCCAAGATCTCACGGACAAACGCGTCATCAAAAGCGTAGTATCTTTAAGATATAAGGATAAACCCTCCACATGAGTGTTGATGGTTACAATGTGAAGAACCTTAAAAGGCTGACGACAAAAACACTTCTGAGAGATGTGCTCCACGGCAGCATGTATGTTCACCTCTCGATGAGGATGGCCTGGAGATGAGGCGGAATCTGGAACAGAAGCTGGTTGCCTAGTTTAGCAGGAATGTACAGCAAACGCTCACACATCTGGAACGTCCTGTACTGGTCCATCGTGTCACTCAGCAGAACATCTGCACTCGCCTCACACTCCTCCATCACCCCTCCTTCCATCCGCACCTTTACAGCATCATTCACTAAGACACAACGCACACAAACGTCAACAGGATATTTCCAACAAGAGTCTCCTTTATCCAACAGCCTTCTAAGGCAGATGCTTAATATGCATAAAAACCTTTAGTCTTTTAACGAGAGGTTTTGGTCGGTGTTAATCTGTGAGGCAGCAGTAACATCCAGTCCCTTCGTACCTGTATATCCATCCAACCAGAGCTGGTAAACCTCCTCATCCATGATGGTGGTGTTCCCCACAAACACATCCAGCTCCACCGACATCTGTGTGAGGCCAGAGGACAAAGGGCTAACAAGGACCGGTTCAACAGACCCCCACCTTCAGGTCTGGGGTGATAATAGTCAGATTAGATCAACGATAATTCATCTGGAGCAGCGACGGCGCCACCAACCTTTGAGCTTTGAGCGTTGGCTAACGAGTCCCACACACGAGTTTGCATATACTAGGACGCGGAATATAGTTTAAAGACTACGATCTGGCGTGGTTTAGCACGAAGCCCGGTTCCATGGTGATCTTTAAACTCTTCCTCCTTCAGGATAATGGAAGGACGACAAATGCGTCGCAAAGTAGGCGGATTTAGCGGAGCCCAGGCTTACAGCGGGACCAGGAAATTATTTAGAAAACGTCCAAGAAGACGTCAAGTTAGAAGAAGGCTAAGTTATTGTTTAAAGCAGAGACGTATCAAACTGTTGCTAAGCTACAGAGCTACAAGCGACGAGTGTCAACAACAGCAGGGGCTCGAACTTCCTGTATCCTTACGTCATCGGAAGTGACGTAAAATACGGTAAAACAAAATAAAATAAAAATACAAATAAACAAACCAAAACAAACTCTGGAAACACGGAGACATGTGGTGTCGAATAAAACGTTACGATTTGATCACCAGTAACTTAAGTTGATTAAATGTATTAATTTATAAATTAATTAAAGGTATTATTTTAGAACAGTGTGTTGATCCTTTATTATAGATTTGGTGAGAAACTGTAATCACATTTTCATCACAGATTACAAGGACTGGACATCAAAATAAACTACATATAGTTTATTATATTGGTCCAGTGGTTCATCAAAATCACAGATTTTCATACAAACTGGGAAATGTTTATGATGATTATATATAAATGTGTGTGTGTGTGTGTGTGTGTGTGTGTGTGTGTGTGTGTGTGTGTGTGTTATTCAAAACCAATGAAAATTAATCATAAAAATGTCCCAGTTTGGATGAAAATCTGTGATTTTGATGAAACACTGGACCAATGTAATGTAATGTAAATAGATAAATAACTAAAACGACGTGAATAAATATTTTACACCTTGTTTTGAAATTATATCACATTCAGATCAACCTGCAACATCAATTTAACAACGGATATAAGCAATGGTAATGACAGTAATGTCAGGCCTTTATAACATCCTTTATCACATGAGAGAGAAGAAGTAGAGGTATTTAAAGGATATATTATTACGTACATCTTCATTTTACCGAAGCTCAAAGTCGTTGTTATAAGCACAACGAGACAGCTTGAAGTGAGTCTACACTGAATCCATTATTACTCTGTGGGGGTTTTGCCTTGTTTTTTTTCCTTATATTAGGTTTTCCAAATGTTATTCGTGTTTTGGTCTGCGATACAAACCCTACGAAACGCCCTCCGGTTTTACTTTACTTACTGCGTGCAAAGGCCTCAATCTGTTCTATCCTCCGGCCATTAATCTAAATAAATCCCTGCAAATCCCTCTCCTCGCCCTCCCTTTCTATGTTTCTGCATGCGTCCTTCAAAACAGACAGCACCAGGGAAAACGTGACTTTTTTTTGTCGTGATCTCTCGCTGCAGATCAATGGATGCGTTTCCACGCCCGACACCCTGATTCCATCCCCGGCTCCCCTTTGCACTGTTAACACCCTGCATTGTTGTGGCCTCAGTGAAACAATGGAGGGGGGGCAGCGGGCGGAAGGATGTGGCTGAATGCCTCAGCACAGATATGGGGAGGAAAATGCCTGCACTCACACTTTCCGCCAGTGATATTTTTTAAAGAACAGAAATAAATGCGTGTTACATTACTGCTCAGCTGCGCCCATGCTTGTTTGTTTTGCATTTTCACAGTGTCTGTGTCTCAAGATAAACCAAATGGAGGCGCTCGAGCTCCTCATTGTCAGAGCACATGGGTCTTGTTCCCATCCCCGGGACTGATCTGATTCATAATTTATCGCAGATGAGTGTGAGTCACGTTAACTGGGCTCACTGACCGGGTCGATTCTATTTTGCAGTTTAGGAGGGGAAAGTGTGGTCCGCTGAAAGCTGCTGGAAACCTCAGAGGAAACCACAATCATTTCAGATTACATCTGTCAAAGCGACGTCAGCGTGAAAGTTCCACTTCCGGAAACGTATATTAAAATGACGCAGAGAGGTCGTTTGGAATGGATGCTTTCTAACACTAACGAAGTGTCGCTCAACGCTAATAAATTACATAAACCCTTTTATTAATTGAGATAATATAACGCGGCTTACAAACTACAGATCTGCCAAGGTTTCATTGAGCGGGCCTGGGTTGGTGCTATTATTGTGTAGGGTTAAAGCGCTCACTTCCGGTTGCACGTCGTGCAACTTTCCCATTGACGCGCAGTTTTCTGCTAAACGGATTCGCAGCGGTGAAAGTGTTGGAGGCGGACATTGTTGTGTTTGACTGTCCGGCCTCGGACGATGAACCGGGGCGAAGCGCAGGCTCCAACGCGACGAAGGGCGAGAGGCCGCGCCGCTTTTTAACCCGCGTCGTTTGCGCGGAGCGGAGAGCAGCTCCGGCACCGCGACGCGCCCTGCGACGCGCCGGAGCCCCCGGAGTTCATTCAGCCGGGCCGAGCCGAGCCGAGCCCTGCACAGCAGCTCGGCTGACCGATGCCAGCGACGCCGAGAGCCGCGACATCTGCAGGGCGTGCGTCCGCCGGATCAGACCCCCGCGGCCCCATCGCACCTTTGTTCGGGCTGGACGGAGCCCGCGTTTAGGCGGCTGACGTCTCCAAAACCCTGCGAGGGCAGGTAAAACAAGCACAGCTGTATCTGATAGGCCTCAAAGCAGGGGAAAAAAAACCCAAAAAGATGAGAGATTGACGTTAAGGGTGCTCTTTCGTGCGCGCATTAACCTTCGGGGGACAATCACTGAGCATTCGGCGGAGGAGGACGCCAGCGCCTTTGAGAAAAGCAATCTGATTAAAGACATCACATGCTCCTGCCCGATTTTTGCTTCTCTGGCCTGCTGTCGTGATTGCACACGCAACATCTGGAGCGCGCAGATGGAGCCGAGGATGTGACGCCCGTCTCCCGAGTCGAACACCCGGCCACACCTCCGCGCTTTTCCTAGATTCTCAGGTATTTTGTTTTAATCCCGGTTCGTTTCGGTGCGCGGTTTCGTTTGGAAATATGGGCAGCGAGAGCGAGATAATAAACAGGGAACTGTCAAAGATGTCTGACGATGATTTGCTGGCGTGCTCCAAAGAGGAACTGGTGAGCCGGCTGCGTAAGGAGGAATCGGATAAAATATCGGCTCTGATCCAGAGAGGGCGCCTCATAAAAGAGGTAAACAAACAGCTGCAGGGACACCTCCTCGAAATCAGGGAACTGAAAGTCATCAATCAGCGCCTGCAGGAGGAGAACGTGGAGCTGCGGGATCTGTGCTGCTTCCTGGACGACGACCGGCTGAAGGTGAAGAAGCTGGCCCGGGAGTGGCAGCTGTTCGGCCACCACGCGGCCAAGGTGATGCGGGAGGACCTGGGCGGCTATTTGAAGAAGCTGGCCGACCTGGAGCGCATGCAGGACGGGCTGGTGAAGGAGAACCTGGACCTGAAGGAGCTGTGCCTGGTCCTGGAGGAGGAGTGCGTCAGCAGGAGTGACTCTAGCCCGGGGGGCTCCACCGAGCTCAACCTGCCCTGCATGGTGGCCCGGGACCTGGGGGACGGAAGCTCCAGCACGGGCAGCGTGGGAAGCCCGGATCAGCTCCACCTGGTGTGCTCGCCTGATGACTGATGGCGGCTTTACCCCCCCCACCCCCCACAATAGGGCTTTTCTGACACGCGGCGGACCTGCGGAGGAGGTCCCGCCCGACCGACACATTTTGGACTCGATGACAACAACAAACTGAACTGGTGCGGGGGTGTTCGGACCTACTGAATGCTGCCAAGACGTGTGCCACTAGGTTTCAAAGATTCTACCACTAGACACCTTCAGGACTTCACAGAGACATTTAATACGTGTTTATGGTTATGTATCTAAGTTTTACAGTGTTTATTTTCCACTTCTCTTTTGAAGAAACTCATTTTCAGTGGTCTGTTAACAAAGAAACGGGACCAAAAAGTAGGTCACTATAAATTTATCTCATGCACTGGACTAGACTACACTGGTAGAAGCCTTTTTTCTATTGCACTGGACGACATTACCCCGGATCTTTAAATGTTTAAAGATCCGCTTAAATCCAGTTATGAGCCATATTTAGTCAACTGAATACCAACAGCACTGAAATGAGTTGTGATAAAAGAAACAAACAAAAAAAAAAAAAAACCATTTGATAATTGCTTTTGCTATAGACCCAATAATGTGTAACGTTTCATGCACTCTGTTCCTCAGGATAGGATTGGAGTGCCATATGTGCATGATGATTGTCACAACTTGTAGGTTCTGGTGTGTGTGGGGGGGTTTACTGCTGTGTGTGTGTGTGTGTATGTGTGTGTGTGTGAGAGTGAGAGAGAGAGAGAGACCCTGGGCAGAGCCAGCACACTTGTTAAGGGTTTGGATCAGACGTAACAGTTGTTTTTTTCTTTTTGGACCTCGAGAGCTTTTAAAAGTCAGACTAGGTTCTCTTTGTATTAAACTGGAAGGTGTGCAACTTTAACACGGTTTAATTTTACCTGTATAACTTTCTTTTTCCTGTCGTCGTTGATGGTCGATATCACACAGTTTGTGTTTGAGTTGGTTACCAGCTTCTTCTGTATCTCCTGCTTTGTATTTAGGGATTATCTTAGCCTCGGCCCTCCTTTATCTCGGTTTAACTGTGTTAACTCTAGCATTACTAACGGACTTCAGTTTAACTCGCAGGTGACGCGCACACTCAAGGAAGGGTTGTTTTGTCGGCTGTTTTGCTCACGGGCTGTGCTCCCGGTGCATCGAAGAGCTTTAAATACAGTGGGAATGACACTCTCTGCTGTTCTGACCTTTCTTTGTCTCCAACTTTTGACGAACGCTGTTTACGTCCACGTGGGCCCAAATGAAATATCGACCCGGTTGCTCATCGACCGCCCCTGATTGATGTACCCTTCGTGTCGCGCGGACTCTTCGGAGGCCCGTTGGTAATATTTTGGGAGGCCGCGCAGCGTCAGAGGGCGACCGATGCTTTTATCTACTTAGTTTTGCGTGAGTGTCCTTTGACGGCGGCGAACGAACGCGGACCCCCCCCCCCCCGCCACTGGATCTGAGCGCCATCCCGTCTCTGCTTCTCTCTCTGACCCCTTTTCGGCAGCGTTCCCTCCCTTATGGATTATTCGGCGCCGCGTTCGTTTCGGTCCTGAGGGAAAGTACAGCGTTCACGTTTGCTGGAGTTTTGGAGTTTTCCACTTTGTTGCCACCACTGAGCCCTTTCGCCGGCGGCCAGGATCTCACCGATGCAGCGTTGCAGCTCGCTTTCTTAATCTTTTAAGCTCCGGAATGTCAGAAAATAATTAATTTTTCTGCCAGGGTCAAAGGTCGTGTTTTTAAAATATCCGTGTTCCGCCAACAGCACGGCGGTGATGTGGCGTTCTCAAGTGGAAAATGGGTTCGTGTTCTTCTTTGATCCTTTGATTTATTCATTGCTTTTATTCCGGTGTCTTTGCTCTGAAGCCAGCCTCCCCTCCTACCAGGTTGAGTTCTGGTGAACAATGGTCCCACACCTCACAGCTTCCACAGCTATAAATCTGCTTTTATTTCATTTTCTTTTTGGTGAAGTACAGCTTTTAAAAAGATTACAGCCGGGCACAGCCCACTGAAACTGTGACTTTGTCAGGGGAAGACATTACCAAAAATATATTACACTCTCAAAAAAAAATAAATACACACTGATGTCATCTGTATTAACTCCTATGGTCCAGCCTTAGTGGTCAATAAATTGCATAGACAATATTAAGTTTCTTTAAAAGATTTCTACAAAAATAAGGACCATTAAATCGTTAGCGCCATTTCCCATATAGTGAAACAGCTTGTTACTTAATATCGTAACAGTGTAACAGGTCTTTAAATCCAACACGACACTGGATTATTGCAGTTAATATATTATTGATATATATTATATATTGAGGTATTAATCGTCTATTATTATTATTCCTCACACAGTATTCTTAAAAAAAAAAAAACCTCATCCAGACTTTTTGACTGACAGGCAAGCAAAAATATTATGCATGGAATTAGAAAGAGTGTAACATTCATATCTTGATAATGACTCTGATTTCTAAATCAAATGAACCGCATGCACAAAGTTCATTGTGAAATCATGACTGGTGTTCCTCGGGGTCGTTCCGCGCCGTCAACCGCGGCGTCCTCAAAGGCTGAGGATGGTCGGGGAGTGCAGGGAGTGGTCGGACTGGTCCCCGCTGCTGCTGCTGCGGCGGTGGGCGATCCCGCAGGGCTCGTGGGCATGAGGCTGCGAGGAGCCGCCCTGCTGGGGCACAGAATGGGGCGCGCAGGACCCTCCGGTTTCCAACGGCGCAGACGGGTAGGTGAAGACCATTCCGACGGTGAAGGGCGTGAGGGACGGCGTGGACGTGAGGACCGGGGTGTGGAGCGACTCCGATTCGTTGTTGAGAGCTGAGGAGGAGGACGTCGCGGGCTTACTCGGGATGGTGATCTTGGGTTTGGGCTTCTCCACCTTCACCGGTAGCTTGGCGGATGGTCCGGGCACTTCGGTGTCCTCTCTCTCCATTTTGATGCCCAAAGAAGATATCGTCGGAACCGGATCAGAATCAGAGTCGGAGTCCCCAAGTTTGCAAATTGGACGGTGGGCCTCCAGGACCAGCTCCAGCTTGTCCTTCTCCTTTTGTAAAGCTGCTATCTCCTTCTCTAGACGCGACTTTTCGTCCTCCAGCTGGTCAGTCTCCTACACGGCAGGGACAAGAAACACGTTAAAGGGCGCTTCAAACCTGAGGCGTTTTCATTTGTGCGATATTCACTCACGCTTTGCAGAGTTTCGGTCAACTCCCGGCGACGATTGCGACATTTGGCTGCTGCCATCTTGTTTCTCTCCCTTCTTATTCGACGCCTCTCCAACTCATCTGGGGAAAGCTGGGGGGGAAATAAGATTTCAGCGCGTCACTCAGGGTCCAGCGCGAGGGCTGTAACCTCAGAAGTTCAGATTTAGACGGGCCGGCTTTCCTCGGGAGAGAAACACCACCACCATGTGTGCGCTCTGAGTCATCACAGTCACGGTCGCTTGGACCATTTTGCAACAACTGAGCTTTTACACCTTCGTAACCCCCGCCGACTTCACCCCAAGCCCTGCTGAATAATCGCCATTGATCCAGCGTTTCCCGCCCTTTCTGAGCGGTGAGTCACGTTCAGGCCCCAGGGGTGACTCAGGTGTGAGTCACAGCAAATGACATGCCCTGTGAGTCACATGACAGTCCACTTCCTGTACCATGATACACACTGGGCAGGACATAACCGTCTCAGGGATGGGTGCCAAGCGGCGTGCTCGGGGGCACCGGGGCCCAGACTTCAGTGCTCCCGAGGGTGCTGGTGGCTGTCGGGTGTTGAAATGGTGCCGAATTATCTTGCTGTAGCGCAGAGATGATTACACTGAGTCAACACTGAGTCAAAGTCAACATCAAAGAGCATAAACAGAGAAAATAGTATTTCTCAAGATGGGAGGGGGGGTTGGCTACGTGAAAATGTGCCTTAACCTTACCCCCATTTTCAACATTTTCTGTGCTTTGTACGTAACGCAACTGAGTCTGATTGTCTCATCCTGTATTACAGGATATGACATGGAAATTGCACAAACGTGACTGAGCTACACACCTCACGGCCTCTGATCCCACCAAGATTCACAGATTTCTCTCAAAGAAAGAGAGCCCGGCTTTCAACTGAGGACTCCCGCCTTACATGTTCGTCGTTGCGACGCCTTGTGGAAACAGTGGCGGCTGCCCTTATCACCCCTGGTCTGAGAAGATGGGAGTGGGGAGGCTGTGGGCCCAGCGGCCGTGCCCCGGAGAGGGTTGGATAAGGAGGTGCTGGAGATCGTGAAGGCCCCGGTGGTGGATGCATGAGGGAGGGCTGGACCAGCCACTGAAGGTCCTGATTGGTTGTGATGGCATTGAGGCTTGGTACAAACTGACTGCTGCCAGCCATCGTAAACTTCTGGATGGAAAGGAAGTGACAAGAGGAAAGACAAAAAATAGGATTAAACAAAACGTAGCGTGTGTCTCGTCAGAATTAGAACATGGTCAAGATCATTATATACACGTGGGCTATGTAATAATGTAATATCGGCGTAATGAATGCACCAAACTACCTACAGGAGTGTGATGAATGATTAAGGTACTTTATAAGAGTTGTCTCTGGCTGAATGAAAGCACACCTACCTGCTCCTGTGTGGTTGAAGTGCCGGTGTTCGCCAGTGAGTTTGTCCCAGAGACGCTGCCTGTGTACGGCGGGTTGCCTCGTCCTTGACTCCCAAAGTTTCGATACATCCTTTCTGTTTTTTCAAAGGAAAGAAAATTGATTCCAGTTGGCGAGATACAGCTGTCAGACCCTAAAAAAAATGAGTTACAGATTGAATTCAGTGTGTGAATTCAAACTTGGGGTAAGCCCACCTTATTGCGGCAAGTCGGTAGAGTCCAAACGGGTGTGTTTCAAAGGGGTGAAACAGGAAGAAAACAGCTCCGCTTTAGTTTCTTTAACCGTCCAAGAACTCCCAAAAACTCTTTTTAGCACATCTCCACTTCCTTAGTCAGACTTCCAGAAGCCAAAGTCTGGGAATGATTGTGAGGTTGTAAACCCTTAAAGTGGTACTAAAGGTTCACCACGCCCCTCCAGTTACGGGAAATAGTGTTGTCTGGAATCTCTCACGAACGAAACCACGTGGCATGATGTCATTCACCATATATGGAGAGAGTTTCCTCCCGAGACCGCTCGGGATTCCTTGAACAGAAAAAATAATATGTTCACGGTGGCGCGGTAAAAACTCAATAATTTCCTGTTCCAGTGGAAGTATCGCTTCAATAACAGCGCATGTGTCACGTTTTAGTCATATAAGTTGTAAAAAAAATACAAATGTTTAAAAAAAAAACCCCAACTACCTGTACAAAGGATTTCAATTTGTGATTTCTATTTCAAATGGCCTCGTGAAATAATTCAATTTTTTCCTTTGAATTCAGTAATCAACCAAATATGGATTTTTAAAAAAAATATATTTGCAGTTTTCACTGTTTTTAAAGAAAAGTGCAATTCTGCTATGTTTGTGTTGCATATTACAAATACTCTAGTTCAAAAATGTAATTTAATTTATCAATTTCATTCAACATAATTTAATTTAAGTTTGGAATTTTTAAGTTTTTTTTTAAAAAAGCAACACATAGACTTTACGTGTCCAGAATGTGAAAGAGAACAGAAATGCTGTGTGATGTGAAGCATGTTATCAGTTAAAGTGTGGGCACAGCTGTGCCCCGCAGCGCTGAGGTTTTGGCTCTCACTCTCACTTTAAAAAAAACCACACCATTGTAGACATGCTTGTGAAGATGAGTCAGGCCAGCATCACAAAGCCCTTCAATTATTTCACCATCTGCTTCGGCGCATGTTTTTCACTTTCAGGCACAATATAAAACCTCGTACTGAATTTTGAAAAAAGAAAAAAATAGCTCCAGTATACGCTTAGTGGGACAAAACAGCTGCTGACATTGCAGTCCCCAAGGACAGACTTCCCAGCAGAGGTGGATTTATCCAAGCTGCTGACCACTGAAGGGGCTCGCTGCTGCTAACGACTCTGTAATGGACTCTGTTTTTAATAAAAGGTCAATACAAAGGCCGTGTGAGGTTACAAAGGCGCCAAAAGTTCCAGCCTTTTCACACTTGATGAATAGGAGCGCGACTTTTAGCAAAATCCGATCTGCCTGTTGCTCACCAACCAGCGTGCATCTTAGATTTCAGGTGTGTGTTACGTGCGGGGACAGAGAAACTTGTGTGTTTTGCTCTTCTTTATGGTTGGTTTTATTGTGTGGAGGTGTAAATATGGGGCAAAGGTTATGTGACGAAAGACTAAGGAATGCAAAGATGACATGTTTGCTTACCTAAATTGTGACATGTCCCAACATGCTGTAGTCTGATTATATTCATTAAATTAGCGCTTCCTATTTAAAGAAAGTCTGTGCGCCGGTTTCATTAAATAGGAACATTACGGTTTTCTGTTTTACTCCATGTTTCCCTCCAAATTTTGAAAAAAAAAAAAACTTGGGGGTTTCTGAGGACGGGAGTTTAGATTCCTTAGCGGTATACTCATATAACTCACCCACACCCACTCATCCCACACACTCATCCTGTCCTCACATTTATTTGGTTTAGAGGGTGTCGCAATGCGCACCGTGCCAGGCCACACAAAAGGTAGAACATATTAGTGAGCGTAATTACCTTCTGCCCTGCTTCTAAGTTGTTAAAGTCCACGCGGCAGCTGCAACACCAGTGGTTCAAAGGTGTGCTATCAAAGTCTCCTGCACAACTGGGTAAATGGAATACTGGAACCTACTGGAGACAAGCGCCATGTTTTGATTGCAGAACCAGCTGATAACACAAGGGCTTCCCCCCCTTTACTTTCGTTTTCTGCTCCTCTGACCTTGAAGTGTTGGAGAACCTGGGGAGAACCTGGAAGAACCTGGGAGACCCTTGAGAGGCCTGGGAGAACCTAAGGAGAACCTGGGAGATCCTTGAGAGGCCTGTGAGAAGCTGGGAGGAACCTGGGAGACCCTTGAGAGGACTGGGAGAACCTGGGAGACCCTTGAGAGGCCTGGGAGAACCTGGGAGACCCTTGAGAGGTCTGGGGCAACCTGGGAGACCCCTGAGAGGTCTGGGGCAACCTGGGAGACCCCTGAGAGGCTTGGAAGAACCTTGGAGACCCTTGAGAGGTCTGGGGCAACCTGGGAGACCCCTGAGAGGTCTGGGGCAACCTGGGAGACCCCTGAGAGGTCTGGGGCAACCTGGGAGACCCCTGAGAGGCTTGGAAGAACCTTGGAGACCCTTCAGAGGCCTGGGGCAACCTGGGAGACCCCTGAGAGGTCTGGGGCAACCTGGGAGACCCCTGAGAGGCCTGGAAGAACCTTGGAGACCCTTGAGAGGCCTGGGAGAACTTTGGAGAACCCAAGGAGTTCTGGGAGAAGCTGGGAGAACCTTGAGAGGCCTGTGAGAACCAGGGAGAACTCTGGGATGAACTTGGAAGAACCTGGGAGAACTGTGAGAGGCCTGGGAGGACCTGAAGAGAAATGGGGTAATCTAGGGAGAAACTGAAAGAACCTTGAGAGTCCTGGAAGAACCTGGGAGACCCTTGAGAGTCCTGGAAGAACCTGGGAGACCCTTGAGAGTCCTGGAAGAACCTGGGAGACCCTTGAGAGTCCTGGAAGAACCTAGGAGGGCCTGGAGAGAGGAGATCCGCGGGCACGGGCCTTTCACACGGGGATGTGCGGCCTCTGCGCGCCTCGCGCACGCGCACCGCGGCGCGAGGCGCGCGCGCCGGCCTGCCACGCAGGCACACGCGCGTCAACCGACCTCGGTGGGAGGGGCCACGAGCGCCTGGAGCCCGCAGCCCGCTAGCCGCGTTAGCCGCGTCGGTGAGTCCCTCCGCACTCTCTCCTCTCTCCCCGCAGCCCCGCCGACCCCCCCCGGCAGCTCGGCGGGACGCCCCCGGGCGGGCCGCCCCCTCGGCCGAGGGGCGCCTCGGGACGCTGCCGGGGGGGGGTCCCCGGGGGGGGCCTCGGACGGGGCTTAGCTTAGCCGGCGCTAGCGGGCTGGGTCGCGGGTGACTCGGTGCGCAGCTGGTCCGGGCGGGTGTCGAAGTCGCCCTGGCACGGACACACGGGGCTCACGGCGTCGTGGGCCGCGAGTAAACGGGGGGCTGGTGGGGCTGGTGGGGTCCTGGGGCGTCGTCGTGAGGTCGCCCCTCAGCTAAAGTGTCACTGTCTCTCTCTTTCTCCTGAGCTGGCGTCAGTGAACGTCGACATGGACCTGCCGCCTCACGGCTACCGAGCAAGTAAGTGCAACCCGTCTGTCCAGGAGACGAGTGTCCTCCTGCCCGCCCATGCGTCCACCTTCCTGCGTGTTACCCTGGGAGATGTGTCACGGGAAGCTAAATCAGTTAACAGCTGGATTCAAGCACACATCTGTAGCAGCAAATCACCTGGTGTTGCGGTGGTTGAGGAGGGGACCTGTCAGGATGTCTGAGGGAACACTGACGGGTCTCCTCCGTTGGTGCTGGGGGGAGGTGAGATGACCAAAGCTGTCCCCTCTCCATCACAGCCAAACCGAGGGCCCGTGCGGCTCCCCCCACAGGAGATCCCATCCTGTTCGATGACACCAGCTCCAGCGCGCCAGCGATGAACAGCCAGGGCTACTACACCCCCGGGTACAACATGGGAGGGCCCGCCAACGACATGCACGGGGGGCCTGGAGTGAACCTGTTCGCTGACCCAATGGCCAACGCTGCGATGATGTATGGGTCGTCCCTGGCCAACCAAGGGAAGGACATGGTAAACAAAGAGGTACGGTGGAAGGATGGTCCTGCCTGTATCTCTGTAGGTGTGTCAGGGCGTGTGGTAATAACCCGGGGCTACAGGAATAAGGTCACATCTTACACCCAGTCAGTCTTTCACACATTGATCATTCAGCCTTGTGCCAGATACATTCTGAACAGTTTGTGTGTCTATAAGTTACTTTTGTACCTCTCCTGTTCTGCACAGTCAATGCCCAGGGTTGATTTATCCTTTGTAGACATTAACGCTCTCTGACTGTTCAGTTGAGGTCTTGTTGCAGAGTCAAAGTTATTTCAGTTAATATTTGTTCAGTCAAATGTGCCTTTATTTTTCTGGTTTGTCCTGTAAAATACATTTAGTTGCATAAGTCTGTAGACCAAAGAGCAAAAACAAACTGGATGAGCAACTTTCTTCCTCCTGGTTCAAATTTAAATGTCACATTAGTACAGTCTTCTTCAAAAGGCCTGTGACTCAGGCTTTCAGCCATCTGCGCTCGTCTCTGGAGTTCATGTTTGCTCTTGCTCTGCCTTTCAGATCAGCAGATTCATGTCCGTGAACAAGCTGAAGTACTTCTTTGCAGTCGACACCAGATACGTAATGAAGAAACTCATGATCCTCATGTTCCCGTACACACACCAGGTAATCGGAATCATCCTCCGTCACACTCTGTCCCGCAGGACGACACAGAACGACACCGAACTGGAGATCGTGATTGTGCATGTGCGTTCAGTAAACTCCCGTTCAGATTGTCAGGTTGTGGTTTTGAACATTCTGTACCCTGATAACATGAACTACACGGAGCAGCGTGCTGCTCGGACCAGGACCTTGTGCCAAATGGAGCTGAAGAGAGGCAAAGGAAAGACTGGATGCTGGCTGAAAGAGAAAAAATATATTTAAAAAAAGTGTTGATGGAAGTTTTGCTGAGCTGAAGTCCACCTATTTATTAAGGTTTACATGAAACTGCCACTGTGGAGCAACCTTAGCAGGCCAGGTTTTATTTTAGGGAAGAACAAACATGAGTGTAAATACATTAACTTTCAGTGAATGAATGAATGAATGACGTTAAAGCTCATGTGCGCCATCTACCTGTGTGTTTGCGTCGCAGGACTGGGAGGTTCGTTACCACCGAGACATTCCACTGACGCCGCGACAGGACGTGAATGCGCCTGATCTTTACATACCCAGTAAGTCTCCCTTGAATAAGAGCCATGGGTAGGCAACAGCCTGTTTGACTAGTTCACACGTGTGAACTGTTTTCTTTCAGCAATGGCTTTCATTACCTACATTTTACTGGCTGGGATGGCCCTCGGCATACAGAAAAGGTCAGAGCCCGCTCCTCTCCTGTTATCTCCCCACCCGCTGTGTGTGTTTCAGATAAATAGCTGTGGGTGTGTGTGTGTGTGTGTAGGTTCAGTCCAGAGGTTCTTGGATTGTGTGCGAGCACTGCCCTCGTGTGGGTCATCATCGAGGTCTTGGTGATGCTGTTGAGTTTGTACCTGCTGACGGTTCACAGCGACCTCTCCACCTTTGACCTCATCGCCTACAGTGGATACAAATATGTTGGGTAGGTGTCCGTTTTTGTGACCTTGGTCCACACTGAAGCCTTTTTTGAATAGAAACCTGAATTAAAATCGTTGCTACTTCTCTCCTAGGATGATCTTCACCATGTTGTGTGGCCTACTGTTCGGGAGCGATGGTTATTTTGTGGGACTAGCCTGGTCCTCCTGTGCCCTCATGTTCTTCATTGTGAGTATTTAGAGAGACGGGGTGCCTCCGCGCTTGAGTTTAAGTGAAACAGCTTCTCGATTTCTGATGCAAGTGAATCCACTTTGACATGTTTGAGACGGGCATAAATGAAGCACCTGACAAAACCTGCCTCAATCGCCCCCTGCTGGGCCATCAAACGTCAGCGTGTAACACATCAGAGAGGCACCCCTGGGTCTTTATTAACACACACTTTGGTTTTGATCTTGTGAAAATCTGATTTAATTTATTTAAATCATGTTTGGTTTTTCAGGTCCGATCTCTGAAAATGAAGATCCTTCCCTCTCTCTCATCCGACTCCATGGGAAATGCATCCAGTGCCAAACCTCACCTTCGCCTTTATATCACCGTAGCGACTGCGGTCTTCCAGCCAATCATAATATACTGGTTAACCTCTCACCTGGTCAGGTGACCGTGAGGCGCATCATGACCAGAATTCCCAAAAGAGAGAAAAAAGAAAATGTGTTTGAGTGTTTGTACACCTGCGTTTATAAAGTGTTTTCACTAAAGTCAAACATCTGGACAGTGGGGAGCTGCAGCGTGTGCTGAATGCCTGTGATACAGTGGTTTCATCGATTTAACCACGACAACATTTAAAAAAATATCTCTCTCTGAGATTGTTGTGTTCTGCTGTGAGAAACCTGGATAAATTCTATTTTTGACCACGCAACTTTGAGGAAAAAAAAAGGTCTTCAATTGGAAAATGTGTTTCTCATATTCAGTTCAAGTTGCATTTGTATGCAAATAAATGGATGGATTATAATTATGAAAAGAAAATACAATTTCCATGTCAACTTTCAGATATGCTTATGTTGATAAATGACTCTTCTGTATGTTCTGTATTTTATTTAGCTACCTTTGACAAAGCTTTTTTGTAGTAAAATATACTTTGTGCATTCAATCTAAACTGTTATTCTATTTAAATGGCAGCCTTGAACAGAAACTTACTTTTAAACGCAAGAGAAGGTAGTTTATTTCAGTTGAAGCGGACAAGACTAATTTACCAACATTAGCCCTTTTCTGACCATTAATGACGGTCCGTCAGCCTTTTCAAACGTGCTACCTGTGACGATCTCTCAATAAAACACTGCCGGGGCCAGTTTTTAGATCTTTATTCGCTGTTTTTTTTTATTTAAATTGTTCGTAACATCGTTATTAATTTCTCTGGGCTCCGCGGGACTCTCGCCCTTTCGGGCGCGTGCGCACTGCAGAGCGTCCTTGTGGTTCCCATGGAAACGGCGCTGGGTCGCAGCGCCGCCGGACCTGTCCGCCGTCCTCCTCACACATTTGAGGCCTAAATTCATAAAAAAACAAGACTTCGGGGCGTCCAAAAGGCGCCGCGTCGCGACAGCATCGGCCGGCTTTAGTCGACTGGTGAGTGTGAAAGCCGTCCGTTTGATTTGGGCTGCGGGTCGTACGTCACAGGGATACCTGCGCCCGTAAAGGCGGCTTTTTTACGCCTAAATGAAACTTTATATTGTTCCGCCATTTGGCCGCAGCTTTGTTTTGAGCCATGTGGCCCGGGCGTTAAGTGAAAACTTTGAATGGAAACGGGCACATGTTGCGTTTTTACGCGTGTTAAAGGGGAAAAAACAATGCAGCATGTATAACTTTAAACATTTTGTGATACGCCCCCTGTCACTCGGCCCTATTTTGTCTGTATTAGGAGGGAAGATGTATACTGAACACTGTGGACTTCGGACGTCCACTTAATGTTCATCAGAGAGGAATGGATGGCTAACTTTTTTAACTTAAACGTTTTCCATCGCCGAGCCTCTCTGCACATACTCTAGTTTTCAAGTAGATTATTCCCTAGAGGAACCCCACGTATGTTCCCACACACAGGTGCACAAGTACATGTTTACTTTGATGGCCTGTGGTATTTAAATGATGCACGGTAGCGCTTTAACGGCCTGCTCGTTGCTGATGTTATCAGTTGTTCACCTGCTTAAAGGCTGAACAAGTCCTGAGAGATGCTCTCCTGCATCCTCCAGGTGTGGCTGGTGTTGTTTCACCTCTGACCTCTGGGATCAGCAGGCTTGTCTCTTCTGGCAGCATCCACCTTCTTCATTTAAATCACCTGATACTCTTAGTTCTGTCTGCAGGTTTGCTTCACCTTGACCAGGTCTGTTTGTCTAAATGCATGACATTGCTATACTGTGATTGACCATTTAAATGTGCACTAATAAGTGGTTGAACCTCATTCACTGGTCTGTGGGTGGATCACGTCCCATCCTATAAACAGCGTTAGCATGTTCATCATATTTATATATGCACTTTTTATCATGTGACCAGCAGGTACACTATAATAAGTGTTTCATGGTGTCTCATTGACCAGTAAGATACTGGTGACTAATGACTCCTCAGAGTAATTTTGTTTGGTTGATTCCTGTCTGGCGCCCCAGCAGCGCTCCAGCTGAAGGATCCTCTGAGCGTCCTCCCGGGAGAAAGATGGAGGATCTCTTTCACACGCTGCCACCCTCGTCACCAGGAGGACCGCTGCCCTGCTCTTCCCCGCAGCAGCCCCCTTCAAGTGGCTGTCTTCCACACCCGCTCGCGCCCACATCCTTCCCCCTGTCTCCCGCCTCGCTTTCTCCAGCCAAGGCAGAGTCGGTTCAGTCTTCCTCGCCGCTTTCGCACTTTGCGGCGTCTCGGTGCCGCGACGAGCAGAAGGCCGAGAGCGCGGCAAACACCCCGGAGGAGGACGACCTGACCTGCCTCAGCTGGCTGCACCAAAGGAACAACCTGCTGCCGCTGCAGCCCCTTTCCAAAATGACCCCCGCTCCTCCGCCAGAGGCCCTCCAACCTGCCCGGCCGACCGGCTCCTGCAAACCCCCGTACTCCTTCAGCAGTCTGATCTTCATGGCCATAGAAGACTCCCCTGAGAAGAGCCTTCCAGTGAAAGGCATCTACGAGTGGATCGTGAAGAACTTCCCCTACTACAGGACGGCCACCGGCGGGTGGAGGAACTCTGTCCGGCACAATCTGTCCCTGAGTAAGAGCTTCTGTCGCATTCAGAGGGACAAGAGCCAGGTGAGTCCGCACGTGGCGTTTAAATGGCCCCCAGGCGGTGATGAGAGTGGTTCCACATCTGTGTTTGCTTGTTTCAGTCAGCGGGTAGTGGCTCGCTGTGGTGCGTTTGTCCAGAGTACCGGCCCGCTCTCCTGGAGGTGCTGAGGAAGACCCACAGTTTTCACTGTAACAACAGCGGTTTGATGCACAGACCTGCACTGTGAGTAAATGGACCGCCGCTGGGCCCCTCTAACACCTCCACACAGGGTGGGGCGCCTTTCACAACATACTTTGTACACCCTTTTTGACAATCAAAGCAAGACAATCTAATATACTTGTCTTTTACACCTTCTCCTTTGTGAGACATTTCAAAAGACAACATTTAGGGTGTGTTTTTACCTGTCTCTCCATGCTGTGTGCAGGTTAGAAGAAGTTGAATTTGGAGTCCCTGCAGTGTGTGATTCTTTTGAAATCACAGGTTGGTCCCACATCATACAGCAACATTCAAATAGTAATTTAAATCGTACCATACAGTCCTTTAAACCCAGAATATGTGGCGCCAGCGCTGTTTGACATTTTTATTAGTCGCTGTGTTTAGCCTGCTCGGTAGCGTATTCAGCGTTGGGCATTGTTCGTGTGTTTGTGTTCTTTTGTCAAGGCAACAACCTTTTATTACCGCGGCAGCCCGGGAGACCGCGCGGCCCCCTTTACGTGCCCTCACTGTTTCCTGTGTGCTGTATGGACGCGCACACACCAACCCAAGAACAAGAGAAGGTTCTTAGTGCTTTAATAATTATGACTGTCTTTCTCATGCAGATCCTTTCTCTCAAAACCTGCTCCTTTCTGCAAATTCGCCACAATCCCTGGCCAGCGACAGCTCCGCGTTTTCTGACATTCCACCGTGCGCTTTGACCCCGGATCACGAGGAGCTGGTAACCATGGAGTCGGTGGAGTTCCAGCGGGAGGGGGCCAGCGGTGGGCTGGAGAACGACCCCCTGTCAGACAGCGGCTACATCGAACTGCATTACTACGAGACCCACCAGTACCTGGTCCTGCCGGGGGACACCCAGTTGGACCTGGAGACGGTGGAGATCCTTCAGCTGGATGCTGAAGCCCAGGAGGCCGCTGGGTCTCTGCTGGATTTAGCAGGTGGGGGGTATTAATGTTCAAAGAATTCAAGAATCACAACTGATGAGCCGTTTAATTCCTCTTGCAAATAACACAGTTAGTTGTGTATTTTACGCCTTATGATTATCGTAAGTGATCAAGTCAAAGGCCCCAGCGTGGCTCTGCCCAACCCAAAAGAGATTAAGTAACCGGGCCGTAGCGCTGAAGAGGACGACATAAAACATCTTCAAGTATTTTTGAGATCGGTTGTCTTCAGCTGGAGCACTTAAACCTGCGGTGACCCAGAATACAGACGGAGGTGGAGTGATAGTGTTTGGGTGGTACTTGATACCGTTTGTGTGTCGTTTTTTGTAGTTAGGGGAACGTGTATTTATTCAACTGTTTCACGTCCACTCACATTTTCAGGGACTTTCAATGCTGAATTTAAGACCTTACGTTAACAGCGTGGACAGAGACTTCAGTGCAAACTGAAAACATGATAAAACTCTGGATACAAGTATTGACACAACATACCACATGGTCTTCTATAAAGTCTATTTATATTTTTCCTGCTTGATTATTAAAAAGAGAATAAATTCAGTCTCAGGGATGCAGATTTCCCATTAAAAAGAAAGATATATTATATAATAATGAATGATTAACAAAGTGCATAAATGTACTGATATTTTTCCTGTTTCGAAACAAAAGCAGTCAGATGTAGTACTAATTCTCATGTATATTACAGTCCTGACTGTAGATTCCACTCAGTATCCACAGGCCACTTGCTTTAACATTATGTTGTATTGAAGTATTTAAACCTTTTGTCATTGTTTAGGTAAATGTTCACGTTAGTGTGCAAACGCCCAGTTACTGAATCACTAAATGCCTTAAGTTGCCTCTGCCATTAAAAACATTGTTAACGTATGATCTTGTAAGTTAAATTAAGCAAATGCACCATAAATGTAATTATGTTCCTTCTTAATTGAAACATGACGATTCCACTGCCGGTTCACCCACACTCTGTGACGTCTGTAAACCTTATGTTCGAAACGCTTTAGTTTTTTAATCTAAAAAAATAAAAAAAAAACTGCCATAGTGTAAAATTATCACTTTGTTTCGTTTTTTTGAATTGTACGATGCAGTTGTATTAACAGATATTTTGACTGTCCTGACGTGTGAGAGCAAAGCCGTTGTCAACAACAAGCCGTTGCTAGGGACGCCGCTCGTTCAGCCGTTTCCGGTAGGTGCGTCTGAGCGGTAAAATCCAGCGTTTTTTAAATATCCAATCGCCCCGCGTCGCAGCCGCGCGTTCGACGGTTTAAACGAATCTAAAAGTTTGTAAATTCGTCAGTAATTCAGCGAAAAATAAAACTTAGTGCCTCAGGTAACACTGGGCCAAGATGGCGGCGGGTCCCGCAGTCAACGTCACAACAAAAAAAGACTACATTTCCTACAAGTCAGAGGCGTGGGGACACGGGAGGCGCGTCGGGTAATGTAGTCCCGAACCACTTCCCAGTTCAACAGGAACTCGCCGCAAAAACAGCGTTTCCCGTGAGACCTTGCGGCCACTGAAGGCGGAAGTGAGCGTAAGCCGTGGTGGAAAAAAGTTCTCATATAGTTGTTTTTCATGCCAACATAAAAAAAAAAAAACATCGCGAACCTGTCGTCGCTCGGCTGCTGCAGTTCTGTGTCGAGGCTGTTTGAAGACATCAAAGGTAACGCGACTTACTTGAACGTCACCCGGAGCGTGTGTGCGCGTTATTTGGCCGGGATTTAAGAGGACTGCGGGGCTCCGATGTAACATCCCGAAACACAACAAACGCCTCGGCTCTGCGCAGCTGCCGTTTCCAACACTTCAGTGCGGGCCGAGGTGGTGTGTTTTGGCCCTCTGGGACAGCGTTAGGGGCCGTAGACGTGTGTTTTTCTGCGCCTGCTGGTTGGCTGCGCCGATGACGGTCGTGCAGCGCTTCCACTTGCATGTGTGAATACAGGCCACCAGAATGTGCTCAAAAACAAACAAAAAGAAAACTGGCAGTGAGATTTATTGTAGATTATTTGCACTGCTCTGGATGCAGGGCGTCGACTGGGTCGTGGCGTGCTTTCAGCCCAGAAATGTCAGGTATGCTCCTGCAGGGAGCCTCTCCCTTTCACCTGGGCGCTTGTTGTGATATGCAAAGTCTTTTTTTTAGTGCCTGTGTGTGAAAAGAAATAACTTTGTGCATTGTTAGTGCACGCAAGGGGTTATGAAAGCTTCCACAATCACGAGGCGGGAGAGGGGGGGGGATTATCATAACAATAAAGACCATTGAAGCAGCTGAAATGAGCTGTTTGTTGCAAAGCATGCTGAATCCACTTGCCAGGGGCCAAGCAGCGTGACAGCCCCACAGTCGGCTCCACACTGAGATGTGCTGTAGTACGAGCGGCGGCCCTGCACATTTGTGATTTTTCAGTTGGCAAAGACGAGCTTTGTAGGGATATAATGGAGAAAAGAAGATCGTTCTTTAAGGGATCGGTCCCTTTTAGGCCCAATGGTAATGGTTCATTATACAAATTAGTGATGACCGGGCAGTGTTGAGAGGTTTAGAGAAAATAATAACACGAAAGAAAGTATTTGAACGTCCAGAAATGTTTCCTATAATTGTGCCTCTTAATGAATTCTAGTGAACAAACTGGTTTTATGTTGTGTTGTGATTTCCGCAGGGACCATTAAGGATGGGAAGTGAACCAGGCCCAGTTCAGATTATCACGGTGTGTAAGGAGAATCACTCTTTCGCTTTGGACACCGAGGCGTTGGCCAAGGTTCTCCTGGCTCCTGAGGTCCAGGACAAAAATGTGGTGGTGCTGTCGGTGGCCGGAGCCTTCAGGAAGGGCAAGAGCTTCCTGCTTGACTTCATGCTCCGCTACATGTACAGGAAGGTAAGCCGCACACAAACATTATTTCCTGTTAAAAAATGCGGGACGTGGGCAATGTCAGGAGAGAAGAGCAGCTTGGACCCTCCCTGCTGTAACATGTGAACAGACGAGTTTACTTCACAAGAGGAGCCGGACTCGACCAGTAGAGGGCAGCATTTCACTCCACAACTACAAAGGCGTTACATTAATATATTAAGCTTTTAAACCAGGGGTGTCAAACCGGTTCCACAAAGGGCCGTGAGGCTGCAGGTTTTTGTTCCAACCAGTCCAGCACACCCAGTTTGACCAATCATCGCCGTTGAAGACTCAGATGAGTTTTTTAAATGAGTCCAGTCTGGTGCTGCTGGGTTGAACAAGAACCTGCAGCCTCACGGCCCTTTGGGGGGAGGTTGGAGACCCCTGGTGTAAACCATAAAATGTCCGAGTACGGGGTTCTGAGGCTTGCAACAGTTTTGCTTTCCGTGTCATTTTTCTCTCCGGACGTTCTTTGGTATTAATAGAGCTAATTGTGCTTCTAAAGGGTGATGAAGATTGGCTCGGCCAGGACGACGAGCCGCTGACGGGGTTTTCCTGGAGGGGCGGCTCCGAACCTGAGACGACGGGCATCCAGCTGTGGAGCGAAGTCTTCCCTATTAGAAAGAGTGATGGAGAAGAGGTGTGTGTAAACTACACCGAGCCTGTGTTAAGAACAGATAATGTAGCCAGCTAAACGTCCCCCCTCTCCTGTGTGTCCCCCTCTACTGTGTGTCCCCCTCTCCTGTATGTCCCCCCTCTCCTGTGCGTCCCCCTCACTGTATGTCCCCCTCTACTGTGTGTCCCCCTCTACTGTATGTCCCCCCTGTGCTGTGCGTCCCCTCTACTGCATGTCCCCCCTCTCCTGTGCGTCCCCCTCTACTGTGTGTCCCCCTCTACTGTGTGTCCCCCTCTCCTGTATGTCCCCCTCTCCTGTGCGTCCCCCTCTCCTGTATGTCCCCCCTCTGCTGTGCGTCCCCCTCTCCTGTATGTCCCCCCTCTCCTGTGCGTCCCCTCTACTGTATGTCCCCCCTGTGCTGTGCGTCCCCCTCTCCTGTATGTCCCCCTCTCCTGTGCGTCCCCCTCTACTGTATGTCCCCCTCTCCTGTGCGTCCCCCTCTACTGTATGTCCCCCCTGTGCTGTGCGTCCCCCTCTACTGTATGTCCCCCTCTCCTGTGCGTCCCCCTCTCCTGTATGTCCCCCCTCTCCTGTGCGTCCCCTCTACTGTATGTCCCCCTCTCCTGTGCGTCCCCCTCTACTGTATGTCCCCCTCTCCTGTGCGCCCCCTCTACTGTATGTCCCCCCTCTCCTGTGCGTCCCCCTCTCCTGTATGTCCCCCCTCTCCTGTGCGTCCCCCTCTACTGTATGTCCCCCCCTCTCCTGTGCGTCCCCCTCTACTGTATGTCCCCCCTCTCCTGTGCGTCCCCCTCTACTGTATGTCCCCCTCTCCTGTGTGTCCCCCTCTACTGTATGTCCCCCTCTCCTGTGTGTCCCCCTCTCCTGTGCGTCCCCTCTACTGTATGTCCCCCCTTTCCTCTGTGTCCCCCTCTACTGTATGTCCCCCCCTCTCCTGTGTGTCCCCCTCTCCTGTGCGTCCCCCTCTACTGTATGTCCCCCTCTCCTCTGTGTCCCCTCTACTGTATGTCCCCCCTCCTGTGCGTCCCCCCTCTCCTCTGCGTCCCCCTCTACTGTATGTCCCCCCTCCTGTGCGTCCCCCTCTCCTCTGCGTCCCCCTCTCCTGTATGTCCCCCCTCTGCTGTGCGTCCCCCTCTCCTCTGCGTCCCCCTCTCCTGTATGTCCCCCCTCTGCTGTGCGTCCCCCTGTCCTCGTGTAGGTGGCAGTGGTGTTAATGGACACCCAGGGGGCCTTTGACAACCAGTCCACTGTGAAGGATTGTGCCACCATCTTTGCGCTGAGCACCATGACCAGCTCCGTACAAGTAAATGATGTCAACTGGTTACTAAAGTCTAACCTCTTTATTTCTGTTTTAATTTACCTTATTTTTTCTTTTTTTAGATTTACAATCTGTCACAGAACATACAAGAGGACGATCTCCAGCAGCTACAGGTCAGCGGGCCGTGACTGAGAAGCGGCTTCATTGCTGTTGCCGTGGAGATTTTTGGTTGTCAGCATTAGGTATTCAGCATTAGCGTCATGACTGCCTCCCCCTCACAGCTGTTCACAGAATACGGCCGTCTCGCCATGGACGAGATCTTCCTGAAGCCGTTTCAGGTGAGGGAAAGACGCGGCGATGTCAGAGGAGGCTTCTCAGCCTGAAGTGTTGAATGAAGCTTTTCTGTTTTTCCAGTCGTTAATGTTCTTAATCAGAGATTGGAGCTTTCCCTACGAATATCCCTACGGCTTTAAAGGAGGCAACGATTTCCTGGATAAACGATTGCAGGTACCGGTTCAGCTCCAGCGAACTCTCAGAGGCCGCCGGTGTGGGAATTTGTCCGCCATGTTTAATTTTCCCTTAAAGGTTAAAGAAAACCAACACGAGGAGCTGCAGACGGTGAGGGAGCACATCCATTCCTGCTTCACCAAAATATCCTGCTTCCTGCTGCCTCACCCTGGGTTGAAGGTGGCCACCAACCCAGCGTTTGAGGGACAGCTTAAAGGTGAGCTCCTGTTCCTTATTCTCAGAAGGGGTGATCGTCTGAGCCGGGTTCTGATGCACCTGCCTCATCAGACGTGGCCCCAGAGTTCAGGGAGCAGCTGAGGGTTCTGATTCCCAAACTGCTGCATCCGGATCACCTGGCCGAAAAGGAAATAAATGGAAACAAAGTCACTTGTCGGGGCCTGCTGGAGTTCTTCAAGGTGAAATCTTTCTTTCTTTCTTTGCCGCGCTCAGACCGAAACGGGCTGTTTCTAAATGACTGACGTTAATCATCTTATCAGGCTTACATCAAGATTTACCAAGGGGAAGACCTGCCGCAGCCAAAGACCATGCTCATGGTACTTACATAACTAGAGCAGGTTTGACAAATTGGTTTAAAAAAATGAATAACAAAATACATTTTTATCTCTCAAGGCAACAGCAGAAGCCAATAACCTGGCAGCTGTGGCAGCAGCAAAAGATCAGTATTACAAGAGCATGGAGAAAGTGAGTTGAGACACACACACACACACACACACACACACACACACGGTTTCTTATATTTATGCTTTTTCAGGTGTGTGGTGGGGACCTGCCCTACGTGTCTCCCGACAGTCTGGAGGAAAAACATCATTTCAACTTCAGGGAGGCCCTTCACAGCTTCTCCTCCACCAAGAAGATGGGCGGGCAGGAGTTCTGCGACCGATACCAGACGCAGCTGGAAAAGGAGCTGGAGGAAATGTGGCAGTCGTTCTGCAAGCACAACGAGGTGAGAACACTCGGCATTCCATCTGTTTTACACGCTCGGAAAACGTCCCCATCATCTGTTTTTCCTCTCTCCTCAGTCCAAAAACCTCTTCAGCGCCTTCCGGACACCTGCGGTGCTCTTCGTCCTGGTGTGCTTTCTCTACGTGTTGTCGGGCCTCCTGCTCTTCGTCGGCCTCTCCACCTTTGCCTTGGTGTGCGATTGCACCATGGGTGTGGTCATGATGTCCATGCTGACGTGGGCCTTTATCCGCTACTCTGGCCGGTATCGGAGCGTCGGCGGGGCCATCGACCAGGCAGCCGGGGTCGTCCTGGAGCAGGTGAGTTGGAAGAGGGTGGGAGAAGAACGAGCCACTCCTGTGTCACCGTCTTGTCTCTGCTCACTTTATCTCAGCCACCCTGGCAGTTGAGATTACTTAAATTATCCTTCCTTAGTTGCAAGAATCTGTTGTAGCCAAAGACAAATTAGGAAGAAAGCGTAATTCACCCAAAAGCAGAAAAAGATTGTCCATCATTTAAAGGAAATATCGGCTATTTTAATACGATTATTCTGCAGAACTGTCCGCCGTAGCCCCCGTCAGCATTCTCTTGGCTGAAGGTTTGACAGGCTGTGGTCGGGGAGGCTTCTTCGGAGTGTTCCTCATTCTTGTTCTCCACACGACAGCTGTGAGCGCTGCTCAAAGTTCAGCACGCTTTTACTCCAAAAGGAGAAGTTTGACCCTCGAGCGTGACTCTTTTGATGGTTCTAATGCGCCCCATGTGGAGGTGTTGGTGTTGTCAAAAAGTATACAGGAGTCCCATTGTGTTGGACAAAATCTGGTGTCCAGCGTGAGACACACACGGACACTCACACACACGCACTTACTCTCTCCCTCTGTGCTTTCAGGCCACCGTGATGGTGAACAAGTCCAGAGGGGCGAGCGCCATGCAGGAGAAGAAATCCAGCTAGAGGACCTCTGGACCCTCATAATCTTGATGCAATGCAACCAGCACACCACACACACATACACACACACACACACACACCACACACACACACACACACATACACACACACACACACATACACACACACACACACACACACGCCAAGCACAAAAGCCTTATCATTCCACCCACTTGAACAAACAGGCAGTTAACATTACACAAGGCAAAAACACGTTGATCAGACCACCAGCATCCGCAGTACGCACCGCCGTCTGTCAAAGTCCGAGACTGTACGTGCGAGGCTGATTTGATTTAAAGAGGCAGGAAGGCCAAGCGTCTTGACCCAGCGGTGCTAGATACACACTGCCGCAGAGTTTACAACTGATCTAAAGAGGCGCCTCTCTGTTTACCTTTAAACCTTCCGCCACGCACTTTTTCTTTTGAGCGCTTCGCTCTCGGCCCAGCGGGCCAGGGTGCTTCTCCACAACATCCGCTGCGTATCCTTAAACAGTAACCTTTAAACCCATGCTAGCTTTAAAGCTTCTGCATTTATACGCGTTTCCTTGGCTAAACTCTTTTTTTGTGGCCTTAAGAACATTCCATTTAAGTGTAGTAATTCACCTGAGCAATAGAGGACACTGCACACTTCAGCTAAAGTGTGATGGGAGATGTATGTAGTTGGAACTCAGCCGAATACTATATCTTATTTCTCCTTTATTGGTGAACTCTCGTTCACTGATGGAATGTGTTACAATTTGTAGGTTGTAATGGTGAACTGAACACTAAGAGTCTACAGAGAAGCTATTGTCACGAAGAATGTTTGCCTCCAAAGATGTTATAACAACATGCGGTATATTTATAGAAAATAAACCTGTCAGCCAAAGATATAGCATTGTTCTGAATGTTTTAGAGAAAGAAAAAGAAATAGAAGTAATTTTCAGTCAGAGTTTATGGGAAAAGCAGCCGAGCGGCTTTTTCAATGTTATATTACAGGAAGGAGAAATGATACATGTGGCCTGGCTCGTCCTTGTTTAATTTATAGCCAGAATTCAGCCGTCATTTCAACAACAACAACAACAACATAAAGGTCTTCAGAATCACTGTGATTATTCCATGATATTGTAGGTGTGAGTCACGCTGTCAGACCGCAGGACCAACAAAGATGTCTGGGAATACGGAGGCTCTTAATCGGAATCCACAATTATCTTTTTGCACAAGTCATTCCCATTCCACGGGAGGAGGACGCTTTGAGGAGCATGTGGCTTTGCACTTCACCTCCTCCGCCGCTCACTCCAAAAACAAGCCGACGAAAATTGTAGTAAAGCCTAATGTAATCTCCTGTAGAGCTATGGGTACTTGGAAGACTTTTCTTTTGAAAAGAATAAAGTTTGACCTTCTTAAACGTGTCTCTGTAGTCTGTTGTATGAGACGTTGTTTCAAATCCCGGGTTTTAATCTTGAAAAGTGGAGCCACGGTACGGCTTCTTCTTATTTTTTTTATCAACCATGTCGGTCCATTAAAAGCTCCACTGTGAGGTTTTTCGGCCAAAGGAGCCCTTCATCCTTTTCTCAAATATTGATTTACGTGGCCATGAAAAGTAAGTTTGTTCCCTGGTGGCCGTCGTAGGTTCTCCAGGCGGCCGTGAGGGTGAATTTGTGGACGCGTTCTGCAGTCTGCCCTCCCTCAGCGTGGTGGTGCCAAACACCACACGGCTGCACAAGGGCTCGTTTAATGGACGCCGGTGGGTGGAAACCTTTTTTTTTTTTTTTTTTTGCACACACACACACACAAAAAAACCTCACTAAACGATGACAATGCGATTCTAATGGGACCTTTCAATCCAAACAACCCCTAATTGATTGATTGTGTGAGTAGTGCTCTGCGTGTTTGACGTGCAGGGCGTGATGCAGCCTCGTGACCCAGACAATGACGCCGCTGCGGCCCTGGCTCTGCCCCCACGGCGGGGCCAGGGGGGGAGCGGCCCCGCGCCGGGGTGTCCCCGTCCCCGTCCCCGGGCCCCGCCGGGCCCTCGTCCCCGGGCCCCGCGGCGTCTCCCCCGGAGGTGGACAAAGATCCGCCGCGGCCGAGTTTCGTGTCCCCTTGTTTCCTTATATGGCGATCGGCGACCCTGGCCACGCCCCCTCCGGGCGCCGCGGGCGAGGCGCGTGCACCGAGCCGTCGCTGCTCGCCGTTCGCTTCCATATTTGGAAGTGAGTCCAACAAAGAGGGAGCGGGGGGGGGTGTGAGGCGGCCGGGGGGGGAGAGGGGACGGCGGCCCGGCTCCTCCACCCTGCGCTCGGCCGCCTGCTCCACGGCGTCCTGACCGGCTTACTGACCGTCCGCCACGCCGCCGGGGCGATAATTGATAGCACGGACCGCGCGTGTGTGTGTGTGCGCGCGCGTGTGCGTGTGTGCGCGCAGTGATACGGGAACTATAATCCCCCCGCAAATAAAGCCCCCGGGCGGATGGTTACACTCCTCCGGGCGCCGTTAGCCGGAGCCAGGCTTCCGCTGCATGTCCCCATCGTGCCCCCCGCTTCTCCTTCACGTCCTCCGCTCCGTCCTCCTACATCACCGGTGAAAGTGCACCATATGTCGAACAAAAGTGCATCTTGTGCATGCGTTATGCTGAAAAAACACGCGAGATAACGGCGCCATCGCCATGTTTCCGGTTACCTATGTCATCAGATTTCCCGACACCCGCCCCGAAACTCGTTAGTACTTCGATAAAACCCCCTTTTCTGCCCTTATACGGGATATATGGGTCAATGGTAAACACAATGCATATAACCGGACAGACGGGCGTGCGCGCTATCTGGCGGCGGGAGCGCGCCCCGCGCGCGCGCCCCCGTTATTTATCCAGCGTGTGCGAGCGAGAGCGACGATTCATCATCACAGCCCATTCAATCCCGACCAGACGCTGACCGACCCGCAGCCGCAGCCATGGTAGGTCCGACGCCGCCCTGCGCCCCCGGCCCCCCCGGCCCCGCTCCTCCACCCGGCCCCGCGCCTCCACCCGGCCCGGCGCGCCTCCTCCATTTCGGGGCGATCGCGCCGCTCCCGGCGCGGCCCGGGCCCCGGCGGCCGCGCTGCTGCCGCAGGATCCGCCATGGCCGCGGGGAGCAGCGCGGGCAGCGGCGCCTCGAGGCGGCCCTGGGGGGGTCCTGGAGGGGGGGTGGGGGGTCCTGGAGGGGGGGGGGGGCACCCACCGACCCACCGACGGTGCCCCGGCGCCGTCTCGCTCGCCTGCCCGTCTTCGGGCCGCTTCGCTCGGCGTCGTGCGCCGTGAGGGCCGCGCCGGGTCCCCGCTACGTCCCCCCCCCCCTCCCCGCCCAGCGGGGGCCGGACGCCGGGTGACAGGTGCGGCGGCGCCCGGGGCGACCGAGCCGGAGCCGGAGCCCCGGCTAGCCGCGCTACCGGGGTGGGGGGGGGACCGAGCCCGGGCTCCGGCCGGCGCTAGCCGTGATTTACTCGCTCTTTGTCCGGCTGCGGGCCCCGGCCGGCCGGCCTGCGGGCCCCGGGCCGCCCCCCCCCCGCCCCGGGGAGGGCCCGGGTCCTCGGCGGGGCTCGCGGCCGGCCCGGCCCGGGGGCCCCGGACCGTTAGAGCGAGGCTTCGCCTTATATAGCGGGCTAGCGCCCGGCACGTGCGCGTGCTGCATTCATGGCCCCACCCTGAATTTGGTGCAAGGAGCTCTCGGGTAGAGGCTCCGTTATGGCGGAGCCCGCAGCCCGGGCCGCGGCGCTCGCCCCCCACCTCACCTCACCTCACCTCACCCCTCCCCGGGCCCGCTCGTCGGCCGAGCGGGGACCAGAACACGGCCCACGTCGGACCGAACCCTCGCCATTATGTAACCGTCGCCTCCCTAGCCGGAGCTAACGGGCCGCTGTCTTCGCCGCTGCTGCGCATCTTTTTCTCCCCCCCTTTTTTTTTTTTTTTTTTTTGTTGCGCATCAAAATTTACAGACGGTTTCTAACGTCAGCCCCGGTTACTCGATCCAGAGAGGCGGTAAATATAAGTGCGTAGGGGGCCGGTGCGCGTTTATTATATATAATACCGCAGGTTTATCCAATTTCACTTATCTTGTAATGCTGAGAGGACACAATGAACAACATGACATCAGTGCTTTAATCGCCCTGTTTGTTGTCAAGAGCTCTGATATTAGTGTTGTTATTACTAGTAGGAACAATTCTTGGCCTCAGCTGTGACGGTTATTAATATATTTTTTGTCATTTCTTTAATATCTGGAACAAAAGAGGCAGCAGTGTCCTTTTAATAGGCTGGAGCAAAAACAAAATAAGGTGGAAGAAAAGGCCATTGTAATGCAAAATGGAAACTTTTTTTTTCATGTACAGGAAATGGAATAAACCCTTTGGAGAATATGTGAAAAACAACTCACATGATCTTTGGTTCTTACCATTTGCAAACCACACAAAAATGGCTCCGATGTAAAGACCTTTCAAAGTCTTTGTGTGCGTGGGCGTATATAAGGAAGAAAGAACGTCGATTTCCTGGTTCAAGTATCACAACAAGGCTCGTTTTTTTTCTTGGGGCCCTGACTAAACACACGGCCCTTTTCCATACTGCTTTGTTTACTGCTGTCGGGGTCCTCTTCCTCCTTTCCTGCCTCATGATTTCCTTTTCATTATTGTCCCCCCCCCCCCCTTTGTCACCCTGCGGGACGGTTCTTTTCTGCCACCTTCTCCCGAGCGAGCGTCTGCCTGTGATGGACGCCTTAAACGGAGTCAGAAGACTTGAGGGGATGGAGCTGCTGTGACTGAGCGACGTGACTTCAATTCCACAGTCTGACAGAAGCCCCATTGTCTGCCGCTGAACCCTGAACTGAAACCTTATTTTCTTGACCCTAACCTCACCCATACGTCTTTATGGCTGTCACTGGTGCTTGCACAGAGGGCTTATGTAATAACTTTATGGCCGTTGCCCACAGACACACCTGTTTGCTCAACTTTTCCGTCTGAGCTGAACTTTGGTCGCGTTTCTTTTCTAATTCACTTCCTTTATTGGCTCCAGCAGAAATCCGGCGGGCGCCTCCGGCCGATGGTCGGAGACGCGGCGGCTCTGATTTATTGAAAACTCCGCCGGGTGATTTGAATGTCCGCCGATAACGCCCCGGCCACAGACGGACCTTCTCGTCTGACTCTGGGCTCCTGGGCAGGACGTGAGGCCATCGTGTCACGTGCCCTCCTGTCTGACTCCTTCAGCATCTCAGCTGGTTTGACTCCCCCCTCCCCCTCCCCCCAGTTTGACCCCCCCTCCCCCCTTCCGTGTATTACTGAGCCATGATCGATCCGTAACCTCCTGAGAGGCAGCCCTTTACCTTTCAATGTCCCCTGAATCCTCCGGCGTGTTACTGGGTGGGGGCGGAGCCTTCCTGCATCAGCTGGGGCCTGGAAACCCGAATCGTCGTCCGGTCATCCACGCCGGTTGCCATAGCGCGCAGCCGACTTATAAGAAGCAGACGGGGAGGAAGGAGATGCTGTATCACGTGCTGCACATCCACATCTGGCCATACGTGCGTGCGATCATGTGGGCTGGAAGCGTACTCAGATCATTAAGGCAGAAATGCGAACGGAATGTTTTTCCAGGGACATGTCGCCACCACCGTAATCGGTTATTAAAACGGGAATCGTTCGGTGGATGAGTTCGTACGGGGCGCTGAGGCGCGGGGTAAAAATAGAGAATCGAAATGAGAAGAACAGGCAAACGTCTGCGCAACCACAGGGGAAGCCAGCGCGCTGCGAGCGCCTTCCGGGCCCGAGGAGGTCACATCTAGCTGCTTCCTCAAACGACATCGGTTCTGGGGTGTGACACGTTCAAGCAGCTTTCGACATCTTCAAAAGTTCTTGTTTTCTTCGAGACTCTACGGCCGCGGGCCTTCTCGTTTTCCTCTGATTTCCCCTCCTCTTCTGACCGAGTGTTGAAAAACCCTTCCCCCCCCCCCCAGACCTCCGGAGTGAAAGTCACAGACGAAGTCATCGCCGTCTTCAATGACATGAAGGTGCGCAAGGCGTTCGCCAACGAGGAGGAGAAGAGGAAGAGGAAGAAGGCCATCCTGTTCTGTCTCAGCAAGGACCTCAAGAATATCGTCCTGGATGAAGGTAAAGAGATCCTGCTGGGCGACCTGGGAACCACCGTTCACGACCCCTACCAGCACTTTGTGAAGATGCTGCCAGCAGAGGACTGCCGCTACGCCCTGTACGACGCCACCTACGAGACCAAGGAGACAAAGAAGGAGGATCTGGTCTTCATCTTCTGGTAGGGAGTGGGGGCCTCGCCTTTCCTAGGTTGACCCTTGACCCTCGTCGGGACACCGTGTTTTAATCAGAGCTTCTCATACCTCGTTCGCAGGGCTCCTGACAGCGCCCCCCTGAAGAGCAAGATGATCTATGCCAGCTCAAAAGATGCCATCAAGAGGAAATTTGAAGGTAAACGTGAGAGAAACCGAACTCAAGTCCATCGTTGCCTCGCCCTGTCGTGACAGAGGCGCGTCTCCAGCCACGCCCTCCGCTCACTCTCGGTTGTGGCGATGGCGTCGCGCCTCTGCGTGTCTGAGCCGGTCTTTGTTCTGCTCCGTTGGTGCTGAACCAGAGCACGTTTCGCAGGTCCTCGAAGCGCGTCTTGCTCGGTGGCCTTAAAGCGCCATTAGAGCAGCTTCGGCGCCCGCGACCCCTCGCGGCCAGCGTCGGTACTGCGGCGCGAGGCTAGCTCGTGTACAGTCTGGTGATTAAAGTGAAATAACGATCAACCAGCCGTAGCACCTCCATCAGCAAATACTAGAGCGGCTCCCGCTGCGCCCCAGTTCCGTTCTTCCACGCCGTCCCAAAGCTGCTACGCCTGCTCATCTCTGAGGAGCCACGGCACACACACACACACACACACGCACACACTGCTACTGTATCGTTACTCCTGATTCCGCTCTCTCCTCCTCCACGTTATTTAATGCGAGTTGTGTTTATTTTGTTTAGGTATTAAGCACGAGTGGCAGGTCAACGGCTTGGAAGACCTCAAAGACCGGCACACCCTAGCGGAAAAGCTCGGTGGCTCGTCAGTGGTCAGCCTGGAAGGATCTCCTATATAAATATGCCCCCCCCCCTCAGCTGGCTTCATTCGAGGCCTTTCAGACACATCTGTTGGGTTTAGCTGTTCATTCCTGTGCGGTTTTTGGAGAAGGGCAAAATACAGAATCAGCACCAATCGTGGGACTGTGTGGGAGGGAAGACGTGGGTGGGTTCAGGGCAAAACAACTGACAAAAAAAAAAGAGTAAATTCCACAAATTCAGACTCTCATTTTAGTTCACGCAACGTAAAGAATCGAAAACGCACACTCTGAAAAAAGAAAATCAAGATACAATTAAAGATGGAGGGATAAACAGAGGTAACACACTGGTTATTTTCATGTGTATGGAGGGTTTTAGTTTCAGGTTCCCACTAAACGATCTCTGGGGGAGAAAGGGAAAGTTTTCCAAACATTGATTCCTTACACATAATTGCTCCAACTACCTTTTTTTTTTTTTAAAGAAATTATTTTATCTTGCCAAACTTCTAGTTGAGTTTTTTAAGTGTGTGTAGGTAAGGGTAGGTGTAATATGAGCTAATTCACTCTGGATTGCACAAGATGTAACAAAACATTCTCTGGGGAACACAGTTAAATATATATATATATCTATATATATATTTTGTTTTGTTATTCCATTGTTGGGTTTTTTTCCCCCCATTTTTAAACATGCAAATTCCAAAACTTGAGCGATTCCTTTTTATTTCCAGTTCAGGGTCAGCATACCGCAGCATTTGATGTAGTGAGAAGACAACATTCCTTGTACCTGTTAAAACCAGGATCCTCGATTAAAAACAATCTCTGGTGTTATGGTTTGATGGGGAGCGATGTTTATATGAAGGACCAGCGTTCAAGGTTGAGACTGAATATTGAATGGTGGATGTTTTGTATCGTCTCCTTATCTCTAATAAAAAGCACTAAACTACTGACTCGTTATGCTTCTTGTCGACTTTTGTTCGCAAACGCGTCATTCTCCACCCAGAAGCATCAATTAACACTCCACAGACGACACCCCTCTGTGGGGGTCGGGTGGGTGCAGCGCCACCCGCCGCCATGCGGGGGCGCCACAACACCTTGAATGAAGCTCAGCGCTGACGACCCCCCTTCAGCAACCAACGTTTATTAAAATACATCGACCCTCTGCACGAAAAACAAAACCACACTTTCGCCGCTCTCTCACCTCCCGATGAGATCAGCGAGTCAGCAGTGTCCTCAAAAAGACGGGAGAGCATCTCTGGGCCGAGGGGAGCGCCACGCCGTCCGCAGGGAGCCAGGAAGCAGCGCAAAAGATGCAGAGACCTCAGGAGGAGAGCGTCTGGAGCGCCGCTGCCACTCGCACGACATGCGCGCGCGCTCGCACAGCGGAAACGTTATTGACGTGGCTGGACGCCGTCAGAGATTCCGTGGCGGTGATCTCATAGGAGTATGTGTTTGACGGCACCAGAAGCAGAAGCAGAAACCGAGGGCGCCCCTCCTGGACCCGCCCGCCGGGCCTCAGTCCTGGCTGCAGTCGGCCCTGTTGCCGTGCACCCAGTAGCAGATCTGGGCGAACTTCAGGGGCGTGATGCGCACGGCCACGTTGTAGTCCCGGTTCTCCCCGTCTATCTCCAGCCACTGGTGCCCCGAGAAGATCCCGATGACTTTCCTCTCCCAGCGCTCCAGGCTGTTGTCCCACACCCGCCCGTACACGCCGGAGCCGCTGGCGCCGGGCCGGGCGTCGCAGTGCTGGTATATCAGGTCGCTGGACTCCTCCTCCACGGGGCAGAACCGGTACACCAGCTCCCCGGACCGGTCGCTGTCGAAGCCCGAGAAGTGGATGCGCTTCCCCGCCAGGTCGTCGGAGGACGGCGCCACCGAGAGGCGCATGAAGGGCCGCCTGTGGGGCCAGCGGAGCTCCAGCAGGGCGTAGTCGAAGTCCATGGCGATCTCCAGGGGGCCCTGGATCCAGCCCTTGGGCACCCGCGTGCGCTTGACCCTCGCCCAGCGCACCACCGGCTTCCTGGCGGGCGCGCGGCCGTCCCTGGTGCCGTTGGAGGACGGGGGGATCAGGAAGCCCACCCTCAGCTTGCGCGCCCCCTTCACGTAGTCCTTCCCGTCGTGCACGCAGTGGGCGGCGGTGAGCACGTGGTGCTTGGACACCAGGACGCCGGTGCAGCCGGTGGAGATCTTCACCGCCGTGGAGAACGGGTAGTCCAGCAGGAAGTCGTTGCCTTGGATGTTGAAGCGCCCGTCGGCGCCGTAGATCTGCCTGCGCACGCGCCTGGGCCCCGGGGGGCGGGCGCGGCGGGCCGGGGCCGCCTCGGCCTCCACGTCCACGGCGGTGAGCGTGCGGGAGCCGTCGGCGTACAGCGTCTCGAAGGCTAGCCTGTCGCTCAGCTGCGGCGTCTCCAGCTCCCTCCAGCGGAAGCAGCTGGAGTTGCAGCGGGAGGTGAGGTCCAGCTCGGCCCGGGCGCTGAACCTGGAGCGGGCGAGGGGCGTGGGCGCGCGGGGGAGCAGCGCCGGGACGCGGGCGGGCGGGTGCTGGGGGGGGTGCAGGAGACACAGCGCCAGGGGGAGGACGACCAGGAGCAGGTGAGTCAGGAGGGCGGTCTCCCGGGGGGTCGCCATGGTGACGGGAAAAACACTGCAGATAAAAGGGATGAGAGAGAGCGTTTCTAAACGGGACTCAAACCCGCGGCGGCGGCGGAGGGGCGGACGGGTTCAGTAACCACGGCGAGGCTGCGAGCGACGACGCAGACCCGTCTGGTGTGACGGAGCAACAATGAGCCTCTTGTTCCTGCGGCGAAGATTACCAGGGAAATCGGGTTTTGGAACGGCGGAGGGAAGCGCGCGTTTTTTTGTGTGTGTGTTCCACGAGAAAGAGAAGGGTGAGTGGAGGAGGACGCAGCAGGTCAACCATTACAGTGAAACATAATCCTCAGATTCGATATCTGCCCTGGCTCAGAGTCGAGGCACTTCTATTAAACATTAACTCTGAACAGGGAGCAGATTGTGGGGGGGGGGGGTGAGGAGACACTTGATCCCCTCTGGAGAACCCCCCCCCCAGAGGCAGTCCTGGCCCCCAGAGAACAGGTGTGTAAAAGTGAAGAGCAACAAGTCGAGGCAGAGCCAGGAACCTGGATCCTGACAAAGGCCAGGGTGGGGTCTGCTCACACACCTAGACACTGTCCTGTTCAAGAGAGAGGAGCACACACACACACACACACACACACACACACACACACACACACACACACACACTCACTCAGACCAGGACAGCAGCCCAGGGTATTGTCCACACGGATGTATCAGTATTTCAAAGGTAGATCTACTGATCCATCAGGGACACTAACTTGGGGGGGGCGCTGGTATTTCTGCGACTACAGTAGCACAAATCACACTTTTCTGGCTAAAATCCTCAATATCCAGGGTGGTCAGTGTCTTCCACATGAACATTACTGTCACACACTCGTGTTCTCTAAACAGGCACGAAGAAAACAATGTCCAAAGAGAATAGAGTCATCTGAATTTTGATATTCTCAACTCTGAATTTCTTGTCCAAATCAACCAACAAATTCTACATTTTAGCAGCAGGTGAAGTCGGATTAAATCATCAAAAATCTGCTGTTTTACCTTCTGGTTGGGGGTCAGTGGTGCTCTTTACATCCCAGTCACCTTTTCCGCCCCATGAACCGCGTCCTCTCCCCGGGTTTTCCTCATCATCCCCGGGCCCCCGCAGGTACTCTCCCCCGGCTCTACCTGTCCTCCAGGGGGGAAACTTATTTAAAAACCGGCTCCCCGTGCGGTCAAAACCACAAGCTACCAGCGTGTGCTCGGGTTTCGTCGGCAGCCTCCTGAATCCGTGGCCGGGAGGTTCGGGTGAGGAGGGAGTGTGAAGGGAAGCGGCTGCTCGCTGCGCGGCGTCCCCGCCTCCCGGGCCCGCCGCCCCGGTCCCCCAGGCCGGCCGCCAGGGGGACGGCCCAACGCCGCCGTCCGCAGGAAAAAACCATAAATAGAACATTCTGTCAATTATCACCCGGTTAAAGGACATTTACACACAGAAACAGCGTGTGTGTGTGTTTAAGGAGGGTGTTTTTGTAAACTCTAGCATCGATATGCTAATTATGCTAATTAGGCTAAAAGTCGCCCATGACAACGGTTGCTAAGCATCAACCCAACTTTATTTAAAAAAACATTTTTAAACAACAAAGGCCTGATTCTAATCAAGCTGTACAAACCCCAGATTTACCTGCCTGGGGTTTATTAATATGTGATAAATGTTAATATACATATATATAGAAACTAAGATAATGAAACTGGCAAAGTTAAGCGGTAGTCACAGTTTGGGTTGATAAAAGCAGAGTAAAGGTCAGAATCAATCCCTACACCCTCTGATTTAGCTTGGTTTCTGCTGGTTTTTCCTTACATAAGTCTTAATGTTGCCCTGATTGCGCAAGTATATGTCCCAGTGTCATTTTTCAACTTGAAATGTCCCCGCCAGCTAATGATGGCGTGCCAGGGTGGGCCGTAGGTTTTATATTACGTAATATGATAATCAGTGTGTTCAAGTATGAGCGAAGGATCCCGAATCACATGACGGCTATTTACAGTCGATAAATGATGAAACACAAGACGGGCATCTCTGGCAGGTAAACTTCACTCCCACCTCCGTGAGGTGACAACATGTGGAATTTGAGAAGCTGCGCCTGTGACGCTCCCGTGGGGCTTTGGGAAGCACCAGGGGTGTTGAAACAGAGCTCTCAGTCACAGCGACAGCTCCTCCAGGAATGCCGAGGAATCTCCCAACAAGGACACAACTTGGGCTGTCGGTACAATGCCGTTGCTGTTGTCCTCTGAGAAAATGCCATGCCTGAGGAGTCACTGACTGAACCCTGGTCCTGTAATAAAACCCTCAGAGGGGAACCTTTCTGCACTGAGACTGTGTAGGGGAGACAGAGAACGTGAGAACGACACGGAGAATTAATGCAGCATACGTGTAATTATCTACATATGCAAGTCTGCGTGTGTCTGTTTAAGAACTTGGCCTCTGGTTCTTTTTGGATCCTTCTCTTTCTGTTTTTCATTCATTTTCCCCATTTTGTCCTGCCCAGAAAATATAAATTACATCGGTTAGGAATGTGCGCGTCAATTATGGTGCAACAGTTGAATTGGCTTTGCATTTTTATTTATTTATTTTTGCGTCAGGAAGACAGAAAGTTTGATCAGTGCAAATCCAGCTGACTGAAGCTGCTTCCTGCTCACATATTTACAGGTATCGCCGCCTTCGGAGCTGCATGACAACATCTGGCCCGCTGACCTGTTGTATAGTGTATTTTTGTATCTTTGTGTGTGTTTCTGTGCTCTGTGCCTCTCCTCTCCTCTTGTCTCCCTCTTCTTCCTCTCCTCTCCTCTCTCTCTACCCATCTGTCCATCATCAGGAGGGTCCCCCTACATGAGCCTGGTCCTGCTCAAGGTTTCTTCCTGTTAAAGGGGAGTTTTTCCTTGTTACTGTTGCTTGTCTGGGGTTAGGCCCTGGGATTCTGGAAAGGCCTTGAAACAATTTTGATTGTATAAGACGCTATAGAAATAAAGATTAATTGACATCAGAGTCACATAAGGTGGAATAAATATCACCCAGACAGGAGGGATGCTTTAATCCAAAGGCTAACGTCTGCCTGTTGTCCTGTCTATTATGTCAATATTAACCTGCTGCATCTTATGTAACATAACAGGAGACCAGAGAGAAAGGAGCTATAGAGGCTTGTGCATCATAACAGAAATATCAACCCTCTGTGATTACGAAATCTCAGAACTTCTATCCCCTTGACTCTAATAAATGTTCAGTGTTCACAGGAACCGTAAAGCTGTCCAGAGTGACTCAGAGCAGAGCACTTAAGCGAGGGCTTCATCACTCGCCCCGTGCTGCAAACACGTCTGAAAACATTTTTCTCGGATGAGCTCGGTCCAGCCTTAACAGCCTTCGCCACCGCCGCAGCTGCCGTCTTTACCAGCGCTCGCCGCTCGACGTCGAGGCCCTGGCGCGTCGTCTCGGACCACAGAGGCACAAGAATCACCTACAAGACCCCACTGCCCTCAAAAGGAAGCTCAAACCACGTGGAAGCGCTACTGTTTGCTCACTGCCTTTTCCCCTTTCCCCCCCGTCTCTTTGTAGCGGTGGCATGCTGAAGGTCAGCGACCCCCGATACCCCCCATCTCCAACGCTCCGAGCCGCCCCCCGGGAGCCGCGCTCACACTTTCCAGGATGATTCACTTAGGAGGAGAATTCCTGACAGAACTCAGCAGAAACTCGTGCCCGTCGGCGTGTGACCGCCTGTCGGGAAGCCGCGCTACTGTCCCATCGGCGCGTTCCCTCCGCCGCCACGCTGGGCCGAGGGATCGGGATTTGTGTGATGGTCGGGCTGACATGCTGGGAGGGCCCCACAACAGTTTCTGTAGGCAAATGGGGATTTAGCAACTGGATCACAGGCCTCTCTCCAGACTCTTTAATCCCATAATTGGTTTCGGATTCAAACAAGTGATCAAAACAGCGGCGCGAGCCTTTTCCCAAGAGGCCCGGAGCTGCGCCGGAGCGCCCCGGCCAGAGCCAGAACTTTCCTTTAAAGGGAGACGGTATGAATGCAAAGAATGTTCCAGTCTAGCTGTGTCACTTCGAGTGTGTTTGCACGCACAATACGCCATTCCACCGGGCCACTGACCTCGTCCAAGCATACGTGCTCGGAGGAGGATCGGCGCGGAGGCCAAAGTGTGTCAGACCTTACAATGGCTTCAGCTGACTGTTAATCAGGGATGAGGCTTTTGCGCTGCCTAAAACGTTCAGAGCTTTTAATGAACTCCTCCGCTGATGGATCCTCCTCCTGCCGCTGGTGCCTGGTTCTCCTGCAGGGCCTTGTGGGTACGTCTTCAGCTTCCCTTCAACATGATGTCATTTCGTTTTTTGGCTGCCTGAGCGGCGAAGGGGAAAAAAAAAAAGGGGGGGGGGGTTGTAAAGGGAAAGAGCGCAGTTAGAAATAACAGGACTAAGGAATGCAAACGGGGCTGTGATGAAATCCATCAGGAGGGAGAGGTGGAGGGTTGCTCCTCGTATCTTTAACCAGTCTGGGCAGACGGAGGGCCGCGGGAGGGACGTCTGCGAGGCGGGCGCGAGGCTGAGCCAGGCTCCAGCAGAAATCACGTCCCCGGAGGGGGGAACCTCAAACTGATCACCGCCGATTCCACCCTCCAAGCACATAAATTTACAAAAGTACAAGTCGAGTCCTGTCGATAACAGCGATGACGCGCGCTGCCTGTGGCGTCGTCCGATGGATGGAAGCGGCTCTGTAATCCTCCTCTTTATTTTTAGTACGTTCTTTTCATTATATGAGTCACAACAAGCCTGACAACATGAATATATAGGAGCGAACAAACGAAGGCCCCTCCATTCATCACAGGAGATCATCTCTGGATGTGGGCGACTGCTACTTTTAATTGAAGCCAGACCTGAATCTGAGATGTTCTGTGAGATCAGTTAATCTTGTGATCAACGAGCATTAAAAAAAAAAAAAAAAAAAAAAGGCTCTTCGCAGCTGTCAAAGGAGCGAAGAAGGTCGGGCCCTCGAGCTTCATCAACGAGGATCTGGGAGCCAGACTGTTGCCGTGGAGGGGATGGAAACACAGAGCTGGGGCGCAGGAACAAATGTGGTGTAAAGGATTCTGTAAACAGACCCAAATATTTACAGCCTGAGGAGGGGACGTTCCCACCGGGGCCCGGAGGAGCTCCTGCTCTCCTCCGCAGACCTGCTCTCCTCCTCCTGGAGAACCCCCCCCACCCCGACTGTCCAGGGATGGGGAGTCACTGGAACACAGCTCAGCGCTGCTGAAGCTCTCAGCATTAGCACCCATTCAGAGTCGCGTTTCAGGCGGGCCGACGAGCGCGGGGCCAATATTTACTCTGTGGAGCTCTGGTGTGGTCTCAGCTGACCGTCTTCAGCTGCCCCCCCGCCACCACCTGGAGCCGCGCTTAACGCCCAGTATCCACGCCTCCGTCTTCAGCCCCTCCGTCTTCGTTTGCTTGGAAGCGAGATGTCAGGAACGGTGACATCATCGGGCTTTTAATCACTTCTTGTTTAAGCTCAGATGTTCTTAGGAGGAATGCTGCGGAGGCCGCGGTCACATTCTGCTCTGTCAAGAGAGGATTGGAACACGTGTGTGTGTATGTGTGTGTGTGTGTGTGTGTGTGTGTGTGTGTGAAAACACAGCGAAGAAGAGCTTTTGAAGAGCAGCGTAATTGTGCCTGTTTTAAGTCTTTGTTTTTCTCATTTCCTCTTTTATTCCTCGGTTTTACTGCTTCCTGCTTCTCTTTTTTCTCCCTCTCATCTGAACTTCGCTGAACCCTCCCGTTGATCTTACAATAAACCAGCTGTGGCCCTGACGCCTCTGACAGCCCCGACGCTGCCAAGTATCGCCTCTTTGTTCCCGTCCGGCGCTGCTAATCCTCACAGTTACACGCAATATTAATCTGGTGGCAGCGCAGCGGCGCTCCCCGCCATCGGCCACATTTCTTGCGAGCAGACACGCCCTGCTGACAAATCCGGGGCCCTGGCGGCGTCTCGGTGATTGGCCCAGTCAAGTGAAAACATTTTTCCGCCGTCCTTTCCCCAGGATGTTGACTTCGGGGGTGTTTGTGCAAACGTCTCTGCCTCCGTCGGGGCTGTGCGAGGCCCGCTCGGCTCAGCCCGCCGCTCCGCTGGAAGCCCTCCGCGGTTCCGAGCACTAAATCCAAAGAGGAAGAGAGTGCGGCTTTCCTGGCTGCATTCTTTCCCTGGTCAGGAATTCGCTGAGGTTTTGGCCGTCTGCTGCTCGCTGGAACTTTTTCCTGTGCTTCTGGGAATTGAAGCTGCCGGGAGCGCGTCTTCCAGCCGGGACCACCGCGCGGCGTCGGAGCCCCGGGAAGGACGGGAGCTCCTGGATCCAGCTGAGGACCGCGGCGTCTCGGCCCTCTTCGCTGCCCGGTTTGGGGGTTATAAATTCACTGTTCAGTCCCGGGAGCAAACGTGGAGGCTCGAACATGGGCGCCTAAGTGACAGCTGTTTAATTGTAAACTGATCCGGATGAACGAACGGCCGACAGCGTTCGGGAATCTTGGGAGGCCACAAAGGCTCCGTCTGTTCGTAAGTCGGACTTGGACAAGAAGCCGGGTCAAGCAGCGCGGGTCCACGTGCAGGAGGCGTCCTGTGAAACCCGGAGAAACGTGTCCAACGTTCCCACTCAGAGACTTTAGAGGGAGTTCAATCCCATCTCTCATCACACTCGCAGATCCAATAAATCATATCGATCAGGCTCTTGCCCCGGAGCCTTGGCGGTGGGATTGGGGGGGGGGGCGTCCCTGATGAAGCAACCGCGGAGGCCAAACTGTGATGTCAGGCTGAGGCTGGGCTGCAGCTGCACGTCCTCGTCTTCAACTCCCCTCTTGCTTCATGTTTGTGTCCAGTCACGGTGATGGATGGACGTAAAAAATGAAAACCTCTCCTCTTGAATTACGAGTTTTTTTTCTCGCAGACAGTAACTGTGCGCGTCTTTTGCTGAAAAGACACCAAACCGCCTGATTGTGGAAGGTCCAGCATAATGCCGACAGCGACTGTGGGTCATAAAGTGATCATCACACAATGTTTTGAATTCTGTACAGGAAACAAAGCTGCTTCCCCCATCAGGCTGTCATTAGTTGGATAAAAAGAAAAACCTTCAGGACTTCCTCAAGATGGATTACATTTGTGTGCTGCATTATAAAAATGGCAGAAGTCAAAGTCTTTGTCTTCACTTTGGGCCCAGAGCTCATCAATCAGTAACCTGAGGGGCTGAATTTAGTTGTAACGACAGGAACGTGTCACTTTTGCCTGAAACACGAGCGGTAACGGAATCAACGCCGTTTACGTTAGAAAACAAACGCCGAACGGCGAAGTTTGACCTCCCCTCATTCTCCGAACAGGCACCAGGAGACGGAGGGAAGCTCTCCCGTTTCCTTTATCCGTTGTCTTTAGCAGCGCAGGCGCTCTCGTTGGCCCGCGCGTCGGCGTGCTGCAGGTTTCTGTCGCCCTCGAGGTGTCCAACTATCGAGGTGCGTACCTTCCTCCTCGCAGACCCGGCGGCCCTGCAGCGACGGGCTGCTCCTGACCTTTCTGTGTTGCTGCTCTCAGCACCAGCGAGGCGGCCGGCGGCCCCGCCGCGGGTTCGCCGGGGGAGCGGCGCCGCTGTTTCAACACAAAACACGGCCGATAACAAATAGCGATCACCTCCAATTAAACCGCAGAGCGGCGGGATCGCTGCTGGCGGCTGTGGAGCCATCAGAGGGAAACGCTGGAGGAGGGACGGGACGTTTGGGGAAGCGTGGGTCGGGACAGGACAGATGGGGGCGGGAGAGGTCACGGCGAGGCTCCCCAATGACCTTGAGGCTCCTTGAGAGAGACGTACGGGGCGTTTCATCGCGAAAGCATCGATGAACCCCCCCCAGACGTGACTTTAAACCTCCTGGGAGGTAACCCTACTCTTTGGTATGGAGCCGTGCACCAGGGTCTATTTTGGTTCCGCCCCGTCTCTCGTGTCCTCTCGGGCCGCGGACGTGTCACTGCGAGACGCCCAGCGCCAGGAGCGACAGAGTTTGATGGACGCAGAGGGTCGTTGACCCGGCTCGCACCGCACAATCCATTATCCGTCCTCTGCCGCGACAGCAGGAGGTCATCTCGGAGTTTCGTTGTGAACGGGGGCAGACATCTGTGTCTTTACCCTCCGTGTGCAGCTGGGGCCTTACCTCCCTTGTTAAACACTTTAAAAACAAGGCTACTCCAGACACATCTCTCTCTGCCCTCCCGGGGGTCCCTCCCGCGTGAACCCGCTTGCCCCGACTCCTGACCTCAGCCCTGCTACGCGCCGGAGTAAAGAACACCTCCGCGTTTTCTTCGACACATCAAAGAGAACAAAGGAGCGGGGAATCAGAGCGGCTCGGCCCGCCTCTCTCCTTCACAGCTCCCTCACAAGCCGGTCTCTGTGGGAACTGGGACCACCTCCGCCCTCCTCCCTTTGTTCACTTCGGCTTTTCGCTCCCCGTCTTCTGTTTTTCCTCCTTCCCCGGTGCCGGGAAACCTTCCAACGCCCGTCCAACAATGTCGCCCAAGCCTCGGTCCTCTCACCGCCGGCCGGGCCCCGTCTACCCAAAGGCAGCGGCCTCGGCATGCGTGACATATTCGCCCCACCCCTCATGGTAAACGGCGCGTGGGAGCGGGGCCAGGTACCTTAATCCCCACCACCCCGAGGATTCCCCACCAAGAGATCCCATTAGCGAGGATGAAAGCTGTAATGTAGTCCAGAGACGCTGGGCGGACCTGCGGCGCGCTGCAGCCCCCACGGGCCAGCGCTGACCTCCATCTGATCCCTCACTAACTGGAATTACAGCTCCAGCTCCAGCCGGCAGTGTAAAAGAGCAATGAACTGTAAAGCATTCTGATGTCTTAATGAACAACATACACACAGCAGGTCCAATAAAGTTCAAAAAAGCAGATCCTTCAGAAACTGCTACCAACAATAAACGAGGAGGAGGAGGAGGAGGAGGAAGGGGAGGGAATCCACACAAAACACACGGCGAAGATCAAAGTCACCAAAAAAAATAAAAAAAATACGACAGCAGCACCTGAATGGGCGAAAATGTATTTACATTCCTGTCAGACACAAAGTGCAAAGGCCCGGGTCAGCGTCTGGTGTGACTGAGCAATAACCGTACAGAATGTGAGCACGGTAAATAATTCAGCAATTAGATCCGGGGAAATGTTTCTTCCACTCCAGCGGCGTCTGGAGGGCGATCAGAGAGCGTGTTGGAGCGTGAGCGCGGAGAAATCGGAGGCACCTGAGGGCCGATCGCAACCCTCCATCGCCAACGTAAACAGAGCGGGGAGGGAGGCGGGGCCCCCGATCACATGCTCGAGGGGCCGTCTGAGTGGCCCTTCAGCTGGAGGAGAGAACATCCAAACAAGACTTTTTCAGGTTTTAAACAGCCTGTTTGCGGTTTGGCGTGTCCTTAAAGGGTGTTATCATTAAAAAGCTTAATCCAGATTATAAAAGTGATCAATACGCCGAAGGTGAAGTCAAAGAGGTAGAGAGAGACAAACGGGACATCTTATATGGAGATGTGAGAAACTGGTGATGGTGGAATTGTTTCCAAAGTCACGCCAGACTGGTGTCGTTTTCCCAATTAGGAGGCCGAGGCGGCGGCTTCTGCTGCGAAAGCTGCTCGTTTATGGACGCCCCGCTGGGTTAATTCAGGCCCCGCATGAGTGTGTATGTTTTCCCACTGGCCTCCTGAACCCTCTCACTCGGGGCCACCGGGGGAACGTGGGTGTGCTCGCACTGGGTGGGGGGGGGGGGTACGGTGCCTTCCTTGTTACTGTCCTGACATGCTGCACTTCAGGTCGAGACACAAGCGTTAATATCCGCCTTCCTTTATGAGCGTGTGTGTGTGTGTGTGTGTGTGTGTGTGTGTGTGTTCACAGCTGGTTTTAATACAGAAGTAAATTACCAGATATGAGAGGAGTCAGACCCGATGAAGGCAGATCCAGATCCCCCCTAAGGGAGAATAACACACCCCTGACAGACCCCCTGTTGACTCAGAGCTACTTTTCTGTAATTAATTCATTCTAAATAGAGGACGCTGGGTCGGTGTTTGCCTCCTTCATTATAACTCCCTCCCGTTTGCTGTCCTTTCCTTCTTCATTCGGAATGTTAACGGGAGTTTTGAAAGTTATCTGAGCTTCGCCTGAAGGTGGAAATATTTGATCTGGCTCGGTTTAATTCCATTCGACTTTATTTACACAGCGTCTGTTGCGATCGGGGATCGCCTGGAGGCCCCGGAGCAGCCAGCAGCGGCAGGAAAAACTGCTCTTGAACAGGAAGGAACCCTGAGCAGGACCGGGCCCATGTGGGGAGGATTTAGCGTTTTGTTCCAGCCACGACGCTCAGCCAAACCGTTCCTTTAATTTAGGGTTTAAATCTGTTATCGAGACCTCGCTTAACTACTGAAATGAACCGTCTCGCATTTGCGGTTGCGTGATTCAGGCCCTCGAAGGCTGCGCGTGTCGACACAGGCGCCTCCGCTATGCTTCCGAGGCGATCCCAAACACACCCAGGGTCGGGACGGGGATCCGGGGGCCTGTGTGTGGGGGAACGGAGGAGGTAAGGCAGCTGGGAGCGCACACATGGCCTCCGGGGAATCACAGATTGGCCCTGGGTGTTGGCACACACACACACACACACACACACACACACACACACACACACACACACACACACACACACACACACCCCTGCCCGCGTGCCGGACCCCTGCCAGCCCCACAGCTGCTCTGGTGAACTTTGGATCCTCCCAGTCTGCGCACACGAGGCCGGCCGGCGCTTCAGCGGCACGTTCGCGTCAAACCCTCGGTCGGTTGCGTGCGGCCGGTGCCCAGCGGAAAACGTGAAGGGGCGAAGAGTGACGGCGGCCCCGTCTCGGGAGCGAGGCATGCTGGGAAAAAGGTGTGGGTTGACTGCTGCTTTTCCGAAGGTGTGCAGCCAGTATCAAGTGGAAACCTGGACCCACTGCAGCTACATGTCAGGATCACATTCCTGAGGCAGCCGGTTATCAGCTCAACACAAGAAGTCTCTGTACGCTTTTTCCACATAGGAGGGTTTTGTAGAAAACTGTTTGGGACACATTCAAAGATTTTGTTCGATTCCTACTGCCTGTGTGGAAAATCCAGACCCCCCCCCCTTCCCAGGAAACAAATAAAACTTTCTCCAAACTCTTGACAGAGGAAATCCGATAAAAGCTTGAAATACGCGGTCAGAAGTCATCTGTGAAATATGTTGATTGTGAAACAGGTTTGGATTTTAATTTTCAGCCGAAGTGGTGAGTCATTGAGCGGCTGACTTCCATATTCAAAGACGAAAATGAGACGGTTGAAGGTATTTCACACCAAAAAATAAAATCTATATGGAACGCGTTCAAGCAGTAATCGATATATCGATTAATGATTCACAGCAGCCCGACGACGCCCTCTACATACTTGTAGAACACTGACACCTTCAGGCAGACACGAGGTACTACAGCTTAAAATAGGCGCGTCATTTCCTCCACTTTCGACTCAGGTTTGACCTTTTGGGTTCATTTAATTACGTCTAAAGTTATTTTAAAGCAGGGGGCACGTCAATGAAACCTCACCACCGTGTTCAATGCTGCACCTGCCCTTCTGAAGTCTGCTCTGTTAGGGGAGTAAAGCAGGTACTCTGAACTGAGTGGTCCAGAGGACTGAAATAAGAACACGTTGGCCTGAATACTACAAAATCCAAACTGGACTCGGGGATATACGAGCAAATATTCCATTTATCTGTGAAACATGCTTAACCAGGGCTCTCACAATTAAGCGTATTCCACATAAATCTAATGCAGGGCTCAACATATGGAGCTGAGAGGAAAGGAATTTGCCTTATTTAAAGATTTATTAATTTATAATACAACCTTATACAACGTAGAACACATAGCAATTTAGTTATTTTTACATTTATCCATACTGAGCTAGAGTTCATAGCTTTGACACCGACATAACACAAGCCAAAGGACACTCGATGGAAGGAATCAAAAACGTTTCTGAAACAAAACCGCAGCCCATCGACCCTCCCCAGTTTTCTATTTTACAACCACATGCGCGCCCTAATCCCTCGGACACTGTGTCGCGTGCACGGGACTCCCTCACGTACGCTCACACTCAGCACTCACCCACACTAAAATACTTATGCACAGATAAAAATCCATATATTTAAATTTCAATATTAATGATATTACCGAGTTCCACAATAAAAAGCAACCGAGGAGTAAAGACAGCTTCAAATGAAAGAGAAACGAAACAACTCCAAACTCCATCAGGTGGGCGGGGCTGCGCCCTCCCAGCCTCATCTTCGTCTTCGGTTGTCTCTCCTCGCTTCTCATCTTCGACCGCCTGGCTCTGTTGCCTCTGACTGGCCCGACGTCACGCCGACGAGTTCATAGAGTCAAACCCAGAGGGGGTGGATGACGTCCTCACAGACACCCCCCCCCCCACACACACACACACACACACACACACACCTCTTCCTATTAACAGCCATCCAGGAAAAGGTGACGCAACACAGACACTTGTGGATTAACAGGCGGGTTAAGTGCGTTGACATGGATGAGGGCGCTCCGTCAGACTTGACTCCTCCTCCGACAGGGGAGGGGAGTGTTCCGATACACAGGTCCTCATCCTGTCCACAAACAGTGAAGGCTTTTTAAACCTGGCCAGCAGGAAGCAGGCCAAAAGGGGAGGGGCACTGAAATAACAGCAACGGTGACTTCTGCTGATGCAGTAAAAGTCTGGAGGCAAGAACATGATCGTACTGGCACGAAAAGAAAAATCCGGGACCGGACCAGAGTTCAGAAAGTAACGCGGGCGGGAGGCCAGAGCCGACTTCCTGTGATGGGTTTCAAATCCACAGCTGACAGGCGGGAGAGGACAGAGTGTATGATGTCTGTGTGCGTGTGTGTGTGTGCGCGTGTGTGTGTGTGTGTGTGTGTGTGTCTCTGTGGATCTACAAGAGCAGGCAGCAGTTGCTCTCTGTGGTTTTCTCTCTGTTCCTCTGACCTGCAGCAGACAGGAGCACAAGGACATCAGACAGAGGAAGACGTCACAGCTGGGGGGGGGCGGGGGGGCACGCAATGAAATAAAGACCCTCACCGTGGGAGTTTGGCTCCGGTAGCGTCTCCCTGGCAACCAAATGCATGACCGTTGTCCGTCCGGACGACAACTTCAGAGCTTTGAACAGGGAAACAGGTGGTTACGTTTAGAGCATCGTTCTGAGAGAAGCCTCGCTCCCCCCCTCAGACGTGGTCTTACCCCCCAGGGTAACGTTGCCGTGAAGGAAGCGGCCCTGGAAGATGAGGCGCAGGATGCTGGGGCTGCTCACCCTCTCCTCCTCCCACCCTGTCACCACAGAAACAGGAGCATCGATTAGAACGATGCAGACCGGAGGACGGAAAGATGTGAGAGAGTGTGTTTGTGTGAGTGAGTGAGAGTGTGTGTGAGTGAGAGTGTGAGTGAGCAAGAGAGTGTGAGTGAGCAAGAGAGTGTGAGTGAGAGTGTGTGAGTGAGAGTGTGAGTGAGTGAGAGTGTGTGAGTGAGAGTGTGTGTGAGCAAGAGAGTGTGAGTGAGTGTGTGTGATTGAATGTTTGTGTGAGATATTTTTTATGATCAAGAGAGTGTGAATGAGTGTGTGTGAGTGAGAGTGTGCGTGAGCGAGTGTGAGCGAGAGTGTGTGTTCTTCACTCCAAGTGCAGGATTTGCACTAAAACTAGATGTACTTGACATTAAACAGTAGAATAATTGTATTTAAATGTCAAAATAATCATAATTTGAATAAGATTAGCCGTTTTTAAGTGTTAAAACATTCCCAGCATCTTCATTTCTCTACTTTGTCAAACTAGAGAAATGAAGATGCTTCTCTAGAGAAAGAGGACCTTCGTCATTAAACCAATTAACTGATGATCTTTTGTGATGAAGGTCACCAAAGGCACAAAACGATGAAGCCTGCAGCCTACCCGGGGTGAGGGGAGGGTGTGGTGGTAAAGGAAGGCTCACCTGCGGGCCAGTTGTCGAACACGTGCTTGGCGATGTCCGTCGCCGAGTCGTTTGGGGAGAAAGTGAAGTCTTGTGTCTTCCCGCTGACCAGGATGAGGCGGAGGTGAACCTGCGGCGACAGAAAACCCAGCTCAGCTCAGAAACTTCCTGCAGCCCTGCGCCCCCCCCCCATTACAGTCATCTCTGATGGTTGCGGTGGGATTCCTGCACTTCCTCTAACCCCTCCCGACTCCGGGCCACCTCCAGAAGACTGCGAAGAGAGCGGCATTCCGGCCTAATGAGATTTATCCGCGCCAGATCTCCACCCTCCGGACGGCCCGCTTCATTCACTCCCGGCTTACGCTCAACTGAAGTGAGCCCCCTTTTCCAGAGACCACAACAGATATGGGTGGGGCCGGGGGGGCGGTGGGCGGTGGGGTGGTGGGGGGGGCCCTTTGGTTCCTTGGGTGCTGCAAGCCCCTCTCCCGGCTGTCGGCCTAATGCGATAACCCCAGGTGTCCCAGACAGCTCTGGGCCATGTTATTAAATTTACATGGCCAGTGCGTAGCCCCCAAGGAGTGTGAGTGGGAGTGTGTGTGTGTGTGTGTGTGTGTGTGTGTGTGTGTGTGAGTGAGTGAGTGAGTGAGTGAGTGAGTGAGTGAGTGAGTGAGTGAGTGAGTGAGTGAGTGAGTGTGTGTGGTGAGGGGGGTTGTTTAACATTAGCACCTCAAGATTTATCTTCTGACAATCTGTTAAAATCAACATGACTTAAAGATCTCTTGAGAACATTGTATCAGTTTTTTTTAATTAAAAGCCTAAAAAAACTATTTAAAACCTCAAATAATAATAATAATAATAATAATAATAATAATAATAATTTAAAAAAACAACCAGCAAAAGCAGAAACATGTTGGTAAGATTCTAATATTTTTTTGTGGATAATTTCCAGTGTCAGAATGAGGATTATTTTACACTAAAATATAATTACTGCTGAAATATTCTGACCAGAAGTATGATCTACTTTACTGCAGTGATACAGATTTTATAAAAACTAACTCGTCACGGTTGCCACGCCGACAGTCCTGATGTTTCTACTCTGACAAAAACGTAGCGAATCTCTGCACGTCTTCACAAAGCTGCATCGTCAACTTTCTTTGGTTGAGACGACTGAAGCAGAGAGACGGAACAAAAGGGTTTAACCACGAGGTGGGGCCGGGGGGTGTTGAGGGGGGCGGGGGCTCTCTGATCTGTTTACAAACACGACCCTCCCGCGGTGGCGTCCGCCCCCTCCCCCGTTGAACCGAATAACCCCACCGTAGAGTTGCATACCCATGTCATCATTAACGAGCTTTGTCTACATCCCTCTCGACCCCCAGGAGAATAAAAACAAGTCAAATCTGCCCGGTTGCCATTGGCAACATCCCAATAATTCTCCAAAGGAAGACATTAATCACACCCAGATCTACTTTTCATATTATATTATTGTGAAAGGGAACCGAGCCTTGAGGCCTTTTATTAATATATAATTTAAATTTCACAGATATGAATCAACAAAGGGTTAATATCCTGACAAAAGATATAAAGAGACTTATTGTTCCAAAAGACCTGAGAACGACCTATAACACGTTTAAACCCACGTTTAAAAAAAATAAAATAGTTGTTTTAGATTTCAACCGCTTATCTCAATTTCTCAGAAAACGTCAAATTTAAGATCCCAAAAATGTTGAGATTAGAACATGTTCGTCAATAATTGAAAGTGCTGCAGATTGATGCGGTGGATTACTGATTCACCAGTTCATTCTTCAGCACCGTTGTTGCCTGTAGCTGCAAAAAATAACAATTCCAGGGCCTAAAGCCCACATCCACTTGTCTGTGCGTCCCCCAATGTGTCCAATCTATAGATGCTGTTAATTCCAATGGTGGCATTGTTGATTTAAGGGGGCGGTGACCAGGAATTAGTAAAAGGGTGCAATCAATTGGTATCTAGACCTTGAGAGGAAAGTAGGACAGCGTTTTAACCGAGATTAGACAGATGGCGTTTGCGGGAACAGCAGCCGCCGTCCCCCGCCAAGTGTTGCTGGTGGCTAATCCGTGACTCCGGTAGACGCGTCTGACCTGCTGACAGGTTCACATCGCATTAAGAGGGGGGTGGGGAACACCTGGGGGACACCTGGGGGAACTTCCTCACCATGTCAAGGTCCCTCTGGGAGGTCATGGCTCTGCAGCGCTGGCGCTCTGGGTGCAGGAGGGGCAGGACCGGGGTGCTTCAGCTGCTGGAGAAGGGGCCAGAGCCCTGGAACAAGAGCACACATCGATGGTGAGGAAGAGGAGGAGGAGGATGATGATGATGATGAGGGTGAGGGTGAGGATGGTGAGGGTGAGGATGATGAGGGTGAGGATGGTGAGGGTGAGGATGGTGAGGGTGAGGATGATGATGATGATGATGAGGGTGAGGGTGAGGATGGTGAGGGTGAGGATGATGAGGGTGAGGATGATGAGGGTGAGGGTGAGGGTGATGATGATGAGGGTGAGGATGATGAGGGTGAGGGTGAGGATGATGATGATGATGAGGGTGAGGGTGAGGATGGTGAGGGTGAGGATGATGAGGGTGAGGATGATGATGATGATGATGAGGGTGAGGGTGAGGATGGTGAGGGTGAGGATGATGAGGGTGATGCTCGCTGCCTGGTGACAACACGCACACACCGCAGCCTTCACCACGCTGCCGTCCCAGAGTCAAAACACCTCCACCCACGCCTGCCGGGCCGCCGAATAAACCCTAAATAACCCCTAAATAACCCGTAAATCCTCTAAACCGGGTGATGAAGAGCGGCTCACAGCTGCTAACAGGCTAACGCCGGCCTCGACCCGCTCCGGGCTGACGAACCCGCAGCAAACACAGCCGAACCCAGGGGACGCGGGACCCGCAACCCCCCCTCCGAGGACGCCGAGGGCCGTACCGACGGTGCCCGGGCGGTCGTCGGAGCCCCCCGCGGCCGGAGGAGGAGCAGCGTCCGCCGGGGGGGGGGGGTTAGCCCGGGCTAGCTTAGCCTAGCCTAGCTGCGGGTCAGCGGGGCGCTCAAGCGCGGCTCCGTGGGGCATTTCGCCCACCAGCCTCACCTGCATCCGACGACAGAGGTGTAACTGCGCATTCAGTTCGGCTGGCGAACCGACGGGGGCGGTTTTCCGTCAGGAAGAGACCGAATGTTGACGATTCGGTCGACCGAGGCTAGCAGCGGCTGAGCGTCGCCCACTCCCCAATAAGGAGCGCTGCTATTGGCTGAAGATCCGTGACGTCACCCCTCATCTGCGCCCCTGTTTAATATGTTGTTGTTGTGACGAGGTGAGCAGAAAATAAATTAAATAAAGACGATAAAACACCCGAGCCGCGGTTTGAGATTAACTTTTTATCTGTTGATTCTGTTTGGTTGATGATTTTAAAGTTTTGATACCTAAATCTGTGGTGTTGTTAATGACAAGTGTAAAGTGAGTGTGTGGTTTAAGAGAGAGCAGGTATATTTCTAAATAACTACAATTAAATCAACTAAATCATACGTTTGCACTTGATTAAAAAAATAAGATATACTAAGTCAAAATTATGAGATACTATCTCATAACTATGAGATACTAAATGGAAATTATGAGTTAAAAAAAATAAAATTATCTGATCTTGGAAATAATCCTATAATTAAGATATAATAACTCATAATTAAGCTATACTAACTCATAGTTAAGATATAATAACTCATAATTAAGTTATACTAACTCATAGTTAAGGTACACTAACTCATAGTTAAGATGTACTAACTCATAATTAAGATATATAGTAACTCATAATTAAGAGATATTAAGTGGAAATTATGAGTTAGTATCATCATACGTATCTCATAATAATTATAGTACAGTATCTATAGGACTAAGCTATCTCATAAGTTTTACTTATATGTCTTATTTTTTTTATTAGAGTGGTAGAAACGGGCTTCAATAGTTTTTAAATGTTCAGCATAATAGTTAGAAACTGGGCTCACATTTTTTGGAGGTCTGTTTTTCGTTTTTTTGTTTAAAAAGACCAAAACTTCCAATGGCGGTTGTGAAAAGTGCTCCTGATGCTGATCCCAGATTAGTGGCAGCGTTTACGCAGGGTGGCTTCCTGTGTAAACGTCTCACCTTCTTTCACTCAGGACACAGCTGATGGAGCACAATGCTCCGTTTAAAAGCAGAGACCATAAATGCAGTCCAGCCACAGAACACTAGAGAGAGTGGACTAACTATAATACCATCGGTTGTATGTTGTACTTTCTTTGCGTCGACACACTCACATCTAACTTTAGAAAGAAAGAAACCACCTTGTTGGTTACAAAACTTGGATGGAACCATCCCAGCAAACAGCCGCCTCCGCCTGTTGAGCTCATCCCCTCGGGTCTCCCTCCACGTAAACACATCTGGAACATCACCCTGATTATAAGTACACAGTCTCTCATTAGCACGGATATCCACTGAGGCTTCAGCTGGAGGTGAATTATATCGGTCAGAGGTTTTTCCTCTGCTCGTCTGCTCTTGTATGGTCGCTAAATGTAACAGGAGTTACCTAACAAACTTTATAAACTCAATTATGAAAACAAAAGACAGCAGCTGACTTCATTCCACTTTGAATAAACCTCAGATTCTCCTGGACATTTTAACTAAATGTCACAACTCTGTGTGTTGATTGTTCAGATTGATGTGTGTCACTAAATCTGACTTTTGTAATGAGCTTTAATACCTGAGGGACCACCGTGAGCATGAGCCACTGATCCTGGAGCCAGTCAACATGCATGGACGTAAATCTGCGAAAGCTTTCCTTTGGTATGACCTGACAGCACGACGCCTCCGGCCCACTGAAACGCAACAATGACATGAATGTCTGCAACACCTAAAATGAGGAAGCATTCAATGTGCTGTGATTGTTCACTTTTGCTCTGCGTTTAGTGAAGCCGCTTAAAAATCCTTGGGCTCACTGTGTGATGAAGTCATGCTTAATTAATTTACAAATCAGCCAGCCCATTTAGATGTAATGCGGCATGAGGTTGGTCTCTGTTTAAATGGTTTAGTCTGTCCTGCAAAGAGCATTATAGGTCTCACGGGGTTACGTCACATCTCGACCCAGGACAACATAGCTTGTTCTGGATTTCTGGTGTTATAATTAAACTATGAGCACCGATGGTGGGTGGCAAGGTGCATGGAGGGCAAAGACGTGTTTTACTAATGCCGGCCCGTCAATAATCAAAAACCGGTATGCGGAGGTCTGAGTCTGAGCATATTAATGTTGTAATTGTGATAAATGAATTCACTTGTAAAACACTTTTTACGGTATATCATCTATTACCAACTGTTTTTTTTGGTGCCTTAAATGTCCTGAATTTGACTTGGTACGCGTTGACAAACTGTTATGTAACCAAAGATTGCCTAAGTCGCCTCCCGTGTTTGTGTCCGCGCTGTCAGCCGCGTTCCTACATTTCCCAGAATGCCCCGCCCCGGCGCGCATGCGCAGCGGGCGCCGCCTGACAGTGGTAAACAGCCGTCATAAGGGAGGCTTCGCGTCGACCCAAAACAAAACACCCGAAAAAGACCTCGAACCAGCGCCGACCCGGCCCGGCGCGACGACGCCGAGTGGCACAGAAGTCGCCGCGGAGTGGAAATCGACGCTCGTTGGACGCCGCGGGGGCGGTTCTGCGGACTTTTGCCGGGGTTGTGAACTCCGCCGGAGCTAGCGCCGCCGCGGCTACCGTGTGCTGCGGGAGGACCCCCGACGCGGCTCCACCGGGCGCCCGGCGCCCCCCCCGGCTCGCTTGGGCCACGCCGCGGTGCGAGGACGGTCCCGAGCCCCGGGGCTTCGGCCGGGGAGGGCGTGCGGGCCCGGCTCCGTCGAGCATCGTGCGGAACATGGCAGATGGCGACATGCGCCCGGGCGCAATGTGGCGGATCGCGCACAGCCCCGACGCGGACTTTTGAAACTTTCGCCCCCTCGTTTCTCGCCTTTTTGCGGGTCCCCGGACCCCTCCGGCCCAACCCTTCATCTCCACCCAGACTCTTTTTTTTTCGGTGTGTTTTTTGGGGTTTTTTCCGGGCTCGTCGGTCAGCGCGGCCGTGACGCGCAGGCCGGAGGAACGACCGTCTCCGCCGCTTTCGCGCTCTGGCCGGCCGACTGAAGTGTTTCTGGGTCCCCCAGCCCCCCCTCCACCCGCTTCACCCGACCGATCCCCGCCGCCGTGCGCATTTTCGGAGCTAAAGCTCGCTGTTTTACGCCGCGGGGTCGACGCAGCGCCGGTGTTTACAGGCGGAGACGGAGATTCCGCCCCGACAAACTCCTCTCTCGTATTCGGATAATCCCCTTTTGTTGTCTTCGCACGTCTCTTCCAGAAGAGAAACCGGGTTTTTAAAAGTTTTCACGCCGCCAAAGTGGACGTCCACTTCGCCGCCGTAGGAAACCGCGGCCTTTCGCTTCGTTTCCACCGTAAAACCAAACATTTATGACTTGGTTGCAACTTCGCAATTGCAATTTGTACCCGCGACAACCCCGTTTACGCACGTTCCCCGAAGTGTGTATGGGCAGGAATGACACGTTTCATTGAGCCCCGCGCTGGGTGAGCCCCTGCGCGCTTTTGTTTTTATTCCCCTCGAACAAAAGGACTTCCGACCCTCCTTCGTTTTGACGCGAATCGGAAGGTTTATGATAGCTACTATTAAGGAGATTATTTGGGTTCCCTAATCTCCAATCTGAGGATTAACAGAAGCTATTGGTGTGCCCAGATTATTACGTCTCTTTCTGGACCCTCTGTTTACGCACCGCGACCGTATTGTTTTTGCCCCCGGACGCTCTCGTCTGACCCCCCCGGCCCCACCGAGTTGCCCCCGGAGGTCGATGTTTTAAGGGTTTGTGTGTGTTTGTTCTGAACCGAGAGGAGCGTCATGGAGGAGTCGTCGGTGCCCCCGATTGACCCAGATTTCGAGCCCCAGAGCAGACCCCGCTCCTGCACGTGGCCCCTGCCCCGACCCGAGATCTCCGCCGTCAAGCCCGAGGCCGCGGACGGGACCGAGTCCTCCGCGGGGACGCCGCCCGCCGACGAGGACAAGCCGGAGCCGCAGCAGACCACCTCCGAGCCGGAGAAGGTGAGCGCGCCGGCCGAGGGAGGGGCCGCGGCCGGCGGGGGCGGAGTCGGCGCGACGCCGCGCAAAGGGTCGTCCCGGCGGAACGCGTGGGGGAACCAGAGCTACGCGGACCTGATCAGCCAGGCCATCGAGAACTCCCCGGAGAAGAGGCTGACCCTGGCGCAGATCTACGAGTGGATGGTGAAGACGGTGCCGTACTTCAGGGACAAGGGCGACAGCAACAGCTCCGCGGGCTGGAAGGTGCGTCTGGACCACCCTGTAATCTGAGTTTACGACCCCGGGCGCGTCAGAGGAGCCGGGATTATCCTCCGCGCGCGGCCTGTGTGGAATAAATGTGTAATGGGAATGGGAGGACGCTGTTGCAGCGGCCAGAGAAACCCAGCTAATCCTGTTTTATCTTGATAATTCCACCTGATTCGCGTTATTATTTACGTGGTTGTGCGTTTCACGGAAACGACTTCCGCTTCCTCACGAGCTCTCCTCCACGTCTCGTCTGCAGAATTCAATCCGCCACAACCTGTCACTCCACAACAAGTTCCTGAGGGTGCACAACGAGTCCACGGGCAAGAGCTCCTGGTGGATGCTCAACCCGGAGGGGGGGAAGACGGGCAAGGCCCCCCGCCGCCGGGCGGCCTCCATGGACAACAGCAGCAAGCTGCTCAAGAACCGCATGAGGGCCAAGCAGACCAAGAAGCAGGCGGGGGCCGCCGGCGGGGCGGCGGCGGCGGCGCGGGGCCCCTGCAGGGGGACGGCGGCGCGGGGGCCGGGGGCCGCGCGGACAGCCCCAACTCCTCGCAGCAGTTCCCGAAGTGGGGGGTGAACAGCAGCAGCCCGTCGTCCCGCGGGAGCCTGGACGACCCCGACGCCTGGACCAGCTTCCGGCCCCGCACCAGCTCCAACGCCAGCACGCTGAGCGGGCGCCTGTCGCCCATCGCCCCCGGGCAGGAGGACGACGACAGCCTCCCCGACGAGTCGCTGCTGGGGAGGTACGCCGCCAGCAGCCTGACCCCCACCCTCACCGAGACGCTCATGGAGGAGCTGGACCTGATCGACGGCCTCACGCTGATGGCCGGGCCGCAGGGCGGGGCCAGCCCCAGCACCGCCCCGCCCGCCCCCCCCACCCCGCTGCCCTCCGCCTCCACCCTGCTGCCCCGGGGGCCCGGCTTCGGGGCGTTCGCCCACCCCGGGGCCAAGCCCTCCCTGTCGCCGTGCGGGCCCGGGGGCAAGGAGACCTTCAGCAACTCCATCTTCAACCCCATGGCCGGCCCCGGCGCCCTGGGGGGGGGTCACTACAACAGCCACGTGCCGTCCAGCCTGGAGGCGCTGCTCACCTCCGACTCCCCGCCCCCCAGCGACGTCCTGATGACCCAGGTGGACCCCCTGATGCCCAGCCCCGGGGGGGTGGGCCTGATGGGCCTGGGCGCACCCGTGGTGGGCGTGGCCTCCAAGCCCGGCCAGCTCCTGGTGGGTAAGGGGCTGGAGCCCGGCAAGGTGGCCCCCATGGCGCTGCAGGCGCAGATGCAGCCCCCCCCTCAGCCGGCCCCCCCCCAGCACCACCTCCAGCAGCAGCCGCAGCAGCAGCACGCGCGCCAGCACCACGCTCCCATGGGGCTGGGGATGCTCCTCTCAGGTTTGGCTCAGGACCCGCCGCCGCTCTCCGCCCTCAAGGCCCAGCACGTGGCGGGGCCCCCCCACGGGGCCGCGGCCAACCCCGCCCCCCTGCTGCAGAGCGTGAGCCCGTTCGGGGCCCCCTCCTGCTTCCAGAGCGCCCAGGAGCGGCTGCCGACGGACCTGGACATCGACATGTTCACCGAGAACCTGGACTGCGACGTGGACTACATCATCAACAGTGACCTCATGGACGCCGACGGCATCGACTTTAACTTTGACCCCGTCATGGCGGGGGGGCAGGGCTACGCCGGCCCCGCCCCCACGCAGGGCTCCACCCACAGCTGGGTGCCCAGTTAACTCCTCTCTCCCCCGCAGACAGGTCGGCCGCCGGGTCCTTCGCCCCCCTCTCCCCAGTGGTCACGCAGGACCCCCCCCCCGACCGGAAGTACTGTTTTTGTAATATCGTGTTTTTCTTCCTGGATTCAGAGGCGGACGCCGACGGCGTCAAGTGCCAACGCGAGATATTCAGGCTACTATGCACAGTTTTGAAACGTTTTTGCAACGATCCATCTTTTCGCAGGTGGTTTATAACCCCCCCCAACACCCCCAACAACCCCCCCTCCCCAGAACAGCTGTAGGGGACTTTAGGGTACTCGGTGGCCTCGGTACACGCGCGAGCACACGCACGAATCGTTTCTTTAGAAATAAGAGGACGTTTGATGTTTGCAGTTGTGGCGTGGAGGTAGATGGTTAGACTGTTCTGTTTTCTTCTTATTTCCTTTATTTTATTTTTTTTAACCCCTGACGTGCAGTTAATCTAACACATTGAAGAGGTGTGATCGGTAAAAACACACGCACACACACACACACACGCGAGCGCGCAGGGCATTCGAGGGCTCGTTTTCGGGTATCAATGGGTCTCAGCAGCACCACCAACAACCCCCCCCCCCCGCAGAAGCACTTAGGCTCCCCTCGCCACCGGGGAACCCAAACTCAAGGATGGCCGCAGCAGGTTTCACCATTTCACCAAGAGTCAAACTCCCATAAGACAACGCCACACTATGCAGACCCACCGGGAAAAGTCGCGACTTTTGAAGGAAATTTGATTTGAAAAATCTCTCCTGGAAGGCTTTTGCTATTTAAGGTTTTCCTGGTGTTTAGACCACGGGGTCAAACACGCTCTCACACTTTAATTATTAAGCGCTTCAATTATTTAGTTTGACAGATGAATTCACTGTAAGAGGTACAAAAAAAGAATATATTTGATTATAGTTTTAATATGGAGGTAATAAATGATATATTACTACTTATATTACTAATGACAATGATGTTTTTTTTTACATTGGAAGAAGAATTTTCAGATCATTTCTAATGGTGATTTTCTATACTTCTATTTTTGTAAAGGATGACATGCACGTAGATTTTATACATAACCAAAGGAACACTAATACTTGCATGGCATTTAGCGAGCGCTTCGGCTTGCTGCAGCTCACGCACGCTTTTTGCAAAACGCAGCGCAGAACCTGACCGTTCGGAGACGAATTAAGAGGTTTTTTTTAAAAAAAAAAAACAAATTTGTCATCTCGAGAAAGAGACTCTCGCAGCCTCACGTTACCTCTCAGGGTCACTCGCAGGATGGAGGCGACAGGTAGTCACTTTGTGCACAGATGCAATCAAACCGGGTGCAAGTTCAACATACTTAAATCATATTTACTCCACGTATTCTCTGGCAGCAAATACTGGAAACACGCCGCATCTTTTCCTCTTTTTTTTTTTTTTTTTAAAGTTTTTCCTGGAGATGTTTCTGTTGAGTTGACCTCAAAGCTTCACTTTTTTGTACACTAGTCCTCCAGTATCAGTACCAGCTTCTCCCTTCTTCTTTTTATTTTTGCTAATATTTAAAACACTATAGCATGATGTTACTCTTTAGACAGATGGGTTTTTATTTCGTGAACGCCCCCCTCCCTCAAATTTCTGTGTCGTATTTGTTCCCTCCCTGAAGTTTAAATTTCAAATCATCTCACTGTAGCTGTAAGAATATCCTAGCCTCTGATTTTATAAAGCACTCTTCTCTTTTTCAGACATTTTAATGGTGCTAGATATTTTTTGTGACGTACGACATGAGAGAAATGCGTGCATATCAGGGCCCTTAGAAAATCCTGCTACTGCACAAAGATTTGCCCCTCCCCCGAAACCAGAGACCAGCTTTTCTCACCACATGATTCATTGTTTTTAAGTTGGGGGTCGTATATTCAGCCAGACCCCTCCAGGTTTTCCTGGTAATAATGTCAGTGTTGAGGTGCAGGTCTGGGCTTCCCTTCTACCCCCCCTTTGTGATTATACTTATCTCCATATTTGTTCTTAGTTTGCTTAATCTAGCATCTAACCCCTGTATGTTTGTCATTTAAAATGGCCCCCATTCTATGCATTTTAGAGAAGGGTGGGTTATACTTTGTTTTACTCAAATTGTTCCCACAAGAGGAGGGAGGCAAGGGTGGTCAGGTTCTTTCAAGTTCTGCATAAGCCAATTATGTTTCTGACTTTAATTCATGTTGATAGTTTCTCCTCCCCCCTCCCCCACTTTTCAGTATTTTTCAGCCTTTCACGGATTGTAAAATAAGCCGGAGATGACAAACACTTCAGAATAAAACTGTTTAACCCACTTTAAAGCTGTGTGCCGTTACTTTGAATCCCGCTTACGAGGGCGAGCTCCGGCTCTGGCCGCTAGGGGGCGCCGTAACCGCTGGTGGACCAAATTCAACCAAGCGGGCAAGAAAATAAGGCAATAAGTCTTAAAATATGTGTACAATATGGACCTCAAAAAGCACTTTTATAAGGCTGCAGTTACAGGAAGCCTTTCAGGTAGGTGACATCCTTGGAATTCTGTGTCCGTCTGTCTTTCCGTGACTGGAAACTGCCCCCCCGGGGAGGAACATGCAGGCGAAAACAAGACAGAAAGAAGCAGCAGTCGTCTTCATTAAGCATCTTTATTTAAAAAAAAAACAAAACAAAACATTTTTTAAACTTTTCCCACATTTTCTCTTTTTTTTTTTTAAATACTTTTTTAAATAACAACCCATGTTTACGTCTGCAGAACTGGAACATTTTTACATCCTTCTGTGTCAAAGGCTCCGGCCCAGCTGCCGAGGCTGGGGGGGGCGCTTTTTTTTAATACAGAGCCCCCCCTGCCCCCCCCCCACCAGCCTCGGCGGCCCCCCCGGCCTCAGCCCAAGGCACCTGTGTCAAAAGCACTTGTAGCTTCTGTCGATATGCACTTGTTTCTGGTCTACGGCGTCTCTAAGCTAAACTGCTACATCTACCAGGGCTGCAAGCAGGTCCCACTACCAGGCCCGCACACAAACAAAACACTCTAACCTTTAAAAAACAAAACGGTAAAAAATAAAATAAAACTAACCAAAAGAGACAGGAAACGTACGAGTCTTAACCGCTGTTCTACTTTTGGAAATTGTACCGTGGAGTTTTGATAATCTGCTTTAATACAGCTCACAGAAGGCTTTGATCTATCTGAGCTCATGACCGCTGCAGGTCGGCCGGCGGCTTCCACCACCCCCGGCCTGGACCCCGGGCTGATTTCGTCGTTTCCACCTCGGTAGAAAAAAGGAAATTCGTCTTAGCAAATGGCTCAGCTTCACCAGAAATGCACCACGACCTCTTGGGATACAGTCCTCGTCGGGAGGGGGGGGTCGTGTACGTTCTTTAAATATCACCGACTTTCACTGAAGGTCTTCAAGGATCTTGCGTCTCCAAAGTCCGTCTTTGAATATCAAAGACGGGGCGAGCTCCGTGACGGGTCGTACAGTAGAGAAGCCCCCCCCATAGCTACCTACAGTTATAAATATATAAAGTTCTTATCTTAAAAAGTGCTTATTAAAAGAAACTAGAGTGATGCCGTCGTTTCCAGCAGTGTCACTGTCGTTTGTTCTCCACCGCACGTCGGTACAAAAGGAAGAAAAACGCTTTCCTCCTCCCGATCCACTGCGTCCGCCACCGGCCCGGGGCGAGAAGGGGGGGTACGTTCAGGGGGGCGGTGGCGCTGAAAACGATTGCCTGTCGGGGGGGCGGTGACAAACCAAAACCAGCCCCGCGGCGATGAAGGACAATTGCACGTTGTCGTGGAGAGTCTGCAGGGAGGTGGAGGGGGGGGGCGGAGCAGAGCCAGAACACCCCCCCCCTCCCTCCCTCGGTACCAGAGGGAGCGTGGCGGGTCGAAGCCCCCCCCCCCCTCCAGCACTTAGGCGATCATGTACTTGGTGATGGCCCTCAGGGCGTAGAGCAGCTCGCCCTGCAGCCGCGCCTCCATGATCAGCAGGTTCACGTGTATCTGGGGGGGGGGGCACAGGTGAAGAGGGGGGTGTGGGGGTGAGGGGGGCTGAGGAGGGCGCTCTTACCAGCTCCGACGCTGTGGGCGGGGTCACGCTGAGCGGGCAGACGGGCGTCTTGGTGGAGTCTGGGAAACATGCGACGGCCTTGATGTACAGCTGCAGGTCCTGCGGCAGCAGCTGGTTCACCTCGCCGTAGTCGTAGTCGTCGTACCTGCCCACGCAGACGCGCTCAGACCCACAGCCCGGGGTGGGGGTGGGGGGGTGACTCACCTTATCCCGATGACGCAGTGGATGTAGTTCCAGATGGCTCTCTTGAGGTCGGGGCTGTGGGGGGAGGGCAGGTTGGTCACGCTCCTGAAGCGGTCGTCCAGGAGGTGCCCGATGTCCGAGTACAGCCGGTTCACCAGCGAGAAGCCGTGCACCTCCCACGAGTAGTCCTGCGGGGACAGACCCAGCGGACGCTCACCACCGCTGCCTCAGGCGGCGCCCGGATGGCGGCGGCTAAAGCGAGCCCCCACCTGGACTCTGAACACCTGGAAGTGGTCCTCCTCCCGGCGGGCGAACTCCTGGTAGCAGAAGTCCGGGTCGGTGATGAAGCGCGTCGGGTCGGCGAAGCAAAGCGTCTCCTCCTCCTCCTCCATGTCTAGGAGAAGAAAAAAAGGAGACGCGCTGAAGGGGGGAGGGTGGCGGGGGCTTGGGGGGGGAGGCGGGGGGTCCTGGTCCACCGACCCGTCTGCTGCGGCGGAGGCTCGTCTCTCCTCTCGCGCTCCTCCTGGGACTTCTGGATCCTCTCCCTCAGGCCCAGGATGTCACAGCCGGAGTCCAGAGACTGTTGAGGGAGAAGAGGACCCCAGATGATCAAAGCTGGACGCCGACATTAAAGCCGAGGACAAAAAAACACGCCCACGCGCACACATGGCCGGCTCGTTACCTCCCCCTAGTGGTCAGACTGTGTACTGCACAGTGTTGTGGTCATTAAACACACATCTACGGGGGGGGGGGTGTTACCCGTCGGTGTGTCTTGTGTTCCGTGGGCGCCGTGGGGGTCTGAGGCACGTTGGTGTTGCCGTTGGCAGCGTCGAAAGGGCAGAAGGCCGGCGGGGTCCCGTTGGGCGATTTGGAGAGGGGGGGGGCGCCGTCCGGGCTGGCGTCGCACCCAAACACGAAGCTGCAGAGGGAGTGGCAGTGGGCCAGGATGACCACGGCCTGCACCAGCTCGGCCAGCGACCAGCACTGCTCCCCCAGGAGCGTCTGGAAGCAGAGAGAGGGTGAGCGAGGGTGGAGGGGCGGGGGGGGGGTCCTGGGAGGGGCGGGGGGGGCGCTTTACCTGGATGTGCGAGCAGGCGGCGAGCCAGGGCTGGTGAGCCAGCACCTTGTTGATGTGGTCCAGGAGGCGCAGGCGGTGGGGGGCGGCCTCCAGCCCGTGCAGCCACAGGGGTTCCCCCCCCACCCGCAGGAACTGGGCCGAGTGCAGGCGCACCAGGTAGCTGCAGCGATGGCGCGCCGCCGCCTGAAAGGCAGGGAGGGGGGGGTCAAGGAGGCGGGGCTGCGGGGGCCGAAGGAGCGCGGGCGCCACGTACCATGATGGCGATGTAGTGGCGGTAGGGCAGCGGGAGGGGGCCGTCCATGTGCAGGATGTAGTGCTGCGTGCGCAGGAAGCTCTCCAGGTACTGAGGGTGGGACGCCATCTGCTGGGACACGGCATCCGCCCCCCCCGCGCTGACCAGGGCCTTCGTGAAGAGCAGCGACACGCGCTCCTTCTCACCGTTCACCATCACCTGGGCGGGGGCAGACGGGCCGACAGGTGAGCGCACAACAACAACAACGACGACGACGACGATGGCAGCGGCAGCTCGCATCTAATGACAACAGGAAGTTGCCCCCCCCCCTCTGCCCGGCCCACGCGGCTTAGACACAACCAGGAGGATCGGTTTCTGCGAATTGAAAGTGAAGCAAAACAACAAACAGCTGTGAGCTGAGAAAAGAAAATAAAACACCCCGAGGTTGTTTTATTTTTGAAGAGGGGAACAGGAGGAGGGGGCGGAGCCAAGGACAACACACCCTCAGGAGGAGGCTGCACCCCCCCCACATAGAGAGGGGCAGAGCACACACACACACACACAGGCACACACACACACACACACACACAGAGACTCACAAAACACACACACACACAGACTCACAAACACACAGACTCACAAAAACACACACAGACTCACACAAACATAGACATAAACAAACACACACAGAGACACAGACCCACAAACACACAGACTCACAAAAACACAGACACACAGACTCACACAAACACAGACACACACAAACACACACACTCACACACACACAGACTCACAAACACAGACACACAAACACACACACTCACACAAACACACTCTCACACATGCTCTCACACAGACTCACACACTCTCACACCAACAAGCGACCTTTAGTTGACACACATCAAATTAATGTTGTTGTTGATGTCCTTCCGCACCAGAAGTGGTCATGTGACTTTAATCACCACACTGTAGCTACACAGATAATCACACACACACACACACACACACACACACACACACACACACACACACACACAGAGCCAGCGAAAGGCCTTTTGACTCATCACAGCTGCTACAGGTCGTTCTTCCGGGTGCGTTTGGTGAACCTTGATCACCGGAGTCTCCAGTCCTGGACCAGAACCCCCCAACAGGACCAGAACCCCCCAACAGGACCAGAACCCCCCAACAGGACCAGAACCAGAGAGGCTGTCTGCGCTGACGCAGGAAAGCTCACGAGCGAACCGTTCGCCACAACATCCCTTTCAGGCGTTAGAAAAAGTCCCAGACTGTCAAACAGCTGAAGTGACTCACCCTCCAGAAAGAAACAGTTTCTGCATTCTCACGAACAAATGATCAATTTCACTGAAATGCAGGTTTTTACCAGACGCCCGGATGTGGTCAGATTTGTTGCCTGAAAGGAGGCTGCCACACGGGGGGGGTCAGGGGTGGAGCCTGCATGGCATGTGTGTGTGTGATGTGTAGGCCGAGTGTGGCGTTACAAAGCACAGTGGGGTTTCACAAGCACGCGGCGTGATGGTGCAAACACACCAGCAGACACACACCAGCAAACACACACACACACACACTCAGCTAACGCACGCCAACAAACACACACCAGCAGACACACAACAGCAGATACACAATAGCAAACAGACAACAGCAGACACAACAGCAGACACACACCAGCAAACACACCAGAAGTCACACACCAGCAAACACACAACGGTAGGCGCAACAGCAAACACAACAGCAGACACACACCAGCAAACACACAACGGTAGGCGCAACAGCAAACACAACAGCAGACACACACCAGCAAACACACAACGGTAGGCGCAACAGCAAACACAACAGCAGACACACACCAGCAAACACACAACGGTAGGCACACACGAGCAGACACACACACGAGCAGACACACACGAACAGACACACAACGGAGGGCAGACACACCTGCAGACACACACAGGCTTTAGAGCTCCTCCTACTGTCAGACTATATTCAAAACATATTCAAAATAACCCACAAAGACAAAACACACAGAACAAGTGATTTGGGTATTGATCCTGGGGGGGAGGAGGGGGGAGGAGGGGGAGAGAAGGAGAGAGAAGGAGAGGGGAGAGAAGGAGAGGAGAGGAGGAGAAGAGATGAGGAGATGAGGAGAGGAGAGGAGGAAAGGAGAGGACAGCAGGAGACAAAGGAGGAGGAAAAGAGAAAGAAAGAGACAGGGAGGAGAGAGAGAAGGAGACAGGGAAGGCAACAGGGAAGGAGACAGGGAAGACGACAGGGAAGGAGACAGGGAAGGAGACAGGGAAGGAGACAGAGAAGGAGACAGGGAAGGAGACAGGGAAGGAGACAGGGAAGGAGACAGGGAAGGAGACAGAGAAGGTGACAGGGAAGGTGACAGGGAAGGTGACAGGGAAGGTGACAGGGAAGGAGACAGGGAAGGAGACTGGGAAGACGACAGGGAAGGCGACAGGGAAGGAGACAGGGAAGGCAACAGGGAAGGAGACAGGGAAGGCGACAGGGAAGGAGACAGGGAAGGAGACAGGGAAGGCGACAGGGAAGGCAACAGGGAAGGCAACAGGGAAGGCAACAGGGAAGGCAACAGGGAAGGAGACAGAGAAGGAGACAGGGAAGGAGACAGAGAAGGAGACAGGGAAGGAGACAGGGAAGGAGACAGGGCTGATCTGACAGAGGTTAAAGCAGCAGCATTCTCAAGGGTAAATGTGTCAGCAGGATGAGCGCGTCCACACGTTGTGTGTGTGTGTGTGTGTGTGTGTGTGTGTGTGTGTGTGTGGGGGGGGCTCCTGCAAATACAAGAGGATATTCAATCTGCATTCCAAGTGAGCCTGGAGGGGGGTCCATCCTTATTATGTGGCACCATCCCCGGGGCATTGCCCCCCCCCCGTTGGAAACACAAGCGCTGGGGTGCGGGGGGGCTCTGCAACCTGAACTGAGACAGTCCAGCACAACAAACCAGCTGCAGCACAGAGATGTTCGGGGGGGGGGGCACAAGACAAATGGAGCCCTGGGCTGCAGGAGGAAAACATACAAAGGAAGCCCGTAAACAGGAGCGGTACATCGCCCCCCCCGGCCCCCCCCCCTTGGAGAAAAACAGGACAGGCAGGTAGGGAGGCGAACAAAGGCCTCCGCCGCTCACCGCACGAACAAAGACCACATCTGGATTAGCCCGACCCCTCCGAGATCGATGGAGGACGCAAACATTTGTTGTTTTATACGCGACAGGTCGTGCAAGCTCCTCTGGTGGGGGGGGCCCGGGGGGGGCTAAAAGCGGGTCCAGCTGGGGGCCGGGGTCGAGGGTTCGATTGCCCTCCTCCTCGTCGCTGCCTGTTTTTCTCCCCCAGCTCGGGGGGGGACCTGCGGCAGGGGGAACAGCGCCCCCCCCCGGCCGCGGGGGGGGGCCGCAGCGGCGGAGCAGAAAAACAACTTTGATTGGCAGCCGCGCTCAGCCAACGCAGGAGACGCGCGGAGGACCCGCAAGCGAGGCGGAAGGACCCGGCGCGGGCCCGGGGCCCCGGACCCCCCGGTCCTCCAGCACCCCCCACCCCCCCCCAGAACCCAGACCCACCAGGCGACGGTGCTGCATGACTCCACAGTCGCCCCCCCCAAAAAAAAAAAAAAAAAAAAAACAAAACCCTCCAATGATGTCATTCTCACCTCCGGCCCCGACCAGGACCGCCGGACCCGGGCGTCAGGACAATGCAGCCCCGCAGCCGCACGCCCCCCCCGTCCCGTCCCGTGCCCCCCCCGTCCCGTGCCCCCCCGACGCAACTCGACACTGGAACTGGCGGATTGGGTCAAACGAACCGAACTTGGCGCACCGAGGTGCTCAAGGTTGACGCGGGTGGACCCGCACCTCAGGACGGATCTCATAAGGGGGGGGGGTCGGGGCTGGTGCGCGTGCCCCGTCCCCCCGCACACACCCCGTTAAATTCGTTTCATCGGCTGTTTTTCCTCCGGGGGGGGGCGATTAGACCGAGCCGGTCCTCTTAGCGCCGTTAGCTAGCGCCAACTTACAGCCGCAAAAGTTGCGGGTTGGACGGAGGAGGTGTGTGTGTGTGTGTGTGTGTGTGTGTGTGTGTGTGTGTGTGTGTGTGTGTGTGTGTGTGTGTGTGTGTGTGTGTGTGTGTGTGTGTGTGTGTGTGTGTGAGGGGGGGGGGCACCCTGCGAGAAGAGCCCCCCCGACGAGCCGCCGGGTGTGCGTGCGACGACAGCCGGGATGAGCCCCCCCCGGTAAATGAATGACCCCCCCCGGCGGCGCACACCGACTCCCGGACCCCCCCCCCCCACAGACCTGCTTGTGGACGCGCTGGCACTGGGCTTTCAGGGGGTATTCCATGTTCTTCGCGCAGATGATCATTTTCCAAGAGTGGACCGCCTCTGCGTGCGCGTGCGTGTGCGTGTGAGCGTGCGCGTGCGTCCCCCCCCGGTCCTCTGCTCCGGCCGCCGCCGCCTGGCCTCCGCGCGTCGGGTCCGCACCGCGTCTGGGGCTCGGGCCGGACTGATCGAGGCTTGTGGGGGGCGGGGGTGGGGGGGGTGTGCTGGGGGGGGGCGGAGAGGCTGACAGCTCCGGTAACAGCGCGGCCAATCAGCGCGCGGGGGGGGCCCGACGACATCCACATGCTAATGAACATCTGCCGGGCCGAGCCTCCAACTTCTGAGGAAGTGACCCCCCCCGGCACACACGCCCCCCCCCGGCACACACCCCCCCACCAGCACGCGCACACGCACGCTCTCCGGCGGGGGAACGCTCAGAGCCGGCCGCGCACGGACGCGCGCACGGACCCGGCCGACGAAACACGTCCCGACATGTCTGGACTAAACGCGCACGGGGTTTTGTGGGGGCCGGCGCGAGCTCCGCTTCCGCCGCCCTCGCGCGCTCCGCTCACGCGCCTACCGACGTCCACCGACAGCACGGCCGCTCAGGGCGGCGGATTTCTGTCTACGGGTGCTGACAGGGCACATTTGAACGCCCCTCCTCCCCCCAGGGGTTCGGGTGTTGGAGGGGCTCCAGGATGGATGGGGGGGGGGCCAGATGTTACGAGTCATCTGGGCACGAGGTCGCTCGGGTGTCGCTCCGGGGATTTCTGTTCCTCAATCCGTCCTCTGGATCACGGCGGCCTCGTCCCGTCTGAGGGAAGTTCTCCACCCCCCCCCCAGGACGAGACCGTGGGTAGACCGGCCTCTCCGCCCCCCCCAGGTCCGCTCCCCGGGCCCCCATCTGTATTAGATTAAGATTAGACCAACGTCATGTGAATCCACTGCGGGGGCGGTCGGCACCAGTTTAGGCCAGTTAACCGCAACGCGGCGACTCGAGAGGGGAACTTGGAGGTCGTGTCCCCGCAGCCACGAGGGCCTGACCCCCCCCCGGGGCCCCGTCCTGACCCCCCCCCCCGACATCACCAAGTCATCACAAGAATGAGGAATCTTCTGTTAAGATCACAAACCTGGGGAAGGCTCCGCACAGACCCACTTGGGTCGGGTTCTGGTGGGGTGATTAACTGGATTAGGGGGTTGTGGTTTAGTAAACACACACAGCTGGGCGGGACGCTTGTTCGGTGGTTGAGCCCCCCCCCCCATCACCCCCCCGGGGACTCAAAGGCTTCTGACTCAGGGCCGAACCTGACTCATCGGGGCTTCTGTCGCGGGAGAAACAAAAAAGAAAGCGGATGTTTCAAAATGCATTTAATTTTTTCTCCAGCAGCTCAGATGATTCATCGAAGCCCGACGGCGAGCGGAGAGGGCGTCGTTTTCAGGAGGCGGGAGGCCCGCCTCCAGAACGAGGCCGCTAATTAACGCGACCGATCAACAAACGCCGTTCTTCAGAATCCGCTGCCGTCGGCTCGGAGAGACTCAAACCGGGAACTTCCCTCCCCGAGCTTTCATCCGCGGGAGGTTTTGAGGAGCCCAGCAGCTTCGCCCCCCCCCAGTAAAACCACGGTCCGCCCCCCAAACCCCATAATTTAATGTACGTTCACATGACGACAGGTGGATCATTCGGATTACAGCCGCTGTAAACAGGAATAAGGTTTCCCCCGAGGGGTCACTGGAGGATGAGATTCTGATTCCTGGAAACCACCGAGGTGTTTTTCAAAGTAAAATGCATCCAATAGTATTTTTCTATAAATAGCGGCGCCCCCCCAGGCTCGTAAATAGACCTGACCACGGGCGCTCGCCCCCCCCCGACAGCTGACGGTTCAAATGGAAGAGTTAACAACGACGGTCCCGGCCCAAAACTCCGGAGCGATCGGGTGTCGCGCGGCCCCGTCTTAAGGGACCCTGGGTTCAGGACCGCGTCGAGGCTGCACTAATGTGACCCGCCTCGTTCTGGCGGCGCCGCCGATGTTTACGGGGCGAAGGCGGGCTGAGGGTTTCGCAATGGGGGGGGGGGGGCGTGGAGATGATCCCCGGGTCAGGGTGAGGGGCGGAGGCCACAGATATGAAGATTTAGAGGTGCGGGGCGGGGGGGTCGTCGGGGGGGTCAGTTCGAGTCCGGCGAAATCCGAGCTACGACAGGCCGAGGGCCCGGTCCAGGAAGTCGGCGAACAGCTGGGGCCGCCCGGGCAGGAAGGGCCGGAGGGCCGCCAGCTCCGCGGTCCTCAGCGTGTCCGTGAGCGATCTGGAAGAGGGCGAAGAGGCGCGTTACTCCCCGCGGCGGCGACCCCCCCCCTCCCCGTCCCGTCCCGGTGGCGGCGGGAGCGCACGTACCGGCACGTGCAGTAGAACAAGTGAGAGTCGGCGTGGAGCTGCCTGGCCAGCTCCAGCTGGTGGTTGCCCATCAGCGAGTCGTTGACCACCACCAGCAGAGGCTTCCCGGCCCCCAGCGTCTCCAGGCAGCTTCCCGCCCCTGCGCAGGGAAACAAGGCCGTTGCCGTGACGGCGCCAGCGGGGGGGCACGCGTCGGTGTCGGCCCCCGCCGGCGCCGCGACCCTCACCGGCGTGGCTGATCACGAGGTCGGCCTGCTGGATGTCCTCGGCGATGGAGCTCTTGAAGCGGTAGGCCTCCAGGCGGATGCGCGGGCAGCGGTCGGCGGTGGGGAGGAGGGCCCCGTGCCCGACCTGAAGCACGAGACGCCCGTACCCACGGTCCCTCAGGACCTGTGACGAGACAGCCATCAGGCCTTTGGAGGAGAACACCTCAGCCAGGTGACACGCGGGGTTTGAATACGACTCCAGTTTGGTCCTGAAATAAACTACAGTCAAACTTTTGAGCTTCAAGGGACAATAGAGGACAGTTTTTGTCCTTTTCAAGTCTCATTTCTCTAGAATGTGCATGAACATTTACTCTCAACCCTCCCGCGGTACTTCCCACCCTGTGACGGCCTCCTAGTTGCTGTGCTGGTGTGTTTATGCATGTCACATGTCCACAGTCCTGTCCTGTCCACGACGCGTCCTCCTGTCCCTGTCCACGCCCCCGCGCGTTCAAACGCGTCTCCTGACCTGCACGTTCTCCGCAGACGTGATCCCCTCGACCAGCTCGTCGAACCTGGTGGTGCCCACCGTCACAAACACGCTTTTCATGGCCCCCCCGCCCGCCGCTTTGGAGCCCGCTTTGATCTTCTGGGGGACAGCGTCCCTGCCGCAGCTCCTTCCTGCCTTTGAAGTCCCTCCCGACGGGCCCTTCCGCTCCGGCGCCGCCGCAGCGCCCCCCGCGGCCCGGAGGGGAACCGCGGCGCCTCGGCTTCACCCTCCTCCTCCTCCTCCTCCTCTTCCTCCTGCTCCTCCTCCTCTTCCTCGCTCAGACCCGGACAAACCTTTTGTTCGGAGCAGAGGGGGCCTGCGCGTGCACCACTGCACACCCCTGCCCCCTCAAGAACCTCCACGTTTGAGTCACGACCATCGGGGCACGTCGTGACCCCCAACTGTCTGTTTGGTATCTGCAGTCAGTTCTGCCACTCATTTTTAAAACGCTTGCGTTTGTGTTGTCACTGGGCAACAGTATGTATATCTTCCCTCAGCCCTTATCCTCTTGTAGGGCAATTATAATCTGAATTATGGTTCCAAAGTCTGCCAGATAAGGCTTACGCAACAAGGACATTTACGCTGATTTAAACCTGATACCATTTGTGTATGAAAAGGTTAAACTGAGAGGCTGTTCACTTTAACCGTCCCTTCAACCAAACATCAGCTTTTTTTCCTCTTCGTCTCAGCTCCTCTGGGCCTCTTCAGGGTCCAAACGTCACGCAGCCTCATCGTTTATTCTCCACACGTGTCTGAGAACCCCCGGCTTTGCATTTACAGCTGACATATTCCAGAGGCGTGAACACCGACACGTCCGTAAGCGGCTCTTTTGGCTGACGTTGCGGTCTGTGGAGGACCGCGGGGATGATTCAGAGGCGGCCCAGCGGACCCTCCATCAGAGAGGCCGCTAATGTTCACGGGGGACGAGCAGCCAGCTCAGCGTCGAGTGGGAGGTGAAGCATCACAATGCGCCACCGGGGACTCAAAAAATAAACGAATAATCAAAAAAAACAAAACAAAAACCACCAGACCGCGTGAACTTCAGTCTGGTGCAACACAATACAGGCAGCAACAGGAAGTGGCGACCACAGGTCCTTCCTGGAGGTATATTTAGACTCTGAGCAGGTATGATCTGAGACAGACCGTCTTTAATGGGTCTGAGGTGGAGAAAGCCCCCGAAAGCCCTCCGCATTATTAAACCTGAGACACATCAACACATCGTAGACGTCATGGCACAGTCCCTCGTCCATGACAGACACTAGTTTGGTCCTCGCTGGTGCGTCAACGTGGGTCTTAAAGGCAGTGATTCATTGAGGATGTTTATGTCGCGTTAAAACAGGATATGAACGTTTTTGACTTTGTGCCCGACAGGTTCTGTGGGTTGTTTGAAGGTCAGGGCAAATCAGAGTTCCCCCACGCCGCACATTTACAGTCGGTATCTTTAGTTTGCCTTTTTCCTTTTGCAGAAACAGATAATTCCTCCGGCTTCTCCGCGGCGTCACCGCTCGTTCGATGCCTTTCTGGTCAATTTTCAGAAAAGCTCCTCACATGGAGGAGAACTCGAACCATCCAGAACACGTGTCCTCACTGTCGCGGCTGCCGATCTGATTAAAATTTCACCCCGAATGCTTTCAAATCCGCAAGTTCTTACACGTTTATGCTGTTTACGACCCACAAATAACCACAACAAAGGCCCGTTGATCTGTAACTTCACGACAGATCCGTGAACCTTCAAGGGCCTGACCAGCATTTGTCACACTTGTTAGATACGCGGAGCTTTTATTTTCCTAACTTCCAAGACGAGCTCCACTTGAGGACAAGGTGAAAACGATGGCATAACAAAAGCAGAGAGGTCAGGATGTTTATTATCAAATAATAACTGTTATCCATCAGAAGAAAAGATGGAACGTGAGAACAGAGAGTAACAGAAATTATTTAAGGCTCTGTTAAATCCTCAGCTTTAAAAAAAAGATGTACCATATATCCTGAAGTCACAAAAGCAAAAACCTATCTTAAAAACTGAAGTTTAAACCAGCTATCCATGTGATTAGTTATTTAATAAATATGTTACTATAAGAAAAAGAAAAATACAAAGTTATATCTGATTAATTGTGCCATAACTTTTATCAAACCACATCGCAGCAAGATTAGCTGATGACAACAAAGAAGCAGTTCCTGAATTTAAAGCCACTTATGTCATGTAGTCACGCACACGCACAGCCCGGCCGCGCCGCCTTCCCTCGGGCAACACGAGGTGGAACCCGTCCGCGGCCGCGTCCTTCGGAACGGCGAGGCGGCTCTTCCGACGCTTCTTCTCGGACCGTGCGCGTTTCCAGACGGGCTCCGCCGCCTCGGGCGACCCCCCCCACCGCCGCGATCGCGAGGAGGATAAATGCGGACCGCACCGAGGTCGGGCGCGCCGTGGGATGAGTGGACACGATGTAAATGTTACAGGTTTACTCCACAAAGTCAAACATCCTAAGTTTCCTGAAGATAAATGAAAATTAAAAAAAAAAAGAAGAAAGAAACCATACTTCTGTTTACACTTGCTGTAGTTTGTCCCAGTTAAAATAACTATCAGACGACGGTTTCAAAATAAAGCAAGCAGTATACCTGCACGACAAACCGGGCGCAGTATGCATGCTTCAAAGTCAAGATGGTCTCGATATTAGGAAATACTTTGTCAAATTCCAAACGGACATAATACAATTAATAATAAAGTATATAATAGTGATTAAAGCAGCTTAGAAAATAAACTGCAACCTCACAAACACTCATTATTTCAGGGTTACATCCAGCTAGGGAAGGAAAAACAGGAGATTCACAGATGGCCCATCAAGATGTCCCTGACCCCGTCTGGGGTCGTCGCAAAAGGCCGTTAAGGTTGCAGCAGAGATGTCCCAACACTAACGATAATCAAAAGACCAGGACAGACGTGTCCCCGTCGTCCCCTCTCCCCCCCCCCCCCACCCCCCAACCCGCCGCTGACAGAGAGAAAGACAGGCGGACGCTTCGCCGGCTGTGGCAAGTTTTGTTTTTTTTTGTCAGCGGGCCAAGTCGGACGCGTCACGCCCTCGCTGTTCACCGACGTCCCCGTTGCCGATCCAGAGCGAAGCACCTGTGGACGCCGAGACAGAAGACAGAGAGGACGTCAGGGCCGAGCACCTCACCCGAGAGAGAGACAGATAGAGAGAGAGAGAGACACAGAGAGAGAGAGAGACAGAGAGAGAGAGAGACAGAGAGAGAGAGAGAGACAGAGAGAGAGAGAGACACAGAGAGAGAGAGCGAGCGGCTTTCTTTTTAACCGCAGGCAACATCTGCAAAAGAAACTAAAGCGAATTTCCTGTTTTGGAACATGTTTTCTTTTTCAGGATGTCGTGTTTTTCCCTTCGCTCCACGCCTCGGCTGGCAGACCGTCTGCGCCGCTCGGGGCTCGTCTTCCGCTCGGGGCTGCGCCCCTCAGACGCCTGAGCAAGGAACTTTATCCAGCGGGTGATAATGTGTGTGAAATGAGCGTGCACCACCCACTTGTAGAAGTGTTTCCTGCCTCTTAGACTGCTCTCAAACCCCCCCCACACACACACACACACACTCACACACTCACACACTCACACACCACACACACACACACACACACACACAGACACACACACACATCCAAGTGTCACATTTCTCCCCGGTCTGTGAACCTTATTTACAAAGACGCCACAGGAACATTTCATCACTTTTTTTTAAATTAGTAGAAACTGTGGAGTGCTCAGTCCTTAGTAACATTCAAAGTGTGTGTGTGTGTGTGTGTGTGTGTGTGTGGGGGGGCAACAGTGCAGATAATGAGCGTGACCCAAAGTGCTCGCACCTCGTCCTCACTGCACCACACAGGCCGTGCAACACTGCTCCTGCTTCTCCGGCAGCGTGGAGTAGTTCATCTGACGGACGATCTCTGCGAACAGCTCGTCCACCATCGTCTTGCTTTTGGCCGAGGTCTCGATGAAGGGGCAGCCCCACTCCTGCGCCAGGGCCCGCCCGTCCGACCTGGACACCTCGCGTTCCGACTCCAGGTCGACTTTGTTCCCCACCAGGATCAGCGGCACCTTCTCGAAGCGCTTCACTCGCACTATTTGGTCTCGCATGGGCCGAATGTCCTGGAGGGGGGGGGCAAGAAACAGAGGGCCTTTGATGTGTAACGGTGGCAGACGTCTCGGAATGACAGAAGACAGCGTGTGTGTGTGTGTGTGTGTGGGGGGACCGTTTCCTGTTATTGCGCCCATGATTTAGAGCAACATGTGCCCGATTACCGCACAAACGGGAGCATTGGGCTGCTGATGTCCGGGGTAAATGGGGTTAATCAAAGCATCAAGCCCCCCCGTGTGTGTGTGTGTGTGTGTGTGTGTGAGTGAGTGTATGTTTGTGTGTGTCTATGGTGTGTGTGAGAGCGTGTCTGTCTATGTGTGTGTGTGTGTCTATGTTGTGTGTGAGAGCGTGTGTGTGTGTGTCTATGTGTGTGTGAGAGCATGTGTGTGTGTGTCTGAGAGCATGTGTGTCTATGTGTGTGTGTCTATGTGTGTGTCTATGTTGTGTGTGAGAGCGTGTGTGTGTGTCTATGTGTGCGTGTGTGTGTGTGTCTATGTGTGCGCGTGTGTCTGTGTTTGTGTGAGAGCATGTGTGTCTATGTGTGTGTCTATGTTGTGTGTGTCTATGTGTGTGTGTGTGTCTATGGTGTGTGTGTCTATGGTGTGTGTGTGTGTGTGTCTATGGTGTGTGTGTGTGTGTGTGTGTGTCTATGGTGTGTGTGTGTGTGTGTCTATGGTGTGTGTGTGTGTGTGTGTGTGTGTGTGCTATGGTGTGTGTGTGTGTGTGTGCGTGTGTGTCTATGGTGTGTGTGTGTGTGTCTATGGTGTGTGTGTGTCTATGGTGTGTGTGTGTGTCTATGGTGTGTGTGTGTGTGTGTGTGTGTGTCTATGGTGTGTGTGTGTGTGTGTGGTGTGTGTGTGTGTGTGTGTGTGTCTATGGTGTGTGTGTGTGTGTGTGTGTGTGTGTGTGTGTGTGTGTGTGTGTCTATGGTGTGTGTGTGTGTGTGTGTGCGCGTGTGTGTGTGTCTATGGTGTGTGTGTGTGTGTGTGTCTATGGTGTGTGTGTGTGTGTGTGTGTCTATGGTGTGTGTGTGTGTGTGTGTGTGTGTGTGTGTGTGTCTATGGTGTGTGTGTGTGTGTGGTACCTGGAAGCTCTGCTGGTTGACCAGGCTGTAGACCAGGATGAAGCCCTGGCCGTTCTTGATGTACAGGTCCCTCATGGAGGCGAACTGCTCGGTCCCGGCCGTGTCCAGGATCTCCAGCACCGACGGGGACGAGTCCACCTCGATCTCCTTGCGGTAGAAGTCCTCGATGGTGGGGTCGTACTTCTCGATGAAGGTGCCGGTGACGAACTGGACGGTGAGGGCGGACTTGCCCACCCCCCCGCTGCCCAGCACCACCACCTTGTACTCCTTCATGGGGGCGTCCCCGGGCCCCCCCCGGGGGTGGGGGCGCTGTCTGGTGGCGGGGGGGGGGGTTCACAGGGTCCCGGTGGTCCACAGGGTCCCGGTGGTCCCGGCGCTCATTCCGGGTCACTGCGCAAGAGACGGGATTCGGGTTAGCCGCGGTTAGCCGGAGCTAACCCCCCCCCACCACCACCGAGCCGGGGGGGGCCGGGTCGGCTGGGGGTTCGGAGGACGGGTTCGTCACGGAGAGCATGCCAGTACCTCCATGAGGGGGGGTCCGTCAGTCCGGGCCTCTGGTTCCGGCTCTGGCTCCCGGGGGGGGTCTGTCGGACGGGCACCCGCCGCCCGGAGGTGCCGCCGGCCGGGGGAGGTGCAGCGCCGCTCCGGGAGGGGGGCGGAGGGGGGGTCCGAACTGGGCCGGTTCGACCCAGAAAGAGCAGCTTCCTCCTCCAGAGGGCTTCCTGAAGACGAGGGCGCCTCTTCCGGTAGCGCCGACACCACATCCGGTCTGGGCGTTTTCAGAATAAAAGCGACTGCTCTTGTTTTTGACGGCAACAAGAGGCACCAAAGGTGTTCTGTTGTTTAGCAGCTTTTTAAGGATGATCAAACCAACTATTAATAAAACCTTAGCAACTCCATCCATCATCATTTTCTGCAACTTATTCCTCCTCAGAGGGTCGTGGGGGACTGGAGCCCGTCCCAGCTGACGTTGGGCGAAGGCAGGGTCCAACCTGGACTGGACGCCACAGAGCTGATACAATGAGACAAACAACCATTCGCTCTCACACTCAAATCTATGGACAATTTAGCATCTCCGATTAACCTAAACCCCAGTTGAGCATGTCTTTGGAGTGTGGGAGGAAGCTGGAGTACCTGGAGAACCCACGCAGGCACAGTGAGAACATGGAGACTCCACGTGGAGACTCCATGTGGAGATTCCACGTGGAGACTCCACACAGAAAGACCTCGGGATTCAAATACAAGGCCTTCTTGCTGTGAGGCGAGAGCGCTAACCAGCAGACCACTGTGCCGCCCTCAACTCCAACCAGCACTAGGTCAAATTAATTTGTTGTGTTTGTAACACTGGTGACAGTTGTTGAGGTTTACTCATTCATGCACCGTAAATGGGCAAAAAGCTGTCATATATCTACAGAATATCTTCAGTGAAAACCAAACATTAACCTCATTTTGGAATTTAGAAAAGACAGGAGAGGGACAGCACATGTTAGAGGCTGTGGAGATAAAGTCAGAGACTGAGATGGTTCAGACATGACCAGAGGAGAGATGGTGAGTATGTTGGCAGAAGGATGCTGAGTTTGGAACAGCCAGGCAGGAGGAAGACCACAGAGGAGGTTATTACAGGACACGAAGGTTGTTGGTCTGAGAGAAGAGGATGCAGAAGATGGAAGATCGGGTTTGATGGAGACAACGGATTCACTGACCCCTGAAGAGGGAAAGTCCAAAAGAAGAAGCAGATCCTTATTTTTGGATTTTCACTGGACAGGACGCAGCAAAAGAACATAACTTAACTGGCTAAATCTGGTGGGTTGATAATTTATTGAATTATTCAACATTCCCTCAATACACAAGGATATGATGTTCTTGCATGCAGCTCTCCTCAGCCAACACTGCAGCGTCTGCTCATTTGGTCAATAAGGAGAACATTGTTTCAAAGATTACAGCATAAAAAATACGCCACAAGGCAATCACATGTATGAGTTTTATTAAAGGTCAACATAAATGGCAGAACTCATCAGAGGCACGGAAACTTACTTTAGCTATACACTGCAAAATAAATTGGCATGTAGCACAGCAGCACATACAAGCGTCACAAGCAGAAAACAAGATTGAAGCAATCGATGACGTAAGAAGAGCAGTCACTTTCAAGTCTGTCCTAGAGTGTCGTATGGCTTAGTCCTTAACAGTCTTTGGCCCTCACCTTCCACAGGTTACCATCCAGTCAATTATTGCAGTCAATTTAATGACCCACCAACAAATGATTTTTAAATAAAGGGTTTAGTTTTACACTCAGTACAAGTCAATTTATATGTAGACCTTTACAGGAAAACTACACCTTGCATGAGAAAGGCACAAATCCAAATGAAAAAAACAAAAAAAAAAAAACGGTGGAAATTAATCAATAACCAAACCCTTTCCACTGGTTAGCGACTGGAAACCTGCAGTAATTCAACTCCACATGTGGAGTCTGAGGGCTGTGAGCCCATTCACCAGAATGACTCATTCAATCCACCACTAGGACACGTGCCATGGCAACAAAATTGCTGGCTTTAAAAGCAACTGAGGAGCATCACATATCCCTGAAGGAACGGGGTTCGGTAAGGAGGTTGTTGCTGAATAAGTTGGAAGAGTTGTTTGGAATTTTTGGCTGAAAATCCTGGGGAGAATTCAGATTTATTATTGTTTTGTATAATGACATCAAGGAGGCAAATGATAACCCATTTCACACAAAGACATACTAATTAATGCAAGTGTACAAACCCATGAGCACATCTCATATCCACGTCCCTTCGTATCGACACTTTCTCCCGTTTCAGGCCTATTTTTCAGCCTGCAGGGGGCGCTATCCCGAGCGCCAAAAAACACGATACTAGAGGAGCACTGCGACTGCACAAGTGCTCCAGATGGAAATTCAGGGACTGGTTAATACTGGTTCATATAACGTAGTTGTATATGAGATGTCACAAATAAACCCAAAACAGTCGTATTTATAGCTAGGCAATGTCATGCTTGGCAAAGAACAAGGCTCTAGCAAACAAACAAAAAAGGACAGATCTGTCAAAGTCAAACATTTTAGGCTGTAATAAAATTATAGAAATACTCAATGTGATAACAATACACTGGTTTGATTTCTTTTTTCTATATTCAAAATAAAATTTGAGTATTTTTGACATTATGTACATAAGTGCAAACAAGGTGAACGTCACACATTCATATACACCTCAGCAAAGGGTCGACATCGCCCAGCACAGCTGGGCAGGAAGAGGCTTCTGGACCGTCATCAGTTTGACCAAAACCCGAAGATACCCGACGAGAGCTCACGCCTCTGTGCAGAGGAAAGCAGGCAACGTCTGTCTGCAGGAGGTGGGCTGAGGGTGGTCGTACAGGAAAAAAAAGATCTTTCACTTAGTTCAAACCCCCTCTTTTAAAAACCTCCTGGACAGATAAGCTTTAAAAACCCATCCTAAATTAAAAAAGACAAAAAAAAAAACAACATAAAAAACCATCATGTACAAGAACAAAACAGAATGTTTAGGTCAAATAAACAAAACAAATTAACACCTGATCTCCCCTAAGGACCTTTGGACATTAGTAGAATTTAAGTTTTCCATACAAAATATTCATTTTTAATTACTAATATCACTTTGCCATAACAAGACGTTCTAATTAGACATTCCCTTTTTGAATAAAGTAGTGTTGTAGGCGATTTCAAGGCTATTTTCAATCAACAAGGGAAAATAAATCACAATTAGGACAATAGAAAGGTAGCCATGTTGTTATTTTGTTGCCACAGCAACAACAACTATTACCATTAACAATGACTCCATCATTGTATACAAATGATTATCATATTATATACTTTTTGTTGCTCTACACAAACTATTAAGTGTATAAATGTTTTTTTTCTTAAATTTCCATGCTGTGTATAATGCCAGTTAAAAAAAAGCCTAACTCATGATTAACAATATCACTTTCATACTCAGCTATCACATCACTAAACAGTGATCGAGATATAAGGCCCTTGTTTGTGCCCCAGGCAACAGAGTATGTTCAGGACCGGATTAAATGTCCACATGCTAAAGGATCTGTTCACTGGACACAATGAGATCAGAGCATGTTGCATATTCCAGAGTAATGAGAGTGATGATTCATGGCTGTACGGTAAAACTACAAAGAGGAAGTGAAGATCGACTTCCCCTAATTTACACAATCTTGTGCATGAATATGCTGATCTAAATTGACTTATATCCAAATGCCTTCTAGAGGCACAAATCATGAATCAAGTATTCCGTTGTTCCAGCAGGACATAAACGAGTGAAGGCATAATCATGATAAAAGGGGAGGAGAGAAAGGCGAAAGAGAAAGTTGATCAAAGCTAGTCTCTTCAAAGCTGTAGGATTTAGACAAATTCACTTGTCTGGACATTCGAAACAAGAATTTCATTAAGTAGGAGAAGAAAATTTGTGTTTAGATTAAAAGAGAAAATGTATCTGCTCAACACACAGAAAAACAAAAGTATCAAAATTACATTTCTTAACATTTGTACAATGACAAACATATAGAAGGCTGTGTATTGTTTCATCTGTAGATTACAAACTAAATAATACTTGAAATACAATACAATTAACCTTTTTTTTTCTGGTTTGACTCCACATTTGACACCACTCTTGTGTCTGTGTGTTACTCTAGGGAGACTGTTAGTTTAGCTTTAAATAAAGACTGGGCATGGGCAATAAACAGAATTATTCAAATCCAAACCAGAAGAAATACATGTATCGCTGTAGAAAGGTACGGTTCACGGGGCACTGTAAAGACACTATAAAGGTCTTTTTAAGTAGGAGTCGCCTGTCGTTCCATAAAATAGAACATAAAATACACAGATATGTCCAAGTTAAATAGAAAACTGTGTTTTTCCTGTAAATCAGAACATCTGACTTCAGATTAGAGTCAACGACCTCACTTGTCCACGCCTCTTTAGTGTCCCCTTGAAACAACATTACGCTCCGCCTCACGTGCACTGCGTTACAGTTAAATCGTGTTTTAAAGTTTGTTTTCACGTTGGCATGCTTGATGTTTTCTATTTACTTTTTTTTTTTAAGCCATTACCCATTTCCAGACTTTAAACTAAACCACAGATCTTCGGGTAGCAGACGAACAAGAGCGCCATCAGACGTAACGAACCAGATAACCAAGTTATCTGTGTAATAGACAGATTAATACCCATGTACCAATCCACAGTGTGTAAAAAGGACACATACCATAAAATGCTCAAGTGGTGATCTCTTTTTTTTTTTTCCTTGTTGTTGGTGCTGTTTATCTAGTCTCATTGATCCAAAAAGTCGGGTACACCACGGACTAGCACAAAATGGCGCTGTGATGTCCAGTTCTGCTCTACATTTTCCAAGGGTGAAAAGTATTTCTAAAAGTAGTTACACCACTCATCGACATTAAGAACAAATCAAATTATACACGTACTTTAATATGTCTTAACACAGTGTCTCCATGGTAACTATGTGATCTCTGAAATAGTCTATATATAAGTGAACGTTACATTATAACAAGCCCACCTTTTAGAGGAGCGTGTGTAGTTTTTGCATTAGATACATTCACAACACAATAACAGTATATTAAAAATATGAATAACGGTCAGTGTTAAATGTCTTAATGTCCGCAGCACTTACAGCCAACCAAACATGTCTGATTTATGTCTTTACATGGATGGTGAGACAGCTGGGCGCTCCGCGAGGAGACGCTGCGCTCCAGATGTGATTTACTGCTGTTGCGATGGAACAAATAACACAACTGTCTCTGTGGTCCTTTCTGTCCTGACAATAGCAGTTCCGGGAGACGTGTGAGAGAGAGAGAGAGAGAGAGAGAGAGAGGCACGTTTGAATTTGATTTGAGCCAGTTTCAGGAGCTGTGATGGAGAATTCTGGGGACGGCTGCCTCACCGACAACAGGCTGACTTTTGATAGAAAGGGCAAGTCGTTAGAAAAGATGACACCTTACAAAGCCGGCAGGAGCTTTTCAAGTCTTAAGCTTTCTCCCTGAAGAGCAGGAAGGGATAAAAATCTTGTGCCGTGTGCTCAGCTCAAATATCACAAGACAGCAGTTAGTCACACAACTGCCACACCTCTCAGTATTCGGGGTTTTTTTTTTTCTTTTTCCAGACATCAGGGCAGATTCCTGCATGTATCACCACGCAGACTGTAGGCACAACAACAGGGACCAAATCCAGCTTCAGTCTTGTACAATGACATCATGGGCGCGAGGGCTAAAAGTCTGGGGGTGCCCCAAAGTCTTGGACCTGACCCTCGGAGACATCGGATTGCCTTCATCGCGACCTGAACCCGGTTGAAAAACCGGGGCGTGTGGCGGAGCTCCACGGCCAGGGGCGGACGGCTTCTACTGATAGTTCTGGATACCAAATTAGTCATCTGTTATTCTGAGCGTTAGAAAACTGGCCTTCAGAAGACATAAACAAGTCCGAATCAGACGTCAAAAAGGATCTGGGCAGTCCAAATTCACATTTCCTCAATCTGGTCCAGGTTCAGTTAAAGACTACAGAATTAAATTATAATAACAAACATTCAGGAAACAAATTTAAAGTGGCGATCCTTGTGCAATATGCTTTTTTTAATGAACTCTGGGCTGACACGTGACCTCTGTCCACTCCTGTCACCATATATTTCCATTCGCCAGTGAGAAAATCTTGAGCGCAGGCTGCGGAGCGACCTCTGCCGCAGCCGAGCAGCGAAACCAAAGGCACGGACAACAAATGAACAACTCGCCGGCGACCGATCGGGCGAGATGAGGAACGCCGTGATGAGGAACTGAGTCGCGGATGCAGGACGACGCGTCACATCCGCAGCCATGCTGAACGTAAACAGAGTGAGATGATGGCTTGAATGGTCTGAATTTCTCTGAATTTGGAATGTCACGTGTGTGTGTGCGTGTGTGTGTGTGTGTGTGTGTGTGTGTGTGTGTGTGGCGGTTCAGTCAAGCCTCGCTCAGCCTCGTGGGACCACAATGCATCAGGACCGTGAGCAAAAGTGTCGTGTCCAAGCATGCGCTGCCGGGGCCGCTGCAGTTTTTTTTGTCCCTTCTCGCTCTGGTGTGTTTGAGGCACGTGTTATGCTGCGTTCGGGGGCAGGGGAAACCTGGCCGCCCCGCCGGAGCGCCAGCTTCATGGGGGGTGGGGTGGGGGGTCTCTAACTGGGGTTTCGGGAGAGGCTTACTGAGTTCAGCGCCATGGGAGCAGCTGCCACCAGCAGCTTAGGGACGGGACAGAAATGGGTTTCCATGGGAACACACTGGAGGTCCACTGGATCAGGGGTCAGAAGCTCGGAGGAGTCTACTGAAAGCAAAAAAATAAAAAATAAATAAAAAAGAGAGAGAGGGAGGAGTGAGGAAGGCTGGTCAGCGGTCGCTGCAGCGGAGGGTAAATTTAGACTATAATTATGCAGAACACACAGAGACCTTTGTTGTTGAGATAATTAAGACGACAAGTATAGTTCAGAAGTCATGGACATGTGCACGAAGGTTTGGGTGAGGATGCAGAGGTGAAAGACGTGTCATGAGATGAGAGTTTTAACTTAAGAACCATCAATCTCTACATGGCCATGGACTGATGACACTTGAAACATTATAAAAACAAACACACCAGATATCTGAAGGATACCTCTATCTCTAGTTAAGCCTCGTTAATAATGATGTTATAGAGTAAATCTGTTGTTATTAAGACACCGTTTTTCTTGTTTTAACTGAAGACATCCTAGTTTGACGTGAGGAAACCAAAGTGACACTACAGGCAGGTGTCTCTCAAGTCTGATGAAAGACGACTACAAACAGGACTGAAAGGAAGGAGAACTGAAGGAGCAAACCTGATCTGAGGTGGCTGATTCAGCGAAAGGAACATTGGTGACTGAGGTCGAAGCCGACGAAACAGTGGAGGTGGTGGCACCGTGCATCATGGGAACTTTTATTCGGGCGAGTCAGACGAAAGACAAAGGACGAGGATGTGGACGGGGAGGAGGAGGAGGAGGAGGAGGAGGAAGGGGGTTGGGGGGGGGGACAGGAATGATATGGTTACCATGGCGAAATGTGCAGGGTCACAGGTCATGGCACAAGTCCAGTGATATTGCCAGAATGAAGGACACACACATGCAAAAACAAAAGAGATAAAGAAAATTACACATCTCATTAGCCAGATGGTTAAAAGGAAATGCACCGTTTTACCAGCACATGGTTAATTCCACAAGGCAAATGCACCTTAATACAGCCTGATCAGACCGGCACGTCTGACAGTTGTATTGGAATGGACAAGAAATACACATGGAAGTACCACACGACAAAGAAATGCCCGATAACACCAACAAAAATGGTGGATAAGGTGATAGGACTGTCGCTGGAGCCGTTCACGTGAACCCGGACCGGTCGTGTTTTATCCCCTACGCTTTCTCCTTCTATTGTTTTCTGGACGTGGAGCATGGGCGAAGTTTCGTCCGACCTGTTTGGCCGGAAAGCCAGGTGCTGTTTTACATCCGAACAATAAGGAAGCACCGAGGAGCGGAGATCCCGACGAGCGCGGAGCGACCGCCTCTCTGCCGCCGTGCAGCTCGCGTTGGCGCCGACGCGCGGGCAGACGCGCGGGCGCAAAGAAGGAGGAACAGATCCCGAACAGGCCCTGTCTACTTCAGTGTGTTTGTTTCTATATGTGTGGGGGCCTCAACGCAAACCACTTCTGCTTTTAGTTGAAATTAAGACGAACGATACTGGCCTGACATAATAAATGTAAATTATGTGGGGGTCAGAGCGCGGTCTCACTAACTGAGATCATCCCCCCAATAGGATTATATTAACCACAGCTGAGTCAGGAGTGAGTCTGGGGGTCAGGAACATGCGGCTGTGAAGCTGAAAGGGCGACAGCAGCAGAGACACCAGCAGCTCAAAGCGGCGAGGATGTGGGGTGTGCGTGGGGGTTAGAGAGGCGTCTGTGTTGAGGATGCGCTCCCTACGTCAGAGGAGGGCTACAGACCTCTGGGTTGTGTAATCCAGGCAGTAATTCACGTGTGACAGGGGTTCTGGTTACGTTTTCCAGATGAAAATGTGTCTTTTACTGCAGATTGGGCTCATCAGATTCCCAGCATCCAATCACCCACCATGCATCTGCAAAATGGCCGCCTGAAGCCACGGCTCCCCCGTCGTCGGATGCCAAGCAAGCAACAGAAAGACAGGAAAGGCTGGACGTCGTTGCCATGACGGCGAGGTCAGCGCAGAGCCTGCGCCACTCACCGGTGGGGATGAAGGCTGGTTGCTGGAGCTGCATGTTGGCCAGGGCTTGCTGGTAGTGGAACATGCCGGGGTTGAAGACGCTGGCGGCGGCCCCGTTGCTCTTCTCCAAGACGGGTCTCTTTGGTAGCAGCTGCATAGTGCCTGCAGAAGGAGACTAACCAGGAAGAGACCCAGACGGGGATTACAAAGGCGGCCTCTCAGCCCTGGCTGCACAACAGGCTTTCTCAGTGTCTGCTGGTACACCCGAGATTACGCAGCAGTAATTCGAGCGTGCGTGTGCGCGTAGGGCCGCCAGAGGGCGCCGCAGGGCTGCCGAAGCGGGACACGACATCGGGGCGAATCGGTTATTTTAGAAATACGTGCATGCGCGCCCCGTGTAAGTTGATACACGTCTGGTGGTTTGCAGCTCCGATCGTTAAAACCCGGGGATCAGGGGCTTCTTGTGCAATCTGTTGTGAAATTAGTGAAGCTCTGGTGGCGGTGCCAGCTCTGAACTGTTGCCACGGCGACCAGTTTAGGTGACTTCCACGGGCTTATCAGTCAACAAGTGGCCGAATATGGAAGCAAAACCTTTGCACCGTTCCTCAAGGCAAATATCACCTGTGAAAGCGCCCCGCTGGGATGGCGCTCACAGGGCTGCATGCGCGTACATTACCCGATTACCCGGGGGAGTCGGTGCTGATGTTAGCCGGCGGCGCCCGTCGGTCGGCGAGGACTCACCAAAGCCGCGGACGCCGTGCTTTGACTGGCTTGGTGCTGCGCAGCCTTGATCCTGGCCTGCAAGTGAGCCGGGGGGTGGAAGTACTTGCACTTGTCCCGGCTGCAGCGGCCCTTGATGTAGTCCATGCAGACGATGACCGAGTTCTCGCTGCTGTCCACCATGCCCGCCTCCAGCGGGTGGGCGTAGCGGCAGTCGCTCTCGCCCCTCGTGCAGTTGCCGCGCTGGAATTCCCGGCAGACCTGGCGGGAACGGGCGAGCCCGCGAGTCAATATTTGCCTTTCCGTCACGCCGCCACGCCACCCGGTGCGAGCGCAGGCCGCATACCTCCAGCTTGTCCGTGCGCGTATGCTTGTGGGAGGAGGTGCCGTTGGACATGGCTGCCAGGCCAGTGGGGCTCCCGGGGACCAGCAGGGGAGTACTGGGCAGCAGCTCGGGCATCAGGCCCATGCCCGGGCCCATGTGGTTCAGGTATGGACTGAAGGCCATACTGGGACTGGTTGCCAGGGAGTGTGTCATCGGGAACGTTGTCTGAGGGAGGAAGGGAAAAGCGGGGGGGGGGACAGGACAAGTTGCAGCAGAGCGTTCTCTGGTAACCTGTTGTTTGTTTTGGGTTTGTTTTATTTGTGGGAAGTACTCACGATGGGCTGCAACTGGGCTCCGGGCAGCATGAACTGCATCTGCTGAGCCAGCATGGCTGCTGCGGCCTTCTGCTGGATCAGGTTGTTCCTCCCGTTGATCTCCAGCTGGGTCTTCAGGTGGGGCGGAGGGTGAAGGTACTTGCAGTTCTCACGGGTGCAGCGTCCCTGAGGAGGACGAGCAGGCGTTTGATCACTGAACCTTCTGGGGACCCACGAAGACGCGGGGACCGCTCCGCAAATGTCCCCGAGGGACCGGACGATCCCGACGGCTCCGAAGGCGCGTAACGAAGAGGGAAATGGGACGAGTGATGATCTTGACCTGGCTGCTTCCAGGCTCGCTCAGTTTCCATGATAACATGTTTAATTTTGAGATAACAACAGTTTAGTGGTCATTTGGAGCACTTTGACCGATTATCTAGTCCAACCTCCCACAAGAGGATTTTAATTTACTGGCTTAAAGAGTCGGAGGGGGTCATCTTTAATATCTGGAAGAGAGCATCATCCTCCAGCCTTCAACTCGCTGTTCTGTTCTTCATCATCTGGTAAATTACTCGACAGTTTCCAGTAATCCCCCCCCCACTGAAGTCCACCTTCCCCACTCCCGTAACTATTTCACTGCTTTATTCCGAAGGCCTGCTGCCCTCTCGCATCATCCCAACCTCGGGAAGGTCGAGAGCTGACTCCATCAACGTGGCTGCTTTTGGTCGGATGCTTTCTGTCTCAGAGAGAACGCTCGGACGGCCTCACTTCCGCCTTCAGCCTCGCCACCCGATCAGCGTTCCGATCAGGAGAACCCGAAATCCAAACTGCACGCAAGCCAAGCGAAAACATCAACAGGAATACTCCAGCGGGAGTCTTTACGTGAAGCGTTTTCCCGGTCAAAATATTCTATCTCGCCGCTGAAGGTTATTCCGATTCCGTGTCTGCGTCCGTTTTAATCACAATTAATTCTTTACTGTCATTTTTGGCCTCCCGACAAACCGTAAATCACATTTTGAGCCATTTATCTAAAAGCAATTCACTTTGCCCCAGGCTACCACGCAGCCGGCGTCCTTCACTGTCGCTGCGGCCGAAGATGAAGCTGCAGGACCGGCACAGGTCCGGACCCCCCCTCGGACCCCCCTCGGACCCCCCCCACAAGCCCCCAAGAAGCCAGCGCTTCCCTCGGACCCAGCCGGCAACAGCTGGCCGCCCCCAAGCCCGTCTCAGCGGAGGAGACGGAGGAGGTGAGCTGACATCATGCTGCAGAGAGACGGGCGCTGGGGGGTGATGTCACGGCCAGGCAGGGACGAGAGAGAGGGATGGAGGGAGGGAGAGAGAGAGGGAGGGATGGAGGGAGAGAGAGAGGGAGGGAGAGAGAGAGGGAGAAAGAGGGAGGGAGGGAGAGAGAGAGGGAGGGAGGGAGAGAGGGAGGGATGGAGGGAGAGAGAGAGGGAGACAGGGAGGGAGAGAGAGAGGGAGAGAGGGAGGGAGGGATGGAGGGAGAGAGACAGGGAGGGAGAGAGACAGGGAGGGAGAGAGACAGGGAGGCAGAGAGGGAGGGATGGAGGGAGAGAGAGGGAGGGAGAGAGGGAGGGATGGATGGAGGGAGAGAGACAGGGAAGGAAAGAGGGAGGGACTAAGGGACTGAAGGAGGGAGTGATGGAGAAGGAGTGAGGGAGAGAGCCGGAGAGGGAAGGAAAGGAGGAAGGAGGGAGGAACCGAGGGAGAGAGGGAGGGAGGGAGGGTGGGAAGAAGGGAGGTAGGGACCAAGGGCCTGAGGGAGAGAGCGAGCAAGGGAGGGAGCGAGGAAGCAAGGGGGGGATGGAGGTAGAGACTGAGGGAGCAAAGGAGGGAGGGTGGGAGTGAGGGAGTGAAGGAGGGAGGGATCAAGGGAGGGAGGAAAGGAGTGAAGGAGGGAGCAAGGAAAGGAGGGAGATAACAAGGTAAGGAGTGAGGGAGTGAGTGAGTGAGTGAGGGAGGAGGAGCCCTGAGAGCTCCGCCATCCTCTTATCTTCAACCTGACACAGAAGCAACATTTTTCAAATTCCCTGCTGAGGCGGAGACGGCCGAACGGCCGGGCTGCGGCAAGCACTCGGCCCGGAATCTCCTCCGGTAGTTATGGCAACAATCTACCAACGCAGAGAAATCTCCACCCGCGACAACGACGGATTCCGAGGAAGCGGGGAGGCACAGGAGGAGCAGCCGCATTCCTCGGAAGTTTAAAAAGAAAACAACGGTTTTGGGTCAAAACTGCGTCAGTCTGGAAGACCTCGGGACATCTGCAAACATCTGCAGACGGCCCCCCCGGGGTGGACCCCCCCGGACCAGAGGAAAACAAAAGCCCCCCGGCAGCGCGTCCATCAGCAGATACGGCCGTAAAAGAACCAACAAAGGAGGGAGGGGCCGGAGTGATGCTGCAGAGGGAGGGGCGCCCTGTAATCCTGAGCACCTCTGGAACACCGCTGGGGGGACGCTTGACCTTCAGCCGACACCGTTGCGAGGGGGAGGGGATGTGAGGGGGGTCGGGAAGCGCGCTTCTATCCGCAGCTTTTTGGGCCGGAGCGGACGGCCTTTCCCCCCGGGGCGGGGGGCCACCAGCGCCGCCGCTCTGTGCTAAAAACAGCCGCGCCACTCAGGAAGATCAAACCGTCCAATGGGTACGCACGCCCGAGCTGTTGCTAGGCTGCCCCCCCCAACACACACACACACACACACACACACGCACACACACACACGCTCCATCCTGCTCTGGACGACACATAACACAGAAAAATGACTGAATAATAAATTCTAACTCAATAAACGGGGTGGGGGGGGCGATCTGCGGCGGTCTGCTGACGTGAGGGGTGTGTGTGTGTGTGTGTGTGTGTGTGTGCGTGTGCGCATGTGTGTGTGTGTGTGGGGGGGAGATGACGCTGCAGTGCCATTGGAGATGGATCGGCCGCGCGGCTTTTTGTCGAATTACGGCCGAGAATAGAAACGCCAGCAAGCGCCTCTGACCACATCATGCCCCTTCCACGGTCACGCCCCCCGTGCTGCCACGCCCCCCCCCACACACACACACACACACACACTGGTTTAACCTCCTCAAACCAGTTCAGCCGTCGGCGGTCCCCAGTCAGACGACGCCACTGATGCTCGGCCCGTGTTTGTGGTACAACACACGGGTCTGTTGACCTGCTCCTCCCCCACTCCCTCTCGCTGTACTGGTTTTACTGGTATTCGCCGATTAAACGCGCAGGCTTTTTCGACGGCGAACAATCGGGACGCCCGGCCGCACCTTTGGTGGGCAGAGCATGTTTGAGGAACACGTGTGGGGTCGGCTCTGGAGCCTAACATCTGCACCAGAGGATTGTGGGTAATCGAGAAAAGAACAGGAAGAAACCTGAAGCAGAACCCGTGAGAAAGAGGAGGAAGGAGAAGAAGGGGAGGAAGAAGAGGAAGAGGAGGAGGAAGGGGAGGATGATTAGGAAGAAGAGGAAGATGAGGAGGAAGATGGGGGAAGAGGAGGAAGAGGAGGATGAGGAAGAGGAGGATGAGGAAGAGGAGGAGGAGGAGGAGGAGGACAGGAAGCGAGCATCGAGGAGAGCTACATAAACGTGAACCACAGAGGAAGACGAGTCAGCATATGTCTGACTTTGACTCCCTCCGCCAGTTAACCTACGCTCAGCCCGTTGCCGTGGTAACCACACGGTCCCCGCGGCGGATCACGGATCGAGGTTACGTTTGCGCCTGCGGATCGCCCCCCCCCCCCCCACCCCGATGGCGGCGGCGCACGTGGTACCTTGAGGGAGTCGAAGCAGGCGATGACTCGGCCGTTCTCCACATGGCAGCTGCGCGAGGGGTGGGCGAACTTGCACTCGGCGTCGGAGCGCGAGCAGGTGCCCCGCTGGAACTCCCGGCACACCTCCAGGGTCAGCCATTTGGTGTCCCGGCCCATGGCCATGCCGGCGGCCATCGGAGCGGGGGGGCGGGAAAACCACAGCTGGCTGAGGGGGGAGGGGGAGGGGGGGGGGGGGAGTCAGGGGTGATGTAAGGAAAAGTCCCGTGAAGGAGACAGGAAGCGGGAGCCAAGCCCCCCCTCCCGCGGCGGACGAGGCGGCGAGCCCTCGGCGGTCCCTGGGAAAATCGGCAGCTGAAGTTTCGCTGCGGCGAGATCGGAGGGGCGGCGACTGCGAGCGGAGACCAGCTCCGGCTCGTGGGGGGGGGGGGGTGGAGGGGGAGGCGTGGGGAGGGGGGGCGGGAAAAAAAAATAAAAGAATGCGAATCCTCCTCTACTCTGAGGACATCACTCTGGCATGCCGGGAGGAAGGGGGGCACGAGTCTGGCGGCATGGCGGTCCCACGGCGAAGGTTTTCTCGAGGGGGGGGTCGGCTCAGGAATGCGAGCGGCGGACGTCTCCGCGGCGAGATGCAGCCTCCATTTAAGGCCGGGAGGGGGGGGTGTCGCGGAGCAGAGCGGCGGGACGTCCCCGTCCCCGTCAGCCTCGTCCCCGTCCCCGTGTCCTCATCCTCCTCCTCGCTGGCCTGCCCCCCCGCGCGGCGTCCTGCCCCCCCACCGGACTGCGGACACAGAGAGGCAGAGGTTAGACTGGACAGCTGGGGGGGGGGAGCGGGAAGGAAGGGAGGCTGAGCCTCGATGGAGAGACGGGAGGAGGAAGGAGGGAGAAGATGCGAGGGGGGGGCTGCGTCACTCCCCCCTTGCCCCCCCCCCAACGGCGGCGTTAGAGAAAGAGCCCGTCCCCGGGGGTCACCTGCGCGATGTGTCCCGGCGCGGCTCCTCGCTCGGCCGAGGCGAGAGGAGGAATCGAGAGAAGCGGAGCGGGAACGCGCACGCGGCCCCGGCCCCCCCCCTGCGCCCCCCCCTCCCGTGCCCGGGCTCTCAGCCAATCACGGCGGCCCCCACAGACACGTGGAGCGCGGCGGCGGCCAATGACGGAGCGGCTTCTGCAGCGGCTCCACAGAATCTGTCCTTGTTCCTCTCTGGGCTGCTTTTTTTCCCCCTCTTCTTCTTCTCCTCCTCCTCCTCCTCCTCTCCTCCACGCCGGCCGCCGCCTCCACGGTGGCGCCTCGTGGCGGCCGGCGCCGCCGCAGAGCGCCGCGCCACATCTCACGCAAACAGAATGCTGAGGGAGCAGCATGACGTGTCTGGACGCCGACTGAATACAGATAACGATCAATGAGTCAGGTCCATGGACACACACACTCTCTCTCTCTCTCTCTCTCACACACACACACACACACACACATTGGTGTTTGTATTCACAGGGAAAGCCAAAGTCCAAATGGCGTTTTGTGTTCCTCAGAATCATTTGGTGTGACGCTGCAGGTAATACATTAATAGAGGGGGGTCAGTGTCTGATGGAAGCAAACCCAGACGGAGGCGTGTGTATATGTGTGTGTATGTGTGTGTGTTATATATTGAATACCAAAATCTGCATGTATTCTCCTATCAAAGTGAGGACATTATGGCTTGTGGTCAGGTCAGACAGGTTAGGGTCAGGAGCTGGGTAGTACGTTATGACTAAGGAGGTCCTCACAAAGATGGAATATTAGTACTTTTACATACTGGGTACCAAAATCTGCATTCTACTATCAAAGTGGGGACATTTGGGGGAAATTAAGACATTTTGTCTGGTCCTCACAACTTCAAAGACTGTTTGAGGGTCCAGACCTGGTTTACAAGGTTGTATGTTTGTGTGTGTGTGTGTGAGTGTGTGTGTGTGTGTGTGTGTGAGTGTGTGTGTGGGGGGGGACAGCTCAGAAGGAGCACTGCAGTGGGAGTCAGAGGGATCCTGAGGGGGCATCTTCTGAACCATGACACCCACCTTCACACCAGCAGGATTGTCGTTCAACCACCTCAACCAGTTGATCGCTTCGCCCGTCATTGCCCCCCCCCCAACGCCCCCCACCCCCCCACCCCAGCTGACCTCACCATCACAGCCCCCCCAGGTTAAGCAGTAGATGGTACAGAGCCCGGTCGGGCATTGTAATCGAGGCCTAACTCGTTGGCTCTTCCTCCACCCCCCCCCCCCGCTCCCCCCCCCCACGGATACCAAAGACAATGAGGACGGCTTAAAATAGTGAAATGGTGCCAAGGTGGAGTAGGTAAGAAGCGGCGCTCCCACTTCGGGAGGCGCGTGTTTATCGGGGGCGCGGGAGGAAAGAGGACAAACGGGAGGATCTGCAGGATGACACCGGTTGACCCCGGGCGTGACCCCCCCCGCCGAACGCGCTCGAGCACCGGGATCGCGCGCAAAGGGCTGACCGCACCGGCCGACGCAGCAGAACGTTAAGTTCAACCTGGAGATGCATCAGGTCAAAGGTCAAGCAAGAACGCTTCAGAGTGAAAACAGCTGTTTTCCTGATGTCGTGCGTGGACACGCAGCCTGTGTGGACTCTCTCTCTCTCTCTCTGTCTCTCTCTGTCTCTCTCTCTCTCTCTCTCTCTCTCTCTCTCTTTGGTTTCACTTCACGTAAACGCTCCAAAGCCTCTTCACAAACCTCTAAACCTCAGAGGCCCCCCCAACGGAACCGCAAAGTTACGACCAGACAACCTGAAGACGACGCCACAACGCCGAGGGGGGGGGCGGGGGGGGGCGCACACGCCCGGGCCCGACGGCTGACTGATTAAAAAGCAGGAGCCGGCAGGTCGTAAATCAGAGCGAAAGCGAAAGCCCCGAGCGGAGCGGGCGAAGTAATTAGGTTAAGTATCGGTAATCCCCTTCCAGCCCGCTAAGACGCCGGCCCCTCGCTCCGCCGAACGCACGGCAGCTCGGCCCTGTCGCCCGGGAGCAACCGCCCCCCTGCGACCGCCGTCCTCCTCGCCACGAGCTCGGGCGGTCGTTACTCGGTTACTCGGTAGTTCTGAAGGCACGGTCAGAGGTGTTTACACAAACAAACGAACACACCGCTGAATCAGTTAATAAATAATATAATAAATAAACAATAAATAGGGGCTGTAAGGTCTTCTCTCGGGGTCATAGGTCAAGGACACACAGGTGTACCTCTGACCTCCTGACCCTGAAGGTCGTGGACCCCCCCCCCCGGACCACCACCTCGTGGCCCCACCCGGGGGGGTCCACGCTGAGACCCAGGGGGGTCCGGAGGGTCAGTGGTCCGTCCACATGGTAGCCCCCCCCCCAGAGGAGACCAAGGCTGCAGCGTTGGCGCAGCTCTCCATCCGTGTTTATCTTAACGGGGGGGGGACACCGCGATGGTGACCAGTCCGGACTGGGGCGGGACGCAACACACACACACACACACACACACACACACACGAGCGCGGGCGGAAGCAAGGACGCGCGCCCCTCACGCACGAGGCTCGGACGCACACTCCCGTCTGGATCCACCGTGGGGGGGTCGAGGAGGAGGGGGGGGTCATGCTGCAGGAAGCGACACGTCGGGGCTCACCTTCTGTCGGGGCGACGTCTGAGGAGATCTTTGACCCGGGCGGCGTGTTAGGATGACACCCCCGGACGGTGGTGGGAGGGAGGTGTGTGTGTGTGTGTGTGTGGGGGGGGGGGCACAAACCCCCGCTGGAGCCGATAAAGCGAAGGTGACGCCTGTCTGGCGGCTGGGAGCTCGACTGGCGCAGCGCGGAGCGGAGCGACGGCGTAACAGGTTAGAGACGTCAGGGGGAGGGCTGGACCTGGGGGGGGGTGTTACCTCGGCGAGAGCTGATCTGGAGGGAGGGGGAGTCACGACCGAGCAGCCTGCCGTCGTCACCACCACCACCACCACCACCACCACCATCACCATCATCATCATCATCATCATCATCACCATCATCATCATCACCACCACCAGACACCCTGGGACAGAAAAGCTGACCCCCCCCCCCCGTCAGAGCCGATGGTGCACCACCTACAGGCACACTAATAAAGGGTGTAGCACTACTGTTGTTGTTACTCATCTAAAACGTAAATAAATAAGAATAAACGCCTGCAGCGTCATTCCTCAGATCGGTTCCCCACGACTTTAATTAAAAGTAGCCGTGAGTGTGCTCAGCGGTAATTTCCCCATTTAGAAGCGGACTGATAAAGTGTAATGTTCGCCCAAACGAGGCCAATTATCAAAAATCGCATTTTTAGTTTCGCGTCTAAATTACACCGCGTTAATAAATGTAAATACGGGGGCGCCGAAAGCGTCTTTTAAGGCAGATGGAATTGAGCTTTTAATTTGATTTAGTCCTAATTGCGATGCTGATTTTTGTTTGTTATTTGGATTGGGAAGAAGATCGCGTTAAACCGCGTTAATCGAATTTAAACGTGAATTTGTGTGGGTTTTTTCTTAAGTGTGGCGCCCCCTGCCGGCCGCCGCGGGGCGGTGAGCGCAACAGACGAGACACAACACTCAACGCTTACGACAAATAATTTATAAAAGACAGAAACCTGCGACACATTCGGCCATTTTACAACATCATCACTTAATGCTAAACACTGAGGTTCCTATTTTAATAAAAACAAACATTCCTGTCGCATGAGACTCTTCACAGATGCGTTTAAAAAGTGTTTTCTTTTCAAAAGTGATCTTAATGACAAACTGAAGCACGTTTATATTAAAAAAAAAACAGACGTATTTCTTGTAATGAATAAAAAAATAAACATCTCAATCAAGTTAAATTTGCAGGAGGTCATGCTCGTTTGGGATCCGGGTCGGACTTCCGGGCTCATCGAGGGGCGTCCTCGACGAGCAGTTCTACCGTTTTCGGGTTTGGGGAAATAAAAATCGTTGTTTCCGAGGCTCGCGCCTGAAGAACGCGCCTTCGCCGACAACACAACGAGGCAGAGCTCGGCACGATCGCGACCGAGAGTCCCAGCCGAGCTCGTCACCACTGCTCCACCTTGTCCGTGTAATCGCCCGCGGTGGCGTTCTCCTCCCGATCCCACATCTCCGGCGTCTCCGCCTCCTCCGACTCCTCGCCCCAGGGCGCGCCGGGGCCCCGGGGCCCCTCGGCCCGCGCCCGCTGCCTGGCGGCGAGCCTCCCGCGGAGCCGCCTCCTCTCCTGCTGGCGCCTCTCCCGGGCCTGCCTGCGCTCGCGCTGCCGGGCCACCTGGAAGCGCTGCAGGAAGAGGTCGCGGGCGTACTCGTACAGCTCCACGTCCCAGCGGTTCAGCTGCAGGATCCTCTGCTGCGTCCGGGGGGGCACCTCCACGCCGGAGGCGCGCGTCCCGTTGACCTGGGTGAACGGCGTGATGAACTCCAGGCTGAAGGTGCGCTCGAACAGGTACTGGGTCTTGCGCTGGTACTCGGTCAGCCCGAAGAAGGCCATGCTCCGCAGGTTCCTCTTGGCGCTCTCCAGGAGCACGGCCCAGCGCGCCGCCTCGCCCATGGCGGACACGTTGTAGCAGCCCACCAGGCTGAGGTCGGCCAGCATGCGCGTCTGCCGGTTGTTCGCCAGGTTGTAGGGGCAGTCCATGAACTCCTGCAGGGAGCAGCCCGACCAGTCGTCCCCGGAGTAGCAGCTCGGGAGCTCGGACAGGGTCGGCGAGCGCCCGTCGCACACGTGCAGCGAGGCCTTCCAGGTCGCCCCGCGCTGCACGTGGCGCCACTCGCTCAGGTAGCGGGACACCGGGTCTCTCAGGATGGTGATGTAGTAGTAGTTCCTGCTGGGGGGGGAACACGGGGTGAGCGTCGTGGAAGCGTTCGCTCACCCGACTGTTAGAGAAGGGGCGTCAGAGTTCGGTCCTCAAGGGCCGGGATCCGGCCGGGTTTTCCGATCTACCAGGCTTCACCTGGAAGCTCATTTCCAGCTGGTAGATCGGAAAACCCGGCCGGATCCCGGCCCTTGAGGACCGAACTCCGACGCCCGCGTGTTAGAGGGCCCACTGACCTCGACAGGTTCTCCGGAACCTCGGTGGAGTCCATGCGCGACGGGACGCAGCTGGTGAGCTCGGTCCAGTCCGCGTGAAGGCCGCAGCTCCAGCCGGTGGAGAACCGGGAGAAGAGCCAGGTCTCCTTCTTGCCTGGCCGGAAGCAGGTGCACTTCTTCTGGCCCGCGTGGCAGTCGCACGGCCTCTCCAGCTTGATGTTCCGCACCAGGTGGCGGCCGAACGTCGTCCCGCCGGTCTTCTGGATGTGCAGGAACACGATGACGTCGTCGCCTTTGATGTTGAAGTCCACCACGTGACTCAGGTCCGCTCCGCTGAAGTTGAAGCGGGGCACGAAGCGGACCAGGGCGCCGTCCTCCGCCACGTACGGGTCCCCCGGGGGGCCGTCCCGGGGGGGCCCGGCCCCCGAGGGCCCGTCCTTGAACCAGGAGCCCCACTGGTGGAGCAGCCGGCACTCGGACCTGCTGGGGCAGACGTACTGGATCGTGACGACGCCGAAGAGCAGCACCATGACCACGACAACCAGGAGGCGGTGGTGCTGGTGGTTCTGGTGGTGGTTCTGGTGGTGGCCGGGCCGCTCATCCATCTTCCCAGGATGAGGAGGGAACCATCACTCGGGCGGTCGCACTCACTCACACACACTCACACACACACACACACCCTCTCACACCCTCACACACACACACACCCTCACACACACACACACCCTCTCACACACTCACACACACACACACCCTCGCTCACACACACACACACACAAATACACACCCACCCCCAAACGAAAGAGAAACAACAACAATGCAGCACCTAGCCGAGAGCTAACCAGCTTCGACGATATTGTAGGAAAACAACTATGTTCGAGGCGGCTCCTGCGGTGCGGATAAAGCGGGTGACGCGGTGCCCCGGGGGGGTGCTGGCTGCGGCGGTGGGGGTCTGTGGGGGTGGCGGCAGTGTCCTCAGATTGGTAATCTTTAACCGCACTAAATCCGTGCGCCGTCGATTTTTGACCTCTCCTCCCAGCATCCTCTGCGGCGGGCGGTGGGAGTGGCGGTGACGTCACCGCGGAGCGGCGCAAATCGAAAACTAGGATAGATTTAATCCTCCCTGCAGTCACGGATTAGATTTTTTATAATCCAGAGGTGATTTAATGATTTATCATGTGTTGGGGTGTATTTATATTTAGCGAAATCCAATGTGGTGCACCCGTCGCCGAAATAGCTCAGTTGGGAGAGCGTTAGACTGAAGATCTAAAGGTCCCTGGTTCGATCCCGGGTTTCGGCAGCGTGTGGCTGGACAACACTTTTCGTTTTTCATACTGGCGGGGTTGCAGTGGTCCCAGTTTGCAAAGACTTCTTAGTTTCTTCGCTCTCTGTCATTTTCCCCTCTTGTAGTCTCACAAACTCCCAGTATATGGAGTTATATATATATATATATATATATATATCCTTTTATATACTTTTAAAGCCATCCATAACCTTGCCCCCCCCTATTTGACTGACCTTCTCCACGTCTCCACACCCTCTTGGTCCCTCAGGTCTTCCTCCTCCCTTCACCTCTCCATACCTTCCTCACGCCTCAGCACCATGGGGGGCAGAGCTTTCAGCCGCTCTGCTCCTAAACTTTGGAACTCACTTCCACCAGACCTACGCAACATTGACTCTCTCCCCCAGTTCAAATCTAATCTCAAAACCCACCTGTTCAAAACTGCATTCTCTGTCTGAATTTATCATTTTCTGATTTCTGTTGCTATTTAATTACCCCTGTACAACTTTCTGCTGCCCATATCTGCCTTCCTTTGATTTTATTGTTGCCTTTTAATTACCTGTTGTAACTGCCTGTTGCCTTTTAATTGCCTGCTATTTTATTTATTTTTATTTATTTTAATGTGTATTTATTCTTTGTAAAGTGACCTTGGGTGTCCAGAAAGGCGCTGTCAAATAAAATGTATTATTATTATTATTATTATTATTATATGGATGTAAAATGTTATTCTATGTGTTTATGTGGTACCATCATACGTCACATCGTCATATATGATAAGCTGGCATACTGTGATAGACGACAGATCCACACATGCTTTGAAAGCACTAATGACCTTGTAGAGGCATACATTGTCCTAAATTAAATGAAAATCGTATTTTTAACTGCGTCTACGTAAAATGACGACGGCTGAGCTAACGCTACAGTAGCAACCACGAACATTTTTTTACTCTAAATCTCCTGAAAAGTATGGACAGTTTTCGCATTACATAAGCGTATTACTTATTATAGTATTATTAATGGGACATAGTATTTATGGTGAAAATTAACAGAAAATAAGACGTTAATGAAAAGTAGGCCCTAATTAGCGCAGCTAACTCACCTGTCAGTGAACTCCAGAAGACAGCGTCATGAACGGGAAAGGAGGAACTTTTAAATCGATAAATGGAGAACGACGTTTGATTGGCTGACGAGAATCTAAATCCGACGATTCGATTTGCTTTTCTGAAAAATGGAGAACGCGATTTCTGTGGTTAGCGAAAAGTTAAATTCGGTCTGTGATTGGCTGACGACAAATGGTCCGGGACAGGTGATTGGGCGACGGCGGTCTGAAGTCGCGACGTGATTGGCTGAGCTGTACGGGGGCAGCGGTCGACTGAAGGTCTGAAGGTCACGGGATCGATCCCGGGGCTCGGCAGCGTGTGTCTGGACATCATTTTTCGTTTTAAACCTCTCACACTGGTTTTATACTGGCGGGTTTGCAGTGGTCCCAGTTTGCAGACTTCTTAGTTTCTTCGCTCTTCACGTCTTCTCAGGAGGCGTACGGTCAAATCTGTCATTTTCACCTCTTGTACCCTCACAAACTCCCAGATTTAGACGCTTTTGTCTCCACATCTGACCCAAAAGACGTGGTGTTAGAAGGTGTTTTCATCAGAGGTGTGTATTGATAACATACGTTATCAGTGTCAACATCGTCCTGCAGGTTTCCCTGAGAACGTCGTGACGGCCGTGTTTGAATAGTAAAACTGAAAAAAATCCCCTTGTATCAAATATCTGTTTATTATTTAGAAACGCAAGAAGCTCTCTGGTCCGTGAACTGGATAAGACAAGATGGTCGTCATGGTAACCACTTAAAAACTGACTTCACTGTTTAAAATGAAAAGTCCAGTAAATAAATCTGTATTTATTAACAGAACAAAACTATTTTTCTTCTTTCTTTATTTTTTCTTTTCTTTCTTTCATTCACTTTCTCATCTATTCTCCATTTAAAACTCATCTCTTTTCTCTCCCTCCTTTCCTGTTTCTTCAGCTCTGCCTTTTCCTTTTTCTCCTCTTCCTCTCTCTTCATCTTCAGTTCCACCTCCTTCTCTTTCCTCAGGTCCAACTTTCCCTCTTCCTCTCTTTGTGCCATCAGCTTCAGTTGTTTTTGTTTATTCTCCTCCTCTTCCTCTCTCAGTTTTTGTGTCAAAGCCTCTTTTTGTTTCTTTACCTCTTCCTTTTCCTTCTGCTTCTTTAAAGCTGTCTCAGTACTGTTCTTTTGCTCGGCCTCATGTTGTCTTCATCTCCTCCTCCTCCTCCTCCTCCCTAACCCTTCCCCCACTTCCTCCTCTGTAACCCTTCCTCTGCAGGTGTCTTCGCCTCCTCTTCTCTAACCCTTCCTCCTCCTCTTCCTCCTCTCTAACCCTTCCTCTTCTCTAACCCTTCCTCCTCCTCTTCTCTAACCGTTCCTCCTCCTCTTCCTCCTCTCTAACCCTTCCGCCTCCTCTTCCTCTTCTCTAACCCTTCCTCCTCCTCCTCTCTAACCCTTCCTCCTCCTCTTCCTCTTCTCTAACCCTTCCTCCTCCTCTTCCTCCTCTCTAACTCTTCCTCCTCTCTAACCCTTCCTCCTCCTCTTCCTCCTCTCTAACTCTTCCTCCTCCTCTTCCTCCTCTCTAACCCTTCCTCCTCCTCTTCCTCCTCTCTAACCCTTCCTCCTCCTCTTCCTCTTCTCTAACCCTTCCTCCTCCTCTTCCTCTTCTCTAACTCTTCCTCTGCAGGTGTCTTCAGCTCCTCTTCCTCATTCAGGTTCTTCATCTCTGCTTGTGTCTCTACCTCCTCCTCATCTCAGTTTAGTCAGACCAGCGTCCTCGTGGTTATTTGAATTCCTCTTTAAACACCTCCACAGACTCATCCTTGTTGCTTTCTTCATCACCAAACTCCCCTTAATCAATGTAACATCGGTCACGTGTTTGATTGTATTGTCACTTCACGCACACAAGCGCACACCGCTACATTTGACTCAGAGGTCCGTGCAGCACTGCCGCATAAAGCTTTACTTTATCTCTGGATCGGTGCAGTCTTGCACCCCCAGCTGCCCTATTTACATATTTAATGACGCCGTCGTGGTCAGATCTTATATTTATCAATAGACGCGCAGCGCCTACGTCACTACTACAGGAATGCGCGGCCCCCGCTGATCGCCTCTGAGACAGGAGGGCTCACTCGGACCTGCCGCCGCCGCCGAGGCCCCGCCGCTGGTTTCGCCCCCCGATTGAAGCGACTTCGCCTCCGATTGTCGCGCTAGTGTTCGCCCTCTAATGCGAAACCAGAAACAAATTCGAAAGCCGGAGGGGAAGCGCAGCTGCGAGGAACTCTGCGATCGCTGAAATCCGCGGCGGAGTGAGACCTCCTGTCCCCCCCTCCCGCCCGCGGATGACTCCGGAGGGGCGTCGTGTGACGCACGGAGAGCCGAGCCGCGCCCCACCCTGCGCTGCCTCAGTATCCCTCCGCCCGGCGAACGGAACCTCGGACCCGGGGACATGGAGCTGGACCGGCGGCTGCTGCTGGCGCACTGCGCCGCTCACGCCCTCTCGGTGGTGGCGGGGCTCCTGGTGGTCGTGCCCATGGCCCTCAACGGCTCCGCCTTCAAGGGCCGCTGCGCGCTCTTCTCCAGCGGGTCGTGGAGGCCGGAGGACCGGGCCGGGCCGGCGGACGCGCCCCGCCTGCTGGTGCAGCAGTGGGGGCCCCCGGCCGCCTGCCAGTTCGCCACCTTCGTGGGCATCTTCACGGTGCTGTACGGAGCCGCGCAGGGCTGGAGGTGCCTCTTCTACCTGCACGGACGACACGACGAGTGAGAGCACATCTGGAGAGCACATCTGCAGGTCCAGTCGGGACCGCAGCAAAGACGCGAGGGATATAGATTTTGTGGAGGCTGAGGATTTCTAGGGCACAGGATGTTCAGACACGAGTGGCTATAGCTCGGGTTGGAGATGTAAAGTCACGTTATCTTTTTAATCTTCGCTTTGGTGTGTGTTCGTGCCTCGTGATGCTGCCCGGACGCGACAGTCTCTCCTGCAGCGTGATACAATTAAGACGGGGCCACCCTCCACAGCCGCGCCGTGACGTAACGATTATGTAAAAGCTCGTAAATATTCCACATCAGAGACGCTCGGGGCGAATTTGCGGCGTCAGCTTGTGACGGCGCGAGGAACCGCAAACGCGTGATTAGGCAATTTTCCATTTTGCACGTTGGTGCAAAAAAAAGTGAAAGTGAAAGTAGACAGGACAGTTGACCTACGCAGGAGACGAGGACTGTGGTGGGTGTATGTTTTACACGTGTGTGTGTGTGTGTGTGTGTGTGTGTGTGTGTGTGTGTGTGTGTGCCTCCCCCCAGCACGCTGTTTTCGTCCTTCCTGACCGTGCTGCTGAGCGTGTGCGTGCTCTTCCTGTCTGGAGGAGCCAGCGTCATCCTGTCGCTGGGCCTGGCCTCCTGGTGCGACACCGTCACCAACCAGAACATGCAGCCCTTCAGGTACGGGACAACCGCCCCGGAGGAGCCTCCACAGGCCGACGGGTAAAGGCCGTGCTCTCACCCCTCTCTCGTTGGTTTGTGTCCAGCTGCGCTGAGTCCCAGTCCGTGCCCCTGCATCTGGACGTGGACACCTCGTCTTTCTACACGGAGCTCAGTCTGGCCCAGGTAGGACTAAAGAACAAGAGTTACATCTCTGAGCCTTTGCTCTTGTGGGGCTCGAACCTTTATCTTCGTGGGGAGGACAAACACTCCCCAGGCGAGCTGGATTAGCTCTCATAACCCGACATAATCCGATTTGATGGTAACGTCCGTCAGATGATTCCGTAATCGGTTCCACGCCCGCCCCGGCGTCGCCGGACCCCAGCGGCGCACACTGGACTCTTTGTGAGGCTCCTGTTCTCTCAGACCGTCGGCCTCTGTCCCCGTCTCGTGTCCGCAGGCGTCCCTGTGGAGCGTGACGGCCCTGTGGCTGGCCCAGTCCATCCTGGCTTTCCTGCGCCTCTACCACTCCCACAGCCAGCACATCGGCGGGCCGTGCCGCCCCCGAGAGAAGGAGCTGCTGCTGGGCCCCAGCCCGTCGGTCAGCGGGTCCCCCTCCCCTGCCCCGGCCACGCCCACCGTCTTAGTTTGACTGTCCTCAGGTAGAGACCGCTCCTCCCCTGAGGAGAGACCCGCGCCGTCTGCTTGTGTTTACGCTCCTTGTTTGCACTGATTCACCCGGACGAGCTTTTCCTTTAGACGAAACGAGCCGACCTTTTAAAGGAACCCTCAAAGATTGGGTTTTATGCCAAAAGGGATTTTAGAGAAGTCAAGTTTGAGCTCGCTGAAGTATTATTTGAAGCTGTTTCTTGTGTTGTTTTTGTTGTGCAGTCCCTCCTGGAGTCTGTTTCAAATGCGTTTACCGTGTTGTGTTTACAGTTTTTGTACATTTAAATCTACATCAGGGAGCAGTCGTGTGTGCTGACTGGTCAGAAGTGCCACTGAGGTGTTTTTAAAGCATGTGGTGTGAGTGTGACTGAGCCACCGTGTACGAGAAAACCGGCTCACTGTGTGAGCGTGACCCAAATGTTCTGTTGTGTAATGGAAAAACTGGCTGCAGAGAACGAGTCTGGGCCTTTCACGATGGCTACCATGATGCTGTTTGTGTGGACGCAGCCGTCCGGGGCCTAAATGAAGCAGGGGAACTCTCCCATGTGACGCTCGCCTCCTCTCCGGTGAATCGTGTGAGGGCGTTTGTTTGTTTCTGAGGGAGTTTTGTGCGGAAGGCCAGAAGGTTCAACGACGAGGGAAGAAGTTCACATTTTGCTGAGTTACGTAAACGGATGATTGACAAAGTTGTGCGCTTCTTCCTTGCGATCGTTGACAGACTCGGCTGTAATGGAACACAAACAGTGGAGAAAGTAATCTGAATGGAACAGAGATAAAGCAGAATACCATCAATTGTAATAGAAAACATGGTTTTGTATTTTCACTGGAAATTAGGTTAATGTATTTTTTTTTACCTGACCCAGTTGAGTTTTTTCCATTTGTCTTGTTTGTAAAAATAAAAAAGAAGCTTCCAGTTCTTTAAGAATGTTGTTTCAATCCATTCTTGGGGGATCCCGTGAATATTATAAAAGGAGAAACTTCTTGATCACGCAGAAGTCTTCCAACAGAATTTACATCGTGTGAATTATGTTCCTGTCACATCACGGGGTAAATATGACATCACAACACAGACTACAGCAATGCGTTTATTTTGGAATTCTACTCGTATTTTTCAGACGCAAATAAGTTAAAAAAAAAATCCTAAAAATAAGAGTCGTGTCAGTAGTTGTAGTCACAGTTCCGGACGCGTGGTGGCGGTGTTTCCGTCAGCGGCCGCTCTGACGCAGAGAAAGAGGCCCGAAGAAGAAACCAGCCAATCACAAACGAGGGCAGCTCGTTGAACCAGCCTTGTTTTTGTTCTTTTTACTTTACTAATTTCGATAAAAGTACTTTTTCGGACCGGGACACTTTCCGCTCGCGCGGCAGCGATGAAGCTGGACGACATCAAGAGGTTAAAAGTCCCCGAGCTCCGCTGCAGGCTGAAGGAGCTTGGCTTGGACGCCAGGGGTCTGAAGGCGGACCTGGTGGTTCGGCTCTGGTCGGCTTCAGAGGCGGCGTGTGACGGGACCCGGACCCGGACCGAGGACAGCCCGGCCGAGGACAGCCCGGCCCGGGACAGCCTGGCCGGCGACACCGGCCCAGAGACCCGGGGGGCCGCCGGAGACACCGCCCCGCCGCCCGCGGCGCCGCTCCTGCCGCGCGCGGCGCCGCTCCACCCGCCTGAATCAACGCTCCCGCCGCCCGCGGCGCCGCCCGCGTCACCGCGCGCGTCAACGCTCCTTCCAAACAGCGGGACGCCCGCGTCACCGCGCGCGTCGACGCCCCCGCCGCCCGCGGCGGCCGTGAAGCGGGACCCCTGCCGGGAGTTCGCGGACTCCGCCACTCAGACGGACACCGAGCGGGGCCCCCCCGGACCCAGCAGCCCCTCCGGGGACCCAGAGGACCCTGGTCCGGGGGGGGGCCGGGGGAGGGCGTTCTACGAGTTCAAGGAGGAGGTCCGGTACAAAAGGTGGGTCACCTGAGGGGGGGGGCGAGTTAAAGTGAAAGTGAAACCAGAACCAACAGCTGCAGCTGGGACAGTTCTCCTCCAGTAACAGAGTGTTCATCATTTACGGGGGGGGGTCTGCCTGTCCTCCCAACCAGGGTCAAGTCACCGCCGCCTGCCGCCGCCGGTCGGACACAACCCCCGGCTGGAGACACGGTCCAGCTAAACCCCCGTGAGTCTCCAGGTTCTGGTGTGTTCTGTTCACGGACCCGATCAGAACCATCAGCTGTGCCGTCGTGTGTGTGTGTGTGTGTGTGTGTGTGTGTGTGTGTGTGTGTGTGTGTGTGTGTGTGTGTGTGTGAGACGACGGCCACCTCCACTTCGAGGTCGACCCCGACGGCTGCTGCGGCCGGCCGCGCTTCTGGGACCGCTTCCCCTCGCTGTGGTCGGGCTGCCGTCTGACCCACGGGGCGCCGCGGGGCCGCGTGGCCTTCGAGGTGAGGGTGGAGAGGACCCCGCTGACCACGCACCTGGACGGGGGGCCCCGCCCGCCCCCCCCGGGCCTGAGGGTGGGCTGGTCGACGCCCGACGCCTCCCTGCTGCTGGGTGAGGACGCGGGCCGTCCCCCGCCGTCCCCCGCCGTCCCGCCCCCCTCTCACTCTGGACCGCCGTCTTCCTCAGGTGAAGACCACCTTTCCTTCGCGTACGACGGACGAGGCCTCAAGGTGTCCGGCGGGACGGAGGAGGAGTTCGGCGAGCCCCTGGCGGTGGGGGACATCGTCGGCTGCTGCGCCGTGAGCGAGACGCCGAACCCATCCTGGTGTGGGGGGGGGACACACCCGCTCTAACCCCCCCGCCCTGGCGGCGCCAGTCTTTCTCCACAGACGCCGTTGAGATCTCCTTCCAGAAGAACGGGCGGTTCCTGGGCGTGGCGTTCTCCCCCAGGGGCGGCGCCCTGATGGGCCGCCCCCTGCTGCCCCACGTCCTGTGCCGGGGCGTCTCCGTCCGGGTCCACCTGGACCCCGCCGCCCCCCCCTGGTACCCCACTCCTCCGGGCTTCACCCCCCTGCTCGCGCTTCCTCCCGGACAGCTGCTGCGCTCCGCGGTCGTCCCCCCGTCTCCGGCGCAGTGCGAGGTAAGAGACCCCGCCCCCCCCTCTAGGGGACGGGTCATGACCTCACCCTCCTGACAGGTGCTGTTAATGGTCGGTCTTCCCGGTTCTGGGAAGAGCCGCTGGGCCCGGACCCACATGGAGAAACACCCGGACAAACGGTACCGACTGCTGGGGACAGAGGAGCTGCTGTCCTGTGTGATGGTGAGTACACACACCACCCTCTGCTCCAGTGTGTGTGTGTGTGTGTTGAGGGGGCAGCGGACATGGGGGAGACAGGGGGTTAAGGGGGAGGCAGAGGGAAGTAGGGGGAGACATGAGGGGCAGTGGGAGACAGGAGGAGGTAGGGGGAGACAGGGGGAGGTAGGGGGAGACAGGGGGAGGTAGGGGGAGACAGGGGGAGGTAGGGGGAGACAGGAGGAGGTAGGGGGAGACAGGGGGAGGTAGGGGGAGACAGGAGGAGGTAGGGGGAGACAGGGGGAGGTAGGGGGAGACAGGGGGAGGTAGGGGGAGACAGGGGGGAGGTAGGGGGAGACAGGAGGAGGTAGGGGGAGACAGGGGGAGGTAGGGGAGACAGGGGGAGGTAGGGGGAGACAGGAGGAGGTAGGGGGAGGTAGGGGGACAGGAGGAGGTAGGGGGAGACAGGGGGAGACAGGGGAGGTAGGGGGAGACAGGAGGAGGTAGGGGGAGAGGGAGGAGGTGGGGGAGACGGTAGGGGAGGCAGGAATCTGAAATCTGAGAACGGAGCAGAAAGGCTACAGTAACTCTGTGTGTGTGTGTGTGTGTGTGTGTGTGTGTGTGTGTGTGTGTGTGTGTGTGTGTGTGTGTGTGTGTGTGTGTGTGTGTGTGTGTGTGTGTGTGTGTGTGTGTGTGTGTGTGTGTGTGTGTGTGTGTGTGTGCGTGTAGACCGGGGGGGGTCAGAGGGAGCCCCAGCTGCAGCAGGCTGCTCAGTGTCTGACAGACCTGATCAAGCTGGCCGCTCACACTCCTGCCAACTACATCCTGGACCAGGTGAGGCAGCGGGGGGGGGTGGGGTGCCGTCGGGGGGCGTGGTCGGTCGGCGTCCTCCCACGTTACCCTTCCTCGTCCTTCAGTGCAACGTCCTCTTCTCTGCGCGCCGCCACAAGCTGCAGCTGTTCGCCGGGTTCAGGAGGAAGGTCGTGGTCGTCTTCCCCCCGGCCGCCGAGTGGAGGAGGCGTCTGCGGGAGCGCCAGGCGGCGGGCGGCGCCGGCGGGGGCCCGATCCCCGAGACGGCGCTGCTCAAACTACAAGGTCTGCGTCCGGGTTAGAGTCGAACCTCCGCGCCCTCGAGCTCCGGCTGAGACCCCTCCCCCCTCCCTCCCGCCCCCCCCAGCGAGCTGCAGCCTCCCGGAGCCGCAGGGCGACCCGCTGGAGGAGCTGCACTTCGTGGAGCTGCCGCAGGAGGCGGCGCGGCGGCTGCTGCGGGAGTACCGGGACGAGGCCCGCCGCCTGCTGCCCCCCGCCCCCGAGAAGAGACGACCCGCACCCCCCGACAGGAGGCCACGCCCCCGCGGCCACGCCCCCCTCCTCCTGCGCGGGACGCCGTGGGCCACCCGTCACGGTCAGTGCGCGAGGGCGCGCGGGGCGGGTCAGGGCGGGGCCTAACGGGGGGCGCTTGTGTCTGCAGGCTGGGCGACGCGAGGGCGAACGCGCGGGCGACGAGACCGCAGCTGAGATACGTGAGTACGGCCGGAACCGCCAACACGCCGCTGGACGAGGTCGGGTGATTCGAGGGGCTCAGGGCGACCCCAGGAGCTCCTGCTTTGGGTGTTCTCTTTGATGCTTTGATGACGTCTGCTTTCGTTCCGCCCCAGTGGAGCGTGTCTTACCAGGGCGTCGGCGGCTGCTACTACAGGGGCTTCGGCGACGGCGGCTACTGGTGAGGGGAGGGGGGTGACCCCGAGGACGCCCACGCCCACAGCGTTACCTCGCCGGGGACGAGGACGCCGGAGTCGAGGCTCGCCACCGGCCACCGAAACTAAAGGGGGAAAAAAAACAAAAAAACTGGATGGGGTTGCCGTGGCGACACGACGGTGGGTTGTTGTCTGCCTCAGGGCCCGCCCGGACCGACATAACGGTTTGGCAAACCTATGAGAGAACGCGGGAAGCCGGTACCGGTGAACACTCGAGAGTGAGCGCTCGTCCTCGGTCTGGAAAAAAGAAAAAGAATTTTAAGGATTTTAAGGCTGAAAACTGTTTTATTAAAAAAACAAAGTTTTATTAAAAGTGATTTTATTGCTTCCAAGAGTGCGTTTGATGCGTCCGTCGTTCACGTGGCTCCGTCCTCGCCGCCAGGCCTCACCGCCCGATACAGCAGCATCGCTCCTTTCGCCGAGGGGCACAGCTCCGCCCACAGGTCGCTCCGCCCGTCCACCTCCAGAACCTCCTGCCGACCCAAGAGAAGCGGAACCTCCTCTCAGACCCGTTGAGGGACGCGTCCCCGCTGACCTCTGACCTCTGGGGTGGGACAGGGGGATCGGACCTGCTGGACTCACCCGCTGGCTCAGGAAGACGATGTCGGTGGACTCGCTGGCCTCGGCTCCGCCCTCCCAGTACCGCCGCCGGACCTCGTCGGACGTCAGCGAGCAGCTGAGGACACAGAGACGCGTCGCTGACTCAGACCTCGAGGAAACCCGAAGAGTCCCGAGTCAGACTCTCCGGGTTTAACGGCCTCGCTACCGCCGAGTGGTCGGTCGTCTACGTCAGCGGTCCCCAACCTTTGTATCATAGGACCGGTCAATGCTGGACAGTTTTACCGTGGACTGGGGGGGGTACACATAGACTGTTGATATGTCAAATCTAAATCTAAATCTGGGCCTTTTCCCCTTCAAAATAAACTTTCACGTCTGTTTTTTACTCATTTTGATGCTTTTGGTGACCGAGATGAAACCGAGAGAATCCGGTTTTTCAAAATAAAAGATTGTACAGACTCAGATAATAATAATACAACAGAAATAATAAATTATCTCTCCAGTACCAATTGATCCACGGACCGGTACCGGTCCCCGCCCCGGGGGTTGGGGACCACTGGTCTACGTGTAATTAATGACAGCTGAAGCAGCCCGTTAAAAAGCGGACAATCAAGGAGGTGTGCCCCCGTACCTGACGTAGAACTCTGCGCTGGGTCTTCCAGCGCTCGTGTGGTTCAGAGCGACGCCCATCAGGACCGGCGGCCCGAGCGACTCGAGGGGGACGTTCACCTGAGGAGGCGGGAGGGAGAGGCTCTTTTGAACGGGCTCGACGGCGCGGGCCAGGGTTCTGACTCGGACCCCCACCTCGTCCCTGATCTCCGCGCACACCGAGGAGAAGAGCTCGGAGACGACGGCGGCCCGCTCCATCATGCCCGCGCTGATCTGGTCCTCGCGCACGGCGAGGCCCAGCCGCTCGCACACCACCTGGGGAGCGCGGCAGGGCGGTGAGACCCCGTCGCTGCGGGCGACCCCCTCAACTCACTCCCCTTCACCTTCGGCTCCGGGTGGCCTCCGGGAATGTCCAGGAGCCCCCCCGCCTCCGCCACCCTGTGGCTCCTCCTGATGAGCACCACCTGGCGGTCGCGCGTGCACAGGACGGCGCCCACGCCGAGGGGCTGGGCCAAGAGGGCCCAGGGGTCCCCAAACTCCGCCTCCCCCAGCCGACGCAGCTCCGGCGCCCTGCTGGACCAGTTGGTCCCCAGGTAGTCCCTGTAGCACGTCAGGCCCAGCCTCAGCGTGAGCAGCGGCTCTCCGTCCTCCGACCCTTTTGAAGGCTCCCCGGAGAAGAACCTCCCCTCCTCCGGCTCCCCACTGTCAGGTCGGCCGTCCCCCTTGTCCCCGACCCCCGAGGCGGGGACGCGGGGCGTCTCTGACGCACTCTGAGGGGACGCCAAGCGGAAGGAGTGCAGCCTGAATTTGGAGCCGTTGAAGAGCCATGGCTCCTTGGACGCCCGTTCTGTCCACACCTCCACGATCTGGCTCTCCAGGAGAGGCTCAGTCTGCCTGTTGAATCTGGGGGGGGGGGCAGAGAAGACGGTGATCTGACCCGGGTTTTACCCCCGACTGGGATTTAACGACAAGGCCGCTTCCAGGTCCAAACCTTTCAGATAGCTCCACTTGTATTTGGGCCTGCAGGAGTCCCCCCCAGACTGCACAGTGCAGCAGCACGGACACGTCAGAGTCCATCAGGGACACGTCAGAGTCCATCAGGGACACACCATCGTCTGGCTCCTGGGTCCTCACGTGGTCTGGACGTCACAAAGGTGTGTAAAAATTGAAAGATCCTGGGATAAAAACATGAACCTGGTCCTGTCAGAAGGTACGCCGTGCCTCGTGAAACCTCCCTCCAATGCTCAAACACAGGCACGCCAAGATACACATAGTCATGTGGGTGCTCTAATCCTGTACCTTGGCCAACCTTACGGGTTTAAAATCCACCAATTCAACAAAAAAGTCCTCTTTCACACTCAGAATACAGTAATTGAGACAGTTTAGAGAACTTCTGTTAATAGTTTGTGGATCACTTTGTGATAATAAAAAAAAATCCCCCAGTTTGACTACAGATTAGACTAAATTAACTAGATTTAGACTAATAATAATTACATTTATCTAATTCAACACATGTCCTCTTCACCCAGGAACAACCTCGACTCATTTACTACACAAACTGTCTTTATTGCTCCCCACAGACCTTCTGCACAACGTTTTCACCTTTCTACAGCCGCCTCGTTCGTGCCATAACTTATATTTCCCCATCCTGCAGATGAGAGTCGTTAAATCAGATAATAAAAGACTTTAATCACATTTATCACTCACACACGTGATTGATTCAGAACCCTTAAAAAACAAAAAAACCCCACACCAGTACTTATTAGTTCAGTAATCTGTAACCAACCAGGCCTGTATAAAAGGTGATAGGAGCAAAGTTTGAGGATAAATTAGATTAAAATCAGGTTTTGTTACCTTTATTCGTGGCTGCGGGAGCTTCTTCCTCTTCCTCCTGTAGTTGAAGGCGGACTCACCGCCGCCACCTGGTGGCCACAGCCGGAACTACAGCGAAGCTGGGCCCAAGTACTGCCCAACCACACAGGAAAGAACGGCTCAACTTCCGGTTCAAAATAAAACAAAAAACTGATAAATTCAATAAATTCAAAGATTCCAGATAAACAGCACGCATAACTGCGTTTAGAATGCGATGGTTTTCCATACCGATTCCCTATATTAGTCAATGGACCCTGCAGCTCAAGTGTGCTGTAATCGTTTAAAAAGTGCGCTTTATTGTGAAGCCCGGGATGCTTTTATTCGTGGGTTTCAACGCTAACTTTATCGAGGCGGGTTTGTGCTGCTGCAGAATCAAAGAAGAAGAATAATGTTATGAAACTACAGTTTGGCAGGTATGTCTGGTTCATTTTACTTTTAGGGCTTTTTTTTTAAAGTCTGTCATTAGGGCTGCAACCCGCTGAAACGGGTCATTGACAGGTGGCAGCGGTGGACTGTGGAAGGTTTAAAGTCAGCCGGTGTCACGACCGTCGTCTTCGCTTTGTCAAAGGAACAAAGTGTTCCTGTCATTAAAGTCACCGAAGAGCATCAGTGCGACACCTGGAGGCACCTTTGATCACGTTTAATTGAAAGAACCTGCGGGTTTGTGTGTGTGTGTGTGTGTGTGTGAAAACGAGATCAAAATAGAGGTCACGTGTCAAAAACTGAGCATCATCAATGGAGACACTGAGAGGTCAAAACCAGTGACCCCCCCCCTCAGTCAGAGGAAACGCTCACGACCATCCATGTCTGAGGAAGGGTCGACGCCACCGTCTTTGTGTAGCTTCTCTGGTGTTCTCTGGTGTTCTCCTCTGGTGTTCTCTGGTGTTCTCCTCTGGTGTTCTCTGGTGTTCTCCTCTGGTGTTCTCTGGTGTTCTCCTCTGGTGTTCTCTGGTGTTCTCTGTGTTTCCTGCAGGTCCTCGGTGCTGGGGCTGCAGGAGTTTCCCACCATGCTGCTGGAGGCCCGGCTGCGCCTCTGTCACGGCTGCCTCTGCTGCTACAGGAGGGGGCCGCGGCTGCTCTCCCAAAGCTATTCCCACAGGTGGGCCTCCACGTCGGCCGTGGACAGGCGGGAGTCTGGGTTCCCCTCTCCCGCCTTAACACCAACCTGCTTCCGCCTGCAGGAAGGCCGCGAACTACTACGAGCTCCTGGGAGTCAAACCTAACGCCAGCTTGGACGAAATTAAACACGCGTTTTTTGAGAAGTCCAAGAAGGTAGGCTCCTCGTTCCCGGGCAGTCGCTCCTCTCTCACCTGGAGCGTGTGGCCAGAGGAGGGCAGCATCGGTGTTCTGGGCTTCAACGGCGCCTGTTCCCACCGATGGCTCCCAGCTCTGTGTGTGTTTCCACGCTGTGGCTTCCAGTGTAAATAAGGATGTGTATGTGTGTTTACCTTAACGTGCTGCCATAATTGCGGGGGGGGGGTTATGGTATGCACTCATTTGTTTTACAGGAAAAGTGTGTGTTTGTCTTCGAGGCCAACACACACATCACAACGTCTGTTTGTTTCATCCTGCAGCTGCACCCGGACAGCGACCCGGCCAACCCGGCGCTGCACGGCCGCTTCGTGGAGCTGAGCGAGGCCTACCGGGTCCTGAGCAAGGACCCCAGCCGGAGGGCGTACGACGTCGGGATGGCGCAGCCGCACGCCCGGGGCCGGGCCTCCGGGTCGTCCCACGCCACCTCCGCCCGCCACGACATCAGGTAAGCCCGGGTCGGCCCAGAGGGAGGCCCGCCGGCCCCCGACCGCTGAGGGTCACGCCCGTCCGCAGGGACAACGCCCGGTACTGGGAGCAGTTCCACCAGGCCCACGCCCAGGAGATGTCGGAGGAGCAGCGGCAGAAGAGGAGGAGAAGGAACCGCCACCTCGTCGGCTACTGCGTCATGGCCATGCTGCTGAGCATCGGAGCACACTTTGTCTTCTTCAGGTGGGATACAGGAGTGTGTGTGTGTGTGTGTGTGTGTGTGTGAGGCGACTCAGTCTGGGGTGTTTCTGGGCCTGTCAGGAAGCTGGAGGAGGTCCACAACAACTTCATGGATGAGAAGGACCGGGTCATAACGGAGATTTACAAGGAATCCAAGGAGCGGGCCAGGTGAGCCGGGCTTCGTCCCAGCCGTCCTCGCCTCGGCGAGCGTCCCTCTCGTTTCCCCCCCGCCGCTTGTAAACGGGCCCGCGCGTGTCCTCTGCCGCCGTCCAGGGCCAACGGCTTCAAGAAGCAGACGGAGATCCTCCGGCAGAAGCATCAGGAGTTCCTGGAGAAGTACAAAATCCGGGGCAGCGGGGAGGACAAGTAGGAGCGGCGGCGGCGGCGTGGAGCAATGGCCGCCAGCGGGAGGCTCGTCCTCGTCCTGGCGCGGGGACGGCGTCCTCGCCGCCGAGCCTGGACTCTTGGGTTGAAGTGATGTCGTCACTAGCAGCTTCCGTACGCAGGCCTGATGGAGTCACGGGGCCTCGGGCTCGTTCCACAGGCTTCTTTAAGGTGGGAGAAGAATTCCCGACGCGTCCGTGGTCGGCGACTCCTCGCCGACCCCCCCGTTGATCCTCCATTAAAAACACACCAGCTGCCTTCCCCACCGGTTTTAGTCCTTTTGAAGCTTTTACTCATGGAGAGACCGCAGAAGTATTAAAAACTGTGGAATTCCTCTGCTGCCCGTTTCCTTATTTACAACCACAACCACCCGGAATGTCGCGGGACGTGTCGGGAATGCCTCCATCAGACAAGGCGCGAGCGGCGACGACAGATCGGGGCGTCATGTTGTGCCGGCTGCAGACCCAAACACACCTTCAACAACACACACACACACACACACAAACGGGTATTCATATCCTTGTGGGGACACGGATGTAATAGATTACCCAGTCTAACCCCTCAGACAGTCCTGGTACTCGATATGGTAATGGGGATATGGGGACACACACACACACACACTGTGACATAAAGCTTCATAGTAATGGGGGAAAGATTGAATATTCTGTCTGGCGAGTGTCCTGATTATGTAAATAGGATGATAATAAAACAGTTATAGATAATAAAACTGCCTCTTCTGATAATCATTCACTGATTATTTTGCACTTCTCTGTCATAATCGCTATAAACCCTCAGCTCTTCCCGATAGTGAAGTTATTAAACAGGAGCCCCCGACACAGCCGCGGGGGGGCAGCGGATTAAATTAAACCTGTTATTTCATCGAGATTAACTGTGTCGGGAATCAGAACCGGGGGTGGTGGTGGGGGTCGAACCAATCCGAATTCGGCGGGAGCTTGTTGGAGGCTGAGGTCACGACCCCCCGAGGAGCGCCCGACCACCAATAGACGCGCTGCACCTGCGTCCAACGCGCCGCGAAAAGTTGGCTGCGCCGTGTTTGCGCTGCGTGCGGCTCAAGGGCAAAGGGAGCGCGCGGGGGGGGGGACAACCCACAACAAACGCAGACCGCCACCTCTCCAGACCCCCCCCACCACGCACCCCCGACGCCGCCACCCCCCCGCTGCACTCGCGCTGCCGTGTCGGGAGGACGTCGCTCTCGCCGGTTCGAGGGGAGGACGATGCGCCTGGAGGGGGAGCGTCACGTCTTCCGGGGGAGCGCCAGCGCGGACGCGCCGTGAGCGAGCCCGGGGCCGGAGCACGCGCCGCCGTGCCGGACAAAGGCGTCGCGTCGCCAGCTCGTCGCGCGTCCTGCAGCCGGGTGACGCGATTCCTTCAAGGATTTCAGGATCGCACCGCGTTTCCGCCGGAGTCTGGACCCCCCCCCCCTCCCTCAGTCACGCCACCCGGACCCCCCCCCATCCCTCACCCACCCCCCCCTCACCCACCTCACGCCGGATACATCACAACAAATAAAGCAATTGATGCAAAGAGGCGCCGCGCAAAGTTTGAACAAGTGTGTAGAGATGTCGGGACCCGGAGCCGGTAAGGTCGGAGAGATGCGCCTTTCTGTCATGACCCGTCCGGCGGGGGGAGCGTGGCGTTGAGGGAGGGACGTCACTCTTCCGACAATCTGATTCGGAAGGAAATCTCAAGCTTTGGGGCTTGGGGAGGAGGGGGGTGTGTGGGGGTTGGGGGGGTCGCGCTCGGCGTGGTGCAGAAGGTCATTCGGTCTTTACGCAGCGTAAAGTTATCACGTCGACCCCGAGGATGGCACCCCGGGGGTCCTTTCGGGAGACCGGGGAGTGAACGCGGCGCTGCTGCTTCCTTGATCGGACGACGGGTCGCTGGAGGAAGTCGCCGGAGGCCACCTTTTTTTCCCCCCCTCCTGGATTGGCCCAAAAAACATATATTTTTGCGTGCCCCCCTTTTGGACTCCTTCGCGATGGGGATTATGCTCCAAGTTATTCTAGGAATGCTACAATTCCTGCTGCTCACGCGGATCCCGACGTCTCACGCCGAGGTAGGTACGCGTCTGACCCGGCGCGTCTGCAGGGGTCAGCCCGACGCGCGGCCGCGCTTTCTCCTGCAGATTCCGGCCGGAGTCGCGCCTTTTGTGGTCGACTTTGCCCGGCTGGAGAACATGCGGCGGCGCAGGGGGGAGTGTGTGTGTGTGTGTGTGTGTGTGTGTGTGTGTGTGGAGGGGGGGGGCTGGCCAGCAGGTCAGTGACACCTGTCATGTCAGCCCGGGGGAATGGACAATAAAGGCTTTATGGGCTCCCTCCGCTGCCTTTTTACGGCCCTGCTGTGGTATTTATGGCCTCGCCGTCCCACCGGGAGCGTCGTGCGCGTCGTGCGCGTCCACGCTCCTGGTCCTCTGGAAGGGGTCCTCCTCCGTGGACCCTCTCGGGCCGCAGCGGGCCGACGGGAGCGCGTTGCCGGGTTGGTTCGTGCGCCCGAAGTTTGGTTCGGTTGGCCTTTAATGGTTGACGGGCCAGTAATCCCCGTTCAGGCTTCCACGTGACGTCAGGGAGTTTGTGCAGCCTGGCAACCGGGAAGTTTACGGCCCCGATAACTAATGCCGGAGAAATTAATATTTGAACTTCAGGAGGTAACAAAGCGCTCTTTGATGTGGTCGAGATCTGAGCGGTTCTTTGATTCGCACTTTGATCGGGGTTCCACGAGGAGGAGGAGCTTCACCTCTAAGCCTCTCCCCGGGGTGATGGAGGTGATGCCCCCCCTGTCTTGATGGGAGCCAGTCAGGGGGGGCGTCTCTGATAAATGAGGCTCTTTTTAAGGTTCAGCACATCTAACACGTTCCACCTAAACACGCTTTACAAACATCAAAGCAGCCTTTAAGGCTCCCTCCTATAGATTCACTTGAGGAGCAGTGTGAAGTCGTTCTGATTCAGACTGTGGAAAATGTTTGAAAGTGTGTTATTTTTAACTAAAAGAGTAAAATTAAATGTGCTGAGATTAAGTGTGATTTAAGGACAGAGAGAGGCATGAACACTGAGAGAGAGAGACATAGGGACTGAGAGAGAGAGAGAGGCATAGGGACTCAGAGAGAGAGAGCCATAGACACTAAGAGAGAGAGACATAGGGACTGAGAGAGAGAGAGAGAGAGAGAGAGGCATAGGGACTCAGAGAGAGAGAGCCATAGACACTAAGAGAGAGAGAGGGAGACATAGAGACTCAGAGAGAGGGAGAGAGAGACACATAGACACTAAGAGAGAGAGAGTAAGAGAGACTCAGAGAGAGAGAGAGACATAGAGACTCAGAGAGAGATGCGCAGACTTACCTGCATGTTCTGGTTTTTTATTTATGTCTGGAGACTTTTATCAGTACAGGCAGTACCCTGCAGCGGTGTGGGATCCAGCTCCAGCTCTGAGCTGTGTGATTCAACGATGCATCATCCCAGACACCACATGACACACACCAACGTACACACGCACAAACACACACACACACACACACTTGCCCACAGACGCCGTCTCTCACCTGAGAACGCTCCTCTGACAGCTCATGTGATGAAAAGAGGTCATCCTCTGCTCTGTGCTGAGGAAGAGATGGTGTGAAGGACACACACACACACACACACACACACACACACACACACACACACACACACACACACACACAGCCCATCTGTACAGAGTGCTCTGGGAATGGCAGGGAGTTAGACTTCTACGACAGCATACAGACATCAATACTAGAGCAGATGGTACTGGACAGCAGTCAGGAAACTCTCTGTCCGTGTGTGTGTGTGTGTGTGTATGTTGAAGGGTTAGCAAAAGGAAGCAACTGAACACAGTCTACATTCCCTTATAAGCAGCAACAAATACACACACACACACACACATTAACGGTGTTGTGCAGCAGAGCTATAATGTTGAATTTCTCTTTCATTTAAGTTCATTTTCACGAACATACTATCATCAGTATGAGTTTAAATATTGGTATTATTCCTATTCATCTGATATTTTTTGATATACTGATAGCTGTTTAATTGAAATGTGCATGCTCGTTATAAGAAAGTTTTCAGAAGCAGATCTGGTTTTAAGTTTATATGTTACACGTTTTTCACAGTAATTACCTTTTAAATACATTTACTTACCAGATTATTGTACTCATCAATATGTGCTTTTATTCTGAAGGAATCATGAAACATTAATATGAGCCTCTAATGAGTGTTATCACATTAAATCTGGGAGGGCCCACTATAACCAATCTATTTAGCCTCTCTGTCCCAGTATAACCAGTCTATTCAGCCTCTCTGTCCCACTATAACCAGTCTATTCAGCCTCTCTGTCCCAGTATAACCAGTCTATTCAGCCCCTCTGTCCCACTATAACCAGTCTATTCAGCCTCTCTGTCCCAGTATAACAAGTCTATTCAGACTCTCTGTCCCAGTATAACCAGTCTATTCAGCCCCTCTGTCCCACTATAACCAGTCTATTCAGCCTCTCTGTCCCACTATAACCAGTCTATTCAGCCTCTCTGTCCCACTATAACCAGTCTATTCAGCCTCTCTTTCCCACTATAACCAGTCTATTCAGCCTCTCCTTCCCACTATAACCAGTCTATTCAGCCTCTCTGTGCCACTATAACCAGTCTATTCAGCCTCTCCTTCCCACTATAACCAGTCTATTCAGCCTCTCTGTCCCAGTATAACCAGTCTATTCAGCCTCTCTTTCCCAGCATATCTAGTCTGTTAAGTCCCCCTCTTCCAGTATAACCAGTCTATTCAGCCTCTCTTTCCCAGCATATCTAGTCTGTTCAGTCCCCCTCTCCCAGGATAACCAGTCCATTCAGCCTCTCTCTCCCAGTATAACCAGTCTAATGCCTCAGTTTAATGATGAGCTTTTTATTCTTGTTATTAATCTGTTTATTCATGAGTAATATTTGACTAAACAAGTACAAAATACTGATTTAGAGCATTTCATCTCCACAACACACCCTACGTTAACAGACTCCCCAGCATGTACACCGAGGCCTGTGTGTGTGTGTGTTTGTATTTGTGTGTGTTTGTATTTGTGTGTGTGTGGGTCAAAGGTCATGAACCTCCTTTGACGTGTTGGAGTGCGTCAGAAGCCGTGCAGGAGATAAGCCTGTGAAATATTCCTAAACATATGTTCACCCCCCCCCTCCTCAGCTGGCTCACTGGCGGCCCGCGGACTCCCCGAAGTCCAGAGAAGGTCGAGAAGGTATGGTCGCTGCTCCCCGTTAAGCATAGCCCCGCCCTTGGGCGGTGCTCCGGTCCTGACCCGTCTCGGTCCGTCTGCCAGTGCGGCGCTGGCTGGAGGTGTACTCCCGGAGCGGCTGCGAGCCCCGGGACACCCTGGTGGAGGTCTGGAGGGAGCTGCCGGGGCAGACCCACCACCTCTTCATCCCCGCCTGCGTCTCCCTCCGCCGGTGCGGCGGCTGCTGCTCCGACGAGGCCCTGGAGTGCGTCCCCTCGCTCACGCACACGCTCACCATGGAGGTACCCCCCCCCACCTCGACCCCCCCGCTCTCAGAGGTGTGGACGGTACTGATGCGTCTTTCGTTGGCAGCTGATGCGGACCTCCTTCATGAAGCACGAGCTGGTGGAGCTGCCGCTGCTGGAGCACGGCCAGTGTGAGTGCAGGTAAACGGGCCCCGCCGCTGGCGCCGCGGCTCCCGGCCCCCCCGCAGCCGGAATAATCTGTCCCCTCTCCTTGCAGACCCAAAGAGATGTTCCAGCCCACGCCGACCACGAGGTAACACTTCTGTTTTTGGCTTCTTCCACTTTCGATGAACTCCGCTGTGGAGCCTTCAGCATCTGCATCCAGATTATTGTACTCATCAATACGTGCTTTTATTCTGAAGGACCCATGACACATTAATATGAGCCTCTAATGAGTGTTATCACATTATCATCTGGGAGCTTCCACCATAACCAGTCTATTCAGCCCCTCTGTCCCCCCGTACCAGTATCACCACTCTATTCAGCACCTCTGTCCCAGTATAACCACTCTATTCGCCCCCTCTGTCCCAGTATAACCAGCCCATCCAGCCTCTGTGTCCAAGTATAACCAGTCTATTCAGCCCCTCTGTCCCAGTATAACCACTCTATTCGCCCCCTCTGTCCCAGTATAACCAGCCCATCCAGCCTCTCCGCTCAGGCTACTCCGGCTTTGATCGCGATCAGTTGAGCCCAACAGGAATTTCATCCGGATTCCTGATGGAATGTCCAATGGCAGTCATGTGATTGCATCTTTAATGTTTACGTCCCCCCACTTCCTGTTAGGATGCGGACATAAATAAAGGATTCCGATATATGCCGATGATATATCCCCCCCTCCTCCCTCGGGAGCTCGTCCCTGCCTGTCCTTTTCCGAATCGCAGCATTCCGGTAGCCGCGTGTGTGTGAAAGTTTCTGCGTGAGTATTTGCTTTTCTGCGTATTTGTGTGTGTGTGTGTGTGTGTGTGTGTGTGTGTGTGTGTGTGTGTGTGTGGCGTGTGAGTGCCCTTCAGCGAGTTAGTATCTGTGCGACTCTCCCCCAGGGTCCCCCGGGACGACCCGCATCCTGTTGTCACCATGGCGATGATTTTTATCTGCGCTGCCATGTGCCCCCGTGTGTACTCTGTCTCGAAAGACTCCCACAGCAGGAGGGGGGAGGGGGGGGGGGGCTGATATAGACGGGATATTGAACCTAATCAGAGTCCAGCTCTGGGGGGGGGTAAACAAGGGAGACAGGAGAACCAGGGGTGGGAGGGCCTCTTACATAATGGTGCCTGTTGAACCTGGTAGATGAACCACGGCCTGGAGGTAGAGGGCCATCAGCTCAGGATAAATCCACATTCACACTCAGCCTGGCCTCGTTTCTCCGGTGGGAGCACTCCTAACGGACGGCAACAGAGTTCCGGCTCAAACTTCCTATTTTAACCCTAACCTGATTTAGTTTTTAACAGGAGCTGGGTACGCAGGCGTTCATGAACGCCTCTTTAAGGCTGATTAACCGTCTTAACAGGCCTGAAAAACAGAACACTAATAATTAAACACACAGCAGTCAGCTGCTCCAGAAACCTCCGTAGTTGTCATTTACAAACTGAATAAACAGCCCGGAATGTCTAAAAGATGCTTATCTTCCACCATTGCACCGATATTTGTGTGTGTGTGTGTGTGTGTGTGTGTGTGTGTGTGTGATTCTCCCAGGCCCCACCTGAAGCTCCTGAGGAAAGACAGGAAGAAGTCGAGGAGAAAGTCGGGGCAGAAGGCGAAGGGGGTCAGCAGAGCCACGTAGGTTAAGTTCTGGGGTGTTCCTGGTGGGGGGGTGCTGGGTTATCAGCTCTGGTGTCTGCAGTAGCGCCGGGGGGATTCATAAGTCTCCTTTATCGATTCCAAGATTCAACATTCCCAAGCCTTTACGGTTTTACGTGTTTTCCTCTTCCCGACCCCTCCTCTCCCCCCTGCTTCCACTCTGGGGGCCAGAGGTGTCCTGGCGAGGGCGTGCTGTCCCTCGCCTCCCATCCATCACTCAGGGCAGCCTCTATTCACGCCCCCCCCCTCATTGGGGGCGTGGCCTAAACAACGACAGCTCCTCTCTGCCTCACTAAGTAGCCTCATTAACAGAGACGCTCACGCTAACGGGGCCCGACCGTCCCAGGCACGAGGCGAAATGGAGGGCCCGGCATGGAAGCGCGTCACCATGGCAACGAAAGGGAGGCCGAGGAGTTCGTTAGCAGCATAATTGACGGTTTATTGACTCGTTTCCTCGTTTCTGATGAAGCGTCGTGACTGATAAACCGACCACGTTCTTCCTCTCCCCAGCACGCGGGCTCCCCCGACTCTTCCTCCCACGTCCTCGCCTCCTGCCCCCTCCCCTCCTCCCACCTCGCCGTCGCCGCCGCCCCCGCCGCCGAGGCCCAGCTGCCGGCCCTGCCGAGGGAGGAAGTGGGCGCTGGACGCGGCGACTTGCCGGTGCCGCTGCACCGTGGAGGCGGAGAGCTGCAGCCGGAAGGAGCGAAGGCTCGACCCCCAACGCTGCAGGTCAGGCAGAAGTTACACACACATGTGGCTTGTGTGTGTGTGTGTGTGTGTGTGTGTGTGTGTGTGTGCGTGTGTATCTGTGTCTGTGTGTGTGTGCGGCGATACGCAGCAGGCTCAGGTGATGTGACCTGTCCTCCCCTGCGGTTCCCGTGGCAACCCGAGCTCCAAAGGAGCCCCCCCTGCAGGCCCTCCCCTGTTACTGTAGCGAGGACCAGGCCAACGGAGCATCTGTCAAACATCTGGGCTGACGGTCTCGTTTGTCCCTCCAGGTGTGAAGCCAAGAGGACCTGACGTCCTCCTGACTCGTCCCCCAGTCTCAGTGGATCACACACCTCGATATCCATCACCTCAAACCGAAGGAGAGGAAACTGTAGAAACAACGTCATCCGTGTGTGTGTGTGTGTGTGTGTGTGTGTGTGTGTGTGTGTGTGTGTGTGTGTGTGCTGCAGCAAAGCTCCCAACGACGACAGACACCTTCTGCACTTCGGCTGGACCGAGGATTCCGAGGTCACAGATGGACTTCGGGAGGACGCAGGATCGGTGCTGGACGCTGGGACGGAGCGCCTCTGTGTGGTCCCCCCCCCCCCCCCCGCAGCCGCTCCCTCTCTCATTCAAAGCTCATGGCCGTGGGCCGTCTCCCCGAGCCGCCTTCCAGCATTCGTATAATTCGGGGCCTTTGTCCCCGCCGTCCTTTCGGCCCCCCCGTCCCTCGCCCCCCCCACAGCTCTGCCTCCCTCTTGCCTCTCCTTTAGGCAGTGAGGAGAATGACAATAATGAGAGCCTGGCGGCCGTCCACCACTTCACACAAACACTCATAATACCGGGAACACAGACGGGGCTGCGAGCACGAACACACACGGCCTCGCTCGCCCGTCTGCTCTCGTAGGACACACACACACACACACACACACACACACACACGCAGTGTGACGTGTGGAAATCTACACTTGTTTGTATCTGTAGGTTCCCTCAAAGTCTCCATTCAGGACTGAGTCCCAGGGCTGTTTTATACTTCCCTGTGACGGTCCGGTCCCGCTCGATCGGGGCGGGGTCCTGTACGGCGAAGCGCGCCTTTGTCTCCGCCGTTTAATCCGCCTGCATAAAGAGTCGCCCTGGGTGGCCGGGCGGCCGCTGCTCGCGCGGGACACAAGCGGGAGGGCGGGATTGAGACCGTCGTTCAAACGTCGCGGGGGGGAAAAAACGGCGTGCGGCCCCCCGACACAAAGAGTATATCGGTCCCGGTTGCCCCCCCCTCCATTAAGCGTTGGGCTGTTTCAGAAGGGGTGGGGTCCTGTAGAGGTTTAGCCATACTCACAATACTGCAGTATATAATCGGAGTAATCTACGTCAGCCTGGAGAACTGTAGCTGTTTGTGTGTTTGTGTTGACTTTAACGATCAATCGATGCTTCAATCACTACCTCTATATCTAAACATATTAAAGTATTACGGCATTGTTCTTTCTTTGTATTCCAGATCTATTTTATAGCGACAATGCTCCTTATTTTGTATTTCCATTTAGCAATAACAACGTGGAGCTGGATCCGTTCGTAGCGGTAGAGGAGTCCTCGTGCGCGTCTGAGTCATCGGGAGGAGGAGGAGGAGGGCTGAGTGGTTCCTCTGAGTACAGACCTAGACACTGTGATCGTGTGGAACAGGAGACGGTTTTTAAAAGCCTTTGTAGCTTCTTTAGTTTTTTGTTGTTTTTTTTTACCGGCCGGTTGTTGTTTTGGGAAACGCACCACTTCTTATTGAGGTCAGGGCGGGGCTGTGGGACGAGGCCCGGAGGCTCCGTGGGAGAGGCCGCCTTCGCCACAGCAGCGCCTCTCGTCGTTGTCGTTTGCCGGTTCAGAGCATTTGCAGCCCGGAGACGCTCGGGCAGCGTGTCGGTAAAGGCATGAAGTCAAAACGGGCCAGCTGGGTTGAGGGAGGGCCTCCGTGTTGCTTCTTTCGGTCCCGTCCAAAGGTCTCGACTGGACCTCCACCTCTCTGCTGAGGTGCTGTGAGCCTGAGGTGGTTCTGAAGCTTAGACAGGTTCATACTGGACTGAGGAGTTCCGCCAGTGGGATCACCCACTGGGCAAATAAGCCTCTTGTAATATTTAAATCATTCTTTACTGTTTTTATTTCCAGTGTTGCAGCTATTCCTGTTTTTTTTTTTTTTTAATTTGCATTGAAAGCAAATGTTTTGAGAAACCTGAACCTCAGTACAGATTGCACTTGTGTTCGACATGGCAAAGCACCGCCTCCACCGCCGCATGCTTTCTGATAAATAAATAATAACCTCTGTGGACAGTAGAGCTATGTGATTCCTCCTGGAAGAGTTGTGGTGTTCCCACAGGCCCCGCTTTAGGGCGCCACGTTAAAGATAATTAAAAAAAAAAAACCACAACGAATTACAGATCGATATTATGGACACAGGCGTGAATCTTGGCGTCATTTTTCAGCTTCAACCACTCCGTTTAAGACGTGAAATTGGCACCACTTTACACCACAGCTCTTCGGGAGAGACATCCTGGACATATACAGCAACATCAATAGTTGATAGACCACTCAAACGTGTGCTTTGTGTCTGCACAGTCTATATTGTACTGTAAGGTAGCCCTGTTCTAGCCTTCAGTGTCTTAGCCCATGGAGACCCCTTACTAAAGTAACGCAGTACATGATATTTTATCAGATTAAATATTCAGCTGTCTTTTGTGTATAATGCAGTAGAGCGTACTTTAGAGGTGTATTTGTAATAACCGTACCTGCAGTCGATCTCTATTCTGCAAATATAACGTACTACTGTAGCCTGTTTATAGAAGAACCTACACTCTTTTCTCTTTTTTTTTGCTGCTACACCATTTGTGCCCTTTTAAGGTGTCTTTGTAGAATTCAAAGCAATTTTTGTGTTGTATTAATACATCATAAGCAAATTAATCTATTCAATGTCTTTAAATGAAAGCGTGTGCCGCGTCGTCAAATATACTGACTCTAGGATCCGACCATGATGTTACAGATGATATTAAAGGATATATGTGTTATTTTTTACAGCGGTCTCTGGTTTCCTGTTTACCCGCGTGGCGACTCCCCGTCCACTGTCCTCGCGTCTCTGCCGTAATCTCTCATTTGACAGTAATGAAAGGAAAACAGGCACGTGTGATTGCCGCGGCACCCTGGGAGTTGGGTACAGAGAAAGTGCGTGTGTGTGATGAGAAGCGCTGTTATGAGACATAATATTGTTCCCTCTCCGCCCCTCGTGTTTACTGCTGAGTCAGAGGCTGGCCAAGTACAGAGGTGTGCAGCTCCACGCTGCGTAATGGAAAAGTACAGAGGGACTGTGAGTCCATTGGTGCACGTTTTTCATCGCACCTATGCTGTATTTGACTGAAGTGTTACACCCCGGGGGTAGATGTTGCGCTTTCAAAGGCCGTAAGCACTAATTACTTACAGCAAATTGGTGATATTTGCGCAATTTGAGTTGTTTGAGTATAAAACAGAAGGGAAAAGGAGTCTTAACGGAGTTCCATTGGATTTGCTCGGGGCCTGTCTCCACAGAGACTGCAGGGGCGAGGAGAGGAGCTAAATGTTGCTGCCAATTTATCTGTCTGGGGAGGCGTTGTGCCAGCACTAAATATAGCTGCAAGATTAGGGAGACACACAGAGATGAAGGTGATTTATGGGTCCTGGAAGATGATTCCAGGCACGAATTTCTTTTAAAAAAAGGCCAAAAATGTCTCAAGGATGCAGAGAGACTGCATCTTAATAGAACCGGTGCGCGGTCGCAGGATGCCCCCTGATTCGGACTTTCTGCGTGCGTGTTTTCGTCTCCTCTCATCCCCTCCGGCCTGCCTCCCTCTCCCTGTCTTCACACTTGGAACAGGACTTCCTGTATTTTTCCACCTTGCTCTCTGTGCATCCACGGCCGTGTTTTCCCAGCACGTCCAGCCGCGTTTCCTCGCCGCCCTTTGTGGCAGCAGCTGTGTTGAAGCAGGTACTGGACGCTATCTGGCCCTGGCAAGTGTGTTTTGTCAGATGCTATCGGGGGCTCCTGTGCGAGAGCGGGGACGGGAGAGAGCGGGAGATAAACCGCCGAAAGCAGAGGGGCTGACTCCATGATGTGCGACGCAGAGATGAGTCGCCTCTGTTTCTGTTACACCGGCAGGAAAGCCGGCGTTTGAACCGTTCATGTGAATACAGTTTTTTTTTCTTTTTTTTTTTCAGCTGTGCAGAACAAACAAACAGTGTTATCTCCAACAGAAACATGGATCCATGGGCCTCATCTGTCTCAGTCCACTGAAGGGCATCAACCTTGATAAAAGATTTACAGTTCTGGTTACCGCGTGAGAAACACGGAACCGCTCACTGTTCGCCCAAATTCAGAAGATTCTGCTCTGATACTTTTTCAAAATAAAAGAGCCTGGGGCTAAAGCTGTTGCGAATGCTATTATCTTTCACGCTCTGGTGTTCTGCTCGGCATCACGTCAGAGCTGGAGACCAGATCTGCAGACTCACGCCGTTGTTTAACCTGCAGCCGCATGTCTACAATATCAACAGATATCTAATGATTGATAGACAAACCGCTGAACAAAGGCTGCCGCATTCGATGCAGGGATAAACGATGGGCAGGGGACAAAGGGTGCGGGGGGCTGAGGTTTTCGTGGTTAGGGTCCATCGGGTAAGGAGCTGCAGGCATAGTTGTGGCCTGGGCATGCTCCCTCCTGCCCGACAGAGGATGCGGGTACCAGTAGGAGCCAAGAAGACATCAGAGGGCCTGCTGGATGTTATCTCTGCGGCTATACCATACCTGCTGGTCGCCTCACCTGACACGGCGGCCAATCACGTTCCTCCGTCTGCACCTCCCCCTCTACCTACAGGCTCACTCTCCTCTGTCATCACAAAGAACTGAAAAAGATATGTATAAACTAGAATTAATGTAAATATAAATTGCTCTTTGCATTAAGAAATGAGTGCCCGTTCTGACATTTGCTTTCTGGTGATTCCTCCCATGCACCCCTGGTGAATATCCAGAACACGGAGGTAGGGGACTGGCTATAAACTTTATAAGACACTCGCGTGATTGGCTCGAAGAGGTATATTATTTACACTAAAATAACAGAGCGTGATAACAAACATTAACCCGTGTCTTCGTGGTGTAGTTTGGGGACTGGACTTTTTTTAAAAAATGCCCTTTTAAAAAAAAAATATTGCGCGTTGGCGCCCCCTGGTGGTCACGTGACGCGCCCGCAGCGCGCCGCGGAGGTCGACGTGGCAGTGACGTCACCGCCGGAAATGCCCCGGATCGGAACTTTAACCGGAGCTGGGTAGTTTCGCCGCGGACACCTCGACGGCGGCCCCCAAACATGGTCTAATCCCGACTCAAGTAAGTCGAACCCACCGGCCCCCCGCGTCCCTCCCGGCCCCCCGCGGGGGTCGGGCGGGTCCTCCGGGCCGGGTTGTCCGCGGATCGGGCCCGAGGGCGCCGGTAGCCGCGTTAGCCGCGTTAGCCGGCGAGGCCGCGATCAGCTGAGCGGCCCCGAGCCTCGAACCTGCCTCCGGCCTACGTGACCAGCCCGCTGCCCGGGCCCCTCTCCTGTCGCTCTGTCCGCAGACATGCGTGTTGGTGTGGCCCCGAGGGACCCCTGAGCCGCACCGAGCCCCCGCTGACCGCCCCCCAGGACCGACCGACGCTTCCCGGAGGCTTCTGCCACCCCGACCGAGGGCAGGATGACGTGCCGGGACCGAACCCTGGAGTTCCAGTCGGCCTGCAAGTCTCTCCAAGGCAGACCGGTACGACGAGGACGATGATGATGATGATGATGATGATGATGACGATGATGATGATGATGATGATGATGATGACGATGATGATGATGATGATGATGATGATGAACGATGATGATGATGATGATGATGATGATGACGATGACGATGACGATGATGATGATGATGATGATATCTGTCAGTCTACTCGCATCCAGATGCTACAGTTGTCCGTCATCTGCATCTCTTTCCTGCTCGTCTGGGGAATGATGCTCTGTAAATATTGGGTTATAAAGGCCTCAGTTAACACTGCTTTAACATGAGTAAACACACGCTTCCAGTGCTCCCCTGAAGAGATGACTGTGCCCACTTGACACACGCAGATTTGGGCCACATATGTGAAGTTAAATGGTTTATTTTCTTTCGTCCGGTCCCCTGTGCTCGAGTCTAAACCTCGCCTCTGAACGCCGTTCTGAGTCGGTGTCACAGGGGCCGACCGCCATCTTCACTGATTTTTGTTACGTTGTTGTTTTTACACTCTTAATTTCGCTTTCGCTTTCAGCAGAATGGAGTCCAGCCTGCGAAACCAAGCGTCAGCGCCCTCAAACAGCGCAGCGACTTCACTGTTATGGCCAAGTGAGATCCTGGATTCTTATATGCTCATTTCCTGAATGAAAAAAAAATACATTTGTCACCAGGTGCTTTTCTGTTGCCCACTTCTCTGTGAGTCAGAGCAACACCAGAGTAGGACCTAATTTATTTCAGAGTTGCTGAGATGTCCAGAACACAGCGTACATAATGTAACAGCATTGTTACATTTGGTTGAACAGTAACACACTGTTGTCATTAAAAGTCATGAAAATACTGCTTTAGGGTGAGTCCATGTAAAGTCACCATCACATGTAAGTTTTTTTTTTTTATCTTTGTAGGAGAATTGGAAAAGACTTGAGCAACACATTTGCCAAACTGGAAAAGCTCACTATTCGTAAGTGTGACTTTTCTTTACGTTTCGGCGTCATTTGTCCAGTCCGAGTCACATGACCTACTTTATTTCTTTATTTCTTAGTGGCAAAACGGAAATCTCTGTTTGACGACAAGGCCGTGGAGATCGAGGAGCTGACGTACATCATCAAACAGGTGAGCCGAGCTGGTGACGTCCCAGGACGTCTGCAGGTGACGTGTGAAAGTGTGAAACAGGCCAACGTTTGGACCGTGTTCATGTTTCAGGACATCAACAGCCTAAATAAACAGATAGCGCAGCTGCAGGATTTGGTGAGGTCTCGTGGGACTCCGAGCGGTCCACACATCCAAAAACACTCTAATACCATCGTGGTGTCGCTCCAGGTATGTCCCAAATCTGATGTCTCCTGTTTGTGTCTCTGATTCAGTGCTGTTTTATGAATGCTTTATTAACTCAAGTGTAATAATAGTTTGGTGGATGCTGTTGGCTCTTATGTTTAGACCCTTTTTTTGTCCTGTTTCACACAGTCCAAGTTGGCTTCGATGTCCAATGACTTCAAATCGGTCCTTGAAGTAAGAACCGAGGTGAGAAGCGTTTCCAAACCCCGGTAAAGGTTTGTGTTGGGAGCCCAGCCCAGGCTCACTTGTCCTCGTTGTGCAGAACCTGAAGCAGCAGCGCAGCAGGAGAGAGCAGTTCTCCCAGCCCCCCGCCGCCTCCTCCCCCCTCATGGCCAACAACTTCAGTAAGTCTGCCGCCGCCTCGGCTCCCCAGCACGTCAGAAACGGTCCCCCCCCCCAAGGGTCTCGGTGAACGCTCCAGGGGGTAAACGCAGCATGCAGCTTAAGGAGGGTGTGTTCACTCTGCATGCGCTACTCTAGCAGCCTCAAATAACCCGCGGCGTGGCGTGGAGCGAGGGGGAGGAGCCCCGGTCTTTCTCCGCTCGTTCTGAACGCCTGCTGCGGGTGAGCTCTCCGCGCACAGGTGGGGGGCTTCTCACGCGGCGTCAGAAAGCGCGGCGGGGCAAACACACCTCTGCTCCGTTTTGGCTTTGAGGCAGCGTTGGACGCGTCCGGCTCCTGCTCGTATTTGCTGATTAAACGGCTGCTCCAGAGACCCACTGAAGCGACACTTGCGCTGCCAGTCCGATGTTTCTGAATTCACCGCCTTCGTCCACTTAAACGTTCCATTTAACGAAAAGAGTTGCAAATGGCGTTTAGGTGTTTTTGCCGTCTCCTGGACACCCCAGAGTAAGCTCAGATCAGACCTGGCGGTGCCAGTCGTCTCAGGAATCCCGCTGTAATAATCCGAGCAAAAAGTCCTGTTGCTCCGCTCGCTTCATCGTTTTTACGCTGTTTAAGCTCAGTTTCAGATAAAGAAATACAGAAATATTTGCACTGGCAGTGTGACGGCTTTTTTTTTTTTTATTTTAGTAGGGATGGATGCTTATCTCTGTATTTGGTTATCTGTAATGCAAAAATGAAAAAATATTTTAGGGAGCCGCAAAAAAGGGGCCCAGGAGCCGCATGCAGCTCACGAGCCGCGCTATGACTACCAGGGCAATACAACCTCAAATTTAAAAGGTATTTCCCTGGAACGTTTGACTCTCCCAGTGGGTGTAACGAGCTACTCTCTGCCCGCTGTTTCACCGATCTTCTATTGCGGATTTCTGTCCGACGGTGTTGAACATGTGCGTCTGCGCCTTGTTTTCTTCTTTGTCTCCCTTCAGAGAGCTCGCTCCTCGCGCAGGATGAGTCCAGGAGCCTGGGAGACGTAGCCATCGATATGGACTCGCAAGGAAATTCCATGCAGCTCCAGCTCATCGACGAGCAGGTGGGTTCCCGGGAACGTTGGGAGCTGGGACAGGAGCAGCTGTGAGCTGCATTCCCCGTGTGCCCCCCCCCCCGTTGGTGTTTTTAAGCCCGTTTGTTGTGGCCTTGCAGGACGCGTACATCCAGAGCCGCGCAGACACGATGCAAAACATTGAGAGCACCATTGTGGAGCTGGGCTCTATATTCCAGCAGCTGGCTCACATGGTCAAGGAGCAGGAGGAGACTGTCCAGAGGTAAGACATGCTGGAGACGGAGGTTAAAGGTGTGCACGCGGAGGAACGATGTGCAGTTAGGTTTGATAAAAATGTCGATGTTTACAGCTACCTAAAAGGTTAGAATGCAAATCGGCTCTTGGTAGGCCAAAAACATTCACCCTGCTGCGTCTTTGCGTGATCACAGGGTGGGTTTTAAAGAAACCTTTTCATTAGCGGTTTACTGGTATCGCTGGTTTAAGAGCATTTAACTCTTAAGACCTAAGAGGTGGAGTTTGAACCAGCTGAATGCAGCTTCCTTTAAAGCTGCGACTGAGCCGTGCTAACTATGGCAGCCAGTCCTCATTGACAGCAGTATTGACGAGCCTGCCGTCTCGCTCTGCCCCAGGATTGACGCCAACGTGGAGGACACCCAGCTGAACGTGGAGGCCGCCCACATGGAGATCCTCAAGTACTTCCAGTCCGTCTCCTCCAACCGCTGGCTGATGATCAAGATCTTCCTGGTCCTGGTCGTCTTCTTCATCATCTTCGTCGTGTTCTTTGCCTGATGGGAGAAGAGGAGCGGGGGGGGCTTTAAAGGCACGGAGACGTGAAGATAACGCGGGACTGAGATGACGAGTCCAAAAATCACATTTGAAGGATGCCGTTTTCTCTCAAAATTACTGTTTGGCCGAGGCCCGGGAGACTTTGTTCCAGACTGTCCGGTTCCCGAGCTTCAGACTCTGGCTCTAAATTCCACATTTCAACAAGAAATGAAGTTTCTGAACTGTATCCAGATGTGAAATGGTCCCCTCCTGTACAGAGAGCAGAGAGCTGCTCTGTGTTGTATTTTGACCAAATATTGACACCATTTAATCCAAATGTCTATAATTTGTTGGTTTGGTTCTGCAAACTCTTTTAATTTTGAATGTTTGTTTTTTTTTTTTCCTGAAGCACCCCTGTGATTAATGTGATCTATTATTTCAAGTTTAACCTTTAAAAGACTTCCCAGTTAGCTTCACTTTATTTTAACTGGAGATGACCCCCCCCCCCCGGCTCAAACCTGCTCAGCACCTTTAGTCCGTCTGGTTTTGTTGCTTTTTTTTTTTTTTTTTTTTTTCTCTTAGCTCTGGAGTTGATTTGCCAAAGCTCGCGCGTGACTTTGCGCGAGGCTCGTTCAGCTGGTTTTAAATCGCTCATAGTGGTTCTGCTGAGCTCTGCCGGGCCGAGGCCGGGTCCGGGGCTGAACCGACGGCGCTGATGACGGGCTCGGGGCGGCCGGATCCCCTGAGGCGCCCGCCACGCCCTCCCCCTGTAGCGCGCTGACGTAACAGAATTATTTAAGCAAGTGCAGCTTTTTAAGGACGGTCACAACCTTCTCCCTCTTTATTTGCCCCTCCGTCTGTCTTTTTAGCCAAATGCCTTGACTTCAGTGTAAAAAGTGCAAATAGTGATAAAGATGTATTGATGAGAAAGCTCATATTAATAAAATAATGGGGTGCTGGCATATGTGGATGAGATTTTCTTGGGATAAGAGGATTAGTGATTTGTGGTATAATTAGCCGCGCTGGGCCCGGAGGTGATGGCGTGCAGTTTTCCAGACACGTACACCCGCAGAGATGTGACACACGTTTATTATCGTTGTTTGTTAACGGTGGAGGCAGGTTTATTTATGAGTGTGTGGCTCTTGGATGTATCAAAATGACTTGATCAGAATGTTCTCCCTGACACAGAATACAAAACGTGCGGGTTTAGGGAAGCGGGAAATCCTTTTTTGGAATGATGAAGTTGGGGAATATCGCCATTAACCCAGAAGAGAACGATCCTAAAGAAGCACGTATTTTTCCCACGTGTGGCCTTAATCACCTCCCGTAGCTGCAGAGAGGAACGCGCTCGTGCGCGGGGAGAGGGGGGGGGGGCGTACCTGAAACCAGAATTACAAACGCCTCTGCTGGCTCTGTGGGACTGAAATTACTGCCCTGCAAAATTACACCTACTAGCTCAAGTTCACTGTTGTGCGACCTGCGGCGCCGGGCGCGCGTCCCACGGTGACGCCCGGGGATCTGCGGCGTTTGCCGGCGCCGCCGGAGCTACACTTCGCTTTACAGTGTCCTGACGACGAGCGTTTATCTCAAAGCAGCTGTTACGTAAAGCGACGGTTCACAGGTGCGAGCGTGGCTGTAATCCTGCGTTTTGACAGGCCCCGCCCCCTCCCCCTCCCCCCGTTCAGGCCTGGGCGCTCTGCTCCACAGGGCCGATCTCCGGCATGCTCCTGCTCCTCCCTTTCCTCGCCCGGGCCTTGATGGCCTCCTCCTCGTCCTGCTCCTCGTCGGACCAGTCCAGCTCCTGCTGCAGGTTGCCCCTGGAGCCCCTCAGCCCGGCGCCCTTGAAGAGCTGCCCGGTGCGCAGCCTGCTGCGGAACACGTCGAACGAGAGGCTCTTGCTGCGCTGCTGCTTCTCCACGACGGCGTCCGCCACCCGCTCGCCCGCCGCCGCCGCCTCGTCCACCGCCTCGTTCAGCACGGAGCGGAACAGCCGGGGCACCTCGTGGACCTCGGGCTCCATCTGCGACACCAGCGTCCGGAACCTGCGGCGGAGCGGGGCCGCTTAGCGCCGATCAGACCCGGCTTGTAACGTACAATTAGACACACACACACACACACACTGAACAGCAGGGAGCCAGGCCGACACACACCCTGCTGACAGAGCTCCTTCGGGTCGAGGCCTACAGGATCGTGTATCGATACTATCCTCTTGCCCCCCCGATGACCCCTGGGGCCCTGTCAGAGCAGGGGGACCCTCTCTTCCTTCAGAAAGACCCCCCCCCACGTGACCTCTGTGACCTCTGTTTATTTACAGAGGCCCGACTGTGTCGCCCACCTGTTAGAGGTTTTGACTACATAACTGAAGGTACTGTCCCATCCTGTCCCGCCTTGTCCCATCCTGTCCCGTCCTGTCCCGTATCGTCCTGTCCCGTCCGTTCACATTCCGTACCGTAAACTCGTCCTGATCATATTATCTCACCGCCGTGCTGTACGCTCTGTCCCATCTGCATCGCTCCCAGGCCCCAAAACCTGCGTTCTGTCCATCTCTCAGGACAAATGTGCCGTATCCTCTAAACCAGGGGTGTCCAACCTCCTCCCCAAGGGGCCGTGAGGCTGCAGGTTCTTGTTCCACCAGTCCAGCTCACCCAGTTTGACCAGTCAGCTGTTGAAGACTCAGACGAGCTCATGAAGTGAGTCCAGTCTGGTGCTGCTGCTGCTGGGTTGAACCAGAACCTGCAGCCACACGGCCCTTTGGGGGGAGGGTGAAGACCCCTGGTCTAACCTGTCCATATCATCTAACCCCCCATAGACACTAACCCCCCCTTCCCCCTCACTTGTGTCTGCAGCTGCTGCGTTTTCATCGATGTTCTGGACTCTGTCCAGTCTTACCTAACGATCAGGGGTCCACATTTAACAGGAGGGACCTTGATGCACAGGTCCTGCAGCTCCAGCAGGTCGTTGGGGGTCAGCTGGTAGGGCTGGGGGGTCGGGTTGTTGGCAAGCCAGCTGTAATCGGCGGCGGTGGAGGAGCTGCGGCGGCGCCGCCGGCCCTCCGCCACGCGCTCCAGCCGGATGCGCTCGGTGCGCTTGACCATGGCCCCCAACTCCAGCATGAGCGTGTTGGTAACCAGCTCCTCCGCAGTGCGCTGGCCGGGGACCTTGGGCTCGAGGGTGAAGACGGCAGACCAGGGGAACATCTGGGAAAGAGGTGCGGTTTCAAAAGCAGCCTTTTCTGATACTATTTTTATTTTCACATGGTTGTTTGAGTACAGGAATCACCCCTATTTTCACCTTTGGGTGAATCTAAGACGCAGACGGCTTAATGACTTACTTAAAGTAGAGTCTTACCTTCATTAAATTGGTTTCCTAAAGAGGAGTGTGTTCTTACAATCCACGGATTATCTCTGATGGGGGGCTGGTATCAGCCTGGTGAAGATTAGGATCCCCGAATTCAGTTAAAAAAAAAATCTTCTGTTCCAGGGGGTGGTGCACCGCGACCTGACTGCCTTGCTACCTGTACAGGTCCTGGTCAGACAGTGTGTGCACATTAGTGAGGCGCCTGCGGAGTGTGTTTGGGATTCAGACCACCTGTAATCCTGTATTAATAATGTTGAGCAACGAGATTATCGCACACGAGTGCACAACCGTGCGATGCCTCCGTATGTTTAATAATAATATTCAGCCCTGTGGGGTCAATGGATAAATGTGCGCATCAGGTTGGTTTCAGCAATAGTTTTTAAAGGGTTAGTTCACCCAAAATGGAAAGTCACTTAACGGTGTGACTAACACCGTGTTTATGTGTCGATTTACACAACTGCTCTGGTGTCTTTACACATGCGGGCATGGTCAGCGTGTGATCATTGGCCGCTCCTGCACAGATCATGCAGGGATCACCAGCAATCTGGAATGAAAAACAAAAAAAATCTGTGGCCGTAATCAGACTGGGATGATTGAGCCTGACACCTATAGATTACATAACAGTCTATGCATACACATAATCTCTTTTTTCCCAGACTTCCTGTCTTACTGGGAACTACACGGTAGTTTCTGGGTTTCCGCACCACTCAGCACTCAGTCACAAATCCCAGATTACACTCCAATCCAGCGACTACCTGGAAGAATACGTGATCATAATTACAATTATAATCTAATTATACTGTTGTCTATGGTGCTGGTGCACAGAAAGGTGCATTTTGTTAATGTGGTGCGCACATAAATTCAGGATAACAGACACAAAATCTGATAAATTCAGGATAATAGACACAAAATGTGATCACAGGCCCACAGGTGTATCACAAAACCAGACAATACAGCAAATACCAGAATGCGCCATGTTTAGTGCATTTATGAGGGATAAAACCTGTCAGGCCTGTTTAAAGAACCAATGCCAAATATTTATGTTTGCACTTGCAAATTTAAGCCTCTGTTTAAGAGTTTTTATCAACCTGGATTAAGAACGCTGAAGAAACTGTTGTCTTCGATGGGATGGAACTATCCTGTTTTGACTATTTTTAAATACGGTTCATTTAGCATGTGACAAAAAGAACACAAACAGGACCTGTGAAGCTACAAACCTTAATATGGTAAACTATTTGAACCATTCCCATGACAAGTCAAGCCTTTACCAGCATTGAAATAGTCAGACTGAAGTATGTGTGCTTCACATGCCTCTGGATGTTTGAGTCTACTTCAAAGAGTCACAATTAGGATTTAAAACTGAATTCTGAAATTATATTCGTATCATCTATATTACCCATGTGTGAATGTGATTACTGCATTTTTATGATTACTGGGCCACAGCAAGCTATTACGGATCATTACATTTACCCCATACGGCAAGAAAACACGACAAGAATTGGATACCCACGGTAAGTATCAAGAGCAGAAAAATGTTTAGTTAAAATGTTGAATTGCCAAAGATATCGGGACATTTTTAACACTTTAATAAGAATCGAGGGAGAAAGCAGCGCGGCTCCGGAGCGTCGCTGCGTTTGTGTTGTCCTGTCGCTAGGGGACACCACAGGCTCACGTGCGCCGCCTGCTACGTCACTCCCCAGGCCCCGCCCCCGTCCCCGCCCCCCCGCCACAACGGCTTTCCTCGGTCCGCCGCTCAGACGCGCGTGGCCGCGGGCTCGGAGGTAGCACGTAGCCGCTAGCTCCGTCTGCGACCCCCGGAGGAAGCCCACCGGACCACCCCCGGACCGCCGTCCAGCCCCCCCCCGCCGGGGACCAGCGCTGCCAGCCCGGCTCCAGCTCGGCGTGACCCCCCCCACCCCGGGGCTGGCCGGTGAGGGTGAGTCTGGGTTAGCCTCGCTGTTGTGTCGGTCCCTCGTGACCGGCGGGCAGCGCGCGCGGGCCGGGGGCCAACACATCTGTCACATCTGTCGGGCCTGCGGGTCCAGACCCGTCCCCGGGGCCGCTTCAGGGGCCTTTGGGCCGGGACACACCGAGTGTGAGGTTGTCCTTCGTGTTGTCGTTGCGACACCCGAGCTGAGGCGTTCATATAATTACTCTTTGTTTACAAGACGTCACCTTTTCCCGAGGCTGGACCGTCGCGTAGTTTGGTTTACTTCATTTACCTTAAGTTTATTTTCAGTTTTTGATTCATGTCTTGCGTTTCTCCAGTCCCCCACCCACACCCAATCGTTCGGGGACTTCTTCAGAATCTCGATGACAGCTCAGGCGGGGTGTTTGTGTTTCATAGCTACCCGAGGAAGGGTGAGACGCGACGGCCTCCGTGGTTTTTGTTTTTGTTTTTTAATTTAGTGCTGAAAAGGAAAAGGTGATGTGGTGAAGTGCTGGAGGACGTGACATGTTGTAGCCTCCACACACGAGCCCAGCTGATCACAGGGCAGCACGCTGACCTCTCATCCTCTTCTACCCTCTGCAGACACCCACACGCTGCCACGGATAAAGTCCTGTTTTATCAGTGACACTTTGGAGGTCAGGAAAAGTCTGCAAAGTGCCCTGATATAATGTTAATGCTGACAAATACAACTGCTTTTAAATATGCAGTAATGTCATTAGAACTTTAGGTCAGTAGTTTGTTCGGCCCCCTGTAGTCGTTATATATGGGGCATATATATGACCTTGATAAATAGCTTTGATCAAACCTTATTGGCATTTTGTTTTCATAAAAATGTAAAGACTTCCTGGCATGTGTGTGACTCTATGTTTATCCTGGACGTGTGGGATCTTACAGGTTGGATCAGGCTATTAGTTTCTATCTGGTTTTTCTTCATTCCGATATTCTCACTTTCATTGCACACTGTGACCGTTGTGTTGTGTGTCCTATGAGGGAAACGCGTTTCCACCTTTAGCACAAAAGCTGTAAGTTTTAACAGAAATGTATTTTAAATAGATGAATAATTCCGATGCACTTGTTAACTTGGATCATTGGAAACAGTCTCCTAGTGGTGGCAAGTGTCTGCCTGAGGGTTCAAAGCAACAACTTTTTGACTCACTTCTGGGAGCCATTACTTTTTTAGGTAGCGTTTCCGCTGCAATAATAGTACCCTCTGGATGCTCCATGAAACTGCCGTGACGTCAGTTTCTGCGCGACTAAACCCAAACAAGAAACAAAAGCAGCCCACAGAGCAGAGACCGGCAGTCAAACAGTGGAGGGCATCAAAGCTAATCTAAGGCCCTTGCAACAGATCTATGCAGTTCTCTAAACTATTGACAAATGCAGCAATTTCATACTATTACCTCAGTGTTTCATTGACGCAGATTAATTTATAATAATTTGCATAAGTATATAGTATTTGGTGCTTAAGTCTTTGAAAGAGGAAATCATGTGGAAATATGTTTGAAGCACCAAAAGTTTAATCCCACAAATGGAAAACACAGCAGTCATCTATAAATATAACAAGGCTGTTTGGAGGTCTGACAGTGAAAACACATTTGCTCAGAAAGCTGCTGGTAGAGTCGCTCGTTACGAGCAGAACAGTCCAGCTCTCTCTCTGTGTGCGGGCAATGTGAGGAAGGTCCTCAAAGGACCACGGCGTTCACTTTTTCGCTGACATTATGAGAAGATGACCGCAACAAACACCTAGCTGTTTAAAAATGGCTGACAGGGGATGGCGCTGCTCTGCTTTCTCCACGTGTGGCTACTGTTGATGACGTAATGATGCTGTGACGATCCTCTGATCGATCAGTGTCTGCAACACCTTTTAGTACCTGAGAGTACCAGGCTGCTTTTTATGAAACCCAAATGGAGCAGGAACCAAAAAAGCAGCCCTAGGTACTTATTGTCTGTAAACACACAAAAGTGCCACCAGAGCAGATCTGAGCAGCTGATACGTCAGTGGAAACGCTGCATTAGTATATTCAAGACGGGACCCACAACGATCAGTGAATCATGCTGTCACAACACCTATTGACATGTGGTTGTTCCACATGACCATAACAGTCCTGTACTTTGCTTCAGACTGCGAGCGTGGCTTGGTTCTACTTTCCATGACTCTAGGACGTGTCTGATTCTGGACCTACCAAGCAGGAGCAACTAACCAGGTCAGTAAGCACATTGTCCGAAGTAAGAGCCGCATTCAGCCGCAGAAGTTTTATTTAGGCTTCTAGAACAGATTTGACCTTTTATGCTCTTTGACTTAGAGAGGGAGAGACACACGCACGGAGATGAGCTGGGCCGCGGAGGACTGGACACTGGGGCTTTCTGGGCATGTCGCTCACAAGGTGAAGGAGCTGCAGGTCCACCAGGAGCGGCTGTCCAGAGAGAACAAGCAGAAGCAGCTGCAGATAGATAACATCTATACTAGCCTCGAAAAACAAAACGCAAAGGTATGAGCAGCCACACATAAGCAAAATGTATATTTGATACTGCATTGTACAACTAGTACAAGTTAACAGTCTCCTGTATTAACGGGTTAATGTTCAAATAAATTGAAAGTAAAATTGAGGTTAATTTCATTATTAATCAGACGTTATCTCCACTTCTTCTCTGCTGCGCTTTCTGTCTAGAATGAGGAAGTGCGTGGAGAGCTCCAGTCGGTGCAGAGAGAACTCCAGGGGGTTCGAGATGAAGCCAAGGCAGCAGTGATCAGCAGGGAGCGTCTGAGCCAGGAGCTTCAGACCAAGCAGGCCCAAGTATGCTCTTTGGAGGGTCAGCTGGATTCTGCTCGCACTCTAAACAACAAACTGTCACAAGAAGTCAAAAGGTTAGCGTCAAGGTTCAGCTGATTCTTAAGTCAGCTGCCTTTCCCCATATTTCGTCCTCAGTTTTCCTTCATCCACCCCTCTTACCTCCCTCTCAGGCTGGAGGCAGAACTGGAGAAGCTGCAGAACAGCAGCAGGTCAGCGGATACAACCCCGTTTTCGACACCGTGCTGGAGCACAACCTCTCTCTGGGAACACAATGGTACAGTCCTGTAACCTAAACCCTGCTTTTCCGCGTGCCAACTTCCTTTCTGCATCTTATCATCAATGCTGAGTGTAGTTTGGAAAGTTACACAGCAAAAAAAAAAAAATGCAGGTCCTTGAATAAACAAAGGTTACACAAACCCCCTCAGCTCCTGCCCCCCTCCCTCCCTGCCTCTCTCTCTCGCTCTCTCTCTCTCAACTTCTTCTGTCTCTGGGGGTTTATAGATCAGTGTTTCTCTCTCACTGTCAGCAAACCAGTTGGGTTCTTCCCAACTCTCGTTTCTGTTCGTCTTTGCCGGTCAGCTCTCAAACCCAGTCCACATGCTGTGTTTTCGCCCCAAAGGAAACAGAAAGGAGGAAAGGTCAGGGTACAGAGATGAAGGACACAGCCGAGCACATGGCAGCCGAGTAAGTACCTTTATGTTTATATGCTGTGTCTTTCACGTGCTGACATCTCAGCCATAGTTTTATTTTAATTATTCATGTATTTATTTGGTTTAAAAAAGCTGAAAGTTTTCAACTTTCAGCTTTATAAATGCTGTCTTCAACTCTTTCTTTCCTTACGGTAACAGCGGCTCCAGTTCTCTGATTGTGGCCCTCAACCACTCAAAAACACACCCCAACGTCATCCGTCTGACCAATCTGAATCCTTCTCCACTCCTCTGGCTGCGTTTCCGTGGGAACGGGATGACACTCGACCGGCAACCAGGAGACGGTCCCCTATCTCTCCCCAGACGCCTTGTGGTGATGTCATCCCTCAAGTGCAGGCGGAGCAGGGGGCTTGTGGGAAAGAAAAAGAGACAGATGGTGAGTGAGGAAGAGTCACTCAGGTGATGCTGCAACTGTCATTTTCAAAAACTTATCATTAAATAGATCCGCCCTTCTCATGCCAACAGTTGAACAGTGTTCCTTTTATTTTTAAAGATTTTCATTTGAGTGTTGGGACACTGATCCCAGCATTAATGAGCAACAGCGCTGTCCTTTTAGACAGTCGCGTTTGTCAACGTAGTTGTTGGAATATCTCAGACCTGTTTAAGCAGAGGGCAAAGGTGGGTTTAGAAATCGAAACCTTTGCGGGTCACGTTCACACGATTCTGAGACGGGGTTTTAAATCGCTTGCACATGTTGTGTAACTCCAGCAGCTGTTATGTAAGAGTTTGTGTTCAACTGGGTGATTCACTGTGTGAGGCTCTCGCTGCAGAGTGACCCTCACTGTAGTTAATAATTGTGACATAACACGCCTATTCCTCTCAGCTGTGTTTGCTCAGAGAAGGAAGACAGCAAGTCTGCAGGGACATGGGCCATTGTTGTGGATTTGAAGACTTTTTTTTGGTTCTTCATATAAATAAAACATTGCCACACCACACTCACAACACTGTCAATCGCAGATATTTGACATTCAACCTCTAAAAGAGCACAATGAAAGCAAATGGAAGAACACAAAGCAAAATATTGAACAGACTAAACAGATTGACTGCAGCCTGGAGCAGCGCATGCAACAGCTGTAGTTGTCACTAAGCCAGCCATTATGAATCGACTTCACTTGACCCATATTTCGCCCAACAACCTTCATGATCGTCGATCAGGTGTGAGAAATTAGGGTATTCCTACACATAACTTTGATGATGTTTACACGTTACTCAGTTCAACAGGTTTTTTGAGACTGTTTTGTATTAACTGCTGTGTCCGTGTTTGTGTCGTCCTTCCACCAGCTTCGGTCTCAGCGCTGCAGACCCGCATGGCCGCTCTTGAGGAGGAGCTGATCTCGAAGGCCACGTTGATCAAGTCCATCCAGAGTGAAATGGGGCTAAATAAGAAGGAGCTCGCTGCCAAGGAGATTAGCGTTCAACGAGCTCGAGATGAGCTCAGCTTGGCCCACACACGCATGGCCCAGGAAAACGAGCGGGTAAATGTGCAGGGTACCGTTAACGTAACTGAAGCAACCAAACACTGCTGGGTTTGTTTACTTTTAGAATCTGTTTCCGAAAAACATTAATTTCACATGAAAGCAATGGGAAAGATTTCTCTCTCACTGATGTCTCCGACATCCGGCAGAACAGATGTTGCTCTGATGGTTTGTGATCCCCAGAGCCCTATTTTCCTGACAGAAAGGGTGTTGGCCTTAAATAGAACAACATTTCTCCGGAAAAAAAACAACAAACACGTTGGATGTATTTAGATAGCGGTTATCTAACCTTTAGTGAAACCATCTGCAGGGCCTGAGATAGTCTAGCATTGGTGTGTGTTTGGTGCAGATTCTGAAAGCTCTCACTGGGTTAATGCTTTGTTGGTGTTGGGTTGTCAAGTGCAGGACTGTAATCAGCTTTAAACCTTGATAATCGTTGTGAAAACAAATGCCCTTGAACCAAAGTTAACTTTGTACGTCTGACAATTCACTCTAATGCACATAAAATGGACTTTGATTCCAGCGCATACCCAATCATGACAGTGTGTTTATGATGGTAAATAACCTCTTTGTTTTGACAATAGGAGGCACCAAATGAATGTTTTTTTTTTGAGTGCCTCATTCTTGCATTGACATTAGTTTGAGAGGATGCATTATGGTTGTGTAATAGGCATCGGGAGCTGAGCAAAGGCTGAAGCAGCTACAAGAGGAGCTGAAGTGTCAGAGGCAAAATGCAGAGAGCAGTCGCCTGCAGCACCAGCAGCGCACGAAGGACCTGGAGAAGCAGCATCAGAGGGTACGAGATCGGGGATTAACTATCGTCCTTAAATCATATTTTTACCTCAATGATTGAAAGACATGGGCTCAGATTTTGATTGTGCATGTTACCACCAGGATTTGACCGAGCTTCAGAAGGAGAGGCAGTGTCTAGAGAAACAGCACCAGCAGGAGGTGAACAAGATAAACCAAGAGCTGCAGCAGGCCAGGACACTTCACAACGCCCTGCAGGCTCAGGCCGACAAGGTAAACATCAACGTCATAAAAAAGACAAGGGGAAAACAAAGCTTCTGCAGCAGGGCCAGATACTGTAATGTTGTCTCAATGAACTCACCAGCATAGCGTTCACTAACCAACCTCAGGTACACATTATAAAGTGACCTGACACGTTACATGGCATTCTGGGTAATGCAGTTCACACATTCCTATCAACTCAAATACTGTTTGGTTTTCCCTCGGTTATGTTATGTGTTATTTCCTTCTCTCTGTGTCTGGTTCCTTTTTCCTCTCTTCTTCTTTCTCCCTAGGCTTTTTGCCGTTTGTACCAAGGTTCAGTGATATTTCATCACTTACTTTATGACCTCATTTGCTCCCTGTTTCACTGTCTTGCTCTCTGTGTTTTCCTCCCTCCCCCTCCTCTTTGCTTCTTCCTCCTCTCGGTTTCTCCCCAATGGAAAGGTTAAGCTATGAAGGTAATAACCGCACAGCTCTGTTTGACGGTGCAGAATGCTTTAAATACAGACGGGTGAAACAATCTCCAAATGTTTATGTGTGAAGTGCAAGGCATGAAGCATGTCAGCAGGAAGGGAAAAAAGAGGAGAGTAAAACTGCATGAATGCAAAAAAAGGGTGTGTGTTGTACAGCGCATTTTAACACAGTGCATACTAACAGACAGACTGTAAGAATTCATAACAAAGAGCATTTACTCAGCTAACAGTAAGCCTTTCTAAAACCCAGATCTTATCTTGTTATATCCGATAAGATTAAATGCACAAAGTAGAGGCACAGTTGTGCTGCTTTGCATCCGAACAATCCTTTTTCTAAGGTTTTGTATCAGTACCTTCATCCAGTCTTGAATAGATTTAGACAGAGGACATATGCAGAACTGATGCAAAATGAAAACTGGTGGGAAGCCAATCCTACTATTCACATAGTAGCAGATAAGACAAACCCTCTGTGTGATGACTCATTGCTCTCCTGCTTCCCTCACTAATCCTGATTGGTATATTTGCCTTTAATAGAAACCATTTTATCCTTCTTTGTGCTAACATTTGACTGTTGTGTTGTTAAAATAACTACTGTATACACAATTTCCTTCTTGGGGTGAATTTTGAAGCTTGTGGTTGTTTTCTCAGTTGTCTCTCCAGAAGCAGACACTGGAGAAAGAACTGGACACACTGAAGGAGAAGCTGAAATGGACAGAGGGACAGCTGAAGGAGAGCCAGAACAAAGAGGCACAGATACAAGCCAAATTGATGGTAACACACACACACACACACACACGATGAGCAGAATGAGCCTTGTGTTTATTATTCATTAGCCTTTCTAGCTGCACAGTACATTCTGTCATGTTGTAAGAAATGAAATAAATAATTTAATTCATTAAATGACCTATTTCCAATTATAGGCTGATATCTAAATACATTAAAATACATATTCATCATTTTTATTAGCTCTCCTACCGGCCATTTGAGCATGGAATTGTTTTCAAACGCCATTTCTTGCAAATGTGGAACCTTAGTATTTAAATAACTTTTCATAAAAGGGTATTTTTAAAAAGTCTAAAGCTTGGAGCAGCAGTAATGAGGAGGATGCGGCTCTCCACTGTAGTTTGTGGCAGCTGTAACCTGCATCATCTGGCTGGTTCGTGTGTCTTTGTTGCCCTTATGACAGTGTGTTTATACAGCTCTGTTTTTCTTTCTTATTCTTTCTGACCACTTTTAAAACATTCAGGACACAAATACCAAATCCTACAGTTGTCAACCTTTCCTCTGTAATTTTACTGACTTGGATTATAACCCATCAAAAAAAACATCTTATTATGTTAATCTTATTTTATGTTATCAAACTCAGACATTTTCTCACTCTGTCTAATAAATGTAAAGCTTAGATGACTTTACTCATTCGCACTTAATACCTAAATATCTCCAGTTGAAATTTAGATCTTGGTTCCAGCTTATTGGATTAAGTCCACCTCATTGCTATTTTTTCACCTTGCATTAGGCAGCGGTGCGTGAGGCCGAGGGTGTGGCCGTCAGTCTGGAGCAGAGCCGGAAGAAGGAACGGGCTCTGGAGGAGGAGGGGAGGAGACTGGCAGAGGAGCTGGCCGACGCCCTTCGTCTCGCCAAAGAACTGCAGGGTGAGGATCAATCTGAGTGAAGTGTTCCTCAGTCGTGCTCCAGTGCTGCAGTGATTACACCGATGCCTTGTGTTCATGGAGAGCGATCGCTGTACAGGAAATATAGATTCCACACATCTTATGTGGCAGGTTGAAAAGCTTCCGTATACTGCCCTCTTGTGGTTAACCGTAGGTCATACATTTTCTTAAATCTCCAGTTAAGTGTTACATAGATACTACAATTAAAAGTTAATCTTTCCTGCCAGGATGTTTCTTGATGTTGCAACGTTTCCTCTACTATAATTTAGCCTTTTGCAGTTATTGTGAAGTCATGTTCATTATGTTTTTTGTTTTTTTTCATGAATTCAGAACAAAAATCTGCACCCGCCCCTGTTGTCCAGCCTGTCCAGTTTTGTCCTGTTGGGCATAGTTTCTCCTCGCCTCCTCAGGCTCTTAATGCTCGACCATCGACTCAGATCAAGCCGGCTGTTGAGCCAAAAAGGGAGGGGAAGAGAAGGGTAGAGATTTCTTCATCTTATCCCTCCGACAGAGAGCCGGGAGAGGGTATTGACTCTGAACACATTGCTGCTCTCATTCCTCCAGAATGTGAGACTTTACAAAGGGAAACACACACTAAAAATAATGAGGAGAAGAAGAGTGAGAACAAGTTGACCCATAGCGACACGGTCTCTAGTTCTGATTATGGTTCATCCACCAGTACCTTAAGTGATCGGGATCAGGGCAGTTTGCTGCATTCTGAAGGAAAGGCACCTCCTCTCATATCTGAGCAGGTCGGTGTGTCTGAGGATGTCAAGAGGGAGAATGCTGCACTGCGTTCAGAGCTGCGGGACGCACGCGAAGAACTACAGAAACGACTGGACGACCTGGATGCTCAGCGACGGGCCGAGGCGGAGGCCAGGACCCGGGTCAAACAGCTCAGCCGCAAACTGGCCAACCAGTCCACGGAGAAGGAGGAGCAGGAAAAGGAATGGAGGGAAAAGGTGGAGAGGGAGAAGGCTGAGGCAGACAAGCTGAGGAAAACCATCACTGCTTTGGAGATGGAGGTAAAGAAGGGAAGAGAGGCAGACGGAGGCGAGGGACGGGGGGTACTGGAGGAGGAGAAATATAAAGCTCTTGAAGACCGGGAGAGTGAGATGATAGAGCTTAATTTCCAGCTAAAGAAACAGCTGTCAGAGGTGAAAGCCCAACTGGCTTTGGAACGGGAGGAGAAAAAGAGAGAGGAAGAGGAGAAGACCCACACGGCCAACACCGTGATTGAGGAGAAGAACAAGCTGAATGTGAAACTGGAAGAACTCAGGGCTGAGCTGGAGCAACTGAAGCACAGCAGAAATGATTCACAGGTAGAAGAGAAACTCACAGTTTCCAGCAGCCCGCTCCTCTACCTGACTCTCCACGATGACGAGCTCAACTCCAACAACCTCCCTTCGCCAGAGCAGCACCTCCTTTTTTGCCAGTCCGCCAACCAGCGCAACACACTGGTATCCCAGGCAACAGCGCCTCTCATCCAGGAACAACAAACACTGATAGACCCCGAGCTCTCGCCTCAGATGGCCCCTGACGTTCCAGACATCAAGCAGATCTCCCCAGTTAATTATCCCAATCACTCCACGCCCTCTGATCTGGAAAACGAGGTGGAGCGGCTTCAGAAGGAAAATGTAAAGGAGACGGAACGTGCTAACCAGTACCAGCTAAAACTGGAAGCCCTGCAGAGCCAGGTAAATAATGAAGGTCTGACAGAATGTCCCCCTTCAGCAAGGGTTACACATGCACTACCTGATGGAACAAAACCTCATAGCTTATTTACATTACAAAAAAAGAGCAAACTAATCACAAGTAAAGGAAGTATTTTTATTAATGAGCACAAGTGAGTCTTATTCAGTGGTAAACATCTGAATAATGTTGGATCTGTGCTGATGAGTCTGTCTCTGTTCTTCTGTCCTTCAACATTTTTGTGCTCAGGTGACCTATCAGACCCAACAGTTGACCACAGAGTTTGAGAAGCAGAGCCAGTACATCGTCTGTCTTCTAGCCGAGCTGCAGCAGAAGGACAGCACCCTGCTCAGCCTGCAAGAGGAGCTGCAGCAGCACAAGCGGGACTTGGAGCTATTTAAGGCCCAACGGCGGGGAGAGGAATGCACCTTGACATTTGAAGGGGATGGACGACAGAAACAGGCGGCACGAGAAGAAAGCTCCCCAGAGACCTTAGGGCTTCATCCCAGTGAGGAAAAGCGAGAGGCTGTGAGGTGTGACGGTGACGGGCCGACACCTCTCGGTGGCAGCGAAACATCCCGGTCTGGTGAGCAGCAGAGGTCAGAGCAGACTGAGAGGAGCCACGGCAGGGAGGAGGGGGAGTTTAGTCAGGACGGAGCAGCAGCAGAGCTGCCTGAACTCCAACAGGACCAGCAGCTGCTACAACAAGGAAGACCCCAGTGGAATAACTCAGAGGATGGCAGCCAAGGGATGCACACTGAAGAGAAACACCAGGACAGACCCCAGATCCAAAGCCCCGTATCTGCTGCTCTGCCCCGCTTGGCAGACCTGAGGTCACATGACGTCACCGCTAAGGCAGAAAAGCAGACTGAAAGGAGCTGCGATGAGGAGCAGGAAGGTTTACAAAGGGAGGATGAGGGAATTGAAGCAGAGTTTAAGGCAGCATGTGAGCCTGAGATTAACCGCCTCCAGGAACAGGTAATCTTTTTCCACTGGATGAGTGCTTTCCACTAGCTTGACCTGCTGCTATACTTTTGTAATTAAAATCTCATTTCAAGTACCAAACAAAGGTCCCATTAGAAACATCAGGTTTATTCTGTCCTGTAATTCCTCCTTTGTCCAGGTGGTGGAGCTCCACACGAAGCTACGGGCTCTCTCCGCTGTAGCTCGGCAGCAAGCGGAGGAACTGACGGTGTGGAGGCTGACCTCACAGCCACCTCCCGTGTTTGACCTCTCCAACACACACAACCCGTCTGAGAACCAGGATGGGGTCTCAGGGGTTGGCCAGTCCCAGTCAGACCAGTACCAGACCGACGGTGTTCTGGAGAGCCGCGGTAAGGTCACGGTTGCCAGAACTGATGAGTTGCTCCTCTCCTGCTCCTCCAACAGACTGCAGGGACGCATGCTGAACTCCAGGTGATCTTCATACACATTCATAAAAGGCCAGGAAACACATTAAAAGGTCTAACTTAACCTTGATAAATCTTTAAATTGTTTTTCTACTAGTGTTAGACAAAGCCACATCCCTGAAGCACAGAGTCTCCATCAGCTGGAAATGATCCCATCACTACAAACATACAGCCAGGAGGAAAATGATAAGGTGATCTCATGTGAAACTTAGATTGTCACATCTTTATCTGCTTTTTACAAATGTATTTAGAATGTTATCAATTAAAATACATTTTATTTTGTTCAAATATAGGATTACTTATTGGTGTTTTTCTTTATTCAGGATGCTGAAGGTGGAGATGTAGATCTGTCAAATGCCTGTCAGCACAACGAGGATTCAAACCCACAGGTGTCCCCCGAGAGAAGCTCTCACCAACATCTCTCCAAAGAGTCGGGAGCGGAGAGGACCAAATCAGCTGACCCGGACAGTCCCGAGGACCCACGAGACACTTCCGTACTGACCGGAGCCTCCTCGAATGGAGCCTCCGGGACGGGGAGGAGAAGTGTCAGCAGCCAGACGGAGGACGGTCTCTGTCCTCCCCCTGCTAGAGCAGCTTCTCAGCTCCAGAGTGTGTACACGCAGACTGAGGAGGAGGAGGAGGAGGAGGAGGAGGAGGAGGCCGAAGACGCGTCTGTGGAATCTCCTCCGTTGTCTCCTCCCGCGTGGGGCCCGGAATCTGGAACCCAGGTGTTGTTTTCGGGTTCGTTCCCCATCCCGGCTGACCCCGCCCGCCTGGCCGAGCGCATCCGCCGGAACAGGACGCAGCTGTCCGCCGCCTTTGACGACACCGAGTACGAGCCGTACGGACTCCCAGAGGTCGTGATGAAAGGTACCGTTGTCCTGCTGCCCCCCCCCCCCAGCGGAGGAGTGAGGGGAGGTCCAGACTGTCTTCTGTCCTCAGGGTTTGCAGACATCCCCAGCGGCCCCTCCTGTCCCTACATCGTGAGGCGAGGCTTATTGGGGACGAGCGTCGTCCCCGTGGAGCAGAAGCCCGCGGCTCAGGAGGAGACAGACTAGCTGCAGGTAAACACAACCTGAAGGGTCGGTCTCTGGTGAAACATCACCGCAGCTTTATTAAAGTCAGCTGTTTGTTTGCAGATGTTTAAGAACCCAGAAGGGACCGGTGTCCTTACAGGACCTGTGCTGGCTGAAGCCCCTCCCCCTACGTGGATCTAAAGCCTTCCTCATCCTCTAATTGCAGCAAGGAGAACCCACTGACCTCACTCCCCCACCACCTACGCATTTAGGGGAGGGAGGTGGTGATTTAGTGATATGTGTTGATCTGTAAGTTAACTACCACTCTTGTGAAGGGATTCTTGAGCTTTAAGCAACTGTAAATTAACTTAAAGGGCTAGTCTGCCACCAAGCCTTTGATGCCTTTGATGCGCTTCTAAACAAGTGCTTACTAAGACAAGCCTGACTTGTTTTCCCAAAAGTTGAAGCCGGCAGAGGCCTGTTGTGACGATCTAATTTATGTGTCTGTTTGTTTTTTTACTCCCGAGGTGACTTATTTATGGACACTTGAATGTGTTTGGGGTAATGGGGGGGGCGTGTGTTTACAGAAATCACGTCAAAGCGCGGCGAGCATGTGAGATGTAGATTTGAACACACGTGTTCTCGTTTTGATCGCGCGCGCGTGTGTGTGTGTGTGTGTGTGTGTGTGTGTGTGTGTGTGTGTGTGTGTGTGTGTGTGTGTGTGTGTGTGTGTGTGTGTGTGTGTGTGTGTGTGTGTGTGTGTGTGTGAGAGAGAGAGAGAGAGAGAGCAGCGTGAGCGTGCCTATGACTCAGTGTAACTTGCTTTCCGCTCCATGTATGGTGATCCCGGCTGCGCTCCTCTGTCCTGCTGCTGCCGCGCTGCCTCCGTCTTACACTAATCATCACTCAGCAGCTCCACCGTGCTTTGACTAAAAAGAAAAAAAGAGAAGAGATGCTCTCCTCACACGCTCCGCCGTGTCGGTTCAGCACGTGTGTCGCAGACGACGCGGATGCGGAGCTTATAGACCGACATAGAGATAATTTATTAAGGTTCACACTTCCAGGCTCGTTAAAGCAGGAGGGTGTCGGTCAGTCACCAGACCAGATGTTTACACCGTTTGGCCACCAGATGTTTGTTTTCTGACTTCCGCCTCCTCCAGTTTCAGGGTGATTAAGGGTGAAGCCGTCAGGTTTTAATTTGCGTAAATGAAGGAAGAGGCCACTCCTTTTTAAATTGCAGTTTCTTGTCTGGGAACTTATCCGTAGCTGCCGTTTCTTTTAGAGCTCAGAACCATCGTGCACGTGGGGACTCCCCAGAAACAGCCCTGCTGATGTCACGCTGTCATCTGTTGCCACGGCGACGGCTTTCATTTAGGCTTCGGCGACACTCAAAAGATTCCTGCGCTCGTCTGAAACGTTTCAAGTCGACAAACGAGCGAGTGGAAATGGAAGCAGACGCGGCTTTTTGTTGACCCTCGTCAAACCGTCGGATCTTCAGGTTGACGCTTTTGTGATGTTTACATTTGATTTCAGAGGAGGAAGGTGGACTCATTAAGTGACAGCCTTGGTTTGTTGACATTGTGGGCTGTTGCCCCCCTTCAGCTGCCTTCATATCTCTGGGATCTGTAGTTTTGTTTTTGTTTTTATAGCCCTGAGTGGGACTTATGGGACTGTGAGCTACAGTTTGTATTTATTGTCGCCGTGGTCACTTTAATGTGAATGTCTTCTGTTTTCACGTAGAATAAAAAGGTTTATTCTCAACTCAACTTGTTTTCCTGCTGTTTTTTTTTTTTTTTTGTTTTGTCTCGCTTTGTTAAAACTGCTGTATGCTCTAATAAGGGACGGTCTCGAGGTGATTAGTAGAATATCTGTGTAATCGCCTAGCTTTTTCCGCAGTCAGTGCGGTCCTCGGGGTCCTTCCCTTCCTGGCTTCAAACGCGCCGATGGTCGTTTTTGGATCAGCGGAAACTTCGAATGGTTCAATGACATGTTTCCTTTCCGAGATTAGTGCAGGTCTAAACTCAGACTTTGGAGAAGCAAGCGTCTCCTTTCATTTCCCAAAAACACAAGTTTGAGAACTGAGGATTTGGAGAGACGACCCCCCCCCGAGCAGCTGAGAGGAAACTCCAGGGGCCCCTGCTGCTCCTCTAGTGACGGCACTTCATCACACCGCTCCGGTCTTCCTCCTCCTCTTCCTCCTCCTCCTCCCTGCCAGAGTGATGTAGGGTCACGAGGACGGGGAAACACCTTCCAAGGAGAAATCACACACACGCGCGCGCGCGTTTTTCATAACACACGCTCCCCCCCACACGCACAACCACGGCTCCTCGCCGGGAGATGAAGAGCTGAGGGAAGAGCTCCTGCTGCACTCTGGACACCGCTTCCACAGGCTGAAGGTAGGACCGCTCCTTGTCTTTGTCAGCATCCCAAACTTCTCAGTGTGTTTTTAATGACCAACAATTACTACTAGTCAGACCTACCAACACTCCCCGTTGGTAGGTCCGGCTTCCACGTGTTGTCTTTTCTTACCTTTTCCTCCGGAACTTCTCGGGGTGATTCTCCCAAGGGGAAGTTCATTCCTTGGGATCTGTTTGTGGGAGTTTGGGAACCTTCTGTCCCCTCTTTGCTTTTCTAGTTTGATAATGAATTTTCTTCCACTGTGGCTCAAAATAGTCCTTTTATTTTTAAGGATAATTCCTTCCCAAGCTTTTTAATCAAAGCGAGCATTGGAACATGTGATCTCCTTCTGACGTCAGAGTCAGTCAACTTTTAAAAAAAAAACAAACAAACAAAAAAAACAGCATACTTTTGGGCATAATTATGTTTAATCGTTTATATGGATGCTGCAGTTTGGAACAGGACGTTCCCTCGTCCACTGCTGATCCATCCTTAAATTAGAAAACACAGATCCTGAGACTTCTGTGATTTAAGGGCCTAAAGATGCACCAGTCCGTCTGTCTCAGAACCCTTTCCTACAGACCTTTTTGGAATGTAACCCTGGCCTCACGCCTCCCTCCTCAGGATGGATCCCTCCACCTGCACCTCTGTTTAACTTGGGATTAGATTACCGCCCCTCAGCCGTGGCCCTGCTCCTTCTCTCCGCTGCCATTACCTCATGTCTTAGCAAAACACACAGAATAAAACACACACGCACCCGGCAGCGTGGGTTCGGGGCGATAGCGGGCCCGGCCTCCCGCCGCTGGGCCGACGTGGCCATAGAAAGCAAGGCTCCGTTGGAGACTCTGGGGAATCTCAGAATGTTGTCAAGGGCTGCAGCGCCCTGGGGCGGCTGACCCGGAGCAAGGACTCCCTAAATCCTAGTCCTGCTCGAACATGCGCGTGTGTGTGCGTGTGTGTGAAGGGTAAACACAGTTCAAAGACAACATTGGAAGCCAACTGAAGACAAGCAATAAATGTGTGTTGGATCTCTCTGGCTGGGCGCCTGGTGTGTATCAGTCCTTCCCATTTATGTCAACGTCTCCTTTCAGACGTTCCCTCGTTTGCTCCTTGGGATGTTTCTCTCTCGCTGATCTTTTTCCTTCCCAGGAAAAAGCGACCCGTAGACTCCTCGCCACTGACTCAGAGGAGGTTGGAAAGGGCGTCCGGGTCACCTGATTTGCTGGAGGAAGGGGAGGAGGGGCGGGGCCTTACCATGGGATGAGCTCCCGACCCCGCCGACCCAAGGTACCATCTCTGTTCAGGATCTGTTCGCCACACGTGCTTCCGCGCATTTGCGACCCGCGTAACATAGACGAGGCCTTTCAGCTTCGGCGCTCGGTCACGCCGCGCTTTAACAAAGTCCGCTTTATCCACGGCCGCGGCACGTCAGCGTTCCGCCTCTTCATCGGCTCCTCGCTGCCTCACCGGCTGAATCACCAGAAACCGTGTATTCAGACCAGAACCACAAAAATGTCCTTGAGGCCTTGAGGCCTTGAATCCTTGAGCCTTGAATCCTTGAGTAAGTGGGTCAACCCTCTGCCCGAACACTGAACCGGCCTCAGCGGTCGTCTCCGTGCCTCAGGGCTTCCCCCTATCTCGTCTGTTCACGCGTTTCCCGTCTGAAAGGGCTTCCTGTTTACGCTCAGCTGCGTCCCGACTGCGAGCCGGGACTCCGACCCGCGACGCCGCATCCTGGAGGAACGAGGTGGAAGATGCGCTGCAGCACCCTCCTGGCCCTGCTGACCGGGGTCATACTCTACCTGGTGATGGGAGCGCTTGTTTTCAGCACCCTGGAGTCCCCTGAAGAGCGCCAGGCCTACACGGACCTGCTCACCGCCAAGCAAACCTTCCTGGACAACAAGAGCTGCGTGACCGAGCTGGACTTCCACAGGCTCGTGAAGGTACCGCCCCGACCGGGAACCTTTACCCGCGCCGATCCTTTGATCCTTTGATCCTTTGATCTTCTCCGCCTCGCTGCAGGGAGTGGTGTCTGCGGTGGAGGCGGGCCTGGACGTGAACGGCCTTCCCGAGAACTTCACCAGCCACTGGGACCTGTCCTCGGCCGCCTTCTTCTGCGGCACCATCATCACCACCATAGGTAGGGCCCGCTTTGATCTCCCTCCGCTTTGATCTCCTGCTTTGAAAGACTCCCTTCATTGCGGATGCGACGATCTCAGCGGCGACGTAAACGCCACGGCCCTCACAGAGGCGGGCTCGTGATCTACAGCTGCTCGCACCCCTCAGGCGGTCTATCAAAGGAAGTCTCTATACCAGGGGTCTCCAATCTCTCCCACAAAGGGCCGTGAGGCTGCAGGTTCTGGTTCCACCAATCAAGCTCACCCAGTTTGACCAGTCAGCTGTTGAAGACTCAGATGAGTTGATTAAGTGAGTCCAGTCTGGTGCTGCTGGGTTGGACCAGAACCTGCAGCCTCACGGCCCTCTGGGGGGAGGTTGGAGACCCCTGCTCTATAGATCAAAGCAGCTTGACTGTTGATCTGTTGATCTTTGATACAAAAGGAGGTGGGTGAGCTAAGAGGCTTCTGAACTGCCCTCCTCCAGGCTTCGGGAACCTGTCCCCGCGGACCTGGTACGGGCAGCTCTTCTGCGTGTGCTACGCCCTCGTGGGCATCCCCATGTTCGGCATCCTGCTGGCCGGCGTGGGCGACCACATGGGCACCGTGCTGAGGCGAGCCGTGGCCAAGATCGAAACCCTCTTCCTGGTGAGAGCGGTCCGCCTGGACCGGGGACCCGACCGAGGACCCTTTTAACCACCCGCCAACGTCTCCCCCCGCCCCCTTCCAGAAACGTAAGGTCCGGCCCACGACGGTGCGCTTGATCTCGGCCGTCCTGTCCATCCTCATCGGTTGCCTCATCTTCCTCGCCGTGCCCACGTTCGTCTTCCAGCGGGTGGAGAACTGGTCGTTTCTGGAGGCGTTCTACTTCGTGGTCATCACCCTCACCACCGTCGGCTTCGGGGACTTCGTACCAGGTAGGGGCCCGTGACCCCGAGGCCCGTGTTGGGGGCGGGGCCACAGAGAGACACATTTTAACGGCAATTACGAGACTCGAACTGCGGGATTCGTCGTGTTTTCGATGACGATGTGTCGTAAAGAGGACCCCCCCCCCCCATCTGTAACGCCATCTTCCCCCCGTTGGGTCGGCTCCGCCTCCAGGTGGCGGTCGGAACGGCGTGTTTTTCAAGCCTCTGGTGCTGGTGTGGATCGTCTTCGGGCTCGCCTACTTCGCCTCCGTGCTCACCATGATCGGCAACTGGCTGCGGGTGCTGTCGAAGAAGACGCGGGCGGAGGTGAGGGTCCGACCGCAGGGGGCGGGATCAATGGGCGAAGGGGCGGAGCTGAGACCCCCCCGTGTGTTCTGTGTTCCCAGATGGAGGAGCTGCGGGCCCACGCCACGGACTGGACCCAGAACATCCAGAACATGTCCATGGACTTCCGCATCCCCAACCCCCTCGAGTTCAACGACCCCTTCCTCCTGCAGCGCCGCCGCTGGAAGCGCAGCGAGCGCCGCCGCATCCGGCGGGGGGCGCAGGTCACCCTGGGGCAGTGGGCCCACGGGGGGTCCACGAACGGGCACCTCCCGAACCACTGGACCGGCCTGTCCGGCTCTGCCAGCCAGCTGGACGTCCGCCCGTCCCTGGACCGAGGGAAGGCGAGGCCGCGGCTCAGTGCCGGGACGCCCGCCGCGGCGCCCGGGGCGAAGGCCGACCCCTCCCTGGGCCTGAAGGCGGAGGGCCGGCTGTTCCCGCGCCTGCTGGCCCGCTCCCTCTCCCTGCCCATGCCCCGCCCCAAACTGGACCCCTCCTTCCACGGGGGGTCCTTCTCCGGGTCGGAGCGCTCTTCCGAGTCGGGGTCGGACGCCTCCTCGGCCTCCTCCTCCTTCGGCTTCCAGCCCTGCCAGACGCTGCGCGACCTGGAGGAGGGGCTTCATGGCCCCCCCCCGGGCCCCCACCGCTCCTCCCTCACCCCCTTCTTCGACCCCTCCTGCCGGCCCATCCTCCTCCCCTCCGTCCCCCTCAACAGCGCCTCGGCCAGCTGCCAGCTGCTGGACTTCTTCGGGGAGAACCTGGCGTACATCGACGAGTCCTCGGACGCCCTGAGCGACCGCCACCGCCCGGCGGCAGGCGAGGACCGGAGGCGGAGGCCGCGCAAGCCCAGGAGGAGGAGCATGAGGAGGGAGGCGCCACACAGGCGCAGCCCCCCGTGGGCCGAGATGCAGCCGCCGTCCAACCCCCCGACGCCGCCGCCCCCCCCTCCGGACTCCTCGTTTTCGGACCAGAACCCGACGGAAGCGGAGGAAAGCAGATCGAACTGACTGAGGCCACGTTGCTTAAACGGAGGTGGGGAAACACAGGGAGCAAAGGGACCCCCCCTTCCCCCTCCGGCGGACTCTGAGGGGAAACCCCACGGGGGGGACTTTCACAATAAGAGCACAACAGCATCAAAGCCGTTGAGCCTTGGACAAGAGGTTCCTTTGATCTGCTCAGGGGGGCGGGGTTTATTGCAGGCTAAGAAGGGTAAAGCCGACCCACTGTGCTCCTTTAAACTGGGACCTGATTTGACCTCGGTGCACTCCAGACGAGTCCAGCTTCCGTTGCCGGACTCGGGGACCTCGGTGTTTCCTGCGTGTGGGACCTCAGCTGATATAAACCACTTTGTTGTTTTTGCGTCTGCTCACCTGATTTAACGTGAGGAGCTGAGGCCTTTGGAGGATCAGGTAAGGTGTGTCGCTGGTAAAATGCCTTCAAAGAAGCGGAGTAATCGTCACTGCGAAAGCGGAGCACAAAGGAGACGCAGCGGAGGAGGCCGGGGAGCATCGGAGGGAGACCTCGCTCATGAATGCACAAACGAAGCCCGACTCACCTTTAGACTGAGCCCCCGGGAGATGTTCCACTTTCTGAAGCCTTTTAGACACACAGGCCGGAGCGTGCGTGTCATGTGTTGTGCGGGGGCCGGAGAGAGAGATGGCATCCTGCCGTGAACCCGGAAATCGATTTTTTAAGCCCGCAGACTTTGACAACCGCTCGCTTGATCCACTCAGTCCGTCTTTTATCAGCACCCAGGACGCCTCATCTTACCTCACTGAAACCGTTTTTTTTTTAAACTGTACGTTTTTGATAAGACACAGGCTCCTGTCTGCTCTTGACTTTGATCTGATTCGGTCGTGGGGTCGCCGCTCTGCCTCACCTGCAGCTGGAGCTTACCTCCCTTGTCTACACCCAACTGGAGCTTTAACTACACGTTTTCTCTCCACGACGGCGCCCCAGGCCGACATTTTTTAAATCAGATTCCCGAGGAGACAAGAAGAAGACTTTACCACCGATGAACCACCGCTGAATCTTCTCTTCTGTTGTTGGGAGAATTTTTTTTTGACCATGTATGATTCTTAGACGAGCTCAGATGTGTGTAATTCACCATATTGGCCGACAGGAGGCGCTGTCGCCAGCGCAGGCTGGGCTGCAGGGCTGGTTTGTTGTGCATCTTTATTTGGACATTAAGTCAGTCAAAGCTCTATTAAAAAAACCACCTGACAGGCGAGGACACGTCTGCATAACTGTGACAAAGACAGACAATTTCATATATTGTCTGAACGCTTATTTGCCGTATAATTGTTGCTGCAGGGCGCGTGGTGTCGGGTGAAGTGGAACTGGGCCGGCGCCATGACCTCGATCCTGAACCCAGGAGGTCCTGAATAAACCCGGTGTTGCCGGCGGTTGCGGGATAAATGGTGAGCATTCAGAATCAGCTGGGGGGGGGCGGTGTGGCCCTCTGCCCTCCAGAAAATAAGCAACCGACTGACTCTACGCTTCAACTCAGGCTGCCTCATATTTTGTCATCTGTTGACAGACTGCTGGAGAGAAACGTGATGTTGACAGGAGAGCGGACCACGAGCCCCCTGGCAGCACCGCCACCCTGACCACTAACACAGTTCCTCTGTATCTATTATTAATATCCAATAAAAAACACCAGAGCTTTTGAAGTGGGGCTGGCTTTATTGGTTTTAGGCCGTAAACGTGCGAGTGAGGGGGCGGGTCAGCGTCCAGCCAGGCTGAGTTCTGGACATCTGAAGCCTGAGATCTGAACCTGCTGCCTTCTGCTGCTAAGTCACGTCACAGAAATGTCGCCCCCCCGCGTTCAAAACACCCAACCCGGGCCTCTGCGGGTTGGGCTCCGGCTCCACTTTTGTCCCAAGCAGGGGCCTCAAAAACAACAAAAACAAGAACCCAAAAACCCAGCCTGGGACCAGCTTGGCTGCTGGGAGGAACAGGCTTCTGAAGAGCACAGATCCGTATCTCCGACTGTTTTCCACAATCCTGCATGACCTTCAGTGTCTCCCATCACTCGTCAGAGTTGAGTGCTGACGTCGAGGCGCTGCTGCTTTTGGCCTCAAAAGGCTTTTTTTTAACCCCCATTTACCTCCAGGTGCACTCTCTATACCCACTGAGGTGTGTGTGTGTGTGTGTGTGGGTGTGTGTGTGTGTGTGAGCAGGGGTCCGGCCTCTCCGTGGACAGTGGGACCCGGTGTGGGACGGAGCAGAGCTCCACTGTGGGATAAGTACAGGTTGAATATAGCAAGGGGGTAGTTAAATGTAAAAGACTAACAGATGCTGGGGCCAGTTTACTGAAGGGGAGGGAACCTCGCCACAGCTCGGCCTCGCACGCCGGCCGGCCCGCGCTCCCGCTGAAATAAACGACAGGGCCGCAGCGGCCGAAGGACGATCCCGCCGGCCACAAGGTCAGGTAAACCTGTTGATTACTGAGTGGGTTCGGGAGCGCGGTTGCCAGGATACGGAGGAGGAGGAGGATGCTGAGGTCCAGGTAAATGGCACCAAAAACGACCCCTAAAGAGGTCTGGGCTGCACTTTGACCCGAGCGCTCTCTCAACAACGGAGGGGCGGGGCTTGGGTGTGCAGGGGGCGTGGTTTGTCCACAGGGGGCGGGGCTTGCTCACGTCGCCGCGGCGTCTCTGATTTAGACGTTTCACAGCCCTGAAGCGACGCGGCCGCCCCGGCTGAGCGGAGACAGGGAGCGTTCACGGGGTTTAGTGAGGAACGGGACTTTATTGAAAGAAAACACTTCCTGTCAGGATCGCAATGACATTCACAATAAAAGCCAGGGAATATTTTTTTAATCTCATCACATATGACATCACCAGCCATGGTCACACTCTCTCTCTCACACACACACACACACACACACACACACACACAGTTATATTGTAGACTGTGTGCCCACACGCTCTCTCACACTCACACACACAAACCGCTGGTTCACCACAGGGCCTATATTTAAAGCGAGCCCTGGGGATATAGTTTTTCTGCTTTTAGAAATTCTGTCAAAACGGGTCGATGTGGAGACGTGTGTGTGTGTGTGCGTGCGTGAGCGCGTGCCGGAGCAGGCAGGTAATGGTGAGAGCGTGATTGCCGAACGCTTGAGTCGGACCCAAATAGTTACAAATTTGCTAAGGCTGCAAAACACCACCTTCCAAACTGGCAGCCGCTCCAAATACAGCCCTGTGATCCCACGTCTCATTTTCAAAGCCTCTCTTTTCTCTCCCTCTCTCCTCCCACCACAAATCCCAGAACCTCGAGCAACGGAGGGGGAGAGAGGGAGAGAGAGGTGGTGGTGGTGGTGGTGGGGGGGGAGAGGAGCATTTAAATCTAGCGTTCCGTGAGTGGTTGGGTCGGTGTCTGGAAATCTTTCACATCCTGTTTACGCCAGACAGATTTCTGCCTGGGACCGCAGAGGGCTGGCAGGGCCCCGCGCCTGGACACAGATCCTCTCTCTCCTCCTCTCCCGACTCGCCTCCATCGCCTTAAAGATCTGAACTGTTCCACACCGCCTCCTTCCAATCATCGCCGTCGAACCCAAAGCAAACAGGCGCACGTCGCGCTCACGCCACCCTTCCCGCAGATTTACGGAGGGTTTGGGGGGGGGGGGCTACAGCCCTGATAAAAAGAATTCTTTTACGCGGCTTCACAACACCCCCTTTAATATCCACACACACACACACACACGCGCGCGTGAGACACAGCTGTGTTGTCGTATTTACAGTCCTGAATCAAACTGAAAGTCCCAGAAAAGGAGAAAAAAAAAGTTTTCATGCCAAAAATCCTGATAATTGAGTCAGGAAAATCTATTTCAAAAGATTAATGAAACAAAAGATCTGCCTGTCCTCTCGTCCGCGGGTCCGCCTGTGGGTTCGGCTCCAGTCTCGCACCCCCGCCCCCGCCCCCCTCAGCGGCACTTGCACGACTTGACCACCATGTTGGAGAGTTGCTCGACGCGCGGCGTGCGGCCGATGAAGTACATGATGGTGAGGGGCTCCAGGTCCTGGGGGACGCAGCAGGGGGCGGCCGAGGCCTCAGGGTTCATCTTGTTGTACAGGGGCAGGATCTGAGGCAGGGAAGACACGTCAGGAACCAGGAGGGAACCCCCAGCCCACTGGACCCTGATCTATCCCACGGTCTCAGGTGGACCCTGAAAGCACCACCCACCCCCCCAATGTGGCTAAAACTGGAGCATGACCTGAATTAATTCAGAACACACTCACAAATCCTCCATGTCACAAGTATTAGTGTGAACTCCCAACAAATGGACGTTTGACATCCAAACTAACACTTCTTCAGGGTGTCAGCTACACAACAGGTTTTGCGGCGCGAGGCCAGAAGTTTTTTTTTACCGGTCTTGAGCGAGGTGACAGCCCATTTATGACGCCGGGGTTAACCAATTTTAGCAAACGATGGTGTTTCGCGGCCACAGAAATTGCACTTGAAGCTCATTAAGGGCGAGCATCGCCCACATTTTAAAGTTTCTGCACATTGAAGTCAGGATGGAAGTTGATTTTGCCCAAACCAGCGTTTTACAAGCAGAAGAAGAGAGGAGTTTTCTTTTCTCTGACATTCCAGGAGTTGCTGTTGTTTGAACGGGAGCAACTCGATTCCAGATGGTTTCTATTTATAAAATTTGGCTGCATCACACAAAAGCCAGTCACTGTTTCCATTCAGACGGTTACGCAACGTGAAAGATGAATGAAGCTGATGAAGAGTGAAGATTGCAGCAAAGCATCATTTCTCAGAACCTGCGAGAACCCGTTGTGGTTAAAACGGATTCCTGACTACACGGAGAATGTGGTGAAACACCTCTGTTCAGAGGCCTCGGTGGCGCTTCGGTGGCGCAGGACGGGTCCGGAGCCGCCCAGAACCATCCTGGGATCCCGGCGTGGGACGGTTCTGGGCGGTTCCAGACCCGTCCTGACTCCCAGCCCGGAGAGACGAGGGAACTCACCATGTTGTAGTGGTTGTTGGCGCTCCAGAGGTACGGACAGTTGCCAGCGCAGAAGTTGGCTTTATAACCTTTGGGCTCGTGGATCCATTTCCAGTTGAGGTCACGTCTGAAGTCGATGTAGAGCGAGCGCAGGCAGCAGCCCTGGTCCGAGCTGCTGGGAGACAACACAGCGCACGTAAATATCTGCAGGCCTCGTCACCGCGGGCGGGTCAGGCGGGAGACAACAGGTCACGGCCGAGTCCGCGGCGGCGGCGGCGGAGCGAGCGCCGCGTCCGCCGCTGCAGCCCGAGCTAAACACTGCATGGCTGTTGGCCTGCAGTCTAAACACAGGGTCAACACAGCCCGTTTTTCCAGGCTGAAAAGTGAGCTTTGGGGCAAGAGAGGGAAGAAACGAGGAGGAAGGGAAGAGAAGAAAAGAAAAATAAATCAAAGTCACCGCATCGAAACTTCAGAATTTTAAAAATACGAATGCTGGAAAGGAGTCCCGCACACACCCAGAGTCATCCTACCGGGAGCAGGTTGAAGAGTCCGTGACGGCGGCCCTCTTCTTGCGGCTCTTTGTGGTCGGGTTGTCCACTCTGTCGCTGGGCAGCAGGGTCAGGATGAGGTGCGGCGTCTTGGTGCTGAAGTCCGCCTGACCCTTGACCTTCCCCGCCTTCCGGATCTGCCGGATCTTCTCGTCATCCACACCTACGGAGGGGAGGGGGGGGGAGGGGGGCAGAGCAGCGGTTCCCACGGTCAGCTGGCGGTCGACATTCGCTCTAATTGTCGCCCGGCGTTTCTCTGATCTTTCTTTTGCTACGAACGGCCGAAGTCTGCGGCCGTGTTCAGCGCGTGGGAAACCCGATCGTCCCGGCGAGCTTTCACAGACGCGGCGCGTCAGCGTCTGTCCAACACGAGGGGAGGAGGACTTTGACTCTGTGTCCGCTGTTGCCGAGCAGCTTCGTTAACCGAAGTCAGACGGTTCGTACAGGCGCCTAAACAGCCTCAGTAGATCAACACATTTTGGTCCGTCCTCTTCTGTAACGAGGGGACGGACCAGTGGCCCTGGGGGTCTCCGTCCTGAACAAAGGAGTGCGTCAGCGGGAATTAGAGCGATTATTTTCGATAAAAACGACGCTTAAATCACTTCGGCGGCGCCGTACAAGAGGGGTCTGCGACCTTCAGTGGGACTCTGCTGTTAAATCTTCCACAAGTGTCCTGAAAGGAGACATTTACAACCGGGCCCTGTCTTGTTGCCGTGGCTACCGGGAGAAATCCGGGATTACTTCATTTTGGCCCGCTGAACCTTTGACCCTCCGGGTGGAAGCGAGAGGAGCGAACCTGCGAACAGCGCCTCCAGCTCCTCGCTCTTGTTGGGGACGATGTTGTTGGTGGACGGGACGAAGGTGCAGCAGGGACAGTGGACGCCCAGCTTCAGGCCCAGGTTGTTCTCTGCTCGACAGGGAGGAGACGCCGTGACCAGCTGATGGAGGCGGGGCTGAGCGGACAGCCAGCGAGCTCTCACCTGGGTCCGACACCCAGTCCTTGATGGTTTCTGTGACCTCCACGGAGATCCAGCCCCCCCTTGGACTTCAGCTGGACGGTGCGGGAGTCGATGTAGCGCTGGGTGGAGGTGCTGTCCTCGTCGGGCCTCAGCACCTGAGGGTCAGAGGCGAAGAGCAGCGTGAGGGGGGGGGGGGGCGGGCCAGGGGGCGGAGCCAGTGCCATGATTCCCAGGTAGGGTTACCTGGTAGACCTCCACCCTCTGCTCCGAGGCCCGCGCCTGCGGGTTCGGGGCCCTGAAGATCCTGAACTCGCCCTTGACCAGCGTGCTGTTGGTCAGGTCCACCCCGCTGACGTCGAAGTGGACCATTCTGTAGTGGGGGCTGGGGGCCGCCGGCTGCACCACATCTGGACGGGAAAAGAGCCCAGAGCGTGAATTCCGGGTCCAACGACACCTCGCGGCGTCTCGGACAATGTGGCGTTTAAGTGCCCAGCGAAAACAGCGTTGTGATGCATTGTCTCGGACATAATTACCGCTGATGAGCGTCTTGGAAGGAAATAACAGGTTTGGACGTAGTAAGTAAATGTGTCTGGTCTTAATATACGGGTAATTGTTGTGTTGGGGCTGTATGAAACATTACCTCCAGGCTACAGTTATGTAATCAGGAACCGCGTATTATCCAGCAGCAATAATCCCAAAAACTCCCGAAGAAGATGACGAACTTTTGTTCCTCGGTTGCCTGGAAGCGACCGCAGCTGACATGAGAGCACCAGAGAACTGACAGGCTCCTTCGGCTCTTGGATGTTCAGGAAAAAAAAAAAAAGAAAAGAAAAGAAAGAAGCCTCCTCATTTTACCAGAGCTGTGTTTTCAGGGGGTGTCTGTTGGCAACAGCAGCTCCCAGCGGAGCCCAATGGATTAAACAGACTCTCTTTCATCCAAATACAATAATTAAGTCAAATTCTTAAGTACTGGTGTTTTAGTTTCCACTTGTTGAAACTTTACACTCTGAATCCATGTCAAAGAGGACAGTTGCGCTCTTTATTTGAATGCTCTTCAGCGCCAATGATACAGAGTGAAGGGGGCTCTCTGTGGCCAACACTAACTCTCCTCTGGGGGGGCTGATGTCACCTGTGACTCCAGCGGTCAGGCACTTTCACCTTGAAGCTTTAGGGGATTTCACGGAGACCCTTCACGACTGGCGAGCAAAGTAACACAGTCAAGGGCAATAAGTTCAGCAGGCGCATTCAAAAAACACACAAAATCACGATAGGCTCATAAATGTGACCCCCCCAAACCCCCCCCAAAACGTCAGATGACCCCGAGTTGTGCTATTTATGTCTAATTTGCACCCAAAGACCCCCCCCCTCGACTGGACGGGGTGGTCAGCAGGGCTGGGGCCCAGACTCACTTGTGTCGGTGGGGGGGGGCAGCATGTCGATCCTCTGCACCTCTTTGGCGTAGTAGTCCTCCTCGCTGCTCTCGCGCTCGCACGCGGACTCCGCCAGGCGCGCGCGCTCCTTGAGCAGCTCCCTGGTGCTGTTGTAGAGCAGCAGGACCTCCGGGGGCACCGCGCCGGGGGGGGGCTCGGCGCCCTCCTCCGGCGGGCTGCGGATGCGGAGCTTGCTGAGGATCTGGCCGCGCACCGCCTCGATGCGCCGGGACTTCTGCTTCTCCAGGTTGATGGACTGGCACGTGTTGAAGCCCCCCACCAGCAGGACGCCGGAGGAGCGCAGCAGCAGCAGCAGCAGCGCCAGGCGGGGGAGCCACATGGTCCCGCAGGGGGGGGAGGGGGGAGCCGCTCGCCTCGGCTCGGCTCGGCTCGGCTCGGTCCGGTCCGGTCGGGGAGAGAGGTGGACGCGGGCGGAGGCGCGCGGGCGGATTGAACGCGTGCGTGAAGCGAGCGTGAACTTGAAATCCTTAATTTAAACCGCCCTTTCTGAAGGCGCCAGCACGGGGAGCAGCCCGTTTCATTCAAACATCTTCTCCGGGGGCTGGAAGCCGCAACTAGGAGCCCGACGACATTCTTTACCTACACCACGCAAATGACCGCCGGCCACATCAAGGCGCGTCGTCATTAACTCCTCCGGATGTTTGAGTTATTACGTTAAACCTTTAGTGGAAAAGGCAGTTCTAGAAATGCATACACACCGAATGATATCACACTTCCAAAGTGAACTGTAGAGTCTGGAAATTTGGCTTCCTCGTTCATTCCAATCTGATGCGCTCAAAGGCTCCGCTGTTGTCTGCGCCGTTACGCGCGCCGCTTCCCGCCCGTCGAAAGGTAGATTAGTCTAACCGTGACGTTGGACTTCAGTCCGGAGCCCTTTTCCGTCGTCCATCCTCGGGGAATTCAGCGAAGGAGTCACCGCGGGGGCTCAGCCCATGTTCAACCCCCCCGGGCTTGGACCTGAAACGCTCACTTCATCTGGGGAGTTGATCCTGACCCATCTGACCCGCTTCCTCCAACTCTTAAAAAGGACTAATCGGATCCTCCCATGTCCCCTATAGAGGCAGAGAGTCTGCGCCTGATCATCAAAAATGTTGACCTATGTTGGGGGAAAGCATAGTGGGCCCGTTGATGCCCCCTCACGCAGCAAAACACGGAAAAAGCCAGACGGCACAAAAATACATGACGCACAAAAACCTATGAAAGAACTCCTTGTGCCGCAAATTATAAAAAAAAATACAAAAACAATCTGAGGACGTCTTATCGTGAATTCGAGGTGCTCAGCTTAGAGGAGCCGAGATGTGTCAGGGAGCGTGATGAGCTCCATTATTGCGCAGATCATCTGGGAGATCCAGACAGAGAGAGGTGCAGGAGGGAGGGGCCGGCCGGGAGAGGTGGTGGCGGCGGCGGCGGCGGCGGTGGGGCGAGCCGCCACCGGAGGGAAGGGAGTGTGTGATTATGGAGGCCGGAGCCTCCCTCCCGCGCAGGCACGCACACACACCAACGCATCGTGCAATTTCTCCTCTCCGCAAAAATGCTTGCGCCATCCCCGCTGCGCAGGTAAACATCCCGGAGGACGCGGCCGCATTTAAAGGGGTACCTCACCCCTGGGGGGGGGGTACCTGAGGGCGTCTGAGGCTCAGACACACAGGAAACCGGCTTAAAGGAAGCTGAAGGTGAGGTCACCTGTGCGTCGAGACGCACCCAGGGGGGCCCCGAAAGCAACAAAAGAGCGTCTGGTCGAGCTTTTAATTTGAAACGCGCATCAGCTCTCAGCTCCCTTTTGAAGCCGCGTCGCACCTGCAGCTTTAGCGTTTTCGTAACATCATTAAACCATTCCAGGGCCTGATTACCGAGCCCGGCTCCCAGTCCCAGGACTTTCTTTGCTCTCTGTTAATTACAGCTCGGGACCGGAGAGGACTGTTAATCTGTCAGGGCTGGCTTTTACTGCTGCGCTGCTGCCATCCCATTATACTGTTATTATAGTTGCTGTTGGAGGCCTGTAATTGCTCTAAGTAGAAGGAAAGGTAGGAGAGACTCAGGCTGCCTGCAGGGCTCTGGTCAGCCCCCCCCCACCTCTGCTGCCCACAGCAGTCCTGGCAGCTTTTCTAAAAACGATAACAGCTCCGACCGACCCGGTTAGGGGAAAACTTTTATTATTCGCAATCATTTCCAGCCGGTTTTACAGCATCTGCCCCAGGTACGGTTACACGGGGAGCAAAAATAAAAGAGACTTCCTCAAAAACAATTTAAAGTCTGCCCGTGCTCCTTTTTTCTTCTGCCTCTTCTCCTCAAAGCCAAATATAGCCGGGCCACTGCCACGTCATCTGGCCCTCGCCACTTTCCTGAAGCGCTCAGAGGAGGCGAGAGGAGGTCCGCGGCGCCGCCCCTCGCGCTCCGCTCTTGCTCCGGCGGGCCTCAAGTGTCAAAGAAAATTAAATTAAAAAAAAAAAAAAAAAAATCCACACTTTCCACCGAAAAGGAGCCTCGAGTCTCTTCAGCGACGACGACAATTAGGAAAGTTTTATTGAAAAAAGGAATAAGGGAGACAAAGAGTTACAAAAATAAACCCGATAAAACCACATCTGTTATTCTTCAAACCTTTTTCCCTCTCCCTGTCAGGGCTGCCCACAGGACGCCAGCGGGCCCGGCCTTCCGGGCCTGGCTCCGGAGTCGTCGGGCCTCTCCGCTCTTCGTCGGCGGGGGGCGACTGGACCCCGCCCCGCCCCCCCCAGGGGCGCCGCTACGCCTCGTCCTCGTTCAGCAGCATGTTGGGGATTCCTCTGGAGATGGGGAACTCTCGGCCCGACTCCGGACACTTCAGGCAGCCCTCCATCACCTCCACCTGCGGCGCACAGCGGAGCAGACGTCAACGCGCCGCCAACGACCCCCCCCCCCAGAGGTCACGCTGGCGTCAGCGACGGCCACTAGGGGGCGTCATTTTGTAGAAAAAAGACATTTAAATGTGATTTAAACTGGAATTCGGTTGCACGGCGGGGTCAGAACAGGGCATGAAGCTCAGGTGTAGACAACGGTGAACATCTGTCCGTGTGTGTGTGTGTGTGTGTGTGTGTGTGTGTGTGTCTACCTCCAGCAGAACTCTGTGCACCTTCTTCAGGAACGCTTCGTCCTTCTCATAATCCGCCACCAGCTGGTCCGGCAGGTCCTGTTTCTGACCCAACTGAGGAGGAGGAACGAACGCTGAAGTTACGGGAAGGAGGGAAACACCAGCGTCGGGAATCAGTCGACTACTTGAAGACAGATGTAAAGGTTTAAGTCATTAACCGAAGCCACACTCTTTTTTTCTTTCTTCCATCCTAAAGCCGACATCGACGTTACACCTCTTCCAGTAAACGTCCTCCATGACTTGGCTTTTGGATTCTTCGCTGGAGAACAATTAGCCCGAGCTACAATTTCCAGATGTGTAAATCCACCCGCCGACCGCATCCGTGAACAATTATGATTTATAGCGTTTGATCACACACACTAAAAGGTGAGGAAGAGACCGGGTCCATGGAAACGACCGAACTCTGACGTGCGGCTGTTGTCCGACGGAGTCGCGTCTCAGAGTCCACACGTTGACGGTGAGTCAGCGTGAGGTGGACCAGACGATGTGCGGTTCAAATCCCAGCTCTAAGGCTGGAGTGCCCTTGAGCAAGGACGGGAACCTCCCGCCCCCGGTGGGGCGTCTTTGGGGAGTGAGCGACGGCGCCCCCCCGAGGTTCTCCTCGTGGACGCGACCGCACGAATAGAAGCTGTGAGGCATCGGTTGGGCCACACGGACGACGTCATCACGACAGAGGTCAACCAGAGGGTGAAGGACGTCCAGAGGAAGACCTGGACCGGTCCAGACTCCAGACTGGTTCAGACTGGTTCAGAATGGTCCAGACTCCAGAATGGTTCAGACTGGTTCATACTGGTTCAGACTGCAGACTGGTGCAGACTGGTTCAGACTCCAGACTGGTTCAGACTGGTGCAGACTGGTTCAGACTGGTTCAGACTCCAGACTGGTTCAGAATGGCCCAGACTCCAGACTGGTCCAGACTGGTCCAGACTGGTCCAGACTGGTTCAGGCTGGTTCATACTTGTCCAAAGCTGTGAGACGTCGGTCGGCCACACAGACGACGTCATCACAACAGAGGTGAACCAGAGGGGTGAAGGAAGTCCAGAGGAAGACCTGGACCAATCCAGACTCCAGACTGGTTCAGAATGGTCCAGACTCCAGACTGGTCGGGACTGGTCTAGACTGGTTCAGGCTGGTTCATACTAGTCCATATTGGTCCGGACTGGTTCATACTGGTCCAGAGTGGTTCAGACTCCAGACTGGTTCAGACTCCAGACTGGTTCAGAATGGCCCAGACTCCAGACTCGTCTAGACTGGTTCAGACTGGTCCGGACTGGTCCAGACTGGTTCATACTAGTCCATATTGGTCTTACCTCCTCGGCAGCCTGGACCAGAGCGCTCCACTCCAGTTTGGGAATCATCCTGCTGACAAACTGGGGATTGAAGTCCACCTCGTTCACCTTCACCTCGGTGGCCTGCAGACAGATCATCATCATCACCACCATCATCACCACCCCCACCACCACCACCCCCATCATCATCATCATCATCACTACCACCATCACCTCATCATCCTCACCACACCCCCTCATCACCATCACCACCCCCCCCCCCCCCCCCACTATCAACCCCCCCCCCCCCCCCCCCCCCCCCCCCCCCCCCCCCCCCCCCCCCCCCCCCCCCCCCCCCCCCCCCCCCCCCACCCTCATCATCATCAACCCCCCCCCCCCCCCCCCCCCCCTCCTCCTCCTCCTCTTCCTCCTCCTCTCCTCAGCCCTGTCTGGACCGTCCAGATGTGTCCATCCAGCGGCGGCGGCGCTGCTCTCACCTTGATGAGGAGCGGGTATCCCTGGGTGACTCCTTTGACGTGGGACGTCAGCATGTTGTGTGTGAGCAGCTTCATCTTCAGACTCGTGTCTCCTTTTTGTCTTTTGACCCTCCAACAATCACGTTTAAGCCCTCGCACGCGGACCGGAAGTGCCTCCGCCAAAATAAGTCCCCCCCGGTAACTCTTCCACTGACATTGGTTCCGGGACTAAAGTTTGACATCCAGAGGCGCAAACGGTGACAAAACCTCAGAGACGACCGCGATAAAACTAAATCTGCTCCAAATACACCATTTGTCTGACAATACTAGACGTCAGCAGACGCGAAAACAGCGTTCGCGTTGATTCTTTACCGACAGACAAGATTGTGTATTTTTGTCTTCTGGTATTATATTTATATTAAATTTAACATTAAAATTAATTTTATTGACTCAAGTGGTTACTTACATTTCATTTTTATGATTAGTGATACAAATATCAGACAAAGTTCAACTTTTGTACTCAAAATGTTTTATTTTTTGCATTAATATTGTATACACGTTTTCTTTGTATTATACAGGTCATCCATACAGAGTAAACAGTAATTACACACATGAGCTCAAACAAGCGTCGACTTGCCATCCTCACATCTCTCACTCACAAGCGCACATAAAAAAAGAACAAAGACAAAAATGCAAAAGTTTTCCCCACAAGTCCCCAATTTTCGTTTCTCCGTGGTCATCCGCGTATCGCGTCTTCTCAACGCCCGGTCTGAGAGTGATTATGACAACGCTCGAGCCTCAACAAAACTTAACACTTAAAAGAAACCAAAATGGAGGAAGGCAACTAAAGAGGTGGACACAGCATATATGAAGCAAGTTTAGGTTAATTCAGCCCCTGGAACTCTGGAAGAAGAAGAAGCACAAATATACTGCTGGAGATAAAGACGTTTTAAAAACTGACCCCTGCCAGTCAAAGATGACGCCAGCCGTGAAATGGGAATAAAGATGATGCAGAACTGGGAAAGGCAACACAAGCTAGATAAAAAAGGGCACTCTGCAAACCTATGGCACAAAATATGAGCACTGACAGAAGCAGAGGGCGAGGCGAACCATCGGTATCCATTCATCACCATCAAATTCCTCTCCACGTCTCCACGGTGAGGACTACAGAAAGATCCAACATGGCCTCACAATGCATCAGGTTCAAGTGAAACCAAAAATAAGCTTTAAAAAAAACAAAAACAAACAAACAAACAAAAAAAACCCTTCAGGAGATGCTGTTTATTTTGGGATCCGTAAAGCAGAAGGTCGACTGAACTTGGCTTTATAGGGTTGACTCGCCTCCTCAAGCAGCTCCTCTACTGTTAAAACTTTTTGTCTTTTCTATGAACTTCATTAAAAGATGAAGACGATCCCTTCTTACATTTTAACACTGATTTAAGAGGCTAAAATCAGGAGAAGCCTTGAGAGTCGTTTTATAATCTCAGCCGTCTGTGCAAGACTAAAAAGGAAGCCGTGTGGAACCGGGAGCGACACGTCCTGCCCACCGCAGGGGTAACGTACGTGTTTCAGCGAGGGAAGGATATGTGAGGGAAAGGCTGCTCTCAAAGAACAGCCCAACCTGTTTTAGATCGCGTGAGATGGAGCCGCCTGAAACTCTGGGTCAAACTGCAATACTTGTTAGTTTTTCCTTAATTTGTCAGTTTGCTTACACAACTGTCATTAATCCACACAGACATGCAAATGAACATTCGTTCTTTAGCGGTTATTTTCCCAAATTATCATCTTCATCTGACTCTCTCTCTCTCTCTCTCAGACACACACACACACACGCGCGCACACACACACACACACACACACACACACATCATTCTTGGCCTTCCTCTATGCGCCACTTGAGGAAATCCTCTTTCCTGGCGTCTGGCTTGATCTGGTTTCTCATGCCGCCGAGCAGGTTAGAGGTGGCTTCGGAGGCCACGATCAAAGGACGGACCACGGTGGGCGGGATCTGCCGGAGGACGCCGCCCACCGCCCCGGGGAGACCCTTCTGCTCGTGGCCGCGGGACGCTACATCGCACAGGGTCTGAGCCGTGTCGATCACTCCCTGGGGGAAGACAGAGACGCGTTGTGTTCACAGCAGCGACCGAGGGGCCGAGTTACGTCAGGAGCGCGGACGTGTGCGGGCCCTCACCTCTCTGACCGTGTCGTAGGCCTTGGCCACGCCCTCTCTGAGGTCGGCAGGCTGAGCGGCCCTGCGCGGCCGGCTGGAGGGGGCGCGGCCCTCCGTGATGGTGAAGCGGTTCAGGGGAGGCGTGGGCGAAAGGATGTCGTACACCATCTCTGCCGTGGCCTGGAGCAGACGGAAGAGCGCAGCTGCGTCAAGACGCATCGAACGCTCGTCCCCGCGGCTGAGACGAAGCGGAGAACGGCCGAGGCGGGTACCTGTATGGCCTGGACCAGCCTGTTGCTGAGCTCCAGGGCAGCAGAGGCTGTAGAGGTGCCGAAGGACGCCGCTCCCCTCTGGAGCCCTCGGATGATCCGTCCGTCCTTTCTGTACTGTTCAATGGGAAGCCAGAACAGATCTCTGACTCCATGAACTGGTAGTAAAGGAGAGAGAAGGAAGACAAAAGATGAAGTGGGAATCGCTACACTTCGACTGTAACTCTATTAAAGGAGCCTTTTGAAGTCTGAACTCACAGAGCTGGACCACGGAGTGCATCGGACCGACACCTCCCAGAATTCCTGGCAGCTGATTCTTCCTGATGTCTGTGATCCACTCTGTGACAGCATACTGGATGACTTTGTCGACCCCGAGGAGACTGAAGCATCGGGAGAGAACAAGATACGTCACAGGTGGCAGCTTGATGACATCACAGATCTGTGGTCACCTGAGCACGTTCAGGTAACCGGCCGAGCGGCCGCTCGGGCCGAGGGGCGTCAACTGTACCCGTGTCTGCAGCAGAGCCTCTTCAGCTTCAGCTCCGAGCAGTTTAACTGAGCCAGGCCGATCAGGATTCCTGCAAAGGTTCCCTGTGTAACAAGATAAAAGCACAAAACAGGGCTGCTTCCAGGTTCTGGACATGCAGGGCACTGATCAGGAGTTCTGCTGGGCGATCGTTCGCTCACCTGTTCGATGACCACGTGTTTGCCGTGGTAGTCCAGCCAGATAGGCACTTCAGAGGTGAAACGGAACTCCCTGAAAATGGGAGAACACAAGCGTCGGCCGGTTTTCCGAACTCCACGGTCCTTTATTCTCTTAATTCTAGCTCCATACCGGAAATAGACGGGTTGTTCGGAGGAGGAGGCGGAGCTGGCCGAGGAGGAACTCTGCTCGCTGTAGGTCGTCTCCATGGACGCCGTGAGATCAGAGCCCAGGCCAGCAGCTGCATCTGCGTCTTCAGGGATCTTCTGTGAGGAGTCTGCCTTCACTGGAAACAGCGCACAACGGTCCCGTAATGTTCCCCAGACCGGACAAAGAAGGGCTCTATCCAAGCCCAACCAGGCGTGGCTCACCTTCAGCCGCCGGGTCCACGGGAAGGTAAGGGTTAACAGCCGAAGCCAAGTTGCTGAAAAAGTCCTTCAGGAAGAACAGCGCGTCCTGGAAGGAGGAGATGTGTTTAGACGCGGGAGCGGCCGGGCGTGAGATCTGACTCAAGCTGACATCTGCGGCTGAGCGCAGCTGCGCCGCCACCGCGCTGCTGCGCCAAACCTTTCCCGGGGGTCGGCTACCTGGTCGATGTTGAGCCGCAGCGGCAGGAGGCTGATGCGCAGGCAGCACTCTGGACCCCCCAGACCAGACTCTGGACACACCTGCAGCGCCTTGACTGTCAGCTAGGAGAAGGAGACACGCGGTCAGAGCCTGACACCCCCCCCACACACACACACACACGCACACACACACACACACACACACACACACGCACACACGCACACACACACACACACACACAGACACAGACACAGACACAGACCCCCCCCCCGCGCTGCCTCACCATGTTGGAGTGGGCTCTCCGGGGCATGCTCTCGCTGGTGTAGAGGTAGAGGAACTTGTTGATCTGGGAGGAGGCCAGGCGGTCTCGTATCTCCAGTTCCTGGACAATGAACACCTGCCTGGAGAGCGGCTGCTCGGCAGCAGGGCCGCCCTCCCCCTCCTGCACCAGGTAGGACTCATGCTGGAAGGACACCTGAAGAGCGTGTCGGAGAGGGGGGGGTGGTCAACCTGCAGCAGAGACAGCGGGCGCGTGCGCCGGACTAACCTTCGTGAGCTGGATTTCCATCAGCAGCGTGTGCTGCCGTCCGCTGCCTCCTGCCCACCTCCAGGAGTTTTGGGGACGGGAGGAGGGGGCGGAACGAGAGGGTGACCCACGGATACCGGCCGGGACCGAGCGACCTCTGGGGGGTGGGGGGCAGAGATTAGATGGAGAACAAAAATGATGCATGACACAGAGGTGAAGCAACCCACGCACCTGTTGGCATGTTGGGCGTGTATGGACAGGGGCTTGCTGCCAAAGTCCTTGCCTCCGTAGAGGTGCCAGACCACGGAGATTTCTCTGAGCACCACCCGGCTCTGGGGGACCGGGAAGCGACTGGGAGCGCGGAGCAGGTCAGAGCTCCCCCGAGGTCTGGAGAAGTGGCTGTCCTTCACCTTGATGGGTCCCGAGGACAGCACCGTCACCACAGGCTCCCCGTCCTTGGGCTGGAACAGATCCATGCATGGTCGCGTGAAGGAACGGACGCAGGCGGGTTTACGGACCATACTCCGGATGAAGGTGACTTACGGGAATGCCCATGCCGGGAGCCTCCAGGATGCAGAAGTCGTCATTGTCGGTGGAGCCCTCTGAGCCTTCGTCAAACACCATGTCCGCCTGGACCTCGGTGGCGGTCCCGATAAGCCCACCAGGCTCCGAGTCGTCGCCTTGCGCGGCGGAGGGGTCGCACTTGGAGCCCTCGCCGGGGAACAAGTAGACGGAGACGGGCGAGGCTCGCGGCATGGAGGACGACCCTGAGCGAATTGGAAGTGTGCGAGGAATCGTAAACACTCCACCCGTGTCCACAGCAAATAAAAACCTCCTCGACATAACGAGTTTAAGTTTAGGCTGGTTTATTCACACATGTGGTCACGGCGGAGAGAGCAGGAAACCCAAATGTGCACCAAACAAAGGACATTAAATGTATTTAAAGAACGCTGTGTTGATACCAACCGTATGAGCGTGTGTCTATACGCCACAGAGCTGATATGGAACGGGTTCACATGATTATATAGGTGCACATGTTTACGTCTGAGGAGGTTTGTAAACTGGGGCAGGCCACATGAAACGCATCGAGTCCAATGTAAAATGTAGAAATATGAAAAAACAAAACAAAAATGACATTCTTGCTGGTAGAAATCCAGAATTAGAGCCTTTTCGAGTCACGCACTCTTACACGGCGGCGCGTACATGCCAGCAGCGGTAAGTGATCCTAACACACATGTGCCTGCAGACAAACAGCTGGGGTTGTTTTGGCTCTTGAGCGTGCCGACTGAACCAGCCTCTGCTCCTCCTCCGCAGCGCCACATATCCAGCGTGTGAGGCCGGCTCTGACGTACCTGCGTCAGCGCACTCTTCTCGCTGGCTTCTCTCCGCGTCCATCAGAGCGTCGGTCAGGTCGTACTGGTTGATCTCTGCGGTCTCGGCCGGGGGACAGGGCAGCACGGCCGCGGGGCTTTCTGACAGCTGGAAGCACAAAACACACCTCTGAACACGCTGATCCAGCAGCAGCGCTGCAGCGCCGCAGCGCCGCAGCCCCGCAGCGGTGTGGATGCACGAGCGGAGGCCGGCCTTACCGGTAACTTCTGGCCGGCGATTTCAGTGGGCGAGGTCTGTCGTGGCGGGGGGTGCAGGTCGCCCTGGGAGACCAGGTACTGCAGCAGGTTGACCAGCGCCGCGCAGGAGTCGGCGCACGTGTGGAGGTGGACCACATTGTTGGAGCAGCGCAGCTCGAAGAGGGGCTGCAGCTGGTGGACGCACAGGAAGAGACCCGGTCAGCGAGGCGCCCGCCACCCCGCCGCCCCACGCCTTCGCTATCAGACCACCGCTGTTAGAGTGGCATGCTTTGGGAGGCGCTGCGGTCACTGAGACAAAAGCCTCCTCTGAGCCCCCAGTTGTCAAAACACCAACCGTGAAGGTAAACTCAGACTTTTTTGTCCTGCTGTTGGGAGGCAGCGGTGGCGATGTTGCACAAGTGACAAGCGCCGGTCCAGAGTCAACACGGCCAACCGCACCTTCTCGCCCGTGAGACAGACGAGGACAAATATGCATTACGTAGAAAAGAAAATATTCTCCAAATTGTGAAATAAGTATATCTGTTTAAGCCTGTTAGAGAAGGGCCAGCACACCTGCTATTTTAACAGGAAGGAGAAGTGGTTTATGGGTCATTCCACCCAATAAACACCCATGGTTAATTAACTACTTAAATCCGTCCCTGTAAACGTGCAGCTGGTTCACCATCGTTCCTTTTTACGTTTACATCATGTAAAACGGTCTCGCCACACCCTGCCAGAACTCTGATTGTACGTCCAAGGTAGTGTGCTGTAGGCCATCAGGGTGTAGCCGCAAGTGTCTCAAAACAAACACAGAGCTCACGTGGTTACATAACGCAGTGGGTTTTTTCCAAATTTGAAGCCGTGATTGCTTATTGGCTGGAGGTGACATGTTTACTGCCTACTTGAAGGTTTTGGTTTTGTGTCCAGCTGAGAAGTAGTCCAGGCTTAAACTGCTGTCAGAGGCTATCATTATACAGAAACTTCATTTTGGTATAACAAATATTTATAAACACGGGACCTGCGCTTGTTAGTGGGTTTTTCAAATTGAACTAAATTATAATGTTTGTCAAGGTTCACATTTTTCCCTGGCAATGGGAGACGATTTTCCGCTCCAGTGCTTGGTGGTTGCTGAGTGAATGTGAATGAAACGCAGGTATGTAAACAGACAGGGAGCGCTCACCAGTTTGCCTTTATCGTTGCCCTTCCATGTGGTAATGGCGAGCTCCAGCAGGTCGATGTCCAGAACACACACGTAGTCTGGGAGATACAGAGTCGTAGAAACGCGTCAGTGTCCTGGCATCAAAGTTGAGCATCTACGTCAACTTTTATCCGCGTTGTATCGCGGTCGTACCTCTCCTCAAGTCCACAACGTCGGTGTCACATTTGTCAGAGAGGTAGAGAGCAGAGTCATCCAGGATGAATCTGAGCAGAACAGAAACAAACCGTTACACAGCGAACATCGCCGAGGATTTGATGTGAGGGTTGGTAAACAGGATAATGAACCGTTGGTGTTTGGGCGGCAGTACCTGAGGTGAAGGGTGGCGGTGTCGACGATGATGTTACTGGACAGGGAGAAGGATTCTGCCGTAAACACCACCCGCAGGGGCAGATACAGAGGTCTGAAACACCAGAGGGACCCGTGATGAGGGAGAGAATCGCGGTGCGCGCCAGCGCGCCCGTTTCAGGGGTGTACCTGTAATCGACGGCGCAGGTAGCGAGGTGGGTGTGGAGAACGGTGATGACCACGGGCGCCGTGTACCCAAGGATGGGGTCATCGATCACATCTAGGAATTCCACCAGCTGCCACAAACAAAACCCCCCCCGGAAACGGTTTAAATCGACGCAAGCTCGGCGTTTTTCCCACGAGGGAGAGCAAACGAGCGCTCACCTGCTCGTGCCAGCTGTGGTTCGTCTGGGTCATGTGATGTCGCATCGTGGCGCCTTGCAGCCGAAGGGCGACCAGGAACTCCTACGGGGGAGGGAAGGTCTGTGAGTCTGCCCAAGGGTTGGGGTCGGTGTTGAAGGGGACTTACCTTCACACTCTTCTGTGGGTCCAGGGTGACTTTAATGGCGGTGGACAGCATCTGCTGCTCTCCCTCCCTGCCGCTGACACTGCTCACCCCCACCCCCGTGGGGTAGATGATGGGGGCCAAGTGCTTCGGGGGAGTGAAGCCGGGCATCTCCAGGCGCTGTGGGATGGGCGTGTCTTTCACCACCGCTGTGGTCACACAAGTTCATGTCACAAATATTCAACATGATGGATGATGTAAAAGGTTAAGTATGAAGGTAGAAATGAGCACCTTGGTGGTAAAGCTCTACTTGTTTGCTCTCAATACACAAGAAGTTAAGGTTGGGGTCATTTTGGTGCTGTGCCACACTGAATATCTTCCCCTCTTCAAAGTCAAGCACAAGTTCTCCGTGACTCTGATCCTCCTAAAGACAGGAGCACAGGTCAGCGTCTGTATGACAGATGAAAGGTCACAGCTGAGCCTCTTGTTTCAGGTATTCCATTTGCCTTCTTGTCTGTTCTGGCGTCAATCCGGCCTTTGTTGATGATCACAGTGAGAGACAGGAGGCTGAGGTTGTGGTTGGCATGGTGAGCCGCGTGCAGCGCCCTCCCGTGTGATTCATCGGCCAAATAGAACTGAGGCTCATCCTCTTCTGAATCAGAGTCTGAGGAAGCAGGTAAAACCAGCACCCAAATATCAGAGCGACAAACGGGGGGGGGGCTACAGACGCAGACACCCACCAGCAGCGCGGTCAAACTCACCGAGTCTAAAGGCCGACTTGCACAGCTGGAACTCATCGTGTTGAGGTTTGCTGTGAACAGAGCTGTCGGGCGAGGAGGGAGGAGGCTCCCACATCAACAGGTCGTTATTGATCCTTTGAGACAAGATTCACAAGCAAAATAAAGACCCAGGCCTTTATCTTTGTTACAGCGCTGTTCTCTGGTCTTCAGCCATCAGTCGTCTGGTACCTGTTGTAGATGCTCTGGAAGGCTTGTTTGCTGGGAAGAAGAATGTAGGCCTGCGGCAGGCTGATGTCCACAGCACACTGACACTGAGCCACGCACTGAGCCTGAAACTGTTTCATCTCCTCTGGGTCAGCTGGGATCACCATCTATTAAGCAGGCGGAGCATTCGATTAGATTCCCGACACAGATCTAGTGGTCTCTATCTGGGTCAGCCCGGGAGCCTCACCTCTTCCGTCTCGAACATGGTGCGGTTTGAGGAGAAAGGGGAGCTGGGTTTGTCGTTGAGTTCACAGTGGCTTTCAAAGAAGGCGGACCCCATGTCCCTGAGGAGGCCCAGTTTCATCCCGTCCAGACCCGATGTCGGGGCCTGAGCGTCACCTCCCCGCACACGAACCGATATCCTGCTCACACAAGCAACGAGTCTGTGACGCTCACTCCACGGAAGAGTACAACACCATCATTTTACAGTCTAGAGTTACGATCCAGGTGGACTTCCTGTGAAGCACGAACCTGGGCTGAGAGTCGTGGTCCTTCTTCACTCTGATACAGGGGAACGAGCCCCCATCCCAGCCCTCATATGAACCTGAGGGCCACAACACATTTACTCATTTTACAGATTCACGAGGCCAATTCAACCCACCCAAAAACATCCTACTGTAGGTGTCCTCCTACCATGCAGGTCTGTAAAGGAGGCCTCCAACAGCTGGGTGAGGCAGGGGGCCCATGGCTGTCCCGTGTTATTCGGCTCACTCTGGAGGTCGGGGGCCTCCTGGTGCTTCCATTCCAGTTCTGTAAACTCCATCACCAAAGACTCCTGCCGCACCGCCTTCTGGCTCGGTGGGCGACGCTTAGGGAGGGGTCGCAGGTCGGGTATGGGGAAGCGAAGGACAAGAGTAGCGTGGGGAGAGAGGAGGGTGAAGGAGGAGCATATTTCGATGCTCTGTGTCTGGAAAGAACAATGAAAAATCTTTCAGTATCTCGAAAATGCTTGTCTGCTCCTTGCGAACAAATACACTGTAGCTCTTATAACAGTATCTTCATGATAAGTTGAACGTGACTGTAGGTCCACCTGCACAAATCCGGGCTTCGTCATCTGCGTGGGACAGTGGCTGAAGGCTCTGCTGAGCCTCTGGAGCCGGCTGAGGATGTCCAGGTCCAGCTCGGTGCGCAGCTCTGCCAGCTCCACCCTCAGGACACTTTCCCGACGCACTACCCGCACTTTACGCTGCCGAGGAGAGAGAGACACAAACGAAACACAGATGCACATAAAGTAAAAGCACAGAGTGGCAATTTAGATTCAACGGGTCAATGTTCTGCACCTGCAGCACAGACAAGATCAATATCTTTTAAACAAAGAATTGATCAACTACATGAATCAAATAGAGTGTGTGTGTGTGTGTGTGTGTGTGTGTGTGTACCCTCCGCAGGTGCCTTTCACTGAGGCTGTAATGTAGTTGAGCACATGGTCTGGGCACAGCTCCAACTGTGAACATATCAGCTTTCTGGAACTGAAGCAGCTGGACAGAAACAGAGTTAAAGGTACGAGATGATGCTTCTACATGAGACAACCAAAGTGAAGAGTGTGCGTTTAAAGTGTTGAGCCTCTAGTCTACCTCGGTGTACTGAGGACTTCCATCCTCCCACAGGCACTCCAGCAGCTCCAGTCTGCTGAAGGAAAGGTCCGATGTGATGGCCCGACTGTTGCGTCTGCCGCTGCGCAGCTCACAGGTGACCTGGACCGCAGCTCCCGTCACTCTGGAAAAACCACCAGAGCAGTCGGACGCTGCTGTCTACGCGCCTTTGCAGAGAGGTGCATGCCTTTCTTCGTACCTGAGATGGGAGTGCGGGCAGGCCTTGGCGAAGCCAGCCTTCAAGTGGTGGAAATCCCTCTCGCTGAACATGCTGTCCTTGAAGAAGCCCAGCTCCCGGAAGAACACCTGTGACACCTGCACCAATGAGGAGGTGCCGTCAGGCTGAGAGGGCGGGTCCTCTTGCAGGAGGGTGAGAGTCAGCCCGCCGAGGGTGAGCCGCAGCAACATATCTGGCTTCAGCTGCTCCAGGTGACTATTGTGCGAGCGACCTGGGAGGAAGAGGAGGTATACACACCTTTAAAAATGTACCATCATAATTCAAAGATGACTTTGAGAGCAGTACACTATATTTATATGAACCAATGCACGTTCTTCACCTCTGGTCCAGTGGCCTGCCTGTGGCAAACTTGACAGGCAGCCAGCTACAGGATATCTCCTGGAGCAGTTCACCACACCCTGTCACAGAGCATCCAAATGAAAAGAAGGAAGGGGGACCACACACACCCCCTTAACATAACTAGATCACATTTTCACTAGCAAATAGGTTTAAACAGCAGGACTATATCAAACTGTGATTTTTAAAAAAGCAACATTCCGGAAAAGAATCTGGCAATCTGCCTATCTACTACTCAAACACACTTACCTGTGCAGACAACGGTGGACGCTGTGTGAAGCTGGCGAGGCTTTGTGTAGAGGACTCCATATCACTGTCCGTCAGCTCGCTGCCAGAGCGCAGAGAAGTCACGCTACTGGTCATCCCTGCAGGCCCCATGGAGTAGAACATTTCTGCACACACACACACGCGCACGCACACACACACACACACACACACACACACACACACAGGAGTTAAACACTAAAAAGGAAGAGTCAGGTCAAATTCACACCACTCAAGCAGATACACACAGAGCACAACACATTAGTTTCTCCTGCCCAGATCAAAGGCGGACCTTTGATTCTGCTCACCTCCGTTCTCAAAACCGGTGACAAAGGCTTCCAGGCTTGGCTCGGCATCCCACTCATCGTCTCTCGGACTGGAACCCAGCTGCTTGCTGAGGTCCTCTTCGATCATACGCAGGTCGTCCGAGTCTAAAGGTCGGCTGTGGACTCCACCGCGCTTGGTCTCCGGCTCTGGAGAAGAGAGGAAGGAGAAATTCTGTCTGGACAGAGCGAGCAGATTCGAGTTATGACGAGTGCTCTGTCATGTGACTGGTTCCTGCTATTATCTTCTCAGCTTTAAACCTCAAAACAACACTTCTTTTTTTCCTTGTTGTGATGGACAGAATACGAGGTGCTACATTTTGGAGAGCAAAAGCAAACTAAGAGGGAATCTGGCAATGGTACAAACAGGCCCAATGTTAATTTGCTCATTATGTTCTGTATACCAGTGTCAATGCAGAGGGCTGCCAGCAGGTCTGTCACATGGGTTATTTGATCGGGAGATAGCAGCATGTGGACACAGCCCACCTTCCCATCCAACTCCAACTGATGAACACAGAAAACAGACAGCAAAGAACATGATGAGACTCCAAAGCGCAGGCAAAACAACAAAACGAATGTGGCGACACACGCTGCATCATGCGCTTCTGGTTGTCGGCAGATTATTTTCACACTCGTCAACAGGTACCAAGCAGTGGGAGCTGCTTTCGTGCGTTTCTTTGTGGCTGGAGGAGTCGCAGGAGGCAGGTTCTGTGGAACAGTTCGCCTCTGCTTTATGCAAAGCATCGGCACGGCACGCGTCGTTAGCAACAAGTACCACATCTGGGCCATTAGGAGCTCCTGCATGAATGACGAGTGTCGGCTTTATGCAAATCGTACGTGATGCCGTGACGATGGCCCGTCCGTCATGCCATGCAGCCCTGGAGGAGGCGACAGCTGTACGCTACGCTACAGGACACCAACCTTTGGTCCCGGCAGCATGTCGTTCTGCTTGATCTTAACAGTTGTCTCAATGAACCCAGAGCAGCTGCCGATGAGCAGAGGATGAGACGGAGGCCCGGCTGGAGCCGTCTGGGGTTTTGTTTCTTCTTCTTCATCCTCATCCTCCTCTTCTTCGTCATCTTCACTGGCTGCAGCTGATCCTTTAGGAGGCTGAAAAAAAGAAAACTGTGAGGCTACTCTTGTTTTCTGTCTCCAATCTCAACCTATGCCCCCCGACCCTAAAAAGAAGTGAATACTCCAGATGTGCGGCGCCCCTCACCTGTTCTGTGCCGCTGCTGTCGTAGAACAGCTGAACAGCGCTCAGCTGGAGAATCTTGTGCAGGAAGGCAGGAGGTTGGTGGATGTCGACGGGAATGGCGCTCTGGCTGGCCGGGTCCCGCACCGCTTCATCAAAGTACTCCAGCCTGGAGGAGGAGCGATCAAACATACTTACAAACGCCATAAATCACACGGGTGGGTGTATTCAGCAATAATAATAATTATAATAATGAATAATAATAATTCTATGTTGCAACGTTAAAATATAAATAAATAAATTGTACTTTTTGATCCTGCCTCTACTGAACAACAGCTCTGCTGCCCAGCACCTGATAACAATAATGGTTTGATCTAGAGGAATAAATTTGCTGCTCTGTTCAGACTTGAGATGACAGGACAGGGCCTTCTGGCCCTGGATCAGCCCAGCCAGCTCAGTCAACACACTAAAAAAACACTAAAGGTTCACTGGTGTCACAGAAAAAGCACGTCAGGAGACAGGTACACAGAGACGGGACACGTGAAGCCAGATAAACACAGAAACGCTCTCATGCCCGCTATCGCGTGCAGGTTAGTGTCTCATATAGCTGAGAATAACAGAATAGCTCTTTTCCAGAAATCCTTTTAACCACACTGTCATATGAGCAGCATCAGTATTATTGTGGCGAGTTCAGAACCACTTCAACCAACTCAAACAGCATGCACAAGACAGAGCTGTTTGTTTTGAATTTTAATAATTGGAGACTCCAAACATCTTAAATGAATTAGAGCTGCACTGTATATATACATACGTGTGTGTGTGTGTGTGTATATGTATAGAAAGAGAGAGAGCTCATCCACGTGAGCAGACTCCGTTCAGGTGAATGACCCAGTCAGAGCTGCCCCCTATATAAATAAACTGAACACTGAGGCCTATCACCAGGCCCAAGGAGGACAAGTTCAAAACTGTCCAGAGTATCTTCTACTTATCGGCTGATTAGAAAAAAGACAACATGTAATCTAATCTGGAGTCGTTGTTTGTCCCTCAAACAGCTGTGGGAAGGACCTACCGTTTGATATGAACCTCTAAGGCCACATCTGTTTGCAGGTCCAGGGGCTGGTGCTCGATGCGAATGATGGTGTCTATAAAGGTGACTTTAATACGACGAAGGACTGCAAGCACAAATGTGAAAAGGTTCCTCACGACCAGGACACATACCGCCACTTTTCCTCAGTTTCATTGGAGAAAACTCTGCTGTCTGGTTATTGACACAGAGGGTTTCGACTCACCCGTCTCAATGGTTTGTGCAAACATTTCCAGCCCTTCCAGCTGGGCTGGTGGCTCTTCAGAAGCCTCTGGGGGGTCTTTCAGGCACTCCTGGGCCAGCTGCATGCTGGAGGTCATGCTTGATGACCATCCTTGGGAATCCCAACCCCCGTCTAAACACACACAAACACCAGTAATAACACCCAACACAGCTCCTGGTGGTTTATTCTCACTGAAGAGCCAAGATCAAGTTTAGCTGAGGCACGTCCCCAGTCGATTTACCTTTGTGAATACATTTACACCTGCTTTAATTATCATTTACACACTGATACAACCTGAATTTGAAATGAAACTGTTTGTAATTAATTAACAATATATCTACGGATCCAACCCACAGATGTAGATCTTTGGATCCCCTTTTCCTATTAACAGGTTTGTCCCTTTATAAATGATATGTCTGATCAGTGTGGAGTCCAGTTTAGAGCAGGCGGCACAACGGTAAGATTCACACTGTGGTCTATGAAACATGACTTTTAGTTCACTCAAGTGAACAACTTAAGCAGGTTTTGATAAACCCTCCAATCCCGACAACCTGCGCGGGATAACGCGCGTGTGGGAGAACTCACTGGTGCGGTACTTGGGCCGACATGTTATCTGAAGTCCTGAAACTTCTAAGGTGCAGTGGTCGGTCAGGAGGGCCTGCCAGGGGATGGTGACAGAGATGCTGCTCACGAAGCCGTCCACGATCTCCAGGGGGGCCCCCAGGGACTCCAACAGCTCGTTGACCGCCTGCAGGGAAGAGGACGAGGATGAAGACGTCTCCCCCTTCACGATAAGGGTGCCCCCCCCCCACAGCACCACCAGTTCGTATATCTGTTACGGCACACTTGATGGTGTTGCCTGATGGTTCCAGCCCCTCAGAAGAAACGCGATCCCGGCTGAAACCGTGACGTCGACGTTGTTGTTGAACTTGAGGAGTTGCGCAACACCCCCCCACCCCCCACAGGAGGGGGGGGGGTTCCTCCTCCTGTTGTGCACCCCCAGACTCACCCAGACATCGAGGTTGATGTCCCTGATGACCCCGCTGCCGTTGTAGAGGTCCAGGCCCAGCTGGTCCAGGCTCAGGCGCTCCTGGAGGAAGTGGCCCAGGTAGTGCTGCAGCAGGTACCGGCAGGCCCGCTTCTTGATGGAGCCCGACCAGGGGAACAGCCAGCGAGACATGGGGCCTGGCAGCGCGGGGGGAGGGAGAAGAGAGGCGGCGGAGGAGAGCGGGTGGACGTCCAGCCCCCCGGGGACATAACAGAGCGACGCCGGGTCTCCTCCACAGGGAACCGGGGGCGTTAGCCGCGGCGGCTAGGGAAGGCTAAGCGACCTCCGGTTCGGCTTCTGCGCCCCGAACCCGGCCGAGTCTCGACCAGTCCCCCCCCCAGTTACACGCCCACACGCCCGGGGAACGGCCCGCCTCGGTCCATTTTTCTGGGCTCCTCCGCGGTGGGTCCGAGCGACAGCCGCCTTTGGAGCGTCCCCCTCGGTCCAGCTTGTTTATTGTTGTCGTACGACCTGCGGCGCGCGCGTCTGACGTCAGCGGCGACGTGCGCGCCCCCGCGAGAGGAGGGCGCGCCCCCGGCGCGATGTGGACCCTCTACGGAGGGCTTCCAGCTCGGCTCCTTCGCGTTTAAATAAATAATAAGATGTAATAAATAAATAAGATATACGCTTTGTAACAAGTGGAAGAAAGATCAACATCAAACCCTTTAGTGTGCAACAAAAATATTTTATTTCTGATATAATACAAATGTACGTGAACACACAAACTACTGGTCACTTGTCTGATATTCGTGTGGAACGTAGAGTAATATTAAACAAATGACCCATTGCCCATTGGCGCCTGTAACATCCGCTTTTAATTTAAATGCGATCGACAGTTGGCTGTTAAAACAAGAACGTTTACACAAAAGTAATCTTGATCTCTAGTTTTTCCAATAAGAAAGAAATCAAAAATCAAATAACGGATAAAACAGAGTACATAAATAAAATTATTGGAAATTTCAGCTTTATTCCAGACTCAATTTTTCACTTTATGAACGCAACGTCTGGGATCTTGCCTTCCATCTGGAAAGAGAGAAAGAAAAATTAGAGTTCGTGTAAGCACAACAGTAAATATAAATAATGACCGTACCTTTAGCTGGGTGAAGACCTGGGCCGCCGCGTTGAAGTCCCACGCGTTGTCTTGCAGACATCTAAATTGGAGGGATTAGATCCGTTCAAATTAAGGGGTTAAGCTGGCAGGTTACGAGCGGCGCTCCAGCTATTAATAGCACTCACTTCTGGGACCATTCCAGGTTCATGCCGGATTTCTGCGAGAAGGCCGCGAGCATGTCTTGCTGCGACGCCGTGAGCGTGGGGACAGGGCTGGACGACGGGGTCGGGGCAGGAGCGACGAAGGCCCGGCGGATCTCCTCCGTCGTCGCCATCCGGATGAAAAGCTGATCGTTGACGATGCAGAGGCTGCGGTGGCGCGGAAGGACGGAAAAGAGTCAGGCTTCATCATCTCTAACAATACAGTTCCTGCAGCGTGGTAACAAACTCACTCACCCCGTGTTTCCAGCTGGGACTGTGATTAGGACTCGGGAGAAGGCCATGGTGGACTCGCGGGACTTTGCATCGACGGCAACTGAAAAACAACACAAAGCAACAGTCAGTAGAGCCGAGCGGCGCGGGGGCTCGGAACCAGGCGGGAAGAAGGCAGCTCACCTTCTTTGAAGATTCCACTGACGGTGAACGCGAGCAGGGTGTTCTGGGGCGAAACACAAGTGTGTGTAGCGAACTTTAACTGAACCAGTTAAACGTAAAGAAAAAAAGAAATGAGGAGAGGACAGGCGTGAACTTACAGTGTAGGTGTTCACGTCGATGGTGAAGGAGGCGATGTCGTGCTGAGTTTTGGGCAACTCGTTGAGAAAAGCCACCACGTTCAGTCGGGTGTGCTTCAGCAGTCGGTACCGTATCGCTGGAGGAGGAAGACAAAGACGTGAACCTCATTTCCCCATGCCTCACGGACTGTTCAACGGATCTAAAAGGCACACTCACTCGAGTCTTTCAACCTCTTCAGGTTGCGACTGTCTTTATGATACTCTCCCAGACTGCTCCTGTCAAGAGAGGGATGAAACATGAACGCAGCTCTGAGGGAAAGTCGCTCTGTTCTGCTCCTGAAAACATCCTGTGAAATCCTGAAACTCTCGAGGTCTCTTTTAGTTCTCCCTTGTACTCCGCCAACAAAAGTCCCCGATAACCCGCGTGGAGCAACGATGGGAGCTGCGTGAATGCCTGTGTTTTCTTACCTCGAGGGGTTCTGGGTGGAGTAGGGAGTTGTGAGGGAAAACGATGCTCCGTCGTGGTACGCATCCAGAAGCGGCTGCCTGTCGCCTGAATCGTACACGCTGTAGTACCTGCAGCCAAGACAAGGTCGCTCACCCACTTGTACGGAAACCCTTTTGGGCACCCGACAAGAACGTAGTCTGACCAGTCACTAATCTGGTGACATTGACCTTTAAGGCCGGTCTAACGTTTACATAAAAGTTAACTCACTGTTGCAAGAACCGCAGGATGAGGGCCTTGATGTCATCAGAGCAAAAACAGCTGCCCTGGAATGACATTTGAAAAGCCCTTCAGTGTCGGAAACATGACTGGCACTGTAACTCAACGATTTAAAAGGAACTAGTTCACTGGGAGTGATGTTAGTGAAACAGTCTCACAGCTAAGAGTGGGTTGAAAAGATTTACACCGCTGTAAATCATGCTGACTGAACCTCAACGTTATAGGAGCAAGAGTTTGAGATAACCTTGCATGGAGGGATGGTGGTGGGCGTTTCCACATCAAAACCAATGGGAGGGGGGAGGTCTTGACCATCCTGAAAGGGTATGAAGAATTAGATTCGTAAGTGGAGCTTCAGGAAGTCCATTAAATACTGGTTATTTATCTTCAGAACCAGCCGAGTTTGATGCCGTATCACAAAGGACGTACCAGCTTAAGAAGTCGTGGAAACCGCTCCCGCACAGCACTGGTACGACAGAAACAAACCAAGAGCAAAAGAATGTTACCAACAGCACAGGAGGCGTCGAGCATGCACTCACCTTCAGGTCACACCTACTGGACCGTTTAACCCACCGAAGCCTCACAGCAAGTATGTTTCAGATTTAACGGTGCCAAAACCACTGAGGTGAATACTGCCGATGGCAGGTGAATACAACAACCAGCAGTGCTACCACGTGATCTTTTTCATCAAGTAAGTCCACCGATGAAATATCATGCACCTAATACTGTCTCGAAATCAGGCTTTCCTCAGGTTTTCATCACAGATCGTACTTACCAGCAGGGATACTCACCCCCTCTCCCCCAATATGAAGACATACAGTGATTGGACATGGGGAAGCAACATTTATTGTTTTTGGTTTTTAAGGCACAAACATAGAATTATGCAGACCCGTGGTCTACAGGCTGTGGAAACCACTAAACACATCCATGATGAATAAAGAAAACGGGTTAAATATAACTGGAGAGAGGCGATCGCCCCCGGCCCCGTGTCATCCTAAGACTGTAAACACAGCAGGGTCCGTCATGACAGACACAAACAGCAGGTTTGTTGCTGGATCCACACTTATCAGCTGAGCCTACATGAAGGCTGAAGTGAAAGAAAAGGCAAACTGGTTCCGAAGTGAGCTGCAACCAGCAATCTCACCATCTATCCCATTAGCTCCCCCTGCTGCACGCTAACCTTTGAATCTCCCTTTGCTTCCATTGAGTCTCAAGAGATTGGTCTTTATTAAATGGGTTCTTTTTTTTTTTTTTTTTTTTAAATAGGATTTGCTATTTAAATTCCAATCCAAGTTTAAGAGAAATTGAGAAACACTAAAAATTTGGTTTAATTTTTTAGTCATTCTTAATTCTTGGTCTTCCTGCAATCGGCACCTGAAGTGTAGCAGTTGGGTCTTTGGTCCATGTGAAAAACGTGCTTTTCCATCTCTTAATTCAGAGCGGATTCCCATCAGGAGGGAGTAAGATGATTTTGCCGAGCTCCACATCGTTCACTGCAAGGCAGCGGCTGGTCCACAACGAGCCCCAAACAACCAGGTTATTGAAGATGTTTTACACTGTGCGGCTGACCCACGGTCAGCGTAACGACCCACGTTATTCCATCTGCATTGGCCCCGCGACTTGCCCTGTTGGGTCCCGTCTTCACAGCTTCTTCTCTTTCCTCTCGGGGACCAAGGCTGAGTAATCGTGACTGTGCCTGCCTTAGGTTGTCCCAGGGTTTCAAGGTGGGATCTTACCCGTCATCGGCTATCCAGCCTTCCATACTCGCCTGATACAGGGGGCCGAACGGGCAACGGTGTTGCAAGCAGCGAGGTTACGACTGGCGGTAAACTCTGTTTCATCCAAATATTGTTGATGCGACTGTGGAGTCTTTGTTCCCATTTTATACTGCTCAAGAGACACTGCTTGGGTTTCACAGTTTCTGAGACAGTTTATGGAAAATTACTGAACACAGTTCAGTCAAACGGCTTCTTTTACAAATCCTTGTGCTCACAGATTTTCTTTTTTTAAACGTTATCTCGGCAGCTTACGGGGCAGCTAATAAAGACGTGATGGGAACCTGGCTACAGCATCACTAGGGAACCAAAGTATAAGACAAAGCTTGAAAATCTCTCACTCACTCACTCACACACGGGCAAAATAACCAGAAGAAAAAAAAGGAAGGCTGCTCCAACTGTTGAGTTCAATCAAATTAAAAGAAAACTTCCCTTCACATCTGGAAGTGAGTTTAGTTCACGGGATGAAAACAGGAACAATAAGACAAAGCTGCAAATTAATCTCTCTTTATGAAGACAATAAGCTTCTCTTTGAGCCAACTGTTTACCACTGAGCGCTGGGAAAGTTCTATAATTACACAGCTATTCTACAGTGACAAACACCAACAAATCATCCCACACCCACCTGACCACAAAGATTTATCTTCTGTTGTACACTGCCATAAATTGTTTGAACAGGAAAAGCTGCTGGACCCTTCCACCTCCCCAAAAATGCCACAATGCTGTGTCATGTCTTCAGAAGCTCTCCTCTCATCACCCGTAATTGCTGACTGACCTGATGTATGCAGCCTGGTCTTTGAAAAGGTCACACAAAGGATTCCTGTTCAGCCACAGCTCCACCAACTTCAGGCCTTTCAGCTTGTCCAGCTCCCGGTCAGACTTCAGCTAAACACAACAAATTGACGGGACAAAAAAAAATGAATTGCATTAAAATTCATGTCTGTTTATTTGTCTCTGGATCTGGCGCCACAAAATGGCGGACAGTGTTCCAGGCACAGGCCCCATTACAGCTCTGACCCGTGACTATTCTGATCAATTAGTTAGACCATGCGGTAAACTTCATGGCCTTTTGTTTTGCTCCCCCTCTCTCCTGACATTACCAGGCCCTGCAAAACGTAGATGCAATTACCAGAATTAATGCAGCAATTAGAACCGCTATTATCCCTCACAACCCAACCATATTGGAAAACTAAATGCATTAACTGGTGTCACTATAATTATGAGTTCTTGATGTTGACAATTATCCCATATTAATGAGCTTTCTCTGTAACTAAAGCATATTCTTAAGTATTCAAGGCCCTTTGATGAGTTTATATTTTTCCCCAACATTAATTTTGATGGCCATGGTGTGGACTATGACCTGTCAACCGATACTGGGAGCAAAAGCAACCAGGTCACTTTTACATTTGCCTTATTGCTCGAGATAAACGGCTAAAAACAATTTTTACCTCGTTGTTGGACAGGTTCAGGGTTTTCAGATGAGGAACCTTAGTCACCAATTCAGCAAGGTCATCAAGCTTGTGGATACGATTGTTACTCAGGTTCAAACTTGACAGCTGAAAAGAACAAGCAGACATGTTCACAATGCAATCAATCAATTAAACAACTTTCAAAGTAACTACATTATGCCCTAATCTTCTTTAGAAAATAATAATAATATCACCTCTGGAATGTTTTTCTCAATGATCTTGATGACAGCTTCCATGTTTGTCTTTCTATTTAAGATGACTTCAATGTTCCGGGACACCAGATCTGCCACAAAGAATATTAACATTTTAAATCTATCACATAGCCCAGAGTGGAGTTATCAGAGGATTTACTACCTTTTCTAGAAGGATATATTTACCTGGGTCTGTTCGAATATTATTCAGATCCAACGCCTGTTGGGAGCCGTCAAACCGTTTGGACATGCATTGCTGCAAAACACAAATGATTCAGGATTTCGAATAGCATTGGTTACATTTTTACCCTGAATGTCTCCTGGTGCACGAATACTTGAACTGATTTTACTTTTTACCTTTAGAGGCTCCAGGTGTTCAGGCTTCAGGTCGGAGAGGAGGTAAGCGGGAGGAGCAGAGGGGTTGACATGCACTTCCACCTTTAACAACATTAAAAGCGCACAATAAGAGTGGATACGCAGCACATACAAGCTTTAGAAAAATTAAGCTTCATAATATTCTTGTTTATTGAGATGCACCATTAAAATTCCTTGAACCATAATGAAGAACATACCTTATAACCATCTCTGTCAGTGATCTTGTGAGAACATTTGTGCAAGGCACTGGCAGTAGCTGAATCGTCGATGTAGAAATGAGCCCTGCTGTGGTCAACGTGGTACTGGTGGGGAAAAAAGTGAGCATATGGCAGATGGGTACAACGTGGTCCTTTCCAACGCAATGACTCAGAAAATGCAAAAAAGCATTCACTTGTCATTTCTTTGCAGTTTAAGATTCAATCAGACACTACGAGGCCTCACCTGTACAGGTTTAAAAGGGACCGAGCAAATGTTCTGAATAGCTCCCAACAGCCACTTCTTGTCATATTTCTTTCCGTGCGGTATCTGCCAAGCAAAAGGTTCAATAATATAGTGAAACAGGGTTTATGTGCAAATACACAAGACCTGTGGTGACTGTCGTGATACGCACCGTCACTTTATACCAGCCCGATTGATTCTTTCCTCCTCCACCACTGTTGCCTCCTCTAAAGCCACCTTTGCCTTGTCGCCCATCCCTGTCGAAGCGACCGTTTCCTCCTTTCCGAAAAGGTCTTCCGTACGGTTTCCTACAAAGTACAATATAGACAAGTAAAACTCGGAGGCCTAAGACAACCGTAACCGTGTTCTACATCTTTTCAGGTGTGATAGACAGCCGTACTTACGCTCTGTGCTGGGAGGTGCTATCCTGTGAATTATCACTCATTACAACATCTCCATCAGTGTCGCCCAGCCGCAACCGCGGGCGAACACCTCCGGCGTTTCCCGAATGGCCCCCCTGTTGGCGGTCTCGGCGGAACCTGCCCATGCCTTTCGCTTTGCGATTGCGAAATTGTGGCGCAGTTCTATCATCGTGTTCTAGAAAAGGGAACAATAAACACCCCAAATCAAATAATTGATATATAACATCAAACACCACAATAGTTACTAACAACATGTAAATGCCGATATTGGACACAAGAGATTGACATGATTTTAACAAAACCTGTTCCCTGAGCCTACCTAACTATTTGTCAGCTTTCGGTTTTACGGTCATAGATACTGGAAAGGGGATGAAATCCCCGAAAAGACCAACAATGGGTGGAGACTGAAGCATTGAGTCATGAGACCAGCAGAATTCAGGACGGAGACGTTAATAACAAGAGCGAACTGTCCTTTAAGACGGCCAAAGTCGGCCGCATTTATTCACAAGACTCCCATCCCCTTTGTTTGTTGGGTACCAGGGTGGGTATCTGTAGCTCAGAGCATTTGAATCAGCAGACTTTGACAGGTACAGGTGTCACAGTCTGCTTAAACCTCGAGACACGCTCGGTCTCGCTTCTACACGAGGTCAGGCGCGGTGGCAAATCGACACCAGTCGTTGCTCACGCAACCTCGGAGACCCAAACAACACCAGGAGGACGTTTAAAAACGTGAATAACCGACTAAATCAGAATGTTGGGGGAGGGCGAGTGCAGCACATGTGGGAGCCTCCGGGGGGGGTGTTACCTCCTGGAACCATAAATCCAGGCCTTAAGACTTCCCTGGTCACCAGGACGTTGCCGGAGTCTGAGGAGAGACAGCAGAGGACATGATCGCGTCGTCGCGGCCTGGGGCGGCTCACCATTGTAGTAACGACCGCCGTCCGCCATGTCAGCGCGACGCGCTCGCTTCAACAGCCGAGTCCGACGGGCGCTGGAGCGAGACGAGGGGGCGGCCCCGCTGCTTCCGTCGACGAGCCGGGGGGAGAAGGAGCCGTCCGGGCGACGGTGGAGCGGCGGTCGGGCGAGTTTGGACGCGGCTGCGCTCGGCGAGCTAAAGGCTAGCTGTGCTAGCTCGCTCCAACAACGCGAAGGAAGGGGGAGTGACGTCGCTTCCGCTTCCGGGACACCGTTTGGGTTTAAACAGTAACTTTCTTTAAAAAATTAAAGTGCAGTTTTCGAATTCATCACGTTTAAAACTAACGCCAAACGAGCGAAAATCGCACCGCCAAATAGTCTCGACGAGATTATTTCAGTGTCGCATCGAACCGAGCAACGTGCAATTATCACGAATCCTCGACACATAAAGTGAAAGAATCCGGGATCATTGTGGTTTTAGGCGGTGCCCAGGGGGTAAAAGTGCTTCTGAATCTGCCCTCCGGGGGGTAAAAGAGGCCGTAGGAGGGGGGGTTACCGTCGCTGTCCACATGTGCCACCACGGCCAGGTTAGCGTACGACGAGCGGGACCAGGTGTGCTGGTCCATGCTGGCGAGCCTGCACACACCTGTGCACCTGTGCACCTGCACACCTGTACACACACACACACACACGCTTATTCTTCCACCTGGCCCGCAGGAGGGCCCCGTTTGGGTTAGAAACACCCCCCACACCGCCGCCGAACTTCCCGCCAACGTTGTCCTAGCTTTAGCCCCCGGCGGATTAACCTGCCCGGTTAATCTCGGATTATCGGTGGTTCGGTCCCGGGACGGGACGAGGGCAGAGCTGGGCCGGGATTCTGCCAAGGGCTCGGACCCCGATACCTGCGCTGCTCCCCCGGGGTGACTCCTCAACAAGGAGCGCCCCTATTGGCTGCTGCCCTCCGGCACCCCGGGGAGGCCCCCACACACACACACACACACACCACCACCACACACACACACACACACACACACACACACACACACACACACACACACACACACACACACACACACACACACACACACACCCACCCGGCTTCAACACGACTCATACATAAAGGTTGATATTTGCATCTGTCTGGACAGATGTTGGACATGGGGGGGGGGCGTCGGTGGTCAGGAGGAGCCCCCAAAGGTTTATTGTTGACCTCTGGGCCCCCCCCCCCAGGACTCTGACCCACAGGGGGGCCCAGAGGTCAAACCGCTGGAGGCCCTGCAACATCTGGAACTCCTGGGCGCCCACGCCGGCCCTTCGGGGGCGGTTCGGCGTTTATGGGCTCGTTATTTCACACACACACACACACACACACACACACACACACACACACACGTTTGAAGCTTTGGTACCTTTTAATGGTTTCACAGAGCAGATCTTCAGGTGAGCTACAGCATGAGGGTGAGGGTGTGAGGGTAGAGCGACCTCTACCTCCACCTGTGATCTGACTCCAGCCTTCACGTCAGCGTCTGGAGTCATCGGTCAGGTGAACTCGTAGCAACAAGGCCTCTGCGGTCACATGACCCGCAGGGTCCCGCCGCTGAAGCCTCGCCCGCCCCTCCTCAGGCGCTTCATCGCTCTTGGCCGCCCTCGGAGGTCTCAGCGGTCCCCGCCGCCCTCCGCGCTGTTCAAGCCCGAGGCCGCCCCTGCGTCAGGACCGACGCGCGGCTCCTCGTCCGGGTTTGCGGCCGCCTCCCCGGGGGAGCTTGGCGGCACGGCGGCGGCACCTGTCCGGGGGGGTCGTCCTGGGCGTCAGCCTCGGTTTGTTCACCCTCCGTGAACTCAGACCTGTCTCACCTGCGGCGGCCTCGCTCTCGCCCTCCTGCCAGTTGCTGTTTGTGTTCTCACTACCCGGCGGTGGTCTGTCCGTCTGGAGCTGCAACAAGAAACAAGCCTTGGGGGGGGGTGAGGGGGGTGAGGGGGGGGTCTAGTTCACCTGACAGCTCACGCGTCAGTCACATCCTCAAAGGTCGGCTGCGGGTTTCTCCGGCGGCCCCCTCGGACTCACCGGCTTCGGCGCCAGAGACGCGGTGAGCAGCTGTCTGAGGTAGCTGAGGATGAAGACCACGCTGAGGAAGACGAAGTTGGTGGACACGCCCACAAACGCCGACAGGAGCGGGAAGTTGAACAGCAAGTACCTGTTGAAGGGGGGGTGTTAATAAGAGGTCCACGCAGCCCCGTGGGGGCCCTGAGGGGAGGGGACTCGTACCGTAGTCCAGTGAAGTCAGCGTGAATGTTCAGCTGAGACGAGTAGATCTGCACCCGGCTGGACAGGATCTCCACCACGGCGGTGACCGACGGCGAGTACTGGTGAGGACGGTGGTGAGGACGCGGCCCTGGGAAGGCTCCCGGGGCCGGGGGGGGGGGCGGGACTCACCGGGTCATCCACGTAGTCGGAGAAGAGCTCCACCTCCATCGTCTGCTTCTGCTCGGAGAACCCCGACAGGAACGCCGGGAGGACCAGCAGCGTCTCCAGGACCTTCAGCAGGTCCGAGCGGTACCGGAGCATGCTCTGAACACAGCGGGACAGCGGCCGTCGACACACACACCCCCCTTCCACCGTGCTCCCATGAACAAGGCTCTGCTCCACCGGTGTAGAACACCTTCAAATACCCAACCCCCCCACATTCACCACGCCTGTCCATGTGAAGCTGCCTGTTGCGTCACCATGGTGACAACAGGCGTTAAGCGACCCTAATCTCAGCGAGGGCCCCCAGGTTACCGCGCCGACGCCGGAGCACTTACGAAGCGAGAGCTGGCGGCCGACGGCACTTGTCCGGCCTGGGGGGGGCACACAGCAGCGGAGCAGAGGGTCAACGGTGGGTGGGGGGGGTGGGGGGGGGGTCAGACCCATGAGGGACGGCGGCGATACCTACGGGCTGAGCTGAGGAGGCGACCTGGCCTCCGTCCTGAGAGTAAAACGTTGTCCTGACCATGAACATCCCCAGGGCCTGGTTGGAGGGAGAGTCGGGCATCTCCAGCAGCAGGGAGATCTGGTAGGCCTGTCCAAAGGTCAGCACCTGCACACCCGCGTGGGTTACGCATCGACGTCACACACACACACACACACGCACACACACACGTACGTGCTTCCTGTTCCTGGTCAGAGACACGTTGGCCAGCGGGTACGAGCACAGGAAAGACGCAGGTGACTCACAGTCCGACCTGCGGAGGCAGAGAGCAGCAGAAGGTGTCGGGGGGGCGCTCCGCTGCAGGTGGGTTCCGGGGCGTACCTGTGGTAGTAGTGCACCGCCGTGGAAAAGGCCACGTTGGGCATGTAGGAGTAGTACAAGCTGCCGTATAAGAAGGCGGAAATCCAGAGGAGCAGGAGGACCACGGAGAAGGCGGCGAAGGTCCGCGTCACTCCGTGCTGGAGCCGCATTCGCGCCCGCGCCAACGCCTCCTGGAGCTTCAGGCGCACGTGGGCGAGGAGGACCGGGAGCTCACGGAGAGGTCCGGGACGCAAGGAGAGGTCTGGAGCCATGATGAGGAACACCTGGGGGGGGGGTCACATAAACATGACCGTTTATGTGACCGTCATCATCTCACCACAGTCAGCAATGGAACCTCCATGAAGACCTACTTAATATTTTACTCTTCAGAGCAGATTTCGCTGAATATATAGCTCCTCTTTACTACCGAGTCTCCTACGAAAGATTCAAAACTAAAATAAAACCAGAGCATATTTATAAAAGAGAAGTTCAGCGAAGAACTTGAATAACTTCAAACTGAAGTCCAGTTAAAGTTACGATGAGGTCTATTTTGAACGCTTCTAATTAGGTTGAACCTCGCGCTGCTTGATGGTTTTATGAAAAAGGACAAGTGCTGCTTTGATAATACGAAGAATCCTGAAACCACCGAGGCCAATGTGAGTCACAAGCTTTGGTGGAGGTCTGTGCTCTCTGAGTGCTTTCTAGTTGTTTATTACCATTATTCTGCCTAAAATGAAGTGTTGGTACGACTTGAAATGGCCTCATTTATTTAGCTTTTTTAAAGACTCAAAAGTGTGATACTTTATATTGAAGGAGGAATCGTCTTTTTGTTGATTCCATAAGTTAACTGAGCGCAACATCACAACGTGTAGATAAATAATGTAGCAGTTCAACAAACGAAACCCTGGAAAGGTGCTTGACCTGAAGAGCACCCCCACCCCAGTGGGGTCCAAAGACGCATTAAAGCTGCAGCCGCCACGCAGACTCACCTTTAGCTGAGTTCTTGTTTCCTGCTGCGCGGCTCAACTGTGCATTGATGAAATGATGTCAACAGATGAAATGATGTCAACAGACAACCCTCGCTTATTCATTTAAATATTAGGGACTCTAGAGAGTTTGGCCCATCCCACATGATTCACCACACACAAGAGGCTCCTGTGTCCATTGTCATTCAAATATCAGAGAGAAAATAAGTTATTTATATCTTAACCCATGCTTTGTTTTTAGTTACACTGCTTTATACCGTATCAGAAAAATAATTTTAATTCTGGAGCAAACATGTTAGCTTTACAAAGCTCTGCTAAAATAACATAGACCCGTTTAAATGTAATAAACATTAGCCTGCCATACACTAAATGGTCAGTAACGACTCTTTTTGCTTTAAATGTACCCTCTAAATCTAACACATTAGTTTTTATACAATTAGAAAGACGTAACCAGGTTTTAGAAGCACATCTGTGCAGGCGCACCGCTGGCTCGGGAGGGGGCGCTCCTCCGCTCAGGAAACCCGCCAAAACAGTCTCCGGGCGTAGAAGAAGATCTTCTCGTCCAATCACAGGCGGAGCTCGACGTAACCTGGAAACCGAAAGGTTCGTAAAAAAAGCGTAGAAGAAGAACCGCATCAGAATAACAGAAGTAAGTGATAAAAAGAGGAATTAAAGAGGTTTTATACTGAGATTATTAACTACACGGTCTGGTTTATATGACAACTAAACAAAAAACAACGCCCTAGTTCCCTTGTTTATTTTTTTTAACTAATTATCTGAATCGGAGCCGACACAAAGGGTTAATATTAAATTAAACAGTTGTGTTTCCAGAAATAAAAGATGCCTTTATACATTTAAACCCCCCTATTTCTAACGTGCGTGTGTGAGTGTGGACGCGCACATGTGCTTTATCCAGCCCCGCTGCTGTCTGTGCGTTTGTCCCCCTGCAGGATGTCCTGCAGCTCAGGCGTCACTCATGTCCAACTGTCCTCTGTGGGACAGGCTCAGACCGTCCCCGTCCATCTCCTGCCCTGCGAGGTCCAGCACAGCGGCCCGGCCCAGGTCTCGCAGTACTTCGACGCGACAACCAAAGACGGCGCCCGTGGTGTGTTTGTCGGTTGTGTTGATGGTGCTTGTGGTGTTTTCACGGGATCGACTCAGACGCGTGTTTCTGTCCTCGCAGAGAAGACGGTGTCCTTCAGAGGACGCGGGCTGAGGGGGCAGGAGCTCTGCTGCCCTCAGGGCTACACCGGGCTGGTGCTGAAGGAGACCCACAAACCCGGCTCTGATCAGGAGGTACGCGTCGGTCTTACAGCCGGGCTGCCGACCGCCTATGGGCGACGCTGAACGGTGGTGTGACTGTCCCCCAGGACAGGACGGTGACGGTGGCCAGCGTGTTTGACAAGATGACCTACTGGAACCTTGAGACGCCCCCAAACCCAGACGACAGAGTCGTGATGGCGATGGACTGGCCGGAGCTGGCCGAGGCCGTGAGTGTTCGGTTTCCGTTTGAGGCATCGTAACGTGGTGTAGAGGACCCTGAAGTGGAGAGGGCCAACGCGAGGGCTCCAATCAAGACCTGCTCTTTCACATCACCACATCTCCTCCATTTTACGATGCAAAATTGACTTTGTAACTCTTTTAATTGCTTATTTAAAGTGTCTTTGAGTGCCTGGGAAAGCAGAGTGCAACTAAAACGCATGATTACCCAGAATGAAGTGTTGAAGACGTCTCTTTCACAGATCCATGGGCCAGTAGACGACCAATAAGGACGCTTTCAGCTGCTCTCTGCCGACGTCCCGATGAGGCTGTTTCATCCCGTCGCTGTTTCATATGTACATATTTTTATAGAAAATAAAGAAAACAAGGAAACACTGACAAAGCTGTGTAGTGTGATTCAGACTGTCCTGACTTACACTTTTTATTCACAAGGTGACATTTTCCACATTGTAAAGATTATAAATCGTCAAAATGACCTTTTATGTAAATGTCTCTCAGGATTCAGTGTGAAGTTTGTGGCTTTATGTTTTCATGCCAATTCTCACCAAGAAGCTCAAATCACACAGCAGAACAACTTCCAAGATGTATCAAATAGTCATTTAGCAACATCTAAATCATACATTTAAAACAGAAGCTAAAATTGTCAGAAGCGTTTCTGTGTGGTGTTTCTGATGCAGAACGTTCAGTATTGTGATGAAGACATTCGGAGGGGCAACAAAAGGCCAGTTTGGGTGCATTTAGTCTGTTCACTGGTTAGTAATAAAACAGTGCAATTCAAAACCATAATATGTGCAGATACTCATTTTTAAATGCAGGATTTGAAATCAGAGTAATAAAACATCTTCCAGTCACAATTTTGACATTTTTTGATATACATCTGAACCTTTACAACATTTAATGATGTCAAACATATACAAATAAATAATGTTTTAGAATAAAAACACAAGGGAATGCGTTTTTAATCAGGGTTGATATTGAAATATTACAGAACCAACACCAGAACCATCCAGCGTGGTGAAGCTGAGGTCTGTTGAAAATATTTACACTCCAGGGGGAAAACTGTCCACGGATCAAACGCAACCGATAAAAACGAAACCGTTTGTTGAGTCTGAGCTGGAGAACGATTAAGAATACTCATAAGTAGCAAAAGTACGGATGTAAACGTCGGTGTCAGGCGAGTGACGACGGCGGGGGTTGTGCTTCCGGGGGGAGGAGGGGCTCCGCGTCCGCTTTGCTGCGTTTGGCGGGGAGCGTGTGGCCGTGGGTTTTGCGTATGTGTCGGTACAGGTCGCCCGACTGCGTGTAGCTTCGGTAGCAGTAGCGACACTCGTACGGGCGCTCGCGCGTGTGGACGATGGCGTGGCGCTTCAGCGTGTACGTGCACGAGAAGGTCTTCCCGCACACTCCGCAGGTGGGCACGTCCTCGATGACGTTCCCCAGAGAGTCCTGGAAGAAGACCGGGGGCTCCGAGTGGTGGTGGGTCGCGGAGGGAGGGATGAGGGAGGTGGGGAAGGAGGAGGCGTCCTGGGAGGGTCCCGCTCCGGAGGAGGAGGAAGGAGACAGGGAAAAGGAGTAGTCGTTTGAGTGAGAGAGTAAGAGGCTCTGCTGGTGGGAGGACAGGAACTGCGGGCTGTTCACGTCCTCGTCCTGGATGTCATCGTCAAACTCGTCGATGTCCATGATGGCGTCCCGCTCCCCACCCTCCTCTTTCTCCTCCTCCAGCTCCTCATCGGAGATAACGATAGCCTCCACCTTCACCTTGACGTTCTCCCCGTGACCGTTGACCGTCACTGTCCCGATGTCCTTCCCGGGCGGGCTGGAGAAGTCCCCCTGATGCCGCTGGAGGGACACGGAGCTCTGGATCCGAATGGGCGGCGTGTGCGTGGAGTTTGTTTCCGCGTGCGACCTCAGTCCCGGGGCTTGGACTAACGCGAGCATCTGTTGGTCTTTGCCCGACGCGGCTCTGTCAAACTCAGAGTCTTTCCCGAAAGAGTCCTCGTAAGCCACCCGGGGGACATCCTGAAGGGAACTTGAGGAAAAGTCCGTCTGCAAAATGGCCCCTGCTGTCTGACTGTTGGCCTGGTTTACTGCTGCCAACGAGGAAGACGGGGAGGACCGCTGGTTACCGTTGTGGCTGCCGAAGAAAGAAAAGGAAAGAAAACGTTAACGTTCTCGCGACATAAAGCCATACAGTGAACCCTCGCTATAACGCGGCTCACTTTTCGCTGCTTCGCGGATTTCTTTTCCAGGTCATTGTGCTCTGAATCTTGATCGGTGAACCGCAGGAGAAAAGACACCTGCGGTCGCACCCAAAAGGCGGAGGAAGAGGTTTGAACTTTGAGAGTGTTTAAATAAGAGAGAAATGTGAGAAAATGTTAAAGCCTGTGAGAAAAGTGTATAAAAGTGTGAGGTTAGGGGTTTTACGGCCTTAAAACCTGTAAAATATATGTAAAAAATAAAGCCATTTACTTTGCAGATTTTGTCTATTGCGGGTTATTTCTGGAACGTAACCGATAAACGAGGGTGTACTGTAAAGTATTACACCCCTGGTTTTCCAATGAATGTGCTGTGATGCATTTTTTAAAATTTTATTGTGCAGAATATTCATTTTAATTAATATTTTTTTATGTTTACGAGCTTCAGAATTATCCAGTGGCTGATAAAAATCCTGGGTGTGTGTAGCTTTTCTCTACCACCAGCAGACGTGTACCTGTATATCTCCGTGGTGCTGCAGGGGCTGCAGATCGTCAACACCTCCACCTGACCCCCAGCCCTCAGCCTCGTGTAACCTCCAGAAGCGAGCGCGGACGGCCCGACGACCAGGCCCTGCGCAACGTCGCCGCCGCCGCTCGGAAGAGGCGGGACTTCCATGCCAGGCTGCGTGGTGTCAGCAACGTCGGGGCTGAGGGGACACTGGACCCTGGTCACAGGCTGCCCCCCGCATGTCCTCGACTCAGACTTGACCGACTGTAGCTGAGTCCTTTCTCCTGTGACAGATACTGTCGGGACGGCGTTCGAGTCGTCCAGCGCAGCGGCCAGCGCGGGCCCCAGGTCGCCGTCGCCCCCGCCGTCTCTCCCGGTCTCCGCCGCCTTCCGTCCAGCGGTGGCCTCTTCAGAGCGAGTGCTGTCGGCCTCGGCCAGGGGTCCTCGTTTCTGCAGCCGCCTCTTGCAAACTCTCACGATCTCGTTCATGTGGAGGAAGCTGGCCGCCGCCAGGATGTCCTCCAGGGGCGTGGGGTCATCCAGCTGCAGCACGCCTTCATACACAAAGTCCAAAAGCAGGCCGAAGGCGGCGGCCGTGACGATGTCGCTGTCGAGGGTGACCGAGCTGCCGGGGCCGCTTCCTTCTGCGACCCCCAGAGAGTCCGAGTAGAACATGTGAAAAAACGGCGAGCAGGAGGCCAAAACGGCTCTGTGGGCCAGGAAACGGGACGAGCCCACCAGGACGGTGCAGTCACACAGGAAGCCTCGCTGGCGCTGCGAGCGCAGGGCCGACAGCAGCTGCTGGGGGTGCTGCGGGAACTCCATCTCTGGAAGAGGTTCAGACGGGAACGAGACAAACGGTGAAGACAGAGGACCACAGACGCTCCAACAGGACCTGTTATTGTTGTTATTGTTGTTGTCAAGACAAACAAGGGTCTATGCTCCGACCTAACCAGCCACTACCTATTTTATAATCCCTCTTTGTCTGTGACACGAGTGGAAATCTAAACTAATTGTGAATGAATGAACGCAACAAAAGATGATTAGATGGTGAAGCCAGAACAGGCAAAACACTCAAGGGATCTTTTGACAGGTTCATTGATGACAAGCTCGGGTTAAAACACCCCATTAGAAGGATGAACGCAGCGATAAAGTGCACTTTTAACGATGAATAACAGATTAGTGTTTATTTTATGACGCTTTCCTCTCTTCACGTTTACAGTCTAGATTCTCAGTCTCAAACCTGTACATAATGTCTGACATCCCTAAAAAAAGAAACAAAAAACGGAGACAGCATATCGTGTGTAATAAAAAATAAAAAACCTAAATTATTTAGTTTAATTTCCTCCATTTACTGAAGCAGTTCAAGGATGCTAACAATAATTAGCCACGGACATTACACATACCTGTAAAAATCCAGGCCGGACCCACCCGAAATCCTATTTTTCCATTAAAATCTTGAGGATGCGTTGGGATTCCTGCTGTAAAAGCGGCCTGGGCCGCCGAAAGGTTGAACTTTATCTCTCAATTCTTCGTTGGTCCTCCAGGACAAAAGAGGAGCGGCTCTTCTTCGGTGGTGGCTGCAGTACCGCCGCCCGCCGCCACAGCGCCCCCCCCCGGGAGGACCGACCGGAAGACCAGAACAGCTGATCTGGGGTCTGCAGGCGTGCTCCACCGTCCGCCGCAACTCGTCTGATCAATGGCAGAATGCAGGGACAGAGGGAGGCGGAGGAGAGGCCGCCGCGGCGCAGAGGTCGGGCTTTGACGGCTCAGACGATGCTTCCAGTGTCAGAGTGTGTCTGCGGGGGAGCATGTGTGTGTTTGACTGCTTCTGTCCCCCCAGGACAGAGACGTCCGCCTGTCCAAGTCCATGTCTTATGCTCTCCGCCATGGAGCCAGCCAGATGGGCCTGCACATAGGTTCAGGTCAGGTCTTTTACGTCCTGCATGCACACTTGGCTCACCTCATGTGAGAGGAGGAGCTCTGGCTTTGAGTCTGACACCATCTAAATGTTCACGTAACTCAGGGGTGTCAAACCGGTTCCACAAAGGGCCGTGTGGCTGCAGGTTTTTGTTCCAACTAGTCCAGCACACCCAGTTTGACCAATCAGCTGCCTGAGGACTCAGGTGATTTGATTAAGTGAGTCCAGTCTGGTGTGCTGCTGCTGGGTTGAACCAGAACCTGCAGCCACACGGCCCTTTGTGGAACCGGTTTGACACCCCTGATGTAACTCCACTTATGGAGAACTCTGGAGCCATTTACACCTTTGGAGTTTGAACTACCAGAACTACCATGACCTGGGTGAACCCCCACAGACGCTCCATGTGTGTCACACACCGCTCATGTTCAGCAGTGCGAACATGAGCGGTGTGTGACGTAAGCAGCAATGCACAGGTTTAAAAAAAAGAAAGAAGGAAATAAAGCGTGTTATTATGTCAGACTAGTGTAATAACCTAACCACCAACCATGTTCTGGCAACACAGATGGTTTCCTGTTTGTGAAAGAGCTCCTGGATCACCCACAGTTCCGCGCGTACTCTTTGGAGGATGTCGAAAGGGTCGTGAACACCAACGACAAACAGCGATTCAAGCTCCGCTCCCATCCGGAGAATGGCTGTCTGCAGATACGAGCCTCTCAGGGCCACTCCATACAGGTCTTTATCAAGGTGTTCCTCGAATAATACGCCTTTGTTCCAGAAGGTCTGCAGGCATTACCTGAGAACTACACCACAAGTGTAAAGCGATTTACTTTTATTACTTCCTCAGTCATGCAGGACAAAAAGAGTTTAGCTGAATTTCTTTCATTCATGAGTTTTCATTCATGAGTTCTATTGACAGATGAAATATTGTTTAAACTAGAAAGCACTCGGAGAGCACAGACCTCCGCCAGGTTTATATAAATTGCAATAAAATCTGTCTGTATCAGATCCGGATCAGCCTTTGGAATGTGATAGAGGATCCCATTGTCCATCCTTGAGTCAGATCTCATGGGGTTTGGTCAATAATTAACCGAGATATTGAGAAACAAACCTTTTGGCCCCATTTACCACAATGTTAACGAACAATTAAAATTGATCCAGAATCCATAATTTCTTCCGGATCACCCCCAAAATGAAACCAGTTCTTCCTTTTCACATTTACAACAAATCCTGAAAATTTCATCAGAATCGGTCCAGAACTTTTTGAGTTATGTTGCTGACAGACAGACAGACAGACAGACAGACAGACAGACAGACAGACAGACAGACACCGGCAAAAACACAACCTCCTTGGCGGAGGTAACAAGATGCTGTCTATATTTAGACCTGAGTGTTTAATATTGTACGTCATGATCTCCTTAAGTGAAAGTGCTTCAGTATCAGATGTGTAAATGTCCCTGCGTCTGCTCCCGCTGACTCTTGTGCGCCGCGTTGCCGTGGGCAGCTCGCGGACTTGGCGCTGAGGCCGGTCCTGGCCGGTTCTCCAGACTGTCCCGCCGAGGCCGTCCATGGCTCCTACCTCCGCAACTGGAGCTCCATCAAGCAGCGGGGCCTGAGCCGCATGAGGCGCACGCACATCCACCTGGCCCCGGGTCTGGCGGGGGAGGACGGCGTCGTCAGCGGTGAGCTCTCGTCCCAACCACAGACGTCCCTCTCCTCCTCCTGTGGCTGACGCCGCTCCCGTCCCCAGGCATGAGGACAGACTGTGATCTCGCTGTGTATGTGGACGTCCCCAAAGCGCTGGCGGGTGCGTTTATTCGTCGGTCCACAGCTCAAAATGCTCATTTCCTTTCCCCGCGTGCGGAAGATAAACGCAGGTTTGTGACTCTGCAGATGGCCTCGAGTTCTTCTGGTCTGACAACGGGGTTTTGCTGACGGCAGGAAATACAGAGGGAATGCTTCTCCCCAAATATTTCAGCCGAGCACTCAGGTTAAAACCCACACGTAAGCAAAATGATTGCGTGAAACACTTCTTTGTGTCCGTCTCTTTCTTCCTGAGCCATGTTCTTTCCTGTGTTTCAGGGAGCCTGCTGCCGCTGCCGTAGCAGTGCTGATCCGTCATTGACCCGTCGTGGGTCAACGCCCACTCCTCCCACGCTTTTATTCCTGTTTCTCTCATTTTATACACAAGACTACATGCCTGACCCTTCAGGTTTGGTCACGCGGCGAGGCCGGCGTGCACCGCCGCGAAGCCGTCTGACTGCGCGTCCGAGCACGAGTTGGCGTCAGACGTCGCCACGTTCACAAACAGAAAACCGCCGACGCCGTCGGCCCAAATGCGGAAACCTTTTGAGAGCGAATTCTGCGTATGGTTAGTCACGTGACCACGGTTGGGTAAGCAGAGGATGCAGATGTTGTGGTTTTGGCTAACGGACTCCTGCAAGAGCGTCTGGTGGAGATATAGACGCCTCCAAAAAAAACCCCGAAACGCCACGCCTGTTCACGGGGTGAGGGGAGATAAGCGGGCCCCAGCTTCCTGTTAACTGAACGCCCCGCCCCATGTCAAGAGTGGAAGCAGCGGCGATAACGAGGACGAGTGGGATTATTTTAATAAACGTTTGTTCATGAACGACAAAAGTACACAGGGTGCGATCTTGCTCTGTTTTACTGATTCTTGGCTGCTGGACTGTCGGTCGTTAGTTTGATTCTCTCGGCTGCTGTTCCTGCAGCAGCGTCGTTCCGCCGGCGAGGAACCGCTGTATCGATGCGCGGCTCCGTGCACGTTTGTTGCCTGGGGCCTCGAGCGTGTGTGCGACTAAAACTGAAATGGAATAACAAGGCCTTGTTTGAGTGTGCTGATGCGTTTTCCGCACCGTTCAGGTACGCGTCAGAAGGGCCGCAGGAGTGTTCCTGCTCCTTTAGAGAGCTTCATGGCCACCGGTCAGCTTGTGGAAAAGCTCCTCGTTGAGGGTGTCGCTTTTTTCTCGACTGCGCGTTGACATGAAGATGTAACCGCCGATGAACTCGTGAACAATTTTGCAGTCGGTGGTCACGCAGCCAAAAGCAATGTTGATGTTGCCCTCAAACTCGATGGCCACCTGGGGGGATGGAGGAGCACCAACTGGTTTAGTGGGGATCGAATTACGGCGGCGACGCGACGGGAAGAGCGAAACGGAGCCGGCGTCACCTGTCGGATGTCCCAGTTGACGTTCCACTGCTTCATGTTGTTGTAGCGCCAGGTCTTCACCACGTCGCCCACGCCCAGGTCGATACGGATCAGCCGGTTCGGAGCGATCCCCAACACCTCGTCCTTCCTGCTGCCCTTAAACCTGCGGAGCAGATCAGCCCAGTTCAGCTCCTTCAGCCATTTTGTCCTTCTGCTGTGGGAATTCCAGATGTACGAACAGAAATTTATGAATGCTTGTGATTCAAGTCAGACAGTGTTCGGATACGCTCTAAAAATCTTCACATATCAAACGCAGGTTATAAACCTTAAACTCTAACCTCACGACCACGTAGGAGATCCCAAAGTCAGGGAGAGCCTGCCAGATCTGCAGGTAGCGCAAAATCGCATCCATGAGGGAGAGCTGAGCCACGTTCTGGTACGCATCCAGTATACGAGGAGTCAGCTGGGGGAACAGAGGCACAGGGAGAGGGGTCACACCCAGGCTCAGCTCCGGTAGGCTGAGGTGATCAGCTTGGCTGTAATGGTTTCCATCTCCTCACCATCACACAGATAATGATGAGTAAAGGATCAGTCGGTGATCAGTCAGTGATCAGTAAAAGATCAGTCAATGATCAGTCAGTGATCAGTCAATTATCAGTCAATTATCAGTAAATGATCAGTAAATGGTCAGTAAGTGATCAGTAAATGATCAGTAAATGATCAGTCAATGATCAGTAATCAGTCAGTGATCACTCAGTGATCAGTCAATGATCAGTAAAGCATCAGTCAGTGATCAGTAAAGCATCAGTCAGTGATCAGTAAAGGATCAGTAAAGGATCAGTAAAGCATCAGTCAGTGATCAGTAAAGCATCAGTCAATGATCAGTCAGTGATCAGTCAATGATCAGTAAAGGATCAGTAAATGATCAGTCAGTGATCAGTCAATGATCAGTCAATGGAAACACATGTTTGAATCATGAATCCCCTTCACTCTTTGGTACCTGTTTGATCTTGTACTTCTTGTGGTACCGTGGCGACACTAGGCTGTGAGTGTTGATGCTCTCGTCGTTGGCAGGTGCGTTGCCATGGGAATTGGAGCCGCTCCTTTGCATGGCCAGGAAGGAGCGGATGCTCTGGATCTCGCTCTGGAAGCTGCTGTCGGCCAGCGTCTTGCCTTTGGAGCCCAGCCGGCACGCCGCCATCCACTGAGCGTACTGCTGCTCCTGGGGGGGGCGTGAGAGACGGAGTGAGGGTGTGTGTGTGTGTGTGTGTGTGTGTGGGGGGGCGGGCTCTCACGTTTTCACAGCGCAGGTAGACCTCGTTCATGCCCTCCGGCGCCGGCACCAGCAGCCTGATGAGGAACTTCTGTGCCGCCACATTGACGTCCGGAGCGACCTCACATCCTGTAGGCGGGTTAAACATCAAAACACCGTTTCCATTATCATCCAAAACGGCCTTTGTGGTGCTCCCTGTCAGCCCGGTTCTGATCCTTAATTATCCAGGGCTGATTGAATTGGTTAGGATTACAAGCGACCTCATTAACCTCTGTGTCTGTCAGCGGCTGCAGAGCCGCTGGAATCCTTCGCAGGTCAAATAAAAGCGCACCTTTGAGGTTAATCTGCTGTATGGGCTCCCCGATGCTCTCCTCCTTACTCTTGAAGTAAAAGATGGAGGTGTCCTGGAACTTGAACCAGAACTGCTTGTATTTGCTCAGGGTCAGCTTCTTCGGCCTGGAATTTAGCACAGCAGGAGTTGACAAATTCAAGACCTACTTTCAGGCCCTAGATTGAAGCAACGCTTTGTCTCGTTTATTTATTTTCTACCTGAAGATCTTCAAATATTCGTTGAGCTCTGGTGCTGTCAAGTTGTCCTGCAAGAGAAACACTTATGAGATTGTCATATTGTTTCTATCATATTGAGTTTTGTAAGAATGCCAGCTCTATAATCATGATGTCATTTATTAAGGAAGCTCTGATAACAAGATAACATCTTGAGAGTATCCAATAGAATCTCTGAGCCTTTGGATAAAAGCGATACACTGAAAGGTGGAAGATGAGGCCGTCCCGTGTGTCTGACCAGTATCTCGGATGCAGAGCTGCTCTCTCCCTCCATCTTGACCTCCAGGGACTGCAGGGCTGACTCCAGGTCGTCCATGGCTGCGCTGTTGGCCGGCACCTGGGGCTCCGACTGGGACACCTTACTGATGTGGTACTGTGGAGAAGAATAAAATGGGCCTTGTGCTAGTAGTTGTAATATTACGTCATTATCTATGGATTTTAATACACATATTCATCCGTTCAGGGGTCACGGAGGTGCCTGAGCCCCAGGATGGGATGAACCTTGGGCTGGTCACCAGTTCATCACATCACACACACACACACACACACACACACACATACACACACACACACACACACACACACACACACACACACACTCACACACTCATCTTTAACCTCTTTAGACCTGATTTTTGATATGCATTCTTAAATTATCTTCGCTAGTTAGGATTATTGGGACCTGATGAAGTATAAAGACAAGGATATCATATTTCAATAATATTTTGAAAAGAGTGGTTCTTGGGGAACATTATGTCCACATGCAGGGACAAACAATCTAAATCTGTAATAATATAATGTTTAACTGTCCTTGTATGTGGACGTTTGACCCCATACTAAGGAGAATTAGCTGTTACATTACAGGTGACCCAAAATCTAATGTCCACATATGTGGACGCCAGGTCTGAGGAGGTTAAGGCCTTCACTCCACCTAATGTGTGTGTTTGGAATGTGGAACTGGAGGAATGAGCTTGCAGTTATTCCTGCTGTGGTATTTTAGAAACAGAGGTGGGTTTTTGCCCGAGGTGCAGTCTGGATTTCTAACCATAGATTCGCTGTCATGTTTTCAACCCCGCTGACACCCACACGCTCCGGTTTTCTACCTGCAGAGCTCCGAACAGCATCATCTCCTCCTCGGTGCAGTCGATGTCTTCCAGCAGGATGGCCCAGCGCGCCTGCTCGTACAGCTGCGTCAGGCGCACAACATCGTACTGCACAGACACAGGCACAATGTCAACAGCACACACACACACACACACACACACACACACACACACACACAGTGAAACCGGCATACAACACACACACACACACACACATGCACACACCTTGGCGTCTATGTCATAGAAGGCGAAGTATTTAAAGCGAAGCCAAACTTTGTCGTTTTCTTGAATTCCCTGCTGCAAGAGCGAACGGGATGAGTCCAGCCACCTAAGAGGATAAAAACAATTTAAATGTTTTTCTTTCCTGTGAGCGGATCTTTAAAGGCTTTGCTGTACCTGCTGTGGATGTGAGCCTTGTCTACCACGCTGGCTGGGCGGTAAACTTTGGCTAAGGTCTCCGGGGACGGGGGAGGCTGCGTGACGGACAGTATCTTGTAGACCGACTCCATCTGGGGGGAGTCGGCAAAGTGAGCCGGCATCCCATCATACAGGCAGGGCTTGGAGGCTGCAAAGAAATGAGTTTGAGATCATTCTTCAAGGTGACCTCACTTTCTAGAAATCATAAAAGCTGAATGTAATATCAGTTGTAATAGTGGTCTGGTGTTGGGCAATCAAACCAGGGCAGTTTTCCTGATAAAACCCATCAGGTTATAAAATATGTAGAGACCAAATGAAGTTGAGAGAGTGTACCTGAGGAGAGGGACACTTCGGTCAGGTCGTAAACCTCCTCAGTTGATCCTTTATCTTTCTTTTTCTTTTTATGCTCAATGGGGCGAAGAAGCGAGAGCTCTTCTGGGTGCCGGATATCTGTCAGGGTAATGGAAAAGAAAAAGGAAATTACCTTTAAAGCCCAAATTGAGTTTGTAATGGATTTTATAGTAAGGGAATAATAAAGGGAGGGGATACTCAGATCAGTGTCATGAAACAGCAGCCAACTGTCCCGCCACACCAATGATACTGAATGGGCGTTGAGCCACGTGTTATCAGAGGACCACCTGTTTGGTGGCCTCCTGCTCATCCGACTCTGTGGCGCAACGGTAGCGCGTCTGACTCCAGATCAGAAGGTTGCGTGTTCAAATCACGTCAGGGTCAGTTTTGCTGAAAGCCCCATTTGTGCAGGTAGCATGAAATAACCACAGACTGTACAGATGAAGACTTCCGGGTGTGAAGTGAAGCCACCCAGAAGTGTCCTTATGAGCACCACCACCCAGATCCACTGGGGCAGCTCCAATAACACAGTGAGTCTCAGTCAAGAAACATTGAAATGCTTTTCAATTGGGTGTTAATCCTTAAAAGGTGCCTGTCTATCTGATTGACATGCCTGACCTTCACTAGACTCAGGTTACACACGCCCTTTAATCTTCCTCTAGCCGCGCCCTCTTAACCAAATATGGTTTATTCTGGCTCCAAACACAAGATGGCAACATCCTGTATGCCAAAGGGCCCTTGACAAGGCAGTGGGTGAGGTCAGGGGGGCGCCGCTTGGGGAAAAAAAACATGTCAGGAAGGACGAATATTAAATTTAGCACTGGTACAAAAATGGAAGGGGTTTAGCAAAAGGAAAGTGAGCGCTTGGTGTTTTATCAACACTGTGGCGCAATGGTTAGCACGTCTGACCCCAGGTCAGAAGGTGGTTTCGTGTCATGTCAGGGTCAGCCTCCGGTTCTTCCTCATTGAAAGACTGAATTCTGAAATGTGAGGTGAACACAGTGTGGGAGGACCCCGCCAGACCAGTTATCAGCCAACCGATTAAGGCCGATTTCTTGCTCTGGCTTTGCAACATAATCAAAGAAACAGTTCCCACAGAGCCGATTGGTGGCTCTCTATACGTGTAAAATTGGCTCTGACCTTTAAACTAACAAAGTCCCACCAAGGCAACCTGGCAGTCTGTTTCTTGATCCCTCGAAAAATGACGGACCAACACCAAAGAGTGTGTTCAAAGTCAGTTTCCATGCTGGGGAGGTAGTGCGTCTGAGTCCAAAGCAGAAGGAGGTGTGTTCAGATCGTGTCACATCTATTTGTACTGAAAGGTTTGGCAGCATGCACCGACATGAAAGTTTTAAAACAAGCAAAGTTGGCACGCTGAGCTGCAGCACAAAGTCCATCTTTCCGTGCTGACGGCCAGTCGAGTGCCAGACTCCAGACGAGGTTGTGAGTTATAATCAGCCATTAAATCACCCTTTTTTTAATTACTGCAACACTCATACTGAAATTAACCCTAACCTGAAAGTGATGGATAACCCTCTTCTAATTCAAACAAATGGGCACACTGCAGAGTCTGTAGCACTGTCTCAACATGGCGCTTGTCATTCATGCGTGGAGGATATATACAGTACGCTCACAACCAATCAGACTGAAATGAATCATTTTGGACCAACTATGAAGTGGTGTGATCACAATGTGGGTTTAGAGGCCAGCCTCTTGGAGGTTGATTAGATTGTTGGATAAACCTAATCTGGCTCTGAACACGAAACCACAGCGCTTAATTCCAACAATAATAAAATGCCAGAGCTGTGCTGCAAAGGACCGGCAGAGCACGCATCAGGCTCTTTGCCCCAGGCAGTGTTTAGACCTGGAGAGCAGACTCCATTTTAGCGTTCTTAAAGTGGATGTGGCCTTTAAATTTGACACAGTGACATTAAGAGATGACCCAGGCGTGATTGGAACACGCAACCTTGATCCAGAGTCAAACGCACCACAGAGCGTGTCAAGGAAAGAAGCGCTGGTATGAGCATTGGAAAAGACTCACTGAGCATTCTGCAGATGCTCATCACCGTCTTGAAGACGGGGCTGGAGAAGCACGCCCGTAGTCTCAAGGTGATCCCGTTTGGGAGATACAGATTCAATGGCTTGTGCTGCGGCATGAAAAGCAGCTTTGCATCAGCGTGGATGCCGTATTTCTCCAAACTCCAGGCTGTACGCAGCAGCCACCGCTGCTTTTGATCCCACCACAAAGCATGGTCCGACCAGTCGCGCTTGATCTCTGCAAACACAAGACACAGACACACACACCTGCTGATGCTGCAAGCTGGAGCATTAACACACGTTAGCAGAGGGGGCACCTCTGGATATTGTCAGTGAAAACCTAACAAGGTTTAAACACAGGAATAAACTTCACTTGATTGGTAAGAGTTTTAGAAGATATGCTTATATAATGAATATCTGATGTATGACAGACCATAAACTTCTGTTTCATTAAGCTTTTTTTTAATCTCAGTAACCCACGTGTCTTTTCCACCAGCTTGAGGATGACACCCCCAACATGGAGGTCTGAAGTCACACTAACGGTGATAGGAAGGGCATCGGGCCCCAGGTCCTCCACCGTGACTGACAGGTCCCACACTGCCATGCTGAGAGAACCAGAGGGACGGGGATGTGGGGGACAGGTTGGACAGGGAGACAGACAGAGGGCAGTGGGAGCAAAGGAGGAAAAAACAAACACAGACAGAGTCGAGAGCATTATTAACGCAAGGCAACACGTGCAGCTCCAAAAGGAACTTATCAGTAAACACATCTTTGTGTATTATACTGCAACTGACTAAAACACAAACTAATGTTTTTCTGTCTTCCTGGCCATCGACCCATTGTCAGGCAGCTGATATAAAATGTTGCAGCTTGCCCTATTTGATGAGTACTTCCTGATTCATGTTTCAACAGTCACCAAGGACACAGACTTCTGCTTTCGGATCCACCCGAGGTGACACTTTTTCCCTAGTGACAATACCACCCAACATTATTCCTTAGGTACATTAATAGTTCATTCGGTTACCACAACAGAGAATGTGTGCTATGTCTTTTTTTCTTTTTCTCTTATATTTGCTCAATGGAAAGTTTACATTTTTTTTGTATGTTCCTGATCTTGTGGTCACTGATATTTGTCAGCGCGTGAGATCAAAATGAATTAAAGAGGCAAAAACTTGACACTGAGTGAAAAAAACCCCAAAACCACTGACAGCAATACTTATTTTACGAGTTTATCCACACACACACACACACACACACACACACACACACACACACACTCACGCGCTTTGGGAGACGATACCGTTAAGTCTCTTGGGTCCAACCTTTGTAGAAGTGGAGAATGTGGGACTCCTTCCCCCGTTTGCTCCCTGATGTTTGATGGGTACTATTCTGTGAAGAGTTACTCTTCTCGTAAACCAGGGAAGTCGTAGTCTTTTCTAATTTTGTCTGTGTCACTCTTGTCAAGAAAGACTTGTTCCTTTTTGTCAGCTTCCGCCAGGCGGAAATGTCAAGAGTTCTCACATTTTGATTGACAGGCCTTGTAATGTAGACAATGCGTATATGCATAGACCTTTCTGAGAAATACAGATATATTCACCACTCCGTGTTCCTCTCTTTTCTTCAAAGATTCAACTAATTCACATGCAAAAGATTTTTGTCAGCTATGCAATAATAATAATCCATAACAACAACAACAACAACAATAATAACAATAACAATACTGATAATGATTTTAAATGTATTATTATTATTATCATCATCATCATCATCATCATCATCATTATTATTATTATTATTATTATTATTATTATTATTATTATTATTATTATTATTATCATCATCATCATCATCATTATAATTATTATTGTTATTATTATTGCAGGGACTCTAAGGTTATTTTTGAGGATACATTTGTGTGTCATTGGGAAAAGTGTAAACTCCATATGTGTATCGCCAGAGTCTAACTGCAAGTACCCGGATATATATGTTGTTTTCTTTTACAAGGTTCTGCTTTGACGAAAAGTTAATGCTCTGTCACTGCTGGTTAATATTTAAAATAGAATTTACTGTAACATTTGTTGTTAGTGTGTCGCCAACTATCGATGCCAGGATTTCCGCCGCTCATGAAGGCGCTGCTACCAGCGGACTCAGCCGTTCCATTTTTTTGTCAGTCAGGGTAAACTTCCGTGACTGAATATGAAAATAATAATTGTCAAAATAATTGGGAATGCAATATTCCAGATGTCTAATGCCGACCACACTGGCGTCACAGCAGCGGTGAATTCCCAGTCACGTCTCCGTCGCTGCGGGCTGTCAGCCGTCAGTCACCCCCGGTCAGTGGTACCGTCCACACGTTGACGTCCCAAACAAACATGGCACATTAAGAGTGTTACAGCCCTTTAAAACCGAAAACGAAACCCCGACGTGCCCCGACGTGCCCCCGGACAGGCTGCGGCTGTGCCGTCTTGCGGCTCCGAGTCATGTCGCTGCGCGTCGCGGCGCTGTTGTCGTGCGCCCCCCCGCTGCGCGCCGGCCCCCGGCCCCGCGTCCCCGCTGACCTCCCGCGGGCCGCTGCCAAGTTCAAGCACGCTCCATGTCCCGGGGGGGCACGCTCCGGAGAGAGCCCACCGACCCGGCCCCGCGGCCATTTTAGCACGGCCCCCCGCGGCGAGAACTTTGCCAAAGTCTTCTGGACGTCCGGCCGGGGAAGGAGCCGCCTTCTGGGGAGGCTGACCGCGGGCGCAGCCCTCCACACCGGGACCTCCGCCATGGCCCTCAAAGTTGACCTGAGCTCCGCAGACGGGGACTGGAGGCAGATCAAGGGTGAGGCCGCCATGCAGAAGTCAGAGGGGTGTTTAGGGGGGTCAAAGTTGAACACACACACACACACACACACACACACACACACACACGCGGCCAAAGCACCTGTCAGCCCCGAGCATTCAAATACATTTAAAGAAGCATGCAAACACAATCCTCCGCATGAGTGACGCTTTAAGGTGAAGGCCCCCCCAGCCCCAGAAGGTTCAGTGCACCCCAGTATCCCCACCATGAGCTGGTGTCACAGCACCGGTACCGGGGCCTAACTATGTAAGTGAAGTCTTAAAGGCAGCGTGAAGCAGCTTCGTGTGTGTGTGTGTGTGTGTGTGTGTGTGTGTGTGTGTGTGTGTGTGTGTGTGTGTGTGTGTGTGTGTGTGTGTGTGTGTGGGCCTCCCTCAGAGTTCCTGCTGTCCCGCTCGGTGGAGGACAGGCGTGAGTACTACAGGACCTCCAGCTTCGTGCCACTGGACGACGTCCCAGCGTGGACTCCCGCTGAAGGTCACAGACCTCCCTCAACCCTCCAGCGTTACGTAGATCATTTATATTCATAAGATAAACGTCCGTGTGTGATATGGTGCCCCCTTAAACACTGCTGAAATAGTGAAAATTAACCTTCACTACACATTGTGCTGTAAAACGCTGACCATAGAACGTTTTTATTTAGAAAAGTACCTGGCTGTAGGTGATCACAGAGCAAAGTTAAACCTGAGACTGAGCACATGTGTCACTTGTTTAGGCGCTTCTGGACAACCTGTCTACAAGAGGAATGAAAACCTGGACCAGAAGGTTTCCGTCTACAGCGGTGACATCACCACACTGGAGATAGACGCCATCGTCAATGCAGGTAAGAGTGTGTGTGTGTGTGTGTGTGTGTCAGAGAGGTGTTCCAGCTGTCCTTTCATTTCACTCACTGTTTATCAGTTCAAATAAATGCCGCCTTCAAACGCGGTGGCAGTGAGTTGCGTTCCATTTCATGTTCTGGCGTTTCAAGTAAGCGGGATGAAAGGAAGCGTTTAATTAACAATGTGGGGACGAGAGCGTCTGCCCGCTCTGAGGTGGAGCGCTGCGGAGGCCAACGGAGGACACCAGCGAGGGCCTCCTTCTCGCTGCGTGTGGGGCGGGCCATGCTCTGCTGTGTGTGGTTTCACACTTGCATGCACCATTTCACTATGATGACGAAGAGTTTAAAGGGGAGTGTGTGTGTGTGTGTGTGTGTGTGTGTGTGTGTGTGTGTGTGTGTGTGTGTTAACACCTCCCTGGTGAGGCCACAAACATGTACATGAAAAATTACTGCAGTCCCGTAAAACTGTACCCAAAGCGAATCGATGTTCTCATTTCCAACGTGTGTGTGTGTGTGTGTGTGTGTGTGTGTGCGCGCATTAAGAGGGGTTTTGTTATTGAATTCATTATTTAAATATTATTTTACTTTCTTTTTTCCATCATTTCCCGCGGACCTTCACTGCCGCCCCGTCGCGCCTGGATCTGAGCTCTTCCACCGACCAGTAGGTGGAGCCCAAGGGCAGCTCATGAAAGCCAAGACCCCCCCCCAACAAGATTATTTGTTTATTTGGGGGGAATTTAATTGGCGTGTTGGCACTGACAGTGTTCCAGGCGAGAGTGAGACAGAGCAGCATGCCTAAATGATGCTTGATGATGAGGCTTTAGAGGAAAATGATTGATGTTCTTTGGCAGCTGACTGTCAGCAGGTGGAGAGCGTGCCAGCCTCCGCTGAATATATTAGTTTAATACGGCAACTAGTGTGTGTCTGTGTGTTGGCAAACGCACACAAATGAATGAATCATTTTACGTGTGTTTGCATAGAAAGCATGTAATTTGCCTCCGCGTCCTCTGAAGCCAGTTTGCGCCGGGTGTGTGTTTTGTTAGAGCTTTTACAGAGTGGCGGAATCAACGAGGATGGGGGGTGGGGTGTCACTTAGCAGGCAAGGTGAGGGCAGGGAGTGAGACGCACTCCAGAGGAGCGATGGCAGAAGCGTGAGAGAAAGTCAGCAAGCTGGATGAAAAGAGATGTGAGACCCTGGAGGGGAGAGAGCGAGGGGGGAGGATAAAAGCGAAGCAGGGAGGGAGGCACAGGCTCGTATTTAAGTCTTGGACTGCATTGCCATGGCAACAAGCAGGTACACGGTACACACCAAAAGGTTTTTTTTTTTTTGTTTTGGGCGGCGCGGTCCGGTGGCGCCGTACGTGCCGGGTGACTCCTCGGCCGCTCCTGACAGCCGTCCTTTTTAAATTCGGCGACTAACCGATGGACGAAGAGGCTGTGAGTGATGGGCGTGATGTCGGAGCGCCGCTCCCAGAGATAAGAGCAGACGGCGGCTGCGGAGCGGGCCGTTGGTTCTCATTTAGAAAATTGTTGGCACGCTCGCTCCCCTGCTGCAGATGGAGCAGCGGAGCGGTCGCCCGTGGTTCCCGACACGGATGGGAGTGTTTCTCTGCTCTGAGAGCCCTTGAAGGAATCATTCGGCTGTCTCCAATTGAAACCAACTGTGGCCAATTAAACGCTGTACTACTGCCCCCCCCCCCAGTTTATCAGGTAATCAGGGCGTTGCAGGAGGCCGGGCAGGGGCTGCTTGTCATTTGCATTGCTCTCAATAAAGATTGGATTTGCTATAAATCTCCACATATCCTCCTTCACCCCCCCCACACACACACCCCCCCTTCCTTCCACACTTTAACAGCCCCTGGCTCCTGCCCACTCCTATAAAACACTACAATCATAAAAACCCACAAGCACTTAAGAGCCTTCCTGGTGGGGGGAGGAGGTGGTGGTGGTGGTGGTGGTGGTGGGGGGCTGTTGGGGAGGAGTCCACGGACAGAAACGCCCTCCTCTTTACACCTCTCAATCACTCCGTCCGGAAAACGAGAGAAAGATGGAGGGGCGGATATATTGTCTCTGATGGACCAGCTGATTAAGATGGATTGCGCAATGAAATATTGCGGTGATGAGTGTGCGCGCACGTGTGTGTGTGTGTGTGTGTTTCTGCACACGCAGCATGTGCGGCTGTGAAGCCTCGGCCACTAACTTTGCATTAAGTCCTTTTCTCCGGATTGATTAAATGCAAATCTGCGCTGCATTTTCCAGCGTGCAGTCCCCCCCAACACACACACACACACACACACACACACACACACACACACACACACACACACACACCCTCCCCACGGCACTTATTTTGTTTGACATCACACGTTTATTTCAGGCCGCTCTTGGCTCCACGTGGAGCCGAAATTTTACTGGAAATGTTTTTTTTTGACGACCGGCTCCTCGAGCCCTTGTTTTTCTTTCGGGCGTCCCGACCTCGCGCCGGTATTCCCAGCGATTAAATGTCTCCAGCAGGAATGGAAAGAAAGGTTCAGAAGTCTGTTAAATCTCTCGCGCCGTTTATCGCCGAAGTTCTGATGTCACTAAAATGGCGTGGAGGCCTCGTGCGCGTGCGTGTTCGCTGGCTCTCGGAATGACAGCAGTAAATCCCGGCTGCGCTCCGGTCAGGAGTCCTGCGGAGCGGGCCTGGGCCGGGGTCTCCCAGGGCCCCCACCGGCGGGTCAGAGATAAAGCTGACGGCCGGCCGCGGGGCCGCGCTCGTTGTTGCAGCCGCAGAGATACAAGATTAGAGGCGGCGGCTGCGGCCCTCGGGTGACGCGCGGGGATGAGATGGAGAGAGTGTGACTTCGGAGGAGACTGAACTCCCCCCAGATAACGGGATCCAGATAGACGGAGGAGGGAGCGGGCAGCAGTACGCTGACAGCCAGTGGAACACAAATGTCACAGTGGGGGGGTTGGGGCTGGGGGGGTCCAGGACGTCCCGTTAATGTCACGAGGGTGCTGCTGTGTGAACGTATGTGACTGGTCAGGAGGACCTGCTCCACAAACCACAATAATGCAACCAACTCCCCCCCCCCACCACTGTTGGGGCCGTCATGGCTCCTGGAGGAAACCCACAATGAATATTGACTTTAAAAGCTTAATTTGCGGGGGGGTGAAAGTGCAATTCTTTGAAGAGATTTGTCGTTTCTCAACAGGCGACATCATTTTAACCGTTTTGCCTAAACCAGGGGTGGGCAAACCTTTTGACTGGCGGGCCACAATGGGTTCTAAAATGTGACAGAGGGGCCGGGAGTGTTTGATGGAGTGTTTGGGCCGGATCTACTAAAGCATCACATGTAGTGTGTGTAAGCCTCATGTCACAGTAAGAACACGCACATACATGTACAAACATGATTTATTAACAGATTTACACTGAGGACTGTCTTTATGTAGTGGACGCTATATTGTGTTGTTTATTGGTTGCCATGACAACGAGAACGACGGTTACATCATTGCCTTTATTTGTTTAATGTTACAGTTGTTTGGAGCGACGGCGAAGTGTTTTTTGAGATGTTAATTTTATGTGTAAAACTTATACACAAAGTTTAAAAAGGAAATAATAAGTTATGTGATTGCGTGACCCGGAAGTGCATGTGATCTGTGGGGCCAGCCATTGGGGAAACGTGGGCATGGCAGAAAAGGGGAAAATGAATGAGGTATTTACTATAATTTGGACGAGTTCGCCGTATGTGGCCTGCGGGCTGTAGTTGGCCCACCCCTGGCCTAAACGCTGCTCTCCTCATGGAGATTAACGGGCGTTAATCGTTGATGTTGGGCAGGAGTCTGTTTCGAGGTCCTGGGGCTGCACGTGCCCCCCCCAGATCAATAACAGAGCTTTGGTGATGGGCTGGGACGACTCGGTCGAGGTCATCCCAACCCGTTATGGTTCCCGGAGCGGCTGTCGGGATGCTGACGAGCCCCCCAGGCTGATCCCGTTGACTGGTTTGAAGGGGGCGGGAGGAGGGAAGACACTCGGCTCAGGTAGAGCTGCTTCTCTACCTGAGCCGAGTGTCACATTCCGTCTGCCAGGCTCCGCCGGGCCTGAGCTGGCTTTGTCAGTGGGGTTTAGGCCAAGATCCGCCCGATGCCTTTGATGTTCCCCCGCTGTGTTTATGGATCGTCAGGGCTGGCTTGTTGGTAAAATTGCTTTCAGAGTGGCTCTTCCCCGGATTTCACCTGCGTTCCCTTCATGTACAGTACCGGGACTCTTCCGTGGATTTTCCGGGAAACGTCGGGGGATTAAGGAACAGACCGTCTGTGAGCGCTGCGATATCTTCCTTGGCTGCTGTCAGGTTTCCCTTTCGGCTCCAAGTAACCGCCACCAACCCCCTGAACGGGTCGCCAGACTGGGAACCCCCCCCCCAAGCCCTCTCTGTAGATATTTGTCAGTAATAAATCTAAAAAACCCCCCAGTAAATCACAGCAGATTCATGGCTGGGGTGGCTCATAAAGCTTTCCAGGCAGCATTGTGCCCCGTTGTCACTTTTTTCATCCCCTGCTGTCAGAGCAGGCGCGTCGCTGTGATCCAGCCGGCCTCCCAGGGTCAGAGGAGATGATGGAAAGCCCAGAATCCCACCTTCTTTTGGGGCCGGGGCCCCGGAGGCTCCGCGCCGCGTGCTGTTTATCTTCCTCTGTGCTCCATACATCTCCCCTAAAGCTCTTGTCAGCTCTTTTTAGGACAGGCTCATATAACAAGATGTAAGATGTCACACCGGGTTTGGAGTCCTAGACAAATGGTCCACATGTGCGCGCTGCGAGGAAGCCTGGAAATGGACGCGGTGGACGTGCACGCTTCCCCATAATTACTCTGAGCTGTTTTAGTTATTATATAGAATGTGTTATTACTTCACAGGGGTCTCGGATCCCTGATGCGCTGCCACGGTAACTGTTGTCCCTCAGCTGTAGTTACTATAGCAGTATTCCCAGAGCGGCGACTCTGCGCCGCTGATCTATTCTGACAGCGAGAGAGCCTGCGCGCATGCAGGCGCCTGCCGAGGCTGACGATTCTTGTTGATGTGCCTTTGTTTTTATTGTGAAGGCGGCAAGACGGCGGCGCTGCCACGCTTGCCTCTCAGCCGGTTCAGGGGTGAGCGTCACGCAGGGGCATGAATCTCCTCCTCATCTCACTTGAAAGGGTATCTGGTGTGCACGTGAATGAGGGAGAGCAAAGAGAAAGTTCATCAGAGGAAGTGGATCTGTATGGCTTTTAATCAGCGGAGCTCTGCAGGAATGAGCGGGGTCAAAGCAGAGCCGAGCGCAGGCAAACCACCTCCATGAACGGTGGAAATTCACCCATCCTGAATGAGAGCTAATTACCCTTTATTACACCCGTTACTGTGTTGTTAATTTTTTTCCTCTTGTGAAATGGGCCAGCTGCCTATACCACAGTATTTGCATCATTTAAACGTCTTTGCAGAGCAAGGTGAAGCTTATGTAAACGCTTTATAGAATGTGGGGAATTTTAATCAGCCAATAAAGTGTTGCAACAGCTTTACTGGACTGAGAGGAGATTGGAAAACTTGCTTCTGAAATTTTTAATAACAGAAACATTTTTTTTTCCAGGGTTTACAGCTTTGGGGGTATTTGAAGTGTAAAAAGCTTTTAAGAGGGCCAGAAAGCTTTGATGTTTAAAATTTTAAATTCAAATGTTGTTATTAAGGCTTTGACCGTGTTTACTGACATAAACCCAACATATATAACCTTACATGAGGTCATTAAAAATTATCCGTAATAACTCGGACATATTTGAGGATTTACCGATAACCAACTGAACAATGACTCCAACAACTATGAGTGAAACACCAGGAGCAGCTGAATTTGTTCTGGACTCTATTCGTCCACTGATTCAGTCATTCCTTAAAAAGACAACGTCACAACAATGGGAATCATTTCAACAAGGTCGCCCCGACGAAGCCACAATCATTTTAGTAGCAGAATTTATTCTAGAAATCATCGCAACTCTCTCCAACTCTGTTTTAACAACGTTGAAGAGTCGGACAGTCGAGTCTGAGCAGCGCATCCTGTCTCAGCTGGAAGACACTCTTCCTCAGACATTGTCAGAAGAGTTGGGAATCCAAGAAGAAGACGACGGATTAAAGACTTTGACAGACATCATACAAGGAGAGGTGAGAGAAAACTTAAACTCTTCACACGCCAGCCTTGATGAAGGAGCAACCAGCCAGAGAATTACCCCGACCTTCAGAATCAATGCCATGATTGCTGAATTTGGGAATGTTTGTAAAAGGTTTGCAGAAAAGATCAGACGTTTCATTGGTCCTCGTCCACAAAAGATAAATGCTCCACCTAGCCCAAGTTCAGAAGAAGGCTTACTTCTCAAGAATATAAAATCACCCTTCGCAGATGAGATAAAGAAGGAAATCAGCAACGAGTTTAACGACATCTTCAGTCCTCTCATGGAGGATATTCCAGAATCTGAGTCTAAGGAGCTGCACCACGACATTTCAGAGGAAATGGAGATGGTGGCTGCCGACATCAGCACCTTCTCCAATTGGGAATCACGAAACGACATCGTCAAACCAGTAGGAAAAAAGATAAAAGCCTTTTTCACTAAATGCTTTGCTAAAGTCTGCCTCCTGCGGCTCTTTGCTAAGCTGAAGAAAAAGCATCCGGAGCACGCCGAAGCCAAGAGCGAGTCTGTAGAAATCATCCTGGAGAGACTTTCAAAGACGTTGGTGAACCAGGAAGATCCCAACCCTGGACGTGAGTGCAGCTTGGTCAGAGTCTTCACTGGTCTGGATGGAACACAGGTTCTGGTTTTCCACCAAGAACTCAGGAAACTGATGCACCAGTACGCTCTAGCAGAACCTGTCCTCCAATCAGGAGAGAGGGACGTGGTCAGCAAGGTGGACGCAGACATCCAGAGGGACGCCTGGGTCTTTGCCGCATTAACAAAGTGGTACCTGGACACTCAGGTCAACTGGGTCATCGACAGGGTGACCGTCCCCTATAGAGAAACATCTGAGATGTTCCTGATGCCAGCCTCGCCCAAAAGTAAGGAAGACCTCAGTCACCAGGAGGCACAGCGGGCCAGAAACCAAGCGCACGTGGCCTTTCTGGTGGAGAAGATGCTTTACACCGCGTGCTGCGATGCAAAGATGCTGCCGCTGGACATTAAGGAGTTGGTCAGCAAGCTGACTGAACTAGTGTGGCACCAAGTGAAAGAGCAGCGGTTCTACCCTGACTGTGACGGCTTCAACAACCTGGAGGCACGAATGAAGAAGCTGCTCTATAAAGTGTTGGGCCCTCCAGAGAAGGTTGTGTTTCTCATCATGAGCCAAGATCCAGTCATCGCTGACCAGATCATCAAGATCATCCACAAACAGCTGCTGATGCCCAGAAAAAAGAAAGGTTTGGTGTGCAGGTTCTTCTCCTCCATTGGCAACGCCATTACCAAGGCTTTCAGACCCAAACAGGACACCTTCGCTTTATTTGAAACGTTGATGAAAGAACACAGCTCCCGGTGACAAAGCGACAAAAGAGATTAAAGAAAAAGATATACATGCTTTTATGATGCCTTCAACTATTAAATACAAAACACTCTGAATTTAATCTGCAGCAGTTTTTTGTCTTCTTCTCACATTTTACGTTCCATCATTTAAACCTCGTTAGATCGATTTGGAGGCACGATTAAAAAACAAGTTACAAAGAGCTGTGTGTGTGTGTGTGTGTGTGTGTGTGTGTGTCAGGTTTTATTATATTTGTCAAAGTTTGTGATACACAGTCTCCCCATGCAGAGCGCCCCCCCCACCACCAATGTAATGGTAGAAGAAATGCTGGAATAAAACAGCTGAATAAAGGATGAGCTGTGCATGATAGAATGGGAGTCATGATGTGAAAGCTCTAGTAAATGCCCAAAGTAAAGAGCAGAAAATGGTGGATATTATGGTGGTGATAGTTCCAAACTGGAAACCAGTGCGAGGGTGGATAAATCCGACTTTAAGATGCCACAAGAGATGAAAAATAATGGCTGTTTTTTATCCAAACAAAACCTTAAACAGAAGAGAAGCCTTTGTCTCAGTTGTCTTTCATCAGTAAAAAGGAGTCACACTGGGCTGAACTGGTTTGAACAATAACGGGTTTTGGGTGGACTCCAGAACCTCGAGGCCTCTGAGTAGGAATATGTAGGACAGGAAATAAGTGCAGGCATGAATATGAAGTTCATTTCTGTTTGATGTCTCGTTATTTCAGTTAAATATTGATGGAGAGTCATTTGTAAAGCACCTCTCGTAGCCTGTGACCACCCGACAGCCTCACGAGGACTGTTTAATGCACAAACACGGATGTTCCAGCGTGAAATGTGCTTCAACAATTCTGAAGGAATGACTGAGTTCATGAGTGATGTCTGTGTTTATCAAGAATGGACTGAATCTGTTAAAAGTCAGACTCGGTGGCCTGTGAAGAGGCGACACGGCTGCTATAATTAGAAACAAACAGGGAGAGATCAAAAACAGCCCAATATTTCCTCTCTCTATTTGTTTTGAATGTTTTAGCGGTGTCTTCAGATTTTGAAACACATCAAATGAATACAGAATCGCTCTTCCACGGCCTCTTGAAGTGTCCCGTTTTTCATGCTTAAATAATAAAGTCTGTGGGTGTATTTCTTGTCCTCGGGGATTTGCATGATCTGAGTGCCAAAAGTCTGACATTTCAAGTTGTATATGCATCAAAAGTGCTTTAAAAGTGGTTGATAAAGAGCGTTCGTGCCAGAGGTTCTAGGTTGGGCTCAGATCTTGCCGGTGGAGGCCGGCCCTCCGACCGCGGCGGCTGAATCACAGCAATGTGGCGCTGTCCCGTCCACTCTGTCCCGTCGTATCTGTGTCTCCACCACGGGGGGACTCTGGAGATCGGGAGGGGATTTGTGACTCCGCCGTGCTTCTGCTCCAGTTTTCTCAGTCCAGATCTGTCCGAGTTAATTACGGCACAAGTGTCAGAAGACCACTTTGCTGGCCATTTGAGCAGCCGCTTTCACGCTTTCTGTCTCTCGGATTATTTATTTATTTTTTAGAGTTTTAAGGTTCAGTGCACGAGTTTCTGCGGGATGCTGTGATTGCCCGTTTATGTCTCAATTTGAGTGGGAAGATGAAAGAGGAACCGCAATCCTTTATGCTTCATCTCCAGAGCTGCGTCCTCTACATTCCCCCATCTCCACTTCGTCCATTTAGACATGGGGGGGGGGGCAAAGCATTGATTTACACCCAGACATTAAGTTAACAACTCCCTGGAGACAGTTCATCTCTAATGTTGTCCAGGTCAGTAAATAAACAGAGAAAATGAAAAAAGAAACCAAACTGAGTTTGCAGAAAAGCTGATTCGCGCTAATTATCCCCCCCCCCGTTAAAAGCTTTACCACCCTCCCGATCAATCGGCACTTTAACTAGCTGGAAGGGGTGGATGAAGTGCAAGTCTCATTAGCCTGATTGGGACAATGTGGGAGATGGAAAGAGATGGAGTGGATGAGCTTGGTCATCAGCTCCCTGTCCATTAGGGCTTCGAGGCAGACGCCGTGTTTACATACAGCGGCCTTTCTGGGGGACCTTTGGAAGGTTCACAGCTGAAAACGGACCCTGTATTTTGCGAAGCCTGGTCTCTGTGTTTAGTACTCAGGGAATTGGGCAGTTGGTGAATTATAAAGATAGCAGCCTTCCTCAGCCAGAGGCCAGAGCTCCATTCATTGCTGAGTGAAGGTCTGCCATCACAGCCTTTGTGCGATTGCATCTCGCCCGAGGTTTTGGGAGTGTTGCATTATTGACCGAGTGGGGGCAACGTTGCGGGTTTCCATCTCTGCTTTTTCAGAAAGTATTGACATTACCGGGCTCAACCCGGTGAAACCTAGAAAGATTCCCGCACTTTATCTCGCCACAGCGCAGTGTTTTATAGATTGAGGTCGGCCAGCTCCTGCTCCAGTGGAAGGCGTGTTTCTGACCCCGGGAACACGTCAACGCGGATTTTACAGATTCCAACTGGCGTCGTGATGTGCAGATCCAGTCAAGGTGAAGCTGCAGGTTCCAATCCAATTTCAACAGTGGTGTCTGTATAGAAACTGGATCTTTACGGGCTTCAGCTCCCTGTATTTCACGTCAAAAACCAGACTGAGACTTGGCGGGGAAGGGTTAATAGAGATTACTACACTCCCTGAAATAAAAAAAAAAACAATAAAGGACGTTGATTAACAGAAATCAGCTTTTAAGGGTTTAATCAATGTCTGGAGCTTTAATCACGGGATCTTCAGCCCAGCGCCATGACCTCGCGTCTGGACGCAAACGTGTGTTGGTAATTGAATTATTGAATAGATTTTCCTGGGGTGGTAAAGGGAGGCTGGCTGCATCATTCAGCGTGTGTTTAGGCGCTGCGGCGGTCGTCTGTCGGCTGGCAAGTCCCGCTAAACACGTTACAACATATTACCGCCGTCCTTGCCATACGGGTGGTTTCACCCGTGTTAATGGGCCTCAGCCAGGAAGCGTGTTCTCATCCATGTGACCTCACGACAATCGGGTCACCATAAGGTAAACACAGGAACACATGGGTGTGCCTCAGCGGGGTTGAGGTCCATGCTGCCAAATTTTGAAGCGACATACATACTTATGTATGTACATACATACATACATACATACATACAGGTTCCATCTGTGAGGAGGCACAAATGACAGGAAATAATAACAAGTGATAAACACTAAGAGGTGACGTCAGTACCGGCGGTGGAGGCCAGCCACACTTTGCTGTTCTGTTGGAGCCGCTGATATGCAAACATTTACATAATCTCAGATTTCGAGAATCTGATGTTGAAATTCTAGTGGCAAGAATGCTTATGGTGCACAACAATACCCTGCAGCCAAAAAAAAAATAAAGACAGGACCATCTGAAACAACAAAGCAACCCGCAATACAAAGGAGACTTCAAAGAAGCTGTTTTCACAGAGCCATGACATGGCCATCTGACATATTTAGGGCCCGACAGGCGGCGTCAGGCCCTTCAGCATTGCAGCCCCTGGACCGCACGTGACCTCAGTTTGTGAAAATCAGTACGTACGTGTACAACGACAAGGCCTACAAAATGCCATGGAACAGAGGCCCTTGGATGTGATTGACATTGATCCTTAACATGTACAATTACTGTTAGAATGTAGAATTATTCTCAGTTGATGTTTGCACCTTTATAATTGATTTTAGTCAATATGTACATTTCAGATACATTTTCACGTATTCAATTTTAGTAAATATAATAAAGGTTTATGTCATAGGCCCGCATCAAGCAAGGACACCGCAGGGAATCGAACCCCTTCCCAGTAAACTAGGAGTACCATTACCAGTGCCTTTTGCTTTTTGAGGCTATATGGAAAGTAAAGTAAAACCTGCATTATGATCGTCATTTGAGCTGTAGAATTTCATATTACAGTTTAATCTACCATATTTTCCGTACTATATGCTGCTACTTTTCCCCCATGCTTTGAACCCTGCAGTTTATACACTAATCTATGGATTTTTCTGGGCTAAATTTCAAAGTATTTGTTTTACATAAGATGTCATGATGCAGGAAAAGAAACCATAGCTATCAGAGTTTGAACATAGACAGATGTGACTTCATTTCACAAACCATTGACCCTTGCAGTATATAATACTGCAATATAGCTGTATTTGAATCAGTACAGATAAAGCATGAGCTCTCCACCTCCTTTTCCAAACACAGCGAAATTTGTGTGTGCATATATACACATGCAAACAACAAATAACTCACATGTGTCCCACCAAAAGACCATGCATAAAAAAACATGCTTTAAAATCCAAACTCTTTGAAATAGCTTGTGCATCTCTTGAGAAGGAGCCTGTGGAATGCCTTTCCAGACCGTCTCTGGCAGACTCTCTGAAATTGGCAGATTCAAATTGCAGTCAAACAAAATGTCTTGCGCTTGATCATAAACAAAGTTAATCAGCATCATATAATTCACTGTTAGTCACAGCAAACACACAGTAACTTGAAAGTTGTCTTCTCAAAGTCTTCTCACTGGAATGATCTGTAAATATGTATTAGAAAAGATATACAGCGTCCCTCTGGGAAAAAATTATTTCTCTCTGAATTAGCTGAAAACAATGTTACCTTTCATTTAACCAATCAGTGTCCTCATGTTAACTGAGCTCTCTGATAGTACAGCTAATAAAGATGAAAAAGAAAGATAGGCAGGACAGCCTAACCTTTCAGTCTTTAGGGTATTCAAAAAATAAATAAACAGAAACATGATTTCAACCATTAAAAAATATATTCACTACAAACATTTAAAACAATAAACACATTAATTTCTTTATTGATAACACTTTAATGGAAGCCAACAAGACCGGCTTGGTTGATGGATCAAACTTTATTTTTTTCCTGCGCTTAAGACACAGGGAGAAAGCCCTGTCCTTAAGTTATATAGATGGTAGTAGCACAGGGGTGGGCAAACCTTTTGACTGGCGGGCCACAATGGGTTCTAAAATGTGACAGAGGGGCCGGGAGTGTTTGATGGAGTGTTTGGGCCGGATCTACTAAAGCATCACATGTAGTGTGTGTAAGCCTCATGTCACAGTAAGAACACGCACATACATGTACAAACATGATTTATTAACAGATTTACACTGAGGACTGTCTTTATGTAGTGGACGCTATATTGTGTTGTTTATTGGTTGCCATGACAACGAGAACGACGTTACATCATTGCCTTTATTTGTTTAATGTTACAGTTGTTTGGAGCGACGGCGAAGTGTTTTTTGAGATGTTAATTTTATGTGTAAAACTTATACACAAAGTTTAAAAAGGAAATAATAAGTTATGTGATTGCGTGACCCGGAAGTGCATGTGATCTGTGGGGCCAGCCATTGGGGAAACGTGGGCATGGCAGAAAAGGGGAAAATGAATGAGGTATTTACTATAATTTGGACGAGTTTGGCGGACCGGATTGAAAAGCCTAACGGGCCGTATGTGGCCCGCGGGCCGTAGTTTGTCCGTGTCTGTATTAGCGCGTTAGTTCCACTGTAATAAGCCCCATATAACTCACGGTTAGTCACAGTAAAAGACTTGAAGGTGGTCCTCTCGAAGTCTGGAAAAATCAGAAAATACATGTGAAAATGTGCAGCGTCTCTCTGGGGAGATGCTCGGCTGCACTTGCCAATAGATTTAAAAACAAAAAGCTAATAAAAAGGCGAAAAAAGGCAGAACAGCCTAACGTTTCATTCTTCAAAGTCGTTGACAAAGAAATATGACTGTTTCCAACATATAAAAATAGTACTGATAAATCTAATGCGCTACTCTTGGAGTTTTAGAGAAACTATTTAGCGCTTTTTAAATAAATGAATAAACAAACAAATAAATAAATAACAAAATTATCACAGTTTTGTTTACTTCCTGTGGCGGTATCCTCCGGCCGCGGTTACAAACCGTTACAGTTATTTTCAGTTGGTATTGCCATGTAAGCTCGCTGATGTGATTATAACAACCTCCTTAGGTTTTTATTCCTGCCCTTAAGCTTTTAGGCCTGACTATATTATTATTTCTATCAGTATATACTTGTTATTAGTTTGTTGATGAAAGATGCTGTATTACATCACAGGACAGAAACTGTTCTAGATTACTGTGCCGACAGTTTCAGAGGCAGGCCCTCTCCCACCTCTTCAAATTCCTGCATTGAAAATTCAAGTCAGGGAATTATTCATGGGACTCATGAAATTTGAAATAATCCCAGGAGCAGGACAAGAGGGCTTGATCACCTCAGATTTCGAAGGCGAACCGAAAAATGCGGAGAGACCGGCGCAAGATCTGACACGCGTGAACTTGGAGGGATCAGAGAGGCAAGATAGTTAGGGCTCAAATAATTTAGCAGATGTTGTTGGCTGATCTGCCAGGCGCTGCCTTTGGAGCGCACGCAAGGCCCGCGATGTTCGAGAACACGACTGAAGACGGGGCCGCGGCCACGCAGCGGGTCCGCCTCGGATGTGACAAAGTGATGAGTAATGCACCGTCTGTACAGTAGCCAACTATCAACTCTGATTATTTTCCTCGTAGAGGGCAGAGTTACGTTTTTTTTGTACTGCCTCACTCAGAACGCTCCTGGGCACATAAATAGTTCTTTGCATCCGCGGTTCCTCCTGACAATTATAGTGTTCTGTCTGGTTCTGGTGCCAGCAAAGTAATCAGGCTGCACCCAAAGTCCTCGTCTCCTTGGCTGCACAGCTCAAACGGCAAAGTACAGTTACAAAGGCTGACAAACGGCTTCTTTAGGGAGTTAATCAGCCTTTAAAGATTGATCTTGATTGATGCTCCTCGTTTAGACTTCTCCAACACGGTAGCGAGCCGCGCAAATGCGTTTACACGGGACTGAACCACCAAAGAGACATTTGATATGGAGCATAAGAGCACATTGGAAGGAGATTATTGCCATTGTAGACAGTGTTATTTGAATAATTAAGTATAATGCGGTCTGATAATAACACCCCCTTTTCTCTCATTTTGTAATCATAGCTTAGTGAAGAATAAAGGATGTATCATGGTAACCTCCAAAATGGGCTTTAATCTCGCCCTCTTTCCTTCTCTGCACGAGCATAAAAAGAGGCCCCCATTGTCTGCTCACATATCCAATCACAGATGACGCTTTTGTCACATAATCACACACACACACACACACACACACACACACACACACACACACACGCACACACATGCAAACAGGGAACAGGGAGCAATCACTGCTCACAGTTGCTCTCTTGTAATTGCAATCTATCAGGCATTAGTGATGTGTTCACTGTCACCTGCATTATCAGAGCTTAGGAAATTACAAGACTATTTATAGCAGCTGTTTTGTGCTTGCTTGTCCTTTTGTTGGCATGATCCACAGGTGGAACACGCACAAGTGTCTCACACAGGCTCGAATCTAGTTAGTGGTTTCTGATGTGCGTCAGCTAAACCAGCGTGTATATGGGCGGGTCTTCAAGTAGCATGAAATAAATATTAAAATGGGCAGCGCTGTTTTTTCTGTCTAATACCTATAATTATATAGTTTTGTCGATAAAGGTTCATCATTTTTTTAAACGCTCATTGCCTGAAATTTCACGAGAGTGTATTATCTCCCCTTCTCTGTTACCCAGCCATCAGCAGGAGCCCCCCCCACCATATGGGCCTGGTGCTGTTCAAGGTTTCTGCCTGTTAAAAGGGAGTTTTTCCTGCCACTGTTGCTCACTTGGGGCTCAGAATTTGGTTTCCATGAAAGCACCTGGAGACAGTCTCGTTACAGATGGTGTGAAAAATTTCCCCTACTGTTATATTGGGGGGGGTGGCTCCACCCTGATGTACATACAAAAAACCACAGGAACACACACAGACACACACACACACACACACACACATTTCCACACACTTTGTGGATGAAACAAAAAGGATTTACTGACAGAAAATGGGCTGCTGCAACACAAATACGTGAGGAGCAGCTGGAGGCAGAACTGATCTACATCAACATCCTGGTCGAAGTGGAAGTAAAAATGGGGACTCTATGTATCACAAACTTTGATAAATGTAATGAAAGAGTCAAGGACATACTTCTGTGTAACTTATTTATTAATTGTGCCCCAAAAACAATCAGGAGGACAAACAAACTGCTGCAGATTAAATTCAGAGTGTTTTGTATTTAATAGTTGAAGGCATCATAAAAGCATGTATATCTTTTTCTTTAATCTCTTTTGTCGCTTTGTCACCGGGAGCTGTGTTCTTTCATCAACGTTTCAAATAAAGCGAAGGTGTCCTGTTTGGGTCTGAAAGCCTTGGTAATGGCGTTGCCAATGGAGGAGAAGAACCTGCACACCAAACCTTTCTTTTTTCTGGGCATCAGCAGCTGTTTGTGGATGATCTTGATGATCTGGTCAGCGATGACTGGATCTTGGCTCATGATGAGAAACACAACCTTCTCTGGAGGGCCCAACACTTTATAGAGCAGCTTCTTCATTCGTGCCTCCAGGTTGTTGAAGCCGTCACAGTCAGGGTAGAACCGCTGCTCTTTCACTTGGTGCCACACTAGTTCAGTCAGCTTGCTGACCAACTCCTTAATGTCCAGCGGCAGCATCTTTGCATCGCAGCACGCGGTGTAAAGCATCTTCTCCACCAGAAAGGCCACGTGCGCTTGGTTTCTGGCCCGCTGTGCCTCCTGGTGACTGAGGTCTTCCTTACTTTTGGGCGAGGCTGGCATCAGGAACATCTCAGATGTTTCTCTATAGGGGACGGTCACCCTGTCGATGACCCAGTTGACCTGAGTGTCCAGGTACCACTTTGTTAATGCGGCAAAGACCCAGGCGTCCCTCTGGATGTCTGCGTCCACCTTGCTGACCACGTCCCTCTCTCCTGATTGGAGGACAGGTTCTGCTAGAGCGTACTGGTGCATCAGTTTCCTGAGTTCTTGGTGGAAAACCAGAACCTGTGTTCCATCCAGACCAGTGAAGACTCTGACCAAGCTGCACTCACGTCCAGGGTTGGGATCTTCCTGGTTCACCAACGTCTTTGAAAGTCTCTCCAGGATGATTTCTACAGACTCGCTCTTGGCTTCGGCGTGCTCCGGATGCTTTTTCTTCAGCTTAGCAAAGATCCGCAGGAGGCAGACTTTAGCAAAGCATTTAGTGAAAAAGGCTTTTATCTTTTTTCCTACTGGTTTGACGATGTCGTTTCGTGATTCCCAATTGGAGAAGGTGCTGATGTCGGCAGCCACCATCTCCATTTCCTCTGAAATGTCGTGGTGCAGCTCCTTAGACTCAGATTCTGGAATATCCTCCATGAGAGGACTGAAGATGTCGTTAAACTCGTTGCTGATTTCCTTCTTTATCTCATCTGCAAAGGGTGATTTTATATTCTTGAGAAGTAAGCCTTCTTCTGAACTTGGGCTAGGTGGAGCATTTATCTTTTGTGGACGAGGACCAATGAAACGTCTGATCTTTTCTGCAAACCTTTTACAAACATTCCCAAATTCAGCAATCATGGCATTGATTCTGAAGGTCGGGGTAATTCTCTGGCTGGTTGCTCCTTCATCAAGGCTGGCGTGTGAAGAGTTTAAGTTTTCTCTCACCTCTCCTTGTATGATGTCTGTCAAAGTCTTTAATCCGTCGTCTTCTTCTTGGATTCCCAACTCTTCTGACAATGTCTGAGGAAGAGTGTCTTCCAGCTGAGACAGGATGCGCTGCTCAGACTCGACTGTCCGACTCTTCAACGTTGTTAAAACAGAGTTGGAGAGAGTTGCGATGATTTCTAGAATAAATTCTGCTACTAAAATGATTGTGGCTTCGTCGGGGCGACCTTGTTGAAATGATTCCCATTGTTGTGACGTTGTCTTTTTAAGGAATGACTGAATCAGTGGACGAATAGAGTCCAGAACAAATTCAGCTGCTCCTGGTGTTTCACTCATAGTTGTTGGAGTCATTGTTCAGTTGGTTATCGGCTAATCCTCAAATATGTCCGAGTTATTACGGATAATTTTTAATGACCTCATGTAAGGTTATATATGTTGGGTTTATGTCAGTTAACAAGGTCAAAGCCTTAATAACAACATTTGAATTTAAAATGTTAAACATCAAAGCTTTCTGGCCCTCTTAAAAGCTTTTTACACTTCATAACCAACTTCAAATGGAAAGTTGCAATAATAGAAGGATGGAAGGAAGGATGGATAGATAGATAAGTTGGTTGGATGGGTGGAATGATAGAATGATGGATGGAAGGATTGATGGATGGAAGGATTGATGGATGGAAGGATGGATGAAGGATGCATGATAGCTAGATGGGGAAAGTTGGATGGGTGGAAAGATGGAAAGATGGATGGAAGGATTGAAAGTTGGTTGGATGGATGGGTGGAATGAGAAGGATTTATAGATGGAAAGATGGAAGGGTGGCTGGGTGAAAGGAAGGAAAGCTGCAGAAAGTCTACCTGATTTCATTTACATAACCAAATCACAGCAAATTTGTTCATTTCACTTTTTTTCCAGAACACATCTGGCGTTTTCTTCCTGATCCAATTTAAGTAAAGATATTTCATTTCATTTTCTTCATCGTGCATCTACTTTTTCAGCGCCGATTACGATGGGCGGAGCTTCGCATTGACATACATACAAACATGCACGCTCATTTCTACACCAACCACACACTTTGTGGAGGAGAAAAAAAGGATTTACCGAGAGAAAATGTGGAGGAAAATATGAGAAACATCTGGAAGAACAACCGATCTACGGCATCAGTCAGGAATGGTCACAGCAGACGTAAACATGGGGGACTCTGGGTATCACAAACTTTGAGAAATATAATAAAACTTGAGACACACACATAGCTCTTTGTAACTCGTTTATTAGTCGTTCCTCAAAAGCGATCTAATGAGGTTGAAATGTCTTCATGGTCGCACAACGCGCTGACATCATCCAGGAAAGGAAGCAGCTGGAAGGAAAGGAAGCAGCCCGTTTGGTGGGGCGGGAGAGAGCTAGTGGCTCATTATTAAAATGTCTTATTTTGTCCTCCATATTTATAATTGCTCTTTAACCAAGAAAAACCATGTTTAATCCGATTACCTGACCGTAACTGTAGGAATTTTCAGTAGAATACCCGATGACTAAAATATTGGAGAGCTGCAGCTCTACGAGTGTCTGTGATTCTGGAGACGTGTATTTCAGCCCAGTGATAGGGTGCTGGAATGTTTCAAAATTGACCCTTGAAAGTGCTTGAAAAGTGCTTGAATTTGACCATGAAGGATAAGTGGAACGCTGTATTAGCCAGAGTTGTTGCAGATGAAGAGGAAGTGGGAACATTCTTCCAGGAGCCCAGAAAGATCCAGTGGAGCAACTAGATCTCCTTTCTGGTCTCAGCTCCTCTGTCCTGGTTCTGTCCTCACCCCTCCCTCTCCATCGCTCTGCACTGGGAGCTGCACCACTACTCTGTACTTAAGGACTGGAAGCCAGGACTTTATTCACATAGATGTCAGTTGCTGCTAAATGACGGAAAGTAAAACGTGAGAAGAAGACAAACTACTACAGATTAAATTCAGAGTGTTTTGTATTTAATAGTTGAAGGCATCATAAAAGCATGTATATCTTTTTCTTTAATCTCTTTTGTCGCTTTGTCACCGGGAGCTGTGTTCTTTCATCAACGTTTCAAATAAAGGGAAGGTGTCCTGTTTGGGTCTGAAAGCCTTGGTAATGGCGTTGCCAATGGAGGAGAAGAACCTGCACACCAAACCTTTCTTTTTTCTGGGCATCAGCAGCTGTTTGTGGATGATCTTGATGATCTGGTCAGCGATGACTGGATCTTGGCTCATGATGAGAAACACAACCTTCTCTGGAGGGCCCAACACTTTATAGAGCAGCTTCTTCATTCGTGCCTCCAGGTTGTTGAAGCCGTCACAGTCAGGGTAGAACCGCTGCTCTTTCACTTGGTGCCACACTAGTTCAGTCAGCTTGCTGACCAACTCCTTAATGTCCAGCGGCAGCATCTTTGCATCGCAGCACGCGGTGTAAAGCATCTTCTCCACCAGAAAGGCCACGTGCGCTTGGTTTCTGGCCCGCTGTGCCTCCTGGTGACTGAGGTCTTCCTTACTTTTGGGCGAGGCTGGCATCAGGAACATCTCAGATGTTTCTCTATAGGGGACGGTCACCCTGTCGATGACCCAGTTGACCTGAGTGTCCAGGTACCACTTTGTTAATGCGGCAAAGACCCAGGCGTCCCTCTGGATGTCTGCGTCCACCTTGCTGACCACGTCCCTCTCTCCTGATTGGAGGACAGGTTCTGCTAGAGCGTACTGGTGCATCAGTTTCCTGAGTTCTTGGTGGAAAACCAGAACCTGTGTTCCATGCAGACCAGTGAAGACTCTGACCAAGCTGCACTCACGTCCAGGGTTGGGATCTTCCTGGTTCACCAACGTCTTTGAAAGTCTCTCCAGGATGATTTCTACAGACTCGCTCTTGGCTTCGGCGTGCTCCGGATGCTTTTTCTTCAGCTTGGCAAAGAGCCGCAGGAGGCAGACTTTAGCAAAGCATTTAGTGAAAAAGGCTTTTATCTTTTTTCCTACTGGTTTGACGATGTCGTTTCGTGATTCCCAATTGGAGAAGGTGCTGATGTCGGCAGCCACCATCTCCATTTCCTCTGAAATGTCGTGGTGCAGCTCCTTAGACTCAGATTCTGGAATATCCTCCATGAGAGGACTGAAGATGTCGTTAAACTCGTTGCTGATTTCCTTCTTTATCTCATCTGCAAAGGGTGATTTTATATTCTTGAGAAGTAAGCCTTTTTCTGAACTTGGGCTAGGTGGAGCATTTATCTTTTGTGGACGAGGACCAATGAAACGTCTGATCTTTTCTGCAAACCTTTTACAAACATTCCCAAATTCAGCAATCATGGCATTGATTCTGAAGGTCGGGGTAATTCTCTGGCTGGTTGCTCCTTCATCAAGGCTGGCGTGTGAAGAGTTTAAGTTTTCTCTCACCTCTCCTTGTATGATGTCTGTCAAAGTCTTTAATCCGTCGTCTTCTTCTTGGATTCCCAACTCTTCTGACAATGTCTGAGGAAGAGTGTCTTCCAGCTGAGACAGGATGCGCTGCTCAGACTCGACTGTCCGACTCTTCAACGTTGTTAAAACAGAGTTGGAGAGAGTTGCGATGATTTCTAGAATAAATTCTGCTACTAAAATGATTGTGGCTTCGTCGGGGCGACCTTGTTGAAATGATTCCCATTGTTGTGACGTTGTCTTTTTAAGGAATGACTGAATCAGTGGACGAATAGAGTCCAGAACAAATTCAGCTGCTCCTGGTGTTTCACTCATAGTTGTTGGAGTCATTGTTCAGTTGGTTATCGGCTAATCCTCAAATATGTCCGAGTTATTACGGATAATTTTTAATGACCTCATGTAAGGTTATATATGTTGGGTTTATGTCAGTAAACACGGTCAAAGCCTTAATAACAACATTTGAATTTAAAATGTTAAACATCAAAGCTTTCTGGCCCTCTTTAAAGGTTTTTACAATTTAAACCCCCCCCAAGCTGTAAAAGTATGGAAAAAGTGGATGGAAAGATGGGTGGTTGGAAGGATTGAATCTTTGGATTATAGAAGGATAGAAGGAAGGACGGTTGGAAGGATGGATGGAACCAAAGAATCTTATACATATGTGCAGTTCACATTAAACTCAAAGTTAAGCCCCTCAGCAAACTTGTTCCATCTTTATTTTTCCAAACTTTATCAACTTTTTAAAGTTGTTCAACTTTGTCAGCTGCAGTCAGATCTTTGGGAGCTGCTCAGCAGTCCCTGCAGTGGAACTCTCTTATCAGGGTGTTATTCTGTTGTTTAGGCAGCGCTGCCAGCGGTGCATATAAAACACTGACTGTGTTTTAGTCATGCCTGGATTTCTTTGCGGAACACTGGACTATCTGGAGTCACACCACCGAGCAGCGTCACACAGCTCTTGTCTCATTCTGTGTAACAGAACAAGGGCTTTAACATTTTTCTGGAAAAGGCCAATCTGATATTTCTACATGCTTTCTTTGTCTTATTTGTCTTGTTTTTGGGGCATTCCACTAGAAATTATCAGAAATTCCATCATTTTCATATTTTACAGCTTGTACATTGGACTGTGAGTGTGAGTGGAACCACATGGATCATGTTTCATAGGATTCTGTAAAAAATTAGTCAGATTGGTATTTTTGACTTTTGGTTTTCTTGTGGAAGCTTTGGAGCGTTGGAATGGAGAATGTGGTGCCGTCCCAGACTCCATTTATTCATTATTTCTTGGCTGCAGCGCGTCTGCCTCTGCTCCAGAAGGAAATCCCAGGTTGTCAGACTACAATAGCTGAGCGCCTGTGTGGTCCAGAGAGCAGCACCAGAGAGGAGGGCTGTCAGGATGAAGGTTCTGAGACTCCATCCAGCGGGAGCCCGCCACCCACTCATCTCCTCCAGAGCTGATGGCTGATGGAGGAACATGTATCTCTGTACTGACCACAAAAAACAAAGCTCAGTTTCTTTGAGCCGGGACTGAAAATGAAGCTCACAACAGCTAGACTTCATCTGCGAGTTGCTTTTGACTTTGATTTCAGCCAAATGTAACGATTGAGTGGAGGGCGGAGGCTCGGAGAGCACTTATCTTTTTGCATCAGTGTTCTAGCCGTTCTGTTGGAGGATCTTTTTCTTCCCTCTCAGGCACGGACTCTCGCAGAAGCATCAAAGTGGAGTTTTTTTCTCTCAGACAGCCGTTGGTGTTGTTAAAGTCCCCCAGGAAGACGTCTTTTTTTTTTGTTGTTTCTCTTCCTTTTTGTCATTCCGCTGCTGTCCTGTCATCTCGTGCTTTAGACGAATCCTTGCAGACCACCGTGGCTTCACGGCTTCTACCTTCTCTTTATTTAGTTTTTTGCTGGTGTCCTACTGTGTGCGTGTACTCAGCAGGAGAAACAACTCTGTGTTTAATGCGCAGCTCTGGTTTGGCCCCGTGGGGCCCCCAGCCTCAACCTGAGCTGGATTTATAGCTGGTAGCTTTTAATATATCTTTAACTTATTGTATTTATAACCACCAAATATATAGTAGTAATGACTAAAACTGGAACAATTAAAGGCTTGAATATTATGACCATAGTAAGAATCTATTCATAGCAATAATAGAAGCATATAGAATTATAAACATGCAAGTAAGCTATGTACATTGTAAACAGCATGATTATATATGCAGCATCTACATAATGTAATGTGGCCCTATGAATATTTAATATCAGTTGACATATTTTAGTAATTTAGTATTTTAGTAATTTATAATTAAGTGCATACACAATGATGTGATGTATGTTATCTACATGATTTGTCTCACAACAGCAAGTCAACGCATAAATTGGTGAATTTAAGGGTGGAAAGAATGTTGCACCCAGAACACAGCATGCATTATGCATGACTGATGCATTTTTGTAAAAAACAGAAGGTTTAAGGTTATTTAAATTCTATACTGAGGGTTGACATTCGCATCCATGCATATGTTACCCCGCCAATGAAGGAGGTCACATGACAGCTGATGTTTGTCTGTTGGTTATCAAATTACCTTGAAAATTTATGAATTAATTTTAATGAAACTTTCCGGAAATATTGATAATGGGCGAAGGAAGAGATGATTACGCTTTGGTGACGCTCCAAGGGTCTTTTTCTAGTTGTGAATGTCGTCCCGTTCTGTTGAACTGCCCCCCCCCGCCTCCAATGAAAGTGTATATCACTTCCTGCAGCTACTGCTGCTACTGTACACACATAAATATTCATTACATACGCTCAGAGTTGAGCGCTCTGTTGGCCTGATGACCTGTCCACCAGTGCTGATGCCTCCTGCCTGACGTCTCCTGGAACCCACCTCAGCACCCTGCGACCTCCGTGACCCCAAACGAGAATAGGTGACATCGACTCCAGCCACCAGGCAGCTCTTCCGCAGCTCCCGGGCGACGCCCATCTAAAGTATTTAGAAGCTTTGGTGTCAGCGTAGACGATAAAGTGGGGCTCATATCCATCCACCAGCTCCGGTGGTGAGTGTATGCACACATGCATACATTTATCCAAATCCACGCAGTTGCAAGAATACATTGACCTTTTATGAGAAGGGAGTAAAAGGCTGTGAACTGTGGAAGGCATTTGACTGGAGCGCCTGGCGTTACATCACCATTAGCAGCGCTGCCTGCTGAAGAAAATTAGAGCTCTGTTTAAAACCCAGATCTATTTTTCTCCACCAGTGCGCCTTTACCGAAGGAACAGAGAACTTAAGGTTTCAGAATAAAGCGGCTTTTAAACACACTGAGCTATCCAGTTGTTTGTCGGCAGCTGCTTTGACGCAACGTTACAATAAAAGGGGCATTTTCGAGGCAGCAGCTGAGCCCCAGCTGATAGATGTCAGTGTGACGCACCGTTCTGTTGGCTTTAATGGGACTTATAGACGAGGACTCGACTCCAGATACCAGCCCGAGTCTAATGAGAGGCCGACACTTGGAATATTGATGTAAGGAGCACAGTCATCATGTTATTCTTAAACACACACGCTTGCACGGACGGTACTGTGTGTATCACAAACTCCCTCAATCAGCCAGCGGTCTTCACACACTTGTGAAAATCATTTGTACAAACATCAAGTCCGTTTCTGACACACTCCTTCAAAACACCGGCGGTCATCCTTAATGGACACTTATCCACTCTGTCCGTCCCTTATATTGATCCATGCCTGCACACACATTAGCACTCTGTTACAAGAGCCATGTCTTCACCACACACACACACGCGCGCGGGCGCGTGCGCGTGCGCATGTATGGAGCGGCTCTTGTCACTTGCTGATTGTCTTGAGTGGGGAACAAAAAAAGCCGAGCTCCGCTCTGAGCTGTCTGAACCGAGCAAGCAGACACTGATGTATTCGTCTGCTGTGTGTGATTTAACGAGGTTCCCTCCATCCTGCCATAAATCCTATTTATAATCTTTGATTCCAATCGATTTTTTTTTCATGCTGTTTAACTTTGCAGCATTTTGATATCTCCATCCCTTTTTTTACTTTTTTTAATGAATGCAGTTCCATCTCAGCCCCACACATAAATCACGTAAAGCAGTTGATTCCTTTTAGAAGTCTTTATTCATCTGCGTAGAAAAGAAAGACGACAGACCAGCAAATGGAATCGCAGTTTGGGACCCATTTTTAATGTTTACACACAAGAGTGTTTTCATTATCACATCTGAAGGTGATATTTTCAAAGAAAGGGGATTTAGTTCTGCACAGAATGAAAGGAAACAGAATGACTTGAAAGAAACATTAATGCTCTTAAAAAAAAGAAGCAACAAATTCAGAAAAACAGCTACACCATCTCTGACTATTACTGTAAACAGTAATCAAGATTTAAAAAGAGACAGAGAGCCACAGAAAGCAAGAACTGGTTTTAACTATCTAAGGCTGTTTATCAGTCCTCCCCCCATTCCTCCCCTTATCTGCTGCTCTAAACTCTGTTTCCCTCTAAAGTTTCTCCTTTCTTAAAGTGTTTTCATGGGGTTCAGAGTTGGAAGGCAGGCACTGCTTCCTGTGTGTGTTCAGGTGTGTTTTCAACTGTCCTGGCTGTGATTCCAGAGCTCTACCTGTGCGGTACCCTTCTCTCAGCTTCTATAGCCATTCTATATATATATATATATATGTGTGTGTGTGTGTGTACATATATGCATATATGTATATATACACTTATATATACGTATATGTATATATATATAAAACTTTATATTCCCCCATCAAATTTAATCCTCTGATTCTCTGCTTTATTTCAGAAAATAATGAGAAATGTGATGCTGTTGCGATAATTCACCTAAAACTCCTCAACATGGTGATAAAGCAAGGAGATATATACATCTGCTTAAAAAAGATTAGGTTAATATTATTTAATAATTACAAAAAATATCCACCACCAGACAAATTCATCCACATGTGGGAAGATCTTACTTGATGTGTGAGGCCACGCCATGAATAAATGAGTATAATACATAATAACAATATTGAGATTTTTGACTGCTTTTTGCTTCAAAGCATGGACATTAATTGAACCAGAGCATTTCTGTCTTTGACCAAGAACCTTGAGCTGAATTCCCGTACAGGCTGTATTCACACATGGATCCCTTTTACTCTGAATCAGATGATTGGTGGAAACTATTTCCTAGTGAATTAGTCTGTGCTTGCACTAAGGATGCAATATTCACAACATTCGGTCTCTGACAGCCTCAACTGTCACAACCAGGGTCACAAAGGGGCGGAAGATTATCAGTACATAATGTTCACGGGAATTTTAGCTCAAAAATTTTCACATTTTGTTCTCCATGTCCTTGAAGAATGGAAAGCATGGCTGTCATCTGACATTTTTGAATGGGACTCTTTTGGGGATTCTGGGGAGACGTAAGGAATATGTTTCGGATCTTGTAATCCCAAATGGTATTCTTCATCATTCATAAAATTGATTAGTTTTATGAATATATGCCTATATTCCTGACAGTTAGACATATAACAATCCAAAACACCATATATGACCAGTCAAATCCAGATTGTATAAATTCCAGAAAAATTCCCATTAATTCTTGTAAATTTCCAATTCCCCGGTATTAGGCAACCTCAGTCAACTGAACCAAAATGAAAAACCTAGTGGGAGTGCTGCATTCTCTTGCGAACATTGGGTTCTACTTTTATTTGTGTGAAAGTACCCTTGGAAAGTTCACACAGGCTGTTTCCTAAAAACAGTTCATGATTCACGTCATCATAAAAGACAGACAGATACAGAAAATGGGGACATGCGGTATTTTATCAAACTCAGAGGAACATTTTGCCATTTTTCTCAAGCATGACCATTTTTTGGACCCTCTTAAAGCACATCTTTTAAAAGTGTGTCACTTCTGTTATTCTGTGGATGTTTATAGAATAATAAGTGGCATGAAAAAGTAGTCTGTCTGTATCTGATTTTGCCTTCTAGATTTTGTAAAACTGGAGCTACTTTTCCGGTTGCTGTTTTCTTGGTCATTTGTCTGCCTGTATTTTTTCCTCTGATAACCTTTTTGATGCATTTGTCACAGCTCCTTTTGTACTTGTGTCCTCCCTGCGTTAAGCGAACACATACCCTCAATGCACAAAACAGCACCTCTCTCTACCCCCCGTCGTATTTCACATTTTGTCCCATCATCCGCCCATCTATCCATCACCGCTCTCCGTCTCTCATTACTTTCCCTATGCTGGGGCTTGTGTCCCTCATCTCTCTCAGAACTGTTATCACCGCTGTCAGCTCCCTCGGTGGAAACAAAGTCATCCTCCGCTCACGGCGAAAGACGAGGGAGAAATAAAAGAGCCTCGGCGAAACAGAAAAAGGGCACCAGGAAGGAGGGAAAAATTAAAAGAGAAAGAGTGGGAGAAAACTAGAAGAAAGGGAGAGGGTCAGAAACACATCTTTTCATGCCGACCACATAGCATTATGGTGTGTGGGTTATAACCATTGATTTTTCTCTCTGTCAGCCCTTTTATCTATACAGCACAGAGCTTACAGTTGGTAGGAAGATAGAAGAGCTATCTCTATACACATCAAGGGCCTTTTTCAGATTATAAATATATCTCCTGCTAAATCAGCTAAGCCTAGTATATCAACCTCAGATAAGTTACTGTGTATTATCATGAGCTGAGAAGAACAGTAAGTTTGAAAGACACTGAGATATCCAAAAGAGAAAATGTAACATTTTATATCTAGAAATAGAGCTCAAAGGGTTTACTGTATATATTGATATACAGTAGTTCAGAGTTGAGTAGGACTACCTCCATCACTCATTAGCTGTGTTTTATATAGCTTAAATGGGTCTTATCTACCTAACAAACCAACCAGAATTGAACCAGCAGAGGCACAGAGGGTACTTTGGAAAAGACAGCAGCCACCAGCCAAGCAACCATCATCTCGGTAATGTTGTCTGGCTTCGGGGGCTCGGGGATGACGTCCCCTGTGTCATCACGTGTAAGCGTAATCTATGTCGGGGATTCCACCCTCTCTGTAGCCACGGTTGGTTCCGTAAGTGACGCGGTGGTGACCGGTTTGGCTGAGGATGGTCCCGTTGAGGCTGCCAGCACCGTGGCTGCTCCGGTAGGTCCCATTGACCTGGGAGGAGGAGGTGGAGGAGGAGGGGAAAATGGTGTGGATGTAGGTGACATCCTCAAGTTTGGGCTGCAGGGGCTGATGGGCCATCGTCGTCATCTGAAACCCTGCAGGAGGGGCCCTGATCTCTAGGATAGAAGTGTCTTTCTTGGTGCCCGACTCTACATAGTCATCGTAATGTTTTCCCCCCCGTCCCCTGTTGTATGAGCTCGAGTCCCCGGAAATGTAACCCGCTCTCTGTCCGTACCAGCAGAAGATGGCAAAAATTAAAAGCAGGCTTACCAATGCTGTGGCGCCCCCAATGATCCCAGCCAAAGGGAGTGTTGCTAATTCAGAGTCCTGCCCCTCTTTATCTGTGCCTCCCTCCCCTGACTTCACTAGAGCATCCCCAGTCTCTATCTGCGCGCAGGCCGGAGTCAAGCCTTTATTGTCCGAGTCCTTGCCGCCCATTCGACTTGAACCCATGCTGGAACCCCCAAAAGAAGGCTCTGGCCGTAGGGGCAGCAAGCAGATGAGGTAATGGGACCGCGGGGCGAGCTGAGTAAGGAGGTACTGCCTCCTTTCTCCGGGTACCAGCGTCTCTGTTATGGAGCCAAGAGCTGCACTGCTACCCAACCGTAACCACGACAAACGGAATGAGGGGGCCGGCTGCGGGCACAGCCAACTCACCAGCACGCTGTCTGAAGACAGAGGCTTCACAGTCAACTCCAGGGCCTCCTTAGACACATGCCCCCCTTCACCTTGATGGGGGGGCATAACCAGGCCTGGTCGCTTGGCCCGCAATGTGAAGAGAGAACCTTGGGTGGGGATGAGCACAGACGTAGTTGAGGTGCTGCTGTGAGGGACCGAACCCACCGCCCTGTCCCTTCCCTCCCTCTCCTCGGCGTCTTTTTCTGCTGGGTTGATCCCCGCCCCGGGGCTGGGACCTGCAGGGGGGCCCTCACATTGTTCCATCAGCGTGGTCAAGTCTCTGAGAGTCTGGCCCCTCACAGACTCGGGCCCCTGACACATAAGGCCCCTGACTGTCACCGCCGAACCTCGACCGTGGAGCCAGTTGTGGAGCCAGCGAAGGTTGCAGCCGCAGTACCAGGGGTTTCCTCTGAGCAGCAGCAGCTCCAGGTTCTCGGTGTCCTTCAGGAGCCCCCGTGGGAGACTGGTCAAGTTGTTTCCTGACAAATCCAGCTTCTGCAGCCTCTTCATCCCATCTAGTGCTCCCCGTGGTATGTGAGTCATTCCGTTGTCTTGCAAATGGAGCCGGATCAGGTGAGCAGATGGTAGATTCACTGGCGGAGACTGCAGGGCGTTCCTGACCAGGGACAGCTCCGTCAGGTTGGACAGGCGGGAGAAGGTGTCGTCCGCGATGCGCGTGTTCGCCAGGAGGTTTCCGTCCAGGACCAGGCGCCGTAGGGAGGAGAGGCCCCGGAAAGCGTGGGTCGGGATGGTGCTGATTCGGTTGTCGTCCAGCCGCAGTTCTTCCAAGGATGAGGGCAAACCGGCCGGGATGCTCGACAGGTGGTTCCGAGACAAAAACAGCAGCCTGAGCCGCGGAGTCCCCGAAAAGGCTCGCTCCTGGATGCTCACCGTGGATATGGAGTTGTCATCCAGGTGTAAACGTTCAAGCAACGGCAACTTGGATAGAGCCGATCGCGGTAACGTTCGTATATTGTTGTCCTGCAAGTGGAGCTCCCGTAAAGACGGCGGGAGGTGTATAGGGAATTCGTCCAACTGGTTGGCATACAGGTAAATCACCTGAATGGAGGTACTGCGTTCCAGTGACGGAGGCAAGCCAGCGTTACTCAGGCGGTTGCTCTGCAAGTACAGGATGGCAGCCATTAACGGTAGAGGAGGAATTATACTGAGGCCGCGGTCATTGCAGTAGACAAAACCCTCATCGCAGCGGCACACCGAGGGACAAACAATGCCCTCATCTCCCTCGCCTGTCTCCATGGCAATTGCAGCCGCAGCCATTTCCAGCACCTCAGCCAATAAGGTGAGGCACAGGAGCAGCAAGAAGAGCCAGTCACGGAGCTCGGCGAGACTTTCAGCTGCCATACTGACGCACGGGTCCTGAGGAAGGAAACGACAGGCGAGGTTAATACAGACACGAGGACCGCGGCTCGTGGAATTCAAGATTGTTGGTAGCAGGCGGGAGTTATCAACAAATACGCATCATTCACATGATAATGCACAGGAAACCACAAAGTCTAGATTAATCTACTTTAAGTGCTGCATTTGCTAGATTTATGTTCTCTTGCCTGTAAAATGGAGGTCTGTTGAGTGAACAGTCAGACTTATTACAAAAGAGCTGTCTACTATTAAATAGGTCAGAGTGGCGGGGTAGAAGGAAAGTGGACATTTAGATGCTGAGGCGATGATGGAGGGCGGAGTCATCAGACTAGAAGATTAGAAGAATCAGTGAAAGCAAGAAAATGATGAAGATGGAGGAAATTGAACCATCGGAGGGGAAGAACGTGGATATTTTTTTTAGTGGGAGCAACTAAGACGGAAAGTGAGGGGAGATCAAGGAGAAGGAAATCAAACTAATTGCCGGTGGCTGCTGTTGGTGGGTCTCCACCACAGAAGCAGTTAACCTGTTGTGACTGCTTTGTGTCCAACACTCCAGTGGCATTTTAAAGCGTACAAACGCAGTAAACTAACACAACAATCCCCGACTGTAATAGCATGGTGCCTTAATTAAAGTTGACAGGAGTATGAGTGAAACGCACACGCACTAAAGAAAATATCTCCAACGCGCCCTGTTCACACATGTGCTTGGACCTGGAGCGCAGTCTTCTTAGGTTTGTTATTGCTCACAAAAGCCCATTAATTATTCATCAAAGTCGTCCCCGAAACCCCCAGAAAGGTTTCAACTGGGTTTCAACAGAAGCTTTTCCACGCTCCTCGGTTGGCGTGTCGTGACTCTTTGGCGAGCGAGTTCCCGACACTGGCACCAGTAAGACAAATTTACAATTCAGATAAAAAAGATCTCTGCGCGCAAACATTGACAGGGCTCTATTTATAGGGCGTGAGCAATATCCAGTAGTGAGAAGTTATTGAAATTAGACTGTGGCGTAGCCTTGCTCGAATCCATTCTTTTGTGTAGCCTCAGGCGGAAAACTGCGACCTGACATGAAATGGCTGACATGATCTGACAGCAGATTTGATAAGCAAATCCTCTGAGGCCAAGTATTTTTTCCTCCCCTTCGGTGCACCCATGTATGTAATTTGTGTGTTAGTGTGAGGAGTCAGTGCCGGATGCCCCCCCCCGGGTACAGTCAAACTCCATGCAAAGCAAACAAGAGATGGCAACAATAGAAGTGGATGTGGAGGGGGCGGGGGGGTGTTGTGGTGGTGGGGGGCTCTTGGGGGGTGAGGCAGATGGAGGGTTAGGCGGTCCATCGCAGCAGGAGAGCTGAAGTGAGTCCCTGGCAGTGGGAGCTCAAGTTAGCTGTCTTAAGGGGAAAACAGAAGCAGCCGGCTGGGGTTTGATTCTGTCTCAACAGCCGCCGTGTGTCGCAGCTCGGCGCCGGATCTGATAGTGAGTGTGGAAGCGCAGCCAAAACAGGACATCGTTTTTCTTATTCTTTAATTCTATTTCCGGCGTAAATGTATTTCAGCACGTCCCCAGCAGCTGAGTCAAAATTAGGGAGAGAAACATATGCGCACCAGAGGGAGGGTCCATGAAACCATATTGGGAATGAGCTATGAATATCAACTAGGATATCACATTTTCTCTGCTGCTCTTTCATAAATATCCTCCTGGCACAAACCTGTGCGCGTCTGTTTTTCCCTACAGCTCTTCTCTTTTTCTTTTTTTTTTTCCTACAGGCACTCTTAATGATCTTTAGATTATCTGTCCTCTCGCTTCTCCCCGGCTTTGTTGCTTACTCTCGCCGACTCTCGCTTACTCTCTCCATCTTCTGCACAATCTATCTACCCACCTGCTCGTCTCCTTCAGAACCCTCCCCCCCCCCAACAACCACTCAGGTTTGTTTACTGGAGTACCTGTCCCTTCATCCTCCTCCTCCTTCCCTCTATTCCTCATCCTCTTTTCCTGTTTCATTCCAGGACACTGTTGATTTCCTATAATTTGACTTCCTACACATGCAGCCTTTTGAAGGGCACATTTATTCCATGTGATGACCTACCCAGCCCCAGCCCCCCCTGCTTTGTTTATACTGCTTTCCTCTTGTTATTTCCACACATACCTTTAGCAGTGACCATAACCATAGAACTGTTTGGTTAAATGTCCAAATGCTGCTCAATTCACCCAAAAAGGGAATTTTATCATTATTTATGTGGATATGTTTCTCCATGGTGACTAAAGCACATGTCCTTGCAGCGTGTTTGTAGTTTGCTCTGTTGGAGACCACCACCAAACTCCAGTAGCTGATGCTCTGGCCCACCAGTGCTTTAAAGGGAAGCTCCGGATTGCTCGTTAGTATTGCCGGTATCCCAAGGAGGGGGCTGACAGGTTTTATTCGCCCACCCCGTCTCATTGCTATGCTGACTGTTGTGAGTGAAAAGCAGGCAGATGTGCAGGTCACAGCAGGAGCCACAAGTGAAGCACCTCCTCTCGCTTCACTGGCAGCCACTAGTGTCCAGCGGGTCCTCCTTGACAGAAAAAGCCTCATAGCTGCTAAATAATACTCCTGATGTGAATGAAGATGCTCCAGATTTGCTCCTGCATTTCCTGGCCGGGTCGGTATTCTCATGCCACAGAGAAGGCATTCTTCAGGAGCAACAACTGGATCTGAAACCTGTCTGGTTGTTGGTGACAGTCAGGGAGGAGGAACCAGTCTCCTCCTCCATCTACACCTACCGACTCTTCAAACGCACCACTTTTGTTGTCAGCATCAAGCACCTAGATACTGTGGTGGCTTCCTGACCTTTAGCTGATATCGATCTCCCATATCATTGTCTTTTCTCTCATCCACTCACACAAGGAAGGCCTGTATGTATTTCTCATATCTTCCTCCAATCATCTCGCGCTGTTCCAGCCAGTCTAAAGGCCCAAACCCGTACAGTTGAACAGACCTTCACATCTGGTTTGGTATGCAGATGCTGCACCTATTGTTGCTTTCTGTCTCAACTTTAGCTGCCCCTCCATTTTCTTGTCCATGTTTTCTCCTCTTTATAACTTAGCTGCAGCCTGAAATAAAGATTTTTGTTGGGGCTTGTGTGTTACAATTTTTTTTTCACGATCGCACAGAAGAGATTGCATATAAAAGGTCTAAGTGACCCAGGATGTGCATGGGGAAGTCTTACCTGTTCTCTGTGCCTTTCTTCCTCTGTCCTTGATGGAGAGTTTGTGGAGTTTCAGCTCCTCTGTCAGTGAGATTGAAGATACAATTTACCGCACGTTCTTTTCGGCAGTTTCCTCTGAATTGTTCCTCAGGGGTCTGAATCTTCCTGAGCTATTGGAAATGATGGTGTTGTTGATAGCTTGTACTCCAGTGCGCCACACACAAACCAGCATGGCTCAGAGCCACCTCGGCAACATCGTCTTGTCCGTTGTATGGATGTCCAAGCTTGGCCTCTCTTTGGGATAAGGGGCTTTTAGGCCTGCCAACTCATGTCATGTTCAGCAGTGATCCAGAGGCATAATTCTGATACCCTTCCTCCACAATCAAAACCACTTCAGCTGGGCAGACAATCAGAAGACGTCTGAGGGCTCAAGGGTCCTTCTGGGAAATCAAAAGCAATCCTTGGTACTCGTGCAAATGGCGGATTGTTCAAAATGCTCTTCCACACTTGAATAAACAATGTTGTTTTTTTTGGGGCGGGGGGGGGTTAATGAAGAATGCTCAGCAGGCTTTCTGATCTATTAATAATAGTAGTGATTTCACAGTGATGTTTCAGAGTCTGGTGCTGGTGGAGGGGTCCGCCTGGTGCAGGACACGGGTTCAGTCTTCTCCTTCAGCCTCCGCTCTCCACCATATCCTCCCTGTTCTGTACGGACACACGGCGGGGCAAAAAATGACGTGGCTGCACTGTAAAATAATCTTCAGCAGGCACCCACGCACGAAACGAATATCCTCAAAGTAGCCGCGGCGGTGCTACCTTCAGGAGGACAGCTGGATGAGTGTCAGTAAACAGCACCCTGGGAAGAGAACAAAGAAAAACAACACTCTTATGCACTGATTATTTGAGGATTTCACACAATATGAAACATTTACCTTGAGAAGCACTCCACACACACACGCACGCATGCATGTACACACACACACAACACACACCTACACACACACACACACACAAAACGCACGCACGTACACACACACACACAACACACACCTACACACACACACACACACACACACACGCACGCACGTACACACACACACCACACACACACACACACACACACACACACACACACACACACACACACACACACACACACAATGACCCAACTGAACTCACAAAACCAGAGCCACCAAAGTTTTGGGCTGTGAACACAGTCCTTCAGTAGTGGGACTGAATCAGATAAACAGTGTGTTCAGATTGTGCCCTGTAGTCTTGGTTCCGATGGTGCAGTGGTAAGAGGTGTGGGACACATAATTATCCCCATCATTGTTTTAATAACATTTAAATTTAAACACTTTGTGAAAACACTTCCTGAAGGTCAATGCTGCATATGTTCAACACAAAGCTCCCAGTGGACACAGATGCCCCATTAAATTTATTAATAACCCTGTTTTATGTCTTGGATTTTGCTCACACAAAGCTTTGGTGCTTTTATGAAGTACCGCACGCTAAATGTCTGTGTCTTTTGTGCAGAGTCTAACCCCAGCAAACAGTGAATGCTAATGGCACATTTTTAACAGACACGCTGGGTTTACAGAGACAGATTCATCAAGCCTATTAACTGCTCCGCTGCTCACATTCACTTCCTCACTCCAGCCTCCAGTAAGTAGACTGCACAGCCAACTGGGAAATTATCATGCAGTTTGCTTAAACACAAATAAGGACAAATAAAGTCGTTCTCATTTTCATTTCCGAAGCATACGTGCCTCAGCCTGTACGTGGGCCTCAGATCTGTCTCCATCCTAGAAGGGTATTTAACAACGCGCAGGAGTTACGTGCCACAGACAGCTACAGGGTGATAATGAGGGGTGTTATTTAGGTGTGCTGTTTTAACTGGTCCCACAAATAGACTTGAATATATCAAGCCAGTGTTGCGCTTAGTGGGATAATTGAGAGACTGGTGCGGGATGAAGATGTGCACCATGTGGGGAGATAAATTGTTCTCTTTCTGAAAGAGCTGCAGACTGACATCCAGTTTGTGGCACAATAGGCTGATTTGTGTGCAGCGGACGTCTGAAGAAAACGAGAGGCTAAAGAGACGGCGCTCGCGGGATGCCACGTCTGTGATTGTCACTTAAGGACAGGAGGCAAACTGGAATTGTGCTTTCTTCAGAAGCATCGGCAAGATCGAGTGCTGGGGCGGTGCATGTTTAATGCGCTCTGTCACTGATGTCTGATGCTTTAAAATAATGAAATCCCCTCCTGGTAGTGGTTTTGATGATGATGAGGTTTGTAATTGGATGTCATCACGTACAGAAGTATTTACAGCAGGTGTCACATTGGCTGCTGCTGTTGCACGTGGTTGCAGTTCAGAACCGACGCTGCCCTCTACACTAATCTTTCCCAAAGGCAGGAAAATGTCTGCATGCTCCAGAAAAGATGTGATTATCGAACATCAGCAGCGTCTCTCTGAGCCCGCTGCCAGCGTCCATTAGATGTCAAATTAGAAAGCTGCGCCTGTATTTACGTTATTTTGAAGTGGACGTTTTAAAAATAGAGTTTTCTTTAGGGGCAGCTATTAGGGAAGTGTGAGGACCACAAGTGCTCATCAGGAAAACACAAAGCAAGAGCTAAAGTAATGACAAACATGGAATGGAACTTTCAGAAACACCCACTCGTTTCCTAACCAACCCTCAAGTGGAGCTGTCGCGGGTTAATGCAGACGTCTCATGATGCGGTAACCAGGTTTGAAAGCCTTCAGTGATGTGAACACCGCTGACCGAGGCTTCAAGCTCAATCCTTCTTTGTCTGGCTGTCTGGTTTTAAAGGAACACACATCACCATTAGTGTCTCCACTCTAGTTTTATGCGCCGGTTCCTGGGAAAACAGGAAACATTGTGCAGTTTTTACCTTAAAAGCAGCAGCACTGTGCGAGTCTTATGCCTTACTATCAACACAATAAACAGTCATCGCTCACCCTCACATCACTGTTGTTTTCTCGGGTGTACGTCCTCCTTTGGACTCCAGATAAACCTGTTTTGTCGCATCACTGAGACCGACCGGTACTCAGGCACAACACAAAATCCGCAGCCCATTTTTAAGAATTATCTTAAATAAACATTACAGTGATTAAAATCAAACCTGTAAGTGATTTCCTGATGGGCTAAAGTTTAAAAATCCTCCATGAAAGGTGACAGTGTGTTTGTCAGAGTGCCGCCAGCAACCGAAGGTCTTGTGTGTGTGTGTCTTTTTTTTTTTGGTGTTGTTGCCTCTTTTCTGTTTTGTGTTGTCTTTTTTTTTTTTTTTTTTTTTCTTACTCCGGCGTAACAAAGCTCGCCGAGGATGTTTCTCTCCTCGAGGGGACAGAAATCACTCTGCTCTTGTGAGCCAGTCAATGACAACTGTGCAGCCCGCAGGCATCCGACAACGTGCTGCTTCCACTGAGGCTTCTGCACGGGCCAAACGTTCCCAGCCTCTCTTCCCCTCCTTTCAGAACCAACCGTTGGAGTGAAGGCTGGTGAGTTGCAGTTAGTTAATGGTCGTGCCGGAGCCGGGCCCCAAACGGGAGCTAATGTATGCGTATGGTGTTTATGGAACGTCTGCGTCGTTGGCGGGGATCGGGGCTGGAGTGAGCGGCGCCAAGGTGGGCCGGATACAGATGTGCCACCAAGAACGGGCCAACAAACTAACGGAGCATCATTGATTCCAGTAAATCCTGAAACATCGCAAGCTGCGCTTTTTAAAAGATTTATTCACTAGTCATCTGGACAGATATCAAATCTCAATTTGCATCCAGTGCTTTACTACCAGCTCATAAAAGTGGCAGCTGTGATTCTTGGCGACGGGCTCTTTCTGCGGACCATCGGGAGCCGGGAAATTGGTTCAATTCCTCCTGTGAAATGAGGGAGGATGAGGCGGACATTAATAGTTTTGGTGCCCGCGAACAAAAGTCTGAGCACGCGGCAATCACGCGGCCGGCGAGCCGGGACGGCGCGCAGCTGATGAGAATGCGTCCCCGCTGACGCGAACTCTCGACGTCTACGATATTAACGCCAAGGAGCAAACCCCCCCGGGCCCCATTGTCAGGCAGCCTTATTGTTCTCCACCGGCCTCTGCGTGTGCTTACAGTGGGCTCAGCATGAGCGGCGGTCGGGGTCCGCGCCCGCCTCTTTATTGTGCGCGTCTGGCGGCTTCAAACGGAGCGGCATTAAGGCGGGGGGGGCGTGGGGGGGTCGGGATGGGCTCTCGGCCCTCCGTGGGCCATAAAGAGAACCGGCCTGAGAGCCCTTTCACCAGCCACCGGGGCCCAACAGGGCCCGTTATTTCACCTCAAGGCACCATCTGTGAAATGAATGCTGTCATTAAAACGCAGCGTGCGCACAGATACGCGCACATGCGCGTGCACGTGCGGGAATCAATTTAGAGCCTCGGTAAATATATGAGGGCAGAAATGCTTGTCTTTGATTCATAACTGTGTGCGCTGTTTGCACACGTGCGCGTGTGCAGACACCGGTGCAAGGGGCGGCGGGCAAACATTTGGGTTCACGTGCGCGCCTGACTGTTTAACTACGCTGCACACGTAACTTCGCCCCCCCCCAGTTTTTCATTTGCCGAGCAGGCGCCAAACGGGGAGTGCGGGGAAAACAAGGCGGCGGTGGAAGGAGGAAGGAAGCAACGCAACCAGAGATGGTGAAATAAAGGGGGAAAGGATGGGGGGGGGCAGAGGAGCAGGAAGATGGAGGCAGAGTGGGAGGAGGCAGCAGATTTATGAAGCCGTTGGAATGTAATTTGGGGGGCAGAAATTACTGTCAGCCTGAGCAAGGTTTAAAGTCAGTGGAGTCTGAGTGCATGGAACACACTTGGGTGTGTGTGTGTGTGTGTGTGTGTGTGTGTGTGTGTGTGTGTGTGTGAGGGGGGCGAACATGCAGAGAAGGTCTGAGCTCGCTGGTGACACCGCTGAACCTGCCTCTGCGTGTGCATGTCTTTACCGCAATCGCTCCAAGCTCGAGCGGCGACACAGCATCCCAGCATAATCCCACATTTATATTGAACAGCTCATATGTCATGTAGGCCTACACACACACACACACACACACACACACACACACACACACACACACCACTTTCACTCGTCAGGCCTCCACTCCGGCAGACTCATTCAAGGGTGTCGGCGTGGACAGAAGGAAAGCTGGAGGGAGCTGAGGGAGAACGAGATGGAAGGAGAGTGTCAAGGATAGGAGAGGGAGGGAGAGGAGGGAGGTGAAGAAGAGCGGGAGAGCCTCGAAAGGGCCTAAAAAGACCAGACGGATGTGACTGGCTTCCTAACGCAGCGACACACAGCTTCCATTTAGCGCGAGGGAAAGGCAGAGGAGGAGAGAGGTGACGGAGGTGAGAGAGGGGGCGTGCACGCCGCGGATCTGAGGCCAGGCTCCGGGCTGGAACACACTCCGGATGAGCGCCTGCCGGCTCCTACGGGCATGGATACGGGGGCTCGAGACGGTTGGGGGTTTTCCAACAGTCAGGAGAGCTGAAATCATCGATTAGCATTTGAGGCTGACGGAAGACACCGGGACTGGTACCAGGGAGAAGCATCTATACGCAGACGACAGTGAACACCAGCCCACAGCTATTGCAACAACGCTTAAAGCAAACGACCTTTTCCTGCCAAATACTGAGCTGTTACAATAATGATACCAACAGACCCTTTTATTATCGGATTAAAAGTCTGAATTCACCTTCAACATGGAATACTTTCATGGAATTCTTATTTTCAATCTTTACATTGGTTCAGAAACGACCGACTATTCTTATTATATTGAAGCCAAAATAATCCCGTTCTTAAAACCAATAATCAATGCCTCTCTGCTCAGGATAGAAGGCTGCCCAAACGCTGCTTGGCCTGTAATCTGATTAGACCAAAGGTTGACGCTGCAGAACTGTCAACTCAGTGCATCAACCAGGAGAAAAAAGGACAACATGCATCACAATTTCCTTTTATTAAGTTTAGCATTAATCGGCTCCTGGATCTGTCTGACTCAGAAATGGGACAGCTATATTTTTAGAGTAGTAAGTGTGCTCCTTTCACCCAGGAATTAAGTCATATTTGTCGCGCTTTCATCTCATATTTAATTCTGATGTATTTTAAGATTTGCACAATTGTAAAATATAATCCACTGTGAAACGCCTTCATTTATCACTCTTTCCATTTTTTATCTTTTTTTTTTGCAAGCTGACAGAGAAGTCTCTAAATCATTAAAAACAATAACATGAGTGCACTACTGTCCCCCAAACAGATGTGTGTGTGTGTGTGTGTGTGTGTGCATCTGCGTGGTGTGTGTTCCACTGGGTTTACAAGAACCCAATAACTTCACCACCGACGCAAAACAAGGACAGAAACCTGAAGGCTGTTTGTCATTTTGGCTGATTCAAACCTTGCAGCAAATCACACACACACACACACACACACACACACACACACACACACACACACACACCGCGCACACACACACACGCACACACAGGCAGTAGTGCCAAAGACAACAGCACGTGTGTGTTCCTAAAGCGGGGCTGCGGGTGTGTGTCTCTGCATCGGTGTGTGTGAGGCGTGGCTGTCTGTCTGGGAGTAACCCTGACCCAAGCGTGGTGACGAGATGAGACGACCCCTCCTGCTTTCCCTCAAAAACGTTGAGGGAAAACAGGCGGGCGACGTCGCTGCCTCCGACCACGGCGCCCAGATTAGGCGGAGCGGCGACGTGACGACGGGCCGTCGGCGGGCGCAGGTATCAGTCAGGAGACCCCAGAAGGGGCGGCGGCAGCTCGACGGGCTGTTGTCGATGCGCTCCTGCAGCCTTTAATTCATTCAAACAGGCGTGTTTTTACTGCGATTAGGCAGGGGCGTTGACGACGCCTTTCCGTGCACGCGTGTACGCGGCGCTCTGCACCCTTCAGACCGGCGATAATGACAGCAACACCGTCTGTGTGGTGACAACGCTAACACCTACACGCCGTCTTCGGTGGTTCGCACTGACGCCCCGTCTGCGCTGTAACTCATCACCTTTGATTCAAAACAGAGATGAGGTCAATTATCACTGAATTCTCTTCTCTCCTCTCCTCCAGATGGATTCTGGGAGTTTTTCCATCACCTTGTCCCGTAGGTGTAGGTTTTCGCTCCGATTGTGCTTTTTTTTCCTCTTTTTTTTTTCTGTCTTTCGGGCATAAATGCATTTTATTTGAAGAGGTTTGAAAGTGGATTTTCTCTCTTGCTGTCTTTTTGTTTCTCAGCGAATTTAATTTGAATGTTCCATAATTGTAGCGTTTTATTTGTAATTGCATTGCTGTATTTCTCAGGATTTGACTTGTGCGGCACTCCGTAGCTCATCTCAAGTATATTGTTCAGAGAACATTCGGAGCTGGACATTATGCATATTGCACTTCCTTTTACAGATTGTAAGCTGTAGTTAAATTCTTCCATTTTGCCTTCCTCTGTCTTGTGAGACCAGAAAAGCGAAAAGATGAGAGTTAGCCTCTAGGAGGAAAGTGGAGGAAATGTGAATTTTCAATGGCTCTAAAAGCCTATTGTATGGTGGAAAGGAACGAAAGAGTCAGACTAAAGATGAGAAATGCAAGGAGGGGAGAATGGATGGAGACAAACTGGGAGACAAAGTGAGCAGCGGAGTTTTTGCCCTGGAGCGGGCTGGTTTCTAAAGAGGGAATAAAAGGCAGCAGAGGGAGCAAATGAGACTTGGAGGAAGGAGCACCGCTGGAGAGGGACAGACAAAGCTGCTAAGAGGAAGGGGGGGGGACGGGCTGGATTGAAAAGTGAAGGGAACGAGGTGAAAAGATGTGACGGCGTTGTAAAGAAAGTGGGAGTAATTGCAGAGTTGGTACGGAGGCAGAGCGGTGCCTCCTCCTCCCTCCTCCAGCAAAGGTGTTTTACATAAATGTGGTCAGTAAACTCAATTATCTGGCAGCTGCAGACTTCATTTTTGGTTTTACGTCTTCATCCGCGCTTCACCCCTAAGGGTTGGATGAGTCCCAGTGTCCATTAAAACACTGAACATTCACAGGTTTCTGACCGGGGTGGCTCCTAACCGGAAAGAAAACCGCGGTGTCTTTCACATGAAAACCCACCAATTTACATAAAAACAACCTCAGCTTCTTCCGGCTTGTTAATTTTTGGCAAGAGAACGCGCGGCGAGACCTTCGCAGATAAAAGCTTTTAGGTGGGCCGGCCTCTCCTTAAGGACGGGTCAGTATGGACTCCCTTTCAGGTTTTACAGACTTGCACCTTTGAGACTAGTAGCGAAATCCTCCCACACCGAGCTGGAATTATTTCCCAGCTTCACCATCTGCCATAAAGGAGTCATATTAAAAAAAAAAAAAAAAAAGAAAGCCAGATTGAATAGCTGCAGTAAGACGGGAGCCTTCATCATATCAGCAGTGAGGATGTGACCAGGCCAGTGTCTGAATGACACATAAATAGCTGTGAAACGGCCTTTTATATCAGGCTGGTGCTGTTCACTATCAGTCCAAGTAGCGCAGGACGTTTATCTGGAAATATTCAACAAAATACGGACGTATAACTGCGACGTTAAGAGATGCCCCGATAAACACCGTATCTCAGCAGCACACACTACCACGCCACCCAGCCTGCACACACACACACACACACACACACACACACACACACACACGCGCGCACATGCACGTCTGACAGTATCGGGAGAAATAATCCCATTAAATGTGACTGAGGGTTGTTTTTCCAGCTCAAAGCATTCCCGCTCTCTCAGGTTGAGGTGGGCAGGAAGTACACGCACACGAGCGATTTGCAGACACACGCGCTGCGGTCTACCTGGAATTCTGGGGGGGGGGCTCACTGTGGCCTTGGCTCTGTGTCCCCGATCGAAAGAAGGGAGCCGGGGACGACGGCAGCCACGTCGCCTCGTTCTTATTTACCTTCCTGCCCGGTTCTAATGCGACAGCCCGCTGACTCCAGCTCAATTATCAGACGCCGCTGAAGCGCAGAGCTGCGCGCGGAAATTTATTGGAATTCAATACAGCAGGTCAAACTCATATTCCTAACAGTCTGCCACACAATCAGCCCGCCCTGTTTTGCAGCGAGCGCCGCGCTTCCTGAGCACGACTCGGCCGCTTGGCTCTGGCCTTTGATTGTCTCTGCTAGAAGCGGCTTGGGAAAACACACGCATCGTCCTTTCCTGCGGTTTCTAAAAGCTGAACAATCGTTGGAGAATTTCTCCTTTGCGGTAGGAAACGCGTTTACTTTGATAATTATCCGTTTTACTCCTTAAATTAAAGATAACGTGCTGATAAATTATGATGTCCTTGTCTACCGTCTACACGTGTGTCTGAATATCTGCTGAACGTCTAGAAAAGCTGAATACCTATTGAACATCCATAAAAGCTGAATACTGCATGGATAATAGCTGCATATCTACATGAACGCCACATTTGAAAGCCTGAACTGCTGCAGCGAGTGCTGCCTTTAGTCGGGAACAACTGCGTTCCAAATGAATTACATCACATGTGAGCGCATCACTAATTCTTGCTGCGGGCACCGCAGACTGCTGCAACAGATGTGAACTATAGCGCAAGCGATACCGAATTATTAAACGTAGTTGCTCACAAGCGTGTCGCTCTTCGGGGCCACAGAACCCCCCCCCCGTTTCCCAGCGATGCGGCCGTTTGGTTTCCACACTTTGGATTTCCACCCTGATCAATCGATTCGGTCTCATAATTGGAAGAAAAGTGTTGGCTGCTGGGAGCGCTGGAGTCTATCCCAGCTGTTACAGGTTGACGGGTCACCAGCCCATCACCGGACACACACACACACACACGGCCTTCACACACACACACACACACACACACTCGCAGCGAGGCAATTAGGAGGCTAGCTCTTGAACCGTGGGAGGAAGCGGGCGTGCCCAGGGACGAGCAGGCGGGTGAATAAATAACACCAAATGAAAAATATATGCAGAAACATAAGGCAACATAAAACATCCCAGCGTACGGCGACGTTCTGCAAACAAGCGGCGCCCCTCGGCCATAGGTCCTGATTTATTCATTAATACTTTTATACATTAGCCGCCTCAGCCTTTGATCAAACATCAAAGATCAAAGGCTGAGGCAGCAAACTTCTCTTTGTATCAGACGCGTTTACCCAAACGCTCACGTCTGCCTGCTTTCCTTTATTTTATTTTATCTTTTATATACGCGTTTGTTTAACTGTGCCGCTCCTCCTCCCCACAAATCCCAGCTGTCGCGTGTTCGTAAATCTTTATTAGAAGAATTTAACGGCAGCCATGTTTGTTTTTCCGGCGTCAGGCGGCTTCCTCCGAGCGTCTTGACGTTGATGTTTTCTTTCTGCTACAATTATCACCATGACTTGCAGGATTTGGGGAAGTCAACACAGCTCCGTGCATGCGTGTATGTGTGTGCTTTTGTGTGTGAGTGTGTGTGAGTGTCTGTGTGTGTGTGTTGACTCCCTACACTCTCTGACCTGGCTGCACACACTTGGACTCCAACACACGACCGTACTCAGACACAATTATGCGATGAAATTGAATACGGGCTAATGCAAAAACAATGTGTTGTCTGTGTGTGTGTGTGTGTGTGTGTGTGCATGTGTGTGCATGTGTGTGTGTGTGTGTGCGCGTGTGTGTCAGAAAGCCTCCACCATAGTTAAAGCCTTCCCTTGTGTAACGCTTCTCTCTAATGTACTTATCTGGCATCGACTATGGCGTGTATTTATTTCAGGATTTCTAGGTAATCATATTTATTATGTCTTTTCGGAACAGCCCCAGCCAAAAAAAAACAAAATAGAAACAGCATAACGTCGCTCATGTAAAAAGAACGAGTTTGTTCGGAGCCCTGCTGCTTCCTACAATAGATCACATAAGCCAGGAAATATGACAAAACCTCAGCCTACATTAAATCAATTTTGTGGGTTACTGTTCTGTATCTTAAGCTCCTCCAGTGTTTAACTGTTCAAACAAAGCAAAGTGGATTCCAGTCAAACACGTGCGGCGATGCTCATTCATCTTGTGTTTTAGAGTATGCTGAGCCATTTATTTATACAAATTACCTGCAGAAGCTTGATTCTCAACACCTCCAGAGGAACGCTTTATTGTTCTGCAGCCACAGCAAGTCTGAAAACCGCCTAAGCAGCTCGTCTTTGAACAGCTACCGATGGCAGCGCGCTTCACAGATGGCTTAAATGCAATTGTCAACACGGTTGTTGACAAGTAATCTGCATTTGGAGATGTGTCTGGATCAGCGTAATGAGCCTGATTGCTAGCATCAGGTGGAAACGTAAGGGACTGTGGATTGAGCCATTGTCTCAGTGTGGATCTCATTTTAACGGGGCTGTGAATTAGGCTGACGAGCCTTCCCGTTGTCTCCCAATCGACAGGCCTGTTTCACCCTCACCTGCCCAATTACGCTCCCATTTGCACCGCGCTCGGCAAATAAACGATAACGCGCGGGGCCCCGTGACGCGGCGGAGTGACGAGAACATTGGGGAGCGTTACTGCGCTTGAATCCGATCCGACGCGTGTCCTAACGAATCGCTCGGCGGCTTTCAGCTCCTGACCTCCGGGGGCAGCGAGCGGGTCCTAGTGTGTCTGATTTTCCAGTGACGCCACCTCGGTGGAAACGCTTCCGTGTGGTTTATGTTTGCTGGGCATCGTTTGAGTCTGCGTGATGACGAGTCAGGGTTATCCGTCCTGAAGAGCGGGCCCAGCGGGGGGCCGGTATCTTCCATATGCCACGCTTTTAGATGGATAGATTATAAAGGGAAAACAGACTGGGTTTATCTTTTTTTAGTGGCGAGCGTGGGCGTGATAAACGACTACAATGTTTGAAAATATCCTCCTGTAAACCCTGGAGACAGTCCCAGTAGCCATCAGTGGACGTGATGACGCACGCGGCCGGGCAACAATTCAGCAAAAATCTCACCATTGTAGAGTTTTAGTTCCACTTTATCACGACGCTGACCTCGCTCCTTCCCCTGAAGTCCGCAGCCTTCCAAACAGTTCATAAAGAACGGGGCTGGCGGTTCAGCGGGAGCGCCGCAGGAACCGAGGCTAACAAGCGGGGCTGCGTCGACCCGCTGTGACCGCACAAACACCTCCAACACGACTCCTGCCTCGGGTCCGGGGGCACGACCAGCAGGGGACCGGTCCAAAGGCCCCCCGCCAGAGCCACCAGGTGTCCCGGAGGAACGCTGCCACCGGCTATACGGGACGTTAACGGGGCTTTCCCCGCCCCAAAGGTTGAGACCGGCTCACCTTCGCGAGGGTCGTGCAACAGCAGGACGTGTGGAAACGTGCACCGACGGCCCGGGTTGTCTCCTCAGCACCAGACGCACACTTTATTTGGCAAATTGTCGTATTGTGAGCTGCAGCTCCAGGTGAGCTGCTGGAATTACTCTGCATTAAGGGACTATTTTTTCCTCTCCCGAATGTTCTCTTCTCATTTATTTCCTTTATAAAGCAACGGTTTGACGGGTTTAAAGAGCCGACAAGAATATTTGAGAGCTGAATTCTGGAGGTGACTTCAGTGAACCATTTCAGTTTGGTTCAAAACTTAATCAGTAGCTCGTATAACTTCAGTCCTTCCATCCAGCCCTCAATGTCAGACACCACGACTGCACACAACACAAATCTTGATCCTTGATTTCATAAATGAGTGATGCTATCAGGCAGCTGACGGTGAGTGGATCTAAAATAACGAGGTTGTGCTGTTATCGAGCGGGTCCAGGAGCTGGAGCGGCGGCGCGGGCAGCCAGGCCTCCTCCTGAGGACCTGTGCTCAGGGGGCGGCGCCATCAACACCTCCGACCCCCCAGCACCACGGGCGCCCCTTCGCAGGTGAAGCTCCAGCGGGGAAAACGTCCCCGGCTGCTGCAGAAAGCAGCTTTGATCTCCTGTGGATGTGTTAGGGGGTCACATCAAATGCCAGGAAGGCGTAAATATCTTCAGCATTCATGAAATAACCGCTCCGAATGGGGGGGGGCCCCCCTTAGATCAGCAGGGAGGCGTCGCATTAGCCCCGACCCCAAACGGCAGCCGGCGTCGGACCGCGGCGTTTCAGAGATTCGACAGCCGTGGCCTCACGTCTGCATCCGCGCCCGCCACGTCTGAGGTTACGGCAGCGGAGCGGCGTGATTGGCTTGTCAGAAATGAAACTTAATTTGCGGGAGATGAAGCAGGAGCAGCTCCAGGAAGGTGCGGAGGCTCCCGGACTGTTTGCCTCGAAAATGTAAGCGGGGCCTCGTGTTTTGGATTAATGATGCCACAGAGTGCAGGAAATGAAAAATGCTGCCTTACAGGCACTGAGACGATGTGATATATGTGCTTTAGGAGGAACACCTCCATGCTCAGATTTTATTACTGCTTCTTTGTTTGGCAATTTCTGAACCGCTAAGATGCACAGTGAGGTTTTTATTCTGCAAACCGGCGGCTTATTTTTTATTTTTTTTTAGATTCTGCTTTTGAGATGAATAGTTATATAAGCAGCGCTCTCTCTCACTGTCAAATGGGTGTAAGAGGAGATCAAAAAGGAGGTGATATAGAGTGTCTTGAGCCTCCTCCTCTTCTTTATTCTCTCAACATTCTGCCAATGTGCAATTCCCTCTAACTGCATGACATGCCCTGGATTCCCTTCCTCTCCCTCTCTAGGACATTACACTTTAATCTCATGTTCTGTGCTGCTCCATCTCATCCGCTCTTGCTCCCCCTTTGTTGCTTTGCCTTTCACTCTTTCCTTGTTTTCCTTCCACCCATCCATCTATCCGTCCGTCCGTCGGTCCATCCATCCCTCCATCCCTCCCTCCCTTTCTTGTAATCCCATGCTCTGTACCACTTCGGCCCCTAGAATTTATTTTAATCTACTGGCTCAATATGGCCCATTTGTCTGCTAATCCTGTGTTGTATAGGCCATGTTGTGTGTGCCCGCGCACGCGTGTGTGTGTATGCATGCATGTGTGTGTGTATGTATGGATGTGTGTGTGTGCGTGCTCACTCCCATGAGAAGTAGATGGATGGTGCGAAATTATGTTTGTTTGACTGTTTGTTTTCTGTTGCGTGTGATATCAAAAAAATATCAAAACCCAGTGAAGGTGTGTGTGTGTGTGTGAGAGAGAGAGAGAGAGAGAGAGAGAGAGAGAGAGAGAGAGAAAGAGAGAGAGAGAGTGAGTGTGTGTGTGTGTGTGTGTGTGCAGTCACTGTCATGTAGAAAGGGCATGTCCATCGGGACAGATGATGTCTGTCCTTCTGACAAATACACAGAGACAAAAAAAGACCAGAGCAATTAAAGACAAGAAAAACACACACGCGCCACTGTTCCAAGGGGGGGTGCAAGAGGGAATTCTATCTCCTGACAAACTATAATCTGCCACTTTAATCCCCTGCGCCTCTCCACAGCGCTCCTCTTTAAACCTCTCCTCGGCTCCAGCAGGTCGCCCCAAAAACCCTCAAACGCGCCCGTCCGTCCCTCACTGCGTCCTGCCGCGGCATGCAGCAGGACCAGCGGACCGTCCCGGTCCCGGTCCCGGTCCCCCCCCCCACACACACACGGACGCTCGTCGTTCCAAGCGGGTCCTACCTTCGTGGTCCGTCCCCGTGCGCTCTGCTCCCTCCGGGCATCCCTGTTAAGTCGTCCTCTCAACTTAACGCGGTTCTTTCGGCGGCTCCGTTAAGTCCCGGTCAGCAGCCTCCGCGCGCACGCACACACGCGCGCTCACGGTCGCCGGACCGCGCCGCGGAGGCACCGGTGTGTGTGTGTGTGTGGGGGGGTTGTCGGTGTGTCCGGCCGGCTCCCCGTCCCCCTCTCTCGGAGGCTGTGGGACCCTGAACACGACAGTCCCTCTCTCCCCTCCCCGGCTCTCTCTCTCTCTCTCTCTCTCTCTCTCCTCTCTTTTTATTATTTATCTATCCTCGCTGCGACGTCACTTCGCTACTTGGCGGAGGCTGCTCGTCCCCGCGCCCCCGCGCGCAAAGCCAGCCGGCGGTCCCCCTTTGCGCGCCGGCTCACCCTCGTCCTCCTCCGCCGCTCCGCGGGAGCCTCAGTGCGGGGCCGACACGCGTGTCCCTCCGCTCCCCGACGCCTCTGCGCCGTCTCGAGCCCAGGCTCCGCTCGTGTGCTCGCGGACGCGTGCGTGCCCCGCGTGCGCGTGCGTGCGTGCGCGTCCGAGCCGAGGCTGGGGTGTCGGGGCCCGCTGGAGAGCGAGGACCCCGACGGGCCCGTGGACTGGAGCTCTGCGGAGCGCGCGCGCATGCACGCACGCACGCACGCAAACGCACAGCTATTTATGGTGGATTTGGAGGCCTTTGGAATGGAAACTAATTGGACTACCAGAACTAAACTGGAAGGGAAAGCTTCCCCGGTCTCGCTGATGCCAACTACTAATGGATGTCACACAGCCCCGTTAACTGGTGATCAGACAGACCTGCTACTGGGACGGTACTGGGCACACGGGCAGGGAGACGGCTCATTTAGTCGTTACTAATATCGGTCACCCTCCGTCTGGCGCCGTCTGTGGTTGACTTTAAATACAGTTGGTGTGTGCCCAGATGTTCTCGGGCAGCAGCGCCGCTGCGCGACACCTGGAAAAGTCCTGGAAATCCAGGGTTTGAGCTTGTGTGACCTGGAAGTCCAACCCCCCCCGTCAGCCCCTGGGCTTGTGTGGACTCGCACCAGGGGCCAGGAGGGCTCGTCCCCCTCCGTGTTGAGAGCGACGGATCGGAACGACGAGCGCGGAACGACAATAATTCCAGGCGACAGTCGGAGGGTCTCGTCCCTGCAGCCCGGCGCCCACAACAGCCGCACATCGATGAAAACGACCCGTGTCACTTGACTCTGGGAACATGTGAAAGAACAAGGGCTGCTGGGAGCGTCGGCACCTCGTCCCACGTTCCCCGAGGTGACCTCGCGCCGCGAAGCCGCGCCCGCCTCTGCCACGTGTGCGAGCGGGCGGAATTCCCGCCGACCTGGCGTCTTTCCGGCGGAGCAAGATGGCCTCCGCGTTGTGGCGAGCAGCTTGCGTAAAGGTGAAAACATAGTCCCCCCCCGATATCGCCGATTGTACTTCCCATTTGTCAATGGGTGAGTTGCGTCACAACAGCCGACCCCCTCCCCTACCCGCACGCACGCATGCGACGTCGCCATGGCAATCAGCTAAGCGGCGTGTTTGCAGCAGGAAGCGGAACCACGTGACGCCCAAAGTGCGCTTAAAAAGACAACAAATCAAAGAGGTACGGGGGAGTGTTTAGACTAATGAGGGCCTTTGATGTGTCTTCATCTGGATTCGTGTTTGTCGGCGGGGGGGCCGCGGAGCAGCGATTCATCGGTATTCACCGCCGCTGGCCCCTTCCCTCGTGGAAGGAGAAGCGCCGGCTCCCGCCGCCATAACAACACAGGCGGAACGCCGGCGCCTTTGATCCAAGCAGCCGTGCGCGGCCTTAGCCGCGATAGCATCGGGGACTGACCTCAAACACCCCCCCATCGATTAGACGGTGACGGTGATTGTAAAGGGATGATTTCTACACGAACGACCGCGTCGCTGATGAAGAAACTCCCCGTCATCGACTTTCAGCGGAACCCTGAAGCGAATGGAATTCAAGCAGACGAGGGAGCGGAGCGCGGCGGAGCGTTCCCGCCCTCGCCGCAGGAAGAGTTGGATAGTTTATTAACGTAATGAAAGTTTACAGGTCGGCTCTGTCGGCGAGTTAGTGCCCTAATTTATAGTCCAGCCTTCGTTCACGGCCAGATTAAGCGCTACGATCAGGCAGCTGCTGTCGGCTGACAACGAGAACGCCGACCCCCCCTCGACAACAGAGGCGGGACCATCGGCCATCTCGCTCCCGTAGCACGTGTTGCACAGCAGAGGTTCATCAACACTTCACCCCCCCCACCAAAGGTCACATGCCCCGCCCACCTGGAGAAACATCCAAGCATGTTCCGGGGACGGGTTCAGTGTTGCCTTTGGGTTTGCAGCCGTGAAGTGATCAACGATAGCCCCCCCCCCTCCAAAATGTTCCATTCGCTGCCCATCACACCTGCCATGCCGCTGTCCACGACGTGGCGTTTGGCCGAGCGCGGCGCTCCATTGGCCGGGCCACCTGGCAATCAAATGAGGCCAACGAAGGAGTCGGGGTCCAGCAGCATCACAGTTGGTACCTCGGTAACCCCCCCCCCCCAGAACCAACACGCCCGTGGGCAGCGTCTGTGCCGTGCGGAGCCTCAACAAGTTGGGTCTAGTTTCTCTCAGAGACATCAAAACAAGTGACATCATCGAGCGGACCAACCAAACGGCGGGACCAGGAGAGCGACGGCGGTGGTTAGGACAAGTGTGTGTGTGTGGGGGGGGGTGGAGGGAGGAGAGGGAGGAATACACAAACAGGTTGCTCTGGGGCCTTGGGAATAGGAGTGGGGGGGGTAAGATGGAGGAAGAAGACAAACAGAGCATGTTTAGCGGAGAGCGTCAGCAGCTTCACGCAGGAGCTTCAGCTAGAGCCCCGGCTCAACCCCCCCACGAGACCAGCCGCAAAGCCCCCAGCACCCGTCTAAGCATGTCACGCATATGTTGTCTTTAAGCATCAATCTTCTGATCCTTCCTCACCCCCCCTCACCCCCCCCAGCATGATTGCTTACCTCCTATGAAGTGTACACTCCACCTTGTTTTATGTTCCCGGCAAATTTAGTCTTGCGTCTCCCTTCTCCACCCTCAACTCTCTTCCACTTTGTCTCTGTCTCTCTCTCGCTCTCTCTTTGTCACCCCCTCCCTCCCCCCCCCCCGAGCCCTCCCTCCATCCCCTTGACACCTCGCGCTCTCCTCCTCCTCTCTCGCGCTCTCGTGCGCGGTTGTATAACTTATCACCCCGATCCTTCCCCGCTCTGATAATTGGTGCGTCTCAGCTGCAGATGCTCGCCTGCTTTGTTAATCCGCTCGGTATTAACTGCTCCAGTTAGTCAACTAACGCCTGCGAAGAGACAAAAGGAAAATAAAGACAAACAAACCCCCCCCAAAAAAAGAAAAACACGAGCAAACTCTGGGCTCGGCGTGCACGTGCCCTTTCACCCGCGCAACAATTGCACCTGGAATGCGAAGAGCGCGCCTCAAAAGACAAACGTGGAGTCTTACCGGATTCACACGTGGCTGGGCGGGGGGGGGTGCGCTCTCACAGATGGTGAAACGCTCTCCCCTCGAGTATTGAGATTACTCTCTCTCTAATTAACTAGGTTTCAGTAACAGTAACAGACCTTTGGGCTTTCTATCGCCATGGTAACCAAAACTCCATTGTCTCTGCTTGTTTTTTGTGCGTGCGCGTGACGGCCGTGTGGATCAGCACCTCCCTGCCCGCGCACCGCCGCTCCTGCCCATCATTTACATGTCTGCAAGCGTGTGCATACACACACACACACACACACACACACACACACACACATGGCTTCTGCACTGTAACGTACCTAATGAAGGAAAAATTATTGATTACGCAAGACCGAGCAGGAGAGGTGTGAGTGAGTTGAATATTAAAAGGAGATGAAACATAAATCCATTTTGTGTTTGGTAACCAGGAAAGGTTGAACTTGTCTGAGAAAAACTGAGCGAATGCGCAAAGGAACGTGTGTTTGGGTCTGAGACGCTCAGCCGGGCGGTGGTGGAAGCCACATCACAGCGGAGCTCGGGCAGGGACCGGACACACGAGGCCAACAAACACCGACTTGTTGCACAGCAGTCGCCGCCACACCTTGCTGGAAAGGTGTGTGTGTGTGTGTGTGTGTGTGTGTGTGGGCGTCACGGGGCTGGCCTAATTGGCCCGCTCTGATCTAATCAGGTTCATTAGAGAGATCACATCACATCACCCCTGCTGTTGAGGGTACGCCGCGCAGCAGAACACTTGTTGAAATGTCTGGAAGGTTGTTTTTTTTTTTTTTAATGCAGCTGCAGGGACTCATCCCCCCAGAGTTTTGGAAACATCTGGGCCTTTACAGCCCCCCCGGATCAAAAGGCTTTAAGCAAGTGTGGTGATTTGAGCTTTAATCTGTAATCTCTGTTTGGTTATTGACGCCACGCCGGTGTCCCACGCTTTACGGAATACAGCGTTTTCCCAAGTCACATAAAGGAATAGCTAAAAACAAAAAGGGTTGTTTCCAGATGGGGGGGTGGGGCCAGGGGGGCCTTTACTTTGGTCCTGCTGTTGTTGTGCCTCGCAGCGCGCTGCGCCCCCTCTCTGGGTTTGTGATGTTGTTACAGTCCGTTTGCTCCTCTGTAGATAGAAGAGCGCGGCGCCGGACGCCCCGAAAAAGTCCGGGCGCTTCTGTCGCCTCTGTGATTGCGGAGGAAGTGAAATAAAGTCCAAAGGTTCCGCTGAGGGCCGCCACCGTCGCAGGCATTGATATTGTTCAAATGTGGACGGTGCTGCTGTTGGGCTGTTCTCTGTCCAGCTTCGGCTTCACACTAAAAAAAAACCCCAAAAAAAACAACCTTTGAAAGAGATGTGAAATGTTCCAGAGAACAGAGGCAGCCTCTAAGCTTCACCTTCATCCATCAAAGAGACGCCTAATGAGCGACTCGCGCGCCCACTCGGCAAATTTGCAGGAAAAGAGGAAAATATTCACCTCTGGAGCTTCGCTGAAGTTTGCAGCTGATCTGGGTGGGGTCGTCCAGCAGACTCCAGCTGTTGCCCCCCCCCCCCAGCCCACTGATGGAGACCTAAGGGCCTGTGAGCACACACCAGCGACAACCCGAACCCTTTGGGTTGAAGGACGACACCAGCGACCTGACACTTATGCACCATTTACGAGGAGGGGGGGGCAAAAGCACGTCCGGATCCAGTTAGGCAGGAAGTCGCAGGATTAGTCTGGAACTGCACTAAATACTGTGAATTGAAGCGCCCACAAACACACCGAAGGAGACTATGTTGCTGTTTTCATTGCTGTTTTCCTCTTTTCCTGCCCAGATCCCCCCAACCCCCCCAACCCCCCCCCACCACAAAAGCATCCCTTCACAATCTCTCCAATTCGCCCTTGTGCACGTAAGCAGAATAGCGGCGGTGGCCTCGCGCAGCATTCCTGCCTGTCAGATTATTTTTCACTCCACTCTACTCCCCACTGCCCCCCCCAGCCTCCGGATGACCTCGGCCCCCCCAGGGCTGCTGCAGACCACCCTTTTGGTGGCGGGCCCTGCTCAGCCCACAGTCGAGAGGCACGCAGCTCATCGGACATTTGTGTGTGTGTGTGTGTGTGTGTGTATTTCCAACAGCGTGGCCCGGGTGTGGAGTGTTTGCTCCGCCCAGCCTCTTAATCAGCTGCTCTCTGATGACGGCGGACTGGAAGTAGCCCTGCTTTCATGTACATCTGGACAGGCTTCCTATCCATTCATCAGAACATCTGTCAGCTCTAAAACATGCCAGGCATCTCAAATAGTCCCAGTCTGTCATTCTGAATAGCTGCTTTATTTCCGCTCACACTCTATAGATCTGCACATTTTCCAATTAGAGAGGGGAGGCATTCACCGGGGGAGCTGAGTGAGACCTATAGAGCCGCGTTTGAAGACTGAAATCAAGGAGAATTTATCATTAATGAGGCGGTGGGGCGGGGGGTGTGGAGGAGAACAGGGTCCTTCAAGACAGCTACGGGATCTGAACTCTCCGCTGCCTTATCGGAAACCGGCGCCTGCCCCGGAGGGCCCCGTGTGGGGTCGGTGGCGACAACAGGGCGCGTCCCGCCCGTGTTCCCGTGTGGGTCTTCCGCAGAGAGCTGACGTGACGATCGGACTCTCCAGACACGGACACACAGTCTGGTGGCATTTAAACAGTGTGAGGGTAAACAGAGCAGTTAAAACCGTGTGTGTGTGTGTGTGTGTGTGTGTGTGTGTGTGTGTGTGTGTGTGTGTGTTCTTGTTATACTGGCTGCAGTTTGAGCCCCGACGTTCTCCTCCTACTAACAAGTGTGTGGTCCTCTTCTTCAAAGGACTGTCGGAGGGTCCAGACCTGGTTTAAGGTTGAGGTTGGTGTTGGGTTTATCTCAGGTTTAGGATTAGTTGGCTATTCCTGATGTTAGAGTGAGGAGCTGTGTAATATACCATATCTATCAAGGTCCCCACAAAGATAGGAATACAAGGGTGTGTGTGTGTGAGTGAGTCATTTTAAATGGACAGTGGAGCAGCACACTGAGCAGATAATGGCTATAGGTGATTGCATTTGCATGTATTTGCATGTGTGCACATGTGAATGCGCTCCCACACCTGCATGGAGGAGGGGCCTTTTCTACCCAAATGAAACATAAATCACATCAGTTCTGAGGGGTTTCTGCACACACACACACACACACACACACACGCACAGTAAAAACCGCAGAATTTGTTTCTTAATGATGTTTTTTAATTCCGTGACTATTTTGGCTCTTGTGTCAAAGGTTAGGGTTGCCCGCAGTGGAACCTTCCCTGGCCGGGGGGTGCGCGGTTTCATGCTGATTAATTGAAACAAAAAAAGCAATTTGAACAGTTAAACCAAATCTGTTAGGGGATCAGCGCGGGTCGCTGTTGCTTTTTAAACTTGAATAGAGCCTCCTCTTTTTTCCCGGCGAGTGTATTTAACAGTTTCTGAACGAAGTCCTCATAAATGTTTCCTCTCTCTTTTCTCTCTTCCAGCCAACAAGACTCTGCTGGGTGGAGGTGGAGGTTAGTCCCAACCTGTCTGATCCGCGCCCGCTCATCTCTGCGCGCCTGCCAAGCCACTTGCTATTATTAATAGCTGGGCTTTGGGATGCAAATTATCTCCCCTGTAGATACCAGATTATTTAGTGAGCTCGCCCCGCTGATCAAACGGCGCCGAGGAACACTCCCATTGAGTGTCTGTGATCCTGGGAGCGACGCGCCACTCGCCGCGCTCCCCCGCTCGTCGTCAGGTCTCTCTTTGTTTCAGCAGGTGTGCACCCTGCTTTGCATCCTGGGCCACATCATGTGCACGTGTGTGTGTGTGTGTGTGTGTGTGTGTGTGTGTGTGTGTGTGTGTGTGTGTGTGTGTGTGTGTGTGCGTGTACTTTACATACTGAGTATCAAAATACCCATTTATTCTACTATCAAAGTGAGGACATTTTGACTGGTCCTCACAAGAGAAGGCTGTTTGACAGTCCAGACCTGGTCTGAAGTTGAGGTTAGAACTGGGTTTAGGATAGGTCTGGGTCAGGGGGTTAGGTAGGATGGGTCTGGGTCAGGGGGTTAGGTAGGATAGGTCTGGGTCAGGGGGTTAGGTAGGATAGGTCTGGGTCAGGGGGTTAGGTAGGATGGGTCTGGGTCAGGGGGTTAGGTAGGATAGGTCTGGGTCAGGGGGTTAGGTAGGATGGGTCTGGGTCAGGGGGTTAGGTAGGATAGGTCTGGGTCAGGGGGTTAGGTAGGATGGGTCTGGGTCAGGGGTAGGTACTGGGTCAGGGGGTTAGGTAGGATGGGTCTGGGTCAGGGGGTTAGGTAGGATGGGTCTGGGTCAGGGGGTTAGGTAGGATGGGTCTGGGTCAGGGGGTTAGGTAGGATAGGTCTGGGTCAGGGGTTAGGTAGGATGGGTCTGGGTCAGGGGGTTAGGTAGGATAGGTCTGGGTCAGGGGGTTAGGTAGGATGGGTCTGGGTCAGGGGGTTAGGTAGGATGGGTCTGGGTCAGGGGGTTAGGTAGGATAGGTCTGGGTCAGGGGTTAGGTAGGATGGGTCTGGGTCAGGGGTTAGGTAGGATGGGTCTGGGTCAGGGGGTTAGGTAGGATAGGTCTGGGTCAGGGGGTTAGGTAGGATGGGTCTGGGTCGGGGGTTAGGTAGGATGGGTCTGGGTCAGGGGGTTAGGTAGGATGGGTCTGGGTCAGGGGGTTGGGTAGGATAGGTCAGGGGGTTAGGTAGGATAGGTCTGGGTCAGGGGTTAGGTAGGATGGGTCTGGGTCAGGGGGTTAGGTAGGATGGGTCTGGGTCAGACAAGTAGGATCGTTAAGGGAAGGAACTTGGTAATGCATTACGTCTACGAAAGTCCTCACAAAGATGGACCTACAAGGGTGTGTGTGTGTGTGTGTGAGGGGGCCCAGGTGCACAGTCGATAGTTCATAATTTATGGGTGCTAGGTGTTGTGCATATAAACAGTCATTTTTCAGTGTATTGTTGACTCAGTGCTTTGCTCCTGTGTGTGATGTTGGACGTCAGCGCTCAATCAATGCTGTAATAAATCTGCACGACCGACGCTGCAGCCACGTTTACTAAAACACACACACACACACACATACACACACACACACACACACACGCTGCGCTTGAGTTCATGTGTTTATTACTGCTTGTAAATGTGCGTAGCATTTACCTTGTTGTCTCGTCTCCGTTGTTTGTTTGTTGATGTATGGGGTTAGATCAGACCAGCTCTGGCTGCAGTCGTCTCCAGCGTCTGTAGGCTGAAGCGTGTGAGCCTCACCCCCACATCCATGCACGTGCACTTCACATGTGCATTTGTGTCATTTCATCAGACTTCATTTGCAAAGAGAAGCTTCTCTCTCTCTCTTTTTCCACACACACACACACACACACACACACACACACACACACACACACACACAGAGCTACAGCATCATTTGATGTCCTACAGTCTCTGAGGACGGCTCAGACAGATGGTTTATAAAGTCTTGACATGTGCACGCATCAGTTTATGTTCCTGTTCCTGTTAAATGGTAGAGCTGTCTGTCTCTCTGTCTATCTGTCGACCTGTCTGTGTCTCCTCCTGTCTGTGTCTCCACATGTCTACTTGTCTTTCTCTCCACCTGTCCATCTGTCTGTCTCTACCTGTCTACCTGTCTGTCTCTCACCTGTCTGTCTCTCACCTGTCTACCTATCTGTGTCTCACCTGTCTGTGCCTCCACCTGTCTATTTGTCTGTCTCTTACCTGTCTGTCTGTCCACCTGTCTACCTTCCTGTGTCTCTACCTATCAACCTGTCTGTCTCTCACCTGTCTGTTTCTCACCTGTCTGTCCCTCACCTGTCTACCTGTCTGTCTCTCACCTGTTTACCTGTCTGTGCCTCCACGTGTCTACCTGTCTGTCTCTCACCTACCTGTCTCTCCCCTGTCTGTCCCTCACCTGTCTCTCACCTGTTTATCTGTCTGTGCTTCCACCTGTCTACCTGTCTGTCTCTCACCTACCTGTCTCTCACCTGTCTCAGTGATCGGGGGAGCTGCAGACATCCTCCTGCTCTCCGTCTGTTCTTTTGTGGGAGCTGAGGCAACAGTTGGGCTCAAGGGCGCCTCCGTCAGCGTCGCCGTGGCGATCAAAGCACACCTGCTGACATTGTTTCCCTCCTCAACCTGGAGGACAACCTTCCGCTGCCCCCGCATCGGCGGCGGCAGCGCGTGCTGGGCCGCCGCAGACTTCACTTTTCACGTTGTTTTAACTTTCGCCGGGAAGGAAACAGATATTTCCCGAGGAGAGCTGCAGTCGGCATGTCGAGCTTCCGAACCTCGACGCCGCAGAGGCGCTCCTCGACCTCGAGGCCGCGTCCACGTACTGTCTGCGACCCGGCTCTCCCCGGACCGCCACTCGACCCCGACGCCCTCGTGTTTCCTCTTGATCGCAAATCGTAAATGTCGTCTGAATGTAAAGAGGTTCCCACTGAAATCGTGTGGTCCGTCTGAGGCGGAGGCGTTTAATGACAGTTTTCCATTTTCCACATTTGTATTCATCCGGCTCCCGATGGAAAGTGGGAGGGCGGTTATTTCGCCCCACAGTCGCGCGGCTTCGATCGAACGCCGTTCCCAGCGCACGTTGGCACGGCCAGCCACGGAACACACGGAACGACCCACGACTCCGGCTGCTGTTGCCGCCAGAAACCTCCGGGAGCAGAGAACGTGGCCCGGAATGGACATCGACGTCCGAGCGTAGACGCGACAGCGCCTATTCCCGGTCTAATTGTCTAAGCCTGACGGACCTCTTATTCCGACTCAGAATGTCGGGAACTGCAGCGTCATGGTTTTTTTTGTTTTTTTCCTCGCAGCAGCCGTAATAAGAAAAGAGGTCTGATTATTAACATTTATCCCAGCTGGGATTCACACTCACTGTCGAACTATTCCGATCAGCTCAAAATCCTGGAGAGTGGGACCTGAGCTAAACGGACCCTTGTGCAATCAGCTGAGTGCTCCCGAACGCTCCGCAGGTTCTCGTCAAAATGACACCTCTGGAAAAGCCCCTGATGACCCATTCATCCGATTCCTTTCCCACTCTCGGGGTTGGCTGGACGGCTCCCATTCTTCAGAATCAACGGCGCTCGGAGCGTCTGGGCCTCGCGCCGCATCCCCTCGTGATTGCAGATGGCCTTCTCGTGCCCATTTTTCCGCTTCAGAGCAGCACGGATGGCTTCGGCCTCGGCCTCTCCCCCTGCGCCTGCGGAGCGTCGGGACAGAAAGTCGGATTCTCCAGGTCTGATAAGACAACCAGACCCCCCCCACCCCCACACATCCCAGGATGTTCATCCAGAGGCGGGGAGTGAGTTCGTGTTTGCCGTCGACACTCCGGCTGAGCGATGAGGCTTGATGCTCGGAGGGTTTTTTCCCCCATTCCGGGCCGGGCTGGTGGGAGGCAGATCTGGGAGCAGGAAGTGTGAATGAATGAATGAAAAGCAGAGGGCCGAGCGCGGCTTCCCTCATGTGTTCAAGTTTGCGTGTGGGATCCGTGTCTATATGAGCGAAGCTGCCTGTGTGTGTGTGTGTGTGTGTGTGTATCCGCAGCTACTGAACCCCTCCTAAATGTTGCCTTGGCAACAAGCTGACTGAAGTAAAAGAGTGTCCTGGCTTTGCTGAGGGACTGTGGGGAAGCAATATGCCAGCGTTCCGCCCCATTAGTTTGACAGACAGCCCGTTTGGCCTATGAGGGGTCAGCTCCAAGGGCAGCCGGATTAGTATTCCATAGGAGAGACCTCGGGATTGGTTTCACTCTGCTGTCAGTCTACCTGTACGGAGCGCTTTCCTGGGAGCGCTCAGGCCAAGATTGACGCAGGAATATGCATGTGCACGCACGCCTTTCCTGTTTTCACCGGTTGCGGGCTCCGTGCCAGGTAAGCCTATCGCCAATTATCGCCCCCCCCGTCCCCCCCACCCCCCGTCCCTCTAGCTGAATCCAAACGCAGAAGGGGGAATGGTGACAGCTAATCTCAGCTGGCTGATGACTGCTCCAAAAATAAAAAAACAAAATCTGCTGCTCTTCCGTTCCTGCGTCATGCGCTTTTAAACTCCATCCCTTCCCTCTCCCGTCGTTGCCCCGCCCATCTCGCCACCGGCCACCCCCCTCTTCGCCCGGCCCCTCCCACTCGTCTCCCAGCTGCTCCTGGAACAGGTTGCAGGCTCAGCGGAAGGAGGAACGAGGCTTTTCTTCTTGGGCACCTCGAATGAACGGCGAAGGCTTGACTTCAACGGCAGCAGGATGACGAGCGGGCCCGCAGCGGAGGACCGCCCGGAAACGCCGCTTGGCTCCGGGATCGCCTCACACGTGGGGTTAAAGGTCACGACGGTTCCAGGAGGTCAGGCCTCACGCTCTGTATCCGTTGTGATGTCACAGCCTGCACGTCACGGACAAATAGCCATCCGAGGCGATACCCAGAGAGCATCGGGACCGCTCTCTGATACCACGGTAACGATACCCAGGCCCCTCCCCCACGCGCTCCCATGACTAATAGATTAGTCCTGCCTGCGTGGTGAGAAGGTTCCTCCTCACTCGAGATAAATCTTTGATTCGCTCAGGAGGTGAATGAGGTGACAGAAGTGCGCCTGAATGTGTTTGCCGTTGTGGGGGGGGGGGCGATCCTGCTGGGCTATTACATCGACTCCCACAGAGTCAAAAGGTCCGGCTGTCTCAGAAAGGCAAACACGAGGAGCCGTGGCCCGTTCAAGGGTCAAAGAGGCGGGAGTCACGGGGGGATTATGAACCCACTTGGGCTTACGCCTCGCTGTTTGATAGTCAAACACAAGAAGACCCAACGGTGCCCTGGGGGGGGGCGATGGGACGGGCAAAAGGGCAGGGGAGATAAGGAGGAAGTTCAGAGTTCCCTCGTGTCGTGATGCTGAGCACAAATTCGGGTGAACCGTGCATCGGATGAGGAATGACTTCACCACCAGAGGCGGGAAAGTGTAACAAGTTTGACCAAGTCCAGTTTCCAGGGAACCGACGAGGAGCTCAAAAGTTTTGGGAAAGAAAGAAACACTTTCCCAAGCCGACGCACAAAAACACCCACGCGCGTTTCCATTAAGGCATCCGTCCTGCATGGAGAGCCTCGCCTCACGTTCCACTCCGCTCCTTTGTCTTCCTCGGCTGTTTTTTTGTTTTTATCCCTCTGCAGACTAATTTTACATCTGCAGCTCGGCCCCTGACCCCCAACGCTCATCCTTCCCTGCTCTGTCTTAATCACACTTGCTCTGCGTTCCAAGTTGAGTTAATGTGCCCAATCTGTGTGCCTCTGTGTGTGTGCCTCTGTGTGTGTGTGCCTGTGTGTGTGTGTGCCTGTGTGTGTGTGTGCATGTGTGTGTGTGTACCTCTGTGTGTGTGTGCCTCTGTGTGTGTGTGCCTCTGTGTGTGTGCCTCTGTGTGTGTGTGTGCCTCTGTGTGTGTGCCTGTGTGTGTGTACCTCTGTGTGTGTGCCTCTGTGTGTGTGTGTGCCCTGTGTGTGCATCTGTGTGTGCCTCTGTGTGTGCCTCTGTGTGTGTGCCTGTGTGTGTGTCTGCCTTTGTGTGTGTGCCTGTGTGTGTGTGCCTCTGTGTGTGTGTACTTCTGTGTGTGTGTGCCTCTGTGTGTGTGTGCACCTCTGTATGTGTGCCTCTGTGTGTGTGTGTGCCTCTGTGTGTGTGTGTACCTGTGTGTGTGTGTGCCTGTGTGTGTGTGTGCCTGTGTGTGTGTGCCTCTGTGTGTGTGCCTGTGTGTGTGTGGCCTCTGTGTGTGTGTACCTCTGTGTGTGTGTGCCTCTGTGTGTGTGTGTTAATGACTCTACACACAAACACACAAATGCTGCTCCTCGCAGCAGCACGTGTTCCCACCAACATGTAAACAGGCGGGCTGCATTTCACGCACACGTGGGCCGTAAATGCATCAATCGTAACCGAAGATGAGCCAAGTCGGTGATAATGATGATTCCATTACAGCAACTCCGGCTGAGGACGCAACACGTTCAACGAGGAGTCCTGACTGATGCCTGCACACATACGTATAAATATTTATAAGTACATATATGTACATACATGTGTGCATGTATGCATATGGATATACACAGATCTGTCTATCTGTCTATCTATCTATACACACACACACACACACACACATATGTATGTATGAGATGCTATTTAACGTCTGTGGGCGTTAAGTGGCCTCTCTTGCGTGGCTGCTCCGTCTTCAGCGCAGCCTTTAAATGAAGTGCTGATCAAATGTAGATCATTTTTTTCCCCGAAGATTATGTTGATTTATAAACTCTCAATCAATAAAGCGTAATTGACTGAGAAGTCCACGTCAGCCCAGTTCTTTATAGGGCATTAACCACTTAAATGAACTAAGGCGGGGGCTCTAAAACCTGTTTAATGGGCTCACGTATCGACTCAGATAAAGAAAATAAATCTGGACACGGGGGTGAAAGTTCCCAGAGCAGCAGAAAATGCAAAGTTACAATTCCACTTCAGCCCTCGCGCCTGCTGAGCTCGTGCCAGCGCTGGCTGCGGGTTCAGCCGCGTGTGGGAGAGTCTGAGGCCGCTGTCCTGTCGCCCTCAGTGGACGGAGCCATCCACCGCGCCGCTGGCCCGCTGCTGCTGAAGGAATGCTCTTCTCTCGGGGGCTGCGAGACCGGCCGGGCCAGGACCACCTGCGGATACGGCCTCCCCGCCAAGTGTAAGCGTCCGTCCCACTCTTTGTGTCCGCAAATCTGTCCCCCTCCTCGGAGATCGATGCCTCTTTCTTCGACGCGAGCTCCAGGTGTCCATAAAAAGAGCCTTCGATTATGAAGTGGCGCTCCGCGGCTGTCCGGATAATGTGAGGAGAACCAGCGCTCGGCACGACGGCTAAGGCGCTTGGGAGTGTTTGGGTTCAGAATCTCCTCAGCAGAAGCATGTTGAAGCAGCAGCAGACTGAGGAGGGGTCACTAGCAGGGCCCTGATGCACGAAACGTTCTTACGGGGGGTCTTAAAGGACCTGCCAACAGCAGCTCAGCCTCCGACTGTTGTTTGGGTCCCTCTGAACAGGACATCTAGGCAATTCTTTCACTGGCGTGAACAATTTATCAGGCGTGTTCCTTCAGTTCTTTGTGTGATTTGAGCCGAGACCCAGAGAAGCAAAATCTATGACCTGTGGCCTGTGTGTGTGTGTGTGTGTTTGTGTGTGTGTGTGTCTGTGTGTGTGTATCTGTGTGTGTATGTCTGTGTGTGTGTTCTTGTACTTGCTACATACTGAGTACCAAAATCTACATTCTACTATCAAAGTGAGGACATTTAGTCTGGTCCACAGTACTTCTAAGGACTGTTTGATGGTCAACAGCTGGTTTGAGGTTGAGGTTAGAGCTGGGTTTAGGTTTAGGTTTTAGTTTAGGATTAGGGTTAGGATTAGGATTAGGATGACTTGGGTGAAGAGCTGGGGAGTACATTATGCCTATGAAAGCCCTCACAAAGGAAGAAACCCAAGGTTGTGTCTGTACTACCATCAAAGTGAGGACATGTTATCTGGTCCCTGCAACTTCAAAAACCTGTTTGATGGTCAACAGCTGGTTTTAAGGTTGGCCTTAGATCTGGGTATAGGAATGGTCTGGGTCAGGGGCTAGGTCTGACGGTTGAAGGGGGCTGGGGAATACATGATGTTTGTGAAGGTAGAAGTACAAGGGTGTGGGTGTGGGTGTGCATGTGCGTGTGCATGTGTGTGTGTGTGTGCGGTGTGTGTTTTCAGGAGCGTGGCTCCTTTGTACTATCTGAGCGGTTGCGGTCTGCAGACCTCAGCTCTTTCACCTTGAATGTGTTCACAGCTCTGTAACTCTGCTTGTTCCAGCGGCGCCACTTTGGACTCGCCGCTCTTCCTCCGCTCCTTCGGTCTTCTCGCTCTCCCTCTTTCTGATGTCGCTGCCAGCTGCGATCCATCGCCGCCGCTGCGCCTCTGTTCCCCGGCGGGGCCTCGCATCTTCTGGTCCCCCACCCTGGCAGCCGTGTGTCCCAGTGGGGGCCTCTGGTACTCGCCGCCGCGTGCTGGAATGTCTTGGTGGTGGTGGGGTGAGGGAGGGGGAAGGGGGGGGGGTTGTTCAGCAAACATCAGGTGTGTGCGAAGATGAGAGCAGCCTCCCTCCCTGGGCTGGGCCCCCCCTCCCTCCCTGGGCCCAGCGTTAGATAATGGCAGTACACGGAGTGAATGGGAAGGGGGGGGGGTTCTCCAGCAGATCCTGCCGCTCCTGCCGAGCTCTAATGATGGTTGGGAGCCGCGGCGGTCCGAGCCAGCTCCGGCTTTACCCGCCGCAGGCCTCGTCTCCTCCGTATTCGGAACGCAGCGCACATCTCCGTGTCTGCTGTTGTCTTCCCAGTGAGTCTGGCGGTTTCCTTTGAGCCCCCAGGGGGGTGGCGGGGGGGGCCTTAGGCCTGTCTTGATATCACCGCGAGACCCCCCACGTGCACGGCAGCCGTCCGGGACGGCTGAATATTCCGTACGCAAATTCTCCCAGCTGGCGTTTTCCGAGGAAGAGCTCCAGATGCCGACCGGAGCCTCGCCGCGCGTCTTCACCGTTCCACGCAGAGAGACCGCAGACGGTAACTCACGCCGTCAGGGCGAGCACGGAAAGGAAGCGGCCGGGGATAAAATAGCAACGGCAAAGTGCTTTTTCATGTTTATCATTTCTAGACTTATCTTACAAGCCCGCGGAGGATCGAGTCCCGGAGATCGGGATGGGATTTAAACAATTAATTTGTCTCAGCTCGGTATGAAAGCGCAGCGGCGTAACGGCAGCCTGATCACTTGAAGACATTCCAGATAAGAAGTACCTCCAAATTCTGGCAAACCGGGGCAGAGAACGCAGATCCACCCCCACAGATGGGTAAAATAATACCTCAGCGAGAAGCTAATGAGGCAGGAAAGTGTTCCCGTAATTGTTCCCACTGTTCTATATCTGCATACGTGCACGATGCGCAGAGAATTGCATTTAACACGTCGTTACCACAGGTGCTTTATCTAAACAGCAGGTCCGAGAGGGACGGGAATAGGAAGGGGACCGAGACGGCGCGGCGTACCGGATCACACTTCCAGGAGGAGTTTAAGTGAAGAGTGAAAGGAGAGGAAGAAGGAGATGATGAAGGCTGGCTCTGGGCAGAATCCACCGCAGCACTACGGAGGGGGAGATGGATCAGGGGAGAGTGACGGGAAAGGGAAACAATGCAGCAAAATTAAGAGGTCAGATGTGCGGGAATCTAAAAATAGGAGGGAATTAGGAAGAAAAGGAGCTCTCATCTTCTGCTTTGTCTCTTGTTAAACTTTGCCAAAGCTGTGCGTGTGCGTGTCTGTGTGCGCGCGTGCATGTGTGTGTATGACTGTGTGTGTGCTACAGTACTGCCTGTGCATTCTATTTTTGTAGTAGTGTATTAGTGTACACAGTGTGGGTTGCCTGCCACGTTTTAAAGTCTCATAAGACTACCTATAACTGTCTGACAGCTTGAGATCTGTGTGACTGACTTTGTCTTTGACTCACAGAGCGACTGTGTGGGTGTGTGTGCACGCCCCCCCCATCCACCCCCCCACCCCTCCATCTCCCAGCATGTGTTATGGAGATGCTCTCTGCTCACTGAGAAAATATCAAATCCTCAGAATAATTCATCACGCGCCTGCTCCATGGTTAAATGCTCACAATAGGGCTTGATTAGCTGCTCTGGGGGGGGCAGCAGAGGGGATAATAGAGCATCTCTGAGGCCTCTCTGAGCAGGTAAAGGGGGAGCATGGGAAGAGGAAGGCCGTGGGGACCTGGACAGAGAGGATGAGCCACACGTCCGATCTCAGATCGATGCGGTCGATCCATACGGAGCCGATGGCGGCGTTCCTGGAGCGTCCTGAGAGTCCAGAGGAGCACTCATCATAACCCTCGGCAGAGTGTCCGCTGATAACGCAGGAGCCATTTTGCCAGCAGCATCCCAGTACTGTAACCTAGCAACACCCAGATAATTCCTTTTAGAAAGAGTTGCACGCAGTTTGAGGATGCTGACAGATGACAGCTGGAAAATTAGAAGCTGGTCGCTGCCCAAACCCACGTCAACCAGAACGCCCGGCTACATCAGCAGTCAGGCCCGTCTGGAGCCGCAGTAATTAGGAGGGCTTAATTAAGGGGGGGGGGCTGCTCGAAATGGCGGTGTACGCTGCTCGGCGATGTCGGGCACACGCTCGCAGGCACAGATCTGCACCACCGTGCGTGGCTGATGTTTTGCCTGGTTGTCAGCGAGGGGAGCGTGAGCTGAATACGTTGTCCCGACAACTCGGCTCTGCAGAGCTCACCTGTGTACCGATGAGCCCGTTCCCCAGCCGGCCCCCGCCCCCCTTTCCCCCCCCGCAGAGCACGGCTGGGGACAACAGAGGGGCCCGGAGAGGCGGTGTGGGCGGGGCCAAAAGAGGTGAGGAGAGGCAAGGCGAGGAGAGGAGAGGTGGAGTGGGCGGGGGAAAGAGAGGTGATGTGGGAGGGGTGAGAAGAGGCGATGTGGGTGGGGCCAGGGTAGGGTGCAAGAAGAGGTGAGGAGAGGCAGGGCAAAGACAGGTGATGTGGGCGGGGCCAGGAGAGGTGACGTGGGCGGGGCCAGGAGAGGTGATGTGGGCGGAGCCAGGAGAGGTGAGGAGAGGCAAGGCGCTGCAGGCAGGGTGTGGACCACTGAGGCCCTAATCGATATTAATCAAGGCAACGTAGAGGTGGCGGCTGTTGAGGTGAAAGGTCAGGGAAGCCTGTGTTTACACAGCGCGCTAACCAGACAACCAGCCCGACCGAAGTGTTGCGTAACGCAAGAAGAAACTATAAGAAGTGTAAAGGCTGGGGGAGTACAGTGAAATACATATGATACAGCTCAGGCTTTCATCCGGCTCCACAGGCGGATGCGAGATGGAGCAGCGCAGCCATTTTGAAAGAGATCCTGAGTCTCAGAAGCTCGTTAACCACCGGGGCTGAACTCATTTGCGCCGTCCGCCATTTGTTCTGGGACGCCATCGAGTTTCCGTCGGTGGCTGGGCTCCGTTACCCAAAAATCAAATATGTGCATTTCCCAGCACCGCTCTAAACGTCCTGCAGCTCGGCATCGCGCGCGCACGTGCACGCGCTCGCCTTTCTGATTGCAAACGCGCTCCGTCCCCGGCGCCGCCGCCGCTCTTTATGTTGGCGCCGGCGCGTTTTTGCGGGAGGAAGCTAATGAGAAGCGAAGAAAACTGTCGGGCGACAGCGAAGAGCAGCGTGGTAGCTGGCGGGGCGGGGGCGTTGGGCGGGGGTGTGGGGGGGGGTGGGGGGGAGGGGGTGGAAGTGGAAGGCCGAGATCAAAAAGTGCTGAAGGAAATAGAGAGCTACAAAGCGAGAGAGACATCACTCTGTCAAAAACTGGCTGTTATGCTCCCTTCTCTTCCACTCCCTGCCTCCTCATCTCCCAGTTTCTGTTCCCTCAGTGACCAATTACTGCTAATTAAAATCCTCTCTGCAGATCTCCCAGGCTCCCCCTCTTCCTCCCCTCCCAGACCTCCATCTCTACCCCCCCCCCTCCCCACGTCGCCCGCCCCTCTTCTTCCTCCTTTGAAGAAGCGCCGCCGACTGTTCTGCCACCAACAACTTAAACACCTTGTTTTCTCGTCTCATCTTCCCAGCCACCTCTCTACCTTCACCCCCCCCACCATCTTCAAAGTTCTATATTTGCTCCCCCATGGTATCTCACTCTCATCTCAGCCTCTCCCTCTCTTCATCATCGGGCTCCTTTAGCGGCGCCGAGAGATTTGACGAGGCTGTGGGCTAAAGGCTGTGATGCTGCTGCATCCCGGAGGATTTATTTTCCACGGCATCTTCCCAAGTGTTGAAAAGCTTCAGCAGAGCTGCTGATGTTGACGAGCGCTACGATGGCGGTGGTGGTGGTAGTGTCATCAGGGCTGGTGTTAATTCATTCATTCCCCTCAAAGATGGAAAAACCCGGGTGGGGGGTGGGGGGGGGCTCTGGGAACCAGCAGTTGGGAACACCTCCGGTGCAGCTTACTGATGAAAAGACTTCTACCTTCTTCCTTCAGCTGCTCGTCCCGCTTCTGTGTCCGACCTCGTCCTCCTGTTTAAAATAACTGCCACTCTGTGAAAGCTGGAAACCGATACGGGTCAGCCTTTTACAAGACTTCAGATTTCCTTTTGTGCCAAAGCCGGAGCACGGATTTAAGAGCCGCTTGGCTGAGCACAAACTGAGGCCGAGCGCACAAAGGAGAGGCTCGCCTTTTTTTTTTTTTTTTTTTATCTTTTTTTTTTATCTGCCTCCCGCTTTTTTTTTTTTTTTTTAGAGGTAGATAAAGAAAGAAAGGCGAGGGACAGATGGAAGTGTGAGGAGGGGGGCGGGGGGGGGGGGGTGAACGGAGTGCTGTTGAGAATGAAAGGGAGACGCAGCGACTCGTGTCCTCTCAGGTAAGAATGGCGAGAGGCCAGGGGGTGAGGAGGGGGAGGAGGTGGGGGAGTGGACACGGCCAAAAAGAGACAATAGACAGGGGGGGCTTGCTTAAAGGGCTCAGAGAGCGAAACAGAGCTGTGTCATTCAGCATTTTCACCGTTGACTTTGTTGTCTGGGTCGTTCAGTGTCTCTGTGACATCAGATATGAAGCTTGGTACTTCCTCTTTGGAACGCTCCTTTTTAATTTTCCACAAACAAGCAGAAGCTGACGCACTCCCCAGTCTTTTATTCATCACTTCTGGGGGTGTTTGAAGCGTGGCGCGGTCCTCTTTATTGTTATTATTTAGGCAGCCCGTCCTTTGGGCACAGATCACAGCTCACCTGTGGCAGCAGGGCGGCGCCACCCTCCTCCGCCAGGAAGGTCGACCGTCTCAGACCCACCGAGGTTCCATTACTGTCACTAATGCTGGCGCACGGGCACGTTTAAATGCCATCTGCCCCCCCCCTTCCACCTCCACCACGCTCATGTTTATGCAAGTTATGATTTGTAAATGTTTCACCGCTGGCGGGCTGACAAAAACGTGGCGGTTTAAATTTGCTGTTAACTGGACGGAGTGAATCTCGGGAGTGCCAAGCCAGCGCGGGCGCAGCGGAAGCGCCTCGTTAATCACAAACACCGAAAACAAATTCACATTTGCTCGACTAAAAGCTGCCCGACGCCTGCCTTCGATGCCAGAAACCATCGGGGGGGGGGGTGGACGCCGACTCGTCTAATGATTGGGACGCCGGTGGTGATCTCGTGCTCCAGCTGAGTGGCAGGTCGTGCAGGGTCCTCGGGGGAGCCCCCCCCCCCACCCCCCCGCAGGCTCCAGCACACTGCTGTAATTACAGAACCAGCCGCCCAGCCTTTCAGCGCCACGTAGGCTCCATCCTGTTCTCCAGCATCCTGTGAAGCGGCGCTGGGCTGGAGGATTACCCAGGAGGGCCCTTCACATGGAACAATTGGCAGGGGTCAGCCATATTTATCGACTCTCTTATATTGACCCTCCGTTTTGCAGATTCCGGGTCAGGAGCTCCGCATGCCCCCGCCCGGTTTTTAATTGAGGCCTGCTTTTTTTTTTCCCGTCAGCGGCTTGTCGGAGCGCTTGCGGTTTCGTTCTGTGGATAATTATATGTTCTGCCTGGTCCAGCGCAGCAGCACGTTGTTACTGCTCACGGCTCCATCAAGAGAAGCCCCCGCTCGCCTCCAACCCCCGAAGCTCAGCCAGACTCGAGCGCATCGCTTGCGGTCTAGAATCAGAATCTCAAGGATCAGCGTGAAGGACATCTTCTCCTATTAGACCCTCAAATCTAAACAGGCCTTATTATTGGCAGTAGCAAACAGCAGCCCTTCGGTGGAGAAGCAGCGACGCGATATTCCACGCACGGCCCACACAGCTGCCCAAGGCTGCTGCGAACCGCCCCGGTTCGTTTATACCGTAATTCTGTTTAATAATTATACGTTGTATTTTCTTCAAAGCGCAGAAGGACATCGTACGAGGCTAATTTAAAACTATTTAACTATTAATTGCAGCGCGATGCGGTGGAAAAAAAGCAGGCGTGGATGCTGCGGCCCCTCGCCTGAAGGCTGCGGCTCCTGCTGGTGCAGCAGGTAGATGGTAGGTGGAGGTGGGACAGCGGAGAGTACAGGTGGGGGTGTTAGCGAGCAGAGGAACACGGAGGAGCCGGTGTTCCGGATGCAGTTTTCTCCTTTTTTTTTTTTTTTTTTTTGCATGGACGCCTCCGTGTACAAGCACACCTGAAGCACCCTCCTCCTGGACACACACACACACACACACACACACATGCACCCACTTCCTTCTTACTGTAGTGCTTCTCTTCACACACTTCCCCACATGTGCTTCCTGAGATCCTGCACATAAATCCTTCACACATCCCACAACAGGCTTCACATGCTTTCAGCTCTACCGCCAACACCCCCCCCCACGCCTCCTCTCCAACCTCTCCATGTTTCACGGTAATGTGAGACAGCAGCCGTGACACGGCGGTGGAGAGGAGGAGCCGAGGGGCCGGTGTTGATGTATGGTGCAACTAAAGCAACCCAGCCGATCGATAATGTAAACAGGAGCAAAGAGAGGCGGTAAATAAGGCCGGCTCCTGACAGAACTGTCTACCTCAGGTGACAGAGAGGAAGAGACAGGGAGGGCGAGAGAGGAGATATAGGGAAGGGGGGTGAGAGGAATATCTAATGGGGCTGGGAGGGAGAGAAAGGGAGACAATGCAGGGAATAAAGAGGGTAATGGAGGGATGAGAGACAACCAGGGGAGGGATGACAGAGGGGTGGAGGGGGAGGTAATGGGGGGGCCAGAGGAAAGATGGGATAGTTAGATGAGGTAATGGCGAGGCAGGCATGTATAGGGAGAAGAGTGATGGCAAAGGACGCGGAGGGAGGAAGAGAAAGATGGAGCCAGCGGAAGGATGGATGGATGGAGGCGGGGGGGGGGGCAGCAAACAAACCGAAGCGGCAAATTTTAAAAAAAGAAATAAATAAATAAAAGAGGAATGCCTGCAAACGTAGATTAGTTCTTCAGCGGGCAGGTTTTTAACAACGATGTGGAACTGCGCTGACATTTAGACTCGCAGATGAATGGCCAGCAGGTGACCTACTGCAGGCACACACACACACGCGCACACACACACGCACACACACACGCACACGCGCACACACACGCGGTTGTGGTCCTGGTCACCTCTGAGCACTGGCTGATGCATCTGCACGCATGAGTAACTCCCGGAGCGTGTGTGTGCGCGCTGGGGGCTACCTGAGCCCAGCAAACATGTGCGTCAAACCAAAGCGGGAGTGGCCCTCTGACCCCCCCCACACACACACACACACACACACGCACGCACGCACGCACCCTCCGCCCTGAGCTCATTCCGCGGTCTTTAAATAATTTCCAGTGATAACCTCTCGGCTCACTCTCCAGCGCTTCCGCGGCTCTCACGCAGCCGTTTGTCTTCGGAGCTTGTTCGGCCTCAGAGTTATTTCTGACGTTTTAAAGACGCCGATCCGCCGGCGGATGAAATATGGATGGAGAGATGTCAGCCGTGGAAGTCTCTTTGTACTCCGGCTTTCATCTGCTCCGCGGGCCTGCAGCCACTTGTGAAGGGGGGGGGCGCAACAGAGCGCAGTTGTTGCCGCTGTAAGCGAACCCCATCCGGAGCGGAGGCCCCGTTCACCGGCCCTGATGAGCCCGGCTGTGATGGAGGAGCTGCTGCTCTCCAAACAAATGCGAAGCGAGGAGAGGGTCGGGGGGACGGCGTCATTTTTCAGCCTCTTGTTTTGGACCACAGAGAAGCGGCGGTGATGATTCATTCCTCACACGCTCCGCTACAGTGTCATTATTGTTAATGCGCGCCGCCGCAGCCAAAATATTTAACTTGTGCGCGTCGGGAGAGGAGCGTCGGGCTAAAGTGATTTCTCAGGGACCTCCTCCTCCATCTGCCTGCCAGCGCGTTCAAGGACCGCCTCGCGTTTTCGACACGTTGCCTTGAGCCCGCGGAGTTCGCGCAAGACGGATGGTCTTGACGGGTTGCGCGTAAAAGTTTCCCGACGCGGCGTCGGCCGAAGGTTGCCGTCTCTCAGACGCCCATCGCGGGATCGTTTAACGAAGCCAGGGACCAGTGTGTGTGTGTGTGTGTACAACCACAACCACCAGCACAGTGGTCCAAACTGAAGTCTGTTAAATAATGAGATAAGGACCCGGATCTCGTCCACCCTCGCACTCCCGACCGGCCAAGTGCGCTTAAATCAGACGTGCGCGCTCCTCCCTGCGGCCAGAGCGCCCCTCTCCGACCAGCGAAGGCCCCTGGAATCATTTCGAGCTATGGAAATTTTCCGGTGGGGAATGATAATAAGCTGCAATTTCAGGCGGAACCCGGGGAACATCTCCGCTGGCTCGCTCCTCACGCACGGACTTTCTCCGAGAGTCGCGTGGCGCTGCGTCCTTATCGCGCACGACACGATTTACTCCTTTCTTTCCTTCCCTTCCTTCCCTTCCTTCCTAATGGCGCTTCTTTAGCCCAAAGCGAGGCTGAGCGGGCAGCGGCGCTTCGTCCATGTGCGGCTTCCGTGTGCGTGAGGGAGAGCACGGGCTTTTGCATGTGAAATCGCCTCCTGCGCGCCCGTCTTTCCTCGCTAATTGCGGCGCCGGACGCGCAGGTCCGACTGCAGGTGTACCCGCGGCTCAGCTTCATTAGCGCGTGTGTAGGTGTGCGCAGGCTGCTTAACCCTGATCTCCAGCGCAGGCACACTTCTTCTCCATTCTCCCTCCGCTCTCAGCTCATTATGGGTCCACTTTACCCTCTTGTTTTCTCAAGTTCGCCGCCAGTTTCGCCAAGTTCCGTCAAGCGTAAAAGCGAAATGCGCGGGATTAAATCGAGTTTGGCGCAGCTTGGCGCCAGTAGGGCGGAGGGAAGGTGCGGGTTCTCCGCTGCTGGGAGAATATTTTAAGGTCTCGCAGAGGTGAATTGGACTTTCAGCACAAAAACAACACAGCGCGACGTAAACTCAACATGGTGCGTTCCAGATTTCTTTCATGAATTTCCCGTAAGAACCGGCAGCAATACGAATATCCCCGAACACGTGGACCACCAGAGGGTTCTGAAGTACACAGTACTGCCCACGCGGTTTCCTGGTGTCTAGCTGAGCGGTTGAAGACGTCTGTGCGCGCCCCCGGTGGATGCGCCGCGGCCCCGGCCCCCTCGCTGCAACAGGAGCTTTCCCCCCTTTGTCAGGGTCCGGCTTTAATTTGAAACCATCCGCTCCGGCACAATGACGGGTTCCATCATCGCCGTAATGGAGGCAGACGCATTTGAAGCGGCCACAAAAGGCTTTATTTTCCCGCGCCCGGGCTCAGCTCGGCGGCCGCAAGTAGGCCAATCTCCTTTTGTTATTTTGTTCATCACAAGCTCCGGCGCGTCTCCGGTGGCGCGCCCGGGCAAAGTGGGGAAGTGGGAGGAATAGACAATTAGAAGGTGTGTCGCTGCCGACTCCAGTCACGGTCAATTAGAGCAGCTTCTCCTTCCCTCGCAGACTGTCGTGACAGAATATTGACGATTTTAATCCCGGTAAAGGTGGCGTTCTCTCGTTAGCACGCCGCCGCACGGGCTTCTTCTCGGCCTGTCGATGGAAATAAAGTGACGGCGCGTCAAAGCCCCGAGTCAGATGAAGCGGGTTTGAGCATTAATCATCCAGAACTTGGCTGTTTGGGGCTGTTTTTGAGAGACGCGGCGCGGAGGTCTGTTTACGCCGCGCTGATGCAACACGCCGCGCAAATGTCAGCGAAGTTGCGTTTTCCGTTCCACGTCTCTTCCATTTACGGAGCACATTTTTAAAAAAACATAATTTAAAAGTCGAGATCAGAATTCCGACTCCGGAACACGCCTCCTCCGCCCAGGCTTGAAGGGGTTTATAATGGCGCCGTGGCGACGCAGGTGTTCCTGAACCGAAGTAAACGGTGATCTGAGGTGTCGGTGAACGCACCACGGTGCGTTCTGGGGTCAACGAGAAACTTTCTGCTCTTTTTTTACTTAGTGATTAAAACCAAGTACAAAAATATGACTTCAACGTGGCTGTAAAAGCGAGGGACTCACGTCTCTGTCTGAGTCTTTGTCTCACGTCTCTGTCTTTGTCGCCCCCCCACAGACGTGATCCACACGGTCGGGCCCATCGCCCAAGGACGCGTGGGGGCCGTGGAGAAGGACGCCCTGAGGTCCTGCTACAGGAGTAGCCTGGACGCAGCCACCAGACACGGGGCCCGTTCTGTGGTGAGGATGGGGGAGTGTGTGTGTGTGTGTGTGGGGGGGGCTCAGAGGAGACGCTAGAGAAGTCCCACAGGGGTAAGAGGAGGGGATTTCTTATAAAGGGTAAATGCTGAGGCGAGACGGCAGGCGTCCTCCTGAGCGCAGCGGGCGCGTCGCCGCTGCCTCGGCGGGGGCGAAACACAAACATGGTGCTCGTTGTGTGTTTGGACGTGACTGTGTCATGTGACCACTCTCTCGTCCCCCAGGCCTTCCCCTGCATCTCCACCGGGATCTACGGTCAGTGACCTCTCTGGGGTGTTTTTCTCTTTTCCCTGCATCTCATCTTTCCCCGTCTCGCCCGTGTCACGTTATCTCCCGCGACTCAGCGGCGGTTCTTAGATGAAAGCCCTGGATTAAGACCGGCAGATTAGGACAGATTAGGCCTCAGATTGTGTCAGATTGACTGTAATCCCCCCCCCCTCCCTCCACGTGCTGGCAGGAGTGAGAGTTAAGGGCGGCGCTTAAACGCTCCCAGGGGCGGGGGCCGCTTGTCGACGCCTCCTCCCCGCCGTTCCAGAAGGAGGCAGGAGCGGCGACTCAATCTGAGCGGCGTCCCCGCCGACTCGTCTGGCGCTCTCTCGAGGAGGGGAAAGGATCCCGGGGATGGAGTGTGTGGAGGCGGTGTTTGATCTGGGCTTTAATCAGGAAGGAGCAAATTCTGAGGAGCTGGAGGACGCGCACGCATCAATAGGGCGTTAATTACCAGCGGGACATTTTAATAAGGGTCACGCTGGGTCTAAATCTTAAATCTATTTTCCACCAAGTCAGGCTTAAACTTGGTGGTGGCAGCATCCAGCCAGTGTCACACACACACACACACACACACACACACACACACACACACACACACACACACGGAGCATCCGATAAAAAGCAACCTTGAAAAACACCTTGTAGTCAGAACCAGATCTATATCAAGAAAAAAAACCCCCAAAGAAAACAGGCGCCCGGGTTCTGCACAGCGGCGCCGGTAATGGAAGTGGCGGATAAATGGGCGGTTAATGAAGGCGGCGGCGGCGGGACAGGCGAACGCCGCCTGACCTTCATCAGCATAATGGCCTCCATCTGCGTACGCATCGGAACGGCTGCTCGGGATTCCGAAATAAAGACGATAAACAGACGGAGGCAGCAGAAGTCTGAGAGAGCACCGGTGGAAGTTATTTAAGCGTTAAAGTAAACGTTAAAACACACACACACACACACACACACACACACACACACACACACACAGAAGTAATGAATTACAGCTAGTCCTAATTTGCACCCTTTTGTGTTGCCTCTCCTCACATAGAGACTCTTTTGTTCCTACGTATGAGTAATTACAGGCTAATTATGTTTTATGCGTCTCTTTAGGCGAAGCAATTTGGCCAGATTATGATTTTATTTTTTTAATTTACTTTTTTTTTTTTGTTGTTGCTGCCTTCGTCGGCTTTAATTTCCCTTCACGAGAGGCCTCAGACGTTAAATGGATGCGGACGGAGCGCTGTAGTCGTTCTCCTTCTGCTGTCGTAACAAGTGTTCTGAGGGGGGGGTTACATGTTAAAATAGTCACAGGGGAGCAGCACGGACAGCATGTTAACCTGAACACACACGCCTGTTCTCATTCTCTGAGTGTGTGTGTGTGTGTGTGTGTGTGTGTGTGTGTGTGTGTGTGTGTGTGTGTGTGTGTGACGCTACAGGATATCCACCTGAAGAGGCTGTGCATGAGGCGTTGGCAACCGTGAGGGAGTATCTGGAGGAGCATCATGACAAGGTGTGTCAGTGTGTATGTTATTGTGTGTGTGTGTCCGTGTGTGTGTGTGTGTGATTGGCAATTTTCCCCTCCCATCTCCTCTAGGTATTATTCCTTTCACAGCTGTTGTTTTTTTGGATTGTGTTTTCAGATGGGAGCAAAGAGAAGGTTGAATTGAAAACACACACGTGCGCGCGGCGCTCTCGTGCGCGCAGGCACACACTCGGTCAGCGACGCGCGCGTCGGCTCCGGCTGTTGCGCTCGCGGCCAAGCCTGCGTTTTAATTGGCTCCTTGCGGGACCGGACCCCAGCTAACACAAACACGCACACACACGCGCTCTCCGGAGGGACGGGAGCGGAGAAACGGCAGGACGGATGGGAGACACGCCGGGGGGGGGGGCTAGACCAGGGTGGGGGGGGTCAGGCCAGGGTGTGGGGGCGAGGCCGGGGGCAAAACGTTGTTGTTGTCAGCGTCTCCAGGGCCGATGGCGTCGCCCCCGGGCGGTTACACAGAGGCTTGACGCCGCGCCTCCACAGCTGGAGGTCAAAGGTGAAGCCTTCTGCCAGGACATGATGAGAGCCCGTTTTCGCCGGGAAAAAAGGAGAAGAGCTGACGTGGGGGAGCCCTCCTGGGTCTGAAGCTTTTGTCTGAGCCACATCAAAGCAGCGGCGGTCCTCAAACAGTTGGTCCCACCGTCCACACGTCCAGATTGATCGGCGCCGACCCAGAATCACCGATGCTGTTTACAACAGAAACCACCGATCAGGTCGGCGAAGGGCGCTTTCTGAATCCAGTGCCATCGTTACCGTCGCTGGAGCAACGCCACCGGCCTGTTTCCAGAGTAACCCTGTTCACGACCCGTTGGCTGCTTTGGAAGTTCATTTCTTTAAACGAGACGTTGGGCGTCGCGGCGAGGAGCCCCAAAAGCGAACAAACGGGGTTGAGCTCGTGTTTGACCGCCCCCCTCAACCGATGAACGCCTCAGGGAGCCCGACGGTGGCGTTCTCGCCCGGACTCGTAGCTCCGGTCTGGCCGGAGCAGGAGCTCGCTGAAGGTCGCTCTTTGTGTGCGCCCCGAGCGTTTCTGCGGCAACGCCGCGATCCCGCTGTGCACCGTCATCGTCTTTACAGTTAGAGCGTCCACAGTCCCCCTGCACCACCTCCTCCTCTCATACCTCCCACACACACACACACACACACACACGCGCACACACTGTTCTAAAACCGGTGTGTTGAGTCATGACATAGAAGATCACCCTCATTATTGCTCTGTGTGTTAACGTGTGTGTTGTGTGTTTTCCTCAGCTGGACAGAGTCATCTTCTGTGTGTTCTTGCCCTCGGATAAGAAGCTGTATCTGCAGAATCTGCCGCTCTACTTCCCTGCTGGTGAGTTCTCTCTCTCTCCCTCTCTCTCTCCCTCCCTCTCTCTCTCCCCCTCTCCCCCCCTCTCCCCTCCCTCTCTCTCTCCCTCTCTCCCCCTCTCTCTCTCTCCCTCCCTCCCTCCCTCTCTCTCTCCCTCTCTCTCTCCCTCCCTCTCTCTCTCCCTCTCTCCCCCCTCTCCCCCCTCTCTCCCTCCCTCTCCCTCTCCCTCTCTCTCCATCTCTCCCCCCTCTCTCCCTCCCTCTCTCTCTCTCTCCCTCCCTCTCTCTCTCCCTCCCTCTCTCTCTCCCTCTCTCTCTGCAACATTAAAATGCTGCGCTCTTTATCCTATTTCACCTTTATTTTACCAGTTACACGAGTGAATCGGTGAACAGTGTCTCCTCCCATTCTCAGCTCTCTCACTTCATTTCTCACCTCTGTGCATGTCACATTTATGAACACATGCGGCGTGTAAACGTAGAACATTTAAGTGGCTTTAATGAGATTGTAGTGGCATTTAAAGCATCTAATTTACCTCCACCTTGCTCGAGCACAAGTTCAGGTTATTAAACAACGATTAGCACCATCTGTAAGGAGCGGGTGGAAGATTATTCTCTCATATATCATGTTTATGTTCTTTTTGGCCACCTCTGCCTCACACGGTGGTTGAGGAACAACGTGGTGATCTGATGCAGATGTTCTTCACCTCCAAAGGTTTCCCCTGGTTCAGTTCACCGCTCTTTAGTCTAATAATACATAATGTGTTGGTACCAGTTCCATATGTGCAGCACATCCGTTCTTTGCTTCACGCCAGCACAAAGTGTGGCGAGAGCGTCCACGTTTTTCCTCCCATATCCCGGCGAGGCGCTGAGGCTTCACGCTGGGAACAGTCCTCCGCGCAGCCAGCGGGACTCACAAGTCTGATCACCCTCCTGAGTCACTGTTCACATCTGAACGGCGCGTTGGTTGCGGAGGCCGCTCTCCTCTCTTTTCCCTGACACTCCCTGTCTGCTCCCTCAGCCTGACCCCTGACGACGGCCCGTCGCCCAGGTAACCGGCCCGGGTGTGTTTGCGCATAAAAAGCTGAGCTCGTCTGCCGGAGTGCGCTAACCCGTGCTTGACGGTGCGGTCGGTGAGGAGGGAACCACAAAGCGATGCCTTCGAGGTTCCTCCCACACGCGCCGCCGCCTGCACCGCCGCCTGCACCGCTGAACTTTGCTGTGGTTAAATGAAGATCAGTAAATCTGTAAAGGTTCTGCTGGCCAGAGCCGCAGCGTGGAGGCTCCGCCCGCTTGTGTTGATTGTTGCTGTGATTGATCGTGCTTTAATGGCGGGCGGGCCGGTCTCACGGGGGCGATTAGTCACTCATTTATTTATTCAAATGGAGTGTTGCAACAGCAGCAGCCTCAACCTGTGGTGTAAATCAGAGGTCGCATCACAATGTCTGCATGGAAGAGTGCGCCCCTCCTGGCTTTAAGACCCCCAACCCTCCAGCAGAGACGCATGATCCTGGTCCTGCTCCTGTTCCTGTTCCTTCTCCTGTTCCTGTTCCTTCTCCTGTTCCTGTTCCTTCTGTTCTTTCCCTCTGTTGCTGATCATGTTCATGTTCCTTCTTCTCTTCCTGTTCCTTCCCCCGTTCCTTCTCCTTCTTCTGTTTCTATTCCTGTTTCTTCTCTTCTTCTTGTTCCTTCTCCTGTTCCACTGTTCCTGTTCCTGCTCTATTAAATCTGAGGGGATCTGAATTATTCGTGTGGCTCGGGTGTTCATGATGGCCTTGGCAGGAACAAAACTTTTGTTTGGTTTCCTCCCAATTTTGCGCTAGTCTTCATCAAAAGGGACGCCTGACAAAGAGCAGCAACATCGTGGAGATGTTGCTGCTCTTTGTCAGGTGAAGCCACAGATGGCGTTGGATTAGCCCGCGTTAGGGGGCGGAGAATTGAGCGCTCCGAGGAATCTGCATAATGAATGTGCAGAACAATATTATCACACAGTCAGGTACTATGGCAGCGGTGTATTTCTTACCTTTATGATCTGTAAATTATACATAATCTATGATAATCTGTCTGCAGACAGCAGCTAGACGCAGCATGAAATAGTATCCGACTTTTAAGAAAACACCCAAGTGACCTGTCGGGATATTAAATCTGAGGGGATCTGTAGGTCTGTGCCTATATATCCAGACAGGAAAGGCGTTAAAGAAGAGGAAAGTGGGAAGACTGTTTAAAAATACAGTCGGATCAGCCCTTTAAATCAGGTTTTTAATTCAGTAAAAGCTCTTTCCCTTTTTTCACACAAATCTGAGATCACTTCAAAGCAATAATCAGAGATCAGAGCGGCTAATAACGCCGCAGTCACCAGCGCTCGTTGGCCGAAACGATGGCGATGACCCTCAGACAGTCGTGTTGTGGCCCCGCCCCAACCGCGGCGGTGCCCGGGCCGGGATCAGGAGGAATAAAAGGCAGCCGTTAAAGCGCGGGCTTCCTCTCTTTGATGCTTTGAACTGTGACACGGCATTAGCTCGTCACGCGGAGCACGAAATGGCTGCTCTCTCAGCGAGAGGCCGTTTCTCCCGGGATGAAGGCGCGTCCTCCTGAACACGTTGGCGGCGGCGAAGTGAACCAGAACTCTCACATCAGAGGCGTGCTCACTCCATCAGCGCGGGGGGGGCGCGCGCGCCGCCACTAATCCTCGCCGCGGTGGCGGGCCAATTAACCGCTGCACGTCCAGGGTGAGACGTCCCCTCGACTTGTCTGACATGCCTCCTCTCCCCCTCTCCCAGCTCCCAGCCAGAGCGGCGTCAAGAGCAAGCTCTGAGGAAGCGGATTTGTCGGATTCGCCTGCCCATCGCCAACATGAAGATGCCCCCCCCCCAGCAGGAAGATTACTCTCAGCGTGCTCCAGCCTGTTTTTCCCTCTCAGGAGTGGGAACCAACATTAAATGAGGAGGATGTAACAAACTCCTACTTGGCTTTTGTTGGTCAGATCACCGGCAACCATCACTTAATAAAACCAAAGCAGACAACCTTCTGGTGCGTGTGAATCGATGAAACCCCCCAGCCGCCTCACACGGGGGGGGGTTTCACATGGGTGCTCGCTTTCGCATGTTTGGGAGAAAGGAGGTGGGACAGAGCAGCTCGGGGCCCTGCCTGATTCTGGGTGGAGAGTAAGCTGTTGACCTCCCAAGGCCCAGATGTAATCCTGCCTCCGACCCAGACGGTGTGGGCGAGGGAAAACCGGGAATCAAACACGGGGGAGGGGCGGAGGGGCGAATCCGTCGTCTCGCCTGTTTAGGATATGGAGTTTATGTACTTCACGAGTTCAAGGAAAACCAGAAAGAACCTGTTGCATCTGGAGTTTCCATGGAAACGGCTGGGAGGCGCCACCCCAGTAGTCCCCAATAGCTGGATATGATGTCACTGCTGGAAACAGCGTGCTCAAATTTACCCCCCCCCCTTCTTTAACCGTCTATCTGGGGTCTGTCTGTCAGAGCGCCATGCCTCAATCACCCCCCCATCTCCTGCCACGCGAGGACCCAGCTGCTTGCCACCAGGCGGCGGGGCACCGCCGCTGATCCGCGTGAAGTGAATCGGCCCTTTATTAAACCTCCGCCCCGCCCCGTGACTTTAATCTGCCAGCAACCGTCTTTATCGATTCCCCGTCAATCGGCCGACCGGGAACAAAGAGACGGAGCGGACGAATGAACAAACTGTAGCAACAGGAAATTGAGAGGAAGCCTCCCTCATCTGTAAAGGCTGCCATCGCAGACCGCGTCAGATTAACAGATTACGGCCTTCGGCTGTCGCCGGTGCCGGGGACGTTCCGTCGGGGGCCGTTTGATCACAATAACTTTCCAACAACTCTTTTAGGAACTCGGGTTTTAAGAGTTGTTGTAAAACGTGGTGGAGCGAGGGATTAAAAACAAGACTTCAAACAAAGAGACGAAAGGCGAGACGGGGGGGGGGGTGTAGGCCCGTTGGGAGGATGGAGGGATGGAGGAGGAGTGGAGAGCCTGATGAACTCACCTAGAGATACTCCGGGCTTTTTTCTTCCTTAAATAAGCAGCAGACTGTGAAGCTGCTCTCCGACCAGTCAGTCTGAGTAATGAGAGAGAGACACAACCAGGCTCATTATCCTTCCACCAATTTTCATCACTGTCCCGTCAGTAATCTCCCTCCCCCCTCTCCCCCCTTCCCCCCCCCCGTCTCCGGGACTTAAGCAGTCCGCGGCTCTGAGATGACAGATGAAGACCAATTATACTAACTGTTCCCTTAACTTGACAGCGGATTCGCCGCCATCTTCCAGAGCACACACTGATAATCCTGTTGGCCTTGGAAATTACTCTCTGCTCCAGCCTTCAAACACACCGGCCACATCCGAGTGTGCCTTTAACACCTTTAAAGAGAGAGAGTGTGTGTGTGTGTGTGTGTGTGTGTGTGTGTGTGTGTATGGAATATTAGGGGGACATTTACTCGTCGACTGCAGGTACCGTCGGCCGGGTAAATGTCTAATCTTCATTTTGAGGGCGAGTATTGTGTTTCCTATTTAATTTATTAATAATGGAATTATGTCGCGGTTTCAGGCTCTAGCCACCGTTTGGAGATAGAGCCGGGGCCAAATGAACGCATTAATGAAATGAAAAGAGCCAGGATGCTGAGATTATGAGTGTCTCTTTTTGAATTCCGAGCAACAGAAGGAGGAATTACGAGACCAGAGCCCGGATTTATTTATAAAGGTCAGAGATAAAAAAGAAAACTGGAGGAGGGAAAGTCTCAATAATCATTCAATCGTGCGATAAAGGCAGGTGAGATGTTCTCCTGAGAGCGAATGAGGGCCCTCGGCTGCTGCGCGACACCTGCTGCGCTTCTCTTTTAGCCTGCATTAAAACTTAGTTTCCCTCTTGTTTTGCTGAAATGTCCTTTTACAAGAAGATGAGAGAAATCGATGTGTTTGCTGGATGTCTCGTCTCCTCTCTCCCGCCGGTGGCTTCACATCACGCAGCGTCTCAGATGTTCATCCTGTTGTTGCCCGGGCAACTCTCTTAATTGGCGTTCGCTAGCTCATTTTATTTTTAGGCAGGTTTCTGTCATTTACAGTGACGCTGCGTTTAAATGCCAGCCGCCACGCAAGAAACTCGAAAGACGGAGACGGAGGCTGAAAGGATCACGGCTCTCAGTACTTTTCCTTCTTCTTCTCCTAAATTCCACTTTTTGCTGCTTCGGGCCCCTGAACTGAACTCAACTGCTGATTAAGACTTCTGGTTGTGGTCACCCTCCTATGTGTGTGTGTGTGTGTGTGTGTGTGTGTGTGTGTGTGTGTGTGTGTGTGTGTGTGTGTGTGTGTGTGTGTGTGTGTGTGTGTGTGTGTCTGTGTGTGTGTGTGTGTGTGTGTCTGTGTCTGTGTGTGTCTGTGTGTCTGTGTCTGTGTGTGTCTGTGTGTGTGTGTGTGTGTGTGTGTGTGTGTGTGTGTGTGTGTCTGTGTGTGTGTGTGTGTCTGTGTGTGTGTGTGTCTGTGTGTGTCTGTGTGTGTGTGTGTGTGTCTGTGTGTGTGTGTGTGTGTCTGTGTGTGTGTGTGTGTGTGTGTGTGTGTGTGTCTGTGTGTGTGTGTGTGTGTGTGTGTGTGTGTGTGTCTGTGTGTGTGTGTGTGTGTGTGTGTCTGTGTCTGTGTGTGTCTGTGTGTCTGTGTCTGTGTGTGTCTGTGTGTGTGTGTCTGTGTCTGTGTGTGTCTGTGTGTGTGTGTCTGTGTGTGTGTGTGTGTGTGTGTGTGTGTGTGTGTGTGTGTGTCTGTGTGTGTGTGTGTGTCTGTGTGTCTGTGTGTGTCTGTGTGTGTGTGTGTGTGTCTGTGTGTGTGTGTGTGTGTCTGTGTGTGTGTGTCTGTGTGTGTGTGTCTGTGTGTGTGTGTGTGTGTGTCTTCCTCCCCCCTAACTTCAAAACAAACCTTTTATTCCAAGAAATCCTCAAATTAGCTTCACAGATGAGCTTCGCGGGGGGTTGTTGGTCGGGTGGTTGGTCAGTCGTTTGGGGGGGAGACGTTTCCTCACAATCTTCATCGGGAGATAGTCGATAGTCGACCGCTCAAGCACGGACCCCCCCCCACCGCGCTCCCCTGCAGCCAGCGCAGCAGTTTTCATTTAGCCTGCTGCTGCTGTAGCAGTCATGTTGCCACGGTGATGTTATTTCAGCACCGCAGCCCACCGGAGCCCCGCGTTAATGGCCGCGGACCCGCTCCGATAAAGCTCCGTTGAATCGCCCATTAGATGCAAAACCCACATTAAATATCATCCACGAAACCGGATTACTGGTCGGGACCGCAGAGTTAATCTCCCATCTCCGGGAGTCCTTTGGAAACCCAACACATTGCCCCCCCCGCCAACCCCCCAACCCCCCCCAGACTTACGTCGCAGGAAAACAATGACGGGGAAAAAGCGTTCGCCTCCTCCACTCGGGAAGCTGGTGCTGGTGAGGGTCCTGGAGCCTCTGCGCTGGGACTGATGGGAGGACTGGGGTCGTGTGGGGAGAACAGGGCCTGCAGGCCCCCCCCCCTGAGTGTGGGAGCCTGTGGCGGCAGTTTGAGATCAAGTAACGATGAACATCAACTGTGAGGGACGGAGAGGCCGCGCTCCGGCGAGGACCCGCCCGCGTAATTAAGAAAGGTCTTGTGGTGAAGGTGGGGACAGGTGGGAGCAGCCAGTGTGGAGGTCCACATCTGGAGAAGGAGGGGGGGGGGGACCGGGCCCCCACACTTCAGATTAAAGGGAGTCAGTGAGGTCTGGATGAAAGAAAGAGCCTCCGTGTGCATGTGGGAAGATGGGGGGGGGGTTGAGAGGGGGGACGGGGGGGGACGGGGGGACGGGGTTGAGGGGGGTGCAGACAAACAGCGACCGGCACTCAGAAGTGATGAGGATCGGACGTTTCAGAGGACGGCTGAAGCATGTGGAGGGACAGGGCGAGGTGTGTGTGTGTGTGTGTGTGTGTGTGTGTGTGTGTGTGTGTGTGTGTGTGTGTGTGTGTGTGGGGGGGTTGATGTTTACGGCGGGGGTGTGGGGGGGAGTGGCTAGTAAACTGCTTGTGAAATGAAAATGGCTCTTTAGCAGAATCCAGGACACTTGGGCGCTGTGCTGGATCAATGTTTCTGATTTACTGTCTGAAAGCCTGTCACAGGGAGGGGGGGGTGAGGGGGGTGAGGGGGGTGAGTGAGGGGGGGTGGGAGGACCATAGGTAGGAGAGTCCTCTAAAAGGAAGAGACAGGTGGGGGGGGTTGGGAAATTGTCCATCAGATTGGTCGAATCGGAGGGCTCGCTCCTCAAGTCCTGGCGGCTCCGGTGTGAATCAATCAGGCAGGGCGGAGGGGAAGGGCAATGCCCCCCCCCCACACACACACACACACACAGGCGACCGGTGCAAAGCATTTTGGGTAAAATCAATATTATAACACGTGGAACTCCTTAAAGCTTAACCCCCCCCAGGACGTCGATGAACAGAAGTTAGTTTAGCAGGTCCGCTCGTCCGTCTGAGACAGCTCAACGAACCCCCCCCAAAGACACGTGGCGTCTGGTGGCGGGTGACGAGGTATTTTTATTTTGAGCGTTTAATGTATTAAAAGGGGCCGCTGTAATGAATTATAATCTTTAATGCAGAAACCGATCGATAGCACCCAGAGGATAAATCAGCTTTTACTGAGAGCGTCACAGGCCTTAATACACCAGGAGAGAGAGAGAGAGAGGCTGAAGGAGGAGGACAAACTGTGAGGAGAGAAGGGACATCTGAAATGGGGGGGGTGAAGGGGGGGTGAAGGGGGGTGAAAAACAAAGGAGGAGAGAAGGATAGAAACAGTGGATGGTTATAGACAAGCGCGTTCACCTTCGGGTTAACCTCATCGGGTAAAAGCCTGCTGAAAGCTCGCAGTTTCTGAGTTTTGTGAGGAGGAGAGGCTGCAGGGTCCACGCGCACACACACACACACACACACACACACACACACACACACACACACACACACACAAAGTAGATGTTTTCTCCCTATTGTATTCTCCTTCCTCTCAATGATCCCTCTTGTTGAATTCCTCTGCCTGAAGTAAAATGTATTTAATGGAGTTGTTCTTGATCAAAGATCCCCCATCTGCTCCCCCCTCATGGCCAACCAACAATGGGGACCTTCAACAAAGCAGTTAAAGGGGGGGGGTTTCGGATGTCCACACAAGGAATGGGGAGATCTGGGTTATCTTCGACTGATCCTGTGCTCCTCCTTCACTGTTCCTGCCAGAATGTCACCAAGTTTCATCCATCCTCTTTGAAATGTTGAGCTTTCACAGTTTCCTTCTCGTGCTCAGGTGTTTAAGAAAAAAAATGCTAAAGGCTCTTTACTGGGTATTTAAAGTCTTCGCCTGAACTTTCTGTGCTGCTGAATGTGAGCCTCGGGCCGCGTGAGTGTTGCAGAGTCCCCATAATAAGCCTCTAAGTGACAAACGCAGCCAATATCTTTCCGTCATTTTGGCCCGGCATTCGCTCAGGCGGCTCAGCGCGCAGCCCCCGCCGCGCATGTCAATTCTGCAGATTGCGTGAAGCGCAGGGAGAAGGCCTGTTTCTGATTAATGTCGCCATGACAACTACATAATTCATGAATTGTATTAAGAGATCCATTTCTCATTTGCAAATCGTAATTCAAGATGTGTGTTTGCCGGAGGCTGACGAGAGAGGATGAAACACACACACACACACACACACACACACACACACACACATCACACCCTCACAGTCTTAATGTATACGCTCCTATCCTTGTGAGGACCTTCATAGTCCTAACCCCCTGACCCAGACCCATCCTACCTAACCCCTGACCCAGACCCATCCTCCTAACCCCTGACCCAGACCCATCCTACCTAACCCCCTGACCCAGACCTATCCTACCTAACCCCTGACCCAGACCCATCCTACCTAACCCCCTGACCCAGACCTATCCTACCTAACCCCCTGACCCAGACCTATCCTACCTAACCCCCTGACCCAGACCTATCCTACCTAACCCCCTGACCCAGACCTATCCTACCTAACCCCTGACCCAGACCTATCCTACCTAACCCCTGACCCAGACCCAGACCCATCCTACCTAACCCCCTGACCCAGACCCATCCTACCTAACCCCCTGACCCAGACCCATCCACCTAACCCCTGACCCAGACCCATCCTACCTAACCCCTGACCCAAACCCATCCCTACCAACCCCCTGACCCAGACCCATCCTACCTAACCCCCTGACCCAGACCTATCCTAAACCCAGTTCAAAGCTTAAAACCAGGTCTTGATCCTCAAACAGTCTTAGAAGTTGCGAGGACCAGACAAAATGTCCCCCACTTATAATAATATCCCCAAAACATCCTCACTTCATTAGTAGGATGCTGTTGGTCCTCAGTTTTTAGCAAGTACAAGAACACACACACACTCAAAAACAGGAAATGCAAACATATCCTCATCCTAATCTGGGCATCAGTGGAGGGAAGGAGCTCCTCTGTGTTACAAAATATTCCTTTTATCTTCAAGAACGCTGAGGTTGGCTCATTTGCAAAGCTGAATGCTAATTCACCCGATAAGTTCAAACGTTCTGCACGGGCGTGTGTGTGTGTGCGCGCGTGTGTGTGTGTCTGTCAGGCCGTCTTGACCATCTGTCAGACCGCTGCCCGTCCCTGCCTTGACACCATTTTGTGAGAGCAGCGTAGCGAGATTCTCATTAAGGCGCTCGGGCAAATCACTTGTCATGAGGTCAGAGGGGGGGATTTACACAGCAGTTTTCAAATGAAGGGGGATTATGAAGCAGTGTGAGGTGTGGCGTCTTCGTTTTGATCCCACTGTCCACAGAGCCGGTCCGAGGTTAACGAGGAGACTCGGCCTTGGATTGATGTAGTCCTTCTGCCTCCTGCGTGACTCCAGCCCCCCCCTACTGAAGCAGCTGCGCACATCTGGACCGTAACACACCCTCACCACTCGCAGAATTAACACACACGGGACCTTTTATTCCACGTTATTGCTGAGGTTGGGACTCTCTTCGCCCCGGCTCAAACGAGCGAGCTGTCGCCGGGCGGGTCGGAGGATCAGGCGGCGCCACGTGCGCGCGCACATGCGCGCTTGGACTCTGGGGGGAGTGGCAGTCTCTTAAACCTGCGCTGCTGACCGCGTCTCTGCATGACCCCCCAGCCTCGCTTCTGGGATGGAGATCAAAGCTGAGTGAGGGATTTATTGTGTGTATTCAAACCAGGGAAAGAGATTCTACTAAAAGCAGCCTGATGGCGAGAGGGGGGGGGCAGGTAGGGACGTTTTAACGGACGGGCGACTGGGGCTCGGGCCTCGGCTGGTTGCTGGAGCTGGGAATGTCTGGAAGGACAAACAAGGCTGATTAGAACCTCACGGGGGTTTCAGTACGACGAAGGTGGTGGATCCACGTTTACCGTCGCCCTCGTCAAAGCTGGACTCCAGCGGCGCCTCCGCCGCTCTCGCCGCACTCTCGTCCAGGCCCTCCCCCTCCCAGGCCACCGTCTGGGTGTTCTGACTGGAGCGCTGCCTCAGGAACGGCGGCGATTTGTGGTCGCCTGGACTAAACGACTGGGAGCCCCCCCTGGTCAGGCCGATCCCCCAGTTGTGGCGGGACCCCATCTTACGCCTGCGACCGGAGCCCGGCCCCGCCCCGGGAACCCCGGGAACCGAGATGTCTGGCTCCGCCCTCCTCCCGGGAACGGGCGATCCTGGAGCGCTCCGGGGGTCTGGAAGAGAAACGAGTTGAGGTCCCACTTATTCACACAAACATCAGGTTAATAACCGTTAATAACCATTAATAACCTTAATAACTGTTAATAACCGTTAATAACTGTTAATAACGCGCCTCGACCTTATTGCTTTACTGAAAATAAAGCGTCATCACATGAAGAAAAACCACATAAAAGCTTAGTATTAACATGTAAGTTCACCTCAGTGTGCTTTTTGGATTGATTTAGATTTTAATTCCTCTAACACTATAAATTAATTCTGCTGCGTATATTTTAAATGTCACCCCCCCGCCATAAATCAATTTGATTAGAATTTGAATTAACTCTGCTTTTATGGCATTTAAGGGAAATACTGTACGTGTACGTGCACACCTGCTGAAGAGGGCGAGGAGTCGCGGCACACTATCAGCACTAACGTAATTGAAAAAGCAACGGCGAAGTCGTTAAAGTCCCAAAATGAAATGGCGAAAGCGTTCAGACGTCCAGCTGTAATCGTTCGGACGTTTTTTTTTGTTTTTTTTAACGGGCCAAGTCATTACGGGTTGTTTTTGCATTTTTTTTTTTTAAAAAACTACATTTCTGTCTAAAATTCGCTACGGATTCACGTTTTGTTTTCTTATTCCGACCTTCGCGCATCGTTTCACGTCATTTTCCGCTGATTTGGCTGTGGCGAGCGGAGTCGCTCGCCCACAGCCGGCGAGGAAGGACAGCGGTGCCTAAATGAGACGCTGCGCAATTTGCATCCTGAAATAAGACTGTGGAAAAAAGCAAAACCAAACCAAACGCTCCTGCAGCGTGAGGGCGGATATTTACTGGGTAATAACAGAAACGAGCGGGTATCTCGGATGAAGAGCGCTCTTCATCGCCCGGAACGTTGTGATCCACCGGTGGCCCCTGGAGGCCCCGGAACGGTCCAGGTCGATGGTCAAGACGCTTCCTTGAAAGACAGCTTCAGGGCGCCGTGGACGAGGGTCAGGCGGGCGACGCCGGGTCGAGGTGCAGGGAGCGCAGGGGCGCCGCCCACGCCGGAGGCACTTGGTAGTCATGAGCTGATCTATATGCGCACCAGCGCCTCGGCCTGATGGGCCGGGAGCACGTCTGGAACCCTGTTTGTGTGTGTGTGTGTGTGTGTGTGTGTGTGTGTGTGGTCTCACCAGGATTAGGCGCGTGACTGTCAGATGTAAATTCGACGCCATCGGCCAGGTTCTCCACGCTGCCTGCAGCGGTGAGGACGACTCGCCCCTCTCTCCCTCCTCCTGCTCGGGGTTTGATTAGCTTCTTCATTTTGTCTGCAAACCTGTTCGTTTTCCTGCGAGGGCAGAGGAGACGGGGGCCGTTTACAAAGAGGGATGAGACAGGAGGTGTGTGTGTGTGTGTGTGCGTGCGTGTGTGTGTGTGTGTGTGTGTGCAGACAGCATAATGAATGGGTCTCAATAGCTACATCCTGCTCACAAAACTTTAACATGTTTGTTTTCCCTCTGAAATATGAGAACACGGAGCAGGTCGGGGCTTGAGCGCGTCAGCAGCTTTCACACTTCCCAGATTCTCTGTTTAATCATTCATTTCCACATTACGGGCGACACATTACCCCCTCCGGTCGATCCGATCGGGGGAGGACTAAAATCACATCTGGAGGACCTGCTGCATCGGCGACATAAAGGATTACACTGCAGGTTTTTGTGCCTCCGATCATTTTGGAACGTCCCTCCATCTGTCAAATACATCTGGAATAACTCGATGCTTTTTCCAAAGCGGCGTCTCACAGTGGCGAGGGCTGAATTCCCAGCACTTATTGGGAACGTCCTCCTGGGAAGTGCTGATTGTGCTGAGAACGTAAAATTCTGCTGACTGTAGGGCCTGTGAATGTTGACTCAACCTCTCCTGGGTTTGTTTGGCGGTATGAAAAGCTCCAAATATCGGAATTATCAGCGATCGATTCGGAATTACAGGCCGCCACACTCCTGACGTAAAGCAATGTTTTCATCCTACAATCCGCTGATGTCACACACCAGTGACATCACCCACACCGGGTCCGATTACATCATCGCCGCGTGACACCCACAGTTCAGGAGGTCTGGGAATCTGGGAATGATTACTTACTTGGCCTTGCTGGGTGTCATGCTGGGATCCAGAACCCTGTACTGGTCCATGATCTTCTCCACCAGTTTCTGCTTCTCCCGGCGAAGCTCGTTGAGCTTGTCCCTGCAGGAAGACATCAAAGTCAAACAAAGCAGCCGGAGCGGGAGATGAAGGGAAGGAGTAATCGAGGTTCCATGTCACGCGTTTTTTTACCAGCACACGAGATAATTCCGGAGGTGTGCGTATCATTCGGACTGTTTAAATTATCTCCTGACTATAAACCATTATGGAGAAATGGGACCTGCTGAACTGGATGAGATGGCTCCTTTGAACCCGCAAATCAGGTAGAACGCAGCGTGAGGAGGCTATTTAAACGAGCAGAACGAACAGGAAAGCGCGGCGTTCCCTGATTGTCAGATAAAAACACAGTGGTGAGGCCACGGAGGCTCCACAGGTAGCGTATTTAGACGCACGGGCAATTTGGTCTAAAGAGCTTTTGCTTAATTGGCTGATTCCTGCTCAATTATAATAACAGTTGTGGCTCAGACGCAGGAGTAAATCAGATGGAAGTATTGGTTGGAATCAGAACTTTCAGCCACTGTGAAGGGGAGCACTGTGTGGGAAGCCTCTGGGCCAGAACGAGGCTCCGGGCTTGGACCAACCCCAACAGCTGGGGAACGAGGAGGCTGCGCTCGGACCTCGGGCCAGGCTGGTCCCTGAGCCGCGGATCGGTCTTTATCGATGTCGCTTCGCTCACTGTCTTCTTCTTCCGTGTTGAAGATCGAGCGCGGAACGGGCTTATCCGGCAGCATATCTGTCGATCACGGAGGAAAGCCTCCACCCCCCCACCCCCACCCCCCTCCCTCCAGGGCAGATGTTTGCAGGTGGGCCAGATCCAGACTGATGAGTTCCTCTGATACAGATCAGGCGGATTACAGCGGGAGCTGGCGCGGAATGAGAGTCGGGGAAGCTACAGAAACGCTCCGACGGAAGCAGGTCTCGGCGGCCAGAGGCCTGCAGCGGAGGTGCGCTCATTAGTTTGTTATTTAGAGGCACGTTTTGGGTGAAATACGCGTTAAATCTGCCAGAGTCTTGTCTTCTATCTCCTCTAAAAGCTGGGTGTTCGCTTGGGGCTAACGAGATTCAAGCAGCTGCACTCGAGCGTTCCATTCAGTTTAGAATTCAGTCGATCTGGGTCAGAAATGTTAGAACTTTAATTATCTTTCTGATTAAGAATCACACTCACTTTCTTATATTTAGCAGCAAATGGATTCACACGCCTCCACGCGTGATGTGTTTTTACTTTTGATCCACTTCCCACATACCAATAATAATTGTGCTTCCTCCTCGATTCCTCCTCGAGCTTCAGGCTCAATCGGGTTACATCCTTTCTGCTCAGCTTCAGGTTAAACCTTTAGGATCCGTCCAGCCCATTAAACACTGAGGGCAACGCACGTTTTCTTTATAATCCAGCGTTAATTTAAAGGTAATTCCAGAAACGCGTGGAGCGGCGTAGCGATGGTATTTCTTTGGTGTTTTAAGTTAAATTGGTGCCTGATTGTACACCTCAGGCCTTTAGCTCCCCGTTAATGTGCTATCACTCATTTAGGATGATGATTGATGACGGCTGCTGGCCTGTGAAATCAGACCCAAATATCTACACCCAGTGGGTTTTAATGATACGAGCAGAGACCTGAGTGTGTGTGTGTGTGTGTGTGTGTGTCTGAGTTCTTCTATTTTTACATACCGAGTACCAAAATTTGCATTCTACTATCAAAGTGAGGACATTTTGACTGGTCCTCACAACTTTAAAGACTGTCTGAGGGTCCAGACCTGGTTTAAGGTTGAGGGTAGTGTTGGGTTTAGGATCAGGATAGGTTTATGGTCAGGGGGGTTAGTTGTGATGATTAGGGGAAGATGCTGGGTCATACATTATGTCGATGAAAGTCCTCGAAAGATGAAGTACATAGAAGTAAATAGTAGATGTATGTGTTCTTGTAGTTGCTACATTTTGAGCCCCAACATGTTCTTTCTACTATCAAAGTGAGGACATTTTTGGTTGGTCTCCACAAATTCAAACAACAGTTTGAGGGTCCAGACCTGGTTTTAAGGTTGAGATTAGAACTGGGTTTAGGTTTAGGGTCAGGGTATTAGGTAGGACAGATTAAGGTAGGGAGTTGGGTAATACATCATGACAATGAAGGTCTTCTCATAGATAAAATAGATAAAAGTACAAGGGTGTGTGTGTGTGTGTGTGTGTGTGTGTGTGTGTGTGTGTGTGTGTGTGTGTGCACCACTCACTGGTACTCCTTCTGCTGGGAATAGTGCTGGTCGCAACGCACCAGGCTCTGCTCCAACAGGGCCTGGTTCTCCTTCAGCAGAGTCTGGTTCTGCTCCATTAGGTGCCGGTTCTCCTCCTCCATGTTGCCCTTCAGCTGACTCAGCAGCTGCTCGCCCGGGCGAGAAAAACGCCGGTCAAGATTAAAAGAAGAAAGACAAAAAAAACAAAGCCCGTGCGCGCGGCGTGCAGGAACTGGTGCAGCTACCTGGTACTGGCTGGTGAGGCGAGCGTTGCTCAGGTCCAGGCTCTGGTTGCTCTCCCTCAGGCCGCTCAGCTCGCCCTCCAGACGGGTCCGGTCCAGCTGGGACGCGCTCAGCTCCCCCTTCAGCACCGATCCCTGAGCCAGCAGCTCCGCCTGCAGCGCCAGCCACTCCTTCTGCTGGGCCTGCAGCCTGCCGCGCCACACACCCACGCCGTTACTCATCCCTGCCCGCGCTCACGTGTGACCACCAGGCCCCCGGACGCGCCACCAGGCCCCCGGACGCGCCACCAGCCCGCCCCCGTCCTGCTCTAGGTTCATTTCCATGCTCCAGCAGTCCACCCGGTTCCCTACGTTAATGCCTCGCTCTCCCGTCGCAGTCACGTGACCCTCCCTCCTCACCTGTCCCCCCCCACCCCTCATCAGCCCGACCTTCCGCGCTCCTTCGCTGACCTGTTTCCCATTTCCCCCCGAATCAATCTGCTCAGCGCTGCACATGCCAGTGCAATTACTATTCTTCTCCCTCTCCAAGCTCCCGATGAGCCTAAGCCCAATATTCAATTTATTTTTGCTTTTCTCCGGCGGCTCCGTGGGGAAATATCGGCCTCTTTAGCTGCTAGATGAACCGCTCTGCTCACCAGCTATTTGGGGGGGAAAAAAGTGCTCTGTTGTGCAGCCAGTTTTTCCAGAGCTCCTGGAAGGGCTCTGCGAGGTTTGGCGATATTGAACTTGAGCAGCAAATTGCTGCAGAATAATGAGGGCGGTCCTGGGGCTCGTGGGGCGGAGGGGCTTAATCCCCCCGGCTCCTTCAGTCAGCACTTGCGCTGATTTTTGGGGGTAAAATATTTGGCCCCGGACGCGAGCGCGAGTGCTCTTTAAAGCGCTAGTGGCCCCGCGTGAGGGGGCGAGAGTGACACGGGGACACTGAGAAGTTGGCAAAAATCCTTTTCTGCATTCCTGGCGCAGACGGTCACGCTCTCGGAGGACCGATCGTGCACTTCTTTAAGCCCGCCCTTCAGCCCTGCTGCGTTTTTTTTTTTTTTTGGCGGTCACCTGTCGTTGTCGTCTTTCAGCCTCTCCAGCTCCCGCTCGCTCTCCAGCCTCCTCTGGGCCTCCGACTCCATCGCCTGCCTCTGCAGGTCCATCTCCCGCTGCCTCTCCTCCAGCTGGGCTTCACCTTCCAGCCCCTCCTTGTACCTACAGGACCGGAACTCCAGATTAACAACTCGGACGCTACCCCACCACCACATCACACATATACTCTCCCAAAGAAAAGATCCAAAATGTACATTCTAAACAGAAGCTGGATGCAAATGTATCATTCTGTGACATCATCCTGATGATGGTTCTGCTAAATACTCATAAGTCTGGTGCACTCTGTCGTCACTCTTGTCAAGCAGCTTCTTCCCACTATCAATAGTAATGATAGTCCTCAGGTCTCAGCTCTGGGGTGACAGGACCGCTGCGTGAGTGCAGGTACCGGGCCTCCAGCTCCCTGTGCTGCGCCTCCAGGCTGCGGTTGCTGCTCCTCAGCTGCGAGTGTTTCTCCAGCAGCTCTTCGAGCTCCGCTTCCTGCCGCTGCTGCAGCGCCGTCATGCGCTCGTGGTCCCGCCTCAGCGCCTCCATCCTGGCCGTGGACTCCTCCCTCTCGCGCGCCCAGACCTTGGACTCGGCCTCCAGGGCGGCGCGCCGGGCCTCGCTCTCGCTGCAGCGCGCCTGCACCGCCGCGCGCTGGGAGTTCTGGGACGCCTGCTCCACCTGGGCGAAGAAGGAAGGTGTTGGGGCGGCGGGCGGGGCAGGGCGGGGCGGGGCGGGGTGAGCGGCGGGTCTGGTCCGACCTGCAGCTGCGTGTTGAGGGTCTGCAGGCTGGTGCAGGACTCCTGCAGGCTGAGGGAGTGGCGTCGCAGGGCCTCCAGCTGCTCCTTCAGGTGCCCACACTCCTCCTTGGCCTGCGAGAGCTTTGAGAGCGAAGCCTCGTGTTCCGCCGCCACCGCTGCTTTCTGACAGGGAGAACCAGAGACAGAGAGAATCAGGACCTCAGCGTGATCGACAGCCCGGCCCCGTACCAGAGGAGAACGACTCAGCTTTGTGCTGCTCTCCTCGTCGTTCTCAAGGATTTATGACATTTAGGTAAACAAAGGAGAAGGAATGGAAACCAAATGAGGGTAAATAAGTCTCCTCGACTCCTGTTTACTAACAGATTTCACTCCAGTTCTTGTTTAGTATCCAGTCTGCAGGAGATTTTGTGGATCCGACTTTAATTTGCAGCTGATGTGGATTGTGGTGGTTGGACTTTCTTTTTTTTTCTGACAGAGCCTCATTTTGTGAAATCGTGAATGCAGGAGGTAAATTATTTTGTACCCTCTGCATTATGCCGGTCTTTTTATCCGGTTTGATCCCAGGCCTCCGAGCGCACGGGGAGAAAGATACAGGACTGAAATTGCTGCACCTCCAGCATGCTAAGGGGGAGCATGTTTTTTTTTTATAATGAGCCGTGAGTTCGTCGCTGCAGCTCCGCCACCCTCACTTGGAATAAGCTGCAACGGAAAATAGACAGATGGACTTGGATCCTTCCCAATCCAACCACACACCAGGATCTGAGAGAATGATCGGGGTACGCGGGGGATTTCTATCTTTCTCTCTCTTTTTTGCTTGGATGCATTTCAGATGGAAGCTCAGAGTTAAACACAAGCAGCCTTTTGAGGGGGGAGATAAATCTAATCAGAACTCAGAGGTATTTAACTACGCATGTCGGGATCCAGAGAGCTGCTGCCCACCTTGTTATCACTTGATGCCATTAAAGGCTCACGACTCAAGATGTGAATGAGGATTAAACAGACACGAGCACAGCTGATTGTCTACCCACTATTATTAATGGATGGGGCGGCTGACTGGCAAAAGTAATGGCTGCTGTGTTTTTTATTGTTTGAAATATGTGCAGCGTAAAATATTAGAAGGAGTTTTCAATGTTTTTATATTTCTGCCTCTTATAAAAGACCTTACCTCAGAACTGGGCGGTAGAGAACATCACACCGCCCCCTTGTGGTGAGCATGAAGTGACGGCTACCCTAGGAGCGTCGACACTTCCACCGCCTCACTTTCTCTTTAAAGCTTACATTTTTCATGACATTATCTGTGCGGCTGCGTTTAAGATTCACCTTACGGTTTCCTGCGGTGGCTACAGAGCAAAGGCACTGAAACAAAACTGCTAACCTTGACTGTCCTGGAGTGTCCTCCCTTCGGCTCTGCTCTATGCTCTATGTGTGCGCGTGTGCATGTGTGAGCGCGCACGCAACAGCAGAGCAGCAGGAGCGATAAGGAAGATTAACAGCGGCTGAAGTGACATTATTATATATACTGTATATATATATGAAAGAAGGCCTGATGAGCTGAGATAAAGGAGTCGGTCTGGAAATAAAAGGTTGTGTTCATGGAAACGATGACCTCCTCTGAGATGAGCGCCACAGAAAGCATAATATAGACCTGCTCCCTCCAGCTGCTGGTGTACCATCTGTGTGTGAGTCACACCTCTTTCTCCAGCGCCCTCAGCCTCTCCCTCAGCTGTCGCTCCGGCTCTCCCTCCTCGCCCACGTTGGTCGTGGAGGAGTCGCGGCTCCCTTCGGCCCCGGGCCCCGGATCCGCGCGCGGCGCCTCCGAGGAGCCCGAGTCACTCCGGCGGAGGAGCTTGGAGAGCGAGTCCGCTCTCTCCTGCGAGCGGCCGAGGGACGCGGACGTGGCCTCCAGGTCGGCCTCCGCTTTCTGAAGGGTCTCCCTCAGTCGCTGGACGTCGGCGGACAGCTCCAGGGAGCGCGCGCGCTCGCTGGACAGGTCCTGGGGGCAGAGCGAGGCGGTTACAGCGCGGGAAATGAAACAGCAGGTTCAACGGAATAACCATTAATCCTCACTGGCAGCTTCTGAATCAGGACAGAGACAATATTTTCATTTATCGGGGCTCCTGAGCTGCACATAACCGTCGCAATAAACGTGGCTACTTTGGATCCTAAAGCGCCGCCTCTGCATCCCTGCAGTAGCAATTACTGTCGGGGACTAAACTACCGTGTCAGACACACACCTGAGACAGTGCATTAACGGTGGTGCGAGCGTCTGTGCACTGCTCCTGCAGCAGCTGTCTTCCCTCCTCCGCGCTCTTTAATTTGCCACGAAGCTCTTTCTCCAGGTCCTGCAGCCGAGCGCAGAGCTCCGCCGAGTCAGACAGCTGCTGACACACAACTCTACACACACACAAACACACAGTTCAGGAGCATCGCAAGGCAGATACAGGTTGGATGAAGACTTGACATTATGGATAAACACACGGTGCAGCTCTCTCTGAAGCCTTGTTAAGTTAATTGCGCGCCTCGGCTCATAATTAGGGTTAAGTGCACAAGGAGCGTACCTGTGTTCAGAATCCTGAGCGCACGCTCTCTGGTTGCTGTGCTCCAAGGCCAGGGTCGTGCTCTCCAGCTGCTGCCTCAGCCTCCCCGCCTCCCTCTCCCTCTGCCTGCCCTCCTTGCGCTGCTGGTCCAGCTCCGACTGGCAGGCCTCTTTCTCCTGCTCCAGCCTGGAGGACTCCAGCAGGGCCTGGTCCCGGGCCCGGGCCAGAGACCCGGCCTCCAGGGCGGCCTCGCGGAGCTCCGCCTCCAGCTCTTCCTCCCGACGACGGCAGCTCTCCAGACTGCGGCCCTGGCGCTCCAGCTCGGACCGGAGCGTCTGGAGGCTGAGCTCTAACTGGTCTCCCTGAGGACGGAGGAGAGGAGGCAAGACTTTGATCCTCGTGCTGAAATCCATTTTTGTATTGGTGTGTTTTAGAATTAAGGACGGCTTCAAATTAGTATCACCGGTTTATTTACTGACTCAAATGGAGTCTGAATTCTTTTTCAGATCAGTCTGAAGCTATAATTGCTCAACGCTTCCTAATGCACAAATTTGTTCTGACATCAATTAGTAAACCGGATTTAATGGAATCAGTGGATCCGAGACGGTGGAAATGTATCTCTCTCAGGCTCTTGTTGCAGATTCCACATCCCCAGAAAAGGCAGAACTTCCTTTCATAAAAGGCCTGGGCACATCGTTCTCAACTGAAGGTATTCATGAGCGCGTTTAATGATATTTCTTTTATGCTGACACGGCACTGTTCTTTCCCTTAGCTTGCAATTTCTCTGATGTCTCACAATTTAACAGCAAAAAGCTCATTAAACACTGTATTTTGCATCTAATCTCCAAAATGTCTCCGTATGTAAAACCTCTTCTGAAGGGAAAGCAGCAGACACGTCGGTATAATGTGAATAAATGACGCAGTTACTTTCTAACAGAGACTGAAGTTCTTCTAACTGATGACTTGATCGTGCAGATGTTCCTCGGCCTACCATCTAGTTTCGTGCGTCTCTTTCCTCCCTGAACCCTCCCTCCTCCAGCCGATCGCGTGCGCTCTCTCACCTTGCGCTGGGCGGTGCGCATGGCGTCCACCGAGCTGCGCAGCGTGTCCCTGTCCCTCTCCAGCGCAGCCCGCTCCCCCTCCAGGGTGGCGATGACCGTGGTCTGCATCCTGTGCAGCTCCGCCTGGCTCCGGAGGCGGCACAGCTCCTCCTCCGCGACCAGACCCTCGGACTGAAGAGCCTGGGGAGAGCCGTTTGGTGCTTTGACGTGGATGCGGGAGGCTCTGAGACGCGTTCAGGATCAAAGGCTCTACAGAAGGCTTTGAATCTAAATGCGTCAGTCTTTCCATCACCTGCCACGACCAGCCGCTGCATCCTCCACCTGTCTCCATGGCGACGCTACCTACCTCCACCTGCCTGCGCGCCTCCGCCAGGCCCTCCGCCGCTCTCCTCAGGTGAGGCTGCTCGGCCTCCAGCACCAGCAGCCTCTGCTCGGCCTCCCAGGCCCTCCTGCTCTGCTCAGCCAGCGTGGAGCGCAGGTCCTGGGCCGCCCGCGCCTGCCTCTCCGCCTCCTCCTGGGCCTCCCGGAGCTGGGCGGTCAGCAGCTCCACGTCGGGGCCTCGCTGGGGGGGCGGGGCGATGGCCGCGCCGTCCTGGGGCGTCTCCGGGGGTGCGGAGCACGCCGGCCCTTTGGTCTCCAGCTTCTCTCTGTCCTTTTGCCCCCCTTCGGCCTCGCCCCTCCTGCGGGACTCCGCCCCCTTCTCACACGGTTCTCCCTCCGCGCCTTCATCGTTGAGAACCTCCTCTCCGACTCCCGCTTCCCTGCGGGTGCCGATGATCTCCCCTCTCCTCTCCTCCGCCACCCTCACCTTCCCTTCCCCCTCCCCCCTGCGGGACTCGGCGCCCTGGACCCCTCGCTGCCCCGCCCCCTCCTGCCCTCCCTCGGGGTGCTGCGTTGCGGCTGCCAGCTCCTCCAGCCGCTGCTTCAAGGTGGCGTTTTCGTTTTTCAGGTTTTCAAACTGAAACGAGTGACAGGACAAAAACAAAGGAAGCGTGAGTTAAAGGCTTTTTTTTCAATTATTTGCCCCCCCCCCCTTGAAAAGGCTGAACCAGACCCCCCACCCCCATCCCCAAAATCAGCACGCCAAACTAAATAAGACGAGCAAACAGACGTGAAAGAAATGACATTCCTCTCAAAAACAGATTGAACATGACTTGAGTGGGATGAGGGATGGTGATCCTCACCATTAAGTGAAACACAGCTCTCAGGGTAATTAAGTCTCTCAACTGTTCATTTAATCGATGAAGTTTTGAGGAATTAGTCGGCTTCTTCTGTCATATACTTGTTTGGCTGTTTCTGTTAAATATATTGATGCTTCACGGTCCACTGACTATCATCATGAAGGTCACTGCTTCAATCATAATCATAATAATAATGATGATGATAATAATAATAATGTGGGCTTATTTTAACCAAACGTGACTCAACTGAAGCCAAAAGCCTCGTTCAGGAGGTCCTGACACTCCCAACGTCGATGACCGAGGACCGTGTTAAGGTCAAGAGCAGAGTCATCTCACCTCCCTGAGCGTGGTCTGGTGTTTCATCTCGGAGCAGAGCAGCTCGGGCCTCGCGTCCGGGGAATCAACCTGTAGCGGGAGAAAGAGAGCGAGGCGAGAAAACAAAATAAAGTCAGAAGGGCGACGGCGTGATTACGGAGTCAGAGGCAGCAGCTGTGATTAGACATAATGGAGATGATTCTGGGGCAGATGAGACCACGTTCTGCGGGGGTCTCATCTCTGTCCCAGACTGTCAGTCTGCTGTTTTGGCTGCCTTTTTCTTTTTTCCATTCATTCCCACTGATTTTCTTTCCCGGCTGTGCGCGTTGTTGAAAAACGACTTGTTCATCTTCGTCTGCCAGAGCTCTCTGAGCTCACAACAGTCTGGTCTTAATGACTCCTCCTGCGAGTTAACAGCAGCCGTGTTGCTGTTATTAGCGCTCCTCGCCATCCTTAAAGATTTTCAGATTAGTATCAAATTGCCGTAGCGTTAATCAGGAACTCATTAAAGCCCCCCCCCCTCTCCCCGACCTCCTGCTGGGCCTGCAGCTCCTCAAGCAGCCGCTTCAGCTCCGCGTTCTCCTGCTCGGCTCCCAGAAGCCTCAGCATCGACGCCTTGCCCACTTCAACGCTCAACGGGTTCTGATCTGAGATACAGAGGTAAAAAAAGAAAAGCAGGCGGGATAGAAACATAAACACGCGCTCAAATATTCCGCTGTTGTTTCCCAACATGCTCTCCTCGCCACGGCGTCTTATCAGTTAATTAAAATGTCTAAAAGGGAGCGATGGGCCGGCGCACTGACCAATCAGCTCCCTCAGCTCCTCCTCAAAGTCGGGTTCAGATTGGAGGAAGCTGGGCCGCACGGCGGCGGGGACGTCGGCGCCCTGCCTCAGGTCGGCCTCCAGGGTCACGTTCACCTCCAGCAGCTCGTCCGCCCGCTGCCTCTCGCTGTCCCGTTCCTGCGCGCGCACGGAAAAGTCAGCCCGGCGACCGAGCGCCCCCCCACCCTCGCGCAGGGCGCTGAGACGGGCGGACCGCGCCCACCGCTTCCGCGTCCACGATCCTCTGCCGCAGAAGGAGGTTGTCCCTCTCGAGCTCCCGCAGCGAGGAGCAGCGCGTCCTGGCGTCGGCCAGCTGCTCCTCCAGCAGAGCCTTGGTCTCCTGCAGGGCTGCACACAGCTGCTGCTGCTCCTGCAACAGACCGCAGCAGCACCCGCTCAAAGCAAAGCACGTAGGACGCGCACTCACAAAACCATCGGAGGGAGGAGGAATTAAGCGGGAACTCCTTAACGGTGCGTTTAGTCTCTAAGGGGGACTGAACTCCTCGGGCTTTTGGGTTTTGTGGACATTCAGAGCCCCTGTGGGGTGAGAGGTCATTGAGGTTGCTCCTGTGGGGTCTCAGATAATGTTCCGTTGTTGTGTTTTAACTTAATTAATAACCTCGTTGAGTCCTTGTTCTTCATCTGCCGTCATCAAACTCTAATTCAGATTCTGTTTTAAAGAACATTAAATCACTAAATCCTGCTGATGTTAGTTCAAGTTTTAAAACTTCCCACTTCCCTGATTGGAATGGTAAAAAAAAAGGGTTATGATACCTGGCCTTTGAGGTGTGTGTGTGTGTGTGTGTGTGTGTGTGTGTGTGTGTGTGTGTGTGTGTTTCTGAGACCATTTAATGATGGCACAGTCAGAGTCTGACTGCGTTCCACAGTGGAGCAGAGACTCTGTGATGAATTTTTGTGTTGTGACTTGTGTGATTAAGGCGAATGTGTGCGTGTGTGTGTGTGTGTGTGTGCGTGTGCGCACGTGCATGTGTGTGTTTACCTTCAGCTGAGTGCGTGTTAGCTCCAGGCTGCGCAATCTGTTTTTACAGCTCTGGAGCTCATTTTGGAGTTGCTCAGCCCGTGCAGCTCGCTCTCGGGCGCAGTCCAGCTCATCTCGCACCGCACGCATGCCCCTCGCTTCAGCCTGCAGGCTTCGATTCTGCGGGTGCACACACACACACACGTACACACACACACACACCAGCACGTGCACATTTATACACCAGTGAGATGAGGTCAGATGGCATCTGCAGCAAAGTAAATGTTGACTAACTCGTGTGGGTGTGTATGTGTGTGTGTGTGTGTGCGTGTGAGTGTGAGGTGTGTGTGAGTGTGTGTGTGAGTGTGTGTGTGAGTGTTTGCAAAGCCTTGTGAGCCCCCCAGACCAACAACACTGGCCTTTCCTCCCATAAAACATTAAATTTCCCCAACTTAGAGCATAAATAAACAGCTCTAAAGTAAATGTCTGGAGTTAAGTTCTGCTGGTTCTTCCGGCTGTCTTCCCTGGTTCTCTTAGCGGAGGAGTGAATAATTCTGGATTTCGTCTGCCGACCCTGATCTCTCGCTGACCTGCTGTTGGTCGGCCTCACAGGACCACTCGTTTTTACGCCCTGTACTGCTACATTTGGAATAAGATGTTAACTGCAGACAGGCTTTGCATTGCTTATGTTATTGATCCTGGAAGTTTGGACCCCCCCCCCCCACCACACACACACACACACACACACACACACACACACACACACCTTCCCAGCCTTTCCACAGTGATGCAGTCTGCTAACTGAAGCCCCCCTTTGACTGTCTTATTTGTGCCACTGATTGGCCCACAGCTGCAGCCTGACCATGGATGGGTACCGAAGGCCGCGCAAGGGGGGGGGGGGCTGCGCACGTTTCAGGCTTTAATTGTAGCGAGCTGCTTCCACACCACCGAGGTCTTATTTCTGGCCTTGTCTGTACCTCTTTCTGGACCTTCCTGAGCTGCTCCTCCATCGTCTGTATCTCCTGCTTGTAATCCAGGACCTGATCATCTTTGTCTTCTCTGCAAAACAGGCAAACGCTGATCATCGTCCACGCTTATTATTTTATTATGTTATAATCAGTAAGCTGTGTATTCCAGGGGAGAGCTTTGGACTCGTCCTGGCTGTCTGTCTCTCTCTGAATGTCTGCACAGACTCACAGTTGCTGTTTAAGGCGGCGGACTTTGGCCTTGCTGTCCGCCAGCTGGAGCGCCAGACCTTGGGGCGACTCCTCGCCGTGGCTGCTCTGGAGCGCCGCGGGTGAGTCGGCCCGGCCCTCCTGCTCCCTGCACAGCTCCGCCACCCTCTGGGACAGAGACGGGGGAGCAGAGACGGGGATGTGGACGGGGAGGACGGCCAAAACAAAACAGACTCTCTGCAGTGCGGCACGCAAATCAGTTCCGTGTCAGCTGACGGGGAACAGACCCAAACCCTGTCAGCACAACCCAAGCCTTCCACTGTCACCGGGAGGACGCGGATGCTTCACGAAACTTTACGAAATTTTAGGAGTAAGCGGGTCAGATTCTGAGGCCAGAACCCCCCCAAAAAGGCGTAAATATCCACAGCTCGTGGCTGAAGCCATCGTCTAAATGGGGCTCCTTTCTGCTGCACACCCACAGCAACCAGAGCTGCACCTGCTTTTGTTCAAAAAACACATGAAAGGGGACAAATAAAAGCCCCCCCAACCCCCCCAACCAGATCTGAAGCCAACAGAGGGGCCACAGCATCCCTGACCTGCAGCCCAGCGTGGTGACGCTGCCTCCACCTCCGGGCTTTAATACTCTTTTATGTAAAACATTCACCGTTTGTATTTTTATGTGGAGGCACGAATTAAGTGGGGGGGGGGCAGGGAGGGAGGGAGGAAGGGAGGGAGCGCTGCTTTAATGAGGGGGACTCACCAAAACTCAGTCTAACGTCCCTGCAGATCAAACCTGAGCTCATCAGAGGCCCTGACGACGCACAGGAGCCTGATTAAGACGTCGAGCTGGTGAGCTCAGGTGAAGCCCCCCCCCCTAAAGCCAAGACGCCCCCCCACTCCTCACTTTTAGATGCTACACCAAGTTCTCCTGCTAAAGCTCCCAGTTATAGCTCCTCTCCCGCTCCCCTCCGAGGTGGGTACCTCCAGGAAGGAGTCCCTCTGGGCCAGCAGGTTCTGGATCTGCCGGGTCATGGAGGTAAACACCGGCTGCAGGTCCGCGCCCCCGGACTCCAGAAGCTCCTCCCACTGCAGCGGCAGCACCATGCGGGGGTCCTGGGTCACCTGCGGGGGGGACAGGTCAGCGGGTCTGTGAGAGATGGTGGGGGGGGGCGCTCATGGGGGAAGCAGACAAGCCAGGTGTGTCCTCGGGTGAGAGGCGTATGAGCGGCGGGTGGGGGGGGGGGTTGGGGTGGCGGTTGGTCGGGGGGGGGGGGGGGGGGGGCTCACGCCTTCTGATTTATGAGAGGAAGCTGGCGCAAAGAAGGCTGCCGGGCAGCACGCTGCTAATGTTATTCAGACATGCTGGCAAATAACATGCTGTTTTCATAATGGTGGCAATTATTCACAGGGGGCTTCTTTTTTCTGTTACAGCGCCTGTCTGCGGGGTGAGTGGGGGGGGCGTGACAAAGGTGGAGGTGTGCAGTTAGACGCGAGGGGTGAAGGATTCATCCCACAGTGGCAGCAAGGGGCACCCAGAGGTCCTTTAAAAGGTGCCAGCAGAATAACAAGTAGCTCATTTTCACCCTGGATTCAAGCCCCAGTAGAGGGTGTAATAGCCCCCCCTCCCTCACCCACCCTCCCCCCTCCCTGTCAGAGAGCACGAGCATTTTGCTAAATCATATTTAGCAACAGGAAGGAAAAACTTCCTCTTAGGAATGTGTCTGTGGGGTAAAGTCGCTCTCATGCCGCCGGTGGGGGGGTGTGGAGGCGTCAGCGTTGATTACAGCGTGAGAGTACCTCCTGGATGCAGCCGGCGATGGCGGCCTGGGTCTCGATGTCCAGAGACTGGATCTGCTGGATGAAGGTCTCCTTCCTCTCACACTGGACGCGCGGGGGGGGCAGTGAAAGACAGATCTGCTTACAGCTTGATACCAAATATCAATGGATGCTACGACCGTGTGTGTGTGTGCATGTGTGAATTTTCCTGGCAAAGTGAGGACATTTTTGGGACATGAGGACATTTTAACTGGTCCTCACAAATTTAAAGGTCGTTTGAGGGTCCAGACCAGGTTTAAGGTTAGGGTTAGGACTGGGGATAGGATAGGTCTGGGTTAGGGTTAGGTAGGATGGTTAGGGGCTGGGTGATACCTGTGACTACGGAGGTCCTCACAAAGGTAGAAGCACAAGGGTGTGTGTGCCTGTGTGTGTGTGTGTGTGTGTGTGTGTGTGTGTGAAAATGGCAAATGAGCTGTAATTAGACTGTACATAGATTTCGAGCCATCTTTGACCTTTGACTTCTCAAAGTGCTTACACTTCGACATGTAGAACAAAAAGACCAGCGATCTACACATGCCGTGTGTGTGTGTGTGTGTGTGTATGTGTGTGTGTGTGTGCGTGATCACCTGTACGGCACACCCCAGCAGCAGCAGCAGCAGCCGCCTCAGCTCCTCCACGGCCGCCTCTGAGGACACAGAAATAACTGTCACCGCCGTCACTGCCGCCGTCATTATCTCAGTCATCTCCGCCACCCGCCCCTCGCCGACCATCCCCGGGTCATTATCGCCTTAACGTGCTGGCCAGATAGCCCAGATATGGACTGGTGCGTAATTACTTGGCCGCTGATGGACACGGCGCCGATGGGATCGCCGCGTTATCTCGTACCTGTAAGGGGGTCCTGACCCAGTATGGCGGCGTTTGGCAGAGGCATCAGAATCAGCTGCTGCATGTCCTCCTGCGGAGAAGGGGGGGGGTGAGACGAGGAGGAAGCGTCCCAGCAGGCTTGTGACGGGAACGCCGATGGCGTCGGATTAAGACGACCCCTTTTACCCTCCAAGGTCGTGGAGGAAGCGGCGAAATCACGCCGCCATCCTCGCTTATTTAACGGTCAGCAACCAGAGCCGGGTCCGTTCAATCAGTCGGGGGTGCGGCCCACGTTCCCGCCACAGTCGGGAGCAGGTGGAGCGTTCACGGAGGGATCCGTCACGCTCTGGTGGAAGCAGGCCCGCTCTGACCCCCCCCCCAACTTTCTCATTGTTGAACACAGAGCTCTGTCCTACCACGAGGACGTCGACTACGATCCCAAACCCCTGCTTTCCCGACAGTGGATCAGCGGGGGGGCGGAGGACCAGACTCGTGTGCAGCCAACCTGAAACTTCTCTTCCTCGGGGGCACGCAGGGCCTTAAACCGAGGAGACGGGCTGCTCGTCGAGGAGCCTCTGCTTCCTCCAGCCCCGCCCCTGAGGTGTGATGTCATCGGTTGGCACAATTAAGTTCCAGTTTTCCCTCGTTTTGTCGCCTCTGGCCTCGTAAGAGTTAATGATCCGACTCAAGTTTACGGAATGACGGAGATGAGGTTTGTCTTTAATCCAGATTCCGACTGCAACCACAACCCCCCCCTTGACTCAACTGAGGAGCGACCTTCATCACGATCCACCCATTAGTCATTAGACCTTAAAAAAAAAAAAAAAGGCCGCCGAAATAATCGATGGAGGTCGTGAATGAAGGTCACCCGCCTCCGCGCCTGACGCGCAGACAGACCGGCGCGTGCGTCTCGTGTTCCCTCGTGTCTGATCAGGAAGTGAGCTGCGTTGCGTGACGAGAGCGGGCGGTGGGTGTTCCAGCCCGGCGGCCGAGGAGCCGCTGAGAGCGCGCGGGCGGTCGGAGAGAGAGAGAGAGCGAGAGAGAGAGAGAGCGAGAGAGAGAGAGAGAGAGAGAGAGAGAGAGAGGGGGAACTCTGTCACTTCCCCCAGGGCTGCGGGAGGGCTGCCGTTTAACACCTTCATCCTCCACCCTCGCGCAGGCCTGACGCGTCGTCAGGAGCGACGCTCGCGCGTGGAGGGCTCTGTAGGACCTCGCTGCCTCCATCAGTCGGCGTCGGGCACACCGTAGGGTTGGAGTTAGAGCTGGGTCTTTGTCGCTCGTCTCTTTTTCTGTTTTCAAGGCTGCTCTACTTATAATGAGCTGAGTCATTCCAGGCGTGGGGGGGGGGCGGCTTTGGGGCCCTTGAGGCCTTTTTTTTAGAGCTTCCATTGAGAACCGAGTTATTCAAACCATTATTCCAACAGACACCGTTCAGAGCCTTTAGACAATAGTGGAGCGCGCCGGCCTCGAGTAATAAGGAAGACTCTGCCTCTGCTGAGGAACGCTGAGAGGCTGGACGCAAACTCCTGGGGGGCAGAGACGCCTCCACGTCCCTTTTTGCCGGAATTAGGAGGAAACACCGACAGACCCGGCGCCGCCAACACCCCCCTCCTCACCCCCCCCTCCTCACACCCCCTCCTCACCCCCCCTCACACCGGTGGGACCTTCCCAAACGTTCCCACACCATGAGCGATTGTAGTTTTGGGAACGCTTCATTTGGGAGGTGATAAAACTGATATATGGAGGACAGGTGAACTCTGCTGCTGCCTCTAGTTCCTGGAATCTCACCGATTATATCCTCCCCCCAGACCCCCCCCAGACCCCCCCCCCATACCTGGTAGAAGGCTCTGATGTGTCGATTTAAGATGGAAAAGTTCTGGACTCTCAGCGTGTGGTCGTCTCGGTCGGCCTCGTACAGCCTCTCCACCTTGGGGTTTGGGTCTCTGGGCGGGACACAGAGGAGACGGCGTGAGCGCAGCGGGCGCATTGAGCGGCGCAGCAGCGCGCCTTTCCACATGAAAAGTCTTTGCGCGGCGCTGCACTTAAGAAGAGCGAATAAAACTTTAATGAGGCCGGGACCCGGGCCGTTAACAACCCACACGCAGGCTTCTGTGGAATAAATCAGCTGGTGCCACGGAACAAAAAAAAAAAGGTGAAAAGGTTTGTTCTGATGGTTTCTCAAATAATAAATTCAAGCTGCAAACAAACTTTTCATGCTTTGCGTGCGCGGTCACGTGCGCGGTCACGTGCGCGGTCACGTGCGCGGTCACGTGCGCGGTAACACGTGAAGAGCGGCGCGAACGCCGCAGCTCGATGCTCAGGTTCAAGGTCGGCCCCTCAACTGGACCTCTGTTCCCCTCCGTTAGTCCAGGAGGCGTCGCTGTGATGAAACCATCTACTTTTATTTATGTTCACCATCTTGGTGGGGGGGGGGGCGCGGGGGCACATCGATCGGGCTTACATGACTCTCATGACCTCATTGAGGAAAACGCCGTTGGTCAGCCTGGCGTAGCGAGCTCGGGCCCCCAGCGACACGGCGTTCACCTCCATGTACTGGCTGCAGAGCGGAACGCCGTCCTCCCCCTCCACCATTGGCTCAAACAGCTGAACCTGAGACAGCGCAGGAGAAAAGAGAGGTTTTATTTCAGCGACATATCTGACATGGGGGGGGGGCGCATTTCCACACAGGAAGTTGTTTGAATGGGAACACCTGTTTGGACAGGTGGGATCTCTTCTTCCACAGCGAGGAGCACTTCGTAGTGACAGGCAGCCAAGCAGGCCCGCAGCCAACACCCCCCCAACACACACACACACACACACACACACACACACACCCTCAGCGCTGCCAGTGTAAACTGCAATAATGAGGGTTATTCCCTCGTGCACCTTCTAAAACTGCACTGTCTGTAAACACAGTAACAAGCTCCAGTCGAGGTGAGGCAGAGCTGCACCCGGCCCCCGTGACAGGCCCTGTGTGTGTGTGTGTGTGTGTGTGTGCCAGCTCTCCCGTCACTGGAACAGCCTCGCGGTGGTGCAGAGCCCTCCCCGGGCCAGCTGCAGCGCCGCCGGTGGGTCCGACCTCTGCCCCGAGGGCCCCGGGCCCAGCGCTGATGCTTATTCACATTTGCAGCTGTTCGGTAAACCCACCCGGTTTTCACTTTGAGGGTTTCTCTCTCCTCTCCGTGGCGACCGGTGTGAAATCGCCATATGTGGCCAACTAATAAACGACCAACGGTACACGGAAGAGAAACAAGAGCTGGTCATTCTGAGGCAGGGAAGCACCCAAAAGCAGAAGTGGTGACACTGTGTTGCTGTCGAGCTGCACAACAATAAGAATTTAAGGCTCCATCCATTAAACTGCTTCATACCCTTTTCATCTGCCTGAATAAATCCAGCAGATGAAGCGATTACATTAAATGATAACTTCTTTTCTTACTCTCAGAGGGACAAATGATCTGTGACCTACCCACTGAGCCAGCGCGCTTTCCACGAATTCTTCTATTATCTCAGTGATGTTGGAGTCCATGGTTGGGTCAGAGCCTTGCAACTCCACCAGAGGACTGCTAATAATAATTTAAAAAAATAACTACGGATGTCATGAATCACAGGCAGAGAGGATCCATCTTGTGTCGAGTGAAGTCTGACATTTGTGCGGCCCTTCCCCTCCCTCTTCCTCTCTGCGTCAGTTTCATTGCAAAACCGCACCGGAATTTTCAAAACGCACGAGTTGCTTTTTCCCCCCCTCACCTCAGAGCTACAAATATGACAAACCCTGAACATGTAGAGCACACCAAGCACACAAAGACCTCTTACGTGCACCGCAGGGTTTGAACTATGTCACCTTAACACAAGAAGACATTTAAACACGCCAACTTTACACAGAACGTGTTTAATAACCGTCATTACAGACGCTGCGTCACAACAAATGCCATCATTTAAGCCTTATATTCAGGTACATGAGCACTTTTACTACCATGCATCTACTGAACAGTTTGGGGTGTATTTACCCCAGCTGGTACTGCGTGTTGCCATGACAATAGTGTGTAATCCCCTTCGTGCCTATAACAACTATATTCCCGCGTCTATTTATTTATTTGCGGTAGCTTTGCCCCTCAACACCGCCATCCCTTCTGCACGTTGTCCTCCAGCTGTCGTCAGGTCGCGTAAAGTCTGTGCAGCAGCGACATCTGGCGGCCGCCCGCAGCGGCTCGGCCCGCTGGGACCAGTGCTCCCAGCACCGTCTCCATGGTGGCGCTGTCTCCAGGGGAGCGTCCCTGCTCGGGTTCCGTCGCGGCCCTTTCTCTTTTTTTATTTAGGCACACCTACCGGAGATTCCGTGAACAGAAATAATTTGGTTTGCACTAATTTCCTCATAAATTGTGGAATTATTTATTAATACGTTTTAAGGCCGTAGGTACAGCTGACAAAATGCTTTTATTACTTTTATAAATCACTTATAAAAGTAAAGTAATTCACACATCTTGTGTGATACGCACATAACAAACAGCCATTGGCTTCTTCTGTAAGAGTTTTATTCATGAAGAATGAGCACACATGGGAATAAACCTGTAGCAAGGAGAGATTACCACGATAGTGTGATTAGATTGACTCTTTTGTTTTTTCCTTTTTGCGTATGAAAGCCTTTAAAAACTGCACGTTGCTTTATTAAATATGCTCCGAAGTGGCGTGCGGGCGTGCTGTGTCCGTGCGTCGATACTGCTGCTGCAGCAGTCCTGGGATTAACTTCAGCGGGATTATCAGATTGTTGCAGAGCTGCGGGAACAGGAGAGAGGCGACGGCTTCGTGTAGGACACAACAAACGCTCGCGCCCCGGCCCAGCTTCTCTAACCCTTCTACAAGGCAACCACCACTACATAGCAGTTAAACACCTCTACCTTTAATTCAAACTTCACGCTTCCGTCTTGAACAGTTTCCTAAGGAACAAACTCTAGGACCGGGTGGTGACTGGAGGAACCAAACCAACGCTGAAACCTTACATTTTATGTACTTTTACTACAACAGGAAGTACTACGTCTCCTGGAGGCTCCCTGTCGAGAGGAGGCGTCTCCTGTGGTGTCTGTGATGCCCGATAACATCCCCTAAGGGCTGCTGTGGTTTTTTTCGGGGGGGGGCGCTGCTGCAACGACGGGACGTAAATCAAACCTAACGTGTCAGAAAACCCAGGGTTTGTTCTATATCTGAGGGCCCAGACCCCCCCCTTCCCTCCCCCTCCCTCCCCCCGCAGCCCCCCTCTTCGGCCGGTACGGCGGCGACCCCCCCCCCCTCCTCTCTAGCTGTCAGCAGGAGAGGGCGCGGCCTTCTCCTCCGCGCTCTCGGCCCCCTTCTCCACGTCCTCGGGGGCCTCCCCGTCGGCGTCGGGGTCCACCTGGCCCAACTTGAGCATGGCGAGGGCTTTGACCTTCAGGTCCTCCAGGGTGTCCCTCACGCCCTTCTCCAGGAGGTAGCCCTCGCTGTCCTCCTCCGGGTTCTCCAGGCCCATGGCCCCCTCCACCGCCGTCTGCAGGTAGCGCATGCTCAGGACCACCGACATCTGTGGGGGGGGGCTCCCATTATTAATCAAGAAGGTCACGACCCCGCACGGCGAGGGCGCCCACGCACCTGTATGAGGATGACGGACAGGACGCCCGGGCCCGTGGAGTTCATCAGGCCCATGTAGTACTGGATGAGGGCCTCCCTGCAGCCGCGGGTGTACAGGTTGAGCTCCTCGGCGTAGTAGTCGTAGCTGTAGTGGGCGCTGTTGTCCGTCAGGCGGTACTGCAGGCAGGGCCGCGGGGAGGAGGGGTTACAGCAGCTGAAGGGAACGCCGTCCAGCAGGTAGCGGCTGTCCACGTTGCTCCGGATGCGACTGGAAGGAGGCACAGAGAGAGAGAGGCAGGGGGGGGGATGAGGGTTGCGCTGTTGCCACGGCAACCCGGTGTTGTTTTTTGCCCCTGTTCAGTGGAGCCCAGCGTATCGACCAGGTTGAGGATGTTCTGACCTTCGGGGTTTGTGTAACTGTTTTGATTATGAATCTTTATTTATGAGCCGTGCTCACACCGGTGCGGACTCGCTTGACTTCATCATAAACTCGATTCGCT